>CM059211.1:13106038-14551038 GCA_030347435.1 Clarias fuscus | reverse complement strand
TTGCAAAGACCTCAAAATAACTCACTTCCTGTTGATTAGCCCTGATGACATGCATTGCAAAACTTGTTCAGCTTGATGAGATCTAAATGTACACGGAGTTTTCTGAGTGTGCGTGCAAGTGTCTCTGAGCTATGAGGCACGATTTTCTAGGGGGCGCTGTGACGGGCGTGTGCGACTCCCCGGGCCGAGCCCCACTGAGGACCTGATGGCCGCGGATTCCAATCTGGATGCAAATTTTGATGAGTTTTTGAGTATGTTAAGGACCCCAAAAGTACCAAAAGTGTGGAAAAAAAATAATAAAAAAAAAAAAATAATAATAATCCTAACGAAAACAATAGGGCCCTGCGCACTCAGTGCTTGGGCCCTAATTAAAGTTGCAAGCAACGATGACGGGCCCAAGCAACGGGCGCGGTCCCCACCCCGGGCGCACCGCACAACCTGCGTGTTATTCGAGTGTGTCAAAACCTCAAAAAAGTCATTGGCACCCGGTTGCACCGCAGAACTTGCACACAGAACGTCACACATCATACTGGGCTAATATCAGTTTGGGCCCTAAATATTTGTGTGTGTGTGTGTGTGACTAGTTAATGTGTCAGTCTGTCTCTGATGAGTAAATGTGTTTTTGTGTGTTTGTGTGTGTGTGGTGTGTGAATCTGTGTGTTAACATTAGTGATGTGTGTGTTAGTATGTCCAAGACATGTGACTTGTTAGTGGATGTGTGTGTTTCTGCGTGAGGGTGTGTGAGACAGAGATGTGAGTGTGTGAGTGTTATAATTTGTGATGTTATAATGTGTGAGTATGTAGGTGCTCATTTGTGTGATGTACGAGTGTATTTGTTTGTGTGTGCATGCATGTGTGTGCGTGTGTGTGAGATGTGTTTGTGTGTGTGTGTGTGTGTGTGTGTGTGTTTAATTAGTGTGTTAACATTAGTGATGTGTGCTTGTGTATGTTTGTGTGTATGGTGTGTTCAAATATTAGTGATTTGTGTGTGATTAATAATTGTTCGGTGTAAGTTTAAGACATTATCACTGCTGACCCGTTTGAGATATCAAAATGTGTGATGTGTGTGTGTGTGAGAGTGAGGGAGAGAGGTGTGTGACAGTGATGTGATGTGATGTGTGTGTGTGTGTGTGAGAGAGAGAGTGAGGGAGAGAGGTGTGTGACATGTAGATGTGTCAGTCTGTGTGTGACGAGTAAATGTGCTTGTGTGAGTTTGTGTATATGGTGTGTGTGTGTGTGTGTGTGTGTGTGTATGGTGTGTGAGTCTGTGTGTTAATATTGGTGATGTGTGTTATAAATAATTTATCGGTGTAAGTTTAAGGATGTTCCTGAATGTGATGTCACTGTCTGTGTCACTGAATATAATGAGTGTGTGTGTGTGTGGTGTGTAAGTCTGTGTTAACAGTAGTGTGTGTTAGTATGTTTAAGATATGTGACTTGTTAATGGGTGTGTGTGTTTCTGCGTGAGGGTGTGTGAGACAGAGATGTGAGTGTGTGAGTGTTACAATTTGTGATGTTATAATGTGTGTGTATGTAGGTGTGCATGTGTGTGATGTATGAGTGTACTTGTTTGTGTGTGTGCATGCATGTGTGTGAGATATCTTTGTGTTTGTGTGTGTGTTTATTTAGTGTGTTAACATTAGTGATGTGTGCTTGTGTTTGTGCATGTTTGTGTGTATGGTGTCTGCATCTGTGTGTTAATATTAGTGATGTGTGTGTTATTAATAATTGTTGGGTGTAAGTTTAAGACATTATCACGGCCGACCCGTTTGAGATATCAAAATGTGTGATGTGTGTGTGAGAGTGAGGGAGAGAGGTGTGTGACAGTGATGTGATGTGAGGTCAAGTTTGAGTATGACACGCAATGGGTTTTATTTGATGCTGATGCTGGATCAGTCTTTGGCTTGTCCTGTGTGTGTGTGTGTGTGTGTGTGTGAGAGAGAGAGAGTGAGGGAGAGAGGTGTGTGACATGTAGATGTGTCAGTCTGTGTGTGACGAGTAAATGTGCTTGTGTTTGTGTGAGATTGTGTATATGGTGTGTGTGTGTGTGTTTGTTTGTAGATGTTTGTGTGTATGGTGTGTGAGTCTGTGTGTGAACATTAATGATGTGTGTGATAAATAATTTATCGGTGTAAGTTTAAGGATGTTCCTGAATGTGATGTCACTGTCTGTGTCACTGAATACTGAATATAAATGAGTGTGTGTGTGTGTGTGTGTGTGTGTGAGAGTGAGGGAGAGAGGTGTGTGACATGTAGATGGGCCAGTCTGTGTGTGACGAGTAAATGTGCTTGTGTTTGTGCGTGTTCATGTATATGGAGTGTGTGTGTGTGTATGGTGTGTGAGTCTGGTGTTAATATTGGTGATGTGTCTTATGAATAATTTATCGGTGTAAGTTTAAGGATGTTCCTGAATGTGATGTCCCATATAATGTGTGTGTGTATGTTGTACAGTGGGCAATTTAAATGTTTGTATTGTTTATTTTTTATAATTTCTGCATATGTTTAAATAGTAAACATGAAGGCATAGTAAAGGAAAAGGGGAAAGACCTGACTGCAGAATAACTGCCTACTACTGCCATCTACTGGACATATTTTATTACTGCAGGAGTCAGTGGACACAGTTCAGACCAAGGCTGATAAATATACTGTAAAAATTGTTGGGAGCTGTGTGAGCATCACAAAAACATGAAACTCAAGAAATCTACTCAGAACCAGTTGTTCCTTCTACCTAAAATGTTTGGGCACATTAGGACTTTCCACTTGGTGGATATAAGTATCTTATATTTGCTCAAAATTATATGTTGCCATAGCAACACTATTCAACGTATCAAAAAGTCCTTTACAGTGTGACATCAGCCGTGTCTTCCAATTATTGTGCCTGATTTTGAAGCCAATTTGCTGAAAATTAGTCACAAAAGAATTTAATTTCTAAAAGTAGACACTTTCTGCTGCCAGTTGGTGGCGCTATGACTGAGACTCACGGGACCCATGTCACTGTGAGCAGGTTTCTTCTCTTAACCTACTGCTGAGGTTTGATGAACGTCACACAATTTATACAGAAGTTATTAGCCACTTCCTGTTTCCTGTTATTCGCCATAGGTTTAAGGGCTCGCCACGGCCGACCCGTTTCAGATATCAAGCAGCCCTTCGCAATATTAGATCCTCAATGTCTTGAGATTGTATTGGACCCTGTTTGGTCAAAAATATATGAATCCTGTAAGAGTAGTAGATCACATTCCAATGGGTGCGTTTTTCAAACAACGCTAAATAACCGACTTCCTGTTCAGCGGATTCCAGTATGGGGTATGCAGCTTGTTAAGCTCAATGAGATCTAAATTTATCCTGGGTCTCATTCATATATGTGAAAGTGGATATGAGTTATGCAGCTAAATTTTTCACAAAGTTCCAGGGGGCGCTGTACAGGCCCTGTGCCACGCCCGGGGTCCAGGCTCTCAGGGCTTACTCATAATCAGTTTCAGTGTATAGCCGCAAAATTTTGGAACCGTAGGTCTTTCCACTCGTTCGATATGAGATGATTCATTTTTTTGCACTTCATTTTATGTTTTTTCTCTAGATAAATCGTCGCCATAGCAAGACAATTCAAATTAGAAAAAAATCCTTCATAGTGTCAAATGACCCATGTGTTTTCATTATTCTGACTGATTTTGAACCAAATCGGGTGAAAGTAAAGGCCAAAATATTAGTGATTTCCAAAAGTGACACACTTCCTGCTGCCACTTGGTGGCGCTATGACATAGACTCATCATTGTCATATAATGTGATCAGCTTCCTGCTCTTAAGACACCTGTAAAGTTTCATGTACATAAGTTAATGTAGACAGAAGTTATTAGCCACTTCCTGTTTCATTTTATTCGCCATAATTTTAAAGCTTCACCACGGCCGAACCGTTCGAGGTATCAAAAAGATCTCTGCAATTTTGCATCGGCAACTTGTTTAGATCATATTTCCCTGGTTTGGTGCGAATTGTAAAAATTCCCTAGGAGGAGTATTTCAAATTCCATTGGGTGCGTTTTGCAAACAACTCAAAATAACTCACTTCCTGTTGATAATATCTGATGACATGCAGCACGAAACTTGTTCAGTTTGATGAGTTCTAAATGTACACTGAGTTTTATAAGGATACGTGCAAGTGTGCCTGAGCTATGAGGCACGATTTTCTAGGGGGCGCTGTGCCGGGCGTGTGCGACTCCCCGGGCCGAGCCCCACTGAGGACCTGATGGCCGCCGGTTCCAATCTGTGTGCAAATTTTGATGAGTTTTTGAGTATGTTAAGGACCCCAAAAGTACCAAAAGTGTGGAAAAAAAATAATAAAAAAAAAAAAAAAAATTAAAGTTGCAAGCAACGATGACGGGCCCAAGCAACGGGCGCGGTCCCCACCCCGGGCGCACCGCACAACCTGCGTGTTATTCGAGTGTGTCAAAACCTCGAAAAAGTCATTGGCACCCGGTTGCACCGCGGAACTTGCACACCGAACGTCACACATCATACTGGGCTAATATCAGTTTGGGCCCTAAATATGTGTGTGTGTGTGTGTGTGTGTGTGTGTGTGTGTGTGTGTGTGTGTGTGTGTGTGTGTGTGACTAGTTAATGTGTCAGTCTGTCTCTGATGAGTAAATGTGTTTTTGCGTGTTTGTGTGTGTGTGGTGTGTGAGTCTGTGTGTTAACATTAGTGATGTGTGTGTTAGTATGTCTAAGACATGTGACTTGTTAGTGGATGTGTGTGTTTCTGCGTGAGGGTGTGTGAGACAGAGATGTGAGTGTGTGAGTGTTACAATTTGTGATGTTATAATGTGTGTGTATGTAGGTGCTCATTTGTGTATTGTACGAGTGTATTTGTTTGTGTGTGCATGCATGTGTGTGCGTGTGTGTGAGAGGTGTTTTTTTGTGTGTGTGTGTGTGTGTGTTTCTGTGTGTGTGTTTATTTAGTGTGTTAACATTAGTGATGTGTGCTTGTGTTTGTGCATGTTTGTGAGTATGGTGTCTGCATCTGTGTGTTAATATTAGTGATGTGTGTTATTAATAATTGTTGGGTGTAAGTTTAAGACATTATCACGGCTGACCCGTTTGAGATATCAAAATGTGTGATGTGTGTGTGAGAGTGAGGGAGAGAGGTGTGTGACAGTGATGTGATGTGATGTGTGTGTGTGTGTGTGTGTGTGTGTGTGTGTGTGAGAGAGAGTCAGGGAGAGAGGTGTGTGACATGTAGATGTGTCAGTCTGTGTGTGACGAGTAAATGTGCTTGTGTGAGTTTGTGTATATGGTGTGTGTGTGTGTGTGTGTGTATGGTGTGTGAGTCTGTGTGTTAATATTGGTGATGTGTGTTATGAATAATTTATCGGTGTAAGTTTAAGGATGTTCCTGAATGTGATGTCACTGTCTGTGTCACTGAATATAATGAGTGTGTGTGTGTGGTGTGTAAGTCTGTGTTAACAGTAGTGTGTGTTAGTATGTTTAAGATATGTGACTTGTTAATGGGTGTGTGTGTTTCTGCGTGAGGGTGTGTGAGACAGAGATGTGAGTGTGTGAGTGTTACAATTTGTGATGTTATAATGTGTGTGTATGTAGGTGTGCATGTGTGTGATATATGAGTGTACTTGTTTGTGTGTGTGCATGCATGTGTGTGAGATATCTTTGTGTTTGTGTGTGTGTTTATTTAGTGTGTTAACATTAGAGATGTGTGCTTGTGTTTGTGCATGTTTGTGTGTATGGTGTCTGCATCTGTGTGTTAATATTAGTGATGTGTGTTATTAATAATTGTTGGGTGTAAGTTTAAGACATTATCACGGCTGACCCGTTTGAGATATCAAAATGTGTGATGTGTGTGTGAGAGTGAGGGAGAGAGGTGTGTGACAGTGATGTGATGTGAGGTCAAGTTTGAGTATGACACGCAATGGGATTTATTTGATGCTGATGCTGGATCAGTCTTTGGCTTGTCCTGTGTGTGTGTGTGTGTGTGTGTGTGTGTGTGTGTGTGTGTGTGTGTGTGTGTGTGTGTGAGAGAGAGAGAGAGAGAGTGAGGGAGAGAGGTGTGTGACATGTAGATGTGTCAGTCTGTGTGTGACGAGTAAATGTGCTTGTGTGAGTTTGTGTATATGGTGTGTGTGTGTGTGTTTGTTTGTAGATGTTTTTGTGTATGGTGTGTGAGTCTGTGTGTGAACATTAGTGATGTGTGTGATAAATAATTTATCGGTGTAAGTTTAAGGATGTTCCTGAATGTGATGTCACTGTCTGTGTCACTGAATATAATGAGTGTGTGTGTGTGTGTGTGTGTGTGTGTGTGTGTGTGTGTGTGTGTGTGTGTGTGTGAGAGTGAGTGAGAGAGGTGTGTGACATGTAGATGTGTCAGTATGTGTGTGACGAGTAAATGTGCTTGTGTTTGTGCGAGTTTGTGTATATGGCGTGTGTGTGTGTGTGTGTGTGTGTGTGTGTGTGTGTGTGTATGGTGTGTGAGTCTGTGTGTTAATATTGGTGATGTGTGTTATAAATAAATTATCGGTGTAAGGTTAAGGATGTTCCTGAATGTGATGTCACATATAATGTGTGTGTGTGTGTGTGTGTGTGTGTGTGTGTGTGTGTGTGTGTGTGTGTGTGTATGTTGTACAGTGGGCAATTTAAATGTTTCTATTGTATATTTTTGATCATTTCTGCATATGTTTAAATTGTAAACATGAAGCCATAGTAAAGGAGAAGGGGAAAGACCTGACTGCAGAATACCTGCCTATTACTGCCATCTACTGGACATATTTTATTACTGCAGGACTGAGTGGAGACAGTTCAGGCCAAAGCTGATAAATATACTGTAAAAATTGTTGGGAGCGGTGTGAGCATCACAAAAACATGAAACTCAAGAAATCTACTCAGAAGCAGTTGTTCTTTCTACCTAAAATGTTTGGGCACATTATGATTTTCCACTTGGTGGATATAAGTATCTTATATTTGCTCAAAATGATATGTTGCCATAGCAATACTATTCAACGTATCAAAAAGTCCTTTACAGTGTGACATCAGCCGTGTCTTCCAATTATTGTGCCTGATTTTGAAGCCAATTTGCTGAAAATTAGCCACAAAAGAATTTAATTTCTGAAAGTAGACACTTTCTGCTGCCAGTTGGTGGCGCTATGACTGAGACTCACGGGACCCATGTCACTGTGAGCAGGACTCTTCTCTTAACCTACTGCTGAGGTTTGATGAACGTCACTCAATTTATACAGAAGTTATTAGCCACTTCCTGTTTCCTGTTATTCGCCGTAGGTTTAAGGGCTCGCCACGGCCGACCCGTTTGAGATATCAACCAGCCCTTCACAATATTAGATCCTCAATGTCTTGAGATTATATTAGACCCTGTTTGGTCAAAAACCTATGAATCCTGTAAGAGTAGTATATCACATTCCAATGGGTGCGTTTTTCAATCAACGCCAAATAACTGACTTCCTGTTCAGCGGATTCCAGTATGGGATATGCAAGTTGTTCATCTCAATGAGATCTAAATTTCTACTGGGTCTCATGCATATATGTGAAAGTGGATATGAATTATGCAGCTAAATTTTTTACAAAGTTCCAGGGGGCGCTGTCCAGGCCCTGAGCCACGCCCGGTCTCCAGGCTCTCAGGCCTTACTCATAATCAGTTTCAGTGTATAGCCGTAAAAGTTTGGAACCGTAGGTCTTTCCACTCGTACGATATGAGAAGATTTATTTTTTTGCACTTCATTTTAGGTTTTTTCTCTAGATAAATCGTCGCCATAACAAGACGATTCAAATTATAAAAAAATCCTTCATGGTCTCAAATCATCCATGTCTTTTCATTATTCTGACTGATTTTGAACCAAATCAGGTGAAAGTAAAGGCCAAAATATTAGTGATTTCCAAAAGTGACACACTTCCTGCTGCCAGTTGGTGGCGCTATGACATAGACTCATGATTGTCATTTGATGTGATCATCTTCCTACTCTTAACACACCTGTAAAGTTTCATATGCATAACGTAATGTACACAGAAGTTATTAGCCACTTCCTGTTTCATTTTATTCGCCATAATTTTAAAGCGTCGCCACGGCCGAACCGTTCGAGGTATCAAAAAGATCTCTGCAATTTTGCATCGGCAACTTGTTTAGATCATATTTGCCTGGTTTGGTGGAAATTCTGTAAATTTCCTAGGAGGAGTATTTCAAATTCCATTGGGTGCGTTTTGCAAAGACCTCAAAATAACTCACTTCCTGTTGATTAGCCCTGATGACATGCATTGCAAAACTTGTTCAGCTTGATGAGATCTAAATGTACACGGAGTTTTCTGAGTGTGCGTGCAAGTGTCTCTGAGCTATGAGGCACGATTTTCTAGGGGGCGCTGTGACGGGCGTGTGCGACTCCCCGGGCCGAGCCCCACTGAGGACCTGATGGCCGCGGATTCCAATCTGGATGCAAATTTTGATGAGTTTTTGAGTATGTTAAGGACCCCAAAAGTACCAAAAGTGTGGAAAAATAATAATAAAAAAAAAAAAAAAAAAAAAATTAAAGTTGCAAGCAACGATGACGGGCCCAAGCAACGGGCGCGGTCCCCACCCCGGGCGCACCGCACAACCTGCGTGTTATTCGAGTGTGTCAAAACCTCGAAAAAGTCATTGGCACCCGGTTGCACCGCAGAACTTGCACACAGAACGTCACACATCATACTGGGCTAATATCAGTTTGGGCCCTAAATATTTGTGTGTGTGTGTGTGTGTGTGTGTGTGTGTGTGTGTGTGTGTGTGTGTGTGTGTGACTAGTTAATGTGTCAGTCTGTCTCTGATGAGTAAATGTGTTTTTGTGTGTTTGTGGTGTGTGAATCTGTGTGTTAACATTAGTGATGTGTGTGTTAGTATGTCCAAGACATGTGACTTGTTAGTGGATGTGTGTGTTTCTGCGTGAGACAGAGATGTGAGTGTGTGAGTGTTATAATTTGTGATGTTATAATGTGTGAGTATGTAGGTGCTCATTTGTGTGATGTACGAGTGTATTTGTTTGTGTGTGCATGCATGTGTGTGCGTGTGTGTGAGATGTGTTTGTGTGTGTGTGTGTGTGTGTGTGTTTATTTAGTGTGTTAACATTAGTGATGTGTGCTTGTGTATGTTTGTGTGTATGGTGTGTTCAAATATTAGTGATTTGTGTGTGATTAATAATTGTTGGGTGTAAGTTTAAGACATTATCACGGCTGACCCGTTTGAGATATCAACATGTGTGATGTGTGTGTGAGAGTGAGGGAGAGAGGTGTGTGACAGTGATGTGATGTGATGTGATGTGATTTGTGTGTGTGTGTGTGTGTGTGCGTGTGTGTGTGTGCATGTGTGTGTGGGAGGTTTAGTGTGTGGGAGGTTTAGTGTGTGTGAGAGTGAGGGACAGAGGTGTGTGAGATGTAGATGTGTCAGTCTGTGTGTGACGAGTAAATGTGCTTGTGTTTGTGTATATGGAGTGTGTGTGTGTGTGTGTGTGTGTGTGTGTGTGTGTGTTAACATTAGTGATGTGTGTTATTAATAATGTTTCGGTGTAAGTTTAAGGATGTTCCTGAATGTGATGTCACTGTCCGTGTCACTGAATATGATGAGTGTGAGTGTGTGTCTGTCGTGAGAGATGTGTGCTATAGATGCGCAGGAGCCTCTTGTTTTCCTAAGGATCTTTTTCCTTTTTCATGATATATTGATTTTTATTTAGTCAGGTCACATTAGTGACGTGTGCTTGTGATGTGTGTGTGTGTGTGTGTGTGTGTGTGTGTGCATGTAGGATAGTTAGTGTGTTCATATTGTGTATTTGTCGGGATGTGTACATGACCGATGTGTAGAGTGTGTGTGTGTGTGTGTGTGTGTGTTTAGAATGTGTGGTCTGGTGTGTATATCGCCGCGCTTGTCCACCAGACTCAATGTTGTACAGTTGGCAATTTAAATGTTTGTATTGTTTATTTTTTATGATTTCTGCATATATTTAAACTGTAAACATGAAGCCATAGTAAAAAAGAAGGGGAAAGACCTGACTGCAGAATACCTGCCTACTACTGCCATCTACTGGACATATTTTATTACTGCAGGAGTCAGTACAGAAAGTTCAGGACAAGGATGATAAATATACTGTAAAAAAAATGTTGGGAGCTGTGTGAGCATCACAAAAACATGAAACTCAAGGAATCTACTCAGAAGCAGTTGTTCTTTCTACATAAAATGTTTGGGCACATTAGGACTTTCCACTTGGTGGATATAAGTATCTTATGTTTGCTCCAAATGATATGTTGCCATAGCAACACTATTCAACGTATCAAAAAGTCCTTTACAGTGTGTCATCAGCCGTGTCTTCCAATTATTGTGCCTGATTTTGAAGCCAATTTGCTGAAAATTAGCCACAAAAGAATTTAATTTCTGAAAGTAGACACTTTCTGCTGCCAGTTGGTGGCGCTATGACTGAGACTCACGGGACCCATGTCACTGTGAGCAGGACTCTTCTCTTAACCTACCGCTGAGGTTTGATGAACGTCACTCAATTTAGACAGAAGTTATTAGCCACTTCCTGTTTCCTGTTTTTCGCCGTGGCCCTTAAAGCTACGGGCCGTGTTTCAAATGTGTGTGTGTTTATAACACGAAATAACAACAGCAAAAGATAATAGTGACAGTCACAATAACATATTGATTCTAGGCATACTTACTAAGAATACACACACACACACACACACACATGTAAATATATATATATATATATATATATATATCGCGACCTCGCGGGCATAATAACTTGTTACCGGAACAGATAAAATGTCCATTGTTAATATAGTTAAAGACTTCACACTTACTGTTGAATTCACGCACAAAACTTGATCCAAAGGGCGATTTGTAAACAATTAAACAGTCCATAAACAACTATTCAGCGGCAGCGTTTGTGTCAGTCCGCTTCACCAAAACTCAAATCTGTGAGGGAGGGGGAGGTCACGTGTGTCTGTGTCTCGTCGTGAGTGTGGGATGTGTGGTGTGATACCTCCATCTAGTGGCCATAGTTTAGTACTGCAGGAGTTAGTTTATGCAATTTAAAGCAATTAGTTAATAAACAAAATATTGTTGGGAGGCGTATGAGCATAACAAAATCGTGAAACTCAAGAAATTTACTCAGAACCAGTTGTACCTTCTATGTAAAATGTTTGGAGACATTAGGACTTTCCACTTGTTGGATATGAGTATCCTAGTTTTCCTTAAAATTTTACCTTGCCATAGCAACACTATTCAACGTATCAAAAAGTCCTTTACAGTGTGACATCAGCCGTGTCTTCCAATTATTGTGCCTGATTTTGAAGCCAATTTGCTGAAAATTAGCCACAAAAGAATTTAATTTCTGAAAGTAGACACTTTCTGCTGCCAGTTGGTGGCGCTATGACTGAGACTCACGGGACCCATGTCACTGTGAGCAGGACTCTTCTCTTAACCTACTGCTGAGGTTTGATGAATGTCACTCAATTTATACAGAAGTTATTAGCCACTTCCTGTTTCCTGTTATTCGCCGTAGGTTTAAGGGCTCGCCACGGCCGACCCGTTTAAGATATCAACCAGCCCTTCACAAGATTAGATCCTCAATGTCTTGAGATTATATTAGACCCTGTTTGGTCAAAAACATATGAATCCTGTAAGAGTAGTATATCACATTCCAATGGGTGCGTTTTTCAAACAACGCAAAATAACCGACTTCCTGTTCAGCGGATTCCATGACATGGGGTATGCAAGTTGTTCACCTCAATGAGATCTAAATTTATACTGGGTCTCATTCATATATGTGAAAGTGGATATGAGTTATGCAGCTTAAACTTTACAAAGTTCCAGGGGGCGCTGTACAGGCCCTGTGGCACGCCCGGGCTCCAGGCTCTCAGGGCTTTCTCACAATCAGTGAGAGTCTACACCCATACAATTTTGGAACCGTAGGTCTTTCCACTCGTAAGATATGAGAAGAATCATTTTCTTCGATTTTTTCTTGAGTTAAATCGTCACCATAGCAACACGATTCGAATTAGAAAAAAATCCTTCATGCTTTCAAATGACCCATGTCTTTTCATTATTCTGACTGATTTTGAACCAAATCAGGTGAAAGTAAAGGACAAAATATTACTGATTTCCAAAAGTGACACACTTCCTGCTGCCACTTGGTGGCGCTATGACATAGACTCATGATTGTCATATGATGTGATCATCTTCCTACTCTTAACATACCTGTAAAGTTTCATGTGCCTAACTTAATGTACACAGAAGTTATTAGCCACTTCCTGTTTCATTTTATTCGCCATAATTTTAAAGCGTCGCCACGGCCGAACCGTTCGAGGTATCAAAAAGATCTCTGCAATTTTGCATCGGCAACTTGTTTAGATCATATTTAGCTGGTTTGGTGCGAATTGGAAAAATTTCCTAGGAGGAGTTTATCACATTCCATTGGGTGCGTTTTGCAAACAACTCAAAATAACTCACTTCCTGTTGATTAGACCTGATGACATGCAGCGCGAAACTTGTTCAGTTTGATGAGATCTAAATGTTCACCGAGTTTTATAAGTATACGTGCAAGTGTGTCTGAGCTATAAGGCAAGACTCTGTAGGGGGCGCTGTGCGGGGCGTGTGCGACGCCCCGGGCCGAGCCCCACTGAGGACCTGTTGGCCGCAGATTCCGGTCTGTCTGCAAATTTTGGTGAGTTTTTGAGTATGTTAAGAGGGCCGAAAGTGCCCGGATGATTGAAAGAAAAATAATAATAAAAAAAAAAAAAAGAAAAATAATTAAAGTTGCAAGCAACGATGACGGGCCCAAGCAACGGGCGCGGTCCCCACCCCGGGCGCACCGCACAACCTGCGTGTTATTCGAGTGTGTCAAAACCTCAAAAAAGTCATTGGCACCCGGTTGCACCGCAGAACTTGCACACAGAACGTCACACATCATACTGGGCTAATATCAGTTTGGGCCCTAAATATTTGTGTGTGTGTGTGTGTGTGTGTGTGTGTGACTAGTTAATGTGTCAGTCTGTCTCTGATGAGTAAATGTGTTTTTGTGTGTTTGTGTGTGTGTGGTGTGTGAATCTGTGTGTTAACATTAGTGATGTGTGTGTTAGTATGTCCAAGACATGTGACTTGTTAGTGGATGTGTGTGTTTCTGCGTGAGACAGAGATGTGAGTGTGTGAGTGTTATAATTTGTGATGTTATAATGTGTGAGTATGTAGGTGCTCATTTGTGTGATGTACGAGTGTATTTGTTTGTGTGTGCATGCATGTGTGTGCGTGTGTGTGAGATGTGTTTGTGTGTGTGTGTGTGTGTGTGTGTGTTTATTTAGTGTGTTAACATTAGTGATGTGTGCTTGTGTGTATGGTGTGTTCAAATATTAGTGATTTGTGTGTGATTAATAATTGTTCGGTGTAAGTTTAAGACATTATCACGGCTGACCCGTTTGAGATATCAACATGTGTGATGTGTGTGTGAGAGTGAGGGAGAGAGGTGTGTGACAGTGATGTGATGTGATGTGATTTGTGTGTGTGCGTGTGTGTGTGTGCATGTGTGTGTGGGAGGTTTAGTGTGTGGGAGGTTTAGTGTGTGTGAGAGTGAGGGACAGAGGTGTGTGAGATGTAGATGTGTCAGTCTGTGTGTGACGAGTAAATGTGCTTGTGTTTGTGTATATGGAGTGTGTGTGTGTGTGTGTGTGTGTGTGTGTGTGTGTGTGTGTGTGTGTGTGTGGTTGTTTGTGTGTATGGTGTGTGAGTCTGTGTTAACATTAGTGATGTGTGTTATTAATAATGTTTCGGTGTAAGTTTAAGGATGTTCCTGAATGTGATGTCACTGTCCGTGTCACTGAATATGATGAGTGTGAGTGTGTGTCTGTCGTGAGAGATGTGTGCTATAGATGCGCAGGAGCCTCTTGTTTTCCTAAGGATCTTTTTCCTTTTTCATGATATATTGATTTTTATTTAGTCAGGTCACATTAGTGACGTGTGCTTGTGATGTGTGTGTGTGTGTGTGTGTGTGTGTGCATGTAGGATAGTTAGTGTGTTCATATTGTGTATTTGTCGGGATGTGTACATGACCGATGTGTAGAGTGTGTGTGTGTGTTTAGAATGTGTGGTCTGGTGTGTATATCGCCGCGCTTGTCCACCAGACTCAATGTTGTACAGTTGGCAATTTAAATGTTTGTATTGTTTATTTTTTATGATTTCTGCATATATTTAAATTGTAAACATGAAGCCATAGTAAAGGAGAAGGGGAAAGACCTGACTGCAGAATACCTGCCTACTACTGCCATCTACTGGACATATTTTATTACTGCAGGAGTCAGTACAGAAAGTTCAGGACAAGGATGATAAATATACTGTAAAAAAAAATGTTGGGAGCTGTATGAGCGTCACAAAAACATGAAACTCAAGGAATCTACTCAGAAGCAGTTGTTCTTTCTACATAAAATGTTTGGGCACATTAGGACTTTCCACTTGGTGGATATAAGTATCTTATGTTTGCTCCAAATGATATGTTGCCATATCAACACTATTCAATGTATAAAAAAATCCTTTACAGTGTGACATCAGCCGTGTCTTCCAATTATTGTGCCTGATTTTGAAGCCAATTTGCTGAAAATTAGCCACAAAAGAATTTAATTTCTGAAAGTAGACACTTTCTGCTGCCAGTTGGTGGCGCTATGACTGAGACTCACGGGACCCATGTCACTGTGAGCAGGACTCTTCTCTTAACCTACCGCTGAGGTTTGATGAACGTCACTCAATTAAGACAGAAGTTATTAGCCACTTCCTGTTTCCTGTTATTCGCCGTGGCCCTTAAAGCTACGGGCCGTGTTTCAAATGTGTGTGTGTTTATAACACGAAATAACAACAGCAAAAGATAATAGTGACAGTCACAATAACATATTGATTCTAGGCATACTTACTAAGAATACACACACACACACACACACACACACACACACACACACACACACATGTAAATATATATATATATCGCGACCTCACGGGCATAATAACTTGTTACCGGAACAGATAAAATGTCCATTGTTAATATAGTTACAGACTTCACACTTACTGTTGCATTCACGCACAAAACTTGATCCAAAGGGCGATTTGTAAACAAAAACAGTCCATAAACAACTATTCAGCGGCAGCGTTTGTGTCAGTCCGCTTCACCAAAACTCAAATCTGTGAGGGAGGGGGAGGTCACGTGTGTCTGTGTCTCTTCGTGTGTGTGGGATATGTGGTGTGATACCTCCATCTAGTGGCCATAGTTTAGTACTGCAGCAGTTAGTTTATACACTTTTTTAAAACAATGAGTTAATAAACATAAAATATTGTTGGGAGGCGTATGAGCATAACAAAATCGAGAAACTCAAGAAATGTACTCAGAACCAGTTGTACCTTCTATGTAAAATGTTTGGAGACATTAGGACTTTCCACTTTTTGGATATGAGTATCCTAGTTTTCCTTAAAATTTTACCTTGCCATAGCAACACTATTTAACATAGCAAAAAGTCCTTTACAGTGTGACATCAGCCATGTCTTCCAATTATTGTGCCTGATTCTGAAGCCAATTAGCTGAAAATTAGCCCCAAAAGAATTTAATTTCTAAAAGTAGACACTTTCTGTTGCCAGTTGGTGGCGCTATGACTGAGACTCACGGGACCCATGTCAGTGTGGGCAGGACTCTTCTCTTAACCTACTGCTGAGGTTTGATGAATGTCACTCAATTTGTACAGAAGTTATTAGCCACTTCCTGTTTCCTGTTATTCGCCGTAGGTTTAAGGGCTCGCCACGGCTGACCTGTTTAAGATATCAACCAGCCCTTCACAATATTATATCCTCAATGTCTTGAGATTATATTAGACCCTGTTTGGTCAAAAACATATGAATCCTGTAAGAGTAGTATATCACATTCCAATGGGTGCGTTTTTCAAACAACGCAAAATAACCGACTTCCTGTTCAGCGGATTCCATGACATGCGGTATGCAAGTTGTTCACCTCAATGAGATCTAAATTTATACTGGGTCTCATTCATATATGTGAAAGTGGATATGAGTTATGCAGCTTAAACTTTACAAAGTTCCAGGGGGCGCTGTACAGGCCCTGTGGCACGCCCGGGCTCCAGGCTCTCAGGGCTTCCTCACAATCAGTGAGAGTCTACACCCATACAATTTTGGAACCGTAGGTCTTTCCACTCGTAAGATATGAGAAGAATAATTTTCTTCGATTTTTTCTTTAGTTAAATCGTCACCATAGCAACACGATTCAAATTAGAAAAAAATCCTTCATGATTTCAAATGACCCATGTCTTTTCATTATTCTGACTGATTTTGAACCAAATCAGGTGAAAGTAAAGGACAAAATATTACTGATTTCCAAAAGTGACACACTTCCTGCTGCCAGTTGGTGGCGCTATGACATAGACTCATGATTGTCATTTGATGGGATCAGCTTCCTACTCTTAACATACCTGTAAAGTTTCATGTGCATAACTTAATGTACACAGAAGTTATTAGCCACTTCCTGTTTCATTTTATTCGCCATAATTTTAAAGCGTCGCCACGGCCGAACCGTTCGAGGTATCAAAAAGATCTCTGCAATTTTGCATCAGCAACTTGTTTAGATCATATTTAGCTGGTTTGGTGCGAATTGGAAAAATTTCCTAGGAGGAGTTTATCACATTCCATTGGGTGCGTTTTGCAAACAACTCAAAATAACTCACTTCCTGTTGATTAGACCTGATGACATGCAGCGCGAAACTTGTTCAGTTTGATGAGATCTAAATGTACACCGAGTTTTATAAGTATACGTGCAAGTGTGTCTGAGCTATAAGGCAAGACTCTGTAGGGGGCGCTGTGCGGGGCGTGTGCGACGCCCCGGGCCGAGCCCCACTGAGGACCTGTTGGCCGCAGATTCCAGTCTGTGTGCAAATTTTGGTGAGTTTTTGAGTATGTTAAGAGGCCCGAAAGTGCCCGGATGATTGAAAGAAAAATAATAAAAAAAATTAAAGTTGCAAGCAACGATGACGGGCCCAAGCAACGGGCGCGGTCCCCACCCCGGGCGCACCGCACAACCTGCGTGTTATTCGAGTGTGTCAAAACCTCAAAAAAGTCATTGGCACCCGGTTGCACCGCAGAACTTGCACACCGAACGTCACACATCATACTGGGCTAATATCAGTTTGGGCCCTAAATATGTGTGTGTGTGTGTGTGTGTGTGTGTGTGTGTGTGTGTGTGTGTGTGTGTGTGTGTGTGTGTGACTAGTTAATGTGTCAGTCTGTCTCTGATGAGTAAATGTGTTTTTGCGTGTTTGTGTGTGTGTGGTGTGTGAGTCTGTGTGTTAACATTAGTGATGTGTGTGTTAGTATGTCTAAGACATGTGACTTGTTAGTGGATGTGTGTGTTTCTGCGTGAGGGTGTGTGAGACAGAGATGTGAGTGTGTGAGTGTTATAATTTGTGATGTTATAATGTGTGAGTATGTAGGTGCTCATTTGTGTATTGTACGAGTGTATTTGTTTGTGTGTGCATGCATGTGTGTGCGTGTGTGTGAGAGGTGTTTTTTTGTGTGTGTGTGTGTGTGTGTGTGTGTTTCTGTGTGTGTGTTTATTTAGTGTGTTAACATTAGTGATGTGTGCTTGTGTTTGTGCATGTTTGTGTGTATGGTCTGTTCAAATATTAGTGATTTGTGTGTGATTAATAATTGTTGGGTGTAAGTTTAAGACATTATCACGGCTGACCCGTTTGAGATATCAAAATGTGTGATGTGTGTGTGAGAGTGAGGGAGAGAGGTGTGTGACAGTGATGTGATGTGATGTGTGTGTGTGTGTGAGAGAGAGTCAGGGAGAGAGGTGTGTGACATGTAGATGTGTCAGTCTGTGTGTGACGAGTAAATGTGCTTGTCTGAGTTTGTGTATATGGTGTGTGTGTGTGTGTGTGTGTGTGTGTGTGTGTGTGTATGGTGTGTGAGTCTGTGTGTTAATATTGGTGATGTGTGTTATGAATAATTTATCGGTGTAAGTTTAAGGATGTTCCTGAATGTGATGTCACTGTCTGTGTCACTGAATATAATGAGTGTGTGTGTGTGGTGTGTAAGTCTGTGTTAACAGTAGTGTGTGTTAGTATGTTTAAGATATGTGACTTGTTAATGGGTGTGTGTGTTTCTGCGTGAGGGTGTGTGAGACAGAGATGTGAGTGTGTGAGTGTTACAATTTGTGATGTTATAATGTGTGTGTATGTAGGTGTGCATGTGTGTGATGTACGAGTGTACTTGTTTGTGTGTGTGCATGCATGTGTGTGAGATATCTTTGTGTTTGTGTGTGTGTTTATTTAGTGTGTTAACATTAGTGATGTGTGCTTGTGTTTGTGCATGTTTGTGTGTATGGTGTCTGCATCTGTGTGTTAATATTAGTGATGTGTGTGTTATTAATAATTGTTGGGTGTAAGTTTAAGACATTATCACGGCTGATACGTTTGAGATATCAAAATGTGTGATGTGTGTGTGTGAGTGAGGGAGAGAGGTGTGTGACAGTGATGTGATGTGAGGTCAAGTTTGAGTATGACACGCAATGGGTTTTATTTGATGCTGATGCTGGATCAGTCTTTGGCTTGTCCTGTGTGTGTGTGTGTGTGTGTGTGTGTGTGTGTGTGTGTGTGTGTGTGTGTGAGAGAGAGAGAGAGAGAGAGTGAGGGAGAGAGGTGTGTGACATGTAGATGTGTCAGTCTGTGTGTGACGAGTAAATGTGCTTGTGTGAGTTTGTGTATATGGTGTGTGTGTGTGTGTTTGTTTGTAGATGTTTGTGTGTATGGTGTGTGAGTCTGTGTGTGAACATTAGTGATGTGTGTGATAAATAATTTATCGGTGTAAGTTTAAGGATGTTCCTGAATGTGATGTCACTGTCTGTGTCACTGAATATAATGAGTGTGTGTGTGTGTGTGTGTGTGTGTGTGTGTGTGTGTGTGTGTGTGTGTGTGTGTGAGAGTGAGGGAGAGAGGTGTGTGACATGTAGATGTGTCAGTATGTGTGTGACGAGTAAATGTGCTTGTGTTTGTGCGAGTTTGTGTATATGGTGTGTGTGTGTGTGTGTGTGTGTGTGTGTGTGTGTGTGTGTGTGTGTGTGTGTGTGTGTGTATGGTGTGTGAGTCTGTGTGTTAATATTGGTGATGTGTGTTATAAATAAATTATCGGTGTAAGGTTAAGGATGTTCCTGAATGTGATGTCACATATAATGTGTGTGTGTGTGTGTGTGTGTGTGTGTGTGTGTGTGTGTGTGTGTGTGTGTATGTTGTACAGTGGGCAATTTAAATGTTTCTATTGTATATTTTTGATCATTTCTGCATATGTTTAAATTGTAAACATGAAGCCATAGTAAAGGAGAAGGGGAAAGACCTGACTGCAGAATACCTGCCTATTACTGCCATCTACTGGACATATTTTATTACTGCAGGACTGAGTGGAGACAGTTCAGGCCAAAGCTGATAAATATACTGTAAAAATTGTTGGGAGCTGTGTGAGCATCACAAAAACATGAAACTCAAGAAATCTACTCAGAAGCAGTTGTTCTTTCTACCTAAAATGTTTGGGCACATTATGATTTTCCACTTGGTGGATATAAGTATCTTATATTTGCTCAAAATGATATGTTGCCATAGCAATACTATTCAACGTATCAAAAAGTCCTTTACAGTGTCACATCAGCCGTGTCTTCCAATTATTGTGCCTGATTTTGAAGCCAATTTGCTGAAAATTAGCCACAAAAGAATTTAATTTCTGAAAGTAGACACTTTCTGCTGCCAGTTGGTGGCGCTATGACTGAGACTCACGGGACCCATGTCACTGTGAGCAGGACTCTTCTCTTAACCTACTGCTGAGGTTTGATGAATGTCACTCAATTTATACAGAAGTTATTAGCCACTTCCTGTTTCCTGTTATTCGCCGTAGGTTTAAGGGCTCGCCACGGCCGACCCGTTTGAGATATCAACCAGCCCTTCACAATATTAGATCCTCAATGTCTTGAGATTATATTAGACCCTGTTTGGTCAAAAACCTATGAATCCTGTAAGAGTAGTATATCACATTCCAATGGGTGCGTTTTTCAATCAACGCCAAATAACTGACTTCCTGTTCAGCGGATTCCAGTATGGGATATGCAAGTTGTTCATCTCAATGAGATCTAAATTTCTACTGGGTCTCATGCATATATGTGAAAGTGGATATGAATTATGCAGCTAAATTTTTTACAAAGTTCCAGGGGGCGCTGTCCAGGCCCTGAGCCACGCCCGGTCTCCAGGCTCTCAGGCCTTACTCATAATCAGTTTCAGTGTATAGCCGTAAAAGTTTGGAACCGTAGGTCTTTCCACTCGTACGATATGAGAAGATTTATTTTTTTGCACTTCATTTTAGGTTTTTTCTCTAGATAAATCGTCGCCATAACAAGACGATTCAAATTATAAAAAAATCCTTCATGGTCTCAAATCATCCATGTCTTTTCATTATTCTGACTGATTTTGAACCAAATCAGGTGAAAGTAAAGGCCAAAATATTAGTGATTTCCAAAAGTGACACACTTCCTGCTGCCAGTTGGTGGCGCTATGACATAGACTCATGATTGTCATTTGATGTGATCATCTTCCTACTCTTAACACACCTGTAAAGTTTCATATGCATAACGTAATGTACACAGAAGTTATTAGCCACTTCCTGTTTCATTTTATTCGCCATAATTTTAAAGCGTCGCCACGGCCGAACCGTTCGAGGTATCAAAAAGATCTCTGCAATTTTGCATCGGCAACTTGTTTAGATCATATTTGCCTGGTTTGGTGGAAATTCTGTAAATTTCCTAGGAGGAGTATTTCAAATTCCATTGGGTGCGTTTTGCAAAGACCTCAAAATAACTCACTTCCTGTTGATTAGCCCTGATGACATGCATTGCAAAACTTGTTCAGCTTGATGAGATCTAAATGTTTACACGGAGTTTTCTGAGTGTGCGTGCAAGTGTCTCTGAGCTATGAGGCACGATTTTCTAGGGGGCGCTGTGACGGGCGTGTGCGACTCCCCGGGCCGAGCCCCACTGAAGACCTGATGGCCGCGGATTCCAATCTGGATGCAAATTTTGATGAGTTTTTGAGTATGTTAAGGACCCCAAAAGTACCAAAAGTGTGGAAAAAAAATAATTAAAAAAAAAAAAAAAAAAAAAAAAAAAATAATAATAATCCTAACGAAAACAATAGGGCCCTGCGCACTCAGTGCTTGGGCCCTAAAAAGAAAAAAAATAATAATCCTAACGAAAATTAAAGTTGCAAGCAACGATGACGGGCCCAAGCAACGGGCGCGGTCCCCACCCCGGGCGCACCGCACAACCTGCGTGTTATTCGAGTGTGTCAAAACCTCAAAAAAGTCATTGGCACCCGGTTGCACCGCAGAACTTGCACACAGAACGTCACACATCATACTGGGCTAATATCAGTTTGGACCCTAAATATTTGTGTGTGTGTGTGTGTGACTAGTTAATGTGTCAGTCTGTCTCTGATGAGTAAATGTGTTTTTGTGTGTTTGTGTGTGTGTGGTGTGTGAATCTGTGTGTTATCATTAGTGATGTGTGTGTTAGTATGTCCAAGACATGTGACTTGTTAGTGGATGTGTGTGTTTCTGCGTGAGACAGAGATGTGAGTGTGTGAGTGTTATAATTTGTGATGTTATAATGTGTGTGTGTATGTAGGTGCTCATTTGTGTGATGTATGAGTGTATTTGTTTGTGTTTGTGCATGCATGTGTGTGCGTGTGTGTGAGATGTGTTTGTGTCTTTGTGTGTGTTTATTTAGTGTGTTAACATTAGTGATGTGTGCTTGTGTTTGTGCATGTTTGTGTGTATGGTGTGTTCAAATATTAGTGATTTGTGTGTGATTAATAATTGTTCGGTGTAAGTTTAAGACATTATCACTGCTGACCCGTTTGAGAGATCAAAATGTGTGATGTGATGTGATGTGTGTGTGAGAGTGAGGGAGAGATGTGTGTGACAGTGATGTGATGTGATGTGATGTGATTTGTGTGTGTGTGTGTGTGGGTGTGTGTGTGTGTGTGTGTGTGTGTGTGTGTGTGTGTGTGTGTGTGTGTGTGGGAGGTTTAGTGTGTGTGAGAGTGAGGGACAGAGGTGTGTGAGATGTAGATGTGTCAGTCTGTGTGTGACGAGTAAATGTGCTTGTGTTTGTGCGTGTTTGTGTATATTAGATTAGATTAGATTAGATTCAACTTTATTGTCATTGCACGCAGTCACAAGGCAACGAAATGCAGTTAGCATCTAACCAGAAGTGCAAGTTAGCAGTGCAATATAAACATATATACAGATCTATAGAAACTTGTATGATAGAATTAAGGTCTATGTATAAATTGTATTACAGAAAAAAAAAAAATATTTATATATATATATATATATATATATATATATATATATATATATATATATATGGAGTGTGTGTGTGTGTGTGTTTGTGTGTATGGTGTGTGAGTCTGTGTGTGAACATTAGTGATGTGTGTTATTAATAATTTTTCAGTGTAAGTTTAAGGATGTTCCTGAATGTGATGTCACTGTCCGTGTCACTGAATATAATGAGTGAGTGTGTGTGTGTGTGAGTGTGTGTGTGTCGTGAGAGATGTGTGCTATAGATGTGCAGGACCCTCTAGTGTGTTGACATTAGTGATGTGTGTGTTATTAATCATTTTTCGTTGTGTAAGTTTAAGACATTAGTACGGCTGAGACATTTGAGATATCAAAACTGATTTGCAATTAAAAACTCACCCACACACTATAGGTGCGCAGGAGCCTCTTGTTTAAGGATCTTTTTCCTTTTTCATGATATATTGATTTTTATTTAGTCAGGTACCATTAGTGACGTGTGCTTGTGATGTGTGTGTGTGCATGTAGGATAGTTAGTGTGTTCATATTGTGTATTTGTCGGGATGTGTACATGACCGATGTGTAGAATGTGTGGTCTGGTGTGTATATCGCCGCGCTTGTCCACCAGACTGAATGTTGCACAGTGGGCAATTTAAATGTTTGTATTGTTTATTTTTTATGATTTCTGCATATGTTTAAATAATAAACATGAAGCCATAGTAAATGAGAAGGGGAAAGACCTGACTGCAGAATACCTGCCTACTACTGCCATCTACTGGACATATTTTATTACTGCAGGAGTCAGTACAGAAAATTCAGACCAAGGCTGATAAATATACTGTAAAAATTGTTGGGAGCTGTGTGAGCATCACAAAAACATGAAACTCAAGAAATCTACTCAGAAGCAGTTGTTCTTTCTACATAAAATGTTTGGGCACATTAGGACTTTCCACTTGGTGGATATAAGTATCTTATGTTTGCTCCAAATGATATGTTGCCATATCAACACTATTCAACGTATCAAAAAATCCTTTACAGTGTGACATCAGCCGTGTCTTCCAATTATTGTGCCTGATGTTGAAGCCAATTTGCTGAAAATTAGTCACAAAAGAATTTAATTTCTAAAAGTAGACACTTTCTGCTGCCAGTTGGTGGCGCTATGACTGAGACTCACGGGACCCATGTCACTGTGAGCAGGATTCTTCTCTTAACCTACCGCTGAGGTTTGATGAACGTCACACAATTTATACAGAAGTTATTAGCCACTTCCTGTTTCCTGTTATTCGCCATAGGTTTAAGGGCTCGCCACGGCCGACCCGTTTAAGATATCAACCAGCCCTTCACAATATTAGATCCTCAATCTCTTGAGATTATATTAGACCCTGTTTGGTCAAAAACCTATTAATCCTGTAAGAGTAGTAGATCACATTCCAATGGGTGCGTTTTTCAAACAACGCCAAATAACTGACTTCCTGTTCAGCGGATTCCATGACATGGGGTATGCAAGTTGTTCATCTCAATGAGATCTAAATTTATACTGGGTCTCATTCATATATGTGAAAGTGGATATGAGTTATGCAGCTGAAACTTTACAAAGTTCCAGGGGGCGCTGTACAGGCCCTGTGCCACGCCCGGGCTCCAGGCTCTCAGGGATTCCTCACAATCAGTTAGAGTCTACACCCATACAATTTGGGACCCGTAGGTCTTTCCACTCGTAAGATATGAGAAGAATAGTTGTCTTCGATTTTTTCTTGAGTTAAATCGTCACCATAGCAACACGATTCAAATTAGAAAAAAAATCCTCCATGTTTTCAAATGACCCATGTCTTTTCATTATTCTGACTGATTTTGAACCAAATCAGGTGAAAGTAAAGGACAAAATATTACTGATTTCCAAAAGTGACACACTTCCTGCTGCCAGTTGGTGGCGCTATGACATAGACTCATGATTGTCATTTGATGGGATCATCTTCCTACTCTTAACATACCTGTAAAGTTTCATGTGCCTAACTTAATGTACACAGAAGTTATTAGCCACTTCCTGTTTCATTTTATTCGCCATAATTTTAAAGCGTCGCCACGGCCGAACCGTTCGAGGTATCAAAAAGATCTCTGCAATTTTGCATCAGCAACTTGTTTAGATCATATTTAGCTGGTTTGGTGCGAATTGGAAAAATTTCCTAGGAGGAGTTTATCACATTCCATTGGGTGCGTTTTGCAAACAACTCAAAATAACTCACTTCCTGTTGATTAGACCTGATGACATGCAGCGTGAAACTTGTTCAGTTTGATGAGATCTAAATGTACACCGAGTTTTATAAGTATACGTGCAAGTGTGTCTGAGCTATAAGGCAAGACTCTGTAGGGGGCGCTGTGCGGGGCGTGTGCGACGCCCCGGGCCGAGCCCCACTGAGGACCTGTTGGCCGCAGATTCCAGTCTGTGTGCAAATTTTGGTGAGTTTTTGAGTATGTTAAGAGGCCCGAAAGTGCCCGGATGATTGAAAGAAAAATAATAAAAAAAAAAAGAAAAAAAATAATAATCCTAACGAAAACAAGAGGGCCCTGCGCACTCAGTGCTTGGGCCCTAATAATCCTTAGAAGAACAATAGGGCCCTGCGCACTCAGTGCTTGGGCCCTAAAAATAATAATCCTAACGAAAACAATAGGGCCCTGCGCACTCAGTGCTTGGGCCCTAATAATAATCCTAACGAAAACAATAGGGCCCTGCGCACTCAGTGCTTGGGCCCTAATAATCCTAACGAAAACAATAGGGCCCTGCGCACTCAGTGCTTGGGCCCTAATAAGCAAGAAATGTTGCAAATCTAATGCTTTAAAAAAAAATTAACTATAACTATAACTAAATAACTAAACTAACATAACTAAAATTTTCATCATCAATAAAATTAGTACACTCATAGTAAGCAACATGTTATTATATTTTTATTATTTCCCCATCTTGTTTATTGTAATGTATATTGGGCTGCTTTTTATTTCATTTATCTTACTATATGATTTAATTTACAAACTGATTTGTTAGACTGCTGCATAGATTGCTGCATTATTTAGCTTTTTCATGCACTAAATGATCTAACATTTCCCCCCTTATTAATGTGTATTTAATTGTGTATTTCTTTCTGTTAAAATCAATAATACTTATGCACTACAAAAGAGTACATCATTTACATTTCATACGATTTGGAATAACCCACTGTTAATATTTAATTATATTTAAGGTAGATTAAATCTAAGAACTAAATATTCACACACTACTACATAAGATTCTTTGCCTTTAGTGTCACTGAGAGAGAGGGGGAAAAGGTGGAAAAAAAACTAAACAAAAGGAAACTGGCTTAGAGCCAAAATATGAACCTTCATACACTGGACTAGACAGGACACGAAAACAGGCAAACGGCTGGCAACATGGAACAACGATCTGACACAGGACAAGAGGGAATAAATAGAGCAAGTAATTACAACGAAAACTAGGGGGACTGGTGAGTGAAATCATCTAAATAGAATAGAGAGGAAGTGGGAGGGATTATCGTGACATCACAGAGACACGGCCACAAACAAAAACAAACACCATGTGCTCGAACAGACATGTAAACATAGGACACCAAGAAAAAATGGAAACCTTAGAGATCAGGCCAGGGGATCTGATATTTAGTTTTTTAAATTAGGCTTAGAGCTTATTTGTTAAGCTAATCTTTTAAGTTCTGTTTGTTACTGTGTGTGCTTTACAATGTCAGACAACATTCAAATGCAAATAATTCACTGACAAAGAGCCATATAAGAACATTCGCCGAGGGCACACCTAAAAATAGATGCAGAATTATTATTTATAGTCTAAATAAAAATGTTTTTCTAAACGTGGGCTATTGTTACTTACAATATTTGTTAATTTAGTTTAAATGAGGTTTGGGCACTGGGATGATGAGCAGGCATCGTGATCCTCCTCTTTAATTTCCTTTGTATCAGCGCTTAAACGCATACATAGTTTTCCAGAAAGTAGACTAATGATTATGAATGCATCATAATGACCATTTTAATATTAATTGATAAGTTAGTGATTTCTTTGTTTTTCGCTGTAGTGATGAAAGTAATCATGTCATCTCATGATGTCCACAGCAGTCAATGCACCTATATTCATGTTTCATACGAATTACATCATCTGATGTTTGTTTTTCATTAGTTTATGTAAATTCAGAAAGTTCGCTTTCTATACGTATATATTTTTCATGTCTGTGAGGCAAGTATACATGGAGTTTCGGTTCATTTTGTGACTTTCATTATTTTATGAAATCAGAAGGTTTTCCCGTCATTGTGAGTGCACTTAAATAAAAGTAGGGTCTTATAACTGTTATATAGCTTATATAGTTTTATTATCTAGTTTTTGCACATTAATCTGACAATAACTGTGGAACACCCACTTTTTCTGATGCACACCCAGAGTCTGTTTTCCGGCTATGCTAGTGTTACACATGATAACATCTAAAGGCTCACTGTGTTAACATTTACTTTTATATATATATATATATATATATAAATTAAAGGAAGTTACATAAATTAAGCATTTTTATTTATGTATAATAACATTATAAATATATATTATAGCATTTTTATTGAATTAAGTATTAGTATATACCACAAAATATAAATCTATTTTTTCATATAGCTCATTGTATTAATTAAATAATAATAATAATTAAATTAAATTAATTAAATTCATTAAAATGCAAATCGGGGCCTCCGAGTGCAGTGGTTAAAGCGCTTGCCCTATCATCCGGAGATCGCCAGTTCGAATCCCGGGTGGTGCTGTAACCTCTCGCAGCCGGAGGTCTAGAGAGAGCTGATTGGCCGAGCTCTCTCAGAGGGGAGGGATGAGAGGTACTTAGTGCTCCCACATTAATCACGGCTCTACAGCCAGTCAGGGGCGTCTGTGAGCTCGCGCAACGGAGGGAGCGGATAGCGCTGTCCTCCAAGTGTGTTACACCGCCCCCAATGGTGCGCGAGCGAGCAGTTCGAAAAGATGCGGTCAGCTGGCGTCACGTGGTTCGGAGGAAACACGTGATAGTCTTCGGCCCTCCCGGCTGAGTGGTAGTAGTAGCCTTAATGTGGGAGCCACCTAGTGACGCGGAGGGATTGGACACGACTAAAATTAGGGAGAAAATCGGGGAAAAATCCAAAAAAATAAATAAAAATGCAAATCAGACAACTCGGTCGCTTTACTTATAAAACTTTATTTCCAACGCTTCCGTTTTGCAGTCGATAGTGCCAGCTGATTAGAGCGAATTAGGCAAAACAGGCAATCAGATGTAGTGTGTAGAAGTCTGTGAGTAGCTAGTTTAGTGAAAGTTTTGTAACAGTGAACAAAGATGAGCGCGTGGAAAACATGTTGAGCGGACAGTGTAGACAGAGTGCTTTGTCTGCCCTCAAAATGTCAAAACTGAGCTTTTATTTTTTATTGATCATACAATTTGTACTTTACAATACAAATTACTTTTGTGGCATCAGACTGTAGTTTTAGCTATTTCAGTGTGTCCACGCTGTGAGTTGTAAATGCGTAAATTTAACTAAGGTAAATTAAGGATGTCCTGTATAATATAATACACCTGTACATAAATAAAAAGGAATATTTAGACCTTTACGCACTATATTTCACTTAAATACCACAGTTCAGTTCAGTTCATTGTGATGTGGACAAAAGTTCTAGGAAGGAAACGGAGACATCAGTTTTCGTTATTTTATAAAATCTGAATATATTCAGTAAATTTATGAATTACACTCGAAAAGTATCAAATTCAACTATGAAGTCTGATTTAATTGCTACCATAATTTTTTTATTATTATTTATTTTATGTTTTGCTGGCAAAAAAAGAAATTTTGGGCAGAGACGTCTTTAGCCAGAGACGTCTGCTTGGACTTGTTAATTTGCTTTAAAACCTCCAATTCTGCCAATTCCCCCATCAGCGAAACCGGTTCAATAACTTCACACCTATTATGAATGAAAGATGAGAAGAAAGATTACAGTAACTGGAGATTTTATGGGTGTTCACCTCGGAACGTGCTGTCATGTTGTATTTAGCGAGTAGCCTATATATTTGTTTGTTGCATTTCTGAGGGAGTATGTCTGCAGTTTTATCGATAAATCTGCTCATATCTATGTGCGTGTTAATTAGCCTTTTGATCAACGTCACTAACTTTCACTTTGCAAAAGGCAGTGTTTATTTTTTAGTGTATATTTAAGGCACATACACACACATTCATCTTGAAAGATCTATTGTAAAACAAAATAAAATTCATATTTGCTTCAACATTGGAAACAATATTGTTTTAGGCTTTAGGCTTATTATACACTTTTGTACTTTTTTTGCACACACGCGCGGGCATCTTTAAATTTTAAAAGAAAATAATAGTGAGCTGGTAGACAAAATTCTAGGAAGTTAACAGAGACATCAGTTTTCGTAATTTTATAACTTTTTTTTATTTTTATAAAATATTCAGTAAATTTATAAATTAAACTTAAAAAGTATCAAATCCAACTATGAAGTCTGATTTAATTACTACCATTAAATTGTTTTTATTTTTATTTATTTTATTATATGTTATATATTTATTTTTGCTGGGGAAAATTTATACACTTCATATATATATATATTTCGATATAACTTAAACAGCTGAATGAAGTTAAATTTACACAATAAATTAATAATTGAGTTTGCTTTAGACTTGTGCACTCGTGTGTGTGTGTGTATATAGCTTTATCAACGTCTATACTACAATATCATATATTTGTGTTTAATACTGTTTTATTACAATTTGTAATTTATTAGGTACTTTTAGTAAATTTTAATCATTCTAGATACAACCCATGATTTTTTTTGTGCGATTTTAAAAATAAATAAATAAAACTAGTTATTGCATTATGTTTCAAGACATCCTTAATTTACTTTAGTTTACCGGGGGATAATTGATAATCAATATTAATATTTTGACTCACCTCAAATATGGATAATAATCTGAAACATGCAACTTCACATGGCCACTTGCTCCAATGTTAACCTGGAAAAATGCTTATGTTTATGTGTTTATGCTGAATAGTAGTGCACGCTAACTGCATTACATGTGTGACAACAAAACGTTATGATTTTGTGAACTTGAGTGTGAAAAAATGAACCGAAACTCTCTGTATACTTGCCTCACAGACGTGAAAAATATATACTTATAGAACGCAGAATGTATGTTTTTACATAAACTAATGGAAAGCAAATTTCAGATGATGCAATTCTCATGAAATTTTAATATACTGGCACATCCTTTGCAGCTGAGATTTCAGACTTTTGCAAAATGTCCCTTTGCGGCATCTGGTGGTCATTTCAGGGATTACTTTAAAAGGTGACTGATTTAAATCTCCTGCTGTCGTGCTGCTGCGGCGGTGAATGCAACGGTAAAGCACATCCTGGTCTCCTACCTACTGTATCTTCTGCTGACCCATAATAGCATTTTTTTCAGCGTGAAAAAGATGAAGGAACCAGGGTGCAGCTTGTTATCGTGCATGGTCCTCTGGGAAAGAATGCACCCTACCCCCATGACGGAGGCGTCACCCTCCACGACAAACTGGCATAATGGGTCTGGAATGGTGACGATAGGGGCAGATGTGAACTGCTTCTTCAGCTCAGAGAAGGCTCTCTCAGATTCCAGATCCCAGCAAAGGGTCTTGAGCTAGGTGAGGGGGGGGGGGGGGGGGGGGGGGGGGCTATAGCTGTGGTATAAGCAAAGATCAGGAAACTCTGAAATTCCTGTCATGCAGTAGGAATAGCCTTGTAATGGCTTGGAGCTTGGCGGCTTCCAATTTGATGCCTGCTGGCCCGATAACAAATCCGAGGAATGTGGTAGACATGGTATGGAACCTTTTCTCAGGTTTGACGAACAGGTTGTTCTCCAGGAGCCTCTGTAGCACTTGGTGAACATCTGTGCTCCTCTAGAATCTAGAATGATCCTCGCCGTGAGGGACTGTGCGATGTATTGGTTCATAGCTTCGCGTTCCTTGGACGACAGGGATTATAGGTGGACATTGGGAGGTGTGGTGCCCGAGAACAGCTGATGGTGCAGTCGTATGGTCGGTGGAGGGGAACACCTCCTTAAGATCATGGTATTTGGAGTTAATGGGAGTGAGATCCAGTGGTTTCTCCTCAAAGGCAAATGACGTGTGTTAGAGAGGTTAAAGATCCATTTTCTGTCTCTCTCTTTCAGTCTGCACTGTTTGTATGTGTGTGTGTCATTAGACCCCCTGCCCCTCTCACCTTAGAGAGTGCGTGCGCGTGTGTGTGTGTACAGTATGTGTGTGTGTGAAGGTGAGAAAATAAAAAAAAGATGATGTCAGATTTGGTCTGAATGTGCTCAAGGCTTTTTATGTATAGATTAGTTTTATATTGCTGTTGACTGACTGAGGAAAATCAGAACAGAAATAAAAAATATATATATTTTTTATAAAGTGTTTTTTTCCCGGGATGGTTAATTGCTTGACTAAATATTTATGACTAAATATATTTAGCTGTGTGGTCATGTTGAGTTTATTTATTCTTCCCTTATAGAGTTCAGTGTTCCAATGAAGTTAATTAATTCACATAAAATACCTCCTGTTTTACTTCCCTGTTAAGAAAAGTATAATGTTTGATAAAGGTTTTGTACTGAAGGTATGATGTGGTGTAGGCATGCTAACGTACTGTATATGTCCAAAAGATGGCATCCTAATCTGTGGAACAAAACAATACATACAGTACCTATACTGGTACAAAACCTATACTGCACATTTGCTATTAAAAAAAAAACTGTTGTTTGAACCTGACCAATGTTTTTGTTGTGAATAAGAATAATTTGTGTTCTACATCCTGAGCCTGCATAGCCTGAACCTTAAAAAAAAGCAATATATTTTCTAATTTATTTTTCTCATGCAAATTATGTGGGGTAGACATGCGAGTGTATATGTCCAATAGATGGCATCCTAATCTGTGCAACAAAACAATACATATGGTACATTCAGTACAAAATATTTTTAACAAACATTATACCTAACATGGAAGTAAATCAGGCGATATTTTACGTGAATTACTTAACTTCAGTGGAAGTCTGAACTATTGCCATATCATCCCACCTCACCTTAATTAGGGAAAAGATGCTAGTAAAGATGAATGAATGGATGAATAAATAAACTCAACATGACATGACCACAGTCACAACTGACTAAATGTCAACAGCTGAGGTTAGTTTGAGCCCAACTTTTGAAATGCCTTTTTAAGCACTCAAATAGCAAATTCTATGCAGGAAATAAGCTGTATTATATTGAGATTCAGAAAGAAAACACAAGGTTAAATTTGCCATCAAAGTTAATACAGAATCCAGAAACACCATAAACACCACAAAGATACCCTGCAATATGATAAAGTAGGAAGAATGATCTTTTATTTATCATTTCGGATTTTCAGAGAAACAATGCAGCAGGAAATAATTAAGGATCTTGTTGAGTATGAAAGGTAAGAGGACATACTGTATGCCTATGCAATCTGATAAATTGCTGTAATGAAACATTCTTTAGAGTTTATGTAAAATAGCCCTGATTTCCAAGCAATAAGATTGGAACCTATTTGCCTTTCAAAAAGTGTCATTTATTACTGATTACATAAAAAGCTTAAAAAGCAATTTATCATTCAATGTTGCAGATGACATACTGTGTAAAATTGCAATATCTCAATGCGTTGTTCCATGCATTGAGGTACCAAAAAGATATGTTCAACATTGATACATTTAATAATAATACCTTTTATTTACTTTAGGTTCAGGTTTTGATCTGTGTCCCAAGTCATATTAAAGTAAAATAAAAAAAATTATGAATGTGAACTGTCATGACATGCAAATCTAATCTGACCAAAAAATGAGAAATGTGCATTGTACAAAAAAAACTTATAAATTAGACAAATAAATAAATAAATAAATAAATAAATAAATGAACAAGAAGCAGTTCACAGGACAGCACTAGTCTGTGCAACAAAAAAAAACATATGAAATTCAGTTTAGAAACATTTCAAAATATGTTTAGAAGAGAGTTCGGTGGTCTGAAATGGAAAAAAAAATCAGAGGTACTAAGCATTTTGTTTGCATGCTTAACCAAACACTGCTCATTATTTGTTGAGTAGTAATAATTTTACACTGCAGGGACAAAATTAGATATTGACCTCAATTTAGTAAGCGACCTTAACAGAGTAAAATTTTACAGAGTAAAAAATTACAAGCATAGCATACAAGCATAAACAGCTATATTCTCGCATTCAGGAAGCATTTACATAGATAAGCGTTGAAAGATTAATAGGATGGAGGCAATAGGAAAGATAATAGCAGAAAGCAACACAACATCAAGAACTCAGTAAAATGATTAAGCTGGATTATGGAATGTTTTAAAAGCAAATTCATGAAAAAAAAAATTAAATACAAAACATGTATCCGGGTATGACTGTGATAAACTTGTTCATTAAAACAAGGTTATTGCAAATGTGTGGGGTGACATTCAGTATTAATGGTTTAGCCTGCTTGTTCTACGTATGCGTATAAAAAACACTCCACAAGTCCCTATTGTTTCTGGTGTTCATCCTTTTTTTTTTTTTTAAAGGACTTGCAAATATGGGGTAGTCAGAGTAATATTTGGTATATTTATCGACCCTATATGGACAAAAGTATTTGGCCAAACCTGTAGTGACATTGTATCCAAACACATATAGTTCAATGTGAAGTCAGTCCCCCTTTTGCAGCTATAACAACTTCTACTTTTCTTAGAAAGCTGTCCACAAGATCTTGGAGTGTTTCTGAGGGAATTTGTGCCCATTCATTCTGTAGAGCATTTTTGAGGTCAGGTACTGATGTTGGACAAGAAGGCCTGGCTTGCAATCTTACTGTAATTCCAGTTCTTCCCAAAGTTGCTCGATGGGTTTGAGGTCAGGGTTCTGTGCAGGCCAATAAAGCTCTTCCACATGAATAGATGAATAGTTTATGAATCCTGCAAATTTTTCTCATGTGGTCTACACAGGTTTTTACAAATTTCTCTGGTTTTGGTATTTAATAAAATAACCCTCTTTGTACATTTTCTGCAGTGGTGCAATAATCAAACTAAATATGCCTAGGGAAAACAACAAAGGTGCCACATTACAGTAAAATAAAACCCAGTGTATTTGTACCACAGTAAAAATGCTAAGAGCTGCCAGAGGGACATAGGTAAACAAAATTATAAGCAAAATTGAAAAGATCATATTAAATGCATTCTTCTTTTGTTGGTTCCTGACATCTCTACCTCTGTGTCCTGGCTCTGGATGCTTTAGAGCATGTAGCACAGACACACAGCAGAATGTAATCACGGCCACTGTCACAATGAATACAGAGTTAAAAATTAAACTGGTGAAAGTTGGGAAAAAGATCTCATACAAACCGTATCCTAAAGCCATTAACCAAGCTACTGAAACTGCTGCAATCCTGTACTTTATGCCTTTATATTTTAAGAATGCTATTGGGTGAAGCACTGCAAAATATTGTTCAATACAAATGCAGGTTTGTATCAGCGCCCTTCCAGTCCAGGATAGACCAAAAAGTAAGCAAGTCACTAGAAAAAAATTGTAATTTATGAAAATGAGCTGATTCAGTGTTTCAAGAGCACATACTATGCAGCAAAGAAGCTCCATTATAGTCTGATTTAGTTGAAAAAAAATATTTTGCTTGAATTTGCCACAAAAAGAAAGATATAAGCAGAGACACCACAAATGAGCTGGTATTCCCACAAGGGCACAAACTGACATTATAAACTCGCAGATAATCAGTCCATAATCTGGTTTAGTGAAACATGCAGCTGCTCCGTATGGGACAACAGAAGTTGAATTTGTAATTTCCTTAGATGTGTTGGCCATCTGTATCATTTCTGTCCTGCAGAGAGGACAAATCCAAAAAGATGTACAAGGAATATAATAGATATTTTATTTTTTATAAATACACTACCAGTCAAAAGGTTGAAGGGATCCAAATATGCAATAATCATAGTGCTTTACCAGATCATTGAAAAGTTACGCATTTTTTTTCTTTCTTTTTGTATTTATTTGTACCTTCAACCATACAAGTCTTTGGGTATGTTGATAGTAGATGCATTTTAACCGAGTGCATTAATATTTTGTGGTGAGAATTTCACTCAGAACTACTGTTATACTGCTGCTGTTATAGAAAATAAATCCACGCTATAAGACAAATCAGTTGAAAATTCAACAGGGATTTTGTGTAATAAGAAAACTGTCTTACCTACAGTATAGATGGCACTCTGGATGAACATTTCTGTAAAATACAGATGAATTTCAAGTAATAAGGATAGACCTCATTTGACTGTCAAATAATGCTGTTCAGTTTGCTTTTATGATGAACAAGTGTACTTAATACTTTTCATAGTAAATACACTAAAGGTTCGAAATGCAAATTACTAGTATGCCATCTGGTCATTTATTATTAATCCTATAATTAAAAAAAGGTTATATCTTAAAAGTAACAAGAATATTCTTTTATTCTTATATCAAAGTTCTTATATCAAAGTTTTATCTGCAAAGTACTAATCAGTGCTTGGAATGGAATACTGATTTTAAATCCAATCACCTTCCACCATTTTACTATGTCAGTTAACTACTTGGAGGCTGACATTAAATGGAATAAAAGAGCAAACTTGTGTTAACTTAGTGTTAACTAACTAGTAACAGTACTAATAAAGTGTGGAATGAAAACTTCCCATATCTCCATTTTATAATCACCTAGTCTACTCAGTTTATAAGTCGCTGCGAGGGGTTGTTATTAAAAGTGATTAGACTGACCTTTGAGTTTATGTTCAAGTTCCTTTGGCCATCTACATCTGAAAATCTTTCTGCTCTAACATTGCTCTAATGTTTTATTCAGACATTTGAAGTAGTTACTGTAACATAGCTGCATACCAATGTCTTTTTCCCCTTTCCTGTCTTATTCGTTCCTGTTTTTAGAAACCAGCCTGGCCTACAAATATAGCCAACAAGGACCCTAACTCCCATCAAACATGCTCCAACTCACCTGGATTGAATTACTAACACTCACACTAACACAGTATATAAGGATTTTTCCTGTAAAGTATATGCTCTGTGTCAGTCTGTGTCATACTCTGCCTGGCCAAAGAAGTTGCTGACTTTTAGATTTTGTTTGTCTGCCTTTAGCCTTGATATAAAACTGTTTTTGCAGCTCCTGGGGCAGACCGTACTTCCTTAGTTGGCGCAGGAAATACATTTTCTGCTGGACTTTTTAGAGAATGGAGTTAATGTTGATTTCCGATTTCAGGTCACAGGAAATGGTAGTTCCAAAAAACTCGAAAGACTCCACGGTTGACACAGGATTGTCGGATATTGTGAGGGGAAGTAGTGTTGCAGTTGTCTCCTAACGTCCACTGTCATCTCCACAGTTTTGAGTGTGTTCAGCTCCAGGTTGTTCTGAATGCACCAGGCGTTCCACATCCTGTCGATATACAGATTCGTCACCATCTTGGATAAGTCCAATGAGTGTAGTGTCATCTGCAAATTTCAAGAGTTTGACAGCTGGGTCTTTGAATGTGCAGTTGTTAGTGTACAGGGAGAGGACATATCCTTGCGGAGCACCAGTGCTGACTATTTGTCTGCTAGAAGTAACTTCTCCCAGCCTCACCTGCTGTTTCCTGTCTGTCAGGAAGCTGGTGATCCACTGACATACGGCAGGAGGTACAGTAAGCTGTAGGAGTTTAGAGGAAAGGATGTCCAGGATTATCATGTTAAAGCCTGAGCTAAAGTCAACACACAGAATTCTTGCACGTCCCTGGGCAGTCGAGATTTTGGAGGATGTAGCCCCATGTTAACTGCATCATCCACTGACCTGTTTGCTCGATACACAAACCGAAGAAGATCTAACAGCTGCTCTGTGATGTTACTTAGGTGGGCCAATATAAGTTGCTCAAAGGACTTCATGAGCACAGATGTTAGAGATATAGACCTGTAGTCATTCAGACCTGTGATGGAGGGCTTCTTGGGGACCGGGATGATGGTTGATTATTTAAAGCTTGATGGGACTTCACACAGCTGGAGTGACGAGTTAAAGATATGTTAAAGATGAAGATCGAAGCCAGTTGGTCAGCACATGCTTTGAGACATGAGAGGGGGAGACGCCGTCTGGGCCAGGTGCTTTCCTAATCTTTTGTCTCTGTAAAACCCGTTTCACATCCTCTTCACAGATATTGAGAGAAGCGTGTTGGAGGGTGGTGATCATAGCAGGGTTATTAGAGGTGTGATATGGGCTGTGTGCGGGCTGGGTTGGATGAGTTTTTCTCAAACCTGTTTTGTTTGCGTCAGTGGGGAGCGGTAGTCTACTGTAGTTTGTGATGTCTTGCAGGACTTTCCACACTGATGCAGGGTTGTTAGCTGAAAACCTGTTTTCCAGCTTTTTAGTGTAGCTTCTTTTAACCACTCTGATCTCCTTTGTCAGTGTCTCCACTCCTGTAGGTTTATTTCTTAGCCTGACAAAGGTGTTTCAGTCTGGCTGTGAACCATGGCTTGTTGTTGTTATATGTGCAGAAGGTTTTGGTTGGCACACACATACAGTATCTTCACAGAAACTGATGTAAGATGTCACAGTGTCTGTCAGCTCATCCAGATTGTCACTTGCCATTTCAAAAATGTATTAAAATTTTAACAATTGACATTGAAGTTTGTATGAAATGTGAATGTGTATGAATCAAAAATTATAAAATTGTTTCTGATGAGCAAGCCGAGGATGACGGCGACACTGGCAAGGAAAAAATCCCTGAGATGGCAATAGGAAAACTGACTCAACAGGGAACCCATCCTCATTTGGGTGAAGACAGGTAGCAGGAATTGATCTGCAGTCTGATCTTCAGTATAACAGGAGATGTATTTAAGTTAATATGGATTCCAGTTCATTATGGGAGGCTCATGTAGACTATAGGAAACTCCAGTCCCGAACTATCGAGCAAATGCAGTCATGAGTCATCAATGAACAGCTGTCAACATCAGCCGAGGCCAGGACCGTCTTTGTGGAAAAGTGGAACCGTCCCCAATCACCACACGCATCCCAGGCAGACCACACTACCAGCTGCATGGGTAAAATAAATGGTTAGTAACGAGTCAAGAGTAAAAGTAGCTTTGCTTCTTCCTAAATCACAAAATTCACAATACTCAAGTAAAAGTAAAAAGTATGGTGCATTTTTTTCCCAAAATGTTACTCAAGTAAATGTAATGGAGTAAATGTAACTCGTTACTACCCACCTCTGGTACTGTATAATATATTTATATTTGGTAATATATTTAGTGCAGAGTGCAAGCAGGGACTCCGGCAGGACTAACTATGACAGCATAACTAAAAGGAAGAGCCAGAAGGAAACATAGACATAAGGGTTCTCTGAGATTCACTTCACCATCAACAAACCTGAGTGATCTATGAGAGTGGGGAAGACAGCATCTAAACATACCAGTTCACCATAATACTCTATGTCCATGAGTCCCCCAGATCTGCTCCTTTACCCAAGGTAAATCTATTTACAAAGATGCTTCGCTAAATAAATAGGTTTTTAGCCTTAAATACTGAGACTGTGTCTGAGTCCCAAACATTAATTGGAAGTCTATTCCATAACTTTGGGGCTTTGTAAGTAAACGCTTTGCCCCCTGCTTTAGTTTTCATAATATGTGGTACTGACAAGCATTTAATGCTTTATACATCAAAAGTAGTATTTTAAAATGGATGCGAAATTTCATAGGGAGCCGACACAGTGTGGATAAGATAGGGGTGATGTGCTCGTATCTTTTGGTTCTAGTGAGGACTCTCGCTGCTGCATTCTGGACTAACTGAAGCTTGTTTATGCACCTAGTTGAACAGCCAGACAGTAAGGCATTACAATAATCCAACATAGAGACGATAAAAGCATGAACTAGTTTTTCTGCATTGTTTAGTGACAATATATTAATTATCTTGGCAATATTTCTCAGGTGAAAGGATGCTATCCTGGTAATATTATCTACATTAGCTTCAAATTAAAGGCTGGAATCTATAATCAAACTGAGCTCTTTCACGGATACACTTGATCGAACAGAAAGGCCATCTAAAGTTACAGTGTGGTCAAAAAGCTTGCTTCTATCTGCATGTGGTCCTATGACTAGAACTTCTGTCTTATCATGATTAAGCAAAATTAAGTTAATTAACATCCACATCTCTTATGTACTGCACACATTGCTCAACTTTAGTAAGCTGGTTTTTCTCATCTGGTTTGGCTGAGACGTACAGTATAACAGTGTGTCATCAGCATAACTATGAAAACTAATACCATGCTTACTAATTATGTTGCCCAGAGGAAGCATGTAAAGAAAAAAAGCAGTGGGCCTAAAACTGAACCCTGTGGAACACCAAACTCCACTTGAGAACATGCAGAATAGTCTCCATTTAGATCTATGAACTGATAACGATCAGTCAAATAGGATCTGAGCCAGGAGAGGGCCGTTCCCTTAATTGTTACTACATTTTCTAATCTGTGAAGGAGAATACTATGATCAATAGTGTCAAAAGCTGCACTGAGATTGAGTAACACAAGTATAGTGACGCAACCCTGATCAGAGGCCAATAGCAGGTCATTTACTACTTTAACAAGTGCTGTCTCTATGCTGTGATGAGGCCTAAATCCTGACTAAATACAGTTTGTTTATGCTATTCCTATGTAGACATAAAAATAGCTGCTGCACTACTACCTTTTCCAGAATCTTAGAGATAAAGAGGAGGTTTGATATCGGCCTGTAATTGGACAGGTGACAGGGGTCGAGGTTAGATTTCTTAATTTCTAATTTAAAGGATTTTTTTTTAAAGGACACACCCCCTGCTGAGTGAAGAGAATTATTTTCAACAGGGGCTCTGTTATTGCTGGTATCTGCTTGAGAAGATTTATATATATATATATATATATATATATATATATATATAAAGAACAGCAGACGCAGCAGCCTGGTGCTCTCTTTATTGGCATAGTTTTTTCATGTTGTTAGTGCTTCTGAGTGTTTTGGCATACTGTTACCATATCGAAGCTCTTCAGTACAGCCGGGATGAACTCCTCAGCGTTAGTGGTGCTGTATATCACCTCAGCCTCGATGTTTTCATCCCTCCCGAGATTGCTAGATCACCTACGGGGATTCCTGTGGCAGCAAACTGGAGGAGGAGACGTTGTGAGCAAAGAGGCAAGTGGGCAGGCGTGAAGGCTAGGCTTAAGGCTAACCCCTTCAAACCACCGCTTCGATCCATTTTTCTCTCCAATGTCAGGTCGATCCGCGAAAAAGGATGAATGAAATACATTTGGGGTTGACGATGCAGAGGTTCCTGGCAAACTGTTGCAGCATGATTTTCATCGAGACCTGGCTGGATAGCACCGTCCCAGATGCAGCTATTGGGCTGACCAGCTTTACCGTGGACCAAGCTGACAGGGTTGCAGACTCTGGTAAGAAGACCAGCAGGGGACTGTGCATCTATATTAACAACTCTTGATGCACACAGACCATGGTAATGGACAGACTTTGTTGTCCGGACGTGGAATTCATGCTGCTAAAATGTAGGCCGTTTTATCTTCCTCACGAATTTGCATCTGTTTACATCTGTGCTGTGTAAATACCACCTGACGCTAAGCTAGCCCTAGCAGAGTTACATGATGGCATAAACAACAGCCTGGCTGCGCAATCCGGACAGTATCTTTATAGCAGTGGGCGATTTCAATCATGGTGACTTCAATCATGAAGAGCGACCTTCAAAAATTTCATCGCAGTGTGAAGTGTGCAACCAGGTAAAAACCATATAAAACATTGGATCTGGTATACACTAATGTCGTAGATGCATATAAGGTACAGGTTTATTCCCATCTTGGCCTGTCTGACCATCTGTCACATTTGCTACATCCAAAGTATACCACAAGGATTAAAACTGCTGGATTCAATGTTAGGACTGTAAGGTCATGGCCTGAGGATGCTATCCCTAGGCTTCAGGACTGCTTCTGTGTGGGAGGGAATTAAGATGATAACGGACTATAAGAGAACAACAACTTTCTCTTTTAACAGCTGTGACACCCTAGCAGAGGAGTTGAATAACTTTTATGCCCGATTTGACAGAGGCAATGGAGATTCACCCTTACCCCGCCCTCCCACTAGTGATGCTGCACCAGTCCTGAGCAGTCCCAAGTTAAGACAGTGTTTTCATAACATCAGTCCCAGGAAGGATGCTGGACCTGATGGAGTGCCGGGTCGGGTGCTCAAGTATTGCACAGCTGAACTGGCGGAGGTCTTCACGACCATCTTTAATCTGTCATTCTCCACGTCATGGGTACCAGCATGTTTTAAAAGAACTACAATAATTCCTATCCCCCAACAACCTAACATTACCTATTAAATGATTACAGACCAGTTGCACTCACACCCATAAACCCAGCAAAGTGTTTGGAGAGGTTGGTGATTAAGCGCATTAAGGATGTTATACCACCCACATTGGACCATTACCAGTTTGCATACAGATTCAACAGATCCACAGAGGATGCAGTGGCTCCATCACATGTTGGAACACCTGGAACACAAAAATACGTATGCTAGGCATTTAATACCATTTTGCCAAATAAGCTCCAAATTAAGCTTTGTGAGCTCGGACTAAGCACTGTATTGTGTAACTGGACTATGGACTTTTTAACAGATCATTTACAGTGTGTGTGAGTGGATAAAAGCATATCATCCACAGTGCTCATTAACACAGGGGTCCCCCAGGGATGTGAACGTAGCCCTTTACTTTATACATTATACACGCATGACTGCTGCACCTCCCTTCTTTCTAATTACATCATTAAATTTGCTGATGACATCACGGTGCAAGGCCTGATCAATAACAATGATGAGTCCTCATACAGAAGGGAGGTGGAACATATTGCAGCTTGGTGTGACGCCCACAACCTTACCCTCAACATCAAGAAAACCAGGGAAATGATTGTGGATTTTCATAAGGGCACAAAGACCATTCACTTACCACTTACTATCGGAAATGGGACGGTCGAGAGGGTTACCAGCTTTAAATTTCTTGGCATAACTGTGACAGAGGACCTAATGTTGGGCAATAACATCAACTCTGCCATAGGGAAGGCCCAGCAGCGTTTCTTTTACCTGAGGAAACTGAGAAGATCTAGGGTGACATATGGACTCTTGGTGTGGTTTTCCAGCTGCACTAGGTTGGAACAACAGGCACTACAGCGGGTAGTGAAAGCAGCAGGGAAAATCATCGGGACTAGTCTTCCGGAGATAAGTACTATCTACACTACACGCTGCCTTCGTCGAGTGCACAACATCCTTTGGGATCAATATCACCCTGCGCATTACCTGTTTCAGCTACTGCCCTCAGGTAGAAGGTACAGGTCCATACGGGCCAGAACCACCAGACTGTCCCACAGCCTTTTTCCTACTGCTGTGAGGCTGCTGAACGATTAGACACCTTCCTCTCGGACCTTGCACCCATTTATTCTTGCATATTATTACACATCATTACAATAACTGTGAACTGGACTTTGCATTGATGCAGCACATACAATACATAGATACACACAAGATTGTGGTTTGTGTTCTAGATAATTTAGCTATGGTACTAAATAAAAATCTACTGTAGAATTATTTTGTTATTTTCTCTAAGAGTGAAGAGATGCAATGATCTAGCAGCACTGAGAGCTATTTTTATAGTTCAGGATGCTCTCCTTCCATGCTATTTGAAATACTAACAATTTAGTTTGATGCCATGTGCATTCTAATTTTCGAGCCTGTTTTAAAGTGTGTGTGTGGTCATTATACTAGGGAGCAAGTTTCTTATCGCTAATCATTTTCCTTTTAACTGGATATACATTATCTAAGGTATAATGAAATGTTGACTAAATATTCAGTCGCCTGATTGAGTTCTGTGGAGTCAGATGGCGATCTAATCAAAATTGATAGCTCTGGGAGATTATTGATAAAGCTCTGTGTCGTATTTGATGTGAATGTACGTTTAATGTGGTAGCGCGGTGCTGTGCGTACATTATTACTATGACATCTTTTTATTGAGACAAGACAGTGATCTGAGATAACCGACCAGGTTTGAAAGGAAATCGTCTTGGGTTACTTGGCTGTAACCCTGTTCCCTGATAAAGCGGGAATGAGATGCTGCGTGAAAACGCTATGGGAACATCTCTTTGTTTCCAGTTGTGAAGCCTGTGTATGTCAAAACCGCCGAATACCTCGGCTTATAACCTCTGCCAGGCATGACGTCACCGAATAAGGTGCACCTGCAGGTTATAAATAGGAGTGAACCGGAAACATCCTCAGGTCAATTTTGCCTGAAGGACGTCCAGGCACGCCAGCAGTGCGGCATTGAAACGCAGCATCTCATTCCCGCTTTATCAGGGAACAGGGTTACAGCCAAGTAACCCGAGATATTCCCTTTCAAAAGCTACACTCGATGCTGCGGGAACGAGAATACCAGCGCCGCCACACTGCAAGTGTCTGGACCCCCAGGTTGTGTAGCGTGTGTGCACAAAAGCCAAGGAGGTGACTCAAGGATCCGCGAGCCCGGAGTAGCATTGACATCCAGATTATAAAATCTAACAAACGTGTGTGGAGAGGACCAGCCTGCCGCATCACACACCTGCTGCAGGGGGACGCCACTTGCCAGAGCAATTGATGAGGCAATCCCCCTGGTTGAATGAGCCCTGATTCCCAGAGGTGAAGTGTAACCACGCGCCTCATAGGCTAGGGCAATAGCATCTCTCGCCCAGTGTGACAGAGTCTGTCTAGCGGCGGCCGCCCCTTGATTGCGACCCCCATGGCAAATAAAGAGCTGCTCTGACTTACGCCACTGGCTAGTGCGGTAGACGTAAATCCAAAGAGCACGTACTGGACACAATAAGTGAAGTCTTTCCTGCTCCGGAGCTGTGAAAGGCGGAGGACAGAAGGCTTCGAGAACAACTGGGTGCATGGTTGAGAATGGAACCTTAGGAAGATAGTTCGGGTGAGGATGCAGAATAGCTTTGACTAGCCCAGGGGCAAAGTCTACGCAGGATGGGGAGACTGACAGAGCCTGCAGATCCCCAATCCTCTTCAAAGAAGTAATAGCCATAAGAAAAACCATCTGACAGGCGCTGACTCTAGTGGTTCGAAAGGAGTGTCAGCCAGGGATTCGAGTACGATAGCTAAGTCCCATGAAGGGACCATCGCTCTAGTGGGCGGCCTCAACCGTTAAGCTCCACGAATAAAACAGGCAACTAAGTGGTGCTTTTCCACAGAAAACCCATCGGTCAGAGCATGCCGAAATAGCGGCTATGTATGTTCTGAGAGTACTAGGGCATAAGCCAGAGGACAACCTTTCTTGCAGAAACTCCAGCACTGAAACAATCTGGCAGTGGACTGGGTCTACATGTCTTACCATGCACCAACTCATACACTCCATTTGAAGGCATAAGTTCTTCTAGTGAAGGGAGCCCTGGCACTTAAAATGGTTTCAAATACGCTGGCTGGAAGACCAGCATGTCTTAGTTGGTCCCCTTCAGGGGCCAAACGTGAAGGTCCCAGAGCTCGGGCCGGGGATGAAATATTGTCCCCTGCGCCTGAGACAGAAGATCCCTCCTCACTGGAATCACCCAGGGTGAGCCGTCGAGGAGATATATTAGATCTGAGAACCACACTCTGGTCGGCCACTGGGGCGCTATCGATAAGAGGCGCAAACCCTGTTGACGGACCCTCGCCAGGACTCCTAGGAGCAGAAATATCAGAGGAAACGCATAAAGGCGTAATCTGGGCCACGTGTTGGCCATGGCGTCCAGACCCACGGGAGCTGGAGGAGTCAGAGTAGTAAAGGGGACATTGTGCTGCCTCTTGCGACGCAAAGAGGTCCACCTCTGCTATATAAAATCTTTCCCAGATTGACTGACTACTTCGGGGTGGAGTTTCCAGTCCCCATGTGTCACAGCTTGTCTGGATAGCAAGTCCCCTCCTACATTCATGTGCCCCGGAATGTAAATCGCTCTGAGGGACAGGAACTTGTCCTGTGCCCAAAGCAGAACCTGGTGCGCTAGCTTGTTCAAGCAGCGCGAGCACAGTCCACCCTTGCAATTTATGTACGAGCCTACCACACTGCTGTCCACCCGCACTAGGACATGGTAGCCTCTCAACTGCTGGAGGAAGTGTTTCAGGGCCAGAAACAGAGCCATCATTTCGAGGCAATTGGTGTGCCATGTGAGAAGATGACCTCTACAGCTCTCTTGTGCTGGACGGCCATCCAAGACCAGCCCATGAGGGAAGCGTCGTTGCATCTTGCGACGACAAGACAGACCTAAAGTGGGATCCAAAGTCAGAAACCGGGGTCTGAACCACATACCCCTGAAGCCCCGGTGCGTAACCCTTATTAGCCTCTGGGGATTGGCCCTTGAGTGAAATTCCCTGGCTCTTAGCCACAACTGAAAACACCCTCATGTGCAGAAAGCCCAAAGGTATCACCGTGGACGCAGCTGCCATGAGACCTAAGATTTTTGAGAGGTATGTAGTCACTTTCTGGCCTAGCTTGATTTCCTTCAAGGTGTTGGAGGATGGGTTTGACACAAGTGGGAAACAGCTGTGCCCGCCTTGTGATCGAAACCCATGTGACACCCAAATATGTTGTCCTCTGAACAGGAAAGAGAACGCCTTTCGTAGCATTGAGTCTCAATCCTAAAGAATGTAGATGAGCTAGGACGACATCCCGATGTCGAAGCGTTAGCTATTAAGACTGAGCTAGGATCAGCCAGTCGTCTATACAATTCAGAATACGGATGCCCTGGAATCATAGAGCCAGAGCTGCATCCGTGACATTTTATATGTGCGGGGTGACAGGGCAAGGCCAGATAGAAGGACCTGATACTCATAAGCTTCGCCCCCGAAAGCAAACCTCAGGAACCTCCTGTGTTGTGGCAATATTTCTATATGAAAATATGCGTCATTCAGGTTGACCGTCACAAACCAAACCTCTTGTTGAATTTGAAAAACGATAATTTTGGCTGTCAACATTTTGATGTTCAGCCCAAGAAGATGTAAAATTGGACGCAACCCCCCCATCTCTCGTCTGGAAGGGGAACATAATCTATGGCCCCTTTTCCCAGCAAAGTCTGTAATTGCCAAGTCAGCAGATGCGCTCGTTCCGGTTTCATGGAAGTGAAGACCACGCCATTGAAACGCGGAGAACGCTGTGCAAAGGGGGGGGGGGGGGGGGGTGGCGTGTTAGGTGTCCGGCATCCTGAAACAAGGCAGGAAGGAACCAAGCACCTAACATTTTGCTGGAAACCGCTGCTTCCCGAAACACCAGTGGTGGCGGAGATTAGACAACGGCCCCCATAGGGTGCCAGGGAGGAATCTTTATCCCTTATTGGAATTTTTACACATTCCTCCCTACGGGGAGACACCCCCGTGGTCCTGGGCAGGTCAACCTCAGGACTTCCTTTTTGGCGGAGATAATGCTCCTCAGGTCCGGTGCTTTTTTTTTTTCTCTTTGAGGCAGATTGCGAAGCGCGACGAGTCCCTCCCCTGTCTCTACGAGGGGGTAGCTGGCTCGGCACACTCTCCTTCTGCGCCTCACGCCTCGTGGGGACCAGACCTGGTCGGGACTGGGTGGCCGACAGTCCCGACTCCTGAGCACGGCAGGGGAGAAACCTCACAGAGGTCTGCTTGTAGAGCTTCGTCTCCCGAACCTAGTGGCGGCGGCCAAAAAAGCCGGAAGGCGAGAGGGGGGGGGGGCATCAAGGAGGAAAACGCGTTCCCTGACCTCGATGCCCGTGAGGTTTAATCACAAAAGTCTCTCTGTGGCGACCGCAGCAGCCATAGAACGGCCGATAGCACGGCCGTCTGCTTGGTGGCACGGAGAAATAAATCTGTGGCTCGGCGCCATCAATAGACCCGCCAGTGCTCAGAACTCTTAGCAGGTGAGCTTGGTATGCCTGCAAAACCGCCATGGTGTGCAGGGCAGCACCAGCCTGACCTGAAAAGCTTTCCCCACCAACAAAGATGTTAGTCTACACGGCTTGGTGGGCAGTGTGGGCTTTTTCAGGGAGAATGAGCTCCCAGGAGAGAGAGAGCTCACAAGCATCTCTTCAATCTGGGGTATCATCATAAAACAGGGGATGAATAAGGCTTATTCCATGAAAGAGTTAACTCGTCATGGAGGTCGCCAAAAAAGGGGAGGAACCCTCGTTGAGGCCCCTCCCCTGGCCACCCGACAGAAACCTGTCGTCTAACTTTGAGCGCTTGGGGATTTATTATTATTTTTTTTAATTACTGAATTTATTTTTATTCTTTTATTTATTTATTTATTTATTTATTTATTTTGCGGCGAAAGAGGAAATCTATTCGGCCCCTTCACAAAAAGCGCCGGAGCGTGCTTGAGAAGCGGACGCTAAAACCTCCTGATCCGGGGAGAGCGCGAGAGAAAGGGAGAAATACCGTCTCATACGCACGCGAGCCCCAGGAATGCGCCGCAGCTTGCGGTTTCTCTTTAAAGAAAGCGAGCCGCGCGTGAAGTGCCTTAATAGGGAGATCACAATGCTTGCACTTTCCTTGAAACCCAAGCACTCAAGAAAAAGTCGTGGAGATCGCATCTCTCAACCAACTCTTGCCATTATCGTTAAGTAAAGTTTTTTTCTTTCCTACCGTGATTCTGTTGCGCACACACACACACACGCAAACACAAAGCGGTCCTGAAGACAAAACGATCTGAGGATGTTTCCGGTTCACTCCTATTTATAACCTGCAGGTGCACCTTATTCGGTGACGTCATGCCTGGCAGAGGTTATAAGCCGAGGTATTCGGCAGTTTTGACATACACAGGCTTCATAACCGGAAACAAAGAGATGTTCCCATAGCGTTTTCACGCAGCATCGAGTGTAGCTTTTGAAAGGGAACTGCAAATTCATAGAGAAATTCGCTGGGGGTCTGTAGATGATAATTAGTGCGGTTGACTGAGCAGACTTCATATTTATAACTACTTTTTTATGTTACTATAGAGAACTTCAAATGCATTAAATTTGTGTCCGTGTTTTTGTCAGTCAGATAGTCAGATTATCATTGTAAATAGCTGCAACGCCTCCTCCTCTAACAGTTAGCCGAGGCTGGTGTATGTAGCTGTATCTAGGAGGACTAACTTCATTTAGAGCTACATACTTGTTCTCTTTAATCCACGTTTCTGTCAAACATAATATATCAAACTCCTGATCTGTGATAGTTTCATTAAAAATAACTGCTTTAGACGCTAGAGATCTAATATTTAAAAGTCCTAGCTTCAGGTCAGAGGCTCTGGCTGTGTATGTTTTTCAGTTTTGGTCTCTATATTAATTAAATTACAAAAACAGACTTTCTGAGTCTTTCTAAATATTTGTTTGTGCTATACTACAGAAGTGAGAGCAGCACCTTCCCGAGTGGGATGGACACCGTCCCACCCTAACAGGCCAGCTTTGCCCTAAAAGGTCTTCCAATTGTCTATAAAGCCCACATTATTTTCGGAGCACCACCTGGACATCCAGACGTTCAGCAACCATAACCTGCTGTAAGCTATGTCGCTACGTCGAATTGGGATGGGGCCAGAGCATACTACTTCATCGTACAACACTTCAGTTCAAATTATTCTTGCTAACTTTTGACTGAAGAAGGCATATATAGCTTAGCTCCAGCATGTACAACTATCTTAGAGAACCTATGCTGTCCCAGAGCCCTAAGATTACAAAACACTCCAGTCAGAGCTGTACTTGATTTGCTACACTGATCCATCTCTTCACTGTTTTGACCACAGGCTTAGCTGTTTTATGTTTCTGCATGTAGGTTGGAATAAGTTGAACCAAGCAGTGATCAGAATGTTTCAAGGCTGCCCGGGATACAGAATGATAAGAATCCTTGAGAACTATGTAGCAATGATACAATGTGTTATTTTCTCTAGTGGGACAGTTAATATGATGCCTGTATTTTGGTAGTTCATGGGTTAGATTTGCTCTGTTGAAGTCTCCAAGGATGATAAAAAGTGAATCCGGATATTTTTGTTCCAGGCCAGCTATTTGGTCTGCCAGATTATGCAGTGCCACACTCACATTTGCCTGGGCTGAAATATAAACAATGAGAAACGTTGTCCGGAATGAATTGTTGATGTTATGCAATTATTCTCTAGTGTATGTAGTTGGGTAAGGGTATACAAACACACAGTCAATAAACAAAAACAAAGAAAGTACTAGAGAGTGCAGTGCCAAGGCTGCCATTGGCATTGCCATTGTAAATGTAATCATCTGTAATTCAACTGGGAAGATCTCACTGGAGTCTTGACTTATGTCCGGGTCACCCCATATACAATTTAGATCCAGGAAGGCAATTTTGGCGACGGGAACAGCTTTCACCAGATGATTTGGATGAATGCAGTACAAGTAGAGACGTTCCTTCATTTTCCTTTCCCATTCATCAGCATGGCTTACTTGAGTGGGTTCTTGTGATGTTGGTCCCTCCTTCTGATGTAGCTGACGGTTCTGGATCAAGTGATCAAGAGACACCTATGGTCATTTCAATAAGTAAATCAAGGAATACTAACATCGAGGCAATAACTATAAACTGTTGGGAACTTTTCTTCCTTTGTTGAATCAGAGACCAGGAGACGTTGGGATATCTTTGAAGCAGAAGTTACTTTTTATTGAGAACTCGCCGTGTGTCGCTGTAGTCATCCAAGTCTTAGCTGTAGTCATCCAAGTCTATAGTAAAACTCAGCTCTGGAGAGTTTATACTTTTCAAGGGGGAGGGATACAAAGAGGTGGAGACAATCTAAACAAAGCATAGTGTAGTACAGGAATCAGCCTGGCAACGGAAGTTCCCCAGACGTGATCTCATCAGCATAACGGTGCTTTTCAAATGCATAGGTGCTAATCTAATCAGCCTGACATTATCGCCCAGACCTTCACATTATCATAGAGAAAAAGGCACAGCCTGCCCTTGAGATTAGCATTCACATTTACCTTGCGACCCTACCCAGTGGTCAGGAAGTACATAAAGACAAAAGGTTAATGTTTCAGACAACTGGGCTACCAGACTTGATGTCCTTAGAATGTCATAATCTTTACCTCAAAATGTAAAACCCAAAGTACATAATTTTTCAGTTTATATACTATTTTGTTGGAACCTAGATTTAACATTTTATAAATTTGTAATCCTACAATTCCCCCTTTGAGAGTTCTAATAACTCTCACAAAATACAAATTTAGACACTTAATTCTTGTAACTTGTGATTGTTACAGGCCCATAACACTTGTTCTGTTGTTGATTGTAGTGATGAATGCCATGGTGATGTATAAACAAACATCTAGCTAGAGTCTGTGAAGTTCTTATGGGTAATCGTGTTTTCTGGTCGGAGCTGTCATTTCTTGTTGATGGGCGTGGGATATTTGTTGAATGAAACACTTGATACTGTGGATGCATAGATAGTGCATCAGTTGGAAAAACAACAGCAGAATTTCTAACCTAAAGAACAGTGAGGTGAGGATGGACTAGTGGATGGGGAAGACCTATGAGGGAGTTTTCACCGCAGAGTTTGGCCCCCAATGCCTGTTGCATTCGGTTCTTCCCTGGGCGCCTCACTGGTCTGTGTGTCCTATCCTATCCCTGTAGGTGGGGGAACAACTTTACAGTGTGACACATGAGTCCAGGTTTTCCTTCCCTGACACAACACTGCAGCTGTTGTAATCAACATAATTTCTGCCTTAACATCAGCATCCCTTTCCCATGTAACTAACCTGTCGAGGTTACTTCTGAGAGTCATGTTACACCAAGTTAGATCAAGGAATGGCAATGCATTTCTGTACTCAGCTGTAAGGCCATCTGACCATATCATCAAGCACATGTTCAGAATCATCAACTATTCCCCTGTAAGTTATAGCTTACTGAAAAAACCTTTCAGTTTATTCATTTACAGATTCTTCTTTCTTTTGCACACAGTTGGTAATTCTGGACCAGTCTATCTTTGGTCCAATGATATCCTTTAGAATTTTCACAACACCTTTTCTCAGATCACCTTTACTGGCATGTTGTAGTTCAGAGGTAACAGCAGACTCAAAATGGTTGAATTCAGATTCCGTTAGAATTTGTGACATCAGCTGTGTGACTTCTTCAAGTGACATGTTGTAGAGACGCATTTTGCTAATCAAAGCTCGTCTAAATTCAAGAAAATTAGTGCATGATGAGGGTAAGCTCTGGGATAGTCTCTCTATATCCTTAGGTCCTAGTGATTTAGTAACAGTTTGCACTTGGACAACAGAAGAGTTGGGAGTAACACTTTCAATTCCTTCAATCACCTGTGATCTCTTTCTAGCACCACATACCTTCACGGAATTTACAGGCACATCAGTTACTGATTGGATGGCTACATCGTTTTCAAAGAAAGCTTGTAAATCTGGATAGTTGTTATCAGACTGACCAACTTCATCCACATCAGTTCTTGTTGAAGCTTTGTTGCGGTTCAATTTCTTAGTCAAAGAAGATACTCTAGCACGGAGCTCCTCGATCTGTTCTTCTAGCTCTGAGATACGCCGAGAACTTCTGCGTACTGTAGCTAGCGCTAAACCAAATTCTCTATGGCAGCAGATAATGCCTTTCACATTTTTCTTGCGAATACATGCACTTAATACCTTTTTACATTCATCTACAGACCATGTCTTGTCTGGATGGATCTCATACTTCTGAGTCAAGTTTTGTCTCACTTTCTCAGTAACAATAAGGTTCATTTGCACTCCTAACAGTGATTTGAATTCACTATCAGACCACGAAGGAGTCGCAAGACCACTTTTTTCAGTTGTGGGCATCAGTCTAGCATTTTTCTTAAACATTTTGTGAATTTTTTTGTTGCTACACAATCAAGACACTAAAACTTCTCGGATCAACAGAGGCATGTTACGCTTGTTAACACAAATAAAACACAAATTTTACACGTAATGCTAATCTTCCCTGCAGAAACAGAGGATAACAGACATACTGTATTAGCAAGTAATGCTAATCTTCCCTGTCTGAACAGAGGATAATACACAAATATTAGCACGTAATGCTAATCTTCCCTGCCTGAGCAGAGGAGAGCATTTGGTGTCTATAAAACAGGTGGCTGATCATTTTCATGGTCACAACGATTTATAAAAAAGGGAAAAGAAACATAAGCATGATGATAATAAAATTGTCAATAATCATCAATAACTATTGACCATGCATAAAGACAACACAAACTTTTGTAATGTTATACAACGATTTATACTTTTTGCATTACGATTTACATTTACACCTTAATATCACAAACATCTGTAAGCTACATAAGGCAGTATTTTAGGCAACGGGAGCTAAAGTGTTTGTGCTAAATAACATTATAGATAGCTAGTAGTGTAATAAGCTAAAAAACTGAACCAAATAGAAACTATGACATGAAGCTATCCGAAACGGGGTGAATATATTATAAACATTTACACCACAGCTGATACTGACAACCATCTGTAATCTACATACTGTAAGGCATTAGCTTAGCCACCTGTGAGCTAACCTGTTTGTGCTAAGCTACATAAGGCAGTATGTTAGCATGATTTAGCAGTGTTATCTACATGCTAACCAAACCATGTAAGTGACATTAAATGACAATGTTTCACATAAACTGGCAAAAGCTTGTGAGAAAATGAGGAAAAATAAAATTAATATTAGTTTTATATTATCAGAATAAGGATTATATAAGATTTAAAAACTTACCCATGGTAAGCTTGCTTGCTGTAGTCTCCTCCTTCGTTTCCTGTTGGAGTCTCAGTGTTGTTCTGAGGTAAATCTAAACTCCTCACACTGTCCAGAACATTCTGTAGAGCTTCAGATTCCTGTACAGTGCCTAACAACATCCTACACACCTCAGGAAAATTATCGGATCTACTGTGTGTGTGTGTGTGTTTGGGGGCGTGGCCTTGTATGTAGATTACCCTGACTGTTTCCCTGTGAACAGCGTGTGGGCGTGTCCTGTCTCAGGTCATTATCAGTGAATGAGGTGTGGCAGAAAGACTGTATCTCTTCTTAGATTCATATGGATTCCATAAATGAGAACATTTATTTTTGATTAAGCTTGCTACATTTAAAAGTAGACATTTTAAGCTTTCTATAGATATATATGTATAGATATATAGATATATGGATATGTGTGTGTTCATTTTAGCTCATTTTAGTGACGCGTTTCAAAAATTTTTTCGGGGAGACTGAGACGGCAGAAAGCACACCCTGTTTATTTTCTTTATTTTTACAAAAGCATAATGTTTTATTGATATATGAGTGTACATTAACAAATAAAGACATAAATCGATGCATTAGACGTACGTGTATGGTTAAAAATGATGGAACATTTTAAGTTATTTGTCGGTTACCATAAAAAAAATGCAAGTGGTCACACCGCCAAAACAGCTGACCCCATGGTGCTGGTATACTGGTAACCCTGCTGGTATAATTGCTGGTCAAGCTGGTGACCAGCTATGATGGTTTATGCTGTTTTTTTTTTTCAGTTTTAAGTAATTTCTATTGATTACTTTAAAAAAAAAAGCATTTACATAAAAGGTTTGTGTTGTGTTTTTAGACAACCCACATATATTTAATAAATGTAAAATAATATATTTACATGTTTTTGGTAAATGGATTATTTTTGTCTCTTGTATGTAAATCCATTTAAAGATAACACTACACAGTATATGTATTTACATCACACATTATTTTCAGTACTAGCTATTAAAAAACAAGATAATGAGCTAAAATTGTAACCACTTTTAACTACCAAAACCTTGCTGTTGGCCCAGCATATAAATCATGCTGGCCTATGCTGGATTTTTCAGCAGGCATGCTGGTCTTCCATCAGTTATGCTGGTTCACCAGCTAAACCAGCACCAGACCAGCACTAACCAGTATTAACCAGCATAGACCAGCATATAAATCATGCTGGTCTATGCTGGATTTTTCAGCAGGGAGAGGATCTAAGCAGACATGGAGACTAGACAAACTAGGAGACTAAACAGACTAAAGTTAAATGTGACCCAGTTCCGAATTTTTTGCCATATGTGACACATATTGGATATTTCCTATGTCCGTGTAAACAGGAAAAAAAACACATGCATTCTGATATTTCGAGATCGGTTTCAGGCCTCCTTCATATGTGGAAATAAATCAGATATAAATCAGATATGTGCTAATGTGATTGTCGTGTAAACAGACAGATCAGATTTTCTGAGGCATTGCATTCTGTACGTCATTAAAACTGCGACTTCACCTGGTGCAAGCCAACAGAAAGCGACCCCGACACGTCTTGCACCCAGACATTCCTCTGAATGGTTGAGGACACAATAAATGAAGCATATGCGCAGGCTGCAATGATGGCCCTTTTACTCCTTCTCCTTTTAGCAAACTTTAGCATCAAGCATATTTCGCCTTCGTCTTGGCTAGTGTGTAGTGCAAGAACCTCCCTTTAAGTATGCACGATGTTTCAGACAGTATGGCAAGTGTAAACACTTGAATCGGATATGGGTCATAGTTGAAAGAACGTGTAAACAGACGGTCCGAAAAATCTGATATAGGCAACAAATCAATATTGGGCATCGAGACCTGCAGTGTAAATGGGGCTTAAGAGCTAGGCAGGTTAGTATCATGTTAGCAGCAAGACAGCAAGACAGACTAAGAACTAAACATTCATGGTACATTGTTTTCCCTCATGTAAGTGGTACTTACATGAGGGAAAACCAAATAGACCAAGATACAAACTAATAACACATTTCACAAAGACGGCTCCACAAAACATATGCCAACTTAAAACAAACACAAACTAAAACAGAACATAACCAAACAAAAGCCCACTAAACATAACATATGCTCGACCCAGTTTCCCAGAACAAACAGCCATTTATAGAATGTCTAATGAGCTACCTCGGTTCAGGCGAGCACTCTCATCACCTGACCGAGGTGCCTTCTGGGAAACTAAAATAAAAACTACAAAACAAACCAACTCAAAACAGTGCCCTCTAGTGGTGAACACTCACAGTGTAGTCAGTTCAATTTGACAATAAATAGTTTATGAATCCTACAGATTTTTCTCATGTGGTCTACTCAGGTTTTTACTAATTTCCCTTGTTTAGATATTTATTAAAATAACCCTCTTTGTACATTTTCAGCAGTGGTGTAATAATCAAACTAAACATGCTTGTGAAAACAACAAGAGAGCCACATTACAATGAAGTAACACCCTGTGTATTTGTGCCACAGTAAAAATGCTAAGAACTACCATAGGGACATAAGTAAACATAATTAGAAGCCAAATAGAAAATTATCATATTAAAGGCATTCTTCTTTTGGCTCCTGGATGTTTCACAGACACAGAACAGAATGTAATCATGGCCACTGCCATAGTGAATACAAAATTAAAACTGGAATAGGTGAAATTCGGGAAATAGACCTCAGCCAAACCGAATCCAAAAGTCATTAACCAAGCTGCTGCAATTCTGTACTTCATGACTTTATATTTCAATAATTTTATTGGATAAAGCACTGCAAAATATTGTTCAAAACAAATGCAGATTTGTATCAGCATCCTTCCAGTCCAGGACATACCAAAAATGAAGCAAGCTACTAGAAACAAATTGTTATTCATGGATATAAACTGATTCAGTGTCTTTTACTTTTCCATGTCTGACAGCTTAAAGTTACAGCTTCACCTATGACTGTTACAAAAAATGACATTGAAGTCTACAGTCTCATTACCAAACTTTTACCAGATCATTGAAAAGCAGTTACACATGCTTTTTTGGACCCTCAACCATACAAGTCTCTGGATATGTTGATAGTAAATTCCATTTAAGCAAGTGCATTAATATTTGTGATTAGACTTTTACTTAGAGCTACTGTTACTGTTCTGTTTACTCTTCTGCTGGAGATGAATCCACGCTATAAACAAATCATAGTTGAAAATTGTGTAAAGATATTTTAAAAGAAAGCTGTCTTACTCTTTCTTTTAATCACATCTGCATAGCTGGCAGTATGGATAGCTGGCAGTATAGCTGGCAGTATGGATGAGCAATTCTGTAAAATACAGATGAATTTCAATCAATAAGGATAGACCACATTTGATTATCAAATAATGCTGTTCAGTTTGCTTTTATGATGAACAAGTGTACTTTATGATTTCCATAGTTAGTACACTAAAGGCTTGAAATGCAAATTATTTTTATGCTATCTGGTCATTAATTATTAACCTTATAAATAATAAAAAAGAAAAGGTTATATCTTAAAAGTAACAAGAATATGCTTATATAAAGTTTTATCTGCAAAGCACTGATTTTAAATTCAATCACCTTCCACCATTTTACTATGTCAGTTAAATACTTGGAGGCTGACTGTCACGTTCTGGCTGTGACTATGGGCCAGACCGGCTGATGTAGGTGCAGTGGGCAAATAGGGCAGGCATAAATGCAGAGGGGTTGTTGAAACATAGAGTCTTTTTATTAACAAACTCAAAAACAGACAAAAACAAACAAACAAACAAACGAACTAAAACAACAAACTTAAACTATAATTAGGGCTCAGGGCAAACACAGGAAAGGAGCTAATACAGGGAGCTGAGCACTGACACAGGGACTAAGAACAGACACAGGGACTAGGAGCTGACACACAGGGAAACATGGAGCTGGAGCTAACTAAAGACACAGGGGAACTAGAGACAAGACAGGACTGGAGAGACAAGACTGGAGACAGGACTAGAGACGGGACACAGAGGCAGGACTAGAGACGGGGCACAGAGGCGGGACTAGAGAAGGGGCACAGAGACCGGATGGGTTAGTGGTTAGTTAGGTTAGTAGCTACATGGAATATGAATGAAGGGAATGATGACCTAACCAGGTTAGTATCTAAGGGAGTTAGTGGCTAACCGGGTTAGTACTGACCTACGAGGGGACCGGAACACAAGAGGCAGGGTACACATGAGGCTATACCAAACTAGCGGCTAACCTACTAGCGACCAGAACCACTAGCAGTCAATCCCACTAGAGCCTAGCCTACTGGAGGCTAACCCTACTAGGGGCTAACCCTACTAGCAGTCAAGGCCTACTAGCGGCTAACCCTGCTAGCGGCTAAGCACTCATGTGGCTACACATATCTAGACAGACAAGGGAAGCTTCAAACAAAGAATTAAACAAGAAGGCCGACACTGGGGATACACAGAACAGTACTTACACAGAAGGAGACACAGCCTAACTGAACACTGAACAAGGCAGCTCCATGAATCCATCTACACACAGAATATAAGGACAACTAATAAGAGCCCTCTTAAAAACCAAGGTTACAAAACGTAAACCAAATATAAACTTAAAGAAACAAAAACCAAACAAAACAGAATGCCCACTTGACTGTGATAAGGATATGCAAAACATATACACAAACAATGCTCGACTCAGTTTCCCAGAACAAACCGCTATTTATAGAAACTTTATTGAGCCACCTCGGTTCAGGTGAGCACTTATCACCTGCCTTCTGGGAAACTGAGTCGACCAACAAATCTACAAAAAACGGACAAGACAACAGTGCCCTCTAGTGGAGGTTGCTAACACTGACATTACATCAACTTTTACTAATAAAATACTAATAAAGAGTGGCATAAAACCTTCACGCATCTTGTTTTTTTAAGCATCTAGTTTACTCTTTCACTTTAGCAGTTGCTGTACAGTATGTAGCTGTTATTAGACTTTTTATTTATTCAGTAATTAGACTGACTTTTGAGTTTATGTTTAAGTTGGCATATGTGATTCGGTCAACTGCATCTAAAATTCTCTTCAGTGTCCCACCATAAAAAAAAAGGATTCTTCTGCTCCAACCTTGGTTTAATGTAATAGCATAGCTGCATACCTCTGTCTTTTCCCCCCATTTCTTCTAAACTAGGCACTGGATGACATAAGAGTCAAGACTGCTTTGCAACAATGACCATATTTAAATAGGCTAGACAAATACAATTTAATTGAAATTAATTATTATCTGTGAACTGTGGTTTTGTACTGTCACTTATTCAACTAATGGTGATTTTCTACTAATATAAGTTTGGAGGATTATATATTTTTTATACTCTCCTGTAGAAAACTTTCCCACAATTTACTGAATAAGCTTACTGAGACTCATTGGTGCATATACACATATGCATCAGAAACATATACACCACAGTATATAAAGATATGCTCTGTGTCAGCATTATACTCTGCCTGGCCAAAGATGTTGCTGATGCTCAAATTCTTTTGACTGCCTTTAGCGTTGATTACAGTGCACAATGGCCAGGTCATGTGTGAAAATGCTTCCAGAAACCATTCATAATAATGAATGAATAACAACAATGATGATACATTTATTATTTTATTTATTTATTGCTATTATTACTATTAATTAATTAATTTTAATCGCTATTCTTTCTGAAGTTTCGTGGACAAGAAAATGTGATCTTTCTGTTCCTAACAATCAGCAATGATGATGGCTGACTTTAAGTATGTATACAGTAGACCATAATTGTTCTTTATTAAAAATTCACTTCTCGAGATAATCAGTGTCGTCAAATAAGATGATGTCCTCTTCAATGTCCTCTTATTATACAGTAACTACTATGCTTTTATGTATTTCAACAGTGTACTAACCACAGTGAAAGAGATCATCTGTGTATGGATATGACAAGGGTCATAGAAGTTTTAAAGTACTATGAAGTCCACAGCCAAGAAAAAAAAGGTTTTTATTTTACACATATTGATGTTTATTTATTAAGCATATATATATATATATTCTGAATGATTAATAATGCAATATTTTGAAACATATATGCTTTCAGATATTACATTAAACATTTATTAGGGTATATCAGGCTGCTCTAAAACATGTTATGTAGCTCACTCAAGAGTAAATACAATGCTGTAGGTTATATTTTAGGCCAACAGATTCATGTTTACAATGTGTTGATAAGCTATTAAGGAAGACATGAAGTAAATATAACAATAATAATTTTGATATTCTAAGATAAGAAAACACCACCCTCACCACTACAACGACCATCACCACAACCAACACACCAACACACCAACACACATACGTACTGCTGCATTTCCCCCCAGGTGCATGTATTCAAATTCTCTCATGAGATGATTTATTGGTCCTCATCAAGTATGTTTAACCCCAACATGCCTGGTCAAGGTTAATTAGATAATCAGTCAATTAAAACCATTATGATCACCCTCAAACCTACTTATCTTCATAGAACATTCAAATCTCAGCCTTAAGTGGATCTCACTTTTCCAATAAATAATTAAATGGTGTTCTTTTTTAATTTCCTATTGACAATTTTAGACATTTATGATGGTTTTCCTTGTATATATTCAGTAATGGTGTGATAATCACACCAAAAACATTTAAGGACGCCATAAAAGGAACAGTAGAACAATAAAGCAATAAGAGATGTTCCTGAAATCTACCAATAACAACAATAAGTAATGCCTGAGGAAGATACTGTAGGTAAAAAAGTTTAGAAGAAATGCTGAAAATATAATAATAAAGGCCTTTCTCTTTTGTTGGTTTCCTCCATCTCTACCGGTGTGCTTCGTGGTACGTGAATCTCCTGGCCCTGGGTTTTTCAGAGCACACAATACAGACAGACAGCAAAATGAAATCACAGTCATTGCTACGATGAATAAAAAAGTAAAAAAGAAGTCTGGGAAAATAACCATGTAGATCTCATATACACCATATGCAGAGGCTATGAGCCAAGCTACTCCAGCGCCTGCAATTCTATACCTTATACCCTTATATTTCAAGAATGTTACTGGATGAAGCACAGCCAAGTATTGTTCAATACAAATGCAGGTTTGTAACAACGGCCTTCCAGTCCAGGACAGACCAAACAAAAATAAAATTAAACGCCAGCATAATTTATTGTTAAAAATTAGTACACTCAGTGTTTGCACACCACATTCCAGACAGTAGATGAGTTCCATAATTGTGTGGATCAGGGAAAAAAATGTGTTTCTTTGATTTTCTGCTCAGTACAAAAATAGAACCAGAGACACCACAAATGGGCTGGAATCCCAAGTAAAAAGCAAAGTGGCAGCACACAGTAGCAGAAAATGAATCCAAAATAATTTCCCTTTAAACTTTCTGCAGATATCAATGAGGATAAGAAATCTAGAGAGGAGTTACTGAATTTGTCAGGTGTGATAGCCATTCTGTATTCTTCTGCAAAGAAAAAAAACAGGGAAAACATGAAATCGTACAAAAGTAGTATATGAAAAAACATTCTAAATATAAGTCTTAATTTGAAACATACAAAATACCTTGTTTAGGTACCTACAGTAAACAAGAACCAGGACTCACTTGTGAGTGTTGTGTGCCCATGTTTGTACACTGCCTCATACTTCAATTTCTGCTCCACGGATGTGTTCTATTTGTCATAATCATGCTTAGTACTAATGCTCCTCGCTATTACAGGATATCATCTCTATCATCATCTATTTCAGAAATCAGTTTTAACATTCATTGTGTGTCTGAGGTCAGATTTACGCCAAGAGCGGATCTCTAATGTCGCAGATTTGTTCTGTCTCATGCAAAATTATTTCAAAAATTTACACATCATTTTAGGTTCATTTGATACAGAAGACAAGATAAGATAAGATAAGTGTATTGATCAGTGACCATGGGCCTGACATAAACAGAGTTTAAGAACGTGGTGACACTGGGCAGGAACAATCTCCTATATCATTCCCTTAAACAGTGGGGGATGAATGCATCATCTGTTGCTGAAACTACTTCTGTATTTATCATTTATTTTCCTTAGCGTGTGATAGGCATCGTCCATAATTGCCAGCAATATTGGCAGCATTATGTCCCTTACCAACTCCTCTGTTACTGCTGTTAGGCACAAGACTCAGACTTTTTAATGAGTTTGTTTGTTATGTTGGTGTCATTTGTTTTGACGCTTGCACCCCTATACACCACAACAATAAGATGGTACTTGAAATGACAGACTGGTTTGGAGCATCCTGTTGCAAACATTGAAGCACCCGAGTCTCCTTAGGAAGTAAAGCTGGCTCAGGCCCTTCTTTTAGACAGCCTCTGTGTTAATGGACCATTTACTGTAAGTCTATTGTCTAGTTAAACACCTTAGAGGTACTTATCGCATGTCACAAACTGCAGATCTGTTCCACCAAAACGGGCATGGTTCTAATTGCATTTTTATTTTTTTGTTGTTATTTTTATTATTATTAACTTTTTATTTTATTTTATTGAGGCTATATGCAAATGATGTTTTATTATGTTTTTGAATGTTCATATTTATATCTTTATCTATAATAATAATAATAATAATAATAATAATAAAAAGTTATAGGTTACATTCAAAAGGGCCTAGTGGGTTAGTAAAGACAGTATTTGTGCATCAGGAAAAATGATTGATTATAGTAAACAAACAGTTTCCATCCTTTGATGCCACTGACAATTGTTTATAGATATATGGATGAGTTTTTTTTTTGTACTGTGGTGGAAATTCCTGTAAATATTATAAAGACAAGCAATTCATACACTGGGTAAGAGCAAAGTCACAAAGGTTTTATTTTATACTTCTGCAGAAGGACCAGTCTCATACAGCAAACAATTGCAGCATGGAGAAAGGTGATCTCTTTCTCTCAGCTGACCTATTTTATACACAAACATCTCTGCTAACATAAACATGAAGTTCCTACATTCAAACACAACTCTTTATCTGACCGAGACCAGATGTCCATACCTTATCATTTATTCAGGGACAATTACAATCAGGTTGTTTCTGTACTATTCTCGGCCTTGTGTTTCTAAGCTTCAGCAAGTTTAAAGCGTCTATAGTCTACGTGGCACAATTACAAATTAATACATAATTAAAATGTGATATTTCCATTACAATTTCCCCCTTTTGTCATTATACTGTATGACAACTTAAACATTTTAATTTCATGATTCCAAACTATACTAATAAAGCCATGCATTAGGTAATTTTCATCAGACCAACCTGTTTTTTTTAAACATCATCATCACTAGCACTCTAATGCACACAGAGGACACTACAGCTGTTTTTATTAGGGAAAGACCCCTGACACAAAAGCATCTTTGAAAAATTTACCAATCTACTTAAATATATATACTTCACATTTCTCTAAAGATCTACATTATGTCTTCTTTCATATCAGGATCTAAGTCACAATCAGAATAATAGTCACCTGAAATTTTGAAGCCTGTCAGAAATCGGGTCGTCCTAGTCATCAGTTGAGTCCGGTTTCTGTTGTTTTATGTTCTTGTCAGTCTGTCGTAACATTTGATATTTTACTGTGTTCAGAACTAGTTCCTGTATACATACAGGGTGTTATACAGAGACCTAACTATAATCCCAATTGGTAGAACACTATAAACCAGCCAATAACCCCAGCCTCCCCACAGCCGTGTTAACCACGAGATCAACAAGACTCTACTTGGGGAGGTGTTTGCAAAGCCTTCTTCATGTGGTCTATGATGTTGCTGTTGTTGATGATTATCAAGTATATAGAAACAACAAGAGGTGTTTAAAACCTTACACACTCCACCTCTCTCGGCTAGTAAAATGTCCAAAGCCATGCTATTCTGAATAGGGATCTCTCTAACCTGCTTAAGTTCATCATTTACTAATTGCAGGGCGTTTACGGTGTCATTTTTTTGTTTCAGTAACATGTATGCTAAACCATTTTCCTTTTGATCTTGAACTACACAAGTGTCTCCTTTTTGCCAAGGGACCACATAGGTGGAATTGTCTCCATATATCTTAACAGGCAGTGGGGTACAATAACTCCCTATATCATCAAAACGTAGGTTATTGGTATAATTACACCCAGGGATTGCTGCGTTTGGCCTCCCTGTTTGTTTTTAGTATGCCGATATCTGCAGCATGGCCATGGTGGTTATCGGTATGATACAAGACATGTTGTCTGCATTTGCTTCTGCTGCTGTGACATTATTAAGGGGTAGTGCTACTGAGCTCGAGGACATGGCATGGCATATCCAACACGAGCTTTGTGTATGTCTGTCATATTATCAGCAATGTCTACTGATAGAGCACATCCCCAATTCCCAGCACATCTCCTAAGATTAGCGATTAGCGTTATGCCTTTTTATCATACTGTCTCCTCTCTTTATTCTAGTTAAATGTATGTGGCTTGAGTTTACTAAATAGACTTTACCATGACGGTTTCTCCATGAGTCTTCAATAACGAGGCACGTCAGGTTACAACTATTACTATTATCATTTCTAAAATTACCCAGATTACCTTGGGGTGTTGTTGAAATTGACTTTTAATTTTTTAAATAACAGTCCAGTCCAGCCAATTCAATGTCTGTAATGTGAATAGTCTCAGTCATTGATATTTTCTGTCCTCTAAATCTTCTGTCTTCTATCTTGTCATTAGTTACAATATGTTCTTAACTTTAGTCTACTTTTACATGTTCCTATTTGTTACTCTGTGCTACTGCTTACAATGACACCTTACAATTTCCTCACGTGTTGGCTTCAAATGTAACTATGAGCTTGTTCTAGTGATGAATTTGAGTGGAGAGTCGTGGTTCTGCGTTGTTCCCGTCACTCTGGTTGGTTCTTCTGACCCATGCACTTTGCATGCAGGTGAGGGTCTGTCGGAGTTTACAGGAGAAGTTACTAGCACTTCACTGCTCACCCTTGTTGACCTCTGTTTTCTCTTAGGTTCTGGAACATGTTTGGGGTGGCTGGCATGTGTACCCACATCTCTGTTTCCACTACCTTGACTTCTGTTTGTGGTGTTAGGAGCACTTTCAGTGGGCCTGTACTTAAGATAAAACCTCAGAGTTTTGCACAATAACACAACATTTCATCTCCACAATGTCCTTTTACTTTCTGTGCTCTGGCTTCATCTTAATTCCTTCACCTATGGTACAGTATATTATTTGTCACACAAATGCACATTCTATCGCCCATTCCCCCTTTTGACACCCATGTGTCAACTGTACATAAAAAGCTATGCTGACATGCCTTGTGATTGGGGTCGTACCAAACCCCTTCTGTGAAAACACATCCCGCTTTTCTCCAGACTGTTCTCTCTACTGGAGTGGCTGTGCTCTGCAGCTCGTCAAGGTTAGCTGTGGGGGTGAGAGCATCAGACACACAACACACACATGTTATGGTTATAGGAAAGGCGAAGTTTGGCCTTCACCTTCGCTGCTGCATCTGTTTTTCTGAAATAGAATCTAATTTGTTAGTTGAGCATTACATTTACACTTTTAAAATTTCATGTGCTATCACCACATAGCAACCTCATGTTAGCACCTGTTTCTGTATCACAAAATGTTGATCCATCCACGTTCATTTTATATCCGGATTCTGTAGTGGTGCTTACTGTGGATCAGTCCTAGGGGAACAAAGTTGTTTAACAGTAGGCAAAGTAATAGTCGTGTTCTCCTCTGTCTTCTGAAGGAAAAAGAGTTACAGGGTTAGAACTATATATCTTTTCACAGTGATGTTTATAATTTAGCATTGTACTTTAACCAGTCTGCTGCAAATAAGTGTGATGCTTTTCTGTATGAATGATACTGAAAAGTCATGAGGAACTAGAAATGTCAAATTACTGTAACCCACTATATATCTTTATTCTACACCTGCCTTCTCAGTTTCTGGTTCTGCACATAAACTCATGGGTGATTCTGCTGCTACAGGATCTGATTTGGCTGAGAAGTGAGATACAGATCTTAATTTTTCTTCTTTTCATGCTACTGTAGCAAGACTGAAATCATACGACCATTCTTTTCATCAACAGTTTTGTAAAAGGCCTTTTATAATTTGGAATGCCCAATATTAAATTAGTTAATAATGCCAAATTTAAAGATAAAAATAAAAGAAAGATTATTCTTGCTTCCGGAGTTCAACTAAGTGCACTGTGGGCCAGTAGGCCCTTCCCATGAGTGTACAGCTCACTGGGTCCTCGAGGTTTGCATAGATCAAAAATAACTTTTCTGCAGTAAAAACACTTATAATTTTTTTTTATTTTTACTTTGGCATTCATTTCTCTTGTTTGTTTTAGAATATTTTGGAATACTACTGTACTTGGATCCAAAGTTTTATCTTGTCCCAAAACAATTTGACCTAAAGACTTGACTTGTGTGAATTGTAGCTTTGATATGGCTTGCGTTATGACCTTGTTCTGCTGGTGTGTATTATGACAACAGCTTTCAATAAACAATTAAACACTGGAATTATTTCAGTTAAAGACCTAGGTTTGCAGGACCTAAAATTTTACTTTGAGGTGATCACCACCAGGTCAGTTCTCTTAATCAAACCTACATCGTACTTGCCATTAGCCCATACACATTAGTGAGTAATGATAAACGTAACTGTCATTAAAAAAAGGAAAGAAAAGGTTTTGCATGCTGATATCATAATTTTCTGCCTGGCCAGGTCTTGTGACTGTATGCACTGTCATATATACAGTTCTTTTATACTTTATCACATAAATTAACAGCATTGGATCAGCATTTGTTTCTCTGTGGCTGTAATGTAATGTCAGATAAGAGGTTCATTCTCAATCACTCTCACTCATACCACATGTCACTCGGCCCAATTCTTTTTTTTTTTTTACTCAGCCTTATTCCTTATAACCAATAACACATTATAGGTGTCCCTACTGTAATTAAGGGACATTAGTGTGACATTTTCTCATGTGCACACTGTTTATATCTACATTAACTACACATCTGAGCTTATCTTTAGGGTAATAAAACTGCAGTAGATGTGACTTGTGTAATGTATTTACTGTATTATTTGTCTATCATCGTAGCATCTACTGAACTCACAGCTGAAGTGCAGAGCTTCCATTCAAACACATACAACAGGGGCAACGGATCACAAGAGTGAAATCCTCAGGCTCAATACTGGTTTAGTCTCAAGAGTTTTATACCTTTTCGCCTCAATAGATTTACTGGGCAGCAATAAAATAGAAAAAGTCCACACACTTGGCTTTGTGAAGCTTTCTTCAGCTGCATGTCCTGAAGTTCCCACAGAGTTCAGGAATCTGCCACTCTTTTTCCCTAAATTGTCAAATTCACATGCTTTAATGACTGAATGACTTGCACAGAATCTACCAAAATGAATTTTGTTTGTCGTGGAGCTGCAATTCAATTGTTGGCATTTTGCTGATATACTTCAAGATCATACTTAACATATGTACCTACAGTGGATGTTTCTAAGAGAATTAATCACACAAGAATAATTGAAAAAGATAGCAAGCTTTTCTTCATTGCGATCAGAGCAAGAAGTGTTAGTAGGAAAATAATTTTTTTGACTCACCTTCCCCTTCAGGCCGCATCACCTCAGTTCAGTCCCCTCCCACCGCTCCTTCATCTTTTCTGCCATTCTCCCATCGTGATCTGTTCCTCTCTGTGCGCTTCCTCAACCTCAAGCAGATATGTTTATCATGTCCATTCTCACTGGGAAGGCGTCTGTCAGTTTGCAAACAACACTGTGATCCACGTCACACCCTCCTGATGATGTTGATTATTCCAGACAGAATTTCGCATCATGTACTTTTCTTCAGGCCAGTTGCCTGAGTTTTGTGAAAGTCAGTTCCCAGTTTAGACATGAGCAGTCCTCTGAGTTCATGTGAAGTCTAAATTCCTTAGTGTCCCCAATGTATGTCCTCCAGCCTGTCTTGCGTCTGACAGCTATTTGTTGACCTGCTCCGGTTCTCCAGCTCCATGGTCTGTGCACGAGGGTTTTTCTTTCCATCTGACCCCGCCAGTCCGACCATGAGCATTTTCCCAGAGTTGAGCGGTTCCTCGTCCTCGTCCAGGGGCTCACTGCTGAGTCGATTGTCCAGCTTCTGTTTCTTCTGTTTCTCCAATATACGATGACACATGTGAGGTCAGGACTGGTGTTTCTGTATGCGCTGTATGATGGGGTTGAGGGCAGTCAGGAGCAGTAGGTTGTGGACATCTTCGAGGTGGGCAGCCATCCAGGTCAGGATCTGTCTTAACACACTGGAGAGATTGTGAGATTTGACCTGTCCCTAACTGCATTGCTTTTCTGTCCCTAACACATGCTTCACACATCCACATCTCAAAAGCAGCTCAGTTATTCATAATTTCATATTTCCCCTTTTTTTTTTTTCTCTGGAATTCCACATTTCTCAAACATAATTTAGATGATATTTTTACCACAGGAACTCCACAAGATCTTTTGTTTTGTTTGCAGTTACCCATGATTTTTACTTGTCAAATTTACGCGTGCCACTACCTCACAGTGAACTCTCACAGTCCTCTTGACTGTTTTTCAGTAAAGTCTCCTTGACTTTTACCCTGTGCACCTTGCACACAGACTTGTTTTTACCTCCGGAGGTCCTTACCTGAGCGCGTCTGCTGCAGGGCCATTTTTCGTAAACTGACGAAACCCAGTACCCACTCTCTTCCTTTTTTCCTGCCGACAACGCCAAGTATTGTGGTGGAAATTCCTGTAAATATTATAAAGACAAGCAATTCATACACTGGGTAAGAGCAAAGTCACAAAGGTTTTATTTTATACTTCTGCAGAAGGACCAGTTTCATACAGCAAACAATTGCAGCATGGGGACAGCATCTCTTTCTCTCAGCTGACCTATTTTATACACGAACATCTCTGCTAACATAATCAACGCCCCGTACATGAAGTTCCTACATTCAAACTCAACTCTTTATCTGACCCAGACCAGATGTCCATACCTTATCATTTATTCAGGGACTATTACAATCAGGTTGTTTCTGTACTATTCACGGCCTTGTGTTTCTAAGCTTCAGCAAGTTTAAAGCGTCTATAGTCTACGTGGCACAATTACAAATTAATACATAATTAAAATGTGATATTTCCATTACAGTACCTTGATCTGAGTTTGCCTCAGTCCATTAACACCAACTCACTAAACTTACTTCAACCTATACATAATGAAATTGACAAAAATCATTGAGCATATGCAAGGCCAATTTGACAGGAACAAGAACAAATAAAAATAAATGCATGATACACTATCCAAGCATCATGTGTGAAAAATATAAATAATTAATGCTATACAAAATCACGTTTAACTTCAGCTATTTAAAGTAAGTTTAAAGTATTACTAGCTGCTTTCAGGTTCGCTTTCTCACTTAGGCTAACTTTCATTAAGGGTGCCAATAATTTTCTAGGACTCTGTAGTATTGTGTAATTATAAAACCGATTGCCTAATTTTTCCACAATGAATTAGTGTATATGGGTACTTGTTTTATTTATTCATTCATTTTACATATTTATAATTCTTAAAAAAGATTTTAAAAAATAGTTTTAAAATGCATTTTTACCTGTGGAATATTGTAAGGGTTTCTCCAGACTACTAAAAGCTTTTGTGCAGTACAGCACTATCAGTGATATACATCTGAAGCTCATTTGCTATACAAAACCTGCTGTTTAAACCTGACCATTGTTTTTGTTGGGAACATGAAAAATATAACCTGTGACCACACAATAACCTAAAATGTAGTGTGCGTGTGTGTGGGTAGTGTGTGTGTTGCATGCCTTGTTTATTGTTATGTCTGAATTGGTGTAGGCACGCTGCTGTGTATGTTCAATAGGTTGCATCTTATTCCATGGACAAACCATGTGATAAACCCGCTGTTGTACCTTTGGAACAATACCGTTTTTTAAATAGCATGTATGTTTATAAATTTTTGACAGGAAAATGAAAGAGGAGACATTTCAATTGGATAAATTAAATTTACTTAGGTATATAGGGAAGTGTTATTATTATTTCACCCCACCTCATTGTGACCAAGAAAATGTGGCAACTGAAGATGAATGAGTTAATGCATGAATGAATAAATTACCAACAAGTGTTTTAGCAATCAAGCTTAGGATGACCCTAACTAAAGTGGGTTAATAATGCAAGTGCAGTGAAGTGGATTCATAATAAAAGCTAAATATTCTAGAGCATATTTTTTTAGTAATTTGAGCTTAAAATGCTGATATTTGTCAGATCTGTGCCGCCCCAGCCTCGGGAGTTCAGATCTGGCTCACCGGATTACTGAGCCGCCTCCTTGTCTCCCCCTAGTGTGTCTGTGTGTATGTCTTCCCCCATTAGCACTGAATGGAATTCACCTGTGTCCACCTTGTGTCTCCCTATTTAAGCCAGCCGCGCCCATAGTACGTTGTCTGTTCACTGTTTGTCATTAGTTGAAACTGCATGTGTACGGTATGTGTGTGTGTGTGTCAGCGTGCTTGTCCCTACATTCCCTCTGTCATCTCTCCTCTCAGGACTGAGCCACGGCTGGAGAGCGGAGCGCGTCCAGCAAATCGGACTTCCGAGTTCACTAACGTCAAGGTCAAGTTCAAGTTTCGTCTCTAACTCTCGAGCAGTGAAGGATTCCTGTGTTTTGGCGGATCGCCGCATGTTTAGTTCTTAGGCTGGAAAAGGATACGCGCCCGCTCTTCGTTTAGTTCCTGTTTGGTGTTGCCAAGTTTTGTTTTGTTTTTTTAGACTGAATCATTTCCTTGAGAGACGAATAAAAATAAAAGAGTGTTTCCTTGCATCTGCGTCCGACTTCTTGACGAAACATGACAATATTTGTGGTGGTGGTGGGTTTACAGTAAGTGCTCTGAGTTTTATTAGGTGGTTGTGGTGACATCTTAAGTAATGACACCTCAGAAACTTTCCTATAGGATAAAAAAAAGACTTATAACACACATGCATTGGGATCTTGTGATAATATACTTATAATCAGACTTCAAACACCGCTCACAGTTTTGCCATGTGCAGAAGTTCTCAGATGATTCTGCTGTCGTGGGCTGTATCAGAAGAGGCCAAGGGACTGGGTACAGGAGTGTGGTAGACAGTTTTGTGGAGTGGTGTGGACTAAATCACCTGCAGATCAATGCTTCAAAACTAAAGAGTTGGTGGAAGATTTTAGGAAGCTGAGGACTATCCCTAACCCCATAAACATCATGAGCAGTGAGGTGGACGTTGTGGACAGCTACAAATACCTGGGTGTTCAAATTGACAATAAACTGGACTGGTCAAAGAACACTGATGCTGTGTACAAAAAAGGTCAGAGTCGCCTGTACTTTCTCAGGAGACTCGGGTTCTTTAATGTATGCAGAACCATGCTTCAGATGTTCTACCATTCTGTGGTCTCCAATATTATCTTCTCTGGCGGCGTTGGGCGGAGTGGCAGAACGGAGCACGCGAGGCAGTGCTCCTGCACGCTCCCTGGACGGTTCCTCCCTGCTGTCGATAACCGGCCTGGCCCCTCCCAGCTTCCTTTGGGCGCGCCCTCAGGCGGGAGTCTCGCTCGGACGTCCTTTGGCTGGGCGGCTTTCCCGGCTGGGATCGGTGGCCTTAACGCTGTCCTCCTCGCGGCCTTTTCCTCTTTGGCGGCGAGGACGCGAAGGCGGGCTCGATGCGGGAGCGAAGGATGCCACGGGAGCTCGTGCAGCTCGTGCAGCTCTTTCGTTCTCGTGCAGATCGAAGGGCGGAAATCCTGTATCCGTTTTAAGTTTCCGGGGCACGTTCCATTTTCCCACTCGCATGCCACTCTCAAACTCCACCGCGTTACGCTCTTCTCGGACCCCGGACTAAACTCCGCGCCTTGCTTTTATAATGCGGAGCAAGCCCGAGATCCTATTAGCGTTAATCAATGCCAGCCGGCCCACATAGGCGGCCCCGTCCCTTCGCACACCTGCAGAAGGGGTGTAGCCTACTTAGGGAGCCTACAAAGTGAGCGAGGGGCGATAATAGATTTGGGGGCACGCCCATCACAGGCGCACGCTGTGACAGTTGTAGAATTTCATCATTATTATTTCTTATTCTCCTGAAAGAGCCTGAGGAACATGAGAATTTTGTGAATAAACCTGATTTGTGCAAGGTATAATGGTCAACAAACGTCAACAAAGCTTTAAAATCATGCAAAACTGATTTTGAGACTGAAGTGACTCTTCATTGTGAGTTGTGCATTTACCGACGCCTCTGTCGCTACTGAACGGGCGCAAAATTTACTTACACATTCGTTTTGTCACTTGTCTCCACAGATAACATGTCCTCTTTAAGTATCATAAGTGGACCTCTCACACTGTGACCAAATACAAGATCCGCAGGACTAAATCCCAAACTATCTTGCACTGCTTCCCTAACAGCAAACAAAACTAGAGGTTTTTTCATCCCAATCTTTGCCCGTATCCATACAATATTTGCAAAGCATAGCCTTTAAAGTCTGGTGGAAGTGTTCCAGGGCTCCTTGGCTCTCTGGCTGATAGGCACTCGAAGTCCTGTGAGAAATTTTCAAGGTTTTTAACACTTGAACAAAAATGTTTGACATAAAATTTGTACCTTAGTCAGTCTGTACAACTGTGAGCAGTCCAAATAATAAAAAAACTTCACTAGTGCTTGAATTATTACAGGTGCCGTTATTTTACGAAGTGGGATAGCTTTAGGAAAACGAGTCGCTACGCAAATTATCGTCAATGGATATTGATTACCAGCTTTTGTTTTGGGCAAAGGACCCACACAATCAACAATAACATGCTCAAAATGCTTCCCCAAAACTGGTATGGGAACTAATGGAGCACGCAGAATAGTCTGGTTTGGCTTACCCGAAAGTTGACAGGTCTGAACCGTTCTACAGTACTTCGCTACATCAGTCTTTAACCGAGGCCAAAAAAGTGTTTCAAAATGCGATGATAAGTTTTCTTAATTCCCAGGTGTCCAGATAAATCGGTCTGTCTATAACATACGGGAACGAAAATATTGGCTTGCCACATTCCATTCAGCATCATCCGAAGCGTCAGGGCACCCCCTATGCATTAACACTCCGTCCTCCATGCAAAAAGCAGTTTTTCTCCTGTGTCCTGGGAAACAACAGAAGAAAAACATTTACGCAAGTGAAGTCATCTTTTTGAGCAGCGATAAGGTTATCACGTGTTACGCACAATTGTAGATTGTCTGAATTTGAAACATTTCCCTTCAATTTTATCATCAATCATCAATGAATCATTTGCAAACTCAGGTTTATCACAAACTTCAAACAATGGCATAACTCTGTCACCAGCTATGTCATTGCCAAGAATTACCCTGCACAGGTAAGTTGTCACAAACTCCAACTTTCACAAAACCAGTGAACAAATCTGATTTTAAATAAATCCGATGCAAAGGAACTTTAACAGTGCCCATTTCAATACCTCGAACCAACATATGACTACCGCAGAACGTTTGCTCAGGACAAGGTAATACATCAGTGATCACCACATTTGCGCTCAGCGCGCGTCGGCTCTTCACTTCCGTGTTCTCTACGCGAGGCTTGCGCGTGTCTCCGCATCTCCGCACAGCAGGAGTTTTCATTCACAAAACAAACAGCGCGTTCATCACAGGATAATCGATATATTCCACACGCGCTCTGCGCTTGGATTCACCACGCCTGCCCGGATCGTGACACAGTCATTATGAACGATAAGTTGGCGCCAGTATCACATGTAAGCATGTCCTCATCAGACAACCCTGTATTAGAAAAGGTTGATAGCTGGAATCAAGCTTGTCACGACTATAACCTCAACACTATCAACAGTTTTTACAAAGGCCACATTTTTCGTACTAGTGCCTTGTTGTTTGCGTTCTAGAGCAAGACAATCAGCAATAACATGTCATAGTTTGTGACATTAAAAGCACTCTCGATCCTCTCTAAATTTTGTTGCATTACTTTTCAAACAGGTCCTTTAAAATAGTAGAAGCAGGCAAAGCTTTCTCAGTATGAGCTGAAGAAAAAAACATTTTTATGCGTCAACTTCGTCAACTCGTACGCAAAAACAGATGCCTGAGACAGAGAAGTTACTTTTTGTTCATTGAGATAAACCATAATGCGATCCGGAATACACCTCTTAAATTCCTCCAAGATGATTAACTCGTGCAACTTCTGGAAATCTGACACTTTAGTCGATGTGCTCCACTTGTCGAATAACTCACACTTTTCTCTCGCAAATTCTACAAAAGTTTGAGCCAAACTTTTTTTATGACTCCTAAAATGTTGTCTATACGCTTCGGGTACAAGCTCATAGGAATGCAAAATTGCAGCTTTAACAACATCATAATCCAAACTATCCTCAAAGACAGAGCAGCGCACACGTCCTGAGCCTTTCCAGTTAACCTACACTGTAATAGCAAGGGCCAAACACCTCTAGACCACTGCAGAGCAAATGCAATTCGTTCGAATACACTAAAATAAGAATCAACTTTGGCTTCACAGAATTGAGGTACAAGAGATATATGTTTACTCACGTCAAACCTACTCCCGGAGGACCCTGAGACTGTCGTGCTGCAGCTGTCTGCACAAGCTGCACAGGTAAGAGCGGTACACTTCTTGCTGCATTCAGTTCAAGCTCTCGCAGCTAGACCTCCTTATCCACCTCAATTTCAAGTCGGCGGATTTCAAATCGCAATTCCCTTTTGGCGCGACTTTCCTCTTGCCATTCGTGCTCATACCTCTGAAGTCTCGCAAGATGCACTTTAAAGTGCGCGTCACCTCCAGACTCAAACTCATTCTGAGAAAAGGGCTCAAAGGAGGGTAAAGCAGCTTTGGCTTCGAAACCCTTCGCCACGGCAACTCCACTCACACCTTCTTCCCGTTTTAACTGCTGTCTGCTTACCAAAATTTGAAACTCTCAACAAATCATCCTTTCTACACACATCTAATCTAATCTGACCCAAAAAATTAGAAATGTGCATTATGCAAAAAAAGAACTTATAAATGAGATAAAAAAATTAACGAATAAATAAGTGCAATAGTTACAGTATAGACACAACCGTGCCAAGGGAAAGTCAGAAAGAGCCATAAAGATACACAGCTATGGAGGGAGAAGCAGTTCAAAGGACAACGCTAGCCTGCGCTAAAAACGAACAAACATGAAATTCAGTTTAGAAACATTTCAAAATATGTTTAGAAGAGGGTTCTGTGGTCTGAAATGAAAAAAAAAAAAAATATATATATATATATATATATATATATATATATATAAATATCAGGGGTACTAAACTGTTCGGAACCTCCACTAGAGGTCACTGTTCATGTCTGTCTGTCTGTGTAGTTCATGTTGGTTGACTCAGTTTCCCAGAAGGCACCTCAGTCAGGTGATGAGTCCTCACCTGGACTGAGGTGCCTCATTAAAGTTTCTATAAATAGCAGTTTGTTCTGGGAAACTGGGTCGAGCATTGTTTGTCTGGTATGTTTGTTTGTTTGTTTTTGTAACTACCGTCATGTGGGCATTCCTTTTTGTTTGTTTAAGTTTATATTTTAGTTATATTGTTTTACCTTTGTTTGTCTAGGGCTCTACTGTTTGTTCTCTTTATGTTCCTTGTGTTGCTGGATTCATGGAGCTATCCTGTTTCATGTTTAGCTAGGCTGTGTCTCCTCCTGTGTAAGTACTGTTCTGTCTTCTGGTCTAGTTCTTTGTCTGTTTAAGTTTTGTGTAGCCACATGAGGGTCTAGCCGCTAGCAGGGTTAGCCGCTACTAGGCCTTGATTGCTAGTAGGGTTAGCCCCTAGTTTGGAATAGCCTCATGTGTGCTTAGCCTTTTGTGTTCAGTTCCCCCCATTAGGTCAGTACTAACCCGGTTAGCCACTAACCCCTTTAGATACTAACCTGGTTAGGTCAGCATCCAGTGCCCCCAGCATTCCATATAGCTACTAACCAAACTAACCACTAACCCAGCCTGTCCCATGTCTCCTGTCCCATGTCTCCTGTCCCCCTATGTGTCTTTAGTTAGCTTCAGCTCCATGTTTCCTCATCCCCAGTTCTCTCTGTCGGTTCCCCGTGTCAGCTCCTGGTTCCCAGTGTCAGCGCACCGTTCCCTGTGTTTTTCCTGAGCCCTAGTTTTAGTTTGAGTTTGTTTTGGTTCCTCTGTTTGTTTGTGTCTGTTTTTGAGTTGTGCTTAAATAAAGACTATTTCTGTTTGCACCACCCCTCTGCCTTCATGCCTACCCTATATGCCCACGGCAACATCAGCCGGGTCTAGCCAGCACCCCCAGCTAGACCCATGACATAATCATTGTGTTTGCATGCTTAACCAAACACTGCTCATTGTTTTTGGAGTAGTAATAATTTTCCACTGCAGGGACAAGATTATATATTGACAATTTAGTAATCAACCTTAACAGAGTAAAATTTTATTGTTTATTGTTGTAAGCATAGCATACAACCATAAACAGCTATATTCTCGCATTCAGGAAGCATATATACAGATAAGCGTTGAAAGATTAATAAGATAATGAAGGCAATAGGAAAAAGTGAGGAGAAAGCAACAAAACATCAAGAACTAAAAGTAAAATGACTAAATCAGGATTATAAAATGTTTTAGAAGCAAATACATGAAAATTTCATTTGCAATACAAAACATCTATCTGGGTATGATTGTGATAATAAACTCTTAATATTGTTCATGAAAAGGAGGTTAGTGCAAATGTGTGGGGTGACATTCAGTATTCATGGTTTAGACTGCTTGTTTTATAGGATCTACTTTCAGGATAAACACTCAAAGTTCATATTGTCCCTATTGTTTCTGGTATTCATCCTTTTTTAAAAAAAAAAAAAAGGTGCAGACATGGGGTAGTCAGAGTAGTGTTTGGCATATTTATATACACTATATGGAAAAAAAGTATTTGCCCAAACCTGTAGTGACATTGTATCCAAACACATATACTTCAATATGGAGTTAGTCCACCATTTACTGCTACTGTATAACAACTTCCACTTTTCTTGGAAAGCTGTCTACAAGATCTTGGAGTGTTTCTGAGGGAATTCATGTCCATTCATTCTGTAGAGCATTTATGAGGTCAGGTACTGATGTTGGACGAGAAGGCCTGGTTCGTAATCTTAATTCCAGTTCTTCCCAAAGGTGCTCGATGGGTTTGAGGTCAAGGTTCTGTGTGAGGCAATCAAGTTCTTCCACATGAATAGTTTATGAATCCTGCAGATTTTTCTCATGTGATCTACTTAGGTATTTACAAATTTCTCTGGTTTTGGTATTTAATAAAATACCACTCTTTGTACATTTTCTGCAGTGGTGCAATAATCAAACTAGACATGCTTAGAGAAACCAACAAGGGAGCCACATTAAGGTAAAATTAAACCCAGTTTATTTGTACCACAGCAAAAATGCTAAGAGCTGCCAGAGGGACATAGGTAAACAAAATTATAAGCAAAATTGAAAAGATCATATTAAATGCTTTCTTCTTTTGTTGGTTTCTGACATCTCTACCTCTATGTCTTGGCCCTGGATGCTTCAGAGCATGTAGCACAGACACACAGCAGAATGTAATCAAGGCCACTGTCACAATGAATACAGAGTTAAAAATTAAACTGGTGAAAGTTGGGGAATAGATCTCATACAAACCGTATCCTAAAGCCATTAACCAAGCTACTGAAACTGTTGCAATCCTGTACTTTATGCCTTTATATTTTAAGAATGCTATTGGTTGAAGCACTGCAAAATATTGTTCAATACAAATGCAGGTTTGTATCAGCGCCCTTCCAGTCCAGGATAGACCAAAAAGTAAGCAAGTCACTAGAAACAAATAGTAATTTATGGAAATAAGATGATTCAGTGTTTCAAGAGCACATACTATGCAGCAAAGAAGCTCCATTATCGTCTGATTTAGTTGAAAAAAATCATTTGGCTTGAATTTGCCACAAAAAGAAAGATATAAGCAGAGACACCACAAATGAGCTGGTATTCCCACAAGGGTACAAACTGACATTATAAACTCACAGATAATCAGTCCATAATCTGGTTTAGTGAAACATGCAGCTGCTCCGTATGGGACAACAGAAGTTGAATTTGTAATTTCCGTAGATGTGTTGGCCATCCTGTATCATTTCTGTCCTGCAGAGAGGACAAATCCAAAAAGATGTACAAGGAATATAATAGATATTTTATTTTTATAAATACACTACCAGTCAAAAGGTTGAAGGGAACCAAATATGCAATAATCATAGTGCTTTACCAGATTACTGAAAAGTTACGCATTTTTTTCTTTCTTTTTGTATTTATTTGTACCTTCAAACATACAAGTCTTTGGGTATGTTGATAGTAGATGCATTTTAACCAAGTGCATAAATGTTTGTGGTGAGAATTTCACTCAAATCTACTGTTATACTGCTGCTGTTATAGAAAATAAATCCACGCTATAAGACAAATCAGTTGAAAATTCAACAGGGATTTTGTGTAATAAAGATATTTTAAAAGAAAACTGTCTTACCTACAGTATAGATGGCACTATGGATGAACATTTCTGTAAAATACAGATGAATTTCAAGCAATAAGGATAGACCTCATTTGATTGCCAAATTATGCTGTTCAGTTTGGTTTTATGATGAACAAGTGTACTTAATACTTTTCATAGTAAGTACACTAAAGGTTCGAAATGCAAATGACTAGTACGCCATCTGGTCATTTATTATTAATCCTATAATTAAAAAAGGTTCTCTCTTAAAAGTAACAAGAATATGCTTCTATAAAGTTTTATCTGCAAAGTACTAATCAGTGCTTGGAATGGAATACTGATTTTAAATCCAATCACCTTCCACCATTTTACTATGTCAGTTAACTACTTGGAAGCTGACATTAAATGGAATAAAAGAGCATTAACTTGTGTTAACTTAGTGTTAACTAACTAGTAACAGTACTAATAAAGTGTGGGAAAAAAACCTCTTCCCAGTTGTGTTAGACTAATGGCACTTAGTTATTGACCTAGTTAACCCAGTGTAAATATCTATCCAGTGATGTAAACTTTAAAGCACTTTTTGTATGTCGCTCTTGATAAGAGCGTCTGCCAAATGCCTAAATGTAAATGTAATGAATGAAAACATACCATATCTCGGTTTTATTATCACCTAGTCTACTCAATACGGTCTACAAATCCGAACAACACTCTTTTCTCCAACCAGGATCTCCTGATTATTAACCTGCAACACTTGTCTTCTGTGAGACAGCACCTAATTAAAAGGACTCTGAGCCATAGTTCGGTGCAGAGTATTTCCACATTAGCCTGAGGTTACCAAGCTGTTGTTTTGCCTATGATAATTTGATTTTGACTCTGCTTGTTTTTTAACTCTGAGTATTGTTTTTTCCCTTGACATCCTGGTTATGCCTCCCCTGACTCTTGCATGTTTTTGACCTTGATTCAGCCTCATGTTTTGGATTATATGTTATTATTAAGTAAAAACCAACACTGATCTGCAATTGCATTTGTTTACCTCGATTACTATCATTGCAAGGAGGGAGAAGGAATTCAGAGGACAGCACTAGCCTGCACTTAAAAAAAAAAAGATAAAATTCTGTTTGGGAACATTTCGAAAAATGTTTAGAAGAGGGTTCTGTGGTGAACTGACAAAAACAAGATAAATCAGTGATACAAAGCATTTTGTTTTCATGGTTAACTCAACATTGCTCATTTATCTAGTTTTACTTGTACCTGTTACTATATGTTTAGCAATATAGTGGCCCCAATTTAATAATCATAACATAGTAAAATTTCATTGTTGATTACACTATTTTACAACTTTTATTATTAGATTACATTTTACACACTCACAATTACAGTAACACAGCAACAACCATTAAAAGCTATATTCTCACGTTCAGAAAGTATTTACATAGTTATGGAATGAAAAATTCAAAAGATAATGAAAGCAATAGGAACAATAATATCAGAAGGCAACAAAACATCAATAACAAAGTAAAAAGACTAAAGCTGGATTATAAAATGTTTAAAAGCTAAAATATGAAAATTAATTTGTAAAACAAAACATGTATTGGGATGTGGTTATAATGATATACTCATAATATTGTTTGTTAAAATGAAGTTAAAGCAAATATGTGTAGTGATGAACAGTATTAATGGTTTGGCCTGCTTGCTCTGTAGCATCTACTTTAAGTTAACAAAACACTTCACAGGTTCTTATTGTTTGTAGTTCTATTGTTACTGGTGTTCATCCTTTTAAAGGGGTGTGTTGTATTCAAATACATCTGGAGTCAGTCCTCCTTTTTCAGCTATAACAGCTTCTACTCCACTTGGAAGGCTATCCACAAAATTTTGAAGTGTTTCTGTGGGAGTTCGTGCTCATTCATTCTGTAGAAAATTTATCAGGTCAGGCACTGATATTGGACGAGAAGGAATTTTTGTTCCGGTTCATCCCAAAGGTGCTCGATGGGGTTGAGGTCAGGGCTCTGTGCCAGCCAGTCAAGTTCTTCCACATAAGACTTATCAAACCATGTCTTGATAGTCCTTGCTTTATGCACTCTGGCACAGCCATGTTGCAATAGAAAAGGGCCTTCCCCAAACTGTTGCCAGAAAGTTGGAAGCATAGCATTGTGTGTTATGTATTGGTATGCTGAAACATTAAGATTGCCCTTAACTGGGGATAAGGGGCCTGATTAAAACACATGAATTCTATAATTAACAGGTTTGGTAAAATACTTTTATCCACTCACAAAAACAGGCTGTGTTCTAAATAAGCAGGCACCCTTGTCATAAGGCCAAAGCCCTTGTTCTCTTAAACAGTCTGCATTCTACAGTAATATGAAGTCTATATAATTATATGAATATAGTCTATGCTCCTATGTTCTCATTTTGTTTTCTTGTGAAAGAACCCAAAGTGCACAACCAAAATAGGGTCTATACTTTAAAAGAGCTTGATATTGAATGAGTAATCATAAGAGCAAACGTTAACACTGCAAATGCTTAAATGCTTTTTTTTTTTTTAGCTCTGCTGTTGTTAGTCGCTTAGTTAGTTACTTAGTTTGTTACCTTTATTATTATAGTTAGTATACTATTTTCAGACTGACATTTTATTTGATACCAAGTTGTTTAAGACTTGCCTCTCTTTTTGTTTTGTTTAATAAGAAGCAAAGTAAGTTTATCATTTCTTATTACAACTTTGTGGACTCTTGGATTGATCTAACCAGTGTAGTCAGTTCACCTTGACAATAAATAGTTTATGAATCCTACAGATTTTTCTCATGTGGTCTACTCAGGTTTTTACAAATTTCCCTTGTTCAGGTATTTATTAAAATAACCCTCTTTATACATTTTCAGCAGTGGTGTAATAATCAAACTAAACATGCTTATGGAAGGCAACAAGGGAGCTACATTACAATAAAGTAACACCCTGTGTATTTGTACCACAATAAAAATGCTAAGAACTACCAGTGGAATATAGGTAAACACAATTAGAAGCAAAATTGAAAAGATCATATTAAAGGCATTTTTCTTTTGTTGGTTCCTGACATCTCTACCTCTATCACGCCCTGGATATTTCAGAGCAGGTAGCACAGACACAGCAGAATGTAATCATGGCCACTGCCATAGTGAATACAGAGTTAAAAATGGGATTGGTGAAAGTCGGGAAATAGACCTCAGACAAACCGAATCCAAAAGCCATTACCCAAGCTGCTGCAACTACTGCAATTCTGTACTTTATGCTTTTATATTTCAAGAATTTTATTGGATAAAGAACTGAAAAATATTGTTCAAAACAAATGCAGATTTGCATCAGCGCCCTTCCAGTCCAGGACAGACCAAAAATGAAGCAAGCCACTAGAAACAAATTGTAATTCATAAATATAAACTGATTAAGTGTTTTAGTAGCACAATCTATGCAGGAAAGAAGCTCCATTATAGTCTGATTTAGGAGAAAAAAAAAATTTTTGCTTGAATTTTCCACAAAAACTAAGATACTGCCAGAGACACCACAAATGAGCTGGTATTCCCACAAGGGCACAAACTGACATGACAAAGTAGCAGAAAATCAGTCCATAATCTGGTTTAGTGAAACATGCAGCTGCTCCGAATGGGACAACCGAAGTGGAATTCGTGATTTCCTTAGGTCTGCTGGCCATCATGTGTTATTTCTGTCCTGCAGAGAGAACAAATCCAAGAAGATGTACAGGGAATATATATATGGACACAGCTTCTATTTCCTGTGTCCATATATATATCTGACAGCTTAAAGTTACAGCTTTACCCGTGACTCTTACATAAAATTTACATTGAAGTCTACAGTCGCGTTTCCAAAATGCTAAATCTCTTTTGCCTGGAACTTTACCAGATCATTGAAAAGCAGGTACCAGTATATCCAAAGTCTCTGGATATGTTGATAGTACATACATTTTAACCAAGTGCATTAATATTTCTGATTAGACTTTTACTTAGAACTACTGTTATACTGCTGCTGTTATAGAAGATGAATCCACGCTATAAAAAACAAATCATAGTTGAAAATTGTGTAATAGAGATATTTTATAAGAAAGCTCTTACCTCCAGTATAGCTGGCACTATGGATGAACAATTCTGTAAAATACAGATGAATTTCAATCAATAAGGATAGACCACATTTGATTATTAAATAATGCTGTTCAGTTTGTTTTTACGATGAACAAGGGCTACACTAAAGGCTCGAAATGCAAATTACTAGTACACCATCTGGTCATTTATTATTAATCCTATAATTAAAAATAAGAAAAAGTTCTATCTTAAAAGTAACAATAATATTCTTCTATAAAGTTTTATCTGAAAAGTACTAATCAGTGCTTGGAATAGAACACTGATTTTAAATCCAATCTTCCACCGTTTTACTATATCAGTTAACTACTTGGAGGCTGACATTACATCAACTTTTACTAATAAAGTATTAATAAAGAGTGGCATAAAACCTTCACGAATCTTGGTTTTATAAGCACCTGGTCTACTCTTTCACTTTCTAAGTCACTGTATGTGGTTGTTATTAGACTTTTTATTTATTAAGTAATTAGACTGACTTTTGTGTTTATGTTTAAGTTGGCATATGTGAATCGGTCATCTGCATCTGAAATTCTCTTCAGTGATCCACCATAAAAAAAAAAGGATTCTTCTGCTCCAACCTTGGTCTAATGTTATATTCAGACATATCAAGTAGATACGGTAACATAGCTGCATACCAAAAAGATAGCATAGTCCAAAAGATTTTATTAATCCATTTGAAAAAAATTAATTACTAAAATAGACATCACATGTTTAAAAAAAATCTTCAACTGGCCTCTGTCTTTTTTCCCTTTTCTTCTTTTATTCTTTCATGTTTTCTTCTAAACTAGGCACTGGATGACATAAGAGTCAAGACTAAATAATTTCACCTTGGAGGTGTGCAGACTGGTTTATATCATGTTTATACTTTGTACCAAACATTTTCTACTTTATTTTCCGAATTTTCCAGTTCTATTAAGATGGAATTGGTGCCTAACACATACACCATATGTGATATATGTGTTAGGCATATAAAGATATGCTCTGTGTCAGCGTTATACTCTGCCTGGCCAAAGAAGTTGCTGACGCTCAGATTTTGTTTGACTGCCTTTAATATAATAATAATAATAATAATAATAATAATAATAATAATAATAATAATAATAAATGTATCATTGTTGTTATTATTATTTTATGAATTAATTAAGTGCTATTCTTTCTGAAGTTTCGTTGACCAGAATGTGTGTTCTTCTTTCTGTTCCTAACAATCAGCTATGCTGAAGGCTGACTTTAAGTTTGTGTAGATCATAATTGTTCTTCATTAAAAACCCAGTTCTAGAGATAAGCAACGTCACCAATTAACATGATATCTTCTTCGGTGTCCTGTTATTATACAGATAATATTATATTGTAAATTATTTGTAATTACTATGCTTTTATGTATTAACCACAGTGAAAGGGATAATCTGTGTATGGATATGACAAGGGTCATCGGAGGTTTAAAGAACAATGAATGTCAATTACAAATATAAACACAAGTGCACAGCGAGGAAAAAAAAAGTTTTATTCTGATGTAATACACATATTGATGTTTTATTAAGCATATATACGTTCTGAATTATTAATAATAAAATTTTATTATATGCATATATATATATATATATATATATGCATTCAAATACTACATTAAACATTTATTAGGGTATATCAGGCTACTCTAAAACCACTGTACAACCACATGTTACGTAGCTCACTCAAAAGTAAATACAATGCTGTAGGTTACATTTTTCAACAGATTCACTTTTTCAATGTGTTGATAAGCTGTTAAGGAAGACATGAAGTAAATATATCAATAATAATTTTGTAAGATATGATAAGAAAACACCACCCACACCACTACTACCACCATCACCACCACCAACAACACATAGGTACTGCTGCATTTCCTCCCTGCCAGGTGCATGTATTCAAATTCTCTCATGAGCTGATGTATTGGTCCTCATCAAGTATGTTTATCTTCATAGAACATTCAAGTCTTACATTTAAGTGGATCTAACAGTTCCAATCATGGTGTTCTTTTTTAATTTTATATTGACAATTTAGACATTTATGATGGTTTTCCTTGTATATTTTCAGCAATGGTGTGATAATCACACCAAAAACGTTTAAGGATGCCATAAAGGGAACAATAGAACAATAAATCAATAAGGCATCTTCTTGAAATCTACCAATGACAACAATAAGTAATGCTAGAGGAAGGTAGGTAAAAAAGTTTAAAAGAAATGCTGAAAATATAATATTAAAGGCCTTTCTCTTTTGTTTGTTTCCTCCAGCTCTAATGGAGTGCTTTATGGTACGTGAATCTCCTGGCCCTGGGCTTTTCAGAGCACACAATACAGACAGACAGCAAAATGAAATCACAATCATTGTTATAATGATTAAAAAAGTAAAAAAGAAGTCTGGGAAAATAACCATGTGGATCTCATACACACCATATGCAGAGGCTATGAGCCAAGCTACTCCAGCGCCTGCAATTCTATACCTTATACCCTTATATTTCAAGAATGTTACTGGATGAAGCACAGCCAAGTATTGTTCAATACAAATGCAGGTTTGTAACAACGGCCTTCCAGTCCAGGACAGACCAAACAAAAATGAAATCAAACGCCAGCACAATTTATTGTTAAAAATTAGTACATTCAGTGTTTGCACACCAAGTTCCAGACAGTAGATGAGTTCCATAATTGTGTGGATCAGGAAAAAAAAAATTGTTCCTTTGATTTTCTGCTTAGTACAGATAGAATAGAACCAGAGACACCACAAATGGGCTGGAATCCCAAGTAAAAAGCCAAGTGGATGCACACAGAAGCAGAAAATGTATCCAAAATGATTTCCCTTTAAACATTCTGGAGGGAAGGATGAGAACTCTGGAGTGGAGTTGCTGAATGTTTCAGATGTGATAGCCATTCTGTATTCTTCTGCAAAGAAAAACAGGGAAACAGATAAAACTGTACAAAAGTTTTACATTAAAAACTTTCTGCTAAGGCTCTCTTACAGATACTAAATACAAATCTTCATACAAAATACCTTCTTTATGTACATAAAAAAGAACCAGGACCACAAAAGGTCTAAAAAGGTGTTTTTGTGTACCATGCTTGTCCCATGGGGAGAGCTGTGTGCCCATGTTTGCACACTATCTAATGCTTCTATGTGTTCTATTTGTCAGAATTATGCTCAGCACTAATGCTCCTCACTTTCACAGTGTATCACATCATCATCTATTTCAGAAATCAGGTTTAATAATCTGTATGTTACCTAAGGCCAGATTTACATCAAGAGCGGATTTCTAATTTTGCATATGAGGTGAAGATTTGTTCTGTTTCATTTGATTTGATTTGATACACAAGATAGGATAAGATAAGATAAGATAAGATAAGATAAGATAAGTGTATTGATCAATGAACATGGGCTCGACATAAGCAGTGGGCAGGAACAATCTCCTATATCATTCTCTTAAAACATTGGGATGAATGCTTCATCAGCTGCTGAAACTACTTCTGTATTTATCATTTATTTACTTAGAGTGTGATAGGCATTGTCCATAATTGCCAGCAATATTGGCAGCATTCTGTCCCTAACTAACTCCTCCGATGTAACAGGTTTGTGCGTAACAGCAGACTCAGCCTTTTTAAGTTTTTTTTTTTTTTACTTCTACTTTTTGAGTTTGTTTATTATGTTGGTGTCATTTGTTTTGATGCCTGCACCCCAATACACCACAGCAAGAAGATGGTACTTGAAATGACAGACTGGTTTGGAGCATCCTGTTGCAAACATTGAAGCACCCGAGTCTCCTTAAGAAGTAAAGCTGGCTGAGGCCTTCCTTTAAGACAGCCTCTGTGTTAATGGACCATTTATGCCTTTTGTCTATTTAAACACCTTAGAGGTACTTATCGCATGTCACAAACTGCAGATCTTTCACCAATAATTTTTATATTATTATTATTATTATTATTAGTAGTAGTAGTAGTAGTAGTAGTAGTAGTATTTTTATTAACTTAAAAAAAATGTCTAAGTTGTATGCATAGCACAGTCACCTTGCACCTTCAGGGTCTGGGTTTGATTCCCACCTTGAGTCTGTGTGCATCGAGTTTGCATTATCTCCTGGTGCTTGGTGGGTTTCCTTCCACACTTCTAAGACAAGCTGATTAATTGGCGTTCCTAAATTGCCTGTAGTGTGGGAATGAGTGTGTGCTTGTATGTATGTCTATGAGCCCTGAGATGGATTGGCACCCCATTCAAGGTGTACCCCAACTTGTGTCTGGGATAGGCCCCCCACGACCTTGTATACAGGATACAGCAGTATAGATGATGAGTGAGTGAGTGAGATGTTTCCCCAAAATTCAGTCACTATACTTACTTTTTCTACTTCCTCTATTTAGATCATCTTGCATTGGTGTTCTAGAGGTCAACAACATACTGAATACCTGTGGTTTGATGCAAGATTTGTAAGAGCTCTTTGGCGTGAAATTTAACCATAAGTTGTGTCCTTTTTTTTTTTTTTTTTTTGTCTTTTTATTGGCAACCCCAAACTAGAACTTGAATGATGGACATAGAGTATTAATGCTATGATGTAAAAATGTTAAATCTTCATTGAAGGAGTCTGAAGAACAATTTTTATTTTTCAATAAACTTGATTTGTGCAAGATATAATGGTCAACAAATGGGAACCTGCAATATAAAAAAAAAATCACCCCTAAAGCGGAAGATGCCTTCTCTTACTGACAGACAAACACTGTACATGCTTGAGCTTTTTACACCTTGTGCTGAATTTGGCTCAGTTGATCAACAACAAACTAAATTTCCTTGAAAGGACAATGAAGTTTTACACAAATCATTGCATACATTGAAGCCAAATTTCACACCATTATAAATTATGTTTCAGTATTCATTCTTATTTTCAGCTTTTGTTTATGCATTGTTTATTGTTGATTATGGAGCTGTACTAAACACAATTACTGTCAATACTGTTGTGTTGCCTCAGTCCATCAACAGCAACTTACTAAACTTACTTCAACCTATATGTACATAAGGGTATTTACAAAAATCATTGAGCATATGCAAGGCAAATTTTGACAGGAAAAAGAACAAATAAAAAAAAATGCATGATACATTATCCAAGCATTATGTGTGAAAAATATAAATAATTAACTTCAGCCGATTGTTTAAAGTAAGTTTAAAGTATTACTATCTGCAGGCAGGGTCGCTTTCTCACTTAGGCTAACTTTCATTAAGGGTGCCAATAATTCTCTACAATAGCCCTGTAGTATTGTGTAATTATAAAATCGATTGCCTAAATGAATTAGTGTCTATGGGTACTTTTTTATTTATTAATTCATTTAAATATTTATTATTCTTAAAAAATATTTTTAAAAATATTTTTTTTACCTGTGGAATATTGTAAGGGTTTCTCCAGACTCCTACAAGCTTTTGTGCAGTACAGCACTATCAGTGATATACATCTGAAGCTCATTTGCTATACAAAACCTGCTGTTTAAACCTGACCATTGTTTTTGTTGGGAACATGAAAAATATAATCTGTGACCACACAATAACACCTGAAATATAGGGGGGGGGGGGGGGGGGGGGGTTATGCCTTCCATGTGACAAACCATGTGACAAACAATCTGTTGTACAGTACCGTTGGAACAATTTTTAATTAGCATATATGTTTATAGCATGTATGTTTATAATTTTTTTGACAAGAAAATAAATAAGGAGAAATTTCAACTGAATAAATTATATTTAGTTAGGTACATAGGTACTGTTACTATTTCACCCCACCTCATTGTAACCAAGAAATTGTGGCAACTGAAGATGAATTAGTTAATGCATGAATGATGTTAAATCCAATCACCTTCCACCATTTTGCTATATCAGTTACCTGCTTGGAGGCGGCACGGTGGTGTAGTGGTTAGCACTGTCCCCGGCCAGGCTCGATTCCCGTCTCTGTGTGCATGGAGTTTGCATGTTCTCCCCACACACACTACAGTATGTAAGGATTTTATCTGTAAAGTACAGTATGCGCCAAAATATGTTATTTGACATATTTCACAATATTCATTTAAGTAAGTGTTAACACGGTGTGCACTGTCTTGTTGTAGGCAGTGTTCATATCATTCATTCAGATTCTCAAACATATACTGGAACAAAGCTTCCTGCAAAAGGAGACGATTTTCAAAGTTGAACACACTCTTCTTTAATATTACCCACAATTTCAGGTGGTGTAAGATCAGTGAAATAGGACAGGTATGGGAAGGAATTGTTCTTTTTGTACCATTCAGTCCCCATTCATGACTACTTCCATATGAGCGGAAATAATACTCAACTATGAATGCTTTTTCCTCTTTTGAGAGAGACCCATTTCCAACAACAATTGCACAACACAACTTCCTTTTCACTACTTGCGGCTGGAGCTATGCCCCAATGACAAACACACATGTGCGTTCCAGATGCGTGAATTTCAGTAGTGTATATTTTGCCGCATACCATATATGCTCTGTGTCAGTCTTATACTCTGCCTGACCAAAGAAGTTGCTGATTCTCAGATTTTGTTTGACTGCCTTTAGCCTTGATTACAGCTTGCAATGGCCAAGACATGTACTGTATGAAAATGATTCCAGAAACCATCAATCATTAATACAGCTTAACCCGTTTCGGGGAGCAGGTGGCCTGAACATCCCAGGGAACTTAGGGCACAAAGTGAGGTACACTGTGGATGGGGTGCCAACCCAGTGAAGGGCACAAGCATACATACTGTACACTCACATTCACACTACAGGCAATTCTATGCTATAATCCATTCATACACTTTAGACTCGCCTCTAATAGTGGCTTTGTGTTTTTCAGCCAGGCAGTGTATATCTGTCTTGATTTTTTTTTGCTGAATTCTTGTTTTTAATCTTATTATTAGCTGATCTCCTGACATCTACCTGTTCAACACTTATTTAATTCGTTAAATTAATTAAATGTTAATTGCCATTCTTACTGAAATTTGATTGACCATCTGTTCTTAACAATCATCTATGCAAATGGCAATCATCTCTTTACTTGTTCTGGAAAATGTCCCTATTAAAATCATTTTGTTATGCTTTGGTTTATCACCTTTACCTGATAAGAGATAATGAATGCCGCACGGTTATACAAAAACCCATTCATATCTTGTGTCTTTCCCCTTACACCACTTATGTTTCAGCATGGCTTCTCTCTTGCCGAAGCACCTTGGTTTGTATATTTCTTATCTGGGTCAAGCTGACCTTTCTTCCTATTCATTCAAGTGTTATGCTCACTATGATCTTATGAGAGAAAGCACAGTGATTCTATGTCTTAGAATTCATCCCATATGAGTTTAGAAGTTTATATGATTGTATTTAGTACTTGATTAATGTGAGTATAGTTGATACATATATGTTAAATATCTTTTACCTAAAAACATGCTTAAAATGTTTTCTTCTGTGTCATCGTATTCTCCAGTATTATATTGTAAATATAAATATAGTAAATACTATGCTTGTGTGTACTAACCACAGTGAAAATAAAAGGAAAGGTCTTATTGAAGTCTGGACATGCAAAGAATCATTGGAGGAAATATAAATGAATTATTAATAATGCAATTCTGATAACTATAGTTACACTTTATTAGGGTGTAACAGGCTGCTCTAAAACCACTGTACAAGCACATAGGTGTAGTAGCTTACTCAAAAGAAAATGCAATGCTGTAGGTTAGGCCCTCATTCCACTGAGCCAAAAGTGCTCCCAAATTTAGACAGATGCAAATTCTTTATGATCACTAGAGACCTCGGTACAGGACGGAAACGGCTGCTTACATCCTTGTTTGGGTTCGTTATGAATTCTGATGTGGTGGTCATCATCATTATTGTTGGGAGGAAAATTGGAGAATATAAAAAAAAATTCGGCTGCCCCCTCCCGACATTAACGCCTCGTTAATGCCTTGGTATTGACTCATAAACGCCATTACTGAGCCATTTATTGAGCCATTTATTGAGTCCTTATCTGTTTTTATCACCTCCTTATCTGGTTGGCAGCATTCACCAGTCAAAAATCCGCATATTAAATGTATATGAAAGTAATGACAAAATTAACAAAGTGGAATTTTAAGGGAAACAGTTATGATTAAACGTGATTGAAAGATATATTGCATGTTAAAGTCCGATGCACAATAAAAAAGTTTTAATCTAAAACCTTATCTTATCCTTGTCTGTGGTTTGATAATTGCTGTTAATTTCATAATATAGTCTGATGACAAACTTACCATATAATTTTTATTCCTAAAATATGTGTGGCATAGCTGCCAACTTTTCAGAAAAATTTAAAAGATTTTGAAAATAAGGTTTTGTGACACTTCCATACACCATACACATGCACACACACCATACACCTTACCCTGCATAGCTCAGGTTCTGTATACACTATTAGAACAGAGAAAATAACAATATCTGCATTGAGTTTAATTATACACACAAAACAGTGCATCACTATTTATATTCACGGCAACATTCAAGGGATAACATACGTGATTAAGAAAGAATCCTGCAAAACACACGCAATGTTATGTGTAACACTCCAGTATATGTAACACTATTGCCAAAACGCAGTAACAAGTCACAAAATTAAATTCACACATACACACACACACACACACACACACACACACACACACACACATATATACACACGTGGACAAAATTGTTGGTACCCTTCGGTCAATGAAAGAAAAACTCACAATGGTCACAGAAATAACTTTAATCTGACAAAAGTAATAATAAATAAGAATTCTATGAATGTTAACCAATGAAAGTCAGACATTGCTTTTCAACCATGCTTCAACAGAATTATTTTAAAAAATAAACTCATGGAACAGGCCTGGACAAAAATGATGGTACCGCTAACTTAATAGTTTGTTGCACAACCTTTTGAGGCAATCACCGCAATCAAACGATTCCTGTAACTGTCAATGAGACTTCTGCACCTCTCTGCAGGTATTTTGGCCCACTCCTCATGAGCAAGCTGCTCCAGTTGTTTCCAGACAGTTGTTTCCGGACAGCATGTTTCAGCTCCTTCCAAAGATGCTCAATAGGATTGAGGTCAGGGCTCATAGAAGGCCACTTTAGAATAGGCCAATGTTTTCCGCTTAGCCATTCTTGGGTGTTTTTAGCTGTGTGTTTTGGGTCATTGTCCTATTGCAAGACCCATGACCTGCGACTGAGACCCAGCTTTCTGACACTGGCCTGCACATTTCTCTCTAGAATCCCTTGATAGTCTTGAGATTTCATTGTACCCTGCACAGATTCAAGACACCCTGTGCAAGATGCAGCAAAGCAGCCCCAGAACATAACAGAGCCTCCTCCATGTTTCACAGTAGGGACAGTGTTCTTTTCTTGATATGCTTAAATTTTTCCGAGCTGATGTGCCTTGGCAAAAAGTTCCATTTTTGTCTCATCTGTCCATAGGACATTCTCCCAGAAGCTTTGTGGCTTGTCAACATGTAGTTTGGCATATTCCAGTCTGGCTTTTTTATGATTTGTGTTCAACAATGGTGTCCTCCTTGGTTGTCTTCCATGTAGTCCACTTTGGCTCAAACAACAACGGATGGTGCGATCTGACATTGATGTTCCTTGAGCATGAAGTTCACCTTGGATCTCTTTAGAAGTCTTTCTGGGCTCTTTTGTTACCATTCGGATTATCCGTCTCTTTGATTTGTCATCAATTTTCCTCCTGCAGCCACGTCCAGGGAGGTTGGCTACAGTCCCATGGATCTTAAATTTCTGAATAATATGTGCAACTGTAGTCACAGGAACATCTAGCTGCTTGGAAATGGTCTTATAGCCTTTACCTTTAACATGCTTGTCTATAATTTTCTTTCGAATCTCCTGAGACAACTCTTTCCTTTGCTTCCTCTGGTCCATGTTGAGTGTGGTACACACCATGTCACCAAACAACACAGTGACTACCTGGAGCCCTATATATAGGCCCACTGACTGATTACAAGATTGTAGACACCTATGATGCTAATTAGTGGACACACCTTGAATTAACATGTCCCTTTGGTCACATTATTTTCAGTATTTTCTAGGGGTACCATCATTTTTGTCCAGGCCTATTCCATGAGTTTATTTTTTTAAATAATTCTGTTGAAGCATGGTTGAAAAGCAATGTCTGACTTTCATTGGTTAACATTCATAGAATTTTTTTAAATTATTACTTTTGTCAGATTAAAGTTATTTCTGTGACCATTGTGAGTTTTCCTTTCATTGACCGAAGGGTACCAACAATTTTGTCCACGTGTGTATATATATACACACATTTAACTGTGCAGTCAAACTTAAAGTGATGCTAGGTATGAAAACTACTGAAGAAGATAAGCAAAAAGCAAAGGTAATAATAATAATAATAATAATAATAATAATAATAATAATTGCAATAATAAATGGAGAAAACACAGTCAAAGGAGAATAATTATTGATACAAAAGAAGGAGAAACGAAAAGAAAAATAATTGGGGAATTTGTGGGATTGTGCTGCATGACTGTGAATCTCTCTTTTTCTATCTTTCTTACTCACTTGCACATGATTAAACTCAATGTAAATATGTTAATGTTATTGTAAATACTGACATGCATTTTTCTCTTTTGATAATACTATATCACTCCTCACAGGTGCAATTATGTGCAGCTTTGCATGTGATGGATGCCTTCACACAGCTGTAAATGTGAATTAATTACAATGGGTTCACGCAAATATTATTTTTCTTCTCTTGTACAGAACAAAGTGGAGCTAGCTTTGCCAATCCCTTTTTTGTAAATGAAATGATATTCACAAAGAAAAATATGTACATAAACGGTTCTCATCTCGACACCTGTTGGAGACCCTTAAAACTTATTAAAAGGTTAATAATAATAAATAATAAAATAATAAAAGTTTTTTTTTTATTATTTAAATAATAATCATCATGCTGTTTGTGTCCATAATTTAATAATTATTTGACCATAATGGCTGGCATGTGGTGTTGAATTTGTGATTGAAATAAAGCTGCTCACATCGTGCGCACTTTCACTTTGTAAAAGGTGATATGACCATCTTCATTATTTCATAAAGAGTGCCAGCTTTTGCAAAGCAGATGAAATGTAAAATTAATAATAGTACACAGAAAAAGGCCACCTGTTTGGCCTCTTTAGTTTCACTAAACTGAAATATGCCATATACTCACTAAATAAAGGCTGCCCTTTGCAAAGTGAAAGTGTGTGAGATGTGAGCTGCTTTATGTTAGCCATAATATACTCAGATTACAAAAAAGAAACAACAAATACAAAAACCATAGCATAGCTTAATGAGGTCATTATAATATTGTTAACACCTCTGTAATAGTTCGTAATAGTCAGTAACATCGTTTTAATTTCACTTTATGTTGGTAGTGTCCTTACCGATTTCATTATCATTTATTTACATTTACATTTAGGCATTTGGCAGACGCTCTTATCCAGAGCGACTTACAAAAAGTGCTTTAAAGTTTACATTACTGGATAGATTATTTAGGGCTCAATAGAACATTATTTAATTCCAATTTGAAACATTATTATTTCGAAAACATCCTTACTGCTAGTATTGCTCGTGTCAAAATGCACTTTAGAGCCGTTTTCATGTCCTTAGAAATTTGTTTACCTTGATGACGGTTGCTTGAAAAATTTACTGAACTGGTAGAGACGGCAAGAACTTAAATCAGGAGACATTGCGAGAAGTCACTTATTCGGCTCAGTGGAATAGGGGCCTTACATTTTAGGGCAACAGATTCACTTTTTAAATGTGTTGATAATCTGTTTATCAGGACATTAAGTGAAAATAAAACTGAAGCAATAACTCTGGTATTTTGTAAGAAATAAGAAATACACCAACAACAACAACAAAAACAACAACAACTGGTACTGCTCCATTTCCATTCTGCCAGGTGTCATGAGTATGGGTATGGCATAAAAGCAGAGGTCCCGATGTTCTTGAGAGAATAATGTTTTTTAATAATAAAGAAAACAGGGAAATCAAACAAACAAATATACTGTAAGTAAAACAAACCAAAATACGAACCACTACAGGAAACCACCAACTAAACTGGACGGACATTTACTAGATTAAATAAACAGATGCAAGACCACCTAAAGGAACTAAAACAAGCTATTTATAATGAAACTAATGACCAACTCGGTTCAGGTGAGTGCCCATATCACCTGACCGAGATGCAAAATGGGAAATGAAGTCAAACAAAAAAGAACTACAAACAAAGTCTCAGGGTGCATGGCGACCCTCTAGGGGTTATCCCTGACATAACCCCCCCTCAAAGGGTGCAACTCCGAGGCGCCACAGGAGGTCCAGGGCATCCGCCCAGAGTCCAATGTCTGCCCTCCTTACACAGATGCTGGAACTCTTGTCCTCTGGGCAGGGTGGCACGGTGCCGCCGTTGAGGCAGGGCGGTGGAGGAAACTCGCCGTCCTCTTTGAGGCAGGGCGGCAGAGGCAGCTCGCTGTCCTCATCGCTGCCGAACGGAAGAGGCGGAGGAAGCTCGCTGTCATCCTCGGTGCGGGAAAGCGGCTGAAGCGCGCCTTCCCCGTCGCAGCATGACGTTGTCCTCCTCGGTGCTGGGCCACTGAGGAAGCTCGCTGTCCTCCTCGGTGCTGCTCGGCGCCGGAGGAATCTCCCTGTCCTCTATGATGCAACACGGCGGCGGAGGAATCGGAGGCAGCTCGCTGTCCTCCTCGCTGCACGACGGCGGCGGAGGAAACTCGCTGCATGACGACGGCGGCGGCGGAGGAAGCTCGCTGTCCTCTACGATGCAGCACGGCGGCAGAGGAATCGGAGGCAGCTCGCTGTCCTCCTCGCTGCATGACGACGACGGCGGCGGCGGAGGAAACTCGCTGCATGAGGATGGTGACAGCGGAGGAAGCTCACTGTCCTCTACGAAGCAGCACGGAGGCAGCGGAGGAAACTCGCGGCATGACGACGGCGGCAGAGGAAACTCACTGTCCTCAGCTGCGCTGGGCAGCGACGGCAGCCTGCTGTCCTCCTCGCTGCATGACGGCGGCGGTGGAGGATACTCGCTGTCCTCAGCGGCGGCAGCTCAATGTCCTCCTCGGCGCTGTGCAGCGGCGGCAGCTCGCCGTCGTCGACGAAACAGCTACGCGGCAGGATAAAGAGCTCGCTGTCATTGCAGCAGCTGCACAGCAGGAAAATGGCGCTCGCCGTCTTCGTCGTCGCTGCAGAGCTCACCTTCGTCGTCGTCGCTATACGGCCGATAGAAGAGCTCGCTGTTGTCGTCGCTGAACGGCATGTAATAGAACTCACTGTCGCCGTCATCGTAGCTGAGCTCGCCTTCGTTGTTGCTATAACAAGGTAAAGGAGCTGGCAGATCAGGCCCCCCCGTGAGGCTGGCTGGCAGGTCTGGGCCTTCCCTGAGGCTTAGCTGAGTTAGCAGCCCTTGGAGTGTTTCTGTCAGCTGCCCTTGCTCCGCCTTTACCTGTGATCCCCTGCTAGATCTCCTTCTCCTTGCTGCTCCTCGCCTCTTGTCGCTACGCCGCTTGGGAATCCGTCCGCCCTTTGCGTCGGCTTCCCAAGGGGCAAACATCATAGCTCCCCCCAAAAGAATCTCCCGGGGAGGCTCCTCCGCTATGCCTCTGGTTGGGTCTTGCATTCTGTCATGAGTATGGGTGTGAGGCATAAAAGCAGAGGTCCCAATGTTCTTGAGAGAATTATGTTTTTTAATAATAAAGAAAACAGGGAAATCAAACAAACAAATATTCTTTAAGTAAAACAAACCAAAATACGACCCACTACAGGAAACCACGAACTAAACTCAACGGACATTTACTAGATTAAATAAACAAATGCAAGACCACATAAAGGAACTAAAACAAGCTATTTATAACGAAACTAATGACCAACTCGGTTCAGGCGAGTGCCCACATCAATGAAGTCAAACAAAAAAAAGCATGACGCCCTCTAGGGGTTATCCCTGACACCAGGTTCATGTATTCAAATGCTCTGTTGTGCTAATTTATTGGTCCTCAACAAGAATGGTTAACTCTAATACTTTTTTGAGGTTAATTAAATAATCACATCATTAAAACCAATATGATCACCTTCAAGCCTACTTCTCTACATAGAATATTCAAATCTTACATACAAGTGGATCTCATAGTTCCAATCATGGTGTTACTTTTTAATTTCCTATTGATAATTTAGACATTTATGATTACTTTCCTTGTATATGTTCTGCAATGGTGTGATAATCACACCAAAAACCTTAAAAGACACCAAAAAAGACACAGAAAAGATAGATAAATAGAACAACAAAACAGTATGGGATCTTCTTGAAGTCTACCAATAAAAATGATAAGCAATATCTGAGGAAGGTAGGTAAAATGCTATGCTGAAAATATAATATTAAAGCCCTTTCTCTTTTGTTGGTTTTCTCCATCTCTACGGTATGCTTTGTGATACGTGAATCTTCTGGCCCTGGGTTTTTCAGAGCACAGTCATTGCTATGATGAATACAAAAGTAAAAAATAATCACCATGTGGATCTCATATACACCACATGCAGAGGCTATCAGCCAAGCGAATGCAGTGTCTACAATTCTATACCTTATACCCTTATATTTCAAGAATGTTACTGGATGAAGCACAGCCAAGTATTGTTCAATACAAATGCAGGTTTGTAACAATGGCCTTCCAGTCCAAGACAGACTAAACAAAAATAAAATCAAACGCCAGCATAATTAATTGCTAAATATCTGTCTGCCAATGTTTGTATACCACATTCCAAACAGTAGATGAGTTCCATAATTGTGTGGTTCAGAACCAAATAAAACCAGAGACACCACAAATGTGCTGGAATCCCAAGTAAAAAGCAAAGTGGAAACACACAGTAGCAGAATATTATTCCAAAATAACTTCCCTTTAAACATGTTGATATAAACATTATATATCAATTCAATTAAATTACATTTTATTTGTATATTTTAACAATTGACATTGTCACAAAGCAGCTTTACAAAATCAAAAGAATTATATAATTTTGTATGAGAAGTGAACATGTATAAATCAAAATGATAAGACTGTCCCTGATGAGCAAGCCGAGGACAATGGCGACAGTGGCAATGAAAAACTCACTGAGATGGTAATAGGAAGAAACCTTGAGAGGAACCAGACTCAGCAGGGAACCCATCCTCATTTGGGTAAAACGGATAGCAGGGATTGATCTGCATCATACTGTGTGAGATTGGAAGTTCAGTATAACAGATGTTAAAATTGAGTCCATTGGAGGCCTAGTTGGAAACTCCAGTCCTAAACTATTGAGTGACTGAAGTCACAAGTCCTTAGAGAACAGCTGTCTGCATCAGCCAAGGGCAAGACCGTCTTCGTGGAAAAGTGGAATTGTCCCCAGTTACCACACGCATCCCAGGTACACCACAGAGGGCATCCATGCGATGAGATCTCCAACCAGAAGCAGGACACCAGGACGAGTCAGACAGCTCCAGAGGGCAGACGGGGTCTGGATCACATGTAGCGACATGTATAGCTAGAGGACCTGTCTCTCTGTCGAGCTATACATGTTGAGAGAGAAGAGAGAGAAGAAGAGAGAGCAGAAGAGAAAGAGAGATGGCAGTTAGGTATGGTCACAATCAATAATCATAATGTGAATGTATTTTTAGTGCAGAGTGCAAGCAGGGACTCCAGCTGGACTTACTATGACAGCATAAATAGAAGGAGAGAGCCAGAAGAAAACACAGACATGAGGGCTCCCTGAGTTGTAAAGCAACCAATCACCTCACTGTCAACAAACCTGAGTGATCAATGAGAGTGGGAAAGATAGCATCTAAACATACCAGTTCACCATAATACTCTATGTTCATGAGTCCCCCAGATCTGCTCCTTTGTCTAAGGCAAAGTTATTTACAAAAATGCTTGGCTAAATAAATAGGTTTTTAGCCTAGACTTAAACACTGAGACTGTGTCTGAGTCCCGAACATTAACTAGAAGACTATTCCATAACTTTAGGGCTTCCTAAGAAAAAAGAAGAAGCTCTGCCACCTGCTGTAGTTTTCATAATACATGGTACTGACAAGTAGCCTGCATCCTTTGATAGAAGTAGTTGTGGCGGATCGTAAGACACTAGCAATTCACTCAGATACTGTGGCGCGAGACCATTTAATGCTTTATACGTCAATAGTAGTATTTTATATAAATCGATGCGAAATCTCACAGGGAGCCAATGCAGTGTAGATAAGAAAAGGGTGATGTGCTCTTATCTTCTGGTTCCAGTGAGGACTCTCGCTGCTGCATTCTGGACTAACTGAAGCTTGTTTATGCACCTAGTGGAACAACCAGACAGTAAGGCGTTACATCATTTAGTGACAGTATATTTCTTATCTTGGCAATATTTCTGAGGTGAAAGAATGTTATCCTGGTAATATTATCTACATGAGCTTCAAATGAAAGGCTGGAATCTATAATCACACCAAGGTCTTTCACTGTTGCACTTGATGGAACAGCAAGGCAATTTAAAGTTACAATGTGATCAGAAAGCCTGCTTCTAGCTGCTTGTGGTCCTATGACTAGAACTTCTGTCTTATCAGGATTAAGCAGAAGGAAGTTAAGTAACATCCAATCTCTTATGATTATCTCTTATCTACTCTAGTAGGCTGGTTTTTCTCATCTGGTTTTGCGGAGACGTATAACTGTGTGTCATCAACATAACAATGAAAACTAATACCATCCTTACGAATTATGTTGCCCAGAGGAAGCATGTAAAGAGAAAAAAGCTGTGGGCCTGAAAATGAACCCTGTGGAACACCAAAGTGAGTTTGTGGTATATATGTTAATTAAATTACTAAAACAGACTTTCTGAGTCTTTCTAAATTTGTGTTTAGCTCAGGAACAGACACAGTCTCAATATAGTGAACCCTGAGTGATAACTCTATACAGCTAGCAGACAGTTGGTTTAGCCTGTCTGTGTGCTCCCTGGCCTGGGCTCTGGACTGTCACCGATTAACTAGGCCTCTTCTAAAACTATGCGCTATACTAAAAGAAATAAGAGCGAATGGGATGGACACCATTCCGCCTTAACAGGCCAGCTTTGCCCTCAAATGTCTTCCAATTATCTATAAAGCCCACGTTATTTTCCGAGCATTACCTGGACATCCAGCGGTTCAGCGACCATAATCTGCTGTAAGCTATGTCGCCACGTCTCTTTGGGATGGGGCCAGAGCAAACTAAACTAACGAAGGCGATGTCCGATGAAGTAAACACCTCTGTAAAGTTACTCTTACTAACCTCTGACTGACGAAGGCGTATATCATTAGCTCCAGCATGTACCACTATCTTGGAGAACCTATGCTGTCCTAGAGCCCTAAGATTACCTGTTATGTCCGGTGCTCTGGCTCCCGGGATACACCTAACCTCTGCCGCCTCTAAAGGCCTAGCTAATTTCACATGCCTCAGTATTGAGTCTCCTATAACCAGAGCTCTTTCAGGTTTCTCAGTGGGTGCATCACTGAGGAGAGCAAACCTGTTGGACACGTGAAGTGCAGAAGAAGTGTGCTCCGGTGGGCTAGCTTTAGCGTTAGCTTTGGCGGAATGAGTATGCCGCAGAGTCGTCACCCACCCGCCCCACTGTGAGGGCCCTGCTGTCCTAGAGCCCTAAGATTACCTGTTATGTCCGGTGCTCTGGCTCCCGGGATACACCTAACCATGATACTGGTGCTGGCATGCTGGTCCCCCTAGCGCCAAAAACCAACATATGCAACCCACGCATAAACATATAAATGTCACCTCTTTCACCTAGTGCAAAGTAAATGTCCAGGATTGAGGGAAGAGTGACACAGATGATCTTATACCCAGAAGGCACATTTATGGCATACTGTACATATGGCCGTGTAAACAGACATTCAGGGTAAAACAGTGGGAACAGGAACAGTGCACTATGAAGAAAGGGTGTTAGGTTTGTAAAAGCCCACTTTTACACCCTATACACAATCATCCATCTTTGTGCCTCTCTCGAAAAGCAGTTCTTGTTTAACTCAAAACACAAGTGAACAGCGCATACCTGGCATTTCCATGGTGTTTATGGCTGCTTACTATAAACTGATTTGCAATTACACAGACCCTATGACCAGCAGTGGTAATGTTCCTGGCACCTGAGGTTAGTCCATGTGCTGGTTGTACAGTATGCAGTCACAGGTGAAGCCTTATCGTGTGGTCAACCGCTTAAAAACATACAAGAGATCCATCCCGATACCAGATCCCAGTCATGGTCAAGGTTCCCATGACATAGTGATGGTCCGTCTGTATCTTGCCTGCTTGTTTGCATTTGGTCTCTATAAAACAGGTGGATGATCATTTTCATGTTCAGAACTTTTTATAAAAAAGGAAAAATAAACATAAGCATGATGATAATAAAATTATTATCAATAATCATCAATAACTACTGACCATACATAAAGACAACAGAAACTTTTGCATTTCGATTTACATTTACACCTTAATATCACAAACATCTGTAAGCTACATAAGGCATATATATATATATACAATACAATATACAGATATATAGAGAGCGGAGCAGATGTACAGTTCTCCGTCACAATATATATATATATATATATACACAATATATATATATATATATATATATATATATATATATATATATATATTGTGACGGAGAACTGTACATCTGCTCCGCTCTCTATGCAACTCTGCGCACCTATGAGCACTTCAGCACCAAGGACAGCGGAAAAGGGGCGGGGCGCCGTAACCATTCACGGCCGGCTTCCCATTTTCATTCACCGTCCTGGAGTACTCCACCGGCTATAAAAGGAGAGCAGAGCCCCAGTTCGGTGGTGGGTATGAAACATAGAGCGAGAAGTGTTAATGCTGATTTTCGTTCTTGGATTTTCTTCCCGCAGACTCCGAAGACTCTAAACCGAGCTAAACCGCGTAGGAGGGTTAGCTGGCGTGACTCGGACTCTTCGCTCGCCGCCTCACCACCGGTGCCCTGCTACTGCCCGGCGTGGAAACATGGCGACACCCCCCCCCCCCCCCCACTATAATCGGGTTTCCCCCCGATTCACCTACCTCCTGCGCCGACTCTACACTCCTTCACCTCCCCACATTCGCAGCGTCTAGAATAAAAAGAGTGAACAAATAATAAAGCTGCTCCACTTGGTACACTGCAACCACTGTGTCCGTGCCTGTGTCAGTACACCACTGCCCATAGAGCTTTACAATATATATATTTTATATTATCAGAATAAGGATTATATAAGATATAAAAACTTATCCATGGTAACAGCTTGCTGAATTCTCCTCCTTCATTCTCTGTTGGAGTCTCAGTGTTGTTCTGTGTAAATTTATTGTCCCCTCGAAATAACTAAAAATACAGCCAATAATAGCTGAACTCCTGGCAACAAAAGTGAGTACACCCCAAGTGAAAATGTGAAATGTCACCATCATTTTCCAGAGTTCACCAGAGCTTCACAGGTTGCCACTGGAATCCTCTTCCACTCCTCCATCACAACATCACAGAGGTGGTGTACATTTGACACCTTGTGCTCCTCCACCTTCCTTTTCAGGATGCCCCAGAGGTGTTATATGGGGTTTAGGTCTGGAGACATGCTTGGCCAGTCCATCACCTTTACCCTCAGCCTCTTTAGCAAGTCAGTGGTCATCTTGGAGGTGTGTTTGGGGTCATTATCATGCTGGAACACTGCTCTGCAGCACAGTTTCCGGAGGGAGGGGGATGATGCTCTGCTTCAGTATGTCACAGTACATGTTAGAATTCATGTTTCCCTCAATGAACTGTAGCTCCCCAATGCAAGCAGCACTCATGCAGCCCCAGATCATCACATTCCCACCACCATGTTTGACGGTAGGCAAGACACACTTGTCTTTGTACTCCTCACCTGGTTGCCGCCACACAAGCTTGACACCATCTGAACCAAATGGGTTTATCTTGGTCTCATCAGACCACAGGACATGGTTCCAGTAATCCTGGTTCTTAGTTTGCATGTCTGCAGCAAATTGTTTGCGAGCTTTCTTGTGCATCAGCTTTAGAAGAGGCTTCCTTCTAGGACGACAACCATGCAGAGCAATTTTATGCAGTGTGTGGCGTACGGTCTAAGCACTGACAGGCTGACCTCCCATCCCTTCAATCGCTGCAGCAATGCTGGATGCACTTATCCGTCTGTTTTCCAAAGCCAATCTTTAGATCTGACGCTGAGAATGTGCACTCAGCTCCTTTGGTCGACCATGGTGAGTCCTGTTCTGAGAAGAACCTGTCCTCTTAAAGCGCTGGATGATCTTGGCCACTGTGCTGCAGTGTTGTCCATCTTCTTATAGCCTAGGTCATCTTTATGTAAAGCAACAATCTGTTTTTTCAGGTCTTCCGAGAGTTGTTTGCCATGAGGTGCCATGTTGAACGTTCAGTGGCCAGGTTGAGAGAGTGGAAGAGCTTTTATACCAAATTTAACTCACCTGCTATCTGGTGACACCTGAGACAGTGTAACACTAATGAGTCACATGACAAAGGGGAAGGAAAATGACTAATTGTGCTAAATTTGTACATTTTTACTTTGGGGTGTACTCACTTTTGTTGCCAGGGGTTCAGCTATTATTGGCTGAATTTTTAGTTATTTTGAGGGGACAATAAATTTACACTGCTATACAAACTTTACACTGATTACTTTTCATTGTGTCAAAGAGTAATTTATGCAGTGTTGTCCTATGAAAAGATATAACTAAATATTTGCAGAGATGTGAGGGGTGTACTCACTTTTGTGACATACTGTATATATTGTATATATGTATAGATATATAGATATAGTGGAACCTTGAATTACAAGCATAATACGTTCTGGAAGTGGGCTCGTGTTCCAAAACACTCGTAAACCAAATCACCGTTTCCCATAAGAAATAATGAAAACTCTTATTTTTATGAAAATAAATACATAAAAATAATTAATGCAATCAATAAAATGAAAATAAAACAAATTAATCTGCACTTTACCTTTAAACAAAAGTACAAATAAATCCCGACAGATAAGTGTTTCCGTTGGTGCGCACAGGCACCGTGTGTGTGTGTGTGGAATTAGCCCCTTCCCTCGGCTTGTTTTACACAGTAACACTCCTCCTCCCTCTCGCTTTTTAAGTTTCACAACAAACACACACACACACACACACAACGGAAACACTGTTTTAACAGGAAAAAAAGAAATCTCTCTGAGACTGGCATGAGCGCATCTCAGCGGAATCACTTTTTAAGTTTCACAACAAACAGACACACACAAACACAGCGGAAATACCATTTTAACCGTTTTTGAGCGCATACTAAGGGAATCACTTTTTAAGTTTCACAACAAACACACACACACAACGGAAACACCGTTTTAACAGGGAAAAAAGAAATCTCTCTGACCTGGCGTGAGCACATAATAAGGGAATCACTGCTGTAAAGTAAAAAAAACAAAAACAAATGAACCAGCACCTTACCTTTGAAAAGAATCGCGACAGAGCAGAGTTTCTGTGTGTGTGTGAAGCCAGGGAGGGGGTGGAAAGGGGAGAGAGTGACGCTCGGTGTCAAAATAAGAGTCGCATGCGTGATACATGATACTCGGCGCTTGTAAATAATACTTGCTCGGTTTCCGATTAAAAATTTATTAAAAATCTTTGCTCGGTTTGCGGAACACTCATAAACCACGTTACTCGCAACCCGAGGTTCCACTGTATATGGATATGTGTGGGAGACTGAGACAGCAGAAAGCGCCCCCCTGTTTATTTTCTTTATTTTACAAAAGCACAATGTTTTATTGATATGTGAGTGTACATTAACAAATAAAGACAAAAATCGATGCATTACACATATGTGTATGGTTAAAAATGATGGGACATTTTAAGTTATTTTGACCGTTGCCATAAAAAATGCAAGTGGTCCCACCGCCAAAACAGCTGACCCCATGGTGCTGATGCTGGTATGCTGGAAACCCAGCCATGATGGTCTATGCTGTTTTTTTTTCAGTTTTAAGTGATTTCCATTGATTACTTTTTTTAAAAGTGCATTTATATAAAAGGTTTGTGTTGTGTTTTTAGACAACCGACAGATATTTAATAAATGTAAAATAATGTATTTACATATTTTTGGTAAATGGATTATTTTTGTCTTTTGCATGTAAATGCATTTCAGGAGGACATGGAGCGATCACTCTCCGCTCAGCATCGACGGCTCTTCTGTGGGGATCGTCAAGAGCACAAAATTCCTGGGTGTCCACCTGGAGGAGAAACTCACCTGGTCCCTCAACACCAGCTCTCTGCAAAAGAAAGCCCAACAACGTCTTTTCTTCCTGAGAAGGCTGAGAAAGGTCCAGCTTCCACCACCAATCCTCACCACCTTCTATAGAGGTACTATCGAGAGCATCCTGAGCAGCTGCATCACTGTCTGGTTTGGGAATTGTACCATATCAGACCGCAAGTCCCTACAGCAGATAATGAGTACAGCTGAGAAGATCATCGGGGTCTCTCTCCCCTCTATCGAAGACATCTACACCACACGCTCCATCCGCAAAGCCACCAGCATTGTGGCTGACCTGACACACCCCTCACACACACTCTTCACCCTCCTGCCATCTGGAAAAAGGTACCGAAGCATTCGGCACTCACATCCAGACTATGTAACAGTTTTTACCCACAAGCCATCCGTCTCCTCAACACAAAGAGACTGGACTGATAAACACACACACGCACACACACACAAATCACTAAAACAGACGAACTAAATAACATCCGGACTGAACTAATAAACACACACATGCACAATCACACTGATCTACAACCACCTTAATTTGTTCATACCCACCTATCTGAACTGCTCATTGCAATATTTGCACAATAATTCATTTCACTTTGCTATTTGCACAAAATATTTTTTGAACACAATGTTAATTGTTTACTTGCTGGTCTCTCCACTACCTCAACTCGTACCTTATCACTAAAAAGGTATTTCTTTCATGTAACGTGTTACGTTGTTGTGTTACGTTGTTATTTTGTTGTTGTCATGTAGCTTTTCGTTTGCACATTTGCATGTGCACTTTGTTGTCTGTTGTCTATTGCTGTCTCTTTTTTGTATAGAAATTAATAGTTTAGGTTAACTTAAAAATGTAAAATCTGCGTAAATTTATGTTGTGTTGTTAATTTATGTCGTTTGCATGTATGTAGCACCTTGGTCCTGGAGGAACATTGTTTCGTTTCACTGTGTACTGAACTGTATATGGTTGAAATGACAATAAAAGCCTACTTGACTTGACTTGACTTGACTTAAATCAGCATCAGACCAGCACTAACTAGTATTAACCAGCATAGACCAACATATAAATCATGCTGGTCTATGCTGGATTTTTCAGCAGGGGTGTGGAAGATGTGACGCGCTGTATAGGTTTCTGAAGCTCTACAGAATGTTCTAGACAGTGTGAGGAGTTTATCTTTTCTTCAGAACAACACTGAAACTCCAACAGAGAACTATGGAACTACAAAGTGTTCAAAATTAAATAAATAAATAGGACGTGATGAAATAAATAACTATGAATAAAAGAAACAGATATGTAATATGAGAATGATATTGTGAAATAATGAAACACATTTTGAAAAAAAAAACTTATTATTGTATAATATATTGTTCCCTGCTATATAAATTGACTTATTATTATGAAATAATATTTCATGGTCATTATTTTTCCCAATATTTTTCAGATTATTGCAGAGGCATTTTATTTAATTGCAGCAGTTTTTATTCCAAAATGTCATCCTTTTCACTTGGCTCGAGTATAGAAGGGCAGAGGTGCTGGTCAACATTATCACTGACCCTGAGGCTGCTGGATCCAGACTCGCTGTCCCTGAACGTGATGTTAGAGCTGTCAGAGCCTGCGGAATTGCAATTTCCCCTCACGCCTAAGGAATAATCTGCTAATTTGAAGAATGTCACAGCATCTGTTTTTAAAGCTTTTTCTTCTTGTCGCGAAAATTTTCAGCTCCACCTTTTCTTTTTTTCCATTTTTGTCCATGAAATCCATTATTCATTCTTTGCTGTATTGAGAAAGGATCCATATCTCTCCCTTTGTAGATTAAAAGTTAAACGGGGCGTGTTTCAGAACATGTAATGGAATAGGATTACAATACATTCACACAAACTGTGCCATTTTGTGTGAATGTAAAAATGGCACAGTTTTTTACATTCCGGGGGAAAAAAGAGCTCAGAGCCAAAAACACGGTTCAGCACAAAACCTTTTTCAGCCTTTTTCAGTGTCACAAAATTCTAATACAAAACATAAAGTAAAAAGTAAAGAAAAGGGTAAAACAATACAGCATTTCGGGGGGGAGCAGCACACCTGAGCTCCTACTCCGTTCACTCCTCCTCACACGCACACCTCGGCAGCGCACACTCCGCAGCAACTCTTAAAGGGCAACATAAATACATAATACAACATAGTATTGGCTGTTACAATACAATACAATACATTGACCGTTATGCATCTGCGTAAAAAAGAGATGCAATATTATGGTTTCCGTCATTTTTTAAATAAATTTACGTACTGACTGGGCCGGCCCGCAGTGGCCAGCGGCCCACCGGGAAAATGGCCAGTCCGCCACTGTCTAGCACGGTGTTGCTATCTGTACCGGCAGTCAACAGAGCAGGTATCCAGGGAAACTAATTGATGTTAAAGGATCAGACAATTGGCACGCAGGTCCAACCCACTGGCACTGATTGACAGAACGACTCATACTGCTGAAAACTCGCATTATGAAATAAATAGGCCATCTGGGAAAATGGGATTTTTAAATAAAGTCTGACTTTGAAAAAATTACATTTAGGAATAAAAACAGCTGGAATTAAATAAAATGAAGGAAAGACTTCACTTACTGTGTCCAGTATGTGCTCTTCAGATTTAAGTCCACCGCACTAGCCAGTGGCGTAAGTCATTTGCCATGGGGGCCGCAAACGGTGGGCGGCTGCCACTAGACAAACGCTGTCACATTGGGTGAGAGACGCTATTGACCTAACCCACGAGGCGTGTGGTCACAGTTCGCCTCTAGGAGTCAAGGCTCATTCGACCAGGGGGATTGCCTCATCCATTGCTCTGACAAGAGGTGTCCTCTTGCAGCAAGTGTGTGTTGCAGCAGGTTGGTTCTCTCCACACACATTTGTCAGATTTTACAGTTTGGATTTCCGTGCTCGCGGGTCCTCGAGTCAGCATCCCAAAGTTATGTCTGAGACCTCTTTGCCTATTTTGCGCACATGATACACAACCAGGGGGTCCAGACACTTGCAGTGTGGCGGTGTTGGTATTCTCGTTCCCATAGCGTTTTCATGTAGCATTGAGTGTAGCTTTTGAAAGGGAACGTCTCGGGTTACTTTGCTGTAACCCTGTTCCCTGAAAAAGCGGGAACGAGATGCTGCGCTCCAATGCCGCACTGCTGGCGTGGCTGGATCTCCTTACCGACAAAAATAGACCTGAGGATGTTTCCTGTTCAGAAAATGTAAATGAATATATTGTTTTCTGTGAATGAGTGATCAATATGATTATCACATCATTTTGAAACAAAAACTCTAGACTACAAGATCCAGGTCACAAAAGTCTTGTAAACAAATGTTATGAATGTGGTTTCTGGCCGTATTTCAGTGATAAATATATTTTTTGTTTTCTAAAACCATGCATAACTGTTATTTTTTCCAAAATACAAACTTGTACATACATGCTGCTCACATATTACTGTAGCCCAGTTTGTGCTGAAAACAGTGTAGTCAGATTTTAGCCATTTATATGTTTATAAGTAACTGAAAAATACATAAATTTCAGGACATGTTAGAACTTTAAGTCCCCAAAACACCCTCAGATTCCTAAGGGTTAACTGTGGTAATGTTGGAGCTGGTGAATGAGTGGAGACAAACAGATTAGAACACTTAGAAGATGGAGCGGACGCCGAACAGGAGACGAGACGTAGGAGTGGGGAACGAGACCAGACGAGCAAAGCTTGTCGAGGTATGTCGCGAAGTCTGTATTCCATGAGTGAGGTCAGACGCTGAGTGAGGGGAAGTGCGGTGTATATACAGTAGGGTGTGGTGTTAATGTGGTCCAGGTGTGTGCTCAAAACTCGGGTGATTGGGAATGGAGATTGAGGGTGGAGCCTGGTGTTTCCGTGGCACTATGAAAGTAAACTTTTCAGTTGCAAGTAAAAAATAAATTAAATACAGTGTATATTCCGATTAGTTTTTTACTTTTTTAAAGCAGATAAAATTTTTTTTTTATTGTGTGAATTTAGTAAATGTCAGTGTAATCTAAATATCCTAAAATAAACTCCCTCAAAATGCAAGAGCACTGAAAATTAGTAATTAAAATCTAACTGGTAGTTGAAATCATGACTTTGACAAGTACAAATATTGTGGCTAGATGACTGGGTCAGAGCAACTGCAGCTCTTATGGGATGTTTTCAGTCTGCAGTGATCATGACCTACAGTACTGTACCCTTTTGTTTGTTGCATATTTGTCACACTTAAGTGATTGAGATAATCAAACATGAATTAATATTACACCAAAATAACAAGTGTCATGCGCACTCTCACCGCGGCCGGCACTAGGACCCGGAAGTAGTACGGTCGCGATTCAGAAAGCATAAAAGGAGGTGGTGGAGATACGACGGGAGAACAGGGCTCTCCGCGGGGCAGCCTCTCAGCTGGCTAGCCTCCCGCCCATTGCAGTGGCTGCTGCACCGCCACCCTTTTCCCCTTCCAATGTTTATTTGGCTCTACCGTATAAATGGGACGGCATGGATGGGAAGTGTAGTGTTTTTCTTGTGTTTGAGTTTAATTTCAACAGATACTCCTCAATCTCGTTGCTATCCAGGCAGGCAGCTGAGTGGGACACGGCGGGTCTTCGTTCAGATTCAGAGACAGCCCACTCCTACAATGAATTCACCCGCCAGCTGAAGCTCATCTTTGGCAGGAAGGGTCGTCCGTGAGCCGCTACATGGCTGACTTCCTGACTGCATGAGATCTGTTAGCTTGTGTTACATGCTTGATGTTAAATTGGATGAGAACCGCGAGACAATTGCAGCAGGGTGTGAAACAGATCAAGGAAGACCAATGAACAGGAGTGCATTTCAAAAAAGTTGTTTACTCACATTGGGAAATTTATATAATTTAGAAAAAAAAGAGAGTGTCACCCAAAACAAGGAAAGAAACAAAAACAAACCTTACAACTAAATCCTGAACTAGCTAACAGAAAAGAAATACAAAATAAACACGTAATCTTCAGCGTATGCGACGCTCTTACTGACTCCCTTGAAATAATAAACAAAAGTACATGGGTGGCATGACACTCAACCTAAACTAACAATTGACTATTTAGTAGTAAAAAAAAAAGCAAAGCACCAACATGCTTCCTAACAATGGGGCTTGCACTTGCCATGTAGGCCAGACCAAACTTCAACACATTCACTGTAAGCCAAGTTCAATAGAAGTCTAAATTTGAATCACACAACAAAGCAATAAACAATATAATCAAATACCACAATAAAACCAGAAACTACCAAGTCAAACATGTAGGATTTGAGCACACAGAAGCACAGGGTACGCTGGCAATGGCACCACACACACACCGAATCCAAGGCCTCAAATACATCAGCATGACAGCGGATTGGCAGAGTGTCCTGATGTCATAACGATGATTGACAGCTCAGTCAGCCAATCAACTCAATCCTAGAAGTGGAGCGAGAAAATACAACAAAAAAACAAGGGGGGAGGAAAGAAATAGAATAAATAAACAGAATTCACACATCAATCGTAACAGCTTGCTTCAGTTTGTCAGACAGGGTTTATTTACAGTAAGTGAAAACAAATGTTTTTTTCATTCATGGTTTTGGAAAAGGGGGAACTCCTGCTTATTCTGTATAGAGATACAGCCAAGTGAAACCCTGGATGGAATGCCAATCCTGAGCACATAAACATTCAGCCAGTCAATTATTCACTATGGCCAATTTGGAAACACCAATCAGCCTTCACTAGTGGTGTTTGGACTGTAGAAGTAAAAGAGAAATACTAGGAAGTAGCTGGTGGAGCACAGGGTCAACCTGGCACTTCATCAAAACTGGAAGTGAGATTTAACACCACATGTAGAGATGACAGCACTAACCAAAAAGCTACTGTTCTAGCTGTAGCACACAATTAAAACAGAACATGCTTTATTCCTTATCATTATGCTTTATATGAAAATCCACAAATTTTGCTTTAGCATAGAGTATGTTAATGTTTTCCTTCTTACAAAGATCCTTTCTGAGTGTATAATTCAAAACAATTGAATAGAAAACAATAGAAAAGTTTTAGGTTTACAGATATTGCATTAATTATTTAAAATGTTACAAATGTATCAGTTTAACATGATACTCTAATGCTATTAAACACTCATTTCCCATACAGTTCAGGGTTTGACTTTTTTCAGGAAAATACTGTAGATCCCAGTCTTCAGAACTTATACATCTTGTAAGGTAGGGACCAAAAAAATGGAAGGAACAATACTACATTAAGACTAACCTATTCATGTTTTTAACATTACACTAATAGCCATTTAATTATTCATTATTTCATTAGTCATTACATTTTCTTTTGATTGTGTAGTGACAATGACGACTGTTAAAAGTGCGATACAAATAAAATTTAATTGAAATTGAATTGAATTTGAAAGGGTATTTCGCCATGGGAGGTAGATCAGCATGATTACAAGCAAAGCCTAAAAAGATCATATTTATCTAATTGCATTAGTAAATCTTGATTATTATCATTATCTATACATATAATAAAACTGTAAAGTTGGTGTGACTGTACATTGAATTTGGGAGGGCGAAAGATGAGTAATAGAACACATCAAGATTGTTTTGGAAATTTTTGTCTGTGTGTTTGTCTGCTTGTTTGTGTAAAACGTAAAAACTTAATGGCTTTGTCTCATCGTAATCGACCCACAGGAAGAGAAGATTTAATTGACCAAATTACTGTAATGACTAGCAGTGTCATAATGTTTATTAAAGTTTTCCTCTTTCCAATATATTTGACAGACGGGATTCTATGTTAGATAATATAATTAAACATAGGTTATGATTTGTGATTTTTTTAAACATGGTGGGCTTAAGGCCAGTGTCTCTTTACGTTTGTCTCTTTACAGTGTCTCTGCACTTCTGCTCCTCTCAGTTCGGCTCGCCTGGCTGCAACAATGAGGACTTGATGTATGAAGTACTACACCAGCTGGACCCACACCCCTGCCCTTGGCAGAGTCATAGAGCCACTGAGACTTGAGAGAGTATGTCTGATAATTAGCTACATTAAGAAAACACTGCTGTTTGCATTCTGTAAATAAAAAGCACTGTGTGTTTTTGGAACGTGTTGTCTGTGTTTCACTCCGCCTTGTCGATCCACTACAACATCAAAATGTTATGTTCTGTAGTACACATTGTCCATAAACTTGTTTTATTATATGAAGGTAAATATTTACAGTGAAAAGATCTGAAAGACTTATATTCATAATTACATCTACTGGAATTAAATATAAATTAGGATAGAACAGTGTTTATAGTAAACATAAGTATAGTACCGTGTTTGAGTAACTAAAACCAATATTGGCAACCCCGAACCAGAACTTAAATGATGGTAATCAAGATGCAACCAGAAAATCACTGTGATTTGTGCCATTTGGCATAATGAGATTGATGTAGTTCTGGACCCATTAATGCTATCATGACGAAAGAAAAATCTGAAAAAAAAAAAAAAACATTGAAAGAGAAAATTTTGTGAATAAACCTAATTTGTGCAAGACATAATGGTCAACAAACGTGAACCTGCAATCTAAAAATAGATTAACTAATCACAACTGGAAGATGCATTCCGTTTCTTACGTGCTTGAGATTAAATAGGATGAAACCCTAACATTCAGGAGAGACAATTGTTACAGGGTGTGAAACAGACCAAGGCTGACCAATGAATGCATTTCAAAAGTCTTTTTACTCACATTTTGAAATGTATATGATTACAGAAAACGTAAGAGTGTCACCCAAAACAAAGAAATAAACAAAACAGACAATCCTTATAAATAACCCCTAAACTAACTAACAGAAAAGGCCTCAAATACATCAGAAAATATGAAACATGTGAAAATAAAACCTGAAATCTTCAGCGCATACTACGCCCTAACAAACTCCCTTGAACTAAAGAAGCAAAAGTACAAGGGTGGCGTAACACTCAACCTAATCTAACAATGAACTAATCTAATAGTAATTAAATAATTCAAAGCACAGAAAAGCTTCCTAAAATTTTACTTGCCATGTAGTAGGCCACTTTGTGTGTGTGAAAGTGCATGGTGTCAAATGATGTGTGTGCACTCAACCTGCAGGCTGATACAGAGAGAAAGAGAGATAAAATGGATTTTAAAAGCTAAAACAATTAAAATATTATTGTGGCACTGTGCAAAAGTTTGGGCACCATACATAATCAGTACTTGCAAATGCTTTTTATAGCCAGCTAAAAGTCTTTCACTTCTTGTACTGGGGATTTTCTCCCATTCTTCCTTGCAAAAGGCTTCTAGTTCTGTAATATTCTTTGGTCGTATTGCATGCACAGCTCTTTTAAGATCTACCCACAAATTTTCAATGATGTTTAAATCAGGGGACTGTGATGGCCATCCAAAACCTTCAGCTTGCGTCTCTTCAGGTGTTCCATAGTGGAAAGCATGATAGATCCACCCATGCCTCCAGGTCTTGTCTGTGCAAGCATTGCTGCACAGTGGTGCGCCACCAATCCTGAGTCTGTTAAATCTTTCTGCAGGTTTTTTGCAGTTAAATGGGGGTTTTGATTTGTCTTTCTGACCAGCATACGAACAGTTCTCTCATGAGTTCTTCCAGATCTCATCTTGACCTCCACAGTTCCCCTGAACTGCCATCTTTTAATTACATTTCTCATTGTGGAAACTGCCAGCTGACAACGCTTTGCGATCTTCCCAAAGGCGCTCGATGGGTTTGCGGTCAAGGTTCTGCGCGGGCCAATCAAGTTCTTCCATATGAATAGATGAATAGTTTATGAATCCTGCAGATTTTTCTCATGTGGTCTATTCAGGTTTTTACAAATTTCTCTGGTTTTGGTATTTAATAAAATAACCCTCTTTGTACATTTTCAACAGTGGTGCAATAATCAAACTAGACATGCTCAGGGAAAACAACAAGGGAGCCACATTACAGTAAAATAAAACCCAGTGCATTTGTACCACAGTAAAAATGCTAAAAGTTGCCAGAGGGACATAGGTAAACAAAATGATAAGCAAAATTGAAAAGATCATATTAAATGCATTCTTCTTTTGTTGGTTTCTGACATCTCTATCTCCATGTCCTGGCTCTGGATGCTTTAGAGCATGTAGCACAGACACACAGCAGAATGTAATCACAGCCATTGCCACAATGAATACAGAGTTAAAAATAAAACTGGTGAAAGTTGGGAAAAAGATCTCATACAAACCGTATCCTAAAGCCATTAACCAAGCCGCTGCAACTGCTGCAATCCTGTACTTTATGCCTTTATATTTTAAGAATGTTATTGGGTGAAGCACTGCAAAATATTGTTCAATACAAATGCAGGTTTGTATCAGCGCCCTTCCAGTCCAGGCCAGACCAAAAAGTGAGCAAGTCACTAGAAACAAATTGTAATTTATGAAAATAAGCTGGTTTAGTGTTTCAATAGCACATTCTATGCAGCAAAGAAGCTCCATTATAGTCTGATTTAGGAGAAAAAAAATATTTTGCTTGAATTTGCCACAAAAAGTAAGATATAAGCAGAGACACCACAAATGAACTGGTATTCCCACAAGGGCACAAACTGACATTATAAACTCGCAGAAAATCAGTCCATAATCTGGTTTAGTGAAACATGCAGCTGCTCCGAACGGGACAACGGAAATGCAATTTGTAATTTCCTTAGATGTGTTGGCCATCCTGTATCATTTCTGTCCTGCAGAGAGGACAAATACAAAAAGATGTACAAGGATTATAATAGATTATTTATATAGACTGTATATAAATGCGCTACCAGTCAAAAGGTTGAAGGGATCCAAATATGCAATAAACATAGTGCTTTACCAGATCATTGAAAAGTTACATGTTTCTCTCTTTTTCATGTTTTTTAATTTTTTTTTATTTGTACCTTCAACCATACAAGTCTCTGGGTATGTTGATAGTAGATGCATTTTAACCGAGTGCATTAATATTTTGTGGCGAGAATTTCACTGAGAACTACTGTTATACTGCTGCTGTTATAGAAAATGAATCCACGCTATAAGACAAATCATAGTTGAAAATTTAACAGGGATTTTGTGTAATAAAGATATTTAAAAAGAAAACTGTCTTACCTACAGTATAGATGGCACTATGGATGGGCATTTCTGTAAAATACAGATGAAGTTCAAGCAATAAGGATAGACCTCATTTGACTGTCAAATAATGCTGTTCAGTTTGCTTTTATGATGAACAAGTGTACTTAATACTTTTCATAGTAAGTACACTAAAGGTTTGAAATGCAAATGACTAGTACGACATCTGGTCATTTATTATTTATCCTATAATTAAAAAAGGTTCTATCTTAAAAGTACTGTAACAATAATATGCTTTTATACATTTTTATCTGCAAAGCACTAATCAGTGCTTGGAATGGAACACTGATTTTAAATCCAATCACCTTCCACCATTTTACTGTCAGTTAACTACTTGGAGGCTGACATTAAATGGAATAAAAGAGCATTAACTTGTGTTACTGTAACTTTTACTTATAAAGTACCAATAAAGAGTGGCATAAAACCTTCACACATCTTGGTTTTATAAGTGCCTAGTTTACTCTTTCATTTTTCTACTAATATAATTTTGTAAAATTATATATTTTCTATACTTTCCTGTAGAAAACTTTCTCACAATTTACTGAATACTGCTCTGCATATCGTTATATTCTGCCTGGCCAAAGAAGTTGCTGACTCTCAGATTGACTGTCTTTAACCTTGATTACAACAAGCAATGGCCAAGTCATATGTAAAAATGATTCCAGAAATTATCTATAATAATAACAACAACAACAATGATAAATGTATTATTTTATTTATGTATTTTTATTATTACTATTAATTGATTAATTTTAATTGCTATTCTTTCTGAGGTTTCATTGACCAGAAAGTGTGGTCTTTCTGTTCCTAACAATCAGCAATGCTGATGGATGACTTTAAGTTTGTGTAGATCATAATTGTTTTATTAAAAATCGAGTTCTCTAGATAAGCAAGGTCACCAATTAACATGATGTCTTCTTCAGTGTCCTGTTATTATACAGATAGGATTATATTGTAAATATTTGCAATTACTATGCTTTCATGTATTAACTACAGTGAAAGAGATCATCTGTGTACTGTATGGACATGCCAAGGGTCATCAGAATTTTAAAGAACTATGAATTTCAATTACAAATAAACACACAGCAAAGAAAAAAAAGTTTTATTCTGATTTTATTTTACACATATTGATGTTTTATTAAGTATATATACGGTCTGAATGATTCATAATGCAATTTTTTTAACATATATATGCATGCAGATATTACATTAAACATTTATTAGGGTACAGTATATCAGGCTGCTCTAAAACCACTGTACAACCACATGTTATGCAGCTCACTCAAAAGTAAATACAATGCTGTAGGATACTTTTTAGGCCAACAGATTCACTTTTACAATGTGTTGATAATCTGTTAAGGTAGACATGAAGTAAATATAACAATAATAATTTGATATTTTAAGATATGATAAGAAAACACCTACCCCACCACTACAACCACCATCACCACCACCAACAACACATAGGTACTGCTCCATTTCCATTTCTCATCAAGTATGTTTAACTCTTAATATTTTACAACATGCCTGGTTAATTAAATTATCAATCAGTTAAAACCAATATGATCACCCTCAACCCTACTTATCCTCATAGAACATTCAAATCTTACATTTAAGTAGATCTCACAGGTCCAATCATGGTGTTATTTTTTTTAATTTTATATTGACAATTTAGACATTTATGATGGTTTTCCTTGTATATTTATATACATTTATATATATATATATATATATATATATATATATATATATATATATATATATATATATATGCAAGATACTTTTCTTTTCCCACGTGAGTCAGTCCACGTCAGTCATGCTCTTTAACCAATCAGATGTGACCTCACCATTTCAACCATTAATAACCTGCCAGGAGCACAGCCTAAATCCTGTTTACATGAAATAAACCTGCTTCCGACCAGGTTTAAGCTTACGGACCTGTTGCTACCAATAAAAATGGTAAGCAATGCCTGAGTGGGTAAAAACGATTATAAGAAATGCTGAAAATATAATATTAAAGTTTGTTGGTTTCCTATCTCGACTGGTGTGCTTTATGGTACGTGAATCTCCTGGCCCTGGGTTTTTCAGAGCACACAATACAGACAGACATCAAAATGAAATCACAGTCACTGCTATGATGAATAAAAATTCGGAGAAAATCACCTTGTAGATCTCATATACTGTACACCATATGCAGAGGCTATGAGCCAAGCTACTTCAGCTTCTACAATTCTATACCTTATACCCTTATATTTCAAGAATGTTACCGGATGAAGCACAGCCAAGTATTGTTCAATACAAATGCAGGTTTGTAACAATGCCTTCCAGTCCAGGACAGTCCAAACAAAAATAAAATCAAACACCAGCATAATTAATTGCTAAAATTTTGTCTGCCCAATGTTTGTATACCACATTCCAAACAATAGATGAGTTACATAATTGTGTGCTTCAGAAAAAAAAAAAAGTTTGATATTCTGGATTGACAAACCTGGATTTGGGGATCCTCTGCCATTCCTGCTTACAGATCCTCTCCAGTTCGGTCAGGTTGGATGGTAAACGTTGGTGGACAGCCATTTTCAGGTCTCTCCAGAGATGCTCAATTGGGTTTAAGTGAGGGCTCTGGCTGGGCCATTCAGCTATGTGCTTAGGGTCATTGTCTTGTTGGAAGGTGAACCTTCAGCCTATTCTGAGGTCCTGAGCACTCTGGAGAAGGGTTTTGTTCAGGATATTCCTTTACTTGCCGCATTCATCTTTCCCTCGATTGCAACCAGTTGTCCTGTCCTTGCAGCTGAAAAACACCCCCCACAGCATGATGCTGCCACCACCATGCTTCACTGTTGGGACTGTATTGGACAGGTGATGAGCAATGCCTGTTTTCTCCACACTTACTGTTTAGATTTAAGCGCCAAAAAGTTCATCAGATCAGAGAATCTAATTTCTCACCATCTTGGAGACCTTCAGGTGTTTTTTAGAAACCTTTTATGTGTCTTGCACTGAGTAGAGGCTTCTGTTGGGCCACTCTGCCATAAAGCCCCAACTGGTGGAGGGCTACAGTGACACTTGACTTTGTACAACTTTCCCCCATCTCCCGACTGCATCTCTGGAGCTCAGCCACAGTGATCTTTGGGTTCTTCTTTAGCTCTCTCACCAAGGCTCTTCTCCCCCAATAGCTCAGTTTCGCCAGATGGCCAGCTTTAGGAAGGGTTCTGGTCATCCCAAATGTATTCTATTTAAGGATTATGGAGGCCACTGTGCTCTTAGGAACCTTAAGTGCAACAGAATCTTTTTTGTAACCTTGGCCAGATCTGTGCCTTGCCACAATTCTGTCTCTGAGCTCTTCTAGTTCCTTTGATCTCATGATTCACAGTTGCTCTGACATGCACTGTGAGCTGTAAGGTCTTATATAGACAGGTGTGTGGCTTCCTAATCAAGTCCAATCAGTATAATCAAACACAGCTGGACTCAAATGAAGATGTAGAACCATCTCAAGGATGATCAGAAGAAATGGACAGCACCTGAGTTAAATATACTTTATGTCATATAATATATGACATAAAGTGTCACAGCAAAGGGTCTGAATACTTAGGACCATGTGGAATTTCGTTTTTTCTTTTTTAATAAATCTGCAAAAATGTCAACAAGTCTTTGTTCTTCTGTCAATATAGGATGCTGTGTGTACATTAATGAGAAAAAAAAAACTAAAATGATTTTAGCAAATGGCTGCAATATAAGAAAGAGTGAAAAATTTTAGGGACTCTGAATACTTTCCGTACCCACTGTACTCCTGTGAAAATGTAGTGACTGAATGAGTTTTTGTTTTTTCAGTTTCAGGACATTTAGTGTGATCAACTCTGTACATCAGTAGATAACTACAACTAGTTACCGTTCAGATTTTCAGGCAGGAATACATTTTTCAGAAAGACAAGCAGATTGCGACAGAAAGTCCACAAGCGAAAAAGATCCTTCTAAGTATTTATTCCTTTGTAACTGTGATTATATGCCTGTCTGTCAGTATTTAGTATTGTCAATTTGGAAGTAACACTTTAATGTCTTCATACATAAAGGTCTCCAGATTTGCGTTTAGTGGATGTGTTCAAATTTGACCTCCATTCTAGCCAAAAGAAAAAAGTTTGTAACCCCCCCAAAAAAGGTGTGGGTCACAGAAGCTGAGGAGTTCAGTTGAACCATAGGAAAACCAGTTACTGAAGGCATATCTGGCAGAATCTTATGTGATCCAACCACTCCCTAAGAGACAAGGGTCTACACTGAAAAAATTGAAACTGCTGTGTCATTGATACAAAAAATGTTTCTTCATTGATCTGATGGAAATGTTTGATTTCCTATACGAAACTGTTATTTTTACTTTGCTTAAAAGCAAACATTGCCGCCCCTGGTTAAACTTGCATGTAATCTACTTCAAACATTTCTACTTCAAACCAAAAGTTCTGGACTTGCTAACATGCAAGTAATGTAATATTAATATCGCTAAAACTATATTCCCTCGTATGAAACGGGGCATTATCATTTTCCTGACATACTGGTAACACTTTGCCACTTTTTTACCATTATCAGAATATAATCCCTAACACTGACAGCAATTTTTGACATGATTTAACATTACTACAAGTAAAAGTACCACAGCCCACAAGTTGACTGTTAAATTAACCATTAAATAAAATGTGAAATAAAACACAAAAGCAATTAAAAAAATATCATTATTAAACATAAACTTTGAATTTGCTTGGTAGTAGTAGCGTGGACCCACTTTCAGCTAGTGTTTACACAGACCAACAAAAAGCTGAGGTTAGCCATTACTGCGTCATGAACTAAGTTTAAAAGTAAACATATTCACTTTTGTGTTTACGGGTCTGTTAGGTTTTCTGAAAAGTCATTATTTTACCCATACTGCTGAAATTGGTAAGTACCAGAACACACAAATAGAAACATTACGTGGATACATTTTGAAATGGAAATGATACAATAGATTTGTCACATTTTAGAGAACTGAACCTAACCACCTACTATGAAAGTAAACTTTTTAAAGTAAAAAAAAAAAAGGCAGTGTAAGTTCCCATTAGTTTTACTTTTTTGAAGCAGCACTAACTTTGATTAAATTTATGTGAATATTGTGTGAATTTAGTAAATGTCAGTGTAATCAAAATATCCTAAAATACTCCCTTAAAATTACGAAAATTTGTAGTTGAATTATCTGATAACATCAGAGAATAATTGCAATTATCACAGGGAAACTTCCTGAAGTTGGTGTGTCAGAAGCAGAAAAAAGGGGTAAGCGCAAGTATATAAATGACTTTGACAAGCACAAAATTGTGGCTGCATGACTGGGTGAGAGCAACTCAAACTGCAGCTCTTATGGGATGTTCTCAGTCTGCAGTGGTCATGACCTACAGTGCTTTAAAAAAAGGATTTGCACCCTTCCTGATTTTTGTTTGTTTGTTGCATATTTGTCACACTTAAGTGATTGATGAAACATTAACTAATATTACACAAACATAACCCCAGTAAATAAAAAATTAAGTTTTGAAATAATTATTTCATTTATTAAGCGCAAACTGTCTAAACCTCTCTGGCCCTGTGTAAAAAAGTAATTGTCTCTAAACCTACAGTAAAAACTGGTTGTGCCACAACTGCAATCTGTCATGAACTGCGTGATATTCCGGCTGATGTTGCCGTGGGCTGCAAAAAGGCAGGCCTAGGCGCAGAGGGCTTTTAAACATAAGTCTTTTAATAACAATATAAAACAAAACAAAACACAGAACAAAACATGAACCCGAGCTCTTTAGCGAAACCCGGGCTTAGAGCTTTACAAAACAAACATGGAGTGTCAGGAACAAGCAATGAAGGAGCGAAGAGATGGATCCAAAAGCAGAGGAGTAGAGATGATTTTGAGATGCTTGGGCTGGGTAACCTGAAGCTGTGTGCTGTGGAGAGACGAGAAGAGGAGCCGTAGTGGAAGAGCGAAAGTGAAAGTTCGAAGCCGTTAGATCCGTCCTCGAGAGCGTTGAGCCGAAACGTGAAGCGAAGCCGTAGTCAAGGAACAAAGGCAAGAGTTCAAAGCCATTAAATCCGTCAGCGAGGCAACTAATCCAAACCGTGAGACGAGAATCGGGAAAACGAGAAAAAACAAAGCGGAGTCGCTAATGTGAAAAACATGAAACAAAACGTGAGAATATTGGAGCAAAAACACAATAATCCGGCAGCGAGATAGCGTGCTGCGCTTCCTTATAAGCCGGAAGAAATCAGCCCCAGATGAGAAACGCGGGGCGGTGAGGGGGGCATGTGACGAGAGATGACAGCGTGGGAAAAAACATGGCCGCGTGTGTGAACAGAAGTGTGAACAGAAGTGTCAGAAGGCGGATGCGGTCTTAGATTAGCGCGAAAGCGATGAGAGCGTGACATGGAGCTGAACAAGGACAAAACAAACCAGAGATGAGAGACAAGGTAGATGGGAGAGACCCAAGACTGGCAAGACTAGAAATGAGAGAGATTATTGATTGATCGGGTTAGTAGTTACTCGGGTTAATATCTAAACTGGTTATTGTAGAAATGGATGATGACCTAACCGTGCCTAACCTAACTAGCTAAGGTGGTTAGTAACTGAACCTACATGGAAAACGAACACACAAGAGGCCAAGCACACAAGAGGATAATCCATACTAGCAGCTAAACCTACTAGAGACTAAAGCCACTAGTGGCCAATCCTACTAGAGGCTAAACCATCTGGAGGCTAAACTCTCAAGTGGCTTAACATACACAGGGCACTAAACATACAGGGTACAAATAAACATTAGAGACAGGAGAGACTATAGACAGGCTGCACAGTACTTACACAAAACACATGGACAACCTAACTATCAAATTTAACTTGACACAAACAGCTCCACAACCTCAAAGCAAAATGAACAGAACAAACCACTTTTTATAATGGATCTAAATAAGCCACCTTGGTTCAGGTGAGCTCCCTCATCACCTGACCGAGGTGCCTTCTGGGAAATTGAGTCTACAAAGAAAAAATATACAAACTAAATTATCGGGCACACAGTGCCCCCTAGGGTGGTCTCTTACACAATCAAGCTTTTGCAGTAACTGGCAATGAATCTTTCACATTGTTGTGGAGGAACTTTGGCTTAGTCTTCTTAGTAGATTCTTTTTTAATTCAGCCACATTGGAGGGTTTTTGAGCATGAACGACCTGTTTAAGGATCTCAATCAGATTTAGACTAGGCCATTCCAAAAACATTCTTCTTCTTTTTTTGAGCAATTTAGAGGTGGTTTTAGATCATTGTCCTGCTGTATCACCCAAGTACGCTTGAGCTTGAAATCACAAACTGATTAGACATTCTTGAACAGAATTTTCTTGTAGAGCACAGAATTCATGGTTTCATCAATTATGGCAAGTCATCGAGGTCCACCACCATTTAAACAAGTTGTTTTTTTGCCAAATGTGAGGCAGGCCTTTGTGTTCTTTTTTTGACAGCCGTGGCTTTTGCCTTGGAACTCTTCCACTGATGTCATCTTTTGCCCAGTCTCTTTTTTATTGTTGAATCATAAACACTTAAACACTGGCCTTAACTGGGGCAAGTGAGGCCTGAAGGTCTTTAGATGTTGTTCTGGGAGTTGTTCTGGACATGGCTTTGTAACCATTTTCAGACTGATGCATGTCAATTACTTTGTTTCTCACTTTCTCTTTCTTTAGATCGCTGCATGATGTGAGATATGTTAGCTTGCTTCACTTTGTCAGACAGGTTCTATTTATAGTAAGTAAAAAAATTGTTAATCACAGTTCATTCATGTTTTAGGAAAGGGGGGGGTGCTGATTATCCTTTATAGAGATACAGACAAGTGAAACCTGTGATGGGCCCTGATTCCCGGCCAGCCGACGGTCATCCAGGAGAGACTCCCGCCTGTGACCGCGGGAGAGAGAACTGGGAGGGGCCGGTCTTGGCTCTTGTCAGCGGGAGAGGTCGCCATCATGGGAGCACGCAGAAGTGCTACCTCTGCGTCCGCCACTCTACCCACCGCCGCCTTTTTCCAGTTACCTGGGCACTGCCTCGGACCTGCATGTGCACACATTCACATTTATTCCTTCCCTTTCTTTCCATCCACCCTCCTTTAACCCTTTCCTTCCCCATTTATCCTAAATAATATCCCTTAAGACCTTGCCTCGTGTCCATGTTTTATGGTGCTGCCTGTGCAACATAGGGTCCAACCCGTTACACTGTACATTGAAAAACATAAAAACCTCTATTTGGCCGAGCTTGAGGTAACATTAATGGCTTTGTTTCATCGTAATTGACCCACGGAAAAAAAGATTTAATGTTTTGAAAGACCTGACATGAAACTTGACCAAGTAAATCACTACCAGTGTCATAATGTTTATCAAAGTTTTCCTCTTTCCAATATTTAACTGAGTGGATTCCGTGTTAAGTAATTTAATTAAAAGTAATTTATTATTTGCAGAGGTGACAAGTAACTAATTACATTTACTCGTGTTACTGTAATTGAGGAGTTTTTTTTGTGTAATTCTAGTTTTTAAAGTAGTTTTTAAAATCTGTAATTTTACTTTGACTTAAGTATGTTTTGTTTGAAGTATTGTAATTCACTACATTTTAAATCATATTCGTTCGCTACTGAGTAAAACAAATGAATAAAAAAGCAAAAATAATAAAAAAATATTATGCTCTGTATAAATGCTTCATTGCGTTCGCTTGTGTGTATCGTGTCCTGGTCGCGCGCTGCTCCAGTCTCCACTCCAGGTTTTCTGACTGTCCACACGGTTGCTTCCACCCTGAGAGTGACGTCATCAACCAGCGCGACCATATATAAACCGGAAAGAGACGCGGAAAAGAGGAAAGAGATTGTGTTTTTTTATATTTGGTTGTGTATTCTGGTTTTGACTTTTTGACTCCAATTGACTTTGATTATTGCTTTGCCCCTTTGGTTTGGTTGGTCTTTGTATATATTTGTAGATAATTTCACTGTAGGGGCGTATCTGCCATTTATTTTGGGAAGAGGGAAGTTATTCATTGTTTTTGGTTTATGGAGTCGGCAAAGGTACCTGTATTTTTTTTTTTTTTTTTTTTTTTTTTGCAGGTAATCCTACTACATATAAATACCATTTTGTTTATTATTTTGCCCTGGGTCCACCCTAAATCTGATCCTCCTCCATGACTGTATCTAGTTCTTTCTGCCATATACCACCATTTCCATACAGTTTAAAATATAACACTGAACCATTCTTTTGCTGTACGGCCCAACCCTAGACTGGGACGTAACACCATATTTAAGTGACCACTTTGATTTTCAAGTAGAGGAAAGACAACAGCTTTATTATGCAAAGGTGTTCCTTCAGTTAAAAACAACTAGTTTGAGATTTATATCTGCTCATCTTTTTTGAACTACGCTAGAATGCCTCATTCCCCCTGCTGTTAAAACAAAAAAAAAAGTAACTCGGTAACTTTTACTCTGAGTACATTTTTTATAAGTTACTTTTTAATTTTTACTTGAGTAAATTTTCGTAATGGTAAGTTTACTTGTACAGTGCAACCTCGGATTGCGAGTAACGTGGTTTACGAGTGTTCCGCAAACCGAGCAAAGATTTTTAATACATTTTTAATCGGAAACCGAGCAAGTATTAGTTTACGAGCGCCGAGTATCATGTATCACGCATGCGACTTTTATTTTGACACCTGATCACAACTGAGCCAATGATTTTTCTCTCTCTTGCGCTGCAGGAATTATGGGTAATCGTCTCCCCTGTGTCAAAATAAGAGTCCCCTGCTGCGTCTTAATGCTCGTCTTTTATAATGAACATCTCCCTGTCTCTTCTGCGTGCCCCACACACACCGACACACACACCGACACACACACACACTTACATAGTTGTGTTCATAGGTTTAATCAGCTATTTACAAGACAACGTTGATGCACTAACGGTTAAAGCGCCACAGGTGTGTGCTCCTGCATGAGCAAATATATAATATTTGAGTAATTACAAAACAGTATATTGCATGTTATTTATTTTCCAACACTATAATTATATATATTTAATATACACACGTGGACAAAATTGTTGGTACCCTTCGGTCAATGAAAGAAAAACTCACAATGGTCACAGAAATAACTTTAATCTGACAAAAGTTATAATAAATAAGAATTCTATGAATGTTAACCAATGATAGTCAGACATTGCTTTTCAACCATGTTTCAAAGGAATTATAAAAAAAAAATGAACTCATGGAACAGGCCTGGACAAAAATGATGGTACCCCTAACTTAATAGTTTGTTGCACAACCATTTGAGGCAATCACTGCAATCAAACGATTCCTGTAACTGTCAATGAGACTTCTGCACCTCTCTGCAGTATTTTGGCCCACTCCTCATGAGCAAGCCAGTTGTTTCCGGTTTGAAGGGTGCCTTTTCCAGACAGCATGTTTCAGCTCCTTCCAAAGATGCTCAATAGGATTGAGGTCAGGGCTCATAGAAGGCCACTTTAGAATAGTCCAATGTTTGCTTCTTAGCCATTCTTGGGTGTTTTTAGCTGTGTGTTTTGGGTCATTGTCCTGTTGCAAGACCCATGACCTGCGACTGAGACCCAGCTTTCTGACACTGGCCAGCACATTTCTCTCTAGAATCCCTTGATAGTCTTGAGATTTCATTGTACCCTGCACAGATTCAAGACACCCTGTGCCAGATGCAGCAAAGCAGCCCCAGAACATAACAGAGCCTCCTCCATGTTTCACAGTAGGGACAGTGTTCTTTTCTTGATATGCTTCATTTTTCCGTCTGTGAACATAGAGCTGATGTGCCTTGGCAAAAAGTTCCATTTTTGTCTCATCTGTCCATAGGACATTCTCCCAGAAGCTTTGTGGCATGTCAACATGTAGTTTGGCATATTCCAGTCTGGCTTTTTTATGATTTGTTTTCAACAATGGTGTCCTCCTTGGTCGTCTCCCATGTAGTCCACTTTGGCTCAAACAACGACGAATGATGCGATCTGACACTGATGTTCCTTGAGCATGAAGTTCACCTTGGATCTCTTTAGAAGTCTTTCTGGGCTCTTTTGTTACCATTCAGATTATCCGTCTCTTTGATTTGTCATCAATTTTCCTCCTGCGGCCACATCCAGGGAGGTTGGCTACAGTCCCATGGATCTTAAATTTCTGAATAATATGTGCAACTGTATTCACAGGAACATCTAGCTGCTTGGAAATGGTCTTATAGCCTTTACCTTTAACATGCTTGTCTATAATTTTCTTTCGAATCTCCTGAGACAACTCTTTCCTTCGCTTCCTCTGGTCCATGTTGAGTGTGGTACATACCATGTCACCAAACAACACAGTGACTACCTGGAGCCCTATATTGAAGCCCACTGACTGATTACAAGATTGTAGACACCTGTGATGCTAATTAGTGGACACACCTTAAATTAACATGTCCCTTTGGTCACATTATTTTCAGTATTTTCTAGGGGTACCATCATTTTTGTCCAGGCCTGTTCCATGAGTTTATTTTTTTAAATAATTCTGTTGAAGCATGGTTGAAAAGCAATGTCTGACTTTCATTGGTTAACATTCATAGAATTTTTTTAAATTATTGCTTTTGTCAGATTAAAGTTATTTATGTGACCATTGTGAGTTTTTCTTTCATTGACCGAGGGGTACCAACAATTTTGTCCACGTTTGTATGTTTGTTTGTATATACCGTCATGTGGGCATTCCTTTTGTTTGATTTTTGTTTCTTTGAGTTTTCTATTTTAGTTATATTGTTTAACCTGTGTTCAAGAGGGCTCTAGTTTAGTTTTCTTTATACTCCTTGTGTTACTGGATTCATGGAGCTGTCCTGTTTCATGTTTAGTTAGGCTGTGTCTCCTCCTGTGTAAGTACTGTTCTGTGTGTTGGTCTTCTTGTGTAGTTCTTTGTGTAATGTCTGTTTAGTTTTGTGTAGCCACATGAGGGCCTAGCTGATAGCAGGGTTAGCCGCTAGTAGGGTTAGCCTCCAGTAAGCTAGCCTCTAGTGGGATTGACTGCTAGTGGTTCTGGTTGCTAGTAGGTTAGCCGCTAGTTTGGAATAGCCTCATGTGAGCTTTGCTTCTTGTGTTCTGTTTCCTTATTAAGTCAGTACTAACCCGGTTAGCCACTAACTCCATTAGCTACTAACCTGGTTAGGTCAGCATCCAGTGTCCCCAGTATTCCTTGTAGCTACTAATTCTATTATCCACTAACCCATCTAGTCTCTGTGCTCCTGGTCCTGTCTTCAGTCCTGTCTCTAGTCTGTATCCCTGGTCCTGTATCTAGTCTCCAGTCCTGTCTCATCTCTAGTCCCCCTATGTGTCTTTAGTTAGCTCCAGCTCCATGTTTCCTCCTCCTCAGTTCCCTGTGTCAGTTCCAGTTCCCTGTGTTTCCTTATGCCAGTTTCCCTGTGTTCAGCTCCTGGTTCCCTGTGTCAGTCCGTAGTCCCTATGTCTGTTTAAAGAGCCCTAGTTATAGTTTGAGTTTGTGGTTTTGGTTCATTTGTTTGTTTGCATCTATGCATCAAACTGAAAATATTGTGCCTGTTTTCTATTTCCAAGAGAGACTGTGTTAAAATCTTTTCAATTAAAAAATCACCAAAATCTGTTATTTATCAAGGGGTGCCTAAGCTTTTGCATAAAACTGGATATATTGACTAAGTATTTATGACTAAATGTATTCAGCTGTGACTGTGGTCATGTTGAGTTTATTTATTCTTCTCTTTGTATCTAGAGTTCAGAGTTCCAATGAAGTTAATTAATTTGATTTGATAGTTTTACTTCCATGTTAAGAAAAGTATAATGGTTGATAAAAGTTTTATATCTTTAAGAACTCAGTAAACTGACTAAAGCTGATTTATAAAATGTTTTTGAAGGAAATACACAAATTAAATTTTCAATACAAAACATGTATGCAGGTATTATTGTGATAAACTTGTTCATTGTTCATAAAATGAGGTTAGTGCAAATGTGTGGGGTGACATTCAGTATTAATGGTTTACCCTGCTTGTTCCAGAGGATCTAATTTCAGGATTAAAAAACACAAGTCCATATTGTCCCTATTGTTTCTGGTGTTCATCCCTTTTTTCTAAAGAAGGTGCACACATGGGGTAGTCTGAGTAATATTTGGTATATTTATATACATTATATGGACAAAAGTATTTGGCCAAACCTGTAGTGACATTATATCTAACCACATATACTTCAATATGGAGTCAGTCCCCCTTTTGCAGCTATAACAACTTCCACTTTTCCTGGAGAGTTGTCCACAAGATTTTGGAGTATTTGTGTATTTCTGAGGAAATTCATGCCCATTTGTTCTATAGAGCCTTTATGAGGTCAGGTACAGTACTGATGTTGGACAAGAAGGCCTGGCTCGCAATCTTAATTCCAGGTATAGTTTATATATAGTTTATGAATAGTTTATGAATCCTGCGTGTGGTCTACTCAGGTTTTTACAAATTTCTTTGGTTTTGGTATTTAATAAAATACCACTCTTTGTACATTTTCAGCAGTGGTGAAATAATCAAACTACACATGCTTAGAGAAACCAACAATGGAGCCACATTACAGTAAAATAAAACCCAGTGTATTTGTACCACAGTAAAAATGCTAAGAGCTGCCAGAGGAATATGGGTAAACACAATTATAAGCAAAATTGAAAAGATCATATTAAATGCATTCTATGTTTGTTGGTTTCTGACATCTCTACCTCTACTGTATGTCCTGGCCCTGGATGCTTCAAGGCATGGAGCACAGACACACAGCAAAATGTAATCATGGCCACTGCCACAATAAATACAGAGTTAAAAATGAAACTGGTGAAAGTTGGGAAATAGACCTCATACAAACCGTATCCTAAAGCCATTAACCAAGCTGCAATCCTGTACTTTATGCATTTATATTTTAAGAATGTTATTAGGTGAAGCACTGCAAAATATTGTTCAATACAAATGCAGATTTGTATCTGCGCCCTTCCAGTCCATGATAGACCAAAAAGTAAGCAAGTCAATAGAAACAAATTGTAATTTATGAAAATAAGCTGGTTCAGTGCTTCAATGGCACATTCTATGCAGCAAAAAAGCTCCATTATAGTCTGATTTAGGAGAAAATAATTATTTTGCTTGAATTTGCAAAGTAAGATTTTACCAGATACACCACAAATGAGCTGGACACAAACTGACATTGTAAACTCACAGAAAATCAGTCCATAATCTGTTTTAGTGAAACATGCAGCTGTTTTGAATGGGACAACGGAAGTGGAATTTGTAATTTCCTTAGATGTGTTGGCCATCCTGTGTTTTTTCTGTCCTGCAGAGTGCACAGATCCAAAAAGATGTACAAGGAATATAACAGGTGTTTTTTTATATATATAAATACACTACCAGTCAAAAGGTTGAAGGCATCCAAATATGCAATAATCATAGTGCTTTACCAGATCATTGAAAGGTTACACATGTTTCGTTCTTTCTTTTTGTATTTATTTATTTGTACCTTCAACCATACAAGTCTCTGGGTGGTAGATGCTTTTTAACCAAGTGCATTAATATTTGTGGTGAGAATTTAAGTTAAAGTAAGCCTTTATTTGTCACATATACATTACGGCACAGTGAAATTCCTTCCTCGCATATCCCAGCATAACTGGGGTCAGAGCGCAGGGTCAGCCATGATACAGTGCCCCTGGAGCAGATAGGGTTAAGGGCCTTGCTCACGGGGCCAACAATGGCAACATGGCTGAGCTGGGAATCAAACCGCCAATCCTCCAAGCAGTAACTCAGTGCCTTAGCCCTCTGAGCCACCACTGTCTTCAATTTTACTCAGAACTACTGTTATACTGCTGCTGTTATAGAAAATGAATCCACGCTATAAGATAGTTATACAGAGATTTCGTGTAATAAAAATATTTTAAAAGAAACTGCCTTACCTACAGTATAGATGGCACTATGGATGGACACTTCTTTAAAATACAGATGAATTTCAGGCAATAAGGATAAACCTAATTTGATTATCAAATAATGCTGTTCAGTTTGCTTTTATGATGAACAAGTGCACTTAATACTTTTCATAGTAAGTACACTAAAGGTTTGAAATGCAAATTACTAGTATGCCATCTGGTCATTTATTATTTATTCAAATTCAAATTCAAATTCAAATTTCAAATTCAAATTCAAATTTTTATTTGTCACATACACAATCCTACACAGTACGATATGCAGTGAAATGCTTAGGCAACTGCCCTGACCTAAGAGAATAAAATTAAATAAAATATAAAATATAGAATATAAAATGTAAAATGTAAGAATATAAAATATAAATGTAAGTAAGTAAAAAAGTAAAAAAGTAAAAAATTGTAATTGCACAAGTGGAATAAAAATATTGAATATGCAAATATGCAGTAAAGTGACATGTTAAATGATAAAGTGGATAAAGTGATATTTATCCTATAATTTAAAAAGGTTCTAACTTAAAAGTAACAAGAATATGCTTCTATAAAGTTTTATCTGCAAAGCACTAATCAGTGCTTGGAATGGAACACTGATTTTAAATCCAATCATCTTCCACCATTTTACTATGTCAGTTAACTACTTGGAGGCTGAGATTACATCAAATAAAAGAGCATTAACTTGTGTTAACGTTTACTAATTAAATACTAATAAAGAGTGGCATGAAACCTTCACGCATGTTGGTTTTATAAGCACCTAGTTTACTCTTTTACTTTATAAGTCGCTGTATATGGTTGTTATTAGACTTTTTATTTATTAAGTATTTAGACTGACTTCTCTTATTCTTTCATGTTTTCTTCTAAACGAGGCACTGGATGACTTAAGAGTCAAGACAATAATGATATAAAAATAATTTCACCTGGGGGAGTGTGCAGGTTTATATAACATTTATACTTTGTACCATATTTTTTCAAATTTATTGCCCTAATTTTCCAGTTCTATTAAGCTCCTTTGCAACAATGACCATATTTAAATAGGCTAGACAAATGCAATTTAATTGAAATTAATTATTATCAGTGAACCGTGGTTTCATACTGTGACTTATTTTACTAATGGTGATTTTCTACTAATATAATTTTGTAGGATTATATATTTTTTTATACATTCCTGTTAAAAACTTTCCCACAATTTACTGAATAAACTTGAGGCTCATCAGAACACATACACCACAGTATATAAGGATATACTCTGTGTCAGCGTTATACTCTGCCTGGCCAAAGACTTGTTTGACTGCCTTTAGCCTTGATTACAGCATGCAATGGCCAAGTCATGTGTGAAAATGATTCCAGAAACCATCCATAATAATAATAATAATAATAATAATAATAATAATAACAGCAGCAACAATAATATATTTATTATTTTATTTATTATAATAATAACAATTATTATTATTATTGTTATTAATTAATTAATTCATTTTAATTGCCATTATGTTTGAAGTTTCATTGACCAGAAAGTGTGTTCTTCTATCTGTTCCTAACAATCAGCTATGCTGATGGCTGACTTTAAGTTTGTATAGATCATAAGTGTTCTTTATAAAAATTCTACTTCTCGAGATAATCAATGTCACAATTATGTCTTCTTCAGTGTCCTGTTATTATACAGATAGTATTATATTGTAAATATTTGTAATTATTATGCTTTTACGTATTCACCACAGTGAAAGAGATCATCTGTGTATGGACATGCCAAGGGTCATCAGAGTTTTAAAGAACTATGAATGTCAATTACAAATAAACACACAAGTGCACAGCGAGGAAGAAAGTTTTATTCTACTTTAATTTTACACATATTGATGTTTTATTAAGCATATATATGTTTTGAATTATTAATAATGCAATTCTTTGAAACATATACAGTATATGCATTTAGATATTACATTAAACATTTATTAGGGTATATCAAGCTGCTCTAAAAACACTGAACAACCACATGTTATGTAGCTCACTCAAAAGTAAACACAATGCTGTAGGTTACATTTCTGGCCAACAGATTCACGTTTACAATGTGTTGATAAGCTGTTAAGGAAGACATGAAGTAAATATAACAATAATCATTTTGTAAGATATGATAAGAAAACACCACCCACACCACTACTACCACCATCACCACCACCACCAACAACTACACGTAGGTACTGCTCCATTTCCCCCCTGCCAGGTGCATGTATTCAAATTCTCTCTTGGGCCGATTTAGTGGTCCTCATCAAGTATGTTTAACTCTTCAAGATGTTCTTGAAATTGACCAATAACAATAATATTAATGCTAGAGGAAGGTAGGTAAAAAGGTTGAGAAGAAATGCTGAAAATATAATATTAATGGCCTTTCTATTTTTGTTGGTTTCCTCCATCTCTAATAGTGTGATATGTGAATCTCCTGGCCCTGTATTTTTCAGAGCACGGAATACAGACAAAATGAAATCACCCTCAAACCTACTTCTCTACACAGAACATTCAAATCTCATATTTAAGTGGATCTCACAATTCCAATCATGGTGTTACTTTTTAATTTCCTACTGTAGACATTTATGATGACTTTCCTTGTAGATTTTCTGCAATGGTGTGATAATCACACCAAAAACATTTAAGGATGCCAGAAAAGGAACAATAGAACAACGAAACAGTAAGGACTCTTCTTGAAGTCTCCCAATAAAAATGATTAGTAATGCTTGAGGAAGGTAGGTAAAAACGATTATAAGAAATGCTGAAAATATAATATTAAAGGCCTTTCTCTTTTGTTGGTTTCCTCCATCTCTACCGGTGTGCTTTGTGATACGTGAATCTCCTGGCCCTGCGTTTTTCAGAGCACACAATACAGACAGACAGCAAAATGAAATCACAGTCATTGCTATGATGAATACGAAAGTAAAAAATAATTCTGGGAAAGTCACCATGTAGATCTCATATACACCATATGCAGAGGCTATGAGCCAAGCTACTCCAGCTGCTGCAGTTCTATACCTTATACCCTTATATTTCAAGAATGTTACTGGATGAAGCACAGCCAAGTATTGTTCAATACAAATGCAGGTTTGTAACAACGGCCTTCCAGTCCAGGACAGACCAAACAAAAATGAAATCAAACGCCAGCACAATTCATTGCTAAAAATTAACCTGCCCAGTGTTTGTGTAACACATTCCAGACAGTAGATGAGTTCCATAATTGTGTGGTTCAGAAAAAAAAACTGTGTTTCTTTGATTTTCTGCTCAGTACAAAAATAGAACCAGAGACACCACAAATGGGCTGGAATCCCAAGTAAAAAGCAAAGTGGCAGCACACAGTAGCAGAAAATGAATCCAAAATAACTTCCCTTTAAACATTCTGCAGATATGAATGAAGGTAGAAAACCTAAAGTGGAGTTACTGAATTCTATAGATGTGACAGCCATTTTGTATTCTTCTGCAAAGAAAAAAAAAATATCAGGGAAAAGCAGGAAATCATACAAAAGTAGTACAGATACTAAATATAAGTCTTCACTTGTAACATACTAAATACCTTTTTTGAGTACCTAAAACAGAACCAGGTATAACAAGGTGTTTTTTGTGTCCCACGGTTATGTGCTGTGTGCCCATATTTGCACACTGTCTCATGCTTCAGTTTCTGTTCCACAAGAGTGTGTTCTTTTTGTCATAAGTATTAATGATCCAGAAGATCTTTGCGAAAAAATAATTTGGGGGGACGTAAGGTGAATAACAGAACATCAAGATTGTTTTTGAAATTTTTGTCTGTGTTTGTCTGTTTGCTTGTGCAAAACACTAAAATTATTATTTGGCCGAGCTTGAGGTAACAATGGTTTTGTTTCATATCATGATCGGCCCACAGGAAGAGAAGATTTAATGTTTTGAAAGACCTGGGCTGAAATAATCACTAGCAGTGTCAAAATGTTTATTAAAGTTTTCCTCTTTCCAATATTTGTGACTGACCGTATTCTATGTTGGATAATTTAATAAAAAGTAGGCTATTATTTGTGATTTTTTAAACATGGCGGGCTTAACGCCAGTGTCTCTTTACATTGGACCTCTCTGCATTTGTGTCAAAGGGCCTTCTGCTCCTCTCAGTTCGGCTCGCCTGGCTGCGACAACGAGGACTTGACGCATGAAGTACTACACCAGCTGGACCCACTCCCCTGCCCTTGCCAGAGTCATAGAGCCACTGAGACTTCATAGAGTATGTCTGATAATTAGCTACATTGAGAAAATGCTGCTGTTTGCACTCTGCAAATAAAAAGCACTATGTGAATTTGGAACGTGGCCGTGTTTCACTCCGCCTTGTCGAACCACTACAACATTAAAATGTAGTACACATTGTCCATAAACTTGTTTTATTCTATGGAGGTAAACATTTACAATGAAAAGATATGAAAAACTTTTATCTCATCTCTGAATAAACTTTTATTTTATCTTAAATATAAATTACGATATCAGAACTGGTCTATAGTGTTTGAGTAACTAAAACCAATATTGGCAACCCCAAACCAGAACTTAAATAATGGTAATCAACCTGCAACAGGAAACCACTGTGATTTGTGCCATTTGGCATAATCAGGTTGATGCAGTTCTGGACCCATTAATGCTATCATGACATAAAGAAAAATGTTGACTCTGTAAAGAAAAACATTGAAAAAGCCTGTAAAACATGAGAATTTTGTGAATAAACCTGATTTGTGCAAGATATAATGGTCAACAAACGTGAACCTGCAATCTAAAAATATGCAACTAATCACCCCCAAACTGGAAGACGCATTCTGTTACTGACAGACAGATATGTGGATGAACCTTTTGACCTTGTTCTGAGTTTGCCTCCTTGAAACCTTATATAAGGACAATGAAGTTTTATAAAAAATCATTGTGCTCATGCAAGCCAAATTTGACACCATTGTACATCATACTTCAGGATTAATTCCTATTTTCAGGACTATTTATATATTTTATGTTTTTATTTTATGCATTGTAATTGTTGATTATGAAACTTTTCAAAGTACAATTGCTGTCAATACTGTTGTGTTGTAACAAAATACTCTTGAATTTTGCCTGAAGCAAAGGCTTTCTTGCTTTTTTCATTAGACGAATGTATGGTGGTTAAGCAGTTCTTGAAAAACATGATGAAACATAAATTAAAATTAGATGCATATTCTTTACTGCATATTCTTTCTTGTCTTCCTTATTAAGGTCAGTTTATATAAGAGATGTCCAAGGAAGTTTGCCTGAGGAAGTGCCATATCTTGGAGGCATTTTTAAGTGAATATTCGCAAAACTATCAGAAATCAGTTCTAGTCATTAAAACAACAGACAAATCATTCAAGCAACATAAAAATATATAATCATTAAATATTGACATTAATAGTGTATATACTGTATACTGTATATATTATATTAGTATATATTATATTAGTATATTAGTTAGGCGGCACAGTGGTGTAATCCTACGCTTTCAAAATCATTTTATTATTTTATGAACATTAAAATATTTTTAAAATATGGAGGGACTAGAGTTAGAGCCCATGAGTTGTGGGTAAGTAAAGGCAGTGTATTTGTGGCTATTCCTTTAACAGGAAATTTGATTGATTATAGTAAACAATCAGTTTCCATACTTTGATGACAATGTCAATTGTTTCTACATATATGCATGTGTTTTTTAAATACCTTAATATAAGTTTGCCTCAGTCCATCAACAGTAACTTATTAAACCTACTTCAATCTACACATAAGGAGATTAAAAAAAATAATTGAGCATACACAAGCCAAATTTGACAGGAACAAGAACAAATAAAAAGAAATGCATGATACACTATCCAAGCATCATGTGTGAAAAATAGAAATAATTAATGCTTTACAAACTCATGTTTAACTTTAGCTGATTGAAGTTTAAAGTATTACTAGCCGCACTCAGGCGCATTTAGCCACATTTTCATTAAGGATGATAATAATACTCTAGGGCTCTGTAGTTTGTATAATTATAAAACCTATTGTGTAATTTTTCCACAATTCATCATTTTTTATTTATTAATTCAGTATTCTTAAAATAAAAAGATTTTAAAAATAATTTTAAAAATGCACTTTTACCTGTAGAATATTGTAAGAGTTTCTCTAGACTTCTGAAAGCTTCTGTCCAGTACAGAGCTATGAGAGATACATCTGAAGCTCATTTGCTATACAAAACCTTCTGTTTGAACCTGAGCATTGTTTTTGTTAAGAACAGGGTTAATCTGTGACCACACAATAACCTAAAATGTGGGAGAAAACAGGTCATTTGATGAATTTCTATGTCTAAATTGGTGTAGGCATGCTACTATGTACAGTATGTCCAATTGGTTGCATCTTATCCATCTGATAAATCATGTGACAGACAGGGTATTGTGGATGGAACAATATCCTCTATAAATAGTATGTTTATTCATGCATTTTTGACAAGAAAATAAAACAGGAGACATTTCAGTTGAATGAATTAAATTCAGTTGGGTACATAGTGTAGTGTTACTATTTCACTCCACCTCATTGTTACCAAGAAAAAAGTGGCTACTTTTTTCTTGGTGAATGAATGAATGAATTAATTAATTAGGTGGATTAGTAGTGCAAGTGCAGCTAAGTGGATTCGCCAAAAAATCTATATAAATAATTAAGATATTTTCTTGTGGTTGCTGCTGATGACATTTACTGTACTGTATAAACACTACAGTGTAACACAATCCTCAAGTATGGCACTACATTTTCCTTAAAGATATAATTTGTGTGTTGGCAAGTCTGTCTTAAATCAAAATTAAGAAGCATATACAGTAAGTACAGTACCATATGTCTTGCTTTTATTTCCAGAATGCAAGTACAATGTGCATTCTGTGAAGAAATGCATTCCAGTTATCAGCTCATAACTTATCAGCGGACTCTTATGAAGCTTCTGCAGTTCCAGTGAGCTATCTTTTAAAATGTAATTAGTACACATTTAACTTATTTATTTCCCTGGAAATAGCCGTAATAGATTGTAGATGAGGTCATTATGGAAGTAGAACTGCTTTATTCAAATAATATATAAAAACTCAAATTATATTTAGAAACTTTTTAAAAAAAGAGGGCCTGAAATTACAATTATTTCAATTATATCACTGACACAAAGCACCATGTGTGGTCCAGTCTCAACATTGCTCTTTCAGGAATGTCAGGAATAACCCCTAGAGGGCGCCTTGCACCCGGAGACTGGTGTGGGACTTCTTTTCCCAGGGTGCACCTCTGTTTCCTTGTCTGATTGGCACCACCTGTGGCTTGTTTAGCTATAGCTGCATAAATAGACCTGGGGATTTTGCTAATTTTTGTCTTGCATCTGTTTTGCTCTTTTAATTCTGTTTTGCTATTGGTTGTTTTTTGGTTTTTGTTTATGGGCTGTATTTATGATAGAACTGTGATAGCCACAGTTATTTGGTTTCTTTTGTTACTTCTACAAATATGCCTCGTGTGTAATCCCATAAACCATTACAATGTACAATAATTTAATTTGTTCTGTAGATGAGTTCTTAATGTGAATTATGAAATGCATTTTGCCATATGAAATAATGTAAATGCAGATCATTTTAATAAATTTGTGATTTTATTTTAGTGCATATTCTATGTTTATTAAGCATATGGATGCTTACTGAATTATTAATAATGTAAATTGTATAACTAAGTACACTTTTTTCCCTCTAAATACAAGTTTGAGGTATTGCATTACATATTTCTTAGGGTTTAACATGTTGCTCTAAAACCACTGTACAATAACATATTATATAGTTTATTATTATAACCCCCCCCCCCCCCCCCCGGTTTTTGCAGACTCTATTGTGCTGATGTATTGGTCCTCAACAAATATGCAAATATGTTCAACTCTAACATTAGTGTTCTGACATGATCCCCCTCAAACCCACATCTTTTTGTAGAACATTGAAGCCTGCTATTTAAGTTGATCTCACAATTCCAGTTATGGTGTTGCTTGAATTTCCTATTGATAATTTAAACATTTCTGATGGCTTTCCTTGTACAGTTTCATCAGTGGTGTAATTATCACTCCAAAACTGTTGAAGGAAGCCATAAAAGGAAGAACAGAACAATGATACAATAAGGGATCTCTTTGACGGCTACCATTAAAAATTATAAGTAAGGCCTGAGGAAGGTAGGTAAAAAAGGTTAGAAGAAACACTGAAAATATAATATTAAAGGCTTTTCTCTTTTGTTGGTTTCCTCCATATCTACCGCTGTTCTTTGTGGTACATGAATCTCCTGGCCTTGGGTTTTTCAGAGCAAACAATACAGACACACAGCAAAATGAAATTACAGTAATTGCAATGATTATTACAAAAGTAAAAAAAGAATCTGGAAAAATCACTGCATAGATCTCATATACACCATAGGCAAAGGCTATTAGCCAAGCAACTCCAGCGCCTACAATTCTATACCTTATACCCTTATATTTCAAGAATGTTACTGGATGAAGCACAGCCAAGTATTGTTCAATACAAATGCAGGTTTGTAACAACGGCCTTCCAGTCCAGGACAGACCAAACAAAAATGAAATCAAGCGCCAGCATAATTTATCATCAAACAGTAGTACACTCAGTGTTTTCATACCACATTTAAGACAGAAGATAAGCTCCATAATAGAGTAGTTCAGGAAAAAAAAACGTGTTTCTTTGATTTTCTGCTCAGTACAAAAATAGAACCAGAGACACCACAAATGGGCTGGAATCCCAAGTAAAAAGCAAAGTGAAAACACAAAGTAGCAGAAAATAAATCCAAAATAATTTTCTTTTAAACAGTCTGCAGATGTAAATGAAGCTATAAAATCTAGAGTGGAGTTACTGAATTCTTCAGATGTGTTAGCCATTCTACAGTATATTGTGCTGCAAAGAAAAAAAAATACGGAAATGTATGAAGTCGTACAAAAGTAGTACATGAAAATGTTTTCTTCTAAGGCTCTCTTACAGATACTAAATATACGTCTTCATTTGCATACAAATAGGAACTTAAAAAATCTGCACCAGGACCACAAAAGATATAAAAAGTGTTGCCTGTGTACCACGGTTGTCCCATTGAAAGTGCGGTGTGCCCATGTTTGCACAGTCTCATGTTTTTTCCATTGGTCTGTTCTTTTCGTCATGATTTTGTTTAGTATTAATAATGCAGAAATGAGGGTTAATCTCTGTGTTGACTAAGGCTGATGTTGACTGATGTTGCATGTGTAGTGTGGTTTTGTTCTGTACTCTGTGGGGCTTAATGCAAAACCTATTTAGAAACGTATTTAGAGACTTATTTACTGTAGAATGTTTTTAAAAATAATTGTAGTTTCATGTGTGTTTTTTTTTATATAATTTAATGCTGTGAAGAACTTTGGTTCAACAGGTTGCTGTAAGGTGCTATACAAATAAGTGTTGATTGATTGATTGATTGATTGATTGATTGATTGATTGATTGATTAAAACAAACAGCTTTGGTTTTGGATGCAGTATGTCCCTGATATTTACTTTTAATACAATGTCATAAAAAATAAATAAATACCTGTAAATGCTCTCTGATTGATTGGTTGAACTGCTTTCTTACATGTACTAGAAGTGACTTCTAGCAAAAATAGACTATATGTGTAGCTTTAGCAGATTGACATGGAGAGCTACTTCCAGAACATTTCGGAAACATGGCACTGCAAAACTAGTGAAGAAACAGCTATTGACTAGAGTAGAAGTGATTTCCTCCTGTGACCAAATAGTGAAAAAATGGATTTTCAGTTTTCTGTTTCAGAATAGGCGATAACAATGTGTGTGATCAACTCAGTGATAATTGCTTCTAGAATCCTTTAAGATTTCCAGACTGGAAATGTTTTACAAAAATCATTGTGCAAATGCAGGCCAAATTTGACACCGTTGTTTAGTGATTCAGAATGAATTCACATTTATTGTACATGTTCTTTTGCACTTTTTGTATTGTTTATTGTTTTGATTATTAAGCTGTACCAAACACAGTTACTGTCAATACTGATGTGTGTTAACAAAATAGTTTTGAACCTTGACCAAGAAATTGTCAGGGATAACCCCTAGAGGGCGCCAAAGCGCCCTGTGATTTCTGTTTGTAGTTCTTTTCGTTTTACTTCAGTTCCCTTTATGCACTTCGGTCAGGTGACGTGAGGGCGCTCACCTGAACCGACTTGCTCATTAGTTTTATTATAAATGGTTTGTTTTAGTTCTGGTTAACTGTCTTGCATCTGTTAATGTATCGTGGTAAATGTCTGCATGGTTTAGTTGTGTCTTTTTCGTCTATTTGTGTTTTGGTTTCGTTTCATTATAAAGTTTAAGTGTTTGTTTGATTTCCCTGTTTTTCTGTTTCTAATAAAAATCGTTTCCTTTACCACCTGGATCCTCTGCACTTATGCCTCGCAACCAGAAACGTGACAGAATGCAAGACCTACCAAAAGGCATAGCAGAGGAGCCCTTTCCCCGGGAGATCATTTTGGGGGAGGCAACGATTTATGCGTTGTGGGGAGCCGGCGCGGAAGGTAGCCGGAGAACTGAGCGGCGTAGCGGAAAGAGGAGAAGGAGGAGACCTGGCAAGGTAGATCAGGGAATGGCAGAGCAGCCAAACTGGGGAGGCTGCCGGCTGGCGACACGGCACACGCCGTTCAGGAGTGACGCAGCTTGGGGTGACAAGTGTCCCCGCACCGACCGGAGGGCAGAGACCGGGAGGTCCAGACTCGGCGGTGACCAGGGTGGAAGGACACCTCACAGCGAGCGGATACCAGAAACAGCGTGTGGGCGGTATGCACAGTCGGGAGCAGCCTCCCAGCTAGATTGGAGCAGCGTCGGGCGAAGCGCCGAAGGTAATGGGCGGCGCATTCGAGACCTGCAGGAGCAGGTAGCTGCGCTCCAAGTGCTGTTCACGCAGCTAAGCTGCTCAAAGCGCCCAAACCTGCCAGCCCCTTTCTTCGGTGCCAGCGATGACGTCAGCGAGCTGGCTTACATCCCTTTCAGCGACGACGACAACGAGCTCTGCTACCCGCTGTACTGCGACGACAGCGAAGGCAAGCTCAGCAGCAACGACGAAGATGACGAGCTCCCTTTTCCGCCGCGCAGCTGCTGCGACGACAGCGAGCTCTATGTCTTGCCGCGCAGCTGCTTCGTCGATGGCGAGCTGCCGCCGCTGCACCGCGCCGCCGAGCACAGCGAGCTGCCATCGCCGCACAGCGCAGTCATTGTGCACAGCGAGCTGCCGCCACTGCACCGCGCCTTCGTTGTGCACAGCGAGCTGCCGCCGCTGCACAGTGCCACCGAGGTCAGCGAGCTTCCTCTTCCTCCGCCGCCGCCGTCTTCATGCGCCGCCGAGGATCACGAGCTCCATCCTCTTCCTCCGACGCTGCACGGCGCCGTTGAGGACAGCGAGCTTCCTCTTCCTCCGCCGCCGCCTTCATGCGCCGCCGAGGATCACGAGCTCCATCCTCTTCCTCCGCCGCCGCCTTCATGCGTCGCTGAGGTCAGCGAGCTTCCTCTTCCTCCGCCGCCGCCGTCTTCATGCGCCGCCGAGGATCACGAGCTCCATCCTCTTCCTCCGACGCTGCACGGCGCCGTTGAGGACAGCGAGCTTCCTCTTCCTCCGCCGCCGCCTTCATGCGCCACCGAGGATCACGAGCTCCATCCTCTTCCTCCGCCGCCGCCTTCATGCGTCGCCGAGGTCAGCGAGCTTCATCTTCCTCCGCCGCCGCCTTCATGCGCCGCCGAGGATAACGAGCTTCCTCTTCCTCCGCCGCCGCCTTCATGCGTCGCCGAGGTCAGCGAGCTTCCTCTTCCTCCGCCGCCGCCTTCATGCGCCGCCGAGGATCACGAGCTCCATCCTCTTCCTCCGCCGCCGCCTTCATGCGCCGCCGAGGAGCACGAGCTCCAACCTCTTCCTCCGCCGCCGCCTTCATGCGCCGCCGAGGAACACGAGCTCCATCCTCTTCCTCCGCCGCCGCCTTCATGCGCCGCCGAGGAGCACGAGCTCCATCCTCTTCCTCCGCCGCCGCCTTCATGCGCCGCCGAGGAGCACGAGCTCCATCCTCTTCCTCCGCCGCCGCCTTCATGCGCCGCCGAGGAGCACGAGCTCCATCCTCTTCCTCCGCCGCCGCCTTCATGCGCCGCCGAGGAGCACGAGCTCCATCCTCTTCCTCCGCCGCCGCCTTCATGCGCCGCCGAGGAGCACGAGCTCCATCCTCTTCCTCCGCCGCCGCCTTCATGCGCCGCCGAGGAGCACGAGCTCCATCCTCTTCCTCCGCCGCCGCCTTCATGCGCCGCCGAGGAGCACGAGCTCCATCCTCTTCCTCCGCCGCCGCCTTCATGCGCCGCCGAGGAGCACGAGCTCCATCCTCTTCCTCCGCCGCCGCCTTCATGCGCCGCCGAGGAGCACGAGCTCCATCCTCTTCCTCCGCCGCCGCCTTCATGCGCCGCCGAGGAGCACGAGCTCCATCCTCTTCCTCCGCCGCCGCCTTCATGCGCCGCCGAGAAGCACGAGCTCCATCCTCTTCCTCCGCCGCCGCCTTCATGCGCCGCCGAGGAGCACGAGCTCCATCCTCTTCCTCCGCCGCCGCCTTCATGCGCCGCCGAGGAGCACGAGCTCCATCCTCTTCCTCCGCCGCCGCCGTCATGCGCCGCCGAGGAGCACGAGCTCCATCCTCTTCCTCCGCCGCCGCCGTCATGCGCCGTTGAGGAGCACGAGCTCCATCCTCTTCCTCCGCCGCCGCCTTCATGCGCCGCCGAGGAGCACGAGCTCCATCCTCTTCCTCCGCCACCGCCGTCATGCGCCGCCGAGGAGCACGAGCTCCATCCTCTTCCTCCGCCGCCGCCGTCATGCGCCGTTGAGGACGGCAAAAGTTTTCCACCACGGCCGCCCTGCTTTAACAGGGGCATCAGGCCACCTGGCCCACGGGACAAAGGTGCCAACCTCTGGGTGAGAGGGGCGGACATTGGACCCTGGGGGGGGTGCCCTGGACCTCCTATGGCGCCCCGGAGTTGCGCCCTTTGAGGGGGGGTTATGTCAGGGATAACCCCTAGAGGGCGCCAAAGCGCCCTGTGATTTCTGTTTGTAGTTCTTTTCGTTTTACTTCAGTTCCCTTTATGCACTTCGGTCAGGTGACGTGAGGGCGCTCACCTGAACCGACTTGCTCATTAGTTTTATTATAAATGGTTTGTTTTAGTTCTGGTTAACTGTCTTGCATCTGTTAATGTATCGTGGTAAATGTCTGCATGGTTTAGTTGTGTCTTTTTCGTCTATTTGTGTTTTGGTTTCGTTTCATTATAAAGTTTAAGTGTTTGTTTGATTTCCCTGTTTTTCTGTTTCTAATAAAAATCGTTTCCTTTACCACCTGGATCCTCTGCACTTATGCCTCGCAACCAGAAACGTGACAGAAATTGCCACTTTCAGCTGTTTTTTTTATTTTGATTTAAACAAAAAAAGCTTTTTGCTTTTTGGACTAGACTGAGGAATGGTGATTAAGCAGTGTTGGAAAAGCATGTGATGAAACACAAATCAAAATTCACCAGGTTGGAAAATTACTGCATATTTTTTATTATAGATATCTTCATATATCGTTCTCATTAAGGTAAGTCAGTTCTATTCCAATTATTTGCTGTAAAGAGATGGCCAAGGAATTTTGTAATGTGGTCAGTATGCGTGAGAAAATGCCATGTTATTATTATTGCAAACTTATTAGGGAAAAAAAAATCGTAAAAAGAGTACTCGTACTTGAACACTTGAATAAAGACTAAAAATTCAAGCAGCAGAAACAGATTTATCAAACTAAATATAGACTTACTACTACTACTACTACTACTACCAATAATAATAATAATAATAAGAGTAGGTTGATGGTCGAATGGAAAACTCGATGAGATGACATTAGGGAGAAAACTTACGAGGAATCAGACTTAACAGGGAACCCATCCATACACAGGTATGCCAGATAGAAATAATAATTACAATGCAAAAACATGTTTATCTTTAGCCATTTGAAGGGTTTAAATATTCTTTGTTGCAAGAATTTAGGTTAATTTTCATTTAGAGTGCCAATTATTCTCCAGGGCTATGTTGTATTGTGGAAATCATAAAACATTTGCCTAATTTTTCCACAAGGAAGCACTGTTCAGGGGCACTTGATTATTTATTCATTTATTTATTTTGTATTTATTTATTAATTACTCTTAAACAAAACAAACACACAAACAAAAAACATTTAGTGTACATTTTTGGTTATCTATGGTACAGTACATTACTGATTAAACAGTATTATAATGAAAAATATGTAATTGATATTTTTCAAAGTTTTTGAATCCATCTTTACCTGTGGAATATTGTCAGGGTTCCTCTAGACTTCTGAAAGCTTGTGTGCAGTATAGAGCTACAACAGTTATATATGCGAAGTAAATTTGATATTCAAACTGCTGTTTGTATCAGACCTTTGTTTTGAACAGGGATAATTCATCATCCCACTACAGTCGTGGCAAAAAGTTTTGAGAATGACACAAATATTTGTTTTCACAAAGTTTGCTGCTAAACTGCTTTTAGATCTTTGTTTCAGTTGTTTCTGTGATGTACTGAAATATAATTACAAGCACTTCATACATTTCAAAGGCTTTTATCGACAATTAAATGACATTTATGCAAAGAGTCAGTATTTGCAGTGTTGGCCCTTCTTTTTCAGGACCAATGAAATGCAGTGGAAAGTTTTTTTCGGGATTAAGTTAATTTTCATGGCAAAGAAGGACTATGCAATTCATCTGATCACTCTTCATAACATTCTGGAGTATATGCAAATTGCTATTATAAAAACTTAAGCAGCAACTTTTCCAATTTCCAATATTTATGTTATTCTCAAAACTTTTGGCCACCACTGTATATCTTAAAATGTGGAAAGAGCATAATTTTTAATTAATCGTTTATTACAATGTCAATGAATTGGTGTAGGCATGCATGTCCAATAGATGGCATCCTAATCCAGGTGACAAACCCTAAATAGTACCCGTAGAACATTACCAACAAGATTAGTGAACAAGAAAATAATGAAGGAGATATTTCCGTGGAATTAATTTTCTTTGGGTACATAGGCATACTGTAGACTTGCCATTTAATCCCACTGTGCCCAAGAAAAGTGGCTACTGAAGATGAGTGAATGCATAAATAAACTATATTACAAGAGTAAGAGCAGATTTCAAGATTTTCAATCAAGGTTGGGTTGATCCTAACTGAAGTTGGCCAATATTGTAAGAGCAGGTAAGTGGATACACAGTAGGATGAAAAAAAATCTAGAGCATACGCTTTACCTAATTTGAGCCCAAAATACTTATCTATATAAATAACTGAGAGATTTCATCATGCTCACTGGCTGACGTTACACCAACTAACACCACAATGTATCATAATCCATACCATGTGTGGTGATACGTACATTTGCCTTAGGTAAAAAATAAAACTTTTCTCAGTGCCTTAAGTGATCTCTGCAATCAGGGGCTGCCAACAAGATTGTATCAACAGTTTGCAATCCATGTACATCAAAAGAGAAATTAAATGCCCTATAACTCCTCCCACCCAGTGCAGCTCATATTTCTCCATCTTTTTGTTCCCCACAAAAAAAAAAAAAAAAAAAAAATCAAATAACTCAACTCATAATTTTTGTTAGAGAATGCTGCATAGCCTGGCTCTTTTGATCTGAAATACCAACAGGTTTGCACAAAATTATTTCTTTTGTGAATTTTAATACAGAGACTTTTGTACAATTTGCAACTTCTGCACATATTCTACTAAACTAAAACTAAAATTCTACTAAACTTTACAAAAGCTGCCTCGAAATTTATTTACATTTCTTGCACATGTTGTCTTGTCTTGCAGTTTTTGTTTTTACATTGTTTATTGTTAATTATTGAGCTTAACCAAACACAATTACTGTCAATACTGACTAAACTTGACTAAACATGTCCATTTTAAGCTTTGCATTAAAAAATTCTTCTTTCTTTTTTTTTCTCTAGACTGAGGAAGGGTCAACGGGTGGTTAAGCAGTTTGGGAAAAACATGTGATAAAACAAAAGTAAGAATTCACCTTCTTGAGAAATGACTGCACATTCTTCATTACAGATGTCTTCATATGTTCCTCATTAAGGTCAGTCAGTTCTAGACCAGTTATTGTTGTCTAGCTGCTTGATGTATGTCCCAGGGATTTTTCAGTATGCCTGAGAAACTGCCATGTCTTGGGCAACTTTTAAGTTATTATTTGCAAGCTTATTGCTAATCAGTTCTAGTCATTTAAAAAATAGTTAAATCCTTCAAACACCTTAAGGCAGGTTAGGATGGTTGAAATGAAGCTAGGGAATCATTAGGGATTCAATCAATTTGTCCTAGCGTTTAGCAGCTGAAAGTGGATGATGTGGTTGAATAATGTAATCAAATGCTTAAAAACATAATTCATAAGTTGATGCTCACAAATAGGATTAATGACTCAAGCGCTCTTATACACATTATAAGAGTTCATGTAAGGGCTTCAAGGGATTTTCCCCATTTTAATAAATTGTCAAAGCGAACAGAAGTATTTGCTACAGGTGCCAGAACCTCAATCTCGGCAGTATAACATGGATACATAACTATGGAAATTTGCATTGGAAAGTAGCGTTGTCTCTATTTTACTTGCAAAATGGCAAGCACTTATTGAGGTCACACAGCAAGTCAGAGTGTTGAGTCGAACTATAAGCTTTTACAAATAGATAACAGATTCTTAAACTGTAGACCAAGGTGGTGCCTTTGTCTCTCATGATAGCAGGTCCTGAGAGATTGGGCGTGAGAGTAGAGGTAAATCTAAAAAGTGTGGCCCAATTCACCATGGTACCCTGTGGAGGCCACCTCTCATTGTCTCAGAGAACTCAGGTTGCGGGGGGACATTGAGACCTCCCCAGGTGCAGTTTTACGCAGCTGTCCATATAAGTTACCCAAACACAAGAAAATGTGGTTTGGCATGAACTCAAGGCAGTGCACTATGTGGATAATAGAGGAATCCCACATTGATTGGAGCAGCTGAGTTGTCCTTAATGGGTTTGATGGGTTTGTCCAGTTCTGTGGGGTCTACAGTATAGAAAAATCAGCGCCTTACATTTGGCTATTATTATGTACTGCACAGCAATCAACAATAATTTAAAACTGCAGAGAGAAAGAGGAAGAAATCACACCTGGACAGATCTTGTCTTTTACCCCCTACTCCTGTACAAATTCATATGCAAAGTGACTTTTGCTAAACTGCCTGTTAAGGTAAAAACCTGAGGGAGAAATTGCTTGTCCACTACACCTCGATTCACTTACTGGTTGGCTGATATGTTTGCTGACTGGGAGAAAAACACACATAAAAAAGAGATGTATTTAAGTCCTGGTTCATTTGCTGAGTCTATCAAAAGTTATCCACATGTTCCATAGAAATCTGGCGAAAGAAAAGCGAGGAAGTATTTTACAAAAACCTGGCATTGACCCATAGGAATTGTTGCCCTACAACAATGAGGAAGAACTCACAGAAAGCAAAGAGTGAGGGAAACCTGGGAAATTAAACACTGTCTTGGGTAAATGTAAGAAGACACTAACAAAAAAAAAAAAATCACTGTCTTCTACAGGAAGAAAATTGTATTCACCTCACTATGTAGTAGTGATGTAGTCACATAATGTAATTATGTAGTAATGTGATTTTTAAATGTAATTAAATGTAATGCTAGATTGCTCCACTCTCTCTCTCTTGCTCTCCCACACACGCACACACATGCACACACACTCATAGTCAGCCATACCATTAACATTGTCAATTAAATACCTGTAAACTGGTGACAGGACAATATAATATAATATAATATAATATAATATAATATAATATAATATAATATAATATAATATAATATAATATAATATAATATAATATAATGTGCTGGACAAAGAAAGAGCTGCACAAGGGGAGCCTACACAATACTGGAGGTGCAGTGGACAAGCAATGATGCGGTATACAGTACAGAGCCGTACCACAAGGTGTTTTTAATGATAGCCCTTATGCAGGGCTTTGGAGGGGGTCAACGAAATAGGCATTAGTGAGAGTGCTTATGATACGCACAGGAAGACCTTTCCATTTGGAGATAGCGTGGGATTATTAATTGGGGAACTTAAAAGGAAACAACTGAAAACACAAAATAAACCGAGCTCCGCCGTCTACGCGAGAACAGACGGGGCTCTGAAAACTAAAACAAAAACTCATGATCCTCTCGGGGCTTATGGCCTTACCGAGGATTTATAGCGAGAGAGGGAGAGTTTTGCTTGGTGCACGTTAACTTACAGTAAACTGAGCGCTCACGCTGAACTGCTTCTCTCTCTCGCTTTCGCCGGCGTCTTACGGAGTCAGAGGCTGGGGCTTTGCCTCTTTCTCTCAACTATCTGCATGCTTTTCTTTTCTTTTACTTTCTTTGTCTTTATTTCTTTCTTTTCTTTGGCCCTGATACTTTACTGGTGCTACCTAAATGATCGCAGGTATGGCGGTATCCGGATCCTTAAATAAACACGCCGGCAGGTGCGGCTCATTCAGGCTGATTGCCTGACCTCAGCGTTGCCTGGTAACCGTGTGTATTAATGCCCGCATCTTTGCCTGTTCAGAACTCTGTGTGGTAGCAGCTTGCGGATCTGCCCGTTCTGAACAGCTTAAGCGCAGCTCTGCCCCTCGCTTGACCTGTGTTGTCACAATAATATTTGCATTTTAAAGTTATGGCTGATTGGTGTATGCCTATAGCTAAATTTTGTTGCTCAGAATAAGCTTTTTCTTGTCTCATGAGACTGAATTGAGCTGTCTCATTACAAGCTTGACTTTGTCTTTTTTATTTTTCCTAAACCCCACTTAGGAGAAACAAAGAGACATAACTGTGACACAAAGCGAGACATACCTGAGAAACATTTGAGGCTTCTGAGATGTACATGAGAAGCAGAACTGCATTTGAAGGAGAAGCATATATAAGTATTTAATGAGATTAAAGTCAGATATAAATGAGATGCATGAAACACAAATGAGAAATATTACAGTTTTATTGAACATATCAAAAATCCTCCATTAACAGCATACAGTGTAATAAATTTACAATTCACACAATATACACCAGCAAAATCTGGTAAATCAAGACACTAAATGATACAAAATGTCATAAAACCTGACAAAGATATTAAGTGTAACACTGCTCAACTCAAAGTATGATTTATACAGGAGTTACACAAAGGCCACAACATTTTGAAAAACCTCCAGTTAAAAAAAGAAAAGGAAAAGGAAAATTTTTAAAGGAAAATTGTTTGCTTGCTGTATGTAAGGGCTACAAGAATGGGTCAATGCCAGGAAAAGTTCTTTCTCACCGGCTACATCAGTCTTCTCTTGTGGTGGATGTCCAACAAGTTTGTCCAAAGTCTGAAACTCCTGGAGTTGCTTAGTATCTAATGGAACAAAAAATATATATATATTAAAACATTTAAGATTTACTTAAATACCATTCAGCTACTCCATTCCAAACTGTCGGAAGGTTGAGAGGTGGGCTTGAGCTTGCTCATGGGCTGCTGCTTACCTGACTGATGATGTGCTGATGGAGACTCCGGAACATTCTCCTGCATTCTTGGTCTCTTGAGGTGGCATGGTTCTGAAAAGAACCCAGTGGCATGCTTCTGAAAAGAACCCAGTTAAAGTAAAATGTATATAATTACCAAGATAACCTTTTCACAAACAAATGTATTGGTCTTTATTTATAGAATATAATAAACTGATGTCTCTAAAGTTACACGTTCTGGTAACTACTGTTAAACACTGAACACTCTATAATAAAACTACTGGTTTGCAAAAACTGATTTTACAGTAAAATTAATTTACTTTTTTTTTTTTTAAGGTAAAAGGTAACTTAATATGGCAATCCACACTGGTTAACGTAGGACATGCTGACTGATTTTTACCATTAAAAAAAAAAAACTGTGTAAAAATGTTTACACGGATATGTAATCCACCAGCTAAACCACCCACTGTTAGGAACCTCCACTAGAGGTCACTGTTTCTGTTTGTCTGTTTGTAGTTTTTGTTGGTCGACTCAGTTTCCCAGAAGGCACCTCAGTCAGGTGATGAGTGCTCACCTGAACTGATGTGGCTCATTAAAGTTTCTATAAATAGCAGTTTGTTCTGGGTCGAGCATTGTATGTATGTATGTATGTATGTACGTCATGTGTGCATTCCTTTGTTTGTTTTTGTTTCTTTGAGTTTATATTTTAGTAATCTTGTTTCACCTTTGCTTTTCTAGAGGGCTCTATTAGTTTTCTTTAGATTCCTTGTGTTTGTGGTTTCATGGAGCTGTCCTGTTTCATGTTTAGTTAGGCAGTGTTTCCTCTATTGTAAGTACTGTTCTGTGTCTCCCCAGTGTCAGCCTTCTTGTGTAGTTCTTTGTCTGTTTAGTTTTGTGTAGCCACATGAGGGCCTAGCCGCTAGCAGGGTTAGCCGCTAGCAGGGTTAGCCCCCAGTAGGCTAGCCTCTAGTGGGATTGACTGCTAGTGGTTCTGGTCGCTAGTAGTATTTGGAATAGCCTCATGTGTGTGTGTATATATATATATATATATATATATATATATATATATATATATATATATATATACAGTATATAAAAGCTTGTAAAGTAAGCTGTATAATTTGTGTCAGTATGAATGTGCTGCATAGATAATTTCAAAGCAGCAAAGGTGCATCACATTTGCTTTTCAAATAAAGATGTTTAATTTGTTTTTATTGTGAACAGGTGCATTTGATGCTCCTCATACAGAGTACACTAAAGGCTCAAAAGGCAAATTATTATTTGGTTATGGCAGACCATTCTGTGTGCTTAGTTCACCAGTAAATTCCAAATAAGCACAATTCCACCAGCAGTGGAAAATGCCATGTAGATGCTTGCTGAACATCATGTTGCAGAAGCACTGGCAATGTTGCTCTGGCATACATCCTACATGTTTCAAGGTTGCCCTTTTGAGGCCGGAAGACAAGCTGGCAAACTGCTCGTTATGATTCGGGCGGTTTGCTCCATGGCATGCTCCAACAGCTCCACAAACAGATCATTGTGCAGCCTCATCATCGTCGATGCAAAAGGCAAAGTATGTAGTTTTAGCATGATGAATTTTAATCAGGCATTGGGGTTTAAAAAAAATTATAATTGCACATTCCAAATCAGCCAGCAACTGGAACCAGTCATCGTATCTTGAGACGATTTCAAATTCAAATCCTGGTTGAGTCTGTGCTTTCAGGAGATATGGGGGGCACTGTCCTATTAATCAAAGTGACCCTAGCCTATCATGGAAATCTATGATAGCACTTTCCTCTTGTTCCCTAATGGGGCGTGATCATCAGTTCAAAAGGATGCCTTAAATGTATCTAATTCTCATTTGGATTAAATTTATTTGTACATTCATGCATACAAAAAGCTCTGTCCTATAACCTGAAGACCTTTTATTTATTTATTTATTTACTTACTTACTTACTTACTTACTTACTTACATATTAAAAGTCCAGTAAACTTGTGCAGATTTGGAGAAAATGTAAAAGTCATTTACTGGTCAAATTTGTTTTTAACATACAATTGACTTTTCCATTAAAGCAAACTTCCAAAAATGTTTGTATATTTTGTCAATTATAATTCTTAGAAAAAAAGAAAATGAGAATTGGCCAAAATCAGCAAATCCGGTTGAGAAGTTGGGGGGGGGGAATCAGGAATCGTAATTGGCCAAGAAAACTGTATGCATGTTTAGTACACAACGTAGTACACAGTCAGTTAAAATAAAATAAAAAAGGATTTTTAAAGAAACATTTATTCAGATTTTCTTTAGCACATGCAATATAGTTTATGTATACAGGATTTCAGGCATTGCTTTAAACATTTAGAAGATTTTAACAGGCTGCTCTAACACCACAATACAACCACATATTATAAAGCTAATTTAAAACAGAATATAATACCATAGGATTCAACAACAACTGCAACAACTCATAGATAGTGCTCCATTTATCCTGACAGTTGCTTGTATTTGAATGTTCTGTTGTGCTGTTTAATTGGTTGTACTGCACCTGAGTATGTTTAACAGTTAATATATTTCAAAAGAATCATCTGATGTTAATTAGATAATCAAAAATGGTAAATGAACATGGTCACAACTAAAGCTAATTCACACTGTGGAACATTCGAAGTTTCACATTTAAGCGGTTCTCACAATTCGACTGAATTCATTATACAGTTTCAACACTGGTGAAATAAGCACGCCTAAAACATTTAAGGAAGTCATTAAAGGAGAAATAGTACAATCAAACAGGAGCTGTTCTTCTCCATCAGGATTAAATAGGATAAGTAATGCCTGAGGAAGGTAGGTAAACAGAATTAGAAGCAATGCTGAAAATATAATATTAAAGGCATTTCTCTTCTGTTGGTTTCCTCCATCTCTAGTGGCATGCTTTGTGATATGACTATCTCCTGGCCCTGGCTGTTTCAGAACACACAACACAGACACGCAGCAGAACAAAATCACAGCCAATGCTATCATGAATACAAAAGTATAAAACATGTCAGGGAAGATAAGTGCCATGATCTCGTAGACACCATATCCAAAGCCTATCAGCCAAACGAGTACTGTTGCTCCATTTCTGTACTTTATATGCTTAAATCTCAAGAATGTTACTGGATGAACTACTGCCAAATATTGTTCAATACAAATGCAGGTTTGTAACAATGGCCTTCCAGTCCAGGAAAGACCAAAAAAGAAATAGGACGCATACCACAATATGTCATTCTCAAAAATAAACATGTTCAGAGCATCCATACCACACTCCAGAGAGAACAAGAGCTCCATAATTGTGTAATTCAGAAGAAACACCTGAGATTCTTTGTTTTTTTGTTCAGTACAGAAATAGATCCAAAGACAGATTAAGTGGGCTGGAGTTCCAAATAAGAAGCAAATTGCAGTAATCGCATAACTGAACATAAATGCAAAATGTTTTCCCTTTAAACAGTCCTCAGGTGGAGATGAGAAATCTAGAGTGGAGTTTAAGACATATTCGGATGTGTTTGCCATGCTGCAAATGAAAAACAAGGAAATGTGTAAATCTTTACAAAATTATTTGTGCTAAGGCATACTGAAGATAAGGTTCTTACATAAAATAAAACACATCAGGCAAGTATAAATATAAACATAAAGAAGAGGAAAACAACAGAAACCAAAAAGGTATAAAATGTTTTCTGTGTTTTATTTACATTAATTAATTAATTAAAAGTCAGCACATACGAAAGAAAACAAATTGTAATGAACCATTTTTCTAAAATCTGTGCAGAATAAATAAAACACAAACTATTTTTATTTTAAGTATTTTAATAGCCCTAACTATTCACATACTGTTTCAAAAGTATATAAAAAATAGTTTTACCTGTGGAATGATGCAATGTGTTCTGAACATATAGCCTAAAGATTTTTTTCAAAAAGTTAAATCAGATACCATTAATGTAAATTTTCCTGTAACAAATCCTGGGTCACTTCTTCATGCAGAACATTTTGAGCTCCTTTATACTTTTAAGCATATGATGCTCAATGGAGTTGAGATCTGGTGGCTGTCAAGGCTGTCATATGATTTAAATATATATTTTTTTATTCTCATCAAACCATTCAGGGAGCTGCTGTGACCTGAGGATGGGGTGGAGTCATCCTGGAAGAGATCAAATCCATTGTCATTGGAATGTTTCATTTTAAAATAAGGAATATCAGAAGAAGTATTAATTTGCGCTTATGCTTATGAAGCTCAAACTCCACCAGAGTTACATCCAGATTTTGTGACCCTTTGAAGAGCTGTAATGTAATACTATTTGTTTTTAATGTATTGTTTTTATGGCAGCATGGTGGCAAAGTGATTAATATGGTCGCTTGAGGGTTGAGGGTTTAATACCTGCCTTAGGTCTATGCTCGGGGTTTACATGCTCTCCCTGTGCTTAATGGGTTTCCCCCACATAATTCGGTTTTCTCCCACAGTCCAAAGGCATGCAGCCTTTCTAGGATTTTCTGCAAAATAGTGGGATTTTGAAGCAACAATAGTGGATTGCCTCAAACAGCACATCACAGCCTACAGCAATGGCCACCATGGACTACAATTCCCAACACTGCATTACACAGTCACTCTCCTGCTCTCCAGAATTCCAATCATACACACCTGTTTCTAGTCAGCTACACTTTATTGAAATAGACTCTGAACTGTTTTTGTCACATATTAGTTCAATTGCCCCGACTTGGTCTGAATTTACTAAGCATTAGCGTTCTCATTTTTGGATATTTTACACTATTTTGTTTGTTGCGCTTCAGATTTTTACCTTGCCTGTAATACTCTGTTTGATCATTGACCAACCTCCTGCCTGTTTATGTTCCTGTCATACATTTTGGATGTGTATGCCTATGCTGTCTTTAGTAAAGGAACGATTATCTGAACTTGCAGCTGTCCACTCCTCTTCATTACTGACAAGTTCTGAAAATCTAGTTTAATTTAACAATATGGATTCAACACTTATTACTCTAAAAGTTATCAAACACACCATGTTTTTATTTTATTTTATATATAACATGCTCTAAGATTTAACTGTACAAACAAATGATGCCAAATAGAGCAAAGGAAGTTTGAGAAATTAGTGTTCAGCATATAGACCACATTATGCATAACTGAGTGAGCTGACAGCTTTCTTCAAAATAAACAATGCTTTAAATCAAGATATATGCATTAGAAGAGTGATGGTTGTAATGCCAAAGAGTACTGGAAGTTTAAATAGATAAAATATTACTCCTGATGAACACACTGTATTATATAATCAATAAAGAAGTCACAGGTTTTTATTTTTGCTCACATTCATGCTTCCTACATATACTTTTAAAAGGCATTTCATTCTGATAACTAACTTCAATTAAACATGGAAGTTTTCAGGTCCTGCATTAGACATTTGTAAGAATTTGAGACAGTTCCGACACAACTGTACAACCATGTTACTAAGCTTTTTTAATGACAAATGGGATGCTATAATATACATTCCATGCTAGAAGATTTAACTTGGATATTTAAGAAACTATTGTAAAAATAGGACACCTCATTAAGTACAGTATAAGCACATAAACTTATGTTAATGTCAGGGGGGGGGGGGAGACAAAAGTTTTTGAACTGGTCTGATGCATAATAGCAATACTTTATGCAATCAAATCAGCTCACAAGTTCTATTCAAATAGTGTTGTTTCACATACTGGATTTATGTTAAACAGATGCACTTTATAAACATTACTTATTCAAATATTTCAAAGTGGATATACTGTATTCCTTACATCCCTCCTGAATTGTGTGGCATTTTGACCACAATAAGTGACTAGAAGAATAGCCTGTGAAATAAGCGACACTGCAAATCAACTCTAAACCTATTATTATTATTATTATTATTATTATATTAAAAAAATCTACAATTTAAGTAGAGCAATGTTTTACAGGATGTATTTTCATTGTTCCTGGGACAGTCACCCGATCCAGAATCAATTGCTTAACAAAGACAAAGAAATAAATGAATTAATGAGTGCCAACATGCAGTTAGATTTGGGACGAAGTGGGAAATGCAAATTACAATTGCAAAAATTAATAAAACAAATAAATAAAACGGCAATAACCACTACAACACATTAATATCTCTCCATGCTCCATAGCCATACCAGTTTCAGGAATTTGGGTAATATTTTGTGTTGTTACGGATCCTACAGTAAATGCAATTTTATTGCATTAGAACTAGTCATAATTAATTATATAATCAAACACTGATGTGATAACTCCAAACATGCAGAGTCTTCACAAAATTTCAAATCTCTAGCAGATTTGGTCAATTTAATTTACACTTAATAGTTTAGACATTTAAAAATGACCTTTCTTGCACAGTTTCAGCAGTGGTGTAATAACCACACCAAACTCATTTAAAGAAATCATAAAGGGAAAAATGTTACATTTAAACAATGTCGAATGTTCTTCAATCCCAGTAAAACTATAAGTAATGCCTGGGGAATGTAGGTAAACAGGATTAGAAGCAAGACTGAAAATATAGCATTAAAAGCGTTCCTCTTCTGTTGGTTTCCTCCATCTCTGGTGGTCTGCGTTACGATATGAGAAGCTCGTGGTACTTGGTGTTTTAGAGCACACAGACACGCAGCAAAATGAAATCACAACCAATGCTATGATGAATATAAAAGTAAAAATAATGTCAGGGAAAATCATTTTATCAATCTCATATACAGCATATCCAAAGGCGATCAACCAAGCTACTACTGCTACTGCAATTCTGTACTTTATATTTTTATATCTCAAGAACGTTAATGGATGAAGCACTGCCAAGTATTGTTCAATGCAAATACAGGTTTGTATCACTGGTCTTCCATCCCAGGACAGACCAAGAACAAAAAAACTTACATAATATAACATGTCATTTTTAAAAATAAATGTGCTCAATGTGTCTATACCACATTCCAGGCAGTAGATGATCTCCATAATTGTGTGATTAAGAAAGAACACCTGAGTTTCTTTGATTTTATGTTCAGCACAAAAATAGATCCAAAGACAGACCAAATGGGCTGGAGTTCCAAGTAAGAAGCAAAGTATTGTGGTCACATAGCAAAAAATACTTCCAAAATAATTTCCTTTTGTACAATCCACAAAAGTGGAGTTTACAAACTGGATAGATGTGTTGGCCATTCTCTATTACCTTTGTGCTGCAAAGGGGAAAAAAAGGAAATGTGTAAATGCTTAAACAATAAAGACTATGTTAAGATCTCTTGCAGAAACTAAGGTATGCACACAACATACAAAACACAGAATTTGAAGAAAATTGCTGTTGTGCAATATATATGTATATTGTATGTTGTATTTTGTATATATTGCAATGCATCCTAAAGACTACCATATATAGGAAAATATTCACAAAAAGGTTTGTTTGCACATGTCATGTTGTATACACAAGAAACCTGTTAATCAGTGACAAACTGTACACAAAGAATTTGTTAAACCATAGATATTCATATTTTACAGCAAATAAATTAGTCAAAATTAGTCAAAAAGTAAAATATTAAATAACTTAAACTGCTTTGCTAAAGAATAAATGAATGAATGAATGAATGAATGAATGTTAATATTTTGTTAGGCTTGCACTGGAATTAACATCAGCACTAAATCTCTTCCGGTAATGTTTACCAAGTTAATAAATCACTCACAATAGACCTCTATACAGAAAATCCTCTACTCCTTTTGATTTTATCCATTTGGACTTCTCACTTCATTCAACTGGGTTGAGATCTTGTAACAGTGAAGGCTATAGCACATGATTTGCATTAACTGGATCCTCATCAAACTATACAGTGAGAGGTCATGCTCTATGGATGGGGTGGCGTCATTCTGGACGAGACCACTCCCATCAGAAATGTTGTGCCATACATGACAATAACAGAGACACCAGTTTTTCCATTATTTTGTCACCTGGCTGTAAATTAATGTTCAGTTTATGAATCAGAGTTTTTCCACCACTTAAACAAGAGGCAGGGCATCTAACTCCCCAAAATATTTTTTTTAGACAGAGTGTTACATTCTTTATGTATCATAGGAATATGCCAAGGATTACACCATAACATTCAGATGTAGCGCGTAATTAAGTACAAATATTTTGTTACTGTACATAAGAATTTTTTATCTGTACTTGTCTATTTTTTATATGTGATGAAAAACCTGTACTTTTAGTATGTTTTAAAAAGAGACTAATTATATACTGTTATATATATATACTGTTTTGGGTGCGTTGAAAGGATTCACCCAGTCAATTGCAGGGAACACACACATGCACAATCACACAATGGGCAATTTTGGGAACCAAAATTTAAGAGCCAATTAGCAAAATCTACTTGTCTTTGGACCGGATTGTGGGAGGAAACCAGAGTACAAGAGGAAACCCATTAATATTTTTAGAAAAATATACATTTAAAATAAATTTACATTTAATCCCTTGTAATGCCTACAATGGTCTCATTAACTTGTAAAGCATCTGAACACCGTCAATAAATTGTACATTTATTTATTCATTATTAATTTATGTTCTCATTCTGGTAAAACTTGTGAACATTTAGATTGCTGCAGAAAACAAATCTCTAGTAGACTTGCCCATCCATGTTATAAACAGCATAGAATTCAGTTTGTAATTAAAATACTTTTGGTATTATAGGTTACAGGGTACCACTGTAGCCTTGTACTTGTGTGTGTGTGTGTGTGTGTGTGTGTGTGTGTGTTGTTGTTTGCCCTGTGATGGACTGGAACCCTGACCAGAGCGTACCCCACACCATGCCTCGAGTCCCAAGGTATATGCTCCAGGCCACCTGTGACCCTGTACAGGGAAAGCAGTACAGTGGAACCTTGGATTGTGAGTAACTTGATCTTGAGCATTTTGCAAGACAAGCAAAATTTTAAAATAAATTTTAATTCATTTGAACTTTAAATAAAGCCAATGCTTCTTCTATCGTGCGTGCTGTGGTATTGTGGGTAATCGTCTCCCATGCTCAGTCTCAGTGCACGTGTGTCATGCACACTCGTAACACGACCGGCACTAGGACCCGGAAGTAATACAGTCGTGTTTCAGGAAGCATAAAAGGAAACAAGATGGCGCTTCACATTGCTCAGTCATTGAGTTTTGCCCATGCTATCGCTGATGCTTCGATCATCTAAACGTGAGTACTCACTTTCTTGGGTTTCGCTTTCGATTGGGTGTGTGTATTTAGAACGCGGGTTTATTTGTGTAAACTCTTCTAATAGTTCTAATAATAACCAGCGTGGTTATCCTGCCTGCTCGCGCTACTTCCGCGTTTGGGTTTACCATCCACGCTACAGGGCTAACTGCTAGTCTACTGGTTCATTTCCGGTTTGTTCGTGACAGAATGATTGAGCCTTCAGCAGTGAACCCAGCGGAGTTTGCTCGCCTCTGCGATGTGGTTGACCAGCACGCCAAGTTGATCGATCAGCTCCGTGGTGAAGTCGCGTCTCTCCGCAAGGAGCTCCAAGACGTCGCGGTCTTGCGCCGCGAGGTGGCGGAGCTGCGACAGGAGAATGCGACCCTCCGCGGGGCGGCTGCTCAGCCGGCTGTTGCCACGCCCATCGCAGCGGCTGCTGCACCGCCAACTCCCTCCCCATCCTCTGATGTTTTTCTGGCTTTACCGGATAAATGGGATGTCACAGATGGGAAATGCAGTGTTTTTCTAACCGCATTGGATCTCGTGTTTGAGTTCAATTCCACCAGGTACTCCACAGACCGACTGCGCATTGCTCTTCTCGTCTCGTTGCTATCCGGGCAGGCAGCTGAGTGGGCCATGGCAGTTCTTCGCTCAGATTGAGACGTCGCCAACTCATACACGGAATTCACCCGCCAACTCAAACTCACCTTCGAACATCCTGCTGCTGAGGTGGAGACCGACTCCAAACTATATCACCTACGGCAGGGAGGGTCGTCCGTGAGCCGCTACACAGCGGAATTTCGTACCCTTGCTGTGCAGACTGACTGGGGAGACTCCACCCTCCGGACGACCTACTATGAGGGACTGGCTTCACGTATAAAGGACGAGCTCGCCGGACGAGAGCTCCCAGCGACCTTGGAGGGTTTAATCCAACTCGCCCTCCGGATCGACCAACGTCTGCTCGCTCGCCCCAAGCCAGCTCCCCGTACCCTGCCGCCCATCACGATGCCATTAGTCTGCTCCTCGATCCACCACTTTCTTCCCCCAAGCTCCAGTCTCCGAAGCCCGATCCTCATTCACTGCTCCACCTACCGGACCCGTCGGTTCTCCACCTCCCGCCGTGGTTAACACAGGAGCCGGGGAACCCATGCAATTAGGGCGCGCCTCCTTAACTGCTGCAGAACGGGAACGCCGATTCAGAGAGGGGTTCTGCGCGTATTGTGGATCTGCTGCACACCACCGAGCCATCTGTCCTCTGCGACCGTGAAACGCGCAGACCCGGTGAGAAATGAGAGTGGCTCATCGGGTTCCATCTCCCTCTCCACCACCTTGACCGATGATTCCCATCTCACGGTAAAAGTACACCTCCAGTTTGACCACAAACAAGTTGGAAGTACCGCGTTCATCGATTCCGGTGCCACGGGCAACTTCATTGACTCTTCTTATGTCAAAAGACTGGGGGTAAAGACAGAGGCGTTATCCCAGCCCGTAACTATTACATCAGTTGATGGTCGGCCCCTCTCCTGCAGTCCCATCACCCTCCGAACCCAGCCTATCACCCTCGTCATTAACCAGCATCAGGAACAGATCCAGCTTTACATCACCTCCATTCCGTCACCACCTATCATCCTGGGACACCCATGGCTACTGCGTCACGACCCACTCATCTCCTGGACCCAAAACCGGTCTCTAGGGAGACCGAGGTCCCTGATGTCGACACAGATAACATCCCACGAGACTACCGGGACCTGGCTGAAGTCTTCTGCAAGAAACGTGCCACCCATCTACCTCCACATCGCCCCTACAACCTGGCGATCGACCTTCAGCCAGGCTCCATCCCACCCCGCGGCCACCTCTATTCCCTATCCAAGAACGAGATGCAGGCAATGGAGGAGTATGTCTCCAGCGGACTTCGCCATGGTACCATCCGGCCCTCCTCCTCACCTGCCGCCGCGGGGTTCTTTTTTGTGAAGAAACGCGATGGTAGTCTTCGTCCCTGTGTCGATTACCGGGAACAACATCACCATCAAGAACCGACACCCGTTGCCTCTTACCAACTCTGCCCTGGACGCCCTCTCTGGCGCCACCATTTTCACTAAGTTGGACCTCCGGAGCGCCTACAACTTGGTGCGCATCAGAGAGGGCGATGAGTGGAAGACGGCCTTCATCACCCCTACCGGACACTATGAAAGCCTGGTCATCCCCTTTGGTCTCTGCAATGCACCCGCGGTATTCCAACAATTTATCAACGACGTTCTCAGAGACATGTTAGGCCGCTGGGTGTTCGTCTACCTGGACGACATCCTCATTTACTCCCGAACCATCAACGAACACGTCCAGCACGTCAGGGCGGTCCTAAAGAGACAGTTCGTGACAACGTGTGTCACTGTACAATATAGTCAACATCCATGCACACGTGTACAGATTATTATACCATTGTGACCACGTGTGCACACATGCGTAAAGCAAAAGCAAGTGTCATTACAGAGGTTCCTTGCTAAAGATCTTGTCTCTCTCTGTCAGAAAGCAGTGATTTTGTTAGTGTGTGCACATGTGCATTAGAAATGTTAAAGAAGTTTGTGTGTTTGTTTGTGCCCACACACGTGTGGGTATGTGTGAAAGTCATTCTACTGTCCTTTCATCTTACTCCAGCTTTACACATACTGTACACACACAGGCACGCACAAACACACACACTCAAATGAAAACACTCCTCTGTTGGGATTCTTTTCAAAGGTAAAGTGTAGATCTTTTTTTTTTTTTTTACTTCATATTTCTGAACAAATTATTATGGAACAATTTATGCTTATTAAAGGCTGAACTGTATAAACAATTAGTTCTTAAGATAGATATCAAGAAAGATCTTTATTTTTGTAGAGTACTTGTACTTTTGTACCTAAAGTACATTTTACAGCACATATTTAGCACTTACAGTACACTTAAGTAAAAGGTTTAAGTGGTGCTTACTTTTATAGATGAGTACTTCTACTTTTACTTAAGTATTGAATTTGTGTACTTATGTTGCCTCTTGTCACATCATCATCACCATCATTATACTTCTATTCAATAGATAGATTAAATAACACTTTGTAAACAGCTGGTTGTTACATTTAGTTATGGGACATGCATGAAAGAAGTTTTCATGTTATCACCTCCCTTATTGGAGCCCTAAGCTTTACCAATCTTTCTTGTACTTGGAAAGACAAATCCATCCATCCATCCCATTGTTGCTAAGCAATTGTTGGCCACAATTATTTTTTTACATTTTGCCAGCTGTCATTGCTGTAGGGGAAGTTACACTGCTTAAGACACCAACCTCTGGCAACCTACAGGCACACACAGTATAGTTACAGCCATATAGTCTAACCAAACATGGAATGAAGAGAAACCACATACCTACTGTACTAATATTGTTTAAAAGGATGTGCTGAGTAGGATTCTGGAGTTGCTTTGCAGACCAAATCTTGGCTCTGTTGTGTTCCAATAAAGTTTATCTTCACTACCAAGAAACCCCTGATTAATTCAGTCTGATTTAATTACCCTTAACAGTCTATGTATGTAATGAAAAGAAAGTTAAATAATACCTAAGGAAAGTAAGTTAACAGGATTATAAGCAATGCTGCAAAAATTAAACTATTATTGTTGGATCCCTACATATCTGCTTGTCCGATTATTGATGCATTTACGGTTTATTGAAGCACAAACAGCACAAATACACAGCCAAACAAAGTCACAGTCACTGTTGTGAAATACTTTTTATTTATTTTTATTTTTTGTTTTAAATAGGTAAAAACACATTAATCCAAAATCATATTATATCCATAGTATTAAAAACAATACATAGTTTGACGGAGAACCCTACACCTGGTCCGCTCTCTGTTCAACCCTGCACACCTTCCAGCACTTCAGCTCTAAGGACAGCGGAAAAGGGGCAGAGCGTCGTAACCATTCACGGCCGTGAACCATTAACCATTCTACAGCTTTACAATAGAGAAATTAAAAAGTACATTAGTGTGTGCATTTGTGTGTGTGATTTGAAGTGACCTACAGTACACAGGTCTGGTCATATGAAGGCACACCTTGTACACTTAAAGTATATGGCTGTGTATGTTTTAACATACACTGTAATCAGTAAAATTACTACCCTTAGTGACTTTGTATTATATTATTATTATTTATTATTATATATTTGTATTATAAATAGATTAATCATTCTGCAAAATGTCTTACAAACACTACAAGTATTTCACATTTACATTTACATCTAGGCATCTACCATCTAGGTTCTTATCCAGTGCGACTTACAAAAAGTGATTTGAAATTTACGTCACTGAATAGACACTTACAGTACACTGGGTTTCTAGGTTACTAGGTTGTACGTAAGTGCCATTAGTCAAACACTGGCATTAGTCCAAGTATTGAAGAAACAGATACGTCATAAGATTAAAAGATCGTCAAAGAAAGTACGGGCATTTAGAGGAAGTTTGCTTCACCTCCTAGATGCCATAACAGAAAAGAATCTGGATAAATGTCGTCTATGATCCCTGAGAGATGGTGAAACAAGGCAAGCAGTGCTGGAGGATGGGAGGGAACGTGGTGCAGTGCGTCATCTGATTAGAGCAGAGAGAGATCCAGGTGGAGACCTGAGTACCTGAGGGAAGAAATGAGTGCATAAGTCATCTGCAAACCAATGGTATGAATAGAAGAGACCATGTATAGAGAGAGAACAGAAGAGGACCAAGTACTGAGCCCTGTGGGACACCAGTAGAGAGTCTGCATGAGGCAGATGTGGATCCACTCCATGTCACCTCATACGACCTAACTTTTAGGTAAGAAAGTAAATCATTGCCACGCTGTTCCATAGATTCCAAAGTTTGAAAAAATAGATAACATAATCTTGTGGTTCACTGTGTCAAGTGCAGCTGACATGTCCAGGAGGATGAGGACAGATGACAGTTCAACAGATCTATCAGCATGGAGCTTCTCAGTGACTGACAGAAGGGCAGTCTCTGTGAAATGTGCCACTTTGAATCCAGATTGGTTGGGATCATTAAGGTTGTTTTGTGAGAGATAAAGAAACATTTGGTTATAAACATTCCTTTTAAGAATTTTGGGAATAAAAGATAGAGGCAATACCGGGCGATAGTTGTTAACTTCTCTTGGGTCCAGGCAGAGATTCTTGATGATGGGATTAACCCTTGCCTTCTTAAAAGCAGCAGGAACATGACCAGATGATATGGAATGGTTGATAATGGTTATGATGCAGGGAAGGCTCTGAAGCATTGTGGAAGGGAGTGGGTCTAATGAACAGGTGGTGGGGTTGGATGCAGAAAAAGCAAAAATATTTTAGAACAATGTATAATTTACCAATGAGGCCAGAATACTAGACACTCTTGTGTTGTAAGAAATACAAAGTCAGCAAATCTGAGTATATTATAACTAATTATAACTAATATATACTATAACGTCGATATGTGGTGGGGTTGGATGACGAGTCAGGAAGGGAATGTCCTAGTTCTAGAAAGTTCTAGTGTAGGATTGCTGCAATTTTTCCGTCGTAGAATGTGACAAAGTTGTCAGCAGTCAGAGAGGATGGGGCAGGAAGAGTCGGTCGGTTGAGTAGTGAGGAGAAGATTGTTGTGGAGTTTGACAGGATCATGTGCAGAGGCTTCCAGCTTTTCTCTGTAGAAGTCAGTTTTGACAGAAGTCACGTCACATGAAAATTTGGAGAGAAGAGTCAGGTAAGAGACAAGATCTGCGTCAAGCTGCAATTTCTTCCATCTTCTCTCTGCAGTTCTTAATTATCTCCTGTTGCGTAATACATCAGAGAGCCAAGGAACAGAGCAAGAAGTCTTCCTTGGTTTAGAGGACAGAGGGCATAGGAGATCTATGGATGAGGAGAGAGAGGAGAGGTAAGTTTCAGTCGCAGTCTCTAGTGGTAGAGAGGAGAAGGATCCTGGGTCTGGGAGGGATGATAGGGTGCATGAAAACACAGAGGAAGGGGAGACAGAATGAAAGTTTCTGGGTGTAAAAGAAAAATTTTGGTGGTTAGGTTTAGACAGATACACAAGGGTCTATAGCGGAGAAACCTTCAGTATACAGTATGTAGCTAAGCACTGCCCACAAATCACACCTTAAGGAAGCCTGAAACTATTCTTGATTAATTACCTGAGAACAAATAAATTTAGACCTACTTCAATCACACTGCAATCAACACTACCAAACAGCAAAAACTATGTATACAGTTAGAACCAATCGCATTTCAAAAACAGTACAAGATGTCCCCTTGCAGCAAATGTGTGATGCGGCAGGTTGGTCATCTCCGCACACATCTGTCAGATTTTATAGTTTGGATGTCCATGCCACTCCAGGCTCACGGGTCCTCGAGTCAGCATCCCAGAATTATGTCTGAGACCTCTTTGGTGACTGTGCGCACACTACTGGGGGTCCAGACACTTGTAGGGCGGCGGCGTTGGTATTCTAGTTCCCATAGCATTTTCACACAGCATCGAGTGTAGCTTTCGAAAGGAAACATCTCGGGTTACTTTGCTGTAACCCTGTTCCCTGAAAAAGCGTGAACGAGTTGCTGCACTCCAATGCCACACTGCGGGCGTGACTGGCAGTCCTTTCAGACAAAAATTGACCTGAGGAGGTTTCTGGTTCAGCCTGCAGGTGCGCCTCATCAGATGATGTCACCTGACCGAGGTTATATAAGCCAAAGTTTGGCATGTTTGACACGCACATGCTTCACAACCGGTGGAACACAGAGTGTAGCTTTTGAAAGGGAACAATGACATGCTGACTGCTTGTGGAGAAAAAACAACTATTAACTAAAGCCAGACTTATTCAAAATTTTTGTGCAATAGCAAAATTGCAATGAGATTTAATCTTGTTCAAATGTCCTTCCAAGATTTTTTCTTTCTTTCTTTCTTTGCAATTATTTCTTTCTTTGCAATGCAATTCTTTTTTTTAGTGTTGAACAGCCCTGTCTTGTCACATGAAAATGCATTAACTTTCTTTTATGTTTGACTGAATGGATTCTAAGTTGGCTTATTTAATGTAGAGTAAGTTGCAAGTTGGTAATTTTACAAATGTAAAACTGATGCTATCTTCAAATGTCAAATATCTTCAAAATTAGCGAAAGGTAGTTTTAGCCATTAAATATTAGCTGTGTACTACAAAGATAACAGCTTAATGTCTAATATTAATAATAAAAAGTGGCACAATTACCAAAATATATTTGAATATGTGTCAGACAGTTTCTTCTAATACATTACAGTATACTGTTTGTTCATCCAGAATTCATGAATGTACGTAGTGGTACATTTATAATGTATTTACATAAATACAGTATATGCAAGCTAATTTTACATAAACTAATAAATGTAAATGAATTGCAATATGCATTTTCAGAATTCTATGCTGAATTTGAACATGCATTATTCATCCTGTAAAAGTGAAGTTAAAAATGTAAATACAAAATATTGTTGCAAAAAATTTCAGAGTACTAGAGTATGTCATCTGCATGAATTGTCTGTCCCAAGCCCAGATAAAATAGGAGGGTTGCGTCAGGAAGGGCATCTGGTGTAAAACTTGTGCCAAGCTTGTGTGCGGTCTGGATTGTCTGCTGTGGAAACCCATTGCTGGGAGCACCTGAAGGACCAACAATTTATTTGATTTGCAACAATTTAAAAATATATATATAATTGCTATTAAATAGTATGAGTTAGGCTACTCAATAATGCAAGTAAAGAATGATTAATATGAACGAATACAACAAACTCAAAAACTGATAGTTCTGTTTACTTAAAAACGGAAACACCATTACTTAAAAAAATTTATGTAACTGATTACCTAAAATTTTTTTTTTAGTATTGCCAACTTTTTCGGGTACATAGTGACCTGAAAATTGACATGGGCAAAGGTTGAAGCTTGGCATGAGCTCAAAGCCTGGTATGGATACAGGACAGTTGTTAGGAATGACCACAGGGTAAGGGCTTTGCATGTTGCTGGAGCTGGACCTTGGCACAGACACTGGGTTGAAGATTGTCTTGGGCACAGGGCATGATTCAGACAAAAATAGTTAGGAACAGGGCATGATATTAAAGAGTTAAAGAGATTGCCAGATGCTGAGCAGAAAAATCGAGCTTTAGGAAAGGCTATAGAGATTGCCAGTTTGACCTCCTCAGTGTGATGAATAAGCAGAGTGGCTTCAGCCAGGGCTGAAATATGATGCTGGGAACCGCTCTATCTGTCCCAATAGCACCCATACCTACCGTGTATTCTGCATCTCATTGGAGTGAGGCTCTCTGAGCAAATTGTCACTGCACTCTGAGCTTACTCACTGGACCTCAAATTGGGTATGAACCCTCCCAAAAAATTCTGAGCAGACTCAAATCAGCAAAACAACAGCTGCATAAATTCCACAACATTCCCAAGACTAGAATGCTGCTATCAGACTAGGAGCTGTGATAGTCAAGTGAACAAGGAGAGGATCAAAATAAATCCACTATTACTACCCAGATTTAGATTCTTTGGAGCCCTCACTATAGAACCTGCACTGTACAAAAAACTCAACCAAGTTCAAACTCTGCTCCAAAATATGTGCTCAGCATGGAAATAAGTCTCCACAGTCCTGTTGGCATGTCATTGCAATTATTCACTCTCACACACTCATAATCTATACCACTTTATCCTCTATTTAGGGTCGTGGGGGCATGTAGCCTATCTCGGGAGAATAGGGCACGGGGCAGGGTACACCCTGGACAGGGTGCCAATCCCATGTCAAAGCATGGAATGTAAAATATTTTACCTGGAATGAAAGGCAGCAATATTGGCATGATCCTAGGCTGAGGAAATCGCCAGGTTGTCCTCCTCAAGGTGCCTGAGCAGAAAATTGACCTTCATGCAAGGCTGTGGAAGATTGCCAAGTTTACCTCCATAGTGTGGATGGAGGCAGAAGCAGAGGTGGAATCAGGGTTGCTTGGAGAAGAGCTCTGCTGTCAACCTTTTATTGGAGCTCTGTGCTGTATGCTTGTGTGCGCTGTGTAAAGTTCATATGCGTTAACACTTTCTATTTTTAGTTATTGTATAAGATATCTGACAAACACTCTTTCAATCGGACAAGTAAATGACAAGTTTGTGTCCAGAGAATCTACTCCACACTTTACTATTCCCCCATGTCTGAAATCTGCTCATGATGAGCTAATGCCGCCAGACACGGAAAAGCCGCCAGGACGAGGTTTTCTTGGCATTTTTAAATGTCTACCTAAGATCCCATGCCGTCTCCCACACGCTAAGTGAAAATGAACAGGGCACCACTATCCGCACTGCTCAACACTGGAAGTGCGGTAATGTTTGCACGTCCATCGATCGTGCCTCCTAATGCGCTTCTGTGTCACCTTATCTGTGTGCACTAGCATCCACGGTGAAAGGCAGAAGATTGTAGTAGAAGATTATCAGGGTAAATATAAACTTAAGATGGCATAATCCCTGAGCTATCTCATCTGCACCACCTCAGACAGATCTTGGGCTGAGGGGTGAGAGAATGATGTATATTCTATTAATATAATATGTCTCTATATTATATTAATATTAGATATCATATATAAAATATTATAATATTATACGCAGAAGTACACACAGGCCCTGAGATGGGAATCGAACCCGGACCGATGAGGTGCAAGGCGACAGATCGTAGTGTAGGAGAAAGATACACAATTGAATTTATATCAGAAAAAATAGATCTGTTTTAAATTTCTATTGTAAATTATAGCTACCATTTTATAGATGAACCTTTTTATAAGGAGCAAATATATAAAACTTTTGGCGTTTTTGCTTGGTTGTTCATAATTTGCTTCATGTAAGTGAATCTGTTTTTATTGCTATTATATTATTAACTGTTATTATGTAACAAATTTACGGTCTTTCTATGTGAAAGTACATAAAAACGGACAATAAATACTTGTCTTTCTAGCTTTGGTTTAGGCAGAATGTTATTCTTATTGTGACATTTTCTTGTATACAAACAAATCAAGCATTATATCATTTTGTACTTGACAATATTTTACAATATCTATTGAAAGTTAAAAAACTTGTTTAGCAAAGTGACAGCATAAACTAGTTCACTATTTAAAATAATACAAAAGTGTAATTGTGTTTACAATTTAACAATCTCTGAGCCAAATTTAATAAGGAAAATCACCTCTTATTATATAACTATTATATTACTATGTAAGTCAATATAAATATTTAAAATGCAATTGATTTCATCAACCAACAAATCACAATCGCAGTATGCTGAAATAAAAATCAGGAAAGGCCGTTGGATTAAAAGGTGTGTCCTTCTGACTAGTACAAAAAAAAAAAATGAAAAAAATAATAATTAAAAAAAACTTGTTACTTCTTATGTTGATCCTACAGATTTTTCCAAAAGTTTTGTGAAATAATTATGAATCCCACTAATTCCTTTTCTGAAATCTCTTTTGAAATTACTTCTGATACTTTAGACATTTTAAATGACCTTGCTTGTACAATTTCATAAATGGTGTAATTATCACACCAAAGACATTTAAAGAAGTTATAAAAGGAGCAATATTACATGTAAGCAATATCTGGTCTATATTTCGACTAGTAAAAATGGTAAGTAATGTCTGAGGAAGGTAAGTGAATAAAATTAGAATCAATGATGTAAATATAGTACTAAAGGCAATTCTTTTCTGTTGGTTCCCTGCATCTCTACCTGTCTGGTTTGTGGTATGTGTAGCTCCTGGCCCTGGGTGTTTCAGAGCAAGCAACACAGATACACAGCAGAATAAAATTACAGCCAGTGTTATGATGAACACAGAGTTGATAAAAGAATCAGGGAAAGCTAAGAAATTTGGAAACTTGTACAAAGTGTATCCAAGTGATATGAACCAAGCTGCTACAGCTGCTGCAATCCTGTATTTTATACCTTTATATCTCAAAAATATTACTGGATAAAGCACTGCCAAGTACTGTTCAATACAAATGCAGGTTTGAACCAAGGGCCTTACACTCCAAGACAAACAAAGAAAAATATAAATTGCTGTAGTGAATGTGGTATTTTTTAAAACAAACATATTGACTATTTCTGCAGCACATTCAATGCAGAGGATGAGCTCTGCTATAATGTGATTTAGAAGAAACACATGACTTTGTCTGACATTCTGGTTAATGCAAAAAAACCAGAGACAACATATATTGGCTGGCATCCCAATGAGGAAGCAACATGCCATGGCACAGTATGAGAAAATAAATCCAAGATGAATTTCTTTTGCACAGTCAAAAAAAGTAAATTCAGCTGGTAGAATTAGAGTGGAATTGATGACCTGTTTGGCTGCATTAGTCATTCTGTAAAACAAAAGATTGTGTGAAATCACAAAATAAAAAATAGGGACAATAAGAAAAAGAGATGATGAGGTAAGATTATTATTTTTTTATATATATCTTGCCTTTATGATCATCTTGCATGAGACTGAATCAGAGACTGAATGCTTATCTCTGAGCAAGAAGTAAAAAAAACAAAAATATTACCTGTGGACTGATGCAAGACTTCTGAAAGTTTTCTGTTTAAAGATGAGATTGCATACAATGGAGTTGGAAGACTAAAATTGAAATGGTCTTGCAAAAGTAGCTGCATGTCCTGTCAGTTTAAAATATTAACAGTCTATTCAAATATTTTGACGTGCACTGTGATACAGTACCAGTCAAACATTTGAACACACCTTTTAACTCAATGTTTTTTGTTTTGTGATTTATTTTCTTCATTCATTCATATTCATGAAATAAAGCAAAATTAATTAGGAAATTAAGGAACAACAACAGTCAGATGTTATTTTAAAATATGAAGGTCAGCGGTTCTGGAATAGTTCTTGCAAGAACATTTGCAAAATCCATCAGGCACCATGAAGGCTCTCATGAAGACAATCCCAGGAAAACAAGATCAAAAATCATCTCTGCTGCAGAGGAGAAGCTCTCTAATTACAAGCCTCAAAAATGATAATTTAACAGCATCTCAGAGTAGAGCTATTATGAAGGCTTTAACTAGCATGAGTTAAAGTTAATGAGGATGAACTATCCTAGGAAGATTATTGCATATTTTTGATGGCTTTAGCATTGTTTTACAGTGTATAAAGAAATATAAATGGAATTAGAATGTTTGTCCAAACTTTTAACTGTTTACAGAGCAAAAAAAAAAAAAAAAAAAGTCCTATGATGACGGCCTATTGGACACTCTGCTGTTGTAAGAAACACAGTTCTCCAAATCTGCAACTTTTCAGGCATAGTTGGAAAAAATATTAATAAGCATTTACATGAAAATGTATTAATATAACTATGATATTTTAAATACATTTATCATCTGTTTTTAATTTATAAAAGCTTTTGAAGGGAGTTTGCAAATATGGTAAATTGCATTTGCAAATTGCCTGTGATGTGTGTGTGTGTGTGTGTGTGTGTGTGTGTGTGTGTGTGTGTGTGTGTGTGTGTGTGTGTGTGTGTGTGTGTGTGTGTGTGTGTGTGTGTGTGTACTGCATGCAATGGAGTAGTAACCTGTCCAAGCTCAATTACAGTATATACTACTTCAACTAATACCCCATTCCACAGGCGACTTTGCTACCTCCCAATGTCTGCCGATTTGAATTGAACGCTAGAGAGTTTGCGGTCAATACCAATTCAGTAAATTTAAAAGTTTCGTCTTGAGGACTTACTGTATTTGATGAAGCCCTACAGTAAAAGTGAACTTACTGATAAAGAGCTTGTGACCACTACAGGACATCTAGGGGGAGACGTGTTGTGGAGAATGCCTTTGGCATCCTTGCCAGTGACTGTATTTATATGATTAACAATGTGTTTACTATTGTAAATATCAATAATTATTTACGTAACTTGTATAATGTGTTTTTATCATAAATAGAATTTAATGAAACTTGATTTAGAAATATTATAATGAAATCTTACTCATGTTTTCCAAACTTTTGAATGAAATTAAATGAACAAACCACAAAACACAAGAACAAATCCAGCAAAGTAAACTCCACAGCTCCCATATCCACTCAGATGGTGTCTTTATTAATTTTTAACAGTTTTGACAGTTAAGATCAACTGCCTTTTTATACAGTTATACAGTGATGTAATCATCTCACTGAAAACATTTATGTTATTCACAATAAGCAATGTATCAGTGTGTACGATAAAATGTCAACAGTATTAGAAGCAATGCTAATACGACTATATTAATGGCATTATATTGTTGGTTCCCAATGTTTTGATGTGTATGCATTTTGGTATGTATATTTTCTGATCCTGGATATTTAAAATCAGACAGCATAAATAAACAGCAGATCTAAATCTGTCACTGCTGCAAAAACACTAAGAAAGAAAAATGGTTATGAAAATGTGCTACATCAATCTCATATAGGCCACATTCAAATGCTATCCACCTTTTGCAGATTTGCAGCAGCTGGTAATCTTGTCATTTTTAAAGATAGATAATGCCCATTAACTTCTGTATACACTGTATACCCACTTCCTTTATTTTTATTTTTTGTCTATTTGTTAAACTTAGTTAATGAGATCATCAAACTGATTTTAATATCACACAAAGCAATTCCAAGTAAATACAAAATGCTTTCATTTATTAAGGGAAAAACAGCTGTCCAAACCTATCTGACCCTATAGTAAATGGTAATTCTCTACCCCTTGCTAAATCGTGAATAACCTGTGATTTTTAAGGTAAATTTCTCTTGCCACACCCAGGCCTGATAACTGCCAAACTGTTGATTTTTTTAGCGTTGAATTAAGAAATCATTTAAATAGAACCTTTTGGCAATGTAAAGCATGTTACAAATCTACATTTTGAAAACAATGTGATCTAAAGAAATTCAAAAACAGATGAAGGACAAAGTAATGCATCAGTCCCAGACCGGGTTACCAAGTTATTGTCTTTGGCATTCCAGCGAACCACAGATGGGGAAAACTTGGAACTGTGGTGACTCTTCCCAATAGTGGCCGGCCTACCAAAATTACTCCAAGAACACAACGACAACTCACCTAGAAGCTCATAAAACCTAGGGCAACATCTAAAGACCTTCAGGTCTCACTTGTCTCAGTTAAGGTCAGTGTTCATGATTTAACAATAAGAAAGAAACTGGGCAAAAATGCCTTCCATGAGGAATTTTTCAAGGCGAATGTCATTGCTGGCCAAAAACTCTTTTGCCAAAAATATCTTTATTATCCCAAAGAAATATTCTAACGACTTAAAAGTTTTACTTTTTGGAAGGTCTGTGTCACGTTATCTGGCATAAAATTAACACAGCATTTCATTAAAAAAAACATACCAATAGTGGTATAGTGATGGTCTGGGGCTGCCGCATAATCAATTGAACCATGGATGTCTGTGCTCTACCAGAAAATCCTGTCCTGCCATAAGATTGTGACATCAAGCTCAAGCCCACTTGGGTTATGCAGCAGGACAAGGATCTAAAACACACCAGCATGTCCATCCCTGAATGGCTCAAGAAATACAAAATTAGGGATTTGAAATTGCCCAGTTAAAGTCTGGAAGTAAATACAATTGAGATCCTTAAACAGCCTGTTTATGGTTAAAAACCTTTCAATATGGCTGAATTAAAGCAATTAGGAGAGTGGACCACAATTCCTTCACAATTATGTAAAATAGGGTGGCACAACCAGTTATTAGGTTTAGGGGGCAAATACTTTTACATCTAGGGCCAGGCAGGTTTGGACACCTTTTTCCTTTAATAAATTATGTCATCATTTATTTTTCATTTTGCCTTTACTTTTGACATTTGATCATAAATTTGTTTGATGATATAAATTATTTTAATGTGACAAACATGCAAAAGAAAAAAAACCCGGAGGGGGCAAATACTTTATCATGGCACTGTAAGGCTTTTTATTACAATGATTATTAAACATGACAATGTTTAACAACAACAACAAAAAACATCTGTGCTTACACTTGGTAAACCTCATTTCTGCATTAAAGCGAGACTGATGTCAAATTAACAAATATCTTCGCTGTCAAACTGTTACACATGATTTATTTTCATACTGAGCACACTAAAATACCTTATTATGAAATACAGTCTATAATGCTTTACCAAAATAGTTCAAAACTCTTCATGTTTGTTTTTTAATATGTGTTTGCTTTTTTAGCTTTCGGGTCCATGTTCAGCTCTTGCTTTTATTCAACTCTCACTACATGATGCATGCAATTTAATTTTTATTTATTTGTTTGTTGGCTTTCTTTAGCTAAAAAGTCTACAAAAAAGTCTTAATTGTCCCATGTGTATGCTTTTAGTGGATTTGGTTTTGGGCTGTTATTAAGTTGTGCACTCCCTTAAACTCAATGGCTTTACATTTGATCTCCAACCATTTGATCTTATGGTTGAAAATCTGATTGTATACAATATATGGTTTGCCTGAACTTTTGGGGGGCCTGTTTTTCATACAGTTATATTCTTGTGGGAATTAGGGCTAGTCTACTGATTTTCTTTTAGCTTGACTTTCTAAACCACATTTCAGAAGTTCTCACAGTGGAGCCAAATTGATTATTTTTTGCCAGAAGGTTTCTTAAATCTCCCTGGATGTAAGAATTTCCAGCAGCTCCAAACCTCTCAACAAACACTATTTCTTCACTATGTCTTGACTTTCTTAAAATGAATGCCAAATGTATAATGTTATGTGACTAATGAAACCTAAATAAATTGGTAAATTCCCAAAAATGTTGTCATAGTTGAAAACCTTCCTGACTATTAGAAATCAGTTATCAAAAAAAACAGCATAAGGCCATGCAAATCCTGGTATACAAGTTATTACTATTTAAAATTATATTAAAATCCAAATGCATCAGAATGTGTGCACTGATAAAAAGCTGTGGTTTAACATACAGCTGCCATTACAATCAGTGCTGCTATTCCAAAAAATTAAACAACACATTTGTATATATTTGACCATAATAATCTGTATAGGCCAGGATATGGAATATGCAGTGGTATATAGAACATTAGCTACTGTACTTTAAAACATTTACTGTTTAAAATGAACATTACACCTTGCTCATTAGGAACTACTCAATCATATTGATACGTATACATTTACATTTCATACAAACTTCAGAAGAATTTCTTTTTGATTATCTAAAGCTGCTTTGTGATGCTTTTGTGAGTACTTTATTAATTCCAAAGGGAAATTGTATAAGCCAGTTCACATGTTATACAAGTAAACAACAAGCAAGAATTGCAGTGAGGAAAAGGTAAAAAAAAAAATAAATTACAATTTAAGGTGCCTTAATGAGGCAAACATGGTGTCTGGACATACTGCTTCTATGTACACGTATATGATGATTGCATATACCGGTGGGAACAAAACTGTACATAAGTCGCACAAGCAAGTTGAAATAGTAATATATATAATGAACCAGCAAGTAATGTATATAACCAGCAAATATTAATAAAAGAGGGGATGAAATAAATAAGGGATGTGACCACAGTGCAATGAAGACAGAATGTATATGAGCCTATTTATTGTGATGTCAGAGAAGGAAATACCTCTCCTGACACAGAGCAGAGTTATTGTAAAGTCTAATTGTAGTTGGCAGAAAATAACAGCAAAGCTGAATCATTCTCTTACTAAAAAATAAGCTCCCCTGTTCAGCTAGTAGATTGTGGAGAGGATGTGAGTTGTTTTCAGTGATGATTAACATTTTGTGTAACATCTTTCTCTTGAGAGGCTCAAAATTGTTTGATTAGGAAGATGCACACTGCTTGTTCCCTTAAGCACATTTATCGTTTACAATTGTAGCCACACTAAGGACTTTGAAATCTGTCAGCAAATCTATTGCCAAAGTTAATATTAGATACTTAGATCACATCATAAATATGAAAACAGCAACAAAAAGAACTTTATGCTAATTAAACATTTAAATCGTACAAAAATTACACAATAAAATATTTAAATGATTTCAAGTTAATAGTGGGGGAAAACATATTGTGGATGTTGGCCAAATAAAGTTTTTATATTCTATTGATTATTCTAGTGAATCTATAATTGTTAAACTCTTAACAGTGAATCAGGTATTCCCTTGCTGATCCAAATGTTATTCTAACAAACATTGTTTTAATGGATGAGAGCATAACACAGCTAAAAGACTGCACAAGATAGCACATGACAGTAAAAGTAAGAATACAGATTAACAAAGAAAAATTAGGAATATTATAATTGTCTGTAATGTATTAAATAATTGGTAGAAATCCAGTAAAACCTATTTTGGAAACTTGCTTAACATGTTCTACATTTCCTGTTTAATTTTAAAAGCATGTTTACTTTTAATTTTTGGATTTCTTGAAAAGTGTTAACAGCATAGTCAAATAAATGACTTCAGGTCGGAACCTGAAGATTCTCAGAGCTCATAAGGGCACTTTAACTGTGTTCATGTAGCCTTGTTAGTTTTTGTGCTGATGCATCATTTGTATACATACAGCTTTTTAAAAAATCTTTGTAAGAAATTTCACTAAACAACTCTGATTTATTTCTTCTGATATTTAAGACATTTTAAATGATATTCCTTATACACATTCAGGAATGGTGTAACCATAATACCAAAGACATTACACGAATTTAAAATTGGAGAAATGTTACATTCAAACAATATCTGATCAATTTTAAAAGAAGTACAAATCATAAATAAAATCTGGGGAATATAAGAGAACAGCATTAGTAGCAGTGCTGAAAATATAGTATTAAAGGCATTTCTCTTCTGTTGGTTCCTTACATCTCTGCCTGCCTCATTTCTGGTGTGTGTAGCTCCTGGGACTGGGTGTTTTAGAGCATGCAACACTGACACACAACAAAATGAACTCACTGCCAATGTTATGACAAACACAATGTTGTTACCAAGATTAATTGAAGTCATTTTGATCAGCTGGTATGAAGTGTATCCAAGTGCTATGAGACAAACTGCTACAGTTGCTGCAATTCTGTATTTTACACCTTTATATTTCAAGAATGTTACTGGATAAAGCACTGCCAAGTATTGTTCAATGCAGATGCAGGTTTGTATTAGAGGCCTTTCATTCCAGAACATCCAGGTATAAAAACAAATCACCACTGTTAATGTGTCATTTTCAAAGATAAATAAATTTAGCATTTCAGCAGCACATGCTATGCAGAAGATGAGCTCTATTATAATGTGACTGAGAAGAAACACACGACTTTGGTTAAATTTTCTTTCAATGCAAAAATAAAACCAGAGACACCATAAATTGCCTGGAGTGCCAAAAAGGAAACAAAATGTCATAGCACAGTACATTACAATAAGTCCCAAATGAATTCCTTGTAAACAGTTAGTAAAAATAGAATGAGTTGGAAGAATTAGAGTTGAATTGATGGTCTCTTCAGATGTGTTAGTCATTCTGTTATGAGGAAGCATACTGTATAAAAGTGCTAAATCATTAAAAAAGAAAAAAAGAAAAATTTAAAAAGAAAAAAAAATGAATTCAATTGTATTTACATATTGCTTTTAAGATCATCATACATTATGCAATAAGCATAGGTCAATAAATACTTTATTTATTTGTTATTTTTTAATAAGTAATACCTGTGATCTGTTGCATGACTTCAATGAGATTGCAAAGCAATAAGGTCAGACCAGTGGAACTGAGATTTAGACGATCTTTCAAAATGAAAATATGATTTCAGACTTGTCCTGTCAGATTAAAACACATGCAGAATGAATAATATATTCATATGTTTGACATGTATTTTGAAATACCTTAAATGGAAATGTACTAAGCTAATCACTAAGCAAACACATTCATTAAAAGATACTTTCGTTTTCATTTTATTTGACTGAGTGGATTCTATGTGGCTTATTACCATTTAAAATTATTGGAAGGATAAACATTTTAATTGAACTGGTCTGGAGTAGCTGAGTAATCAAACGAACAAAATTAACATTGTCACCCCCAAATCTTCAATGTTTGTGGCCAATATGATTCTTGTACCTGTTTGTTATTTGCTTTACTATTGCATCTTATAGCAGTTTCTGTTAAATGACTTCACTAAATTGGTTTCTTCTAAATTAAATGCAGTTTAATTGCAATGATTTCATATATGCCTAATTGAAGGCATTACACAAACATACGTTGATGTGAGGCAGAAGTCTTGCGGAAAGATTTACTGAGGCAAAGAAAAGACTAATTATAAGCTGCTATTCTACATAAAAGTTCATAAAATAACTATTTACAGAAATAATTATGTATTAAAACAAGCACATTAATATAAACTCTGAATTTGAATTATTGAAATTAATTAACACTTATAGCTGCAGTTAGATATGTACACTCATTATGAACATGAATGCCATGACAATATCACGCTTTCAGTTATTTCCTTTTTTTTTTTTCCTAGAACGATAATATAAGAAAATACCAATAATTCAGAGCACAGTATTTAATTTATTCTATCAATAGAATATTTGTAGGGACTATTCATATGTAAGAAATGTACAGAAGTAAAGAAAAATATTTAACATTAAGGTTTGTTCTATTTTGTTTTATTAAACAGTTGTGGTTTAGTAGGAAATTTTTGTAATGACACTGGCTAAAGTTGGTTGTAGTGATTTATTGTGAAAATGCACATTAAAAAAATTTCTGAACATGTGTTGAGTTGTTTGCAATTTAGCATTATGTAGGTGAATATGTTTTCTCTCTCATTATATTATGAAATGATATGATGTTATTAAACGACAGCCAAATGTATGTGTGCGGATCAGGATGGATAGATAGATAGATAGATAGATAGATAGATAGATAGATAGATAGATAGATAGATAGATAGATAGATAGATAGATAGATAGATAGATAGAAAGGAAAATTCATTGAAAAAATTGAAGTTGAAGTTTCCTATACAGCAATATACTGTGTGTGTGTGTGTGCATTTAATGTAGACATAGTTATACTTTGTTATTGTTATAACATTTTATTAGAAATTCTTACCAAAATATATCCAATTCAACCCAATTATTGATTTGTTTGCGTGATTTTTTTTTCAGGGCACACAACACAGATACAAAACAGAATGAAATCACAGTCACTTGTGAAGTGAAAAAGACAAAATCAAGCAATTTAGCAGTGCACTCTAAGGAGAAGATGAGGACTGTTGTAATTCCGCAGAAACAACTGACTTTGTTTACTTTCTGTTTATGGCAAAAATAAGATCGGGACACCATAAATTGGCTGGTGTACCAGAAGAAAGCAAAATGTCATGACACAGCATGAGAAAATAAATTTCATTTATACAGTGAAAAAAATTGAATTGGTTAAATGAGAAATGAATTGATGATCTTGTCAGACATGTTATTCATATTTTTAAAAAATCATAAAATCACAAAATAAAGATTAGCACTAATAAGATAACAGAAAAAAGAAAGGAGTCTGTAAGGTTCATTTTAATGAACTTTTTGCTTTTTTAGATAATATTTAATAATTAAATAATTAGCAGGAACATGAAAAATGTCTCCAAAAACTGAACAAAAGAAGAGACAATATCTTGGCAGGAGTGTGCATCGCTTGCAGAGTTATTGAAATAAAACTAATGATAAACAATAACTATGCTCTTTTAATATAAATTGTATGATGTTACAACACTTCTGCGTAACAGCACTATCACTATTGAATCACATCATTTGAATCACATCATTTCACACTTTTGTTCAAGTGTGCATCACTTGCAGTGTCATTGAAATTAAACTAATTTTGCTCTTTTAATATAAATTGTATGATGTTACACAGAATTGTTTCAGTTAAGTGCTGTAACAGCACTATCACTATTGAATAATTCTTTTGATAAAATTATAAATGGGCACTTACTGTATATACAACTTGTCATTATTTGGTTTATAGTGTATAATTACCCTGATCAATCTTAAACCTGCATCTATTAATGTGGCCATGTTATAAATGATGCCACCACATCATTTCACTCTTTTACAGAGGACACTGTTCAATCTGAGATGACCTTCCCTGTAAATTTTCTGCAGTGGTGTAATGATTGCAGACCAAGTATTTAAGAAACATAAGAATGGAAGAATATTACAGTAAAGCAATTTTTCATCCATGTTTGTAATGAAAAGTAAGCTATATAATACCTGAGGAAAGTAGGTCAACAGGATTATAAGCAATGTGGAAAAGATTGTGTTAAACACATTCCTTGTTTGTTGGTTCCCTACATATCTGCCTGTCTGATTATTGATACGTTTGTGTGATCTTTTCAGTGCACACAACACAGATACACAACAGAATGAAATCACGGTCACTTCAATGAAGAAGACAAAGTTAAAAACTCGATCTGGGAAATTCTGTAACTCAAATGTGTGTATACCATATCCAAAAGCCATGAACCATGATGCTGCAGAAACTATAATCCGATATTTTATATCTTTATACTTTAGGAATGTTAGTGGGTGATTTACTGCCAAGTATTGTTCAATACAAATCCAGGTTTGTAAGAGAGGCCTTCCAAACCAGGATAGTCCAAAAAGGAAAAAGGAAAATTTATAAAGTAGGTAATTGTTAAAAACAAACACATTCAGTATTTCAGGTACACATTCTAGGCAGTATATGAGCTCCATTACACTGTGATTCAGGAAAAACACATGAGTTGCTGTGAATTTTAACTCAGATCCACAAAGATAAAACTGGAGATACCACGAATGGGCTGCTATGCCAAAAATGGCAAAAACTTGCCTAATAAAGTAGAAAAAGGAAAAAGAAAAAGCTTTTTCTTTTAAAAGGCAGTCCGAAAACACAAACAGTGGAGATGATAGAGTAGAATTGATGACCTCTTCAGATGTTTTAGGCATTCTGTATTACTACAAAAAAAAAGGGGGGGGGGGGGGGGGCCCTTTAATGATGTTACATGTTTATTATGTATTCCTTCATCCTCCGCCCCGGAGGATGAAGGAATACATAATAAACATGTAACATCATTAAAGGTCTCTGTAAGGTCTGCCATTAAAGATATTTTACATATATTATAGTATGTGTATACAATCCATAAAGGTCAAGGGTGATAAGAAGAAATATTATAAACATATTAAGTTTTTTTTTTTAACATACAGTACATGTATGATAGCTTATCTTATAATAAATAAATAAAATAAATACATACATTTCTCCAACCCTACCTTGTAGAGTCTTAGCATAAAATCATACAGCACGTCTTGTAGAGGATCAGAAGCAAACTGGATGTTTACTGTATACCTGGTTGAGGAAGTTTCAACTTAAAAGTTAGGCCTTAACTGTGGACTGATGCAAGAATTCTCTGTGAACCAGTGAGACTGCAAAACAACAAGTTCACACCTATTTGCAATTCAAATTCTCTTGGCAAATGAAAACATGATTTTGGTGTGAAAAGCCCTGTCCTGTCACATTAAAACACATGTTCCAATAAATAATCTATTTAAAAAAATAGACATACACTTGCTATACACTAGAATAAAATATTATACCCAGGTGCAAATGTTAAGTCATTTTTTAAAATTTGTATAGCACATTTAACAATGGGTACTGTTGCACATGGGTACTACAACAGCACAAGTTTATACTGTATATAAAAAAAAAATTTAAATTAGGAACCGGACTCCAAATGGGGATCATCCTCAATTGGGTTATACCAGATAGTAAACCATGAGAACTCCCTTCTCAAACTGTGTGGTTAAGGCTAAAGGCTCAATTATATGGCAGAAATTGTGTTTCTGATAACATGAAGTTAAATTCATTGAGGTTACCAACTGATCACTAATGGAGACTTAAGTACCAAACTGCTCATGGCAATTTTAAGTAAAAAAAAAAAAACCCTAAAAGATTGTAGCTTGAAGCCCTCACTGATAAAAATATCCAGTCTGATGTTTTTTTTTTTTTAAAAGGTAACTTTTTTGCATCAGATTATTATGTAGTTCAAGCAAGACTATGCTTTGTATTTACTACTTACATTTCTTTATGTAAAAAATATTTTTTGCTAGTAAAGTCTACTTAATTTTGCCAGTTAAGTCTAATTAATTTCACAAGTAAACCCTACTTAATTTAATAATTTCCCTATAGTCATTGTTTTGTGCAACTGCATTGAATTCTCAATGAACAAGAAAATATTGCAAATACTAACATTAAATATAAAAACAGTAGAACTACTTCAACAAGTGCATTGGGAGAACTTGTGTGCTGTTTAAAACAAACTGTAAAAATGTTCAAGAGGGAACTCACTCAAACCCTCTACCTTCCATGGCATCTATTTGAATTTTATGCATGCAGGGTGATCTTGAGATTACTGTATGTACCTTGGAGGACATTTTTTTCCCGTTTGTATCCTCAAGTTCCAAGAAGATCTTCTACAAAATATCAAATGTGTATTTCAATTTCTTAGGGTAGCTCAATTCCAGGGCATAAATAAGGCCCGTCAAGTACAGGAATCAGGAATATCAAAGAGCACCTCTGTTCCCTCAATGGCTATTCCAGCTTGGTTGTGGTGTCTCCCATCCCTGGCCTTGGTGACCACAAAGATTTTGAAGACAAATGTAGAAAGGGCCTCTTGGTTGGCTGCAGCATCGTCATCCTCAAAAACCTGACAATAAACCAAAGAATAAAATCTACTTGAATTCTAATATGAACCTTAACAATATCATCTGTTATTAATTTTACAACTATAAATGTTTAGATAATACATTACATCAAAATGTCACTGTAATAAAGCTAAGCATATCTTTAAAAAGGTTAAGTAAAATAATTTTCTTGATTTTTTTTTTCAAGTATCTCTGGATAAAGCATCTGCCAAATGCCTAAATGTAAATGTATTTTCCTTACAGGTATAACCTGTCAGTAAAAGCACCTATCTTATCTATCACCTCTCTCATCTTTAATCTCTCACCTCTCATTTTAAAATGAATGCATATTACACATATACATTGCAAAGTGCATCCTACTGTATATGTTAATTTTCTAAACAGCATAATTGCTTTTCTGACTTGTCCATTGATTTGGTGGAGGAAGGAGGAGGGGAGAGGACGCAGGTGCTGTATGTGTTGTATATACGCTGCTTCTCCACCTCTGCTTTCGTTTGACTGTAAGAATTTAGATTTTTCGTTGTTGTTAAGTACAACTCTACATAATATAAGCAATACAGTACTACGCTTCGTGTTTTTGCTCTCTGTGTTTCTGCTTGGAGGAGGGGAGAGGACTCAGGCGTTTCAAACTGGCTGTGGGCTAAGTCTAATGGCTCCCGGCATTACCTTCAAATACTCTGTTTCTCAGCTGTTGAGTCTTAACTGGCGGCTACCTCGATCCTGCATCCCAGTCATAAGACAGCTTGGACTTCTCCGTTGACCCCGGTACATCCATAGAAGCTCCCGAAAAAAGTTTGCCAGTTTTTATAATGAATTATGGAATAAACTGTAAGCAAAACACAGTCTGTAGCACTGTGATCTGAAGGCCTTAAGTAGGCCTCTGGGTCTCCTGGATACCCAATCATCCGGCAGGAGACGGGACCAACAAAGGCCAGGCAGGGCAGCAACCAATAGATTGCAGGCACACTGAAGAGGGTGGGACCCGCAACAACAATTAGAATCATAGCATCGAGATAACGAGTCAGCCACAACATTTTTGGACCCTTTCTTATGCTGAATGTTTAGGTTAAACCCTTGCGCGATTAAACACCATCGCATGAGACGTTGGTTGCTGTTTGACATACGATGCAAAAACACAAGGGGGTTATGGTCTGTAAAAACAGTAATGGGTTCGGTGCTCGAACCTATGTAAACCTCAAGATGTTGAAGTGCAAGCAAAAGTGCGAGGGCTTCCTTCTCAATAGTACTTTAGTTCAACTGGTGACGGTTAAACTTATGAGAAACGTAACTTAGAGGATGATCTATACCCTCTGCATCATCCTGAATCAAGACAGCACCAGCACCTTTACCACTGGCATCCACCTCAAGTTTGAAAGGTCTGGAAAAATCAGGAGCACAAAGGACAGGTGCACTACATAAAAGCGTTATGTAGTCGAAAACGTCGAAGCTCTCTTTTTGTTTTGGGAGCCTGAAATACAACAATTGCCTGAACATTGGCATCTAGTGGGCGAACAGTACCTTGTCCCACCTGTTTACCAAGGTACATAACGGTAGTATAACCAAACTAACATTTTTTTTTCTAATACACAGTTTAAAGTACGGACATGTGCATCCCAGGTATCAGAGAATACTACCACACCATCAAGGTAGGCTTCACAATCACCCACATCACCCAGAACCTGGGTGATCAGATGTTAAAATGTAGCAGGTGCAATTCTAAGTCCGAATGCCATTACTGTATACTGAAGGAAACTGTCCAGAAGCAGAGATTTTAGACGCTCGTGGGGTTAGAGAAACTTGCCAGTAACTTTTTAACAGATCAAAATTTGTAACAAATTTTGCACTTCCTATACAATCGATACAATCTTCCATTCTAGGAAGCGGAAATGAATCTGCTCTAGTTAAAGCATAAATTTTTCTATAATCTGTACAAAAACGGTAGCTTTTGTCAGGTTTCGGAACTAGGAGACAAGGAGAACTCCAAGGACTGCAGCCAGGAACAGCAAGACCATTCTTATGTAAATAATCAGTTTCTTGTTTCATAAGGGCATGTTTTGTGGGATTAATTCTATAGGCATTCTGCTTCACAGGAGAGTGCTCACCAACATCAATGTCATGTTGAAGGAAAGTAGTGCGAGAAGGCGTATCAGGAAAAAGCTTAGGGTAACTCTTAATGAGACGGATTATGTCATTTTGAGCGGATACAGACAAGTGGCTAAGTTTAGATTGAATATCTGACAGTCATTCTGAACACAAGCTCGACCTAAGATGAGAACTCAGGAGAATACACATAGAGTGACGATTCCACAGAGGCAGTAGTTACTGAAAGGGCACGGGGACAGAGACACCTTTGGTGGAGTGAGTGATATAAGGTTTAAGCATATTGATATGGCATACACAAGATTTCCTCTTTCGGTCAGGAGTTTTTACAACGTAATATGTATCACTCAGTTTTGACTCAATAACATATGGACCAGAAAACCTAGCCTGGAGAGCAGAACCCGGCACTGGTAGTAGGGCCAACACTTTGTCACCTGCTTGGAAATGACGCACAATGGCCTTTTTATCAAAACAATTCTTCATACGAGATTGTGAGGAGGCAAGAGAATGTTTTGCAACCTCACATGATGCACGCAGGTGTTTGCGAAAAGAACTCACATAATCTAAAACGTTCGTAGCTGGGGTTTTCACAGAACTGAGATAGTAGTTCTTCCTGCAGCACTTTTAGGGGACCACAAACAGAATGACCGAAAACTAATTCTACAGGACTGATTCCAAGCGACTCCTGCACAGCATCACAACTTGCAAATAGAACTAATGGAATCTCTTCATCCCAATCTTTTCCATGGTCCAAACAGTATTTTCAGAGCATAGACTTTAAGGTTAGTTGAAAACGCTCTAGTATGGGCACTAGAAACCTGGTGACGAATGTTAAGTTCGTTCATAACCTTTTTGAACAAAGTAGACATAAAATTTTAACCTTGGTCTGACTGAAGGTTTGATGCTACGCAGAGGTATGGCTTCAGGATACCTAGTAACAGCACACATCAGGGTTATCAGATAAACATTACCAGATTTAACCTCTCACTGCTAGCTTCTAGAAAGTTTCACCGATTCCTGTATACATCCACATACATTAGGTATCTGGTCGTTTCACAAAATTTCCTTTTGCATTCTCCCTTTCCAAGCACTCTGCCTCAGACATCTGGCAAACTTAAAGTTTAGCGGAGATTTCCCATACCATATTTGTCCGGATACAGCTCTTTTCATGCAGTGACTAAGTCCTCTCAAAAAGCTCTCCCATAATAGGGATAGGTTTTAGAGGAGCAGGGGGAATAATCTGGTTAGGCTCCCCTGCAATTTGACAAACATGACAGGATCGACAGTACCTAGCAACATCAGACTTCAAGGCAAAACTTGTGTTCTACAGTATATGGTTTTGGAACCACAACTTAAAAAACAGCCCTAGACGCATGCTTAATATCAGAGGCTGACCAGTTTCGCATATAAACATCATCAAACAAATATGCCATTGAGTGCTTAGGTAACTCAGCACTCTCTATAGCTGCAGCAATATAAGGAGAGAAAGACGCATCAGATTTCTGAACAGCAACAAACTTCTCTCGTCCAATGCCCCATGTAGCGAAATCATCTTGTACGGAGGAGGCCTTATCCTCCAGTGAAACATGTGGACTGGAGGACAACTTCTCATTTTCAAATACTGGATTGTCGCTACATATAAAAGGATCTGAAATATCATCAGGCTAATAAAATATTCATTAAGCTTGCTACATTTAAAAGTATATTATATATATATATATATATATATATATATATATATATATATATATATATATTAGATGTATATGTATAGATATACAGTATAGATACTGTATATGGATATGTTTGGTTCAGGATTATTCATGAACTGATTGCCAGGTTAAGGTGGAGTTACTGTATGCTTGCATGTGGGCTGTTATGTGCTAAAATGCATAATCACCCTGCACCCCCTGAAATAATCACTATACAAATATAAATATTACATCTATACAATCTTTAGTTACACACGTGGACAAAAATGATGGTACCCCTAGAAAATACTGAAAATAATGTGACCAAAGGGACATGTTAATTCAAGGTGTGTCCACTAATTAGCATCACAGGTGTCTACAATCTTGTAATCAGTCAGTGGGCCTATATATAGGGCTCCAGGTAGTCACTGTGTTGTTTGGTGACATGGTATGTACCACACTAAACATGGACCAGAGGAAGCGAAGGAAAGAGTTGTCTCATGAGATTCGAAAGAAAATTATAGACAAGCATGTTAAAGGTAAAGGCTATAAGACCATCTCCAAGCAGCTAGATGTTCCTGTGACTACAGTTGCACATATTATTCAGAAATTTAAGATCCATGGGACTGTAGCCAACCTCCCTGGACGTGGACGCAGGAGGAAAATTGATGACAAATCAAAGAGACGGATAATCCGAATGGTGACAAAAGAGCCCAGAAAGACTTCTAAAGAGATCCTAGGTGAACTTCATGCTCAAGGAACATCAGTGTCAGATCGCACCATCCGTCGTTGTTTGAGCCAAAGTGGACTACATGGGAGACGACCAAGGAGGACACCATTGTTGAAAACAAATCATAAAAAAGCCAGACTGGAATATGCCAAACTACATGTTGACAAGCCACAAAGCTTCTGGGAGAATGTCCTATGGACAGATGAGACAAAAATGGAACATTTTGCCAAGGCACATCAGCTCTATGTTCACAGACGGAAAAATGAAGCATATCAAGAAAAGAACGCTGTCCCTACTGTGAAACATGGAGGAGGCTCTGTTATGTTCTGGGGTTGCTTTGCTGCATCTGGCACAGGGTGTCTTGAATCTGTGCAGGGTACAATGAAATCTCAAGACTATCAAGGGATTCTAGAGAGAAATGTGCTGGCCAGTGTCAGAAAGCTGGGTCTCAGTCGCAGGTCATGGGTCTTGCAACAGGACAATGACCAAAAACACACCCAAGAATGGCTAAGAGGAAAACATTGGACTATTCTAAAGTGGCCTTCTATGAGCCCTGACCTCAATCCTATTGAGGATCTTTGGAAGGAGCTGAATCATGCTGTCTGGAAAAGGCACCCTTCAAACCGGAAACAACTGGAGCAGCTTGCTCATGAGGAGTGGACCAAAATACCTGCAGAGAGGTGCAGAAGTCTCATTGACAGTTACAGGAATCGTTTGATTGCAGTGATTGCCTCAAAAGGTTGTGCAACAAACTATTAAGTTAGGGGTACCATCATTTTTGTCCAGGCCTGTTCCATGAGTTCATTTTTGTTTTATAATTCCGTTGAAGCATGGTTGAAAAGCAATGTCTGACTTTGATTGGTTAACATTCATAGAATTCTTATTTATTATTACTTTTGTCAGATTAAAGTTATTTCTGTGACCATTGTGAGTTTTTCTGTCATTGACCGAAGGGTACCAACAATTTTGTCCACGTGTGTAGATTCAGCTCCATGTCTCCTTTGTTTTAGCTCTGAGCCTGTGTTAAGCTAAAAGTGTTTGCTAAAAGAGCCTTTGTGTAGCTTAGCCTTTGTTTCAAGTTTGAGTTAATTGTTTAAGTTTCTGTTTTAGTTTCTTTATTGTGCATGTTTTGTTCTGTTTGATATGTTTTATGTGTTTATTAAAAGACACTGTAAGTGTATCTGCCCCTCTGCGCCTATGCCTGCCCTTTGTGCCCACGGCAATAACAGACTGTAGTACCACCTACTGTAGAACTTGACAGCTCCCCTCTATTTTTAAAAATTAATCAGTAGTGGAGTTAGGCTCTGATGTTGCACATCTGAAGTTGCATTTTAATTAATTACTTCATTGTTTTCCAACAAATTTAAACCGCTATGCTATTATTTTGTAAATTAATATAGTAATATATTATGTAGAAAAGCTCGAATATTACAGGCTGATTTCATAAAACGTGCTTCAAATTGGATGTCAATTCCTGGGCCATCAACAACTATTTGACTAACCATTTTATCAACTATTTCACTAAATTTATTCTTACCTTCAGTCATACAAGTGAATACACAGGTTCGTCTTCTGCTTGTTAAAACTTTCGAGGTGAAGAGAATGCTCCAATGAGTTGTTTTCTACCGCAATTACACATTTAATTTGATATAGTGTGTGCAGTGCCCCCTTCTCTACCAGTTAGACAAAGCTGATGTATTGTACTCAATCCAGGAAGCTTCATTATATGCTACAGTATACAGTAATTTTGTTTAATCCATGTTTAAGCACAGTATAGCTCCTCATCAGTGATAGTTTCAGTATGAGAAAGCATTGTAAATGTTAGAGATCTAGAAATTTTTTTTAGATCTTATTTAAAGGGTTAAATTATTGACCTGCATCAAGGAAGAAAGAACAGTTAAAGAAAATTACTGGAAATAGTTAATGCTACTGCTGATCAGTCAATTACTGTACACTGACAGAATACAGTATAATATAAAAATTCTGAATTAATCACTTAAATAAGAAATAACCATAGATCATGTGTTGTGAAAAAAAATCAACTGTAAAAAATAGTCAGAACAGTCAAATCCCAGCTATGCATAATAGTAATAGTAAGTTATAGTAAGAGCATAAGAGTAAGAGCATCATAGACTTCTTAGACATCTTCTCTTATTTGAAGACTCAGAGAGATTGTGAATTTCAGTTGCAGCTCCCAAACACTGGGATGAGCCAGCACTCTATATGAGGCAGGCCCTTACTCTTTAAACTACATCTTAAGATATTTTATACTCTTTGGCATTTAACACAATGTGAGGACTCTTATTATGGACTTTTTATAATTTTATTTTATTGTTTAACAGATTTAATACAGAATGGGCTTTATTTTTGTATTTTGTATTCATGTATTGTTTTGTTTAAAAATAAAAATAAAAATAAAATAAAATCAAGAAAACCCCTACATCAATTTTGTGCCTCTACTATTAGAGGTGCCACATCTTATTTCACAAATTTACAGATTACACCACAGCGTTTTAGAAGACCTTCTCTATACATTTTGAGCAATGCTGTAATCAGCACAGACCAAGTATTTACGGCACTTATAAAAGGAAGTATACAACACTGATACAATTTCTGGTCTATTTTTATAATGGTAAGAAAGGTAAGTAATACCTGAGGGAAGTAAGTCAACAGGATCATAATCAATGTTGTTAGGATGGTATTAAAAACATTCTGTGTTTGTTGGTTTTCTGTATATCTACCTGTGTGATTACTAATACGTTTACTTGATTGTTTTAGAGTATATAGCACAGATACACAACAAAATGAAATCACAATCACTGCTGTGAAGAACAGAAAGTTAAAAATGGGATCTGGGAAAGACTGTAAGTTAATTGTGTATAGACCATATGCAAAAGCTATAAACCATGATGCTGCAGCAACTGCAATCCGGTATTTTATATTTTTATACTTCAGAAATGTTATTGGAAAAATCACTGCCAAGTATTGTTCAATACAAATCAGGGTTTGTAATAGAGGCCTTCCAAGCCAGGAGACCCCAAAAAAGAAAAATAACAATTTGTCACACATTTTATTTTTAAAAATAAACACATTCAGTATTTCAGGTACACATTCTAGACAGTATATGAGCTCCAATACACTGTGATTCAGAAACAAAACGTGAGCTGGTTTAAATTTACACTTGGATCCATGAAGATAGAATTGGAGATACCACAAATGGGCTGGTGTACCAAGAATTGCGCAAACCAGTTTGATTAAGTAGAGAGAAATATAACTAAAAAGATTTTCTTTTAAACAGTCCACAAATAAGAGTGGAGATGATAGTGTAGAATTGATGAACTCTTCAGATGATCTAGCCATTCTGTACTACTGGATGTAGTTTACTACAAAGAAGAATAAAAAGAAAATGTGAATATATTTATAAATACTTATTTTTAGAAATATATGATATTATCATAGTATATATATGACATATAGCAATCAATTTAGTATTAAAATATTTATGCAAGTTTTTCTTTTCCTAAAGGGTATAAATATATTTAATATATTACACTTATATTGTATAAAGAAATTAACAAACGTTATTGCAAAAAAATTACAAATTATTTTAGAATATACCATACAGTATGTATATCCTAGATCTATAAACTGTTACAGGACATGTAATATAACTAATACAGTATAACATAACAATCTGACTTTTTTTTTCTTTCATAAGTGTAGGCTATCCCATCTGACATAAATGAATAAATGTAAATAAATTATAACATACATCTCCATAAACCTACCTTGTACAGTTTTAGCATGAAAGTGTACAGCTGTTAAAGAGTTTTTCTTTTTAATTTTTTTAAAGAGTTTTAAAGCAAGACTCTCAGCTCAATAGTGAATTTCCAAGCAATATGACTGGATTATATTTGCTATTCAAATTTTGTTGTCAAATTAAAGAATGTTTTGTGGTCAGAATCACTGCTTAAATGTCTTGGAATTTAAGTGATAATTCACATTGGGTCCATAGTGGGCCAAGAAAACATTTCTCACACCATTAAATCACCTCCACCAGCCTGGAATGTTGACACAATGCAAGTTGGGCAGGTGGAGTCAGGCCTTTGGTCCCAAATTATTCAAGATTCATCAGACCAGCTGATGTTTACCTAATCTTGTCCAGGTTTGACAAGGCCTCAGCCTCAGCTTTCTGTTATTGGCTGATACAAACTGACATGACTGGATTCTATTTTAGCCCATCCACCTCAAAGTTTGATGTGTTGTAAGTCTTGAGCTGATTTCTATTAACCTACATTGTAAAACGCTTATGGAGCTTTTCCGTCCGTTTGAATCAGACTGAGAATTCTCCAAAAGTCCCTCATATCAAGAAGCTTTCCAACTGCAGAACTGCGGCTCAATGGATATTTTTTCTTAATTGTACATTTTATAGTAGCATGATCAAATTGGGATCTGGAGAGTTTGGAGGCTGGGCCCACCCCCTTGGTTTCTGATGGCCTGTGGCACATTGGGTATTCTGTTCCTTTCCATCATGGGCAAAACTGATTTTGTTCGGTAAGTTGAGGTCAATTGGCTGTACTGTGGGAGCCGTCCAGACAGACTAGCCTTTGATCCATACACTAAAAAGAGAGCCTTGGGTACTCATGTTTCTGTCACAAATTACTAATACAAAGCAGTATTCAAACCAGCCCTCCTGGAACCACGACTCGTGCCATGATCAAAATCAGTGGGATGAAAATTTCCCCCATTCTAATGGTTAATGTGAACATTTCCAAAAGCTGCCTCACAGTATCTGCATCCTTTTACTGTATGTGTTACCTTGCTGCCACACAATGGGCTGATTAGAATTACACAAATTAGAAGATTTACAGGTGTTCCCAATAAAGCTTTTTTTTTTCTTGCTAGATACATCATTCAGCTTGTGTGTGTGTGTGTGTGTGTGTGTGTGTGTGTGAGAGAGAGAGAGAGAGAGAGAGAGAGAGAGAGAGAGAGAGAGAGAGAGAATATAATATATTTGAAATATAGTGTAGACATCAGGTTTGGAGGAATGCAGGCATGTAATATTTGAATATGTTAACTTAAATGTATTAAACAAAAATAAGAATCAATAAACACAGGACGACACGAACAGTAAACAAAGTAGCATTACAACACGAATGCTAAAATGCTCGAGCTTAAATGCTTACACAAATTAGGGAAGTACACTAGGTGCCATTATGCCACTGACCACTGACAAGATTCAAAATCAAGTCCAACCATGAACATGACATACAAACGTGGACAAAATTGTTGGTACCCTTCAATCAATGAAAGAAAAACTCACAATGGTCACATAAATAACTTTAATCTGACAAAAGTAATCATTTTTAAAAATTCTATGAATGTTAACCAATGAAAGTCAGACATTGCTTTTCAACCATGCTTCAACAGAATTATTTAAAAAATAAACTCATGGAACAGGCCTGGACAAAAATGATGGTACCCCTAGAAAATACTGAAAATAATGTGACCAAAGGGACATGTTAATTCAAGGTGTGTCCACTAATTAGCATCACAGGTGTCTACAATCTTGTAATCAGTCAGTGGGCCTATATATAGGGCTCCAGGTAGTCACTGTGTTGTTTGGAGACATGGTATGTACCACACTCAACATGGACCAGAGGAAGCGAAGGAAAGAGTTGTCTCAGGAGATTCGAAAGAAAATTATAGACAAGCATGTTAAAGGTAAAGGCTATAAGACCATTTCCAAGCAGCTAGATGTTCCTGTGACTACAGTTGCACATATTATTCAGAATTTTAAGATCCATGGGACTGTAGCCAACCTCCCTGGACGTGGCCGCAGGAGGAAATTTGATGACAAATCAAAGAGACGGATAATCTGAATGGTAACAAACGAGCCCAGAAAGACTTCTAAAGAGATCCAAGGTGAACTTCATGCTCAAGGAACATCAGTGTCAGATCGCACCATCTGTCGTTGTTTGAGCCAAAGTGGACTACATGGGAGACGACCAAGGAGGACACCATTGTTGAAAACAAATCATAAAAAAGCCAGACTGGAATATGCCAAACTACATGTTGACAATCCACAAAGCTTCTGGGAGAATGTCCTATGGACAGATGAGAAAAATGGAACTTTTTGCCAAGGCACATCAGCTCTATGTTCACAGACGGAAAAATGAAGCATATCATGAAAAGAACACTGTCCCTACTGTGAAATGTGGAGGAGGCTCTGTTATGTTCTGGGGCTGCTTTGCTGCATCTGGCACAGGGTGTCTTGAATCTGTGCAGGGTACAATGAAATCTCAAGACTATCAAGGGATTCTAGAGAGAAATGTGCTGGCCAGTGTCAGAAAGCTGGGTCTCAGTTGCAGGTCATGGGTCTTGCAACAGGACAATGACCCAAAACACACAGCTAAAAACACCCAAGAATGGCTAAGAGGAAAACAATGGACTATTCTAAAGTGGCCTTCTATGAGCCCTGACCTCAATCCTATTGAGCATCTTTGGAAAGAGCTAAACATGCCGTCTGGAAAAGGCACCCTTCAAACCGGAAACAACTGGAGCAGCTTGCTCATGAGGAGTGGGCCAAAATACCTGCTGTCAGGGATAACCCCTAGAGGGCGCCTAGCGCCCAGAGATTTGTGTTGTAGTTTGTTTTGTTTAACTTCATTTCCCATGTCACAACTCGGTCAGGTGACATGGGCGCTCACCTGAACCGAGTTGGTTATTAGTTTTATTATAAATAGTTTGGTTTCTTTGAGTTTCTTGTCTTGCATCTGTTGATTTTCACCTCGTTCATGTCTGTGCGTTTAGTTCGTGTCTTTCAATGTCTTTATACGTGTTTTAGTTTCAGTTTCACTTAAAGTATTCTGTTTATTTGATTTCCCTGTTTTTCTTTATAAATAAAACATCGTTTCCTTTAACACCTGGACCTCTGCAATTATGCCTCACACCCAAAAACATGACACCTGCAGAGAGGTGCAGAAGTCTCATTGACAGTTACAGGAATCGTTTGATTGCAGTGATTGCCTCAAAAGGTTGTGCAACAATCTATTAAGTTAGGGGTACCATCATTTTTGTCCAGGCCTGTTCCATGAGTTCATTTTTTTTTATAATTCCGTTGAAGCATGGTTGAAAGGCAATGTCTGATTTTCATTGGTTAACATTCATAGAATTCTTATTTATTATTACTTTTGTCAGATTAAAGTTATTTCTGTGACCATTGTGAGTTTTTCGTTCATTGACCGAAGGGTACCAACAATTTTGTCAACGTGTGTGCATACAGTAGAGTCCCTGGGTGCAAGGTGCCATCTAGTGGTTATCCCTGACAGTAAAAATGTAATAAATGTTTAACTAAGGTGGATGCAGAACTTTGCTCATTAAGACCACGATTTCCCATTCAAAAGTGATATTTGGTACCCAAACAAGGTTAACAGAAATATAGTTTAGTCCTATTAAAAAATGGCTTTATTTTAATATTTTCTTTATAAAAAAAAAAAAAGCCAGTCACTTGGTAAAATAGGAAACAAGTGAGAAGCAGGAGAGTTGAAGGAGAGAGGAAAATTGTGCTTCCTTTCACTTCATTAAATAAAAAAAGGCAAATAATTTCCAAGACAAAAACAGTCAAAAACTTTATTTCCTCAGACCACATTTCGCTTTGTTTACAGTATCCATTCGCTGTGGCATCGTTTCGATATGCTTATGCAATGTCACAACATTTATTACTACACAGAGTCTCATTAATTTCTCTCTAACATAATATATTAATGATCGGAGAGTCGCAACACACACACACACACACACACATATATTTTATGTTTTATATATATATAAAACGATCCCAGCAATTAACCGTTGGGTTGATGTCCGGACTCTTTTGTGTCCAATCCATGTGTAAAAATTATGTCCCATGCTCCCTGAACCACGCTTTCAAAATTTTATGCCCAATGAATCCTGGCATTGTAATTTTTAAATATGCCTGTGCCATCTGAAGAAAAAAATTAATAGATGGGAAAACCTGATTATTCTGTCAATTAAAAAAAAACACCAGAATCAGACCAAGATCATAAAACACGGGCTTGTACGGTAGGCAGTAGGCATGATGGGTGCGTCACTTCATCTGCCTCTCTTCTTACCCTGATATGTCCATCAATTTGGAACTTGGTAAATCAGCACTCATCTGACCACAAGACCTTTTTCCAATGCTCCACAGTTCATAGTTTATGCTCCCCCACAAATTGTAGCCTTTTTTCCAGTTCATCTCACTGATAAGTGGTTTTCTTGACTACATAGTTGTTTTGTCACAATTCCTTGATTTCTCTTCACATTGTCTGTGTGGAAAATTAAACATACTGTAGCTGTGGGTCCTACTGATTTGCTTATGGTTTAATTTCACCAAACATTTAAGTAATCTCCGATCACAATCACTCAAAAAAAAAAAAAAAAAGCCTGATCAAAGATGAATGTTCAACATTATCCTTGTTTTAATTATGTGTTGGGACAGTTCTTAAACTAATTGTAGTAGTTTTCTTTGCTTGGCCAGTAATCAAGAGTAACCAAGACCAGACGCTATAACATGGCTTTTTTAGAAATGTGTTTTAGAAATGTGAAGCTTATTATTAGTCACTTCAGTAATTAAAAGAAGGCTCTTACATGTTTACTTAAATAAATTCAGGTGGTGATGTGCAATGTATAATGATTTTAACTTATGTTAAAACTATGTTGCATGTCCTGGTTACACATTGTCGATGTACACTAACCACACTATCCAGTGTCACCCACTATACCTTTGGAGTTCATTTCCCCTCAATGAAAGGGGGAAACTAAACTTAATTAGTTTCTCCTTGATACTTGCCCTCAGACTTGATCATTTTGTAAAAATTTTGTTTTAAAACATGTTTCTTTTTGACATTGTCCATTAATAAAAAATAGTTCTTCATTGTATGTGCTATAAAGATATAAGTCTATGGAATTGAGATATTAGTAGAGATTCTTATAAACATTCACACTACAAGATGTTGTACTGTTTTCACTGCTCCTATTTTAATTCAGGGGAATAATGGTTTTACAGCACATTTCTATGCAATTTATTTTTAGTAAGGTTTTAGTATAATATGAAAACTTTATTTTTTTATGACAACATTTTTTTTATGTTGAAAGTATCATCTAAAGTATGTCATAGTTAAAAGTCCTATCCATAGGGGTTGTATCCCTACACTATAAGGAAGCTCTGCCACTGATTTGTGGCTATTGTGTAGACAAATTTATTACAAATAAAAGTGGAAAAATATATTTTAAACATTTGATCTATGTATTCTGCATTAGAAAGGGGAGAGAGCTATAAAATAGGAATGCAATAACAAGCTACAGTACGGTCAAGCTAGGGCAGGGAATGAGAAATAAAATCAAATAGTATAAATATCAATCAGTAATCATAATTTTATGCTGCGGCATGGCGTTTAACACTGTCGCCTTGCACCTCTAGGATCTGGGGGTTTGATTCCCGCCTTGGGTCTGTGTGCATGGAGTTTGCATGTTCTCCTCAGGCTTTGTGGGTTTTCTTCAAGTACTCTAGATTCCTCCCACAGTCCAAAGACATGTACTGTAGATTAGGCTAATTGGTGTAAATGAGCATGTGAGGATGTGTATGTGTGTGTGTGCTCTGGGATGGATTTTCACCTTGTCCAAGGTTTACCCTACCCCGTGCTTTAAGTCTTCTGAGATAGGCTCCAGGCCCCAATGACCCTGTATACAGGATAAAGTGGTATAGACGATGAGTGAGTGAGAGTAGATACTGCAACCACTGTCTGTAAGCCTATTTTGCTGAGTGACAACAGCTTTAATAGAAGTCCTTGATTTTGTGAAAATTAAGTGAAAATTGATGAGCCAATTTTATCTTGAAGTAATGAACAGCAAGTTTAGCTCTTACTACACTGATAGCTTTAAGCCTCTCTTGCTTAAAAGAGTGAAGCACATTTTTAAAATATACTATAGTTTTATGTTTTATGTTGGGTACAACATGTAGGGAAAGAGCAAAGTGTTCATGTCTTAATGATGCTTTGCACCAAAACCTTATTTTTATGCTATTCTGTCTATATTTATCCTTTTAATTAATTCCCCCAGATATCAGTATCTTTAAATTATTACTTTTTTTCCCTTTTACTAGGCTAAGTGTTATTTTCCTTTACATAGTAAACAAGCATACATCTGATGTCGTCTGTTATTTTAATTGCTGTCAGAGATTTTCTCTGCAATGGTAGCTTAATAAACAATGTGAATGGAGCATACCTATTATTCAAACATTGTTTTTAAGACCAGCCGGTCACCTATGTGAGATGTAGACACAGTATCTGTCATTTGAATTCACCATTACGTAATTGTCTGATATTGTCTGGTCATTTGCCACTGTCAGTACAAACTTTGGCTGGTTTAAATTTGCATTGTCATTTTTTGTTGATAATGCTAGCCGAACTATGGCTAGGGGAATATTGTAAAATGCATTACATTTAAGAATGCACATATGAGTAATTAAAATTGAGGTTATAGCTATAGTTATTGTACAAATATGGTCAACACTCAAGAGGCATGTGAGCTTTGTGCTACAGGAAGCATGTTACTTTTTTTTTTTTTACCCTTCTTCACTGGGATTGCTAAATCTTTTATCTTTATGGGATCATGGACATAGGTCCAGTGTAATGATCCACAAACAGATGTTATATGTTTACTATGACAAGGTGATGTTGTCAAATACAGTGGAATATTGAAACTGGTAGATGAGGAACACGTTCAACATGTATATACACAGTATATATAGTGAGGAAAATGTAGGAAGAGGAGCTACTGTATAGTTTATTTTTTATAAGGTGACAGAAACTTCATACTTCAACTATACAATTGTTTGATATAACCAAAACAATTTTGACATGACAAGTTTAAGCTTTTACCTTTAATGAAAACTATGATTTCATATGGCCAGATGGACAATTAAAAATTTCCTTCAGGATTAATAAAGTATTGCACAGTTAAAATGTCTATTATTTTAGTTTGCATCCATATACCACAAGAAAGACATGCTTCTGATTTGTGGCCATTGTGTTAGATAAAGTTTATTAAAAAATAAAAGTAAAAGAAATATTTTAGTTAACCATTTGCTGTATATTCTGCATTCGTTTACTCGTGTTGCCATTCAGGCAGATAGACAGCAGGGCAAACAGCAGAAGGAGAGAGCTGGAAAATGGGGATAGAAAAGCCAGCAAGGGCAGGCAATCAGAAATGAAATGAAACTGCTTCATATTACTATTGATAAAATAATATCATCATCCATTTGAATGGTTAGGAATAGGGAAATACAGAATTCTATGTGTGAAATTAGTAGTTATAATATATACTTCTTGTTCCTTTTTTGGATCAGTGCTCTAATCCAATTTTGTGATAGTATTTAAAGGCCATTCAGCCACCCAGCATTTGTCTAAACTAATATAAAAATAATTTGAATAAGGTCGATTTAACACTCAACCTGGTGATTGGGATTCAGTTCCCTAATTTGTAGGGAAGAGGTAACAGGGATAGACAATAAGACATATGGAATCAGAGACTGAAGTAATCACACAAATTTATTCAGCAAAATCATTAACAACCTAAGCTCAACCCGTGTCAGCTGTCCAACTATATTCCAGTGCCTAAAATCTCACTTTATCTCCAATATCCTGGAAAAAATGTAGCACAGCAGCTAAACTCATAACTACTTGAGGGTAATATCTAGAACATTACGTAACATTACAGTATATAACAATCGTGAAATATATCTAAGACAATGTAGGCTTGTTGTGTTACTTGCCCGTAATGCACTGTAAACCCTAATGCTCAAAGTAATTAAACATACTGGGCACTGTTAACATACAATTAGTTCAAATTAATAGACCGTGATGAGTATTTAGATCTTTTTGGTATTTATGAGTTTGTAGAAATGACACTTTTCAAGTTAGCTGAACAAATTTTATAGATTAAGTACTGTAACTGTACAGTAAGTACTTAAACAACAGTAACTGTCACCTTAAAGTTCCACCAACTTAAAATCCTTCAGACTAGTGATTTTGTGTCTGACGTCATCAGGGCAATAGGGCACTGGTGGCTCAGTGGTAGGTGTTTTGCCTGCCATGTTTGCCTGCCCGGGTTTGATTCCCAACAACTAGATTGAGTGCCTGTCTCAAGCCCAGATAAAATGGGAGGGTTGCGTCAGGAAGGGCATCTGGTGTAAAACCTATGCCAAGCTTGTCTGCAGACCGGATTGTCCGTTGTGGCGACCCATTAATGGGAGCAGCCAGAAGACCAGCAACAACTTATTTGATTTGCAACAACTAAAAAAAGAATTATAATTGCTATTAAATAGGATGAGTTAGGTTACTCAATGATGCAAGTAAAGAACGATTAATATGAAAGAGTACAACAAACTCAAAAACTGAGTTCTGTTTACTTAAAATTGGAAACATCATTATTTAATGTAACTGATTACCTCAAATCTTTTGCCAACGTATTTGGGTTTACAATGCTTTTCAAACCTTCGATATTCTCCTTAGTATAGAAGATGTTGGAGTTGTGTTTGTTCTTAGTAGGTTTTTATTTGACTAATCATTATCAGTTAGCAGATGTCGCCTATTCTGTACTGTATATACTAACTTATGGTTTTAATAAGATCCTGTGTTATACCAGATAAATAAAGCTGCGGAATGTGTAAAGAACCTTAGATATTTCTAACTTAAAGAAGCGCTGAAGGACGAAGGTCGTCTTGCATGCACAGCTCTTTTAAGATCTACCCACAAATTTTCAATAAGGTTTAATTCAGGGGACTGTGATGGCCATTCCAAAACCTTCAGCTTGCGTCTCTTGAGGTATTCCATAGTGGATTTTGAATTACATTTAGGATCCTTGTCCTGTTGTAGAAGCCATCCTCTTTTCAGCTTCAGCTTTTTTACAGATGGTGTGATGTTTGCTTCCAGAATAAGCTGGTGTTTAGTGGATTCCATTCTTCCCTCCACCCGTGCAATGTTTCCTGTGCCACTGGCTGCAACACAACCTCAAAGCATGATAGATCCAGCCCCATGCTTAATAGTTGGCAAGGTGTTCTTTTCATGAAATGCTGCTCCTTATTTGTCCATTTTCATATTTTCAGCCTCTGCTGATTGTGGCCAAAGAGCTCCATTTTAACTTCATCAGTCCACAGCACTTGTTTCCAAAACGCATCAGGCTTCTATAAATGCTATATATATATATATATACTGCTGACGTTTTATTTTATGATTGGGACGCAGGTAAGGTTTCCTATTGCTGAATATTCCATAAAGGTCTTGTCTGTTTAAATTGGCATTTACTAATGACAGCTGTTGCCATGCATCAGATGTAACGAGCTGATTAAAAATCCTTAAAAATCCTCTCCGCTACAGAGGACGTGCCTAAAGTATATTCATGTTTCATGCGAATTACATCACCCAAAATTAGTTTTCCATTAGTTTATGTAAAAGCAAACATTCCGCATTCTATAAGTATATATTTTTCACATCTGTGAGGCAAGTATACACAGAGTTTAGGTTCATTTTCTCAAGTTCACAAAATCATAACATTTTGTCATCACACATGCATTGCAGTGAGCGCACACTACTTTCAGCATAAACGTTAACGTTAACATTAACGTTAGAGCAAGTGGCCATGTGAAGTTGCATGTTTCAGATGATTATCCATATTTGAGGTGAGTCAAAATATTAACATTATCAATGATCCCCTAAGGTAAATTAAGAATGTCTTGAATCAGAATGCAATAACTAGTTTTATTTATTTATTTATAAAATCTCATTAAAAAAATCATGGGTTGTGTTTTGAGTGATTAAAATTTACTTGAAAGTATCTGATAAATTACAAACTGTAACAAAACAGTATTAAACACAAATATATGATATGGTAGTATAGACATTGAAGAAGCTATTTACACATGAGTGCACAAGTCTAAAGCAAACGCAATTATTAATTTATTGTGTAAATTTAACTTCATTCAGCCATTTAAGTTATATGAAAAACAACGTGCCTACCAGCTTACTATTATTTTCTGTTCAAATTTAAAGATGCCCGCACATGTGTGCAAAAAGAGAACGAAATCAACGTAAATTAATCTCTCCGTTTCCTTCCTAGACCTTTTGTCCGCATCACGATGAACTGAAGCTCAGCTCGTTCCGTGTCTCCCCTGTCCGCTCAACGTGTTTTCCGTGCGCTGAACTTTGTCCATTGTTACAAAACTGTCACTAAACTAGCTACTCACAGACTTCCACACACTACGTCTGATTGCCTTTTTCTTCTCCAATCAGCTGGCACTACTGACCGCATAACGGAAGTGTTGGAAATAAACCTTCATAAGTAAAGCGAGTTGCATTTTAATCGACGAACAGTAGTCTAACAATGAGCTATATGAAAAAATAGATTTATAAAACTGGTATATAGTAATACTTGAAAAAATGAGATGCTATAATATTTATTTATAATGATATTATAAATATATCATATATATATATAACTTTCTTTTGATTGTGTACAGCTGCTTTGAGACAATGACCATTTTAAAAGCACTATAAAAATAAAATTTGAATTGAATTCTGTTATGCGGTAGATAGTGCCAGCTGATCAGAAGTAGTGTATGGAAGTCTGTGATTGGCTAGTTTAGTGGCAGTTTTGTTACATTGGACAAAAGTGAGTGCGCGTGCAGGCAGAGTCTAGCGCACAGCAGAAGGATGTTGTGTGCACGCTTGGAAAGCACGTTGAGCACGCAGATTATGATGATCATAACAGCATACTGCATTTCATTCTTATCATAAGAATGCAAAAACACCAGCGCTGCTGACTGACATTACTTTATTACTATAAATAAAAAAAAAACGCAAAGGGTAGACACTGCACATGCAGAACTGAGCTGCTAAGTGCACAGGCAAGACACACCTGATCAAATGCAGATACATGACTCGCAAGATTATCGACAACCCATTCTCACTTTCCATGTCACCATGACATACATAACGTAGATAAATATAGTCCATCCACATGTACAGTAAAGACATTTCAAAATGACCAAGATCAGTAACATTCTCAAGACATCAGTACACTGAGATCTGCTCCAGTTCCAGTCATTAAAGTCTGAAAACTTGCATGTGAATGATACCCCTAAATCACCTACGTGGTTAAACATGTTTAATTTTTTCCCGGTCCTTGCAGATGCTTGCGGAACGGCTCACAGTGCCTAACACCACATAGGTAATAGGTAAGATAGGGGTATAAGGGACGGGGTTTCGGCGTGTGAGGAGACAAGAATCTCACATACATGTTTTTTTTTTTTTACATTAATTTAATAACAAACGTTTATTTGGCAGCAAACGTTTTGGATAAAAAGCCTTTATTTTCACCACAAATCAGCGCATGTGCGCTTTGACTAAAACTGCATGCAATGCACTATGTGCTACTGGAATGTAGAAATGTACATTTTAAAAATGTTTTCATTATTTATTTAAAAAAAATGTTTTGATCATCATAACAGCATACTGCATTTCATTATTATCATAAGAATGCAAAAACACCAGCGCTGCTAACTGACATCGGTTTATGTATTTTATGGTCATTTATTTTATTTCAGTTAATAAATCTACTATAAAAAAACACAACATCCTTTTGTGGATTTTCTAATTACACATGATACAATCTAAAGTCTGAATGTGTTAATGTTTACTTTCGTTAATTCGATGTAGATAAGTGTAACAGACCTAATTTGATTTCGTTATAGTGTGCTAATGTTAGATGCACGGGCGCTCGTTATGTGTGTGTGTGATGCATTTATCCCCTTGGGGCTTGCCGTAGATGGGCAAGGGTATGCGCACTTCAGTGTCGGGAGTTTTGTGAGTTCAGGCTAATGAAGAGTTGAAAATAAAAAGTAAAGAAAGGATTCCGTGTGCTCTCGTTTTTATTGTTTTCATATTACCAAAGTGTTTAGGCGGACCCGGTACGAACGCTTACATTGGTGGCAGCGGTTTTGTTTTGTGTGCGCTTAAGTGGTAGAGTGTAACGGCGGTTGTTTAACTAGTTAGTTGATAGTCAAAAGTTCTTAGTGGAGTTAGCACGCGCATTGGACCTCATGTGGGGTAAGGATGAGGACGATTTATTTTCTAGAAGGGACCGCGACAAGATTAACAGACACGTGAGGATTGAGTTACCGCCGCCGTTCTCCGGTGACAAGAAGAAGAGTTTTTTGTGCTGGGCACGGCAGTTTGAGGTCGCGGTGAGAGCGCTCACAGAGGGAGATGGCACTGCATCCTATAATTACGAACTGTCGCGGATTCTACCGACGCGGCTGACCAACGCGGCATTTCTTTTGTGGGACAGCCTCCCACGCACTGTTTAGGCTGATTATACAGCGGCCAAAGAACGGCTTAAGGAAGCTTTTGAACAACGGCAGTTTATGGATCGCTTCAGAGGAAGCCTCTCAGCCCGCCCTCGTGCTCCGCGGGAGAGTTTGGAAGTGTATGCGGCAGAGATCAGTAGGCTAGTGGACGAGGCTTTTCCTGAATACGGCGACAGAGCCCAGAGGGAAGAAAAATTTGGTCGTTTCCTTGCTGGTTTGGATCCTGTGCTCAGAGCTAAATGCCATGAACAAGGAGCAACGGATTTAGAGGAGGCTGTGATAATTGCAGGTCGGTGTGAGAACGCTAGAGACGCAATAAAGACTGATTACATGGCTGGTAATGCTGCATGGAGTACTAATGATGTAGGCACTGTGGCTGCTGTTTATTCTGTGACTGATAATGGAGGACTACACAGAGCTGTGGATCGATTGACTGAGGAAATGAGGGATATGAGAATGGAATTGAGGCGCTTGGGTGACGAGAATCAAAAACTGAATGTCAGAGCGAGTTACAGAACAAGGGACGAGTGGGATGGAGGCCGCTCTCAGTCTAATGGAAGGTGCCAGTGTGTCTGCGGAGGTCGAGGATGTCAGTCGCGTGCCTTTGATGGCGCTTGGAGAGGCCGCTCACCTGAGAGGAAGTTCCAGCATGGTGATGAGCGCGCAACAGATCTGGATGTGCATAGTTCTAAAGACTCACGCTCCCCTGTGTCTTCGGCAAGACGCAGCCCAAGCCCCGGGCGTCGCGGATGGAACAGCTATGAGGATACTTCGAGAAAGAGGCGAGTGCGTTTCATGTCACCCGGCAAGGAAGAGCGCCGCTACCAGGCGGAAAACGGACCGTAGCTGATGTCACGGCCCAAACACCGGCTATGTTTCCTATGGGAAGAGGTGTGGCACATGGCGCTTTTGTGTGGACTACACACGTTTGAACAGCGTGACTATTAAAGACTCTCATCCACTGCCCCGAGTCGATGACACACTCGACGCACTGGCAGGTGCTGCCTGGTTCAGCACACTAGACTTTTCTAACAGATACTGGCAGGTAGAAGTCGCAGAGGAGGATCGGGAAAAGACGGCTTTTACAACTGGACAGGGTCTATATCAGTGGAGAACTATGCTGATGGGCCTCTCCACCGCCCCGGCTACTTTTCAACGTTTGATGGAGCTGGTCCTCAGGGGGCTCCAGTGGCACATCTGCATGGTATACCTCGATGATATTTTGATTTACAATAAAACCTTGGAGGAACACATGTCGAGCCTTAGGGAGGTGTTTTTGAGGATCCAGTCCGCAGGTTTGAAACTGAACCCACGGAAGTGCCACCTTGCCAGAGATCATGTAGTTTTCCTGGGCCATGTAGTTTCTCATAGGGGTCTTCAGCCCGACCCCAAGAACACAGAGAAAGTTTTGAACTGGCCGGTTCCTCGTTCTCCTTCGGAGGTGAGAGCTTTTGTGGGACTGTGTTCCTATTATAGGTGTTTCATCAAAGACTTTTCAAAACATGCTGCACCACTGAACCAACTTGTTGGTAAGAATGTGCGCTTCATGTGGAATGTTACATGCGATCAATCATTAATCATCTGAAAAATGTGTTGTCATCTGAGCCTGTTGTGATATTGGCTGACTTTAGTGTGCCATTTAAAATCTACACTGATGCCTCCAACTTGGCTGTTGGTGCAGTTCTCGCACAGGACAGGGATGGACGGGAACATGTAGTGGCATATGCCAGTCGGGCATTAAATTCTACACAGAAACGTTGGTCCACTTTTGATCGTGAGTTGTGGGCTATTGTGTGGGCAGTACGGGAATTCAAGCACTACATTGGACTTGCCTCATTTACTATCGTCACAGACCATCGTCCACTCTTAGCTCTTCGGCGGATGTCCATTGATGATGACCCAACGGGGAGAAGAGCGAGATGGATATTGGAGCTTGATCCACTGAATTGGGTCATTGTTCACAAGGATGGGCAACAGCACAAGAACGCGGATGCAGTTTCTCTCCGCCCTGAGACACTTGACACGAATGTGGCGGAGGATAAAGTTAAAGGGGCATTGCAAGTGAATGTGGTGAGTTCTAATCAGACGGACATTGCACATTCCTCTAAAGTCAAAGATTTCACTGGCGGCATGGCTGCGGAGAACCCACTTGGAAATTATGAGAGCATGTCTCCCATCGATGTATTGTCTCACAGTGTAGCAGATGTCGGGGCTATGCAAGCTGCTGACCCTGACATTAAAACTGCCATGAGCTGGGTGGCACACGCCCAAAGACCTCCCAGGAGAAAAATACAAGGGGCTTCTCAGTGTTTACGGAAGCTTTGGACTGAATTCGACCATCTTTCTATCATTGATGGACTGTTATGCCGTTCAGTTTGCTGCCCCCTAACAAGTAAACTTGTGACTCAAGTAGTTGTCCCCTCCGCACTGGTTCCTGACATACTTTTGCAATTGCATGGATCACCAGTTTCTGCCCATTTCTCTTCTGAGCGTGTGTGGGAACGGGCAAGGCAATTTTGTTACTGGCCTTCCATGTACAAGGACATCAAGGACTGGTGTGAGCAGTGCAAGGCGTGCCAGATGGGTGGCTCCCAGTCAGTACGGCCATTTGAAAGGGTAGCTATGGACATTTTAGAGCTGCCTGTGACTTCAAAAGGAAATCGGTATGTGCTGGTTGTTGAAGACTATTTTATGAAATTTGTCGATTTGTATCCCCTGCCTAATCAGTCAGCACAGACAGTAGCACATTATCTCTTCGAGGACTATGTTCTTCTTCATGGTGTTCCAGGGACTTTACATTCAGACCAGGGTCGTCAGTTTGAGGCTGAGGTGGTTCAGACCCTCTGCCATCTTCTGTCCATTAAGAAGACTCGCACCACGCCCTACCAGATGGCATGATTGAACGTTTTAACCGGACTCTGATTGATCAACTAGCTAAGACACTGTTGACTTGTAGTGGGGAATGGGACGATTATGTGAAGCATGTGGCATTCGCCTATAACACGATGACTCACTCCAGCACTCGCTTCACACCTTTTTTCTTGACCCATGGTCGGGAAGCACGTGTTCCCACTGATGTAATGTTGCCCACTCGGGCTCTTGACTCTCAGTTGTCAGTATCGCATGCTGAATTTGTTTCCTTACTGCTGACAAAATTGGATTCTGCCTTCAGTGCTGCAAGGATGCACAGTGAGGCAGCACATGACCATCAAAAACTGTACCATGATGTTGGCTTGCGTCACCAGCCTTATAAGGTAGGTGCCATGGTGTGGCTCCACAACCCAGTGGAGAGCCGCATGAAGCTGGCACCCCATTGGAAGGGACCTTATAAGATTGTGCGAGTCATGGAATCGTGTGGTGAAGTGGGGCTGACCTATCGGATTGTAAACCCTTCTGACATTGGGGAGAGGGCACAGGTGGTGCATTATAATAGGTTGCGGCCATACACATTACCTCTTTTCTCCAGGTCACGAATCCAGACACTGTCTCATATTCCGGACTTGCAGCCTGCCTCTCCCCGGAAAGATACAAGTTATTTGTCTGGCTCACAATGTTCAGCAACAGAGTCTGAGCCTCGTGTTAGTAAGACTGGGAGAGTTCATAGGCCTCCTGGCCATTTAAGGGATTTTGTTCTATATTGACATGACTATTTCAGGATTAGTCCCTATTCGTTATATTGCTAAGACTGTTGTTTCTGTTTTCTTAGAAAAAAAAGTTAAAAATGTGTTCTGTACTTTTAGTGTCATGCTGTATGTTGATGCTTATTGTTTCTGACTGTATTTGGATATATAAACGGGACGTTTATTTTGTGAGGGGGGGACCTATGTAACAGACCTAATTTGATTTCGTTATAGTGTGCTAATGTTAGATGCACGGGCGCTCGTTATGTGTGTGTGTGTGATGCATTTATCCCCTTGGGGCTTGCCGTAGATGGGCAAGGGCATGCGCACTTCCTGGTCTAGAGTGTCGGGAGTTTTGTGAGTTCAGGCTAATGAAGAGTTGAAAATAAAAAGTAAAGAAAGGATTCCGTGTGCTCTCGTTTTTATTGTTTTCATATTACCAAAGTGTTTAGGCGGACCCGGTACGAACGCTCGGTTACATAAGAAATGACTATTTTAATTTAAATTCTAAATTTGTACTGTAATTTTAATATTGTGATTATGCATTCATTTAATTACGATGTTTGGCTTGAATTTGTATGATACACAGAGGTGGAAAGTAACGAATTACATTTACTCGCGTTACTGTAATTGAGTAGTTTTTTTGTGTACTTCTACTTTTTAAAGTAGTTTTTAAAATCTGTAATTTTACTTTTACTTAAGTATGTTTTGTTTGAAGTATTGTAATTCGCTACATTTTAAATCAAATGCGCTACTGAGTAAAACAAATTAATGAAAATGCAAAAAACATTTTTTTTTGCATTTTCCGCGTGTGTATCGTGTCCTGTTCGCGCGCGGCTCCAGACTCCACTCCAGGTTTTCTGACTGTCCCCACATCGGCATCTACCTGACCTTCCACACGATCACTTCCGCCATGAGAGTGACGTCATCAACCAGCGCGATCATATATAAACCGGAGAGAAACGTGGGAAAGAGGAAAGAGATTGTGATTTTGGCATTTTGGTATTTGGTTGTGAATTTTTGCCTCCCATTGACTTTGATTATTGCTTTGGTTGGTCTTTGTATATATTTGTAGATAATTTGTAGATATCACTGTATGTTTGTACACTCACCATTTATTTTGGGAGGAGGGAATTTATTCACTGTTTTTGGTTTAGGGAGTCAGGGAAGGTACCTGTATTTTTGTTTGTGTTGTTTTTTTGCAGGTAATCTAGCTACTAAATATAAATACCATTTAGTTTATTATTTTGGCATGGGTCTACCCTGAATCTGATCCTCCTCCTCCTCCTGTTGTGTGTGTGTGTGTGTGTGTGTGTGTGTAAAGCAATACAAACCTCATTATTTCATCAGTTAATGGCTGGATCTAGTTCTTTTTACCATATACCACCATTTCCATACAGTTTAAAATAGAACCCTGAACCATTTTTTTGCTGTACGGCCCAACACTAGACCGGGGCAGTAATGCCATATTTAAGTGGCCACTTTGATTTTCAAGCACAAGAAAGACAACAGCTTTATTATGTAAAGGTTTAGAGAGGTTTAGTTTGAGATTTATATCTGCTCATCTTTTTTTGAACTACGCTTGAATACCTCATCCCACCCCGCTGTTAAAAAAAAAAAAAGTTACTCAGTAACGTTTACTCTGAGTAATTTTTTTATGAACTACTTTTTACTTGAGTAGATTTTTATAACTTGTAATTCAGTAAAATTTCACTGAAGTAACAGTACTTTTACTTGAGTACAAAATTTTTGTACTCTTTCCACCTCTGATGATACAGTATCATGTGCAGCTGCCGATGAGCTGCAGCTCATTAATGCTTGAGAGAATGAACTAAGACCTGAGGCCTCAGTCTATATATATAAAGCCGGCAAACGCAAAACCCTAATGCCGCTGCCAGGTGCCGCAACGGTAGAAGTCCAATTCTGGTTGAGTAACATCTGTATTCCTTATTAGCACCAAAATTAATGTTAATTCGGGAACAAAAACAAACTTTTAGAGTATTTCTACAATTTAACTTGGGGACTGCACAGTATTCTTTTCAATTAGATGAAACCAACCGGGAACCTAATTTCGCAATGGGCTTTTAAGAAATATGAAGAATAATTATTTAATATGGAGAAAAAAAATAATGATCAGACAAAATATGGCCTGTTTTGAATAGCAACTGATTTGATGAGACAGCACTCCACCGCTATTCCCATAAGCTTTTTGTTTCTTTGCAGTTCAAACACTATGAATTGTAATACACTGCAGAATACAATGTACATAATACCCTGTAAATTGGATGAGAAATTGATCAAAGTGTCCCAAGTAAATTTATTTATGAAGAAATTATACATAGTATATAAACATTGTAATATAAATCTTGTTATTAAAGTAAAATATTAAATATATAAATCTGGCGATTTGTTTTTAAATATAAAAGTATCAAACAAGCTTTTATAAAGTAATAAAAATAAATAAAAGGGACAAAACTGTGTTGTGTTTTTAAAAGACATATGCTACCATAATGCTATCATACATGCTTTGCAAATGATATTACCATAAATTTTAATGTGTGTAAATTTTGTGATATATAAAGAGGTCTTTGAAAGTAAATAAACCAGACATCTTGCTTTCCTTGATCAGCCTGGGGAGTTACAACATCATTTGTCTCTACACAGTATGTATTCATTCAAGCTGTGATTTTATTGATATGTTTATTGATGTTAACAAGACATCTGTAAAGTGTGTAATACTGCATATTTAATCATGCAATTAGTAATGTCTGTAAGTTTATATTTTAACCCCCAGGTGGAATGAACTACATTCCAACTGGGGGTTAAAGTATAGCCCTAAATCAGTTATATGATAAGAAAAATTTCATTCATCAAAATAACAAAACAAACAAAAATAGAATATGCTGTTATTTCCTACTTGTATATTCATATAATGATGTTTCTTTCTTTCAAAAATTATAATTCTTTTTTAATCTTGTTAGAAAAAAAGAACTGTTTAGAGATGAACTTCACTCTTGAGCCTTCCACCTCACCAAATCCTGTCAACAACAGTACAAACTACACTCCTGTAGCATCATACGTCTACCTTGTGGTTTATTCTTCCAATATCGTCTTGGGCCTTCCACTACATTCCTATGTTTTGTGGCTTATTTGTACAGGAAAAGGAAGTGGAATAGTTGCAGAGTTCTTCACCCTCAATCTCACTGTTTGTGAAATTATCTTCTGCTTGGGTAGTGTGCTCTACATTGCTTCTTTGAAATTTCCAATACTTTTCAATGCAATGTTCTTTGTAATAGCACAACCCAGCACTGCCCGTCCTCTCATTAACTGTGTGATCTGTATGGAGCGCTACCTGGCAGTGCTTTATCCTGTTTCCTTCCTGAAATACAAACCACTGAGGTACAGACTGGCATGTTCTGCTCTAATTTGGGTGACAGTTCTTGGCTTTGCTTTATTTTGTAGGTCTATTCTATTCTCCAACAATATGTACTTGTTTCTTTGTGTGTATCTGCCACTGTATTCAGTTCTCCTGTTCATTAAATTCTTTTGCTCCCTAACCATATTTAAAGCTTTGAAGAACTCTGGACCAAGTGACAAAGGAAAGGAAAAAGAGGAGGCCAATCACGTTAAGAAAAAAGCGATGACAGTCATCCTAATAATCACAGCAACCATGATTGTTCAGTATACTCCTATATATATAGTAGGGATTTTTTTTAAAGTTCTGTCATTAGAACAGTTTAACTTGTACTGGTGCACTGGGGTTGTGATCTCAATGATGATGGCATATGTAAGCCCTTTACTCTACATTCACAGGGTTAGAAAACTTTGATTTCATGACCTTTTGATATTCCTATTTCTTACAGTATATATATTCTTTTCTTCTCAAATACTTTTTTTTAGGACTTCCGACTTAGTCAAATACCTGCCTGAAAGGCTCATTATGGAGCTCATTATGCGGCTCTTTGTCTTCTCTGGTGTACTGTATTATTCATGATCATTCGTGCCTCCTCACACGTGGCCTTTCTAAACAAAAAACATCTTTGATGACGTACATTAATATATTGTTTTCTCTGAATGCGTACGCAAGATGATTTCCACATAATTTTGAAATTCTAGGCTGCAAGATCCAGTTTGTTTTTTAAACTAGTTAGTTTGTGGCCTTACGTTTTTTATTACTTTGGATAGTTGTTATTTCCTCCAAAATACAAACTTGTAAGACTTAATTCTAACATAAATGTGCATTAAAATATTTTCTCCTACCCAGTGACTTTAATGTATAATAAATACTGTACTCAGCAACGTAAACTATGTTAGAAAAAAAAGTTTAACCATTTAAAAACACCATCTAGGTTAAGGTTTCATGTTAAAAGAAACAGCTACTACTCTAATAGATTTTACATTCATGTTTTTGAAGAAACACATGTATCATATTAAAGACCATAAAGATAATGTACTGTAACTGCACTAGCAGCATGGTGGTGTAGTGGTTAGTAATGTGGATTCGCACCTCCGGGATCGAGGATTTAAATCCCGCCTTTGAGTCTTTGTGTGTGCAGTTTGCATGTTCTCCCTGTGCTTGGTGTGTTTCCTCCCACAGTCCAGTACAGTACATGCAGATTTGGCGGGTGATTCCAAAATGCTTGTTGTGAGTGTGTGCCTGTGATGGACTGGCATCCTGTCCAGGGTGTATCCTACCTAATGCCTCGAGTCTCATGAGATCTTGTACAGGCTTCCCATGTCTCTGTACTAGATAGGCAGTATAGAAAATCAATGAAAGTGAAAGTGTGTATTAGAGCGATTACTCAATCAATACACTATAACTCACTCACTCACTTATTGTCTATACCGCACTATCCTGTATTCACTGAAGTGGGGGGCCTGGAACCTATCCCAGGAGACTTAGGGCACGAGACAGGGTACATCTGGACAGGTTGGCAATTCATTGCAGGGCAAATACAGAATAACACACTATAAAAGCAAATTAATTTAAAACTGTTTTTATCATCTGTTTGGTGAATATGGACAGGAGAATTGCTGATTTAATAATTAAATAAATGTTTTTTTTTTAAGCATGAGCATAAATTCAGACAGAAATCTAAACAAATTACTTTACTCCCCTTCTCCTATTAAGTTGTCAAATTTTGGTAAATGGAAATTGGAAGGCTATGGAAATCCATTTCTCGACACTACTGGGTCTGAATTTCAATTAAATTGTTTGTATGAAATCTGAATGTGTTTGAATCAAAATGATTAAATTAAATTCAATTCATTTGTATAGCGCTTTTAACAATTGTCATTGTCACAAAGCAGCTTTACATAATCAAAAGAATTATTTAAGATTTTATGAAATGTGAATGTGTATGAATCAAATTGGTCAGGTAGTCCCTGATGAGCAAGCCAAATGAGGTTCCCTGTTGAGTCCGGTTCCTCTCAAGGTTTCTTCCTATTGTCATCTCAGGGTTTTTTCCCCCCCCTGCCATTGTGAAACCTTGAGAGGAACCGGACTCAATAGGGAACCTCATTTGGGTGACACACAAAGCAACAATTGATCTGCATTCACACTGTGTGTTAGGCGGCAGGCAGTTCAGTTGATGTTAATTGAGGTTAATATGGAGTACAGTTAGTTATTGGAGGCTCAGGTAGACTTGTAGGAAATTCCAATCCTGAACTATCGAGCGACTGCAGCCAAGTCAAGTCCTCAGAGAAACAGCTGTCAGCATCAGCCGAGGCCAGAACCGTCTTCATGGTAGAGTGAAACCGTCCCCAGACACCACACGCATCCCAAAGAGACCACACGGGCATCCATGCGATGAGATCTCCAACCAGAGATCTCATCGCATCAGGAGCACCAGGATGAGTCAGACAGGTCCAGAGGGCAAACGGGGTCTGGATCACTGGCAACTCAGGAACGACATGTATAGCTCGACAGAGAGACAGGGAGAGGAAAAGAGAGAGAAGAGGAGGGGGAGAGCAGAAGAGGAGAGATAACAGTTAGGTACAGTATGGTTACAGTCACATAATTTAGAAGGTGACTATAGTTAGTATCGAATTTAAGCAAAGTAAACGTTAACACGTTAGATTTTATCATGTATAATTAGAAAAGCTATGCGTGTAGTGTTTTGGGTCATCTTATATTTTGTGTTCTTTAAATTTGTAGTAGATTTATTTACTAAAATAAATGAAACTAAATGGTGTTACGGCCTTTCTTAGGATAAATCAATCTCCATAAATGGAGAAAAAAAGGAAGGCAACGTGACAAACAAGCAAACAATAAGATAAATTAATCAGCTTATCTTTAATTCAAATCACTTGTAAAGCAAACAGACTGATTTCTAACAAACACTAAACACTTAACCAAGCAGACTCAATATTTACAGACAATTAAGACGTATAAAAAACACGCACAACATTCACACACTGGACTTTTAAGGCAAAGAAGAAGAAAAAAGGTGGGTATTGTAGGTCTTCCTTCTCAACTGCTGCAGTGTCTTTTTAAAACTCTCCAATTACCACACTCGTGGATTAGCAACAGGTGCATCAACCTGAAGGGGGATGTAGGAGAGCGAGATAGAGCATGCGCAAGCACACACAAAAAAAGTGAGGAGACATACACAGTGCACCAAACTCCAGAGAAAAAAGAAAAACATAGCTCAGGTCGTAACACTCCCCCACCTAAGAGGGGAAAAAAAAAACAATATATATACACAAATGGATATGAATATTTTTTTTTTCTGTAATACAACTTCAAAGAAAAAGAAAAAAAAACTCAAACCTTAACTCCGAGAGAGAGCATCAGCAACAATGTTATCTGCCCCCTTCCTATGCTGTATCTCCAAATTATACTTTTGGGCCATCAATGCCCAATGCATTAAACGTTGGTTATGGTTGTATATGCGCGAAAGGAAAACCAAAAGGGTTATGATCGGTAAAAACCACCACTGGTTCAGCTCTAGATCCCCGATATACATCAAAATGTTGTAATGCTAAAAGCATAGCAAGTGTTTCCTTTTCTATTGTAGAATAGTTTTGTTGACTTATTGAACTTGGCTGAAAAGTAAGACAGGTTGAGCAAAACCATCAGCACCATCCTGCAAGAGAACAGCTCCCGCTCCTGTTGCACTTGCATCAACCTCCAACTTAAATCTGCGTGACAAATCAGGAGCCAACAGCACTGGGTCACTGCAAAGCAAAGACTTGGCACACACAAAAGCATGTTGGCAGTCATCTGACGAACAAAAAGGTGTCTTTGGACTGCAACTATGACAGAAAAGTTCTTACAAAAACATCTGTAGTAACCTGCCATTCCTAAGAATCTCCGCAATTCACATCGAGTGGTAGGAACAGGGTGCGATAAGATTGCAGTCACTTTAGCTTCAACAGGTCGCACTTTGCCTTGACCAACTTGCTTTCCCAAATAAGTCACGGTTGCTTTCGCAAATTCACACTTCTTGAGATTGAGCGCAAGAGAAGCACTCAAAAGTCTATCAAAAACCACACGCAACGTTGACATGTGCTCAATCCAAGTGTCATTGTAGACCACATCATCCAGATATACATTACAATGCCTTACATCTCTCAGCACTAACTCCATTAAACGTTGGAATGTCGCTGGTGCGTTTCGCAAACCAAACGCCATTCGCGTATACTGTGCAAAATGATCGGGTGTAACAAAAGCAGCAATATCTGAGGCATGTGGCGTTAACGAAACTTGCCAATATCCCTTAAGAAGATCTAGCTTTGTGATATAGTGAGCAGTTCCTAAATTGTCAATGCAATCCTCAACTCTCGGCAAAGGGAAAGTATCTGCTACAGTGACCGCATTCACTCTTCTAAAATCAGTGCAGAACCGGACAGAACCATCTTGCTTTGGCACCAACACGCAAGGAGAACTCCAAGGACTTTTGCTCAATTTGGCAAAATTATTCTGCAGCAAATATGACACCTCTGTTTTCATAACTTCCCTCTTGGCAAGAGAGCAACGGTAAGCATGTTGTTTAGTCGGCAGAGCTGACCCAACGTCAATGTCGTGCTGAAGAACAGATGTACATGAAGGAACATCATTAAAAAGTTTGGAATAATTACTAATCAATTCAATTATGTCCATCTTTTGAGCATCCTTAAGATAAAACAAATAAGATGACAGTTTAAAATCTCAGAATTATTCAAACAGCCTCCATAGAACATTTCATGATGCCTCTCTAATCCATCCTCCTGATCCTCTTGGACAGTAAGCACAGTAGACACAAGAGCTATTTTCTCCTGAACTGTAGCACTTTTAGTCACATCCTCAACTTCATCTGTTTTCACTGATCTTTCTAAATATGTCTAACATATTCACATGACAGACTCGCGTTTTCCTTCGACGGTCTGGAGTGTAAATCACATAATCGGTTTCGTTCAACTTACTTTTTACCACATAAGGACCAAAAAACCGGGCAGCAAGAGCAGCACTGGGCAAAGGAAGTAAAACTAAAACCTTTTCTCCCGGTTTGAAATTTTGCACCTTGGAATATTTATCATATTGCGGTTTCATCTTCTCTTGTGAAAGAGAAAGGCCATCCTTGGCAAATGCACAGGCTTTGTGCAAGCGTTCTCGACATTGTGAGATGAAGTCCAAGATATTTTTCTTTGGTTTTTGTCCCACTGCAAGGAATTGATCTTTAAGAACCTTAAGAGGTCCCCGTACATTATGGCCAAAGACAAGCTCAGCGGGACTAAACCCCAACGATTCTTGTCTCGCATCACGAACAGCAAACAAAACCAATGGAACTCCCTCATCCCAATCGTGCACAGTTTCATGGCAGTATTTGCGTAGCATAGATTTTAATGTCTGATGCCAACGCTCCAAAGCACCTTGTGATTCAGGATGGTAGGCACTAGAAACAACGTGTGAAATTCCCAACTCTTGCAACGTTTTACGAAAAAGTTTAGACATAAAAATTAGATCCCTGATCCAACTGAACTATTTTGGGCAAGCCAAAAGTTGTAAAGAATTTCAAAAGAGCTTTCGTAACAGTAGCAGTAGTAATTTTTCGCAAAGGTATCGCTTCAGGAAACCTTGTGGTTACACAAAATTGTTAAGAGATACTGATTACCAGTTTTCGTCCGTGGAAGTGGACCCACACAATCCACAATAATCCGCTCAAATGGCTCACCAACCGCTGGAATTGGATGAAGCGGCGCCGATGTAATCACCTGATTGGGCTTACCAGCCATCTGGCATGTATGACATGCTTTGCAATAATGGGAAACGTCAGATTTTAAACCCGGCCAGAAGAAATGTTGCAAAATCCGATTATATGTTTGTGTCACCCCAAGATGACGCGACCCGATCATGTGCCACTGCTAAAATATTTTGGCAAAATTGCATAGGAACAACAATTTGATTAACAGTGCCCCAATCATAATCATCTCCATCCTTCACAGTATGTGCATTTCATTTACGCATCAAAACTTCATTGTCCCAATAAAACTGATGGTTTGACGATGGCTGTATAGCAACATCTGCATTCTTGCGACACTTCTTCAGTGTAAAATCACTGTGTTGAGCATCTACCAAGACTTCACGTGAGATGGGTAAAAACGCAACAGTTTCTGGTGCAAACGAGGATTCAACAACTCTAACCTTACCTGGTTCTTCATCCAAGAACTTTTCCTGTTCAAAAGCATCTGCTAACAATGTGTCACAAAGTTCAACCTCCTCCTGCTGAGATCCCCTTTTCAGCAGTGCTCTGGTCGTTACTGCACTGCTGGAAAACACTTCAGGAAACTTTTTAGCAAGATTATCATCAGGGCAAGCATTATCAGATGGCACATCCAAAACATGTACAACTGGCATAACTTTTCCACCAGCTATGTCATTCCCCATGATAAAATCAACTCCCTTAACAGGCAATGAAGAGCAAACTGCCACATTAAAACATCCGGACACCAGATCAGATGTAATCCATACTTTATGAAGTGGAACAGACATAAAACCCATTTCAATTCCCTGTACAATAGTACTGGTACCACATGAGGTTTCTGCACAAAATGGCAGCACATCTGCTAAAGTGAAGGATTGAGAACCTCCAGTATCTCGCGAGATCTTCACAGGGCGCTGAGCATCTGCTCCTGTCAGAGACACAAAATCCTCAAAAATAAAAGGTTTAAAACAATCTTCATTACTCACATCATCAAATGCAACTTTGGAAGATACAGTCTTCAATAAAGCTACTGGATGTGATTGACCTACCACATCCTGTCTCATTTTTTCTTTTCAATTTAGAACAGTCAGCAATCACATGTCCCATTTTATGACAATATCCACATTCACGTCTCAATTTCAAATCTTTTGTCTTAAAATCGGATTGACTAGTTTCGTTACCTTTCTGTGGAACAGACAGATTCTGGTCGATTTCGAATGAACACCGTTTTACGCATCAACGCAAATTCATCAGCAAGTACAGCGGCTTGTTGTATAGTATTCACCTTTTGTTCGTTCAGATAAACAGCCGTACGATCAGAAACGCAGTTTTTAAATTCTTCGATCAACATCAGGTTTCGCAAAGAGTCATAGTCTAACATTACACGCTTTAATCCATCGGTCAAATAAAATACTCTTTTCTTGAGAGAATTCGACATAGGTTTGAGACACAGCTTTTTTAGTTGTACGAAAACGCTGTCTGTAATGTTCTGCAGCAAATTCATAAGCACGAAGTATAGCATTTTTTAAGGTTTCATAATTCACACTCTCGTTCGAATGCTTGAAAATAAGCTTCAACCTCTTTTTCCCGAAAAGCTGGTACAAGCACAATATTTTTTGCCACATTGAAAGAGCTTAACGATGAATCATTCAAGTTAGACACAGGCACTGAGTTAATCGCATCTGTTATAACTGCAACATTTACTCCATTACCACCTCTAAGCTTTTCATCAACCTGATCAATCGAAACTACTTTTTGTCTTTCTTGCAATTCAAGTTCTCGTAAACGAACGCTAGTATCAGCTTCAATTCGATATTTCTCTAACTAATATTGCAACTCATCTTTTCTTGCTTGAGCTTTATCTTGAGTTTCCAACAGTAATCTCGCTAAACGTATTTTTAACCGAGCTTCTCCTTGAAAAGTCGGTGATGCAGCCGCAGAAAACGAAAATGGATCAAATTTTGGCATAGACAAGGGTGGTGGACATACCTCTTCCTCACCAGACAAACTATCAGCACTTGTAGACACTCTGTCTTGTTCCGTCCCAGCAACTGGCAACTCCCCCTGCTGAATATCAGCAGCAACTACTGGCAACACTCCTTTGTCTGAAAGCGCAGCCAAAACATTAGCCTTCAAATCCTTTTTAAGTAGTGTTTTGGAAACCATGATTCCATAATGTTGAGCAATTTCAAATAAATCATCTTTCCTACAATTGTCTATTTTTCTAAACTTGGTTGTTCCACAAAATCAGTCAAATGAAATTTTGTTGACATGACTAAATTACATTCACATTAAATTAACAAGTTAACAAGTAAACAAATAATCTCCAGACCTAAGTTCAATCAAGAATTCTCAACTAAGTCCTAACTTGTCTTCAGAGGGTTACCAATTGAAAGAATAAATCTCTCCCCCGGGATACCTCCAAAAATAACAAACTAAAACAAAAAACACAAAACAAGAAATAGTGAACCGTAGGAAGAACCGGCGCTAAGCACGGCCCAGCTGGAACACTCTAACAATGCTGTTAGTACTTTACTATCTCACACAACAAATACTTTTCAGACAAATTGGTCTACCATACGGAACGAAATCAGTCATGGATGAGCCCCCAATTTATGTTACGGCCTTTCTTAGGATAAATCAATCTCCATAAATGGAGAAACAAAGGAAGGCAAAGTGACATAAAAAACATGCAAACAATAAGATAAATTAATCAGCTTATCTTTAATTCAAATCACTTGTAAAGCAAACAGACTGATTTCTAACCAACACTAAACACTTATCCAAGCAGACTCAATATTTACAGACAATTAAGACTTATAAAAAACACGCACAACATTCACACACTGGACTTTTAAGGCAAAGAAGAAGAAGAAAAAAAAGGTGGGTATGTAGGTCTTCCTTCTCAACTGCTGCAGCATCTTTTTAAAACTCTCCACCAATTACCACACTTGTGGATTAGCAACAGGTGCATCAACCTGAAAGGGGGGGGGGGGGGTGGTAGGAGAGCGAGAGAGAGCATGCGCAAGCACACAAAAAAAAGTGAGGAGACATACACAGTGCACCAAACTCCATAAAAAAAGAAAAACATAGCTCAGGTCGTAACAATGGCCATAAAATTTAAACATTGTCAGGACGTGCTACTGCATCAGCAGATGTCGTTGTCATTTAGCCCCGCTTGTGTTTTTGCATTATTATAAGAATGAAATGCAGTAGGTTGTTTTTGATCATCATAATTTTCTTTAATAAAGAATGACCCCCGTTGCGCTGTACCGCCGCTGGCAACTTATGAAATACAAGTGAAACATTAAACGAATTTACAATCACAGTATTAAAATCATAATAATACATATAAGCGTTTCTTATTTGCATTGAATTTAAGCAAAGTAAATGTATACCTTTATATCAAGCCTTTAAATTATCTCATATGTAATAATAGCGTAGCCAGAAAACAGACTCTGGGTGTGAATCAGAAAAGGTTTGCCAGATTAATGTTCAAAAACAATTTGAAAAACTTTCTGTGTGTTTTGGTGTGTGTGTGTGGGTGTGTGTGTGGGGGGGGGGAGGGGTGGGCGTCACCTGAGAGGTGTCAATAGGTCTTACATATTCATGAAAAGTAGTGGATTATTCACGGTGCGCACTGAATACTAAACCTAAACCGAGCGCGTGGATTAATAAACCAAGATGCATGTTTCTTAGCCCCACCCCCGTGAACACAACGTATTCAGAGAAGAGAGAGGTTGTGCTCGGACCACTGAGCTTCTGCAGATTCTAAAATTGACAATGTTACAGTTTTTTTAAGCGCTTGAATGGAAGAGATGGAAAGTTTCCTCATCATAACATGCCTTGTATTGTTTTTACCAAAAAAAAAAAATACAAGTGGAATATTCTTTTGTTTTTTATTTTCATTTTTCATAAAATATAAAATTTAAATATTTTATAAACATGCCAAAGAAAATTGTGTATAGAGTGATTAAAACAATACAATTCATGTTATGATAAGGAAAATCTCAATTTCTTATTCCAGGGATTTCTTATTCCAGTAACAATGACAATTTTAGAATCTGGAATCCAGAAGATGAAATTAAAAAGAGGTCTACAGGTCTTCAGAAGAACCTCCGATCCAAGAGGGTCTTAAAGTGGGGAGAGATGCATTTCAGTTTCTCTGAATGTATAGGTGAGAGCAGCTGCTTCACACCTGGAGAGGGGTGAAATATTTGCATTTGAATGTTGTCTGACATTGCAAAGCACATACAGTAACACTAAAACAACAACAACGCAGGATAAATAGGAATAAGAGGCCCTGATTATACTGCATAAATACTATTAAGTACAACAAAATTTCCCCGCGCTCTGGAAAACCTTCTGCTTGTGGTTGAGTGCTGATTAGACTAGGTAGGAAATTAAAGAGGAGGAAGTAAACTACAATAGCCCATGTTTAGAAAAGCATTTTTATTTAGACTATAAAAAATAATTCTTCATTATTTTTACGCGCTACTTCCGCGTTTGGGTTTACCATCTATGCTACAGGGCTAACTGCTAGTCTTCTGGTCCGTCTCCGTTTGTTTGTGACAGAATGACTGAGCCAACAGCAGTAAACCCAGAGGATTACCAACCTCTGCGATGTGGTTGACCAGCACGCTAAGTTGATCGATCAGCTCAGTAGTGAAGTCGCGGTCCTCCGCCAAGGCCTCCAAGACGTCTCGGCCTTGCGCCGCGAGGTGGCGGAGCTACGGCACGAGAATGCGACGCTCCGCGGGGCGGTCGCTCAGCCGGCTGCTGCCACGCCCATTGCAGCGGCTGCTGCTCCGCCACCCCCTCCCCCTTCTTCTGATGTCTTCATTGCTTTACCGGACAAATGGGATGGCACAGATGGGAAGTGCAGTGTTTTTTTAACCGCATTGGATCTAGTGTTTGAGTTTAATTCCACCAAATACTCCACAGACCGACTGCGTGTTGCTCTTCTCGTTTCGTTGCTATCCGGGCAGGCAGCTGAGTGGGCCACGGCAGTCCTGCGATCTGATTCAGATGTAGCCTACTCTTATACAGAGTTCACTCGCCAGCTAAAACTCACCTTTGAACATCCTGCTGCTGAGGTGGAGACCGACTCAAAATTATATCATCTGCGGCAGGGGGGGCTCGTCCGTGAGCCGCTACATGGCGGATTTCCGAACCCTCGCCGTCCAAACCGACTGGGGAGACTCCGCCCTCCAGAGGGCCTACTACGAGGGACTGGCTGCACGCATTAAGGATGAGCTCGCCAGTCGTGAACTTCCAGCCACCTTGGAGGGCCTAATCCAACTCGCTCGCCGGATCGACCAGCGTCTGCTCGCCCGCCCTAAGCCAGCTCCTCGCACCCTGCCGTCCATCACGCCACCACTGCCTCATTTCACGCCCCGAAGCTCCTCCTTCTTCTCTCGCACGCCTGTTCCGGAAGCTCGTTCCTCACTCTCCACTGCACCTACCGGATCTGTCGGTTCACCACGTCCCGCCGTGGTTGACACCGGAGCCGGGGAACCCATGCAATTAGGGCGCGCCTCCTTAACCGCTGCAGAACGGGAATGACGATATAGAGAGGGTCTATGCGCGTATTGCGGGTCAGCAGCACATCACCAGGCCATCTGTCCTCTACGCCCAGGAAACGCGCAGACCCGGTGAGAAGTGAGAGTGACTCACCGGGTTCCATCTCCCTCTCCACCACCCTGACCAATGATTCCCGTCTCACGGTAAGAGTACACCTCCAGTTTGGCCACAAACGAGTCGGAAGGACCGCCTTCGTCGACTCCGGTGCTGCAGGTAACTTCATTGACTCTTCTTATGCCAAGAAACTGGGGGTAAGGATCGAGGCGTTATCCCAGCCCGTAAATATTACATCTGTCGACGGTCGGCCCCTCTCCTCCAACCCCATCACCTTCCAAACTCAACCTATCACCATGAACATCGGCCAACACCAGGAACAGCTTCACTTCTACCTCACCCCCATCTCATCACCTCCCCTCATTCTCGGACATCCCTGGTTACTTCGTCATGACCCGCTCATATCCTGGACACAAAGTCGGAGCCTACAATGGGGGCCGACTTGCTCTTGGACGTGTTCTAGGGAGTCCGAGGCCCCCGAGGTCGACACCGACGCCATCCCGAGCGCCTACCGAGACCTGGCTGAGGTGTTTTGTAAAAGACGGGCAACCCACCTACCTCCTCATCGCCCCTACGACCTTGCCATCGGCCTTCAGCCAGGCTCCATGCCACCCTGCGGCCACCTCTACTCTTTATCTGCCACCGAGACGCAGGCGATGGAGGAATATGTTTCCAGCGGACTGCGCCAATGTACCATCCGGCCTTCTTCCTCGCCTGCTGCCGTGGGGTTCTTCTTTGTGAAGAAACGTGACGGCAACTTACGGCCATGTGTCGATTATCGGGGGCTCAACAACATCACCATCAAGAACCGACATCCATTGCCTCTTACCAACTCTGCCCTGGACGCCCTCACTGGTGCAACCATTTTTACTAAGTTGGACCTCCGGAGCGCCTACAACTTGGTGCGCATCAGAGAGGGCGATGAGTGGAAGACGGCCTTCATCACTCCCACCGGTCATTATGAAAGTCTGGTAATACCATTTGGACTCTGCAACGCTCCAGCGGTTTTCCAACAATTCATCAATGACGTTCTAAGAGACATGTTAGGTCGATGGGTGTTCGTCTACCTAGACGACATCCTCATATACTCCCGGACTTTCAGTGAACATGTACAACACGTCAGAGCGGTTCTGAAGAGATTGCTCGCCCACCAGCTGTACTGTAAGTTGGAGAAGTGCGCTTTTCACGAGCGCTCCACCACGTTCCTGGGTTTTGTCATCTCGCCCCAGGGTGTGGCCATGGACCCGCAGAAGCTGGAAGTTGTGAGTCACTGGCCCCTACCCAGGACTCTTAAACAACTCCAACGTTTCCTTGGGTTTGCGAACTTCTATCGTCGCTTTATCCGGGACTACAGTACGGTTGTAGCTCCACTAACTGCTCTGACACGTCCATCATCTCACCCCTTTCACCTCACCTCTACTGCCATTACCGCCTTCCGTGAACTTTGCCGCCGCTTCACTACGGCTCCCATCCTCCTTCATCCAGATGCCAACAAACCATTCGTTGTGGAGGTGGACGCGTCGGATGTGGGCGCCGGGGCGATTCTCTCCCAACGAGGTCCAGACCAAAAGCTGCACCCCTGCAGCTTCTTCTCCAAAAAATTTGACCCCACTCAGCAGCGATACGAAGGAGGGGACCGCGAGCTGCTGGCCATAAAGTGGGCCTTGGAGGAATGGCGTCACTGGCTCCAGGGCACCAGAGAGCCATTCATTGTCTGGACTGATCACCAGAACCTCATCACCATCCGGTCGCTGAAACAGTTGAACCCCAGACAGGCGCGATGGGCTCTGTTTTTTGAGGACTACAATTTCCACCTGTCATATCGCCCGGGGTCCAAGAACAGTACGAGGAAGACGTCCCCCGGGCCTACCCCGCGCCTGTCTTACCACCTACCAAGATCATCGCACCATTCTGTTGGGACATAGAGACGAGGGTTCGCCAGGCACAGGCTGCAGAGACCGAACCGGCAGGCGTGCCGCCTGGACGACTCTATGTGCGCAACACCGTCAAGCCAGAGGTGCTTCAATGGGGGCACTCCTCTCTCCTCTCAGGTCACAGCGGAAGGTACCACACACTACAATTCATCCGACGCACCTTCTGGTGGCCCAACATGAAGAGGGACATTGATGAGTTTGTCCAGGCGTGCCCAGTGTGCGCCTGGCCCAAAGACAGCAACCAACCATCCCTGGGGGAACTTCAACTACTCCCAGTTCCCCGTCGGCCCTGGACGCACATTGCCGTTGACTTCATCACGGGCCTGCCGGTCTCCGAAGGGAAGAACACCATCCTCACGATCGTCGACCGGTTCTCCAAAGCTGTCCACCTGGTAGCCCTCCCCGGACTCCCGTCAGCCAAAAACACAGCCGAGCTGATATTAGAACACGTAGTCCGCCTGCATGGGTTCCCAAGGGATATCATCTCGGACAGGGGGCCCCAGTTCACCTCCCGGTTCTGGAAGGCCTTCTGCCGTCTGATCAATTCCACCTGTAGTCTGTCTTCTGGATACCACCCACAGACTAACGGTCAGACGGAACGGACCAACCAACAACTGGAGCGCTACTTGAGATGCTTTGTCGCTGATCGCCAGTGCTCCTGGGCCCGCTACCTCATTTGGGCAGAATTATCGCATAACCTCCACGTCTCCTCTGCCACCAATCTAAGCCCATTTGAGGCATGCTATGGCTTCCAACCTCCGATGTTCGACCACCAAGAACCGGAGGTTGAAGTACCGTCGGCCCAACAGTTGGTTCGTCGGTGTCGACGGCTCTGGAACCAAGCAAACAGCGCCATCCAACGCTCCAACACCCGTTACATCCTCCAACATCGCCGTCGACACCCTCCGGGACGACTATTCCAGATAGGTGACAAGGTATGGCTATCTACCAAGAACCTTCACCTATGAACAGAATCACGGAAGCTCTCCTCCAGATTCATCAGCCCATACCGCATCACTCTCCGGATAAACCCGGTCACCTACCGGCTCCAGCTGCCTGCGGCGCTCCGGATCCACCCGGTATTCCATATATCCCAACTCAAACCCTTCACCACTTCCCCTATGGTTCCACCCACCCACCCTGCTCCCCCTCCCCGAATCATTGAGGGCGGTTCCGCTTATACCGTACGTCGGATCCTAGATTCGCGGCCTTGGGGCAGAGGCGTTCAATACCTAGTTGATTGGGAAGGTTACGGCCCCGAGGAGCGGTCCTGGATTCCGGCACGGTTCATTCTCGACCCCGAGCTAATCCGGGACTACCGTCTTCGGGTATCCTCCATCCCAGGACCGTCGGGTGCCGGTCCTGGACAGGGGGGTACTGTTATGCGCACTCCTAACACGACCGGCACTAGGACCTGGAAGTAGTACGGTCGTTATTCAGGAAGCATAAAAGGAGACAAGATGGCTCCACACATTGCTCAGTCATTGAGTTGCCCATGCTATCGCCGACGCTCTGTCCGTCTAATCGTGAGTACTCACGTTCTTGGGTTTCGCTTTCGATTGAGTGTGTGTTATTAGAACGCGGGTTTATTTGTTTAAGCTCTTGCTCTCGTTCTGAGAGAGTTCTAAAAATAAACATCGTGGTTATCCTGCCACCTCGCGCTACTTCCGCGTTTGGGTTTACCATCTACGCTACAGGGCTAACTGCTAGTCTTCTGGTCCGTCTCCGTTTGTTTGTGACAGACACACTGAACAAAGGGGATACTCAAAAGTACATTTAGCCAGCAGAGGTGGAAATTAACGAATTACATTTACTCATGTTACTGTAATTGAGTAGTTTTTTAGTGTACTTCTACTTTTTTAAAGTAGTTTTTAACATCTGTAATTTTACTTTTACTTAAGTATGTTTAGTTTGAAGTATTGTAATTCGCTACATTTTAAATCATATTCGCTACTGAGAAAAACAAATGAATGAAAATGCAAAAATAATAAAAATATTATGCTTTGTATAAATGCTTCGTTGCACTCGCGTGTGTGTATCGTGTCCTGGTCGCGCGCTGTTCCAGACTCCACTCCAGGTTTTCAGACTGTCTCCACATCGGCATCTACCTGACCTTCCACTTCCGCCCTGAGAGTGACGTCATCAATATAAAGAGAGACGCAGGAAAGAGGAAAGAGACTGTGGTTTTGGCGTTTTGATATTTGGTTGTGACTTTTTGCCTCCCATTGACTTTGATTATTGCTTTGCAGCTTTGGTTTGGTTGGTCTTTGTATATATTTGTAGATAATTTCACTGTATGTTTGTGCACTCCTCAGCAGTAGGTGGGGGCGTGCCTGCCATTTATTTTGGGAAGAGGGAATTTATTCACTGATTTTTGTTTAGGGAGTCAGGGATGGTACCTGTATTTTTGTTTGTGTTTTTTTCTTTTATTGCAGGTAATCTAGCTACTAAATATCATTTTGTTTATTATTTTGGCCTGGGTCCACCCTGAATCCGATCCTCCTCCTGTTGTGCGTGTGTATTTTTTTTGTAAAGCAATACAAAACTCATTATTTCATCAGTTAATGACTGGATGTAGTTCTTTCTGCCATATACCACCATTTCCATAGAGTTTAAAATAGACTCCTGAACCATTCTTTTCCCCTAGACTGGGACGTAACGCCATATTTAAGTGACCACTTTGATTTTCAAGCACAAGAAAGATAACAGTTTTAAAAAGACTAAAAATCCAAACTTCCATCCAACAGTCTATCAATTCGGTACATAAAATGAATAAATGAGTAATGTGTGCCGTTATCATATTACAAATAAAAATAAAACAGAAATGAAATTACAGTTATTCTGGTAATCATAGCAGCCATGTTATAAGGTGTAGTGCTACAGTATGTGCTGTAATTAATAGGGATAACTTATGGAACTCTGCCAGTAGCTGGAGTTATACTTCATTGTTTTTGTCAAAGATATGTTATTAGCTTATATTTATTTATTTATTTATATTTTCCTTTTGGCAGTTGTATAATTATAGAAAATATACTTCACCAAAATAAGAGAACCGTGTTTTAGTTACTTTTTAATGCAACACGTATATAATATTTTTTTTTTTTTTACAAAAATCCTTTGAAATGTATTTTATGTACCAGATCACAATGTTCTTTGTTTTTTCTTTAAATACTAACTAATGTAAAATATTAAAATGTCTTATTTACCAAATATACTTTTAGATATATTTAAGCTTTTTACTTTCACATTACTGTATACAACTTTATTGTCTGCAAATGAAATAAGCCATTCTGCTTTTTCTGTACTTACAGCAGCAGATGATCACCATTAAACTTTTAACCAACAATAAATTATCAGTTCATCACTGTGTTATATGTAGAAAAGAAATATAGTTTCCATCTCTCAGTGTTTGCAATACTTTCATAAACTGCCACCATAAATCATATGTAGTTTAAATATTAATGACCATAATATCTGATTCATTGTCACCTATGCCTTATTTGCATCAGGTCTAGTCTGACAGGCAAAACACTGTTCAGGTGTGAGGTGTTTAAGATAAACTTAAAATTTAATCATCTTATATAAGTGAAATATTTGTATTAATTTCAAGTTAAAATCTTGTAAAACTGGATCTTGTTTTTTTAAAAGATATTCTAATACAGGTGATCCACATTAATCTAAAAGTATTCAACACTTTAAATAATCTGGAGTACCTGATGTAAGCACTTGGAGAATATGAACAGCTTTGATTAATATGGAGAAAAAATAAATGCACATAATCACATAAAATATGGCCTTTTATACATGAACTTATTTGGTTAGCCAGAAATGAAAGCATGCTTCTGTGTTCTATTCTTGCATGTCCAAACACGGTCAACAATAAATCACAAAATTTGAATTTGTAAATATGGCAGTACACATATAAAGGGTTTTGAAAGTAAATAAGACAGACACCTTCCTTTTCCTACATTATGGCATGGAGTTAAACCATCATCTGTCTCCATATTGTATGTATTCATTAAGCTGCCATTTTAGTATTGTTATTTAATAACATTTAAGTAAACAAAAGTAGCAAACAATAAAACAATGAGTCATTGTAATATATCAATGTTTCATTTGTACTAAATAAATAAAAACTAAATGTTTTTATTTATTTATTTATTTATTTATTTATTCAGTTTGATCCTTGGAATAGATTTATAGGTGCATTGTTAACCAAGTTTATTGAAAGTAACTAATCTATTGATTTTTTATAACCAGCTTTACTAAGAATGATCAAACATGCTTTAAAATAAGCTGAGGAAACGGAGAAAATGTGTAGTACATGAGCAGTGTTTGACTTAAGGCAAAGGTGATTAGAAAAATCATCAGTAAAAGCACAATGCAGTTTCTACTTATAAATCTGGAGAGTCATAAGGCCATTAATTACAAAAGGATGACAATTTTTACATATGAATATGTTATTCTTGTTTAATCATTAGTTACATATATCATTATAATATATCTTATATCTTATCATCACATTTTTCTTTTCTAAAGATCATAATTGCTGTTAAATTTTTTCATGTTTGTGGAAGTAAGATACAGTCTGGAGATGAACTTCATTCATGAGCATTCCATCTCAACAGAGCCTTTCATCAATGTTACATTGTACCAGCCTGCATCATACGTCTACCTTTGTGCATATTTCACCAACATAATCTTGGGCCTTCCAATTAATTCCTATGTTTTATGGCTTATTTGGATGGGGACAGGAAGTGGAATAGTGGCAGAGTTTTTCAGCCTCAATCTCACTGTTTGTGAAATTTTCTTCTGTCTGGCTAGTTTGGTCTTAGTTGTTGCTAATGAATTTGTGACAGCTTATTACATAACATATTTTGCAGTAGCTCTTCCTACAATTGGCCGTCCTCTGATTAACTGTGTGATTTGCTTTGAACGCTATCTGGCAGTGCTTCATCCTGTTTCCTTCCTGAAATACAAACCACTGAGATACAAACTGTTATGTTCTGCTGTAATTTGGGTGTTGGTTCTTGGATGTGGTGTTTTGTGCATGTTTTTTCTAGGGGCCAACAATTTATACCTGTTTATTTGTCTTTATATGCCACTGTTCTCAGTTCTTCTCTGCATTAAATTACTATGCTGCCTAACTATAGTTAGAGCCTTAAAATGCCCAGGACCAGGTGAGAAATGGAAGGAAAGAGAGGCAGCCAATCACAGGAAGAAAAAGGCAATTGTGGTCATCCTGATAATTACGGTGTCCATGTTTATTCAATATACTCCAATGATTTTTACAGGGCTCATTTTTAGCACTCTGTCAGAGGCACAATTGTCCTTGTCCATTGCAGTTGCCATTTTTTTAATGTTTGGTTATGTAAGTCCAGTTTTATACATCTATAGAGTTAGAAACCTTTGCAGTGGTAAAAAACGTATAAAAAAACAAAACAAACTTAGAACTTAAAAAAACAAATAATCTTGCAAAAGAGGTGAAAAACCCCTTGCTAGTTAATTGTGCTTCCCTTATACAATATGTCAGTCCCTAACCAAGTTTGGTATCATTAAATGCTCTAGTGAGTGGGACATACTGTAATCCACGCAGTTTGTAAGCACATAACAGTAGTCAAATGTCTGTGATGCTCCTGTAATAACACTGGTTTTCAATAAGTAGAGTAGGTACAGTATAAGGTATAGTAATAAGTGTTGGGCATATTTTTCTGTGATTTTTCCCCTTTCACGTTGGGGGTTACCAGATTTTAAAATGTATTCCCTTAATATATATACCCTTAAGTGAACCTATACTGTATATGTGTACATGTCACATATGTGCTTATTTTAATTAATGAATACTGTTAACATTTTAAAAGTCTAATTTGTACTTAAATTAATGGATAAAGAAATTGGCTCTTTACAGATTAGTGTTTTTAAAATGTGCTGTAATTTTACTTGTGCAAAACATCTTGTGTTTTAGAGGAACTTAAAATGGAATCTGCTTATCACCCTGGATTGTACAGTACACCTGTAGTTTTGAATATTACTGTGTATGATTTATAAGAGTTTGATATATAATTATATAAAAGTTATATATATAATTCCATTCTAAACATAAATGGTGAAATACATGAACAAAGTTAAACACAATAAACATGTGACTCTGAATTTAGTTATAAATTAAGTTATAAAATTATGTTGTCTGTAACATTGGTATACTTTTGAACTGGGGAAGTTTTTTCCCTCTGTTTTCAAAGATGGTCTTTATTTATGCTTACATTGCATCATAAATTCAGAGAAGCATGAGGGAATTAATAGCAGGCTTTGGTGAACTAAATTCAATTCAATTACATTTTATTTGTATAGTGCTTTTGACAATTGACATTGTCACAAAGCAGCGTTACACAATAAAAATAATTATTTAAGTTTGTATGAAATGTGAACGTGTATGAATCAAATTGATAAGTTTGTCCCTGATGAGCAAGCCGAGGATGACGGCGACAGTGGCAAGGAAAAACTCTGAGATGGCAGTAGGAAGAAACCTTGAGAGGAACCTGACTCAGCAGGGAACCTCATTTCTGTGATAACAGATAGCAGGGATTGATCTGCAGTCATACTCTGTGAGACTGGAAGTGCAGTATAACAGGAGATGTGTTTAAGTTAATATGGATTCCAGTTCATTATTGGAGGCTCATGACTGCAGTCATGAGTCCTCAGAGAACAGCTGTCAGCATCAGCCGAGGCCAGGAATGTCTTCGTGGAAAAGTGGAACCGTCCCCAGTCACCACACGCATCCCAGGCAGACCACACGGGGCATCCATGCAACTAGATTAACAGAAGTGGGACACCAGGACAAGTCTCACAGGTCCAGAGGGCAGAAGGGGTCTGGATCACTGGTAGCTCAGGAGCGACATGTATAGCGCAACAGAGAGACAGGGAGAGGAAAAGAGAAAGGACGAGAGAGAGGGGAAGAGAGAGAAGAGGAGAGACCAGAAGAGAGGGAGAGATGGAAGTTAGGCATGGTCACTGTCACACAATGTATAAAGTGAATGTATATTTAGTGCAGAGTGAAAGCAGGGCCTCCGGCAGGACTAAGTATGACAGCATAACTAAAAGGGAGAGCCAGAAGGAAAGACAGACATGAGGGCTCCCTGAGATGTAGTGCGACCAATCACTTCACCGTTAACATACCTGAATAATCAATGAGAGTGGGGAAGACAGCATCTAAACATACCAGTTCACCATAATACTCTATGTTCATGAGTCTCCCAGATCTGATCCTTTACCTAAGGCAAATCTATTTACAAAAATGCTAAATAGGTTTTTAGCCTAGACTTAAACACTGAGTCCCAAACATTAATTGGAAGACTATTCCATAACCTTGGGGCTTTGTAAGATAAGATATACAGCCCCCTACTGTAGTTTTCATAATATATGGCGTAGAGATGAGAGCAAACAATCGGTCACATTCCAGAACCCTCTCCCAGCCCCCATGGCGCCATCTCGCTAATCTTATCTGCCCTTTTAGACAAGGCAGCATCTCTAACACAAAGAAGCGGGAAATTTAACGAAGGAAGTCTATGCCCCTGAAGCCATAAAGTCCAGACAAAATCCAACTCCAACAGTGTAAATTGGCAATCTGATAAAAAAAAAAGGAGGCAGTTTTACACCTCTGAGTGGGGGGAAAACAAATCTCTAACTCAGACCACTGACCATCTAATTGACCTCAGGACACAGAATGTCCCATGTTTTTACTTAAAAGGTATTAAAACTGTAATCGGATGGCCCACCCGAAACCCGCCCTAATGTATGCACAAAAGTTGGACCTACATGATGCGTGGCTAAGCCCCGCAACCACATCCGATTGGACCAATCAACCGTGGGCTGGACTGACACAAAGGGTGAAAACTCAGTGTCCGAGCACATCCAAACACGTCTACTCGTCGTCTACACACCGGGTCTTCATCATGGACGTCTGAAGGAAGCAAGCTCGCCGCTCAGGCTCCTGCCCTTGCGGGCGCTACACTGCCTTTGCTGACATCATGCGCTCTCCGAGAATTCTCAAGGAGACTTCGTGCCAGAACTCCATCGTCTAATCGATGAAGAAACCCACAGAAAAAGTTCCAGAGCGCCTCCATAGGTCAACAAAGGGCTTTCCCGAAAGACGTCATTTCAACCACAGCACACCAACCAATCAGCAACACCGTGATTCCCTTTGCTGGAGGCGAACCATGAGAACGAAACGTAACGCAAGTATACAAACAAAGCTGCATACCTTTCTGGAAAATGGTGCTCGTTTCATAACTAAAACCGTAAGATTAAACCCAAGACTCTGCTCTTGTGACTTTCTTTGGTCTAGTAAACACTACTAGATGAACTTCATTAACTTTCACCCTCCAAACTGTTGGTGTGTGTGTGTGTGTGCGTGTGTGCGTGCGCGCGCACGTGTGTTCAAGTAGTGTAATTTCATGTATCGTAGATAAGTTAAAATAAATTTTTGTTTCTTTATAAAGAATTGTTGTCTTGTTCATGTATTTTACTCATTTTTTTGCTCGTAATTTGATAAATATCGGATTTTATATTATCATCATAGCCTCCGAGTGGCGCAGAGGTTAAAGCGCTCGCCCTATCATCCGGAGATCGCCAGTTCGAATCCCGGGTGGTGCTGGTGCGTGAGTGAGCAGTTCGAAAAGATGCGGTCGGCTGGCGTCACGTGGTTCGGAGGAAACACGTGATAGTCTTCGGCCCTCCCGGCTGAGTGGTAGTAGTAGCTTTAATGTGGGAGCCCCCTAGTGACGGGGAGGAATTGGACACGACTAAATTAGGGAGAAAATCGGGGAAAAATCCAAAATAAAAAATAAATAAATACAAAAATAAAAAATATATCATCATTGGCCGCGGGACAACAGAATTGGTAAGATACACTAAATGCTGGAAGGGTAGTTAATAAAGTGCACGCTATAAATTTAAATTCAGTTTAACAAAATTTAACCCGAATCATTAAGGATTTGATATACCTCTGACCCAGAGCTAAAACACTACATAATGGAGGTAAAGAATGCAGCAGTCATTCTTGATCTACTTAAACCCTACATATTAATGGTGGAAAATGCATCAGGTATTTTGTCCACATTAAAATGTCTTAACATTATGTACAAAACCCTTACATAAATTGGTAGAGAATGCGTTGGGCATCGTGTCTACATATTAATGGTGAACAATGTCACAATCATTCGTTGTCATTATCATGTAAAACCTTACATATATTGGGGGAGAATGAAAGCGGGTTTAAAAATTCTGTATCTCAGTAGGTTACTGTATCTCTTCTATTTTCCAGAAATAGATTAGAGACAGAGAAACAGAGTTTTCCCATTCTTTCTATGTACAGTACTTGTATTGCCGCACACCACTGTATGAATGAATGAAATGCAACGCAAGTTGTTTTTCGTTTTATTTCAACTACAGGAAAACTAAAGCTTGAAGTCGCTACGAAAAGCACATCGAGAGAAGAGTAAGTGTTGGGAAGACTGTATGAATGCACTGATTGCTATACGGTTCTATACCACCTTAAAGGACAGGTTATCCAATTGATGTCCAAAGAATAGGGGAGGAGTGAAGAAGCCAACAAGATTAGATTAAATCAAATATCTTTATATTAAAGTTGAAAGGTGTTAACATAATAATCACAATACAAATTAAAACAGCGTAGGCCCACGTAATAATAAAGAACTTAACAGATAAGGATGGCAATAATCACAGTGCTGTGAAGGGGGAATGTTGTGGTGGAGATAAGTCCCAATAGTTTCAGGGTGTCCACTTTAGGAGAGGAAGATGCAGTTATCCCATTAGCAGTCGGTCCTCAGACGCGATGCCATCCGCCAGCATGCAACATCGGCCAGTCTTTATCCTCGTGTGCCATGAGAATATATATATAATATGTAATAAGTGTATGATAATGCTGTGGGTAAGTGCATGCGTGTGTGAGTGTAAGCGTGTGAAGATGTGTGCATCTGAGGTGGAAGATGTGTGCATACGAGTTGGAAGAGGTGTGGTTCTATAATAAGGAGAGAAAGAGCTTAATTAGTTCTCAAACTATTCACGAAGAGAAACTGCGTCATCATTAGCGCTGCACGTGAACGTACACGTGAACCATCGTGAACACAACATTTATTAACATGCTGTTCTAATTAGAAAGAGACTGGATATTCATATAATCGATGCACGAATTACAAAGTATATTTAACCGAATAACCGAAGTAAATAATGAACTATAAACACTTACTTTCAGCAATGACGCACACCATAAAGCTCGGTCGGTCTCAAATTACACCACATCTACCACCCATACGATCGGACTCAGTCAGACTGCTCGCTCTGTGAGTGCGGTAGGTGCAATCTCCGCAATTCGCTGGTTATAATCCTCTAAAAACCCAGTAACTGAGTATCATAACATGCACATGCCTGTCCTTCCTTCCTCCACCATTGCTGCGTCTGATATTCTCGCGTTATTCACGGAACTCGCGAGAGCGCATCTTAACCACGCCCACCTAACATAACATGGAAAGGAATGAAGGTACATCTATAATACGGAATCAAACAGTCTTTTGAACAGTAAGCGCGTATAAGGCCTTCATAGCGAGCTGGAAGTGCGTGTTCCACTTTTAAGCTCAGCTTTAAAAGTTACCTATTGTCTGAGGAGACAGACCGCAAAGTCGCTATAGAAAAGCGCACAGAGAGAGGAGTAAGCGTTTTCCTTGCCCTTTCTCTCAAAGAGGCCTCCCATAGTGAATCTGTCTGTGCGTGTTTCCACAAATTCATCTATGCCCCGGTTTTACCGACTACCCATAACTGTGTCGAACTAGCATGCTCGTTTAAGCGGTGCACGTCACCATAGCAACGACCATGACCCGGAAACCCTAAACGACCCCTTCCGGAGTAACTTTTCAGTGCGCATGCGCGATCAGCCAGTGTCATTGAAATTAATTGTAAACGAAGCCTAGCATAAGCTACGCCAGTTAGCTAACCTAGCGCATTTACATAGTAGCCTATGTGCATGTAGCATCCATGCTAGTAGCATCGAAGGCTAGGGGTTAGCACGTAGCATCTTTCAGTTGTGAATGCACTCTTCGAAAGTTGTTAAAGTGACCTAACCTCTTCACCTCTAACTTTAACTCACATCAGTAGGTCTTTTCCCCTTTTCTTTTCTGACCCACTCCTTGTTACTTTACGGATAATTATTTGATTAATTAAAACTACTTTTATTGATTTTGATGACTTCCTGGAATGTCTATCATTGTCTAAGTGTTTTGATCTAAAACTTGAATTAAATTTCATAAATTATTATATTATTTATTATAATTTTGGCATTCATCCTACAGACACGGGTGGATGAACATAACTGTAACTACTTGTATGGTTTAATGATAAACATCATTCAAGCTTCAACGTCAACCATCATTATTATTTTAAAATTAAAAAATGTATTAAGTAATCAATTAGAGTTGGGTCCATAATTCAATGGTAATAGGTGATCGATCAAGTTAATTACAAATTGCTCCTACCAATTTTAGTGCTAATTAAAGCGCAATAATTAGCTACATTCATAGTTTGAAATTCAAATTTCAAAATGTTTTCTCCCTATCCACTAGGTCTTATGTTTTCTCACTCAGTTTTAACTAACAGTGCCCAAACCTCATAGGTTTAACTTCGCTTAAGCCTGGTAGTTAATAGTGCTTGATTGGTGCAGTGACGGTTGTCCTCACGGTGAGTTACAGCGGGAGTCACCTGTTCTGACGTAACCTGGTGCCGGCTGGAGGAGAAACCAAATATCTCGGTCCCAGTATTGCACTGTGAGCACACAGCGGGCATCAGCAATCGTGCAGTGGAGAAGGAATCAACAAGGATTAACTGGGCGAAGGCTTGGGCGCATGACCTGGTGGCTATTGATGGGTAGCCCAAGGTTTACCCCATTCGCTCGTCAGGCCAGTTAGTCGTTGACGTGCCTTCCCCAAAACTTGCACGGTTGTGCTAAAAGCTGCAAGCTGTTTGAGAGGTTCACGGCAATACGGTGGGGATGGTGTGTTCGGTAAGACCCTACAGGGGCTCACCTGGTGCGTTCAGACGATGGACCCTACTGCAGAGCCTCGACTGAATCAACCCAGCTCATCACTGAGCCTAGTGCATAAACCTATCAACCCATCCAGTTAGCGAAACCCCAAAGGGAACTTACGGTCTTCTCAATAATTAGGTCAGTTGTTTTTCCCTTAAAACAGTAAAACGAAGCACCTATATGTACAGTATTGAACCAGTAGTACCACCATTCTGTCAACCGTTATGTATCCTTACGTTAGGAGAAAACCCGCTTCTCTTTCTCAACTTTCTCTTCTGATTTGACTACTGCTACTGTTATGGGTTTTACCTGTGAAAGTCACAAAGCAGAGAACATTAGAAACGTGACATATGTTGAAACGTGAATTCTTAGGTTCAAAGGCGTCCGACTCTCACTGTACCTTCCCTTTTCGTGCTGGGATCCTACCAAGCCAAGGATAAAGCAGGTCAACTAGAAGACTGTCCATCAAAATTTGAAGACGCGTCTAGAAGCATTTCAATTTGTGCATGGTTGTCAACCCTACTAGCTGAGTAAACCATTTTTTGAGTCATTTTTATTGTTTTCTTTCGCTTGGAGTAAATTGTAAATAACAATCACAGACCTAGTACAGGGAAATCCCCATTACAAAACCCCTTCATTTAGGAGCACCCCTTTTAAATTAAACTTAATAAAAAATAAAAAGGGGAATGAAATTTGGCATTGCATTGGACATGCAGATTTTTTGTTTCCTCTGCTTAACATTAACTGTAACCTTTCTTACAAAAAAAAAAGAGAGAGAACCTCCTCTTATGGGAAAGTGGAAGCTTATCGTTACTACTCTATCCCTTGCTCTGTGTGTTGTTCTTCTTTTCTGCCTCTGTTCTCTAGCTGTACAAACTAGGTGTCACATCTGTGCCACCGCAGCCCCGGGGGTTCTGGCTCCCCGGAGTACTGAGCCGCCTCCTTGTCTCCCCCTGGTGTGTCTGTGTGTGTGTGTCTTTCACCATTAGCACTAAATGAAGTTCACCTGTGTCTTCCTTGTGTGTCTCCCTATTTAAGCCAGCCGCCCCCATAGTCCTTTGTCTGTTCACCATTTGTCTCGTTTGAGAACTGCCTGTGTGTGTGTGTGTGTGTGTGTGTGTGTGTGTGTGTGTGTGTGTGTGTGTGTGTGTGTGTGTGTGTGTGTGTGTGTGTGTGTGTGTGTGTGTGTGTGTGTTTGTTTTTTTCATGAGAATTCCAAACATTGCATCTCCCCTCTCAGGACTGAGCCACGGCTAGAGAGCGGAGCGCGTCGACAAAAGTGACTTCCGAGTGCCATTGACGTCAAGGTCAAGTTCACGACTCTCTCTCACGCCTGAAGCCTTCCTGTTTTCGCCGACTCGGCCATGTTCTGTTTTTTGTGAACTGTGAAAGGATCCGCGCCCGCTCTTGGCTCCAGTTCTTGAGTTGATTAGTTATTTTCCGTTTTTTCTGTTTTGTCCGTTATTTTGTGAGAGAAGAAAATAAACAAGTCAAGTGTTTCCCTGCATCTGCGTCCGTATTCATTGTGCAAAGATGACACTAGGGTTGCATCGATCCGATACTCTTGATCGGTATTGACGCCGATCCAAGCTTTTTGAATGGATATCGGTAATTTGTGACTGATCCAAATTCGATACAGTTATCAGTTTTTAATAAAAATATTAGTCTACAGTAAAAACTGTAATAATTCTTATACAAACAATCATTTATTTTAAAACATTGCCTTTAAAATAAAATACATTTAAAATATGTTGCGCTGCTTATGCTGCCACGCGTGAGTGTGAGGGGCGATTTTAGTGGGAATCTTTTACATGCGAAGTAGGTTGTTATATCCCTGATATGGAAATATTCTACTCTCGATACAGCAGCAAGTAGCACTGCAAATTGTAATATTTGCATGCAAGGTTCAAGAGGTGGAAGTAGTGTTTCGAATCACAATACCACAAATTTAATCAAGCATCTTCAGAAGCATCACACAAAAGAAGACAAGTAGTATGTGCAAATCAAACAGAAAAAGGATGAGTCAAAGCAGCTGACCTTGACAGATGCGTTTCAGGCAAGAGAAACTTTCATATCAGAATTAAAGCTGTAAAAATAACAGAAAAGATACTTGAATTCATTGTTCTAGATGGCCAGTCTCTCTCTGTTGTCGAAAACACTGGTTTCCATCGCCTCATGGAGCATCTGGAACGATATAGTTTGCCAACTCGAACATATGTTTCTGAAACCGCTTTGCCTAAGCTGTATTCCAGAGTTTCCCATATTGCAGACCAATTACAAGACGTTTGGTCCTTGACCAGCTTCACTACAGATATGTGGAGCTCCGATGTGTGCCCCATGTCCCTTCTAAGTTTAACGGCACATTGGTTAAATTAAAATTATGATTTGCAGAGCGCTGTGATACACGTAAAGGAAATGAGAGGGTCACACACCAGCAGGGTGATTTCAGAGTTAAAGAAATGCTTGATGGATGAAAATTCCTTTATCCAAAGTACACATGATTTTGCGGGAAAATGTCAGCAATATAAAGAAAGCGATGGATGATTTGGGAGTCCCTAGTTTGAGCAGTGTACCTCACTCATTACAGCGTGTTGTTAATGAGCAGAAAAAAACTACCAATGATGATCAAGTGAATCCTGAGGCAGGTCTATGTTGCTAGTGATGCCTATATTTATCTTGGTTGTTATATTAAAGTTTGTTTTCTACTATTTTTCATGAATTGAAGGTGTTCTATATAATAAACACTGTGGTGCAGCTTGCTACCATTATGATTTAAGATTTAGGATTTTAAGCAGGAAATCATTAAATTTAATAATTGCAGTAAATATGTGGTCGTTATTGTAAAGATTGTGGTACAACTAGTAACTGTTCAAATTACTGTTAATTTTGCTACTGCACTCTTCAGTTTTCTTTATAAAGTTGTCTGCCCTACTGTAGATTGCATGTATCTCTTTTTTTCTCAGTTTCACCCAAGAATGTGCAGTCAGATTTGATATTTCTTTTTATACCTAAAACAATTTATAATTAAATCAATTTTAATGACCAAGTGAACTGTATACATTCCTTAGTTCTGAAGGTAAAATACCCCCACTGATATCGGACAGGTATCGGTATCAGCCGAATTTTTGGTATCGGATCGGTTCAGTTTTGAAAAAAATGGTATCGTTGCATCACTAGTACTAAATGTGTGTGTTCACTAGCTGATTACAGTGGTACTGACAAGCAGCCTACATCCTTTGATCGAAGTAGGCGTGGCGGATCGTAAGGCACTAGCAGTTTAGTCAGATACTGCCGCGAGACCATTTAATGCTTTATATCAAAATTATGTCAAAAGTATACATACTTTCACTGTTGAACTAGATGGTTACAGTGTGATCAAAAAGCTTGCTTCTAGCTATTTGTGGTCCTATGACTAGAACTTGTGTCTTATCAGGATTAAGCAGAAGGAAGTTAATTAACATCCAGTCCCTTATGTCTTGCACACATTGCTCAACTTTAGTAAGCTGGTTTATCTCATCTGGTTTTGCTGAGATGTACTGTATACCTGTGTGTCAACACATAACAATGAAAACTAATACCATGCTTACAAATTATGTTGCCCAGAGGACGCATGTAAAGAGAAAATGCAGAATAGTCACCATTTAAATCTACAAACTGATAACAATCAGTCAAATAGGATCTGAGCCAGAAAAGGGCCGTGTGTTTGTTGTGAATCTTAAAAAGCAAGGTGGGGAGCAGTGGCGGCCGGTCAATACGGGGCGCAGGGGTGCCGACCCCTTAAAGTTAGGCACAGAAGAATGCTCCATTAACATGTAATTATTTAACATAATAATTATTTATTTTAAGAATGAAATAAAGTCATTTAATCACAATATTCCACTGTATTTCTTAATATAATTTATTTGCAATTTTTAAAAAAAATCTAAACTGTATTATGTTCATTTGTGTTCGTGTACGCGGGGCGCCGGACTAACGAGTGTCTGTGTAGACACGTACGTTTTTGAAAAGCATGTGACCTGAGGCTGAGCTCTGATTGGATTTTGTCAAATCATCCTCCGGGCGCACCTCTGTGCGCCCTGAACCCTCCCACTTTTATTCTTAGCGAATCAATATTGTTTTTAAATATTTGGGCTCATGTGATTGGACCATTTTTAACAAGTCTTTTCCAGCACTTTTTATGGCAAGCGGAGCTGGCTGACGCGAGTCATGTGAGTAATGCCTTTATTTTATGCTAGTACAGTAGTAGTGATGCTTAATCACCTGATAAATGGCTATTTACAGACAAGCATTAAAAGTTTAATTTTAATTTTGTTTGCGTCCGCCCCCAAATTTTTTGCACCAGCCGCCACTGGTGCAAAAATAATGGTGCCTAGCATAATGGTGTTTATGCTATTTCTATGTAGATATGAAATTAACTATGATCTATCTTTATTGTTTTAAATTCATGCATAGTTTCCATGACCAGCTGATCAATGTTACTCATTTTTTACTTACAAACCACATGGTTCAGATCTCGTTCCTTGCTTTAAATGGCATTTAACACCTGTTTTCTCACTGAGCTTTTAGCCCTGCTCAGAAACATGCAACATAAAACATATAAATTTATAATTAACACATGGCAGCACACAGCTCCTATCATTCCATCCGATTTACGGTTCTATGAAAAATGAGACTGAGCTCAGGACAATGCAATAGTGGTCCAAATCGTATTTTCCCATAAGAAATAATGAAAACTCAAATTATTCGTTCCACAGCCCAAAACATTAATACATAAAATAATTAATACAAAATATAAAGTAAAAATAACACAAATTAACCTGCACTTTACCTTAAAAAAAAAGTACAAATGAATCCCGACAAAGAATTGTTTCCGTTTGTGCGCGCAGTGTATGTGTCTGTGTTTGTGTGGAATTACCCCCCCCCCCCCCCCCGGTTGTTAAGTTTCACAACACACACACAGACACACAACGGAAAAACTGTTTTTAAAGGGGGAAAAAAAGAAATCTCTCTAATGACACTCAACTGAGCGCAGACTGACGGAATCACTGCTGTAAGGTAAAAATAAAACAAATTAACAAGCACTTTACTTTTGAAAAGAATCGTGACAGAGAAGTGTTTCTGTGTAGAGCAGAGTGTAAGTGTGTTTGTGGGTATGGGGGGGGGCATTGTGTGTGAAAGTTCACGGTGTCAAATTATATGCGCGTACCCGACGTGCGGTAAACAGTACACGTGCGCTGTACACACACATACAAACACACAATAAAAGATGTTTTACACGCACATGCCTGGTCACAGTGTTATAGTAAAAAGACAGAGCAGGGGAAACGATTACCCAAAATTTCGCAACGCAAGAGAGCATCAAAACAACAAGCGCACGCGTGATACATAATATTCGTACACCAAGACTTTAGTTCGTTTTCCAAGTCAAAATTTATTAAAAATCTTTGCTCGTATTGCAGAACCCTCGAATCTAAGGATCCTCTACACTGTACTACTCTGACTAGCCTGAACAAAGAGGCATTTCAGAAGGGGCAAATTAATTAAAGGAATAATGAAAGCCAGATACATTTCAATTGAAAGAATTACATTTACAAATTCAGAAAAGAACCCAGACTCATTTGGGGATACCAGATAGTATGATATTAAATATATGGTCATACTATGAATGATATGAATGCTCTTTTATGATGAAAAGACCAATTCTATAACAGCTAATGTGGTTTAGATAATAGGGAATCCAGTTTTTTGAGGTTACTAACTATTGACTGATATTTGCACAAATAACCGTGTTTAGATCTACGCAGTCCAAAGCCAAATTCAAGGTTTTTAAGTTAAATCTTTCTCAGTTATCAAGTGTTATCAAGAAGTAGAGCATCAGGATGGATCAGGCAGATCTGCAGGGCAGAAGGGGAGAAGAGACCATTGTTTGGACCTCACCAATTAATTTTTAGCAATAATTCATCATTGTCATTAAACAGATCTTTTATTAGGGAGTTACCTACGTTAAAAAGAAGCCTAATTGTCTCTGTCCCCAAATTATTTTATTTCTCCTACAATATTTATTCCTGGAGACATGATTTAGAGGTCATATTAACCTTCTATGTAGTTATGCTCCCTATAGTTATCTTTGACCACCTCTGCTGATTGCCACTGTTCAATTCTGCTCTTGTTATTTTGCGGCAAAAATGTATTCTTATGCCTCTAGTTTCCACATTTTAGTGTCATTCAGCTTTTCACAACTGGAAAGATGTAAAGAACATTATACTGTGTTTAATTAGTCTTGTATGATCCATAATGTGGTGGATTAGTGATTATCACTGTTTGTGTGTTTGGAGTTTTATGTCCCTGCTTGATGGGTTTCCTCCAGGTACTCCGGTTTCCTCCCATAGTCAGTTAACCAGGTCTAGGATCCGCAACGTTATGTGCCAATAAAATAATAATACTGAGTATACTGAGTAACCAGGTATTCAAATTGATGTTTTTTCCTTTACTTGATGGTGTGGGCATAATTGCAAGTTTCATTACATTGTGAAAGTGTTTTTGGGAGCATAAGGGATCATTTTCACGTATTAATTGACCAACATAATGCCATGACCCTAACCCTATTGAAAGTCATTGTGATGTGCTGGAGAAGATTTTAAACCGTGGTTAATTTTTTCCCACCAGTGAAGTGGTAAATGCAGTATGTCAGCCAAAAATCCAGTTCTAAACAGAAATACTGTAAATGTTGCCACACTGAATATGGTTTCATCATGATTCAAAGCTGAAGGTTTCTTTTTTCTTAACTTGATTCTTCTGTTTTTACCAAAATCTGTTATACTGTGGTTCTATGCAACACCATGCGAGCCCATGAGATGCGTCTTTACTTTATCATACTGCACTCATAAGTCTTTGTGTTTATTAAAAATCAGAGCATAATCTTCAGCATCAATCACTGCTCCAGGGTACCATAGTGCACCTTAGTGTCATATTGGCCTACACACGTTGTACTCATACTGTATGTCTCAATGCAATCCTTGATTTTTATTGCCATAAACAGATACAATTGTGTCATTTGTATACAAATAAAATCATACCCTGGTACTTTTATAATTTGGCTCATACCACTAGCGTAAAATAAGAAATAATGTGGTGCATGGGAAGTTGGATCATAGACGTAAATTATGGAAAATAAACAATTTATTGGCAGGGGGTACTGTACAAAGAGGTATTAAAATATTTAAAGTATTTGCATCCCTTTTATTTTATTTAAATGATATATTTTGTAACAAAAAAAATATGTAATCATATTTCTTAATTAAACAATTAATTAAAATTAATTTAATCAGTTAAAAAGTATGAATTTAGTTAACATATCTGAAGAACAAGATCCAATTAAATTAAATTGTATGAGACTGATTTACATACAAATCTTGCAAATGGAATCGTTTAGAAGAGGAAATGAAGCTGTTCCCCACTCCAGTCGGTAGAGGGCGATTGCGGCAGCAGGTGAAGCAACACTTTCATAAAAAAAAAAATGTTTTCACTGGAGCAAGTTGGATTGTGACCTCGTTTTAAGGTAAGTTCTACATATGTAGTCATCCTTCATAATTTGTTGGTTTCTGCATATGTAAATATATTTTAGCATTGTTGATACCATATTACACTAATATCAATGCAATGACTATACATTTTTTTGTTTAGTCCACTAGCTAAAGCTAGCTAGCTTGCACATGGCCCTAATAAATATAAGCTAACTTAGCCACTTAGCGTTCCCTTTCAAAAGCTACACTCGATGCTGCGTGAAAACACTATGGGAACATCTCTTTGTTTCCGGTTGTGAAGCCTGTGTATGTCAAAACCGCTGAATACCTCGGCTTATAACCTCTGCCAGGCATGACGTCACCGAATAAGGTGCACCTGCAGGTTATAAATAGAAGTGAACCGGAAACATCCTCAGATCTTTTTGTCTTCAGGACCGCTTTGTGTTTGCGTGTGTGTGCAACAGAATCACGGTAGGAAAGAAAAACTTTACTTACCGATAATGGCAAGAGTTGGTTGAGAGATGCATGCCTCCGTGTGATTTCTTTCGGAGGGCGATCTCCATGACTTTTTCTTGAGTGCTTGGGTTTCAAGGAAAGTGCAAGCATTGTGAACTCCCTATTAAGTCACTTCGCACGTGGCTCGGTTTCTTTAAAGAGAAACCGCTAGCTGCGGCGCATTCCTGGGGCTCGCGTGCGTATGAGACGGTATTTCCCCCTTTCTCTCGCGCTCTCCCCGGATCAGGAAGTTTTTAGCGTCCGCTTCTCAAGCGCGCTCCGGTGCTTCTTGTGAGCAGACGAAGAGACTTCCTCACGTGCTTCCATTGAGATAGCGTGCCGATCGGGCAGACGCGCATGAGCCGGAATTCCCCTTTCTCTCGCGCTCTTCCCGGATCAGGAAGTTTTAGCGTCCGCTTCTCAAGCGCGTACCGGCGCTTTTTGTGAAGGGGCCGAATAGATTTCCTCTTTCGCCGCAAAATAAATAAATTAATTAATTAAAGAATAAATTTAAAAAATTAAAAAATCCCCAAGCGCTCAAAGTTAGACGACAGGTTTCTGTCGGGTGGCCAGGGGAGGGGCCTCAACAAGGGTTCCTCCCCTTTTTTTGGCGACCTCGATGACGAGTTAACTCTTTCATGGAATAAGCCTTATCCATCCCCTGTTTCATGATGATACCCCAGATTGAAGAGACGCTTGCGAGCTATCTCTCTCCTGGGAGCTCATCCTCCCTGAAAAAGCCCACACTGCCTACCAAGCCGTGTAGACTAACACGAAGCGTGAGGCGCAGAAGGAGAGTGTGCCGAGCCAAAAAGGGAGACTTGAGGTTGACGTGCACAGGACCACGGGGGTGTCTCCCCCTGGGGAAGGATGTGTAAAAATTCCAATAAGGGATAAAGACTCCTCCCTGGCACCCTATGGGGGCCGTTGTCTCATCTCCGCCACCACTGGTATTTCGGGAAGCAGCGGTCTCCAGCGAAATGTTAGAGGCTCGGTTCCTTCCTGCCTTGTTTCATGATGCCGGACACCTAACCCCCCCCCCCCCCGTTGCACATTGTTCTCTGCGTTTCACAACACTGTGGTAGGCTCATACATAAATCGCAAGGGTGGACTGTGCTCGCGCCGCTTGAACAAGCTAGCGCACCAGGTTCTGCTTTGGGCACAGGACAAGTTCCTGTCCCTCTGAGCGATTTACATTCTGGGGCACATGAATGTAGGAGCGGACTTGCTATCCAGACAAGCTGTGACACATGGGGACTGGAAACTCCACCCCGAAGTAGTCAGTCAATCTGGGAAAGATTTTATATAGCAGAGGTGGACCTCTTCGCGTCGCAAGAAGCAGCACAAAGTCCCCTTTACTACTCTGACTCCTCCAGCTCCCCTGGGTCTGGACGCCATGGCCCACATGTGGCCCAGATTACGCCTTTATGTGTTTCCTCTGATATTTCTACTCCTAGGAGTCCTGGCGAGGGTCCGTCAACAGGGTTTGCGCGTCTTATCAATAGCACCCCAGTGGCCGACCAGAGTGTGGTTCTCAGATCTAATATATCTCCTCGACGGCTCACCCTGGGTGATTCCAGTGAGGAGGGATCTTCTGTTTCAGGCGCAGGGGACAATATTTCATCCCCGGCCCGAGCTCTGGGACCTTCACATTTGGCCCCTGAAGGGGACCAACTAAGACATGCTGGTCTTCCAGCCAGCGTAATTGAAACCATTTTAAGTGCCAGGGCTCCCTCCACTAGAAGAACTTATGCCCTCAAATGGAGTGTATTTGAAAGTTGGTGCATGGTAAGACATGTAGACCCAGTCCACTGCCAGATTATTTCAGTGCTGGAGTTTCTGCAAGAAAAGTTGTCCTCTGGCTTATGCCCTAGTCCTCTCAGAACATACATAGCCGCTATTTCGGCATGCTCTGACTGATGGGGTTTCTGTGGAAAAGCACCATTTAGTTGCCCGTTTTATTCGTGGAGCTAAACGGTTGAGGCCGCCCACTAGAGCGACGGTCCCTTCATGGGACTTAGCTATCGTACTCGAATCCCTGGCTGACACCCCTTTCGACCCACTAGAGTCAGCGCCTGTCAGGCTTCTGTCTCTTAAGATGGTTTTTCTTATGGCTATTACTTCTTTGAAGAGGTTTGGGGATCTGCAGGCTCTGTCAGTCTCCCCATTCTGCCTAGACTTTGCCCCTGGGGCTAGTCAAAGCTATTCTGCATTCTCACCCGAACTATCTTCCCAAGGTTCCATTCTCGACCATGCACCCAGTCATTCTCGAAGCCTTCTGTCTCTGCCTTTCACAGCTCCAGACCAGGAAAGACTTCACTTACTGTGTCCAGTATGTGCTCTTCGGATTTACATCCACCGCACTAGCCAGTGGCGTAAGTCAGAGCAGCTCTTTATTTGCCATGGGGGTCGCAACCGGGGGGGCGGCCCCACTAGACAGACTCTGTCACACTGGGTGAGAGATGCTATTGCCCCAGCCTATGAGGCGCGTGGTCACACTTTGCCTCTGGGAATCAGGGCTCATTCAACCAGGGGGATTGCCTCATCAATTGCTCTGGCAAGAGGCGTCCCCTTGCAGCAGGTGTGTGATGCAGCAGGCTGGTCCTCTTCACACACGTTTGTTAGATTTTATAGTCTGGATGTCAATGCTACTCCGGACTCGTGGATCCTTGAGTCAGCATCCCAGAGCTAGGTTTCCCATAGCGTTTTCACGCAGCATCGAGTGTAGCTTTTGAAAGGGAACGTCTCGGGTTACTTAGCTGTAACCCTGTTCCCTGATAAAGCGGGAACGAGATGCTGCATTTCAATGCCGCACTGCTGGCGTGCCTGGACGTCCTTCAGACAAAATTGACCTGAGGATGTTTCCGGTTCACTCCTATTATTTTTCAGTGCAAGTGGGTTGACTTGTTCTGTGCTTTGTATTGTTTAAGTTAACTTTTAAACTTTAATGCTTGAAAGTTGAATTTAGTTATTGTTCATTTGAGTAATTTAATATTTGCTGTGGAATGTACATTCTATATCAAAATCTCAAAATTAAACATGCATAGAAAAGTGCAAAGACACGACTGAGCCTTATGGCTTTGAATGTTATTGTAATGTAAGCAGTGCTGTTAGCAGGTTGACCTGTTTTATCTGTCTACCTTAAATTAAAAAATTTTCATTGAGGAACTGTATATGTCTAGCACTGGCTAGTATGTTTTCCTACCAATTTTTTTTTTTTCATACGGTTTTTGGTTGTTATTCTTAAAATATGCCTTGAAGCATGAAATGTATGAAATAAATAAAATATAAAACAAGGGTATGTTGTTTTTGTATTGCAACTTGTACTGTATAATGGGATTTGGGAGAATTATATATATATATATATATATATATATATATATATATATTAATGATAATAAATTTATATATATATATATATATATTATAAATTATTAACAATTATCTCACCTAAAGGATTATTAGGAACACCTGTTCAATTTCTCATTAATGCAATTATCTAATCAGTTGCTTCAATGCATTTAGTGGTGTGGTTCTGGTCAATACATCTCCTGAACTCCAAACTGAATGTCAGAATTGGAAAGAAAGGTGATTTAAGCAATTTTGAGCGTGGCATGGTTGTTGGTGCCAGACGGGCCGGTCTGAGTATTTCACAATCTGCTCAGTTACTGGGATTTTCATGCACAACCATTTCTAGGGTTTACAAAGAATGGTGTGGAAAGGGAAAAACATCCAGTATGCGGCAGTCCTGTGGGCGAAAATGCCTTGTTGATCCTAGAGGTCAGAGGAGAATGGGCCGACTGATTCAAGCTGATAGAAGAGCAACTTTGACTGAAATAACCACTCCTTACAACCAAGGTATGCAGCAAAGCGTTTGTGAAGCCACAACACGCACAACCTTGAGGCAGATGGGCTACAACAGCAGAAGACCCCACCAGGTACCACTCATCTCCACTCAAATAGGAAAAAGAGGCTCACCAAAATTGGACAGTTGAAGACTGAAAAAATGTTGCCTGGTCTGATGAGTCTCGATTTCTGTTGAGACATTCAAATGGTAGAGTCAGAATTTGGCGTAAACAGAATGAGAACATGGATTCATCATGCCTTGTTACCACTGTGCAGGCTGGTGGTGGTGGTGTAATGGTGTGGGGGATCTTGTCTTGGCACACTTTAGCCAACATATACCCATCCTCTGATGGCTACTTCCAGCAGGATAATGCACCATGTCACAAAGTTCGAATCATTTCAAATTGGTTTCTTGAACATGACAATGAGTTCACTGTACTAAAATGGCCCCCACAGTCACCAGATCTCAACCCAATAGAGCATCTTTGGGATGTGGTGGAATGGGAGCTTCGTGCCCTGGATGTGCACCCTACAAATCTCCATCAACTGCAAGATGCTATCCTATCAATATGGGCCAACGTTTCTAATGAATGCTTTCAGCACCTTGTTGAATCAATGCCGTGTAGAATTAAGCCAGTTCTGAAGGCGAAAAAGGGTCCAACACCGTATTAGTATGGTGTTCCTAATAATCCTTTAGGTGAGTGTGAATGCATTTAAAGTAAGCCAGGTTTATTATGTAATAATACATCATTCTCTTCATTATGAATTTTAAACAAATTGGATTTATTGGTCCAATATACATAGATCTCATTCTTGCTCATTTCATTTACATATAACTTGCAAATAAGAATCACATAAAATTTATTAGTTTGGTTATGCTAAAATATGTAATCCAAATGGATGGAAATTTTATATGCAATCAAAATGCATAAATCATAATTGTTAGGCCTAAATATTTTTTTGCGTGTAGGATAAAGAATACAATATTCACAGGTAAATGGGGCTCCTACTCTAGGTTTGCAACACCTAGAAGTATTCAGACACTAAAACAATCTTAAATTTTCCAAACTCCTTATGACGCAAACTTCACAACATGCTTATCTAATCTGACAAACCATTATTCAAGCACCATGTCTTCCATCAATGCGAGATAGATGGACTCGAGGCAGCGATTTTGAAACATTATAATTGGCAGTTATTAAGTCAGCAAATTAATTAGGATAATGTATACCTTAACATGAAATGGTGCCCTCACTTTCTTGGCGAAATATTAAAATGAAACAGTAAAACATTATCAGAAACACCAAATACAAATCAAAATGACTTAAACACTAATTGTATGTACAACCAGTTTGAAGAACAGTAGAACCGTTCTGCCATTCTGATAAAAAAATATATCAACTCAAATTTGTATACTATAAAAAGACAATTAGACAAAAGAATCTGATCAAGGTGATTAACATTTCTTCCATTCTTTGTACCCACCTGTCAAAACAAGCCCTTTGTTTGACTGTGACAATATTAAATGCCCATAACCAACACTGAGAGAAAACTAGGATAAAATGGTTAAAACAGTACACACTAAAAAATGCTGGGTTGTTTTTACTACCCAAACGCTGGGTTGCCTCTGTTGGGTCATTTTTCTGGGTTATTTACAGGGAATTGGGTACTTTTTGTTTAACCCAGCTTGCTGACACAGACAAGACCGCCCCTCCCCCGAAGTTCACCAGTGTATTCAGTGGCTGTGTCAGCTTCTTGTCTTTTTTTTGGTCTTCCTCCTCACGCATTTAAGAGGAAATGCAAACGTTAAACAAAAGGTTTGTATACACACTTTCACTCACCTATGACTGAATTTGTTCACTGTATGTAACATTTATTACTGTTACCGTGTTAACGTTACACTCAAACTTTCAGCCTGGTCTGTGCTATAGCATGCTAGTTTATCTGACAATGGCTGCTAGCTAGCCAAACCAATGAACCCCGCCTGTGTATGAAAGAAACTGCAAAAATGTCTGAGCTTTTTAGCTTTTTTTGTAGAATGCTTGCAGGGTGTATGAAGATGGTGAAGTGATGAATGAAAGCTAAACTGTTAACTGTAGTGCCAGCATGACACTAGCATTTAGCTAGGTTGCTGGCGTTAGCAACCACATATAAAAAGCTGAGGTGTTACAAAAGACTAATCTTCTTACAAATATGCATACTAGCCAACCCTCTCGATTTTTCCATAAACTTTTAATTTCTTTCTTTCTAAGGTTGGAACCGACACTGTGGAATATCTCCAGCAGGCTGAAGTGTCAAGGCCGAATCCCTACGTCCTGATGTTGGGAGATAATGACCAGCACTGCTCTCAGGCATTAGTGCTTCCGAGTAATAGTATCGTAATGATGTCGCTGTTGAACTTGTTTTGAATTATCTGATCTTGTGCTTTTGAAAAATAAATATAAATATTTTTTTCTATGATTTGTACAATTAATTTGGTGTTGTTTATTGCATATATGTATGGTTTGCAAAACTTAGAGGGTTTTTTGTAGTAGACCAGTATATCAAAGTAATTTAACTGTTTAAACTGTTTTACCCATAGACATGTAAAACATAAAAATAATAACCTATTTGTGAGGCAGAACTAACCCAACATTATAGTTAAATATGACCTAGCATTTGGATTGAATATTTTACCCATCTTGCTGGGATAAATAAATAACCCATTTTGCTGGGTAAATTAACCCAGCATGTAGTTGGTCCAATATTTCTCCAGCAGCTGGGTTAAAACAACCCAGTTTGGGTTGTTTTTAACCCAGCATTTTTTAGGGTGTATTATTTCAAGAGGGCAAGGTTTAAATTTTTTAATCCAACAAGGTATCAAAATGTGCTGTCAATAAATATTTAAATACATTTTACCTACACTAGCTTAAAAAAAAAATCAGAAAACAAATTACATGATGTGTGTTTAAACCAAAGTAATGCTGCCATACATGCTTTGTGACTAGAATTACCATAAATTTTAATGTGTGTAAATGTGACAGTACACATATAAAGGGGTCTTTGTAGGTTAATAAACCAGACATCTTGCCTTGGTTGTCTTAAGAGAGGATTTGATCCATCATCTGTCCACGCAGTATGTATACAATAGGCTGTCTTTAATTATTATTTAATCATGCATTTTTAGGAAACTTTAAGTGAACATGATAATGTAAAGTTTTTTTTTTTTTTTTACATTTAACATCATCAGTGTTGTGTTAAGTGTATTCGAGTCTAACTGGACCTACTGTATAAAAACATTTTATAGTGTTAATTCATCCCACTGGATCTTAATTTAACACTCGGGATTTAACTGTGAACACATATAATGTTTGTATATAATTAAGAAAATTTTTTAATTAAAAAAATGGCAAAATTATTAAAAGATATATATTACAGCCTTTTGTTAAAGTGTTGGAAAATTAGATTTTAAAAAAGGTTTAATGGTTAAACATTTCAAAAGAACGGTTTAATAATTTTTTTGTTAAGTTCACTTTGATTTGTATTAATACAGGATTACAATAAATTATTTCTATCTCATATTTAAACCTTACATAAATAATTATAACACATTTGTTTGAAGGACATTTATATATCTAGTCTTTTACATCATTTGAAGGTTGATTAAACTTTATTGGTACAAAATAAAATACTCTTAAGATCTATACTAAATTATATATTACACTACAAGCTCTATACTAAATTATATATTAATTTCTTAACGAAACAAAGTGGAGAGGGACAGTTTAGGATCATTTTGTCCAAGAGTAATTTTTTTAAAAAAGGCCTGAAACTAATGAATTCATTACTCAAAAGAGGACAGGTCATACAGGTCCTGCTACACAAATATGAATCTATAAATCTGATATTATTTTATGCTTATATAATTGTATGAACATTTTTATTTTCTCTTTCAAATTTTCTTTATTCCTTTTAATATTGAATCTTGTTGTTAGAAACAAAGTACAGGATTGAAGATGAACTTCACTCATGAAGTTGCCACCTCACAGAATGCAGGCAGCAATGTTACACAAATCTACAAATCAGTATCATCATACATCTACCTTTCTGTTTATTCCATCAATATCATCTTGGGCCTTCCTGTAAATTCCTATGTTTTATGGCTTATTTGCACAGGAAAAGGAAGTGGAATCGTGGCAGAATTCTTCAGCCTCAATCTCACTGTTTGTGAGATTATGTTCTGTTTGAGTAGTTTGGTCTTCCTTCCAGTCTCGTACTGTCCAAAACTTTATTACGTAGCATGTTTTATGGTAGCATTACCCAATGCTGGCCGTCCTCTGATTAACTGTGTGATCTGCATTGAACGTTACCTGGCTGTGCTCCATCCTGTTTCCTTCCTGAAATACAAACCACTGAGATACAGACTGGTGTGTACCATTTTAATCTGGATAATAACTCTTGGCTACTGTGTGTACTCAGTGTTTGTTTTAGCTGTAAATAATATGTACTTGTTTCTTTGTGCTTACCTGCCACTCTACTTTCTCCTTCTCTTTGTTAAATTGTTCTGCTCTTTAGCCATATTTAGAGCTTTAAAATACCCAGGGCCAGGTGAGAAAGGGAAAGACAGAGAGGAGGCCAATCACATAAAGAAAAAAGCAATAGGGGTTATTCTGATAATTACCGTCACCATGTTTTTTCAGTATACTCCTATGTTTTTTGTAGGGATTCTTTACAAAACTCTGTCAGTGAAACAATTTAACCTGCTCTGGTGTATTGGGGTTGTCATTTTTTCAATCTTTGGTTATGTAAGTCCATTTTTCTATATCTACAGGGTTGGCGGTCTTTCTTGAATTTCTGCAAACTGAAAAACTTTCATTTTTGATATGAGATATTAAGTTACTGTTGGAATGTTAATTACAAATGCAAAATTGCGAATAATTGTGGAAAAAAATTCTAAGAAGTCTAATAACCTCAATATAAAAGTCATAAAATAATTATCAGATTAGAAGTGCCATCATGGTATAAGATTAAACACAAACTCCTGCAATGCAGTGGAGAGTCTAGACTTGCATTCTGCACTATTATAACTATATACAATTCTTATTAGTTTCACTGTACTGAGCCATTCATACCGTTATTAAATAATATAACTTAAGATGAATTACAGCACAAGATGAGGCTTAAAGGGGTCAGCTAAGCAATGTGTGTATATTCTATATATCCTCATGGAATGTTTATGAATTGTAATAAGATCTTATAGTGCTTATAGTGTAACTCTTCTTTAATGTTAAACTGGTGTTTGGTCTCAATAAATGATTTAACTTAAAAACAATGTACTCGCATTTCATTAATGCAAACTAGTGTCTGCTCTTAATGGCATGTTTTTTCTTTTTCTTCACATTTGCATTCAGTTGGTGAATTATTTGCAAGGGTTCTGTTTTGCATTTGCAAATTTTATTTATATTTGCAATCAATGTTGCTAGGCTGTTGTTCTCAAACTGGTAATGTCCTACAATTATTAATACATAAATCATGAGCTTTCCACTTTGTATTTTTAAATGTTATGCTCAAGTAATCAGAATATAAATATAAAAATAACGTAAATGCTTTTTATTTTTGTTTACTTTTTTTCTTGGTGAATATAATAAAAAGTTCCCAAAATGCAGATTCATATTACTGAGGTTATTTAATAAACAATGCCTTTTTGTGGTGAGTGAACAATTATAAAACTACAATTATATAGCACTAAGTAAAAAAAATCAAGAACTGAAACATATATCAGTTAGCGGAACAGAAAATGAAAATAAATATCAAAGACCAAAAGCAGAGAGAAAAGGTTTAATGCCTTAAACTGCAATGAATTGAATGATGACAAGATAGGGATGTACATGGAAGGAATGTGCAATGCTAATTGGGACATGTAGAGGTCTGAAAAAAGTGTGAGAATATCAACAATATAATCTATATTTTATCATTCTATTTTCACATATTACTATATTGTAACAAAAGGCAGTTATAAAAAATATTATTATAAATAAATGTATTACTACTGTACTTATACTATAATATTTGAATACATACAGCTACTCATCATTAACATAATCACCTTCATCATCATCATACCTTCATTAACATCTTTCATACAGGAATGAGTATATTTGTATTCAGTCAGGGCAATTGTTAACACATGACAAACATAACACACTTAAGTAGTGTAGTGTTTATACTGTATATCACAACATTGTTGACCAACTCGCCAACACCAACATAGAGGGCATTACAATAATCAAGCCAACTAAAATTATAAAAGCGTGTATAACTTTTTAAAAATATGTATTTGTTAAAAACGCCTCAAGCTTGGACAAGAGCTTAAGCTGACAAAACTAACTTTAACAAGAGAGTCAATTAGCTTATCCTGTTTAAAATGACTGCCCTATAAAACACTCTAGCAGTTTCTAGCAGTTTGTTTTGCATACGATTTTAGGGAACATGTCTCAGACAGACAGACAGACAGATAGATAGATAGATAGATAGATAGATAGATAGATAGATAGATAGATAGATATGCATTTGTTTAGTACACATTTAAGCAATGTGCTCATTTCTGATTAACAAATTTATTGTCATAATTTTTTGTAAAAAATTAATCATACAAACAAAAAACAAGATTTATTAATCACATTATAATTAATTTAATAAATAGAAGTCTTTTTTACTCACATTATCATTTCATCTGTTAAGCAATACAGACTAACCACTTTGTGATCATTGAAGAATACTACTAAATGATCATTTTCCCATATTTTAAATTAATACAATTTTAAAATCAAATTAGTCATCTTGATTTTCAGTTTTTAGTTTAGCTTACATGAAAATCTGAGGACATTTTTTTATATTTTCATCTGATTGCATGATTACATGAATGGTTAGACTGGGTAATGTAACTTTATTTTTGAGCACTCTTAACTTAATATAATTTAAATGTGTTGTGTTTTGGCACACAACACATTTCTTCTTAAGGTGCCTTACACCACCAATTGTCTACTGCAGAGGAAGGGTACAAAGTTAATAGGCCTATTAGTTTTGCTGTTCAAAACAATACAACTGTACAAATCCATATTATGGTAAGAAATCACTACTTTTACAGCACCAAAGATAAATGCTTTTTGGAGTTCAAGTAAAGCACTGTAAATGTTTCCAGCAGAAAGCTATTTTTAGGTTATTATTATAATGGCAAAGACACACCCCCATTTAAATTGGCATCAGTATCAGTATTTATTCATGGACATGTCTCTTCTCCCATTACATTTGCTTTTGCTTTGCGTAAGTTCTTTTTTCTGTGCTGGTTTTTAATGTTATAATCCCTTTAGGTAAATAGATATTGCAGTGTTTGTCAACCCAGTAGCTTTAGCATTTGCATTTATGATTTGTTATTTCTTTGCATGCTTTTGTTTTGCATCTGTAGCAAATGTCATAGTGTCATGTACAACCAGCTCCAAAATTTTTACAGAGTTTTGGGAACAATATTTTGATTATACTTAGAAACTAATTTAGCAATAATAATAATAATAATAATAATAATAATAATAATAATAATATATTTTAATTGGGGAGTTCTGAGGCTGGAAACTCTAAATGAACTCCTCTGCAGCAGAGTTTTTGTGTTTCTTTCCTGGGATGGTCTTCCTGAGAGCCAGTTTCATCATGGTGCTTGATTGGTTTTGCAAATGCACTTAATACTGTTCTTGCAAGAAGGACACCTTCTCCTTCAGTATTTCTTGTTTATTTTTATTATTTTCAACATTGCACATTAATATTCAAAACATACAATCTATGAAAGAACACTTATGGAATTATATAGTAAACAAGAAAGTGTTAATCAAGAATATGTTATATTATAGATTGTCCAAAGTACCAATATTTAGCTTTGATGACAGCTTGGCACACTCATGCCATTCTGTCATTAGATTTATGAGGGGGAGTCACCTGGAATGGTTCACAAGTTTGTGAATTTTCGAGACTTAATTTGCAACATTTCTTTATTCTTAAGGTGCCTTACACCACCAATTGTTTACTGCAGAGGAAGGGTACAAAGTTAATAGGCCTATTAGTTTTGCTGTACAAAACAATACAACTGTACAAATACATATTATGGTAAGAAATCACTACTTTTACAGCACCAAAGATAAATGCTTTTTGGAGTTCAAGTGGCAGAGAAATTTCAACATCAACTGATCAGAGGAGACTGTGTTAGTCAGATATTCATGGTCAAACCATGACCATTGTTTGGAGAAACAATTACTTTGAAAAAACAAGCAGAAGAGGCTCCACAATTACCCAATATAAATCCAATTGAGACGTTTTTGGATTAGTTGAATTGGAGAATAAAGTAAAAGCAGTGAATAAGTACTCACCACCTCTGGGAACTCATTCAAGATTGTTGGGAACCATTCCGAGTAACTCCCTTATGAGGTTGACATAGAGAATGAATATATTAGGCTCCCTATTGTTACTGATTTAGAGTACTGTAGTTGCCTAAAAGTTGTTTAAATAAAAGGTAAATTAATCATCCATTTGATGTCACGTTCCGGGGTGTTGGTGTGCGGCATAAACGCAGGGGATCCAGGTGGTAACGGAAAACGATGTTTATTTAAAACACAAAACAGGCAGGGAAACTCAAACAAAACAAATAGACTTTAAATGAAACGGAAACTAAAGCACGTATAGACAAAACAAAAGACACTAGGAAACAGGCATACATGACTAATATAAATGAACAGTTGCAAGACAACACAGGAGAACTAAAACAAGCTATTTATAAAGAAACTAACGAGCAAGTCGGTTCAGGTGAGCGCCCTCATGTCACCTGACCGAAGTGCATGCCGGGAAATGAAGTGAAACGAAAAGAACTACAAACTGAAATCACAGGGCGCTTTGGCGCCCTCTGGGGTTATCCCTGACATAACCCCCCCTCAAAGGGCGCAACTCCGGGGCGCCACAGGAGGTCCAGGGCACCCCCCCCAGGGTCCAATGTCCGCCCCTCTCACCCAGAGGTTGGCACCTTTGTCCCGTGGGCCAGGTGGCCTGATGCCCCTGTTAAAGCAGGGCGGCGGAGGCAGAGGACTTTCGCCGTCCTCTATGATGCCTGGTGGCGTTGGCAGCCGAGGAAGAGGATGCTCGCTGTCCTCGGCGGCGCATGAAGGCGGCGGCGGAGGAAGAGGCAGCTTGTCGTCCTCAACGGCGCATGACGGCGGCGGCGGAGGAAGAGGATGGAGCTCGTGCTCCTCGGCGGCGCATGAAGGCGGTGGCGGAGGAAGAGGATGGAGCTCGTGCTCCTCGGCGGCGCATGAAGGCGGCGGCGGAGGAAGAGGAAGGTCGAAGTCCTCAGCGGCGCATGAAGGCGGCGGTGGAGGAAAAGGAAGCTCGAAGTCCTCAGCGGCGCATGAAGGCGGCGGCGGAGGAAGAGGATAAAGCTCGTGCTCCTCGGCGGCGCATGAAGGCGGCGGCGGAGGAAAAGGAAGCTCGAAGTCCTCAGCGGCGCATGAAGGCGGCGGCGGAGGAAGAGGAAGGTCGAAGTCCTCAGCGGCGTATGAAGGCGGCGGCGGAGGAAGAGGATGGAGCTCGTGCTCCTCGGCGGCGCATGAAGGCGGCGGCGGAGGAAGAGAATTGAGCTCGTGCTCCTCGGCGGCGCATGAAGGCGGCGGCGGAGGAAAAGGAAGCTCGAAGTCCTCAGCGGCGCATGAAGGCTGCGGCGGAGGAAGAGGATAAAGCTCGTGCTCCTCGGCGGCGCATGAAGGCGGCGGCGGAGGAAAAGGAAGCTCAAAGTCCTCAGCGGCGCATGACGGCGGCGGCGGAGGAAGAGGAAGGTCGAAGTCCTCAGCGGCGTATGAAGGCGGCGGCGGAGGAAAAGGAAGCTCGAAGTCCTCAGCGGCGCATGAAGGCGGCGGCGGAGGAAGAGGAAGCTCGAAGTCCTCAGCGGCGCATGAAGGCGGCGGCGGAGGAAGAGGATGGAGCTCGTGCTCCTCGGCGGCGCATGAAGGCGGCGGCGGAGGAAAAGGAAGCTCAAAGTCCTCAGCGGCGCATGAAGGCGGCGGCGGAGGAAGAGGAAGGTCGAAGTCCTCAGCGGCGTATGAAGGCGGCGGCGGAGGAAGAGGATGGAGCTCGTGCTCCTCGGCGGCGCATGAAGGCGGCGGCGGAGGAAGAGAATTGAGCTCGTGCTCCTCGGCGGCGCATGAAGGCGGCGGCGGAGGAAAAGGAAGCTCGAAGTCCTCAGCGGCGCATGAAGGCGGCGGCGGAGGAAGAGGATAAAGCTCGTGCTCCTCGGCGGCGCATGAAGGCGGCGGCGGAGGAAAAGGAAGCTCGAAGTCCTCAGCGGCGCATGAAGGCGGCGGCGGAGGAAGAGGAAGGTCGAAGTCCTCAGCGGCGTATGAAGGCGGCGGCGGAGGAAAAGGAAGCTCGAAGTCCTCAGCGGCGCATGAAGGCGGCGGCGGAGGAAGAGGAAGGTCGAAGTCCTCAGCGGCGTATGAAGGCGGCGGCGGAGGAAGAGGATGGAGCTCGTGCTCCTCGGCGGCGCATGAAGGCGGCGGCGGAGGAAAAGGAAGCTCGCTGTCCTCAACGGCGTACGAAGGCGGCGGCGGAGGAAGAGGATGGAGCTCGTGCTCCTCGGCGGCGCATGAAGGCGGCGGCGGAGGAAGAGAATTGAGCTCGTGCTCCTCGGCGGCGCATGAAGGCGGCGGCGGAGGAAAAGGAAGCTCGAAGTCCTCAGCGGCGCATGAAGGCGGCGGCGGAGGAAGAGGATAAAGCTCGTGCTCCTCGGCGGCGCATGAAGGCGGCGGCGGAGGAAAAGGAAGCTCGCTGTCCTCAACGGCGTACGAAGGCGGCGGCGGAGGAAGAGGATGGAGCTCGTGCTCCTCGGCGGCGCATGAAGGCGGCGGCGGAGGAAAAGGAAGCTCGCTGTCCTCAACGGCGTACGAAGGCGGCGGCGGAGGAAGAGGAAGCTCGAAGTCCTCAGCGGCGCATGACGGCGGCGGCGGAGGAAGAGGAAGCTCGAAGTCCTCAGCGGCGCATGAAGGCGGCGGCGGAGGAAGAGGATGGAGCTCGTGCTCCTCGGCGGCGCATGAAGGCGGCGGCGGAGGAAGAGGAAGCTCGCTGTCCTCAACGGCGCTGTGCATAAACGGAAGCTCGCCGTTTTCGAGGGCACTGTGCAGCGACGGAAGCTCGCCATCCTCGGCAGCACTGTGCAGCGACGGAAGCTCGCCGTCCTCGAAGGCACTGTGCAGCGACGGAAGCTCGCCGTCCTCGAAGGCACAGTGCAGCGACGGAAGCTCGCCGTCCCCGAAGGCACAGTGCAGCGACGGAAGCTCGCCGTCCTCGAAGGCACAGTGCAGCGACGGAAGCTCGCCGTCCTCGAAGGCACTGTGCAGCGACGGACGCTCGCCCTCCTCTTCGCCGCAGTGCAGCGGCGGCAGCTCGCTGTGCACGACGAAGGCGCGATGCAGCGGCGGCTGCTCGCTGTCCTCAATGAAGGCGCGGTGCAGCGGCGGCTGCTCGCTGTCCACCACGAAGGCGCGGTGCGGCGGCGGCAGCTCGTTGCGCTCGTCGTCACTGCCGCACTCGCTTTCATCGTCGAGACTATACAGCATATAGTAGCGCTCACCGCTGTCATCGTAGACCGCCATGCAGTTGAGCTCACCGTCTTCGTCGCTGCTGAAACCCGGGAAAGGAGCTGGCAGGTCTGGACCTTCCTCGAGGCGTATCTGCATCAGCATTTCCTGGAGGTCAGCTACCTGCTCCTGCAGGTTACGGATGCGCCATTCATTCCCTTCGGCGCTCCGCCCGACGCTGCTCCAGTTTAGCTCCCGGCTGTGCATACCGCCCGCACACCGTTCCTTGTAGCCGCACGCTGTGGGGTGCCCCTTCCCCCTGCTCACCTCCGAAACTACACCTCCTGGTCTCTGCCTTCCGGCCGGTGAGGGGACTCATGTCACCCCGAGCTGCGCCACCTCTGAACGGCGTGCGCCGTATCGCCAGCCGGCAGCCGTCCCAGTCACGCTGCCGTCTTAGCTCCTCTTGCTCCTTCCTGTCCGGTTTCCCTCTCCGTCTTCCACTACGCCGTTTGGTTCCCCTCCTGCTCTCCGCGTCGGTTTCCCAAACTCCAAACATCGTTGCCCGCCCCAAAAATAATCTCCCCGGGGAAGGGCTCCTCTGCTATGCCTCTTTTTAGGTCTTGCAATCTGTCACGTTCCGGGGTGTTGGTGTGCGGCATAAACGCAGGGGATCCAGGTGGTAACGGAAAACGATGTTTATTTAAAACACAAAACAGGCAGGGAAACTCAAACAAAACAAATAGACTTTAAATGAAACGGAAACTAAAGCACGTATAGACAAAACAAAAGACACTAGGAAACAGGCATACATGACTAATATAAATGAACAGTTGCAAGACAACACAGGAGAACTAAAACAAGCTATTTATAAAGAAACTAACGAGCAAGTCGGTTCAGGTGAGCGCCCTCATGTCACCTGACCGAAGTGCATGCCGGGAAATGAAGTGAAACGAAAAGAACTACAAACTGAAATCACAGGGCGCTTTGGCGCCCTCTGGGGTTATCCCTGACATTTGACTATATATTTATCATATTTATCTTTCTGTCACCACTTGATTTATATTACTCCAGAGGCCATTTAATCCATTTTTGTTTTTTCACAATTGGAAAACCTTTTTTCATTTCAGGCTTTTTGGTTCTGATTAAAAGCCTCAAGATTATTAATTACTTGTTTCCTCTAGTGGTAGACAATATGTACATATTTTATATATCCTTGCATACATATTGATTAAAATTTTACTTTTTTGGGGGGTCTTTGCAGATATGTACAGTACTTAATAAATGTTCTTCTCTTAAAATGTAAAATATATAGAGATAAACAAATTAGTCCTTGATTTTTATTATGTTTTTCTTCTTTACATTTGCATTTAGGTGGTGGTTTATTTGCAACCTTTTTGTTTTGCATTTGCAAAATATATGATGTAATGTTGTACTAACTTCCCCTTCCAATCACACAATTGTTTACAGTGACTATTTTAAAACTTCAAGTCATTAACCACTAAACCATCTAGTTCTGGTTATTTCTGGATTTTGCTAAATCACTAATATTAGCAAATGTAATTTTCAGACAAAGAAGTGTGCAGTAAAACAATGCAACAATAAAAGCTCTAGGTGTGTATTGCTCTTGGACGTATGCCAGTATGTGTGCACCTCAGGGTTATCCCCAAGAGAGTGCTCTGTGCCCACTAAATCTTTACGTGCTTTTGGACTTTGTGTTATGGTGTTATGGTATTGGGTGTTTTATTTTGACATGGGTGTTTATGGTTTCCTTGTTTACAGGTGTCACAGGTGTTTCTAGTTAATTTATTTGGTCATGTTAGTTAATCTCTAGTTTTTCTGTTGTCTTGATCATTTTCATCATCACTTATGCTGTGAATGTGACACCTAAAATCCATAGCATGGACATGCAAAGTTAAATTTTGACTTGTTTAGAGGGTTATACAGTATAAACTTGTTTTGAGGGTTATGGCAACTTTACATATGCAGGTTAACTCACAGATAGCACTCTGCTGAAGGGCCAATGCTGGGTCAACGGCAGCGCATTCATTAGGCCAATATTGGCATCAGTGGTTGGCCCAATGTCATTTTGTCCATTGGCCCAATGTTGGCTCATTGATGGGCTGGCACAATGTTGGTTTAGTAGATAATTTGGCCCAGTGTTGGCACAACATTGGTTAATGACTCTTTTCATCATCGTCAATAATAAGTAAACATATTTATATCTCTAAAAACTTATTTATTAATTATATATATATATATATATAATATTTATATAAAAGTAGAAAATATAAGTAACCATTATGATGATAAGCTACAAAATAAACACCACTCGTACAACCACTTTTTCTCTCAGAAAGGTGGATGAAAATAAATGCATACAAACAAAGTACCCATTAGACATCATATGCTACTGTATTCACTGGCAAAAGATCGATTAGCGTAGCATAATAGTGCTTAGCTAAACATCTTTCTCACCACTTTACAGGAAAAACTACTAACTACTTGCTTTTCATGTTACCACCACAGATTCTCAACACTCTTGTGTCTTACTCAAGGGTATATACAGTACATCTCATTTGGAGGAATATTAACCCACCTGTAGTTTGGAGCAAAGAATGATGATTCAACAAAATAGTGATGGGTCTTTCATGAACTTAGTCAGAGAGAGATTCTTTCATTTTCTACTGGGCAGGTATGTGCAAAGCATTGCAAAACCGTGGTTCATCTCATGAGTCTTTTAGTCCAAGTCATTTGTTCTTTTGTCACTTGACTCCTATAGACGCTATGCAGTGCATTACACAGGAAACAGAATTGAGCGGTTCTTCTTCTAATGAATCTTCTGGTCATAAAAGAAAGAATGACTCAGAGCAAAAGATATGAGAAACAAGCTGCTCGTTGTGTTTATCATATGTCCTTAGCTGCATTGTAATATTTTCATTACCAAAATTTGTGTTTGTAGACATGCTACATACGTGGGGTTCTGTTTACTGAAAATGTATCATTTTATTTTATTTCTGAACAAAAGAATGAAATGACTCAAAAAAAAGATTTGTTTATTTTGATGAACGAGATTCAAAGAACTGAGTCATTAAAATGATCCAAACTTTCCAATCACTAGCACAAAACTTTAGGTTGTGTTTAGCTTGGCTTCAGAACTTATTCAGCAGCACCTGGCCTGTGTGGAGTTGTAGGTTCCTCCCTAGCAATAAGTGACATCTAGAATGGACCGTGGGGCAAGATGACCAAGGCAGGACGTGAGATCTCATTTTCACACATGGATTTGCCACCAGACCTTAAACTCATTCAGAAACTCTGTACTGAAATTGACTTTGGTGGTGCTGGTCTGACTCTCACATGATCAACCCAGGATCTTGAGGATGTGACTCTGAGCAAAAATCAATGTTGTGACATTAAAGATTCTTGTAAACTTATCAAAATGCTTATTGGAATCTCTTTCAGGATCAATAAAGTATCTATCTATCCATCCATCCATCCATCCAAAAGATACCATGGTGAAATCATGCTATACTCCAAGCAAAAGGTGGTCCAATTAAATGTTCGAGTGATTGACTGTTTTTTTTGGCTTGGCTTAGCTACATCCAAGGACAGAGAATTTCTCATCTGTCTGAAATTAGCTAAACTGTATTTAAGAATGTTGCCATTTTTGGCATGTTTTCTAAAATTAAGGTTTGTGTCCATTATAATATAATATATATATAGTATAATGTTATCTCAGATGGAGGAAACCCACCAAGCACGGGGAAAACATGCAAACACCATGCACACAGAGAGGGGAATTGAGCCTGGCCGGGTCCCTGGAGGTGCAAGGTGACAGTGCTTACCACTACACCACCGTCTGTTGTGAAAGACTCCATCAGTTAAACTGAACTACATGTAACATTTGCTAAACATGGTTCAATAATGGGGGTTTGTTTTGTGTTAACCAAAAGTAAAGTCGCTCCCTAAACTGAGAGCATCTCAAATTTATCACACAAACATTATGCCCCCTTATCTACTGTAAGTGCTGTTTTTGTTCTGTTACTATCAGAATTAGGCAACACACTTTTACAATACTCTTTCATTATAAGCTAAACTTTTCTTGATATGTGGGCATGTGGGTGTTCCAGCTTTGCATGTGGCACTTATTGTAATCACGCCCCCTCCCCTCCCATGGATGCTGAGTGTAATAAAGTTCCGCACTGTAACTCTCTATGTCTGTCTGATGCTTTGTTATGAAACACCCCCAGTTCAAGGTGAAAATATTTATTAAATATTTAATCTAATTATTTAATGAAATTGACAAAATGGGCTTATAAATATGGCTAACACATTTAGATGTAATTAACAGGAAAATGTTGTAACTCTACAGAGCAGATGTTAGTTTTTTTTTTTTTTTTAAAGCATTGGGTAACTCTAAACATAGTGTCTATATATAATTTTTACGTCTTCCATTTTATCCTCCATAGCAATAAATGACACAGACCATAGAGATGGCTATGAACACTTCAATTTTTCTTCCTCCTGATAGTAATACACCTATTCCTGTTCTCTGTGCACTCATCATTCTCAGCATAATTGTACTGGGTATATCTTTACCACTCACTGTATATGTTTTGTGGCAGGTTGCAACAAGTGTAAGAAATGGAGCAGCATCGAAATTCTTTTCTCTTAACCTGTGTGTGTGTGAGATCATAATTTGCTTTAATGGTGTGTTTGGTGTATTTGATACTGTATTTTATAACAATGATGTAAAAAGTCCTTTGTATAGTTTATTGGTATTTTCATTCATGTTGCATACTATTAGCCGCCCAATCTTCCAGTGCTGTGTGTGTGTGGAGCGATATGTGGCAGTGATCCATCCCATTATTTTCCTAAAATACAAGCCACTAAGATACCGCACTGCACTTTCACGTGTTGCCTGGATAATAGTTTTAGGAATCAGTGTGGTTTGTTTATTGTTATCATTTGGAAATATACTATATTATGTTCTGCTACCAGAATACTTGCTTATAGTTTCTATTAAAATTCTTTGCTCTGTAGCAGTGCTTAAGGCTTTGAGGAAACTTGGACCTGGTGAGAAATTAAATGAAAAAGATGCAGAATCCAATCGCATGAAAATGAAGGCTTTTTGGGTGATTATGGTTATTCTGGTTTGCATGTTTATTATTTATTGTCCAATAATGATATTAATGTTGTTGTATGGTTATTTATCAGGTGCACAGCAATCAATGTGTATGATAGTACTTTCCTTTTTTGTAATATTTGGTGGCTTTCTGGATCAATTTTTGTATCTTCACAGGGTTGGAAAACTTCCTTTCAATTTAGGCTTATGATTAAATTACACTGAATACCACCAGCACTAAGCTTTATTTTATTTCATTTATATATATATATCTTTATATAATAAATTTATTGTACAATATACTGTATTTTAACCATATTGTATACTATAAATGAAAAATTACTATATGTAAATTAAGATTGAAGTGTTTTTTCTGTTTTAAATGTTCATTGTTACTTTTTTAACTAATTTGCATTTATAGTGGATGAGGATTTTTTTTTTTTGGAAAGTAATCAGGTGATAAACACAGTGGGTTTGACAAGCGAGTTCAAAACAACAAGTGGGTACAATAATGAGTTTAAGCTATCAAGCAAGCATTTAAAAATTATTATATTAATATTTGTGTACAGTATGATTCATTATCAGATTCACATAAAATAGTGTATTATATTACTTTTCTACTTGACGATTTTTACTGGATTTGTGCACCCATTTCTGTTTCTTCACAGGATTGGAAAAATCTCTTTAATTCTGTTCTTTTTAAAAAGAATGAAATATTAAAAATCCAAAAATGCAGAATGAAAGAAATTCTGTTTTGTTTCATCAGTCTAAGGTTTCTTGTGTGTCTTGTCATTTTTAATTTAAGGCATACATATAGACAGTGGCATAAATATTGGGACAGTAGTTCTCCAGCCTAATTGATGGCTCATTATTCTTGCTTTAATGCCGTGTTTGGGGTTTGTCAGTAATATTATGACAGGCCTGACCATAGAACAGCTGAGCAGCCAATTGTTCAACTCCCAATATATACACATTCTGTATTCCTATCACATTTCAGTTAAATTGGATGAACAGCCTCTTTCAATTGTATGTTTTTATTTCTCAGAACTTAAATAGCAGTTCACTAATGTATATAAACAAGCAAATAGCCTCAGGTGAAAAACAAACCAACAAAATATTTAATGTACAGACATTTCCCCCAACGAGTTAATCAACATTCAAAAGCCCAGTTGAAAGAATATAAGTATACCCTGGAATTCAACAATACACTTCCTGGCCAAAAAATTTAATCTTTTCAGTGGTGTCAACTTGTTGGCCTGCAGATATGAACAACTGTGTGGCCATAAGAAAATTACATGATAGTGAGGCTAATTTGAAACAAACAAAAAAAAGGCTTAAAAATGCAGGAGCATAAAGATTCAAATTAATGTAAAAAGGTCATGTTGTCTGATGAGTCCAGATTTACTCTATGCAAGAAGTGTAAGCGTTGTTTACTGTTAATTGCATGAGGCATTAAGCAATGCACCCATCCTGCACAGTGTCCACTGTACAAGCCTCTGGAGGCAGAGTTATGATCCAGGGTTGGTTCATTCGGTCAGGTCTAGCAGGTCTAGGCTCAGCAACATTTTGTGGTAATATAATTATGTCCTCTGACTACCAGAATATACAGAATGAGAACAAATAGATTTTTCCTCCATGGGTTTATTCCAGTACTCTAAGGCATCTACCAGAAAGTAAAGAATTGATGCTTAATCATACAGCTGCATTTATTTATTTAGTTAGTTAGTTAGTTATTTAGTGTCCAAGTATCTACTAGAACCACCTTTAGCAACAATAACTTGATATAAACAGTTTCTGTAGTTGATTAGATTTTTAAGAAATTTTGATTCAGTGGTAGGCTTTCATGCAGAAAGTCTTGTTCAATTTCCCAGCCACTTAATGCAGGGCAGCTTCAGTGCTGGTTTTAGTGTCAGAAATGGCATCTGGCATAAAACCTGTGCTAAGTTATATGTGAAAGAACACCTCATTTTGGATGCCCTTCATGATGCAACAAAATTTTGTCCAAGTTGGGACTGGCACTGAGATTGTGCTGACTTGTGCAATCCACGTGGCAGGGGATAGCTTTTGGACAAAGAAACTTTGTACTTCATCTGAAGTACAGCATTGTACGTCAAAACCACCATCACTACTATTACATTTAATGAGTGCACTATTGGCAAGCATCTTGTCAGCAGCTCTGATTGGCTTAAACTGAAAAACAAATTACTATACTTAATTATTACAAAACCTTGTAAATGGTATAAATCAATTACATTTGTTTATTGAATTCAATTAAAGGTTCATTGACAATACTTTATTTTACCCTATCTGGTATGAAGTGTGTGCTACAACCACAAGTATTTCTGATGATTGCCTCACTCCAATATTTTTGCCTTACCATGTTGAACCAAAGTTTTTTACTGGTAGTTTTTTACAACATTTTTGGTAGGTAACACCTCCAAGTGTGTGTGTATATATATATATATATACAACTATAATATATATATATTTATTTTTATTTTTATTTTTATTTTTATTTTATTTTTTTTATTGTTCCTACAGAGAACCTTGTGACATAATCTTGGCATCTGTATATCATTCATAAAGGCTTGTCTGAGGTGCTAGTAATTGGTGTTTTTTGAGGCTAGCAACTCCAAATGAACTTTTCTACAGCAAAAGTAAAGTTTTGGTCTTGATTTGCTGGGATAGATATAATATCTGGGAGGGCAAGTGTTCAGAGTTTTGGGTTAAGAAAGGTGGTCCTCAAAAATGAGGATTCATAAAGGAGGATATTTATTGAAGATAGCAAAACTGTAATACTACTACTATCAATACTATTTGAACTTTTAGAAGTCAGGTATCCTGCAATAAGCCTTGAACGTCCATTTCACTGAACACCTTTGTGATGGACTAGAACATCAACTGTGCTCTGGAACACATTGCCCAACATCACACCACAGCCAAAATTCTAAATCACTATCTAATGCGTATGTAAAACAATAGTGATTCACTGACTTGTCTAGCCTGTCCTGCTACCAGACCAAACTTCTGATTGATTAAGGGATCCCATTTGTTTAAATCATGTGGTGTAAATGATAATTTCAACTATGCAAATTACTATTTTCTTTTTGTCAAGGTAAATAATATTTGATGTAATTGATTTTTATAACTACACATTTTCACAATTTTAAGCTTTATTTTTTACTTATATTATTTAATAGTCACTTCTCTTTCCTCCTATTATGTTAACTCTTGCTTTGCATTACAGTGGTTTGCTGTTAAGACTTTTAACATGTCAGTCAACGTAGATAAATATATATTACTGCATTTGACAAACCAATGACTTTGTTATTTGCATTTGTGTAGTATTTACCTTCAAATTATATCCTCTGTTTTGCATTTTCAGTGAACATGTTTACCCTTTAAAATCTTATTGATGCTGGGGTTTTAAATCCTTTAAATGACACTCTTGATGACATTTTTCTTTAAATGACATTCCCTTAATTTTCAGTTGCAGTGAGGACATATCTGCTTTAAAATTGTGACATAAATAAAATAGTTGGCAGTGTTAAAAAGTTGTATTTATTTATTTGTTTATTTATTTATTTACAGTGAAACCTTGGATTGCTGGAGTAATTTGATCTGCAAGTGTTTTGCAAGATGAGCTAAATTTGAAAAAAAAAATTGTATAGCTTTATTTTTCAAAAACATTATGTAAACCATAAAATATAGTGTACTTGTAACAAAAACAAAAAACAACCAAACATAGATAAATAAAAATGTAAGTAAATAATAATAATAATAATAATAATAATAATAATAATAATAATAATAATAATATTTAATAATAATAATAATAATAATAAATCAATAAAATCAATAAAAATACATTTATTAATTTAAAAAAGGGTTTGGATGATGATGATAATAATATTATATACACATGTATTCATACATACATATATACTTGTATATACTGTTAATACATAAAATTTCTTTGGGGAGTATGATATGTCCTGTGCAAAATGTTAAATTTAATTTGTCGATGTTTAGTAGATATTAAAGTAGTCTGTACCCTCTCCACAAGTGGCTCCCACTCAACCAAACTGTATGTGCAGCCGAGATCCTGCTGTTATCAAATGGCTTAAAATTAGTTGTTAAAATATTACATCCTACTGATGCTGTCCCCAGACGCATAACCTGGATGCTACTGATACTGACCATGGAGAGGTCACTTTCTCATTAAACATAATATTTTCAAATGGTGATGTTATTGGGATTTTAGGAAATGTTTCAGGAGTAATTTCCTTAATCCAATGTCTAACTTGTAAGTATTTAAAAAAATTATGTCTTGGTATACCATATGTCTGGGATAATAGTTCAAAACTTATTAAGGAATCATTGACATATAATTTTTCCAATGTCTTTACACCTTTATGTACCCATGCTTTGAGGGTTCCATCAATAATGCCTGGGGGCATGACAGGGTTTTCTAACAATGGTAAATTTCTAAGTGGGACGTTGCCAAGGCCACATATTTTATAAATATTAAGTATTAAGTATTAATGTGTTCCTAGTGAATGTGTATAGTCTTTTTTTTATTAAAAAAACGGAATACTCTTTAATGAGATAGGACTCATCTCCAATTGTTCTATTGATAACCATCTAACATTGACCTTATCAGGGTGTAACCAAATCCATATAGACCGAAGTTGTGAAGCTAGGTAATACTGTCTAAAATTGGGAAGTTTCAGTCCCCCTTTCTTATATGGTGCTTGAAGCTTAAGAAGTTTTACTCTAGGATTTTTACCTTTCCAAAGGAAACCTGATGGAACTTTATCTAATTCTTTAAAATAAGATTTTTGAATATTCAAAGGGAGGCACTGGAACTTATACATATATTTAGGTAAGATATTCATTTTGATGACATTGATTCTGCCTATTAATGACATTTGTAGGTCCTTCCATCTCTGCATATCGTCTCTCATTCTGTCTAGGAGTGTGTAGTAGTTTTTTTTAAATATCTCATTAAATGTTGATTCAATATGAATTCCTAAGTATTTAAATCCATTATTGGATAGTGTTAATGGTTTAATTATATTTTTTTTATTGCTCTGATACATTAATGGGAAAAGCTATACTTTTATCATAGTTCAATTTGTAGCCAGATGTATTACTATAATCTTTAAATACTTTTAATAAAGGGGGAATGGAGAGATGTGGATTGGTCAGATATATCAACAAATCATCCGCATATAAAGATATTTTGTGATCATTAGTACAGATTTCAACTCCTTTTATTTCGTAATGAGATCTTACTGCTACAGCGAGAGGTTCAATGGCCAAGGCAAATAATAAGGGAGAAATAGGACAACCTTGTCTACATCCTCTAGACAGAGCAAAAATATTCAACATAATATTATTAGTAAGGATTTGTGCTTTAGGGGAGTTAAATATAGTTTTTAAGTACCCAGTAAACCTAAACCCAAAGCCCATATTATCTAATATCTCAAAAAGAAAAGTAGGCTCAATTCTGTCAAATTGAGCTAGGACTCATCTCCCATTGTTCTATTGATAACCATCTAACATTGACCCTGATCAGGGTGTAACCAAATCCATATAGACCGAAGTTGTGAAGCTAGGTAATAATGTCTAAAATTGGGAAGTTTTTTCAGCATCCATGGACAATATAAACATTGACAATTTCTTCTTTTGAGCAATATTAATTATATGTAATAGTCTTCTGACATTATCCGCACCTAGTCTGTTCTTAACAAATCCTGTCTGATCTGAGTGTATTACTTTGGGTATGACAGTTTCCAGTCTGGAGGCAAGTAATTTGGTCAAAATTTTATAGTCAGCATTGAGAAGACTTAACGGCCTGTAAGATCCTAATCTTTTCCTGGTTTAGAGAGCAGTGTTATTGTTGCCAATTCCAGAGATTGAGGAAGTGAACCTCTCTTAAGTGATTCTTTAATCATGTTTGTTAAAGGAGTTAACAGTAGTTTTAAAAAAGACCTGTAGTACTTCACTGGAAAGCCGTCTGGACCAGGGGCCTTGTTATTTTCCAGGTCATTAATGGCTTTAAGTACCTCTTTCTCAGTAATGTCAGAATTTAATAATTCATTATCCTCATCATCAATCTTAGGTAATTGTAATTTATTTAGAAATTTTTTTGACTCAAAATATTTCCATACTTATGATCTGTCTTATATAATTCTTCATAGTAGTTCTTGAATAAAGTATTAATCTCTCTTGGATCTTTAATATAATTTCCTTCATTTAATTGAATCGAATGTATATATCGGTCCGATTTTTCTTTCTTAATTTGCCATGATAGTAATCTGCTAGTTTTGTCTCCAAATTCATAATAGTGGTATTTTGTACTAGCCATATTAGATTCAATCTTTTGAGTGCACAAGTTGTTATATAGGACCTGTTTTTGAGTGAGTTGTGTTAAGGTTTTTTTTTTCTTCCTTTTTTGACATTGAATGCTCTAGTTCCAATGTTCCAATGTTCTTATTTCTTTTTCTAATTCCCTTAGTCTTGCTATCTTTTCCTTAAGTTTATAAGCTCCATATGACAGGATATGTCCTCTCATAAATGCTTTGAGTGCTTCCCATATAATGGGGTGAGAGGCTGAATCATAAACTGAATAAAATTTGGATCCTTAAGCATGTAAGATCCAAATCTCCAGTTTTTAGATTGAGGTATAATCATTGTTGGTTCCCATATAAGCTTAGCAGGATTATGATCAGAGATGGAAGCAGAAAGGTAAGTACAGTCCTTCATTTGATGTTCTATTGACTGTGACACTAAGAAAAAATCTATTCTTGAGTAAACTTTCTATACAATTGAGTAGAATGAATAATCAATTTGGTCTGGGTGAAGGGTACGCCATATGTCATGCAGCCCTAAATAAGTCATTCCTTGATTCAAGATGGTACAGTAGATGCTTTAAACTTTGAATTTATTTTTTTTGAGGATCTGTCTTTTGTAGGATCTAGAACTAAATTAAAGTCGCCTCCAATAATATAGTTGCACTTAATAGTTGCTAATCATAATATCAATTTGCTGTAAAAGGTTTGATCATCATGGTTTGGTCCATGAAGATTTACTAAAATTATATGTTCTCCATTTATCTTACATTCAACAATTATATATCTTAGAGAGTGGTCAGAATATTTGTTAATTAGGTTAAATTGTAGTTTTTTCTGTAATAATAAAGCTACGCCCCTCCCGCTGGATGAAAATGATGAGTAAAATACCTGACCCATCCACTCTCTCCTGAGTCTTTTATGTTCTTGATCAGTGAGATGTGTTTCCTGTATAAATGCGGTATCAGTGTTAATCCTTTTCAAGTATGATAATATTTTCCCCCTTTTGACTGGATTATTTATACCCCTGACATTCCGTGATACACAATTTAAAGAGTTAGTCATTTAATTTGGGCTCTGAGATATGAGAGAGATGATCTCCACAGCACACATAATCATTTTACTACTATCTTTACACAGTGTAAAAGGGACATTTTGCTGCACAAAGGTGATAAAGAAGACTTCAAATCCACCCATATGAGAGGGAGAGCAAAAGAGAGAGGAGGAGAGAGAGAGAAGAAAAAAAATCGAGAGAGAAAAAAAAGACAAATAAAAATTTAAAAAGGGATAATAAAAAGAAAAAACCTTACAAGTACCTCTAACTTGTATCTATCGCTAACGAGCCATATATCAATCTATAAATCATCTCAAAAACTTTACCTTCAAAAGTGAGTGAGCAAGCTGTAAGAGCATATAAGTCACACAACAGTGTACGCATTTAGGTACACAGTATTAAAGAATAACTAAGGTAACAAATAAAGTGTCATTATTTAAATGAGGTTCAAGAGATCTATAGTGACCGGGTTTTCATTCAGGAGGAGATGCCTCTGTATCCTTACCAAAAGAGTCAATAAAATATTTAACCTCAGATGGTGTAGAGAAGTTCCCTTTCAAAAGATACACTCAATGCTGCGTGAAAACGCTATGGGAACATCTCTTTGTTGCCCGGTTGTGAAGCCTGTGCATGTCAAACCCGCCGAATTCCTTTCGACTTATAACCTCTGCCAGGCATGACGTCACCGAATAAGGTGCACCTGCAGGTTATAAATAGGAGTGAACCGGAAACACCCTCAGGTCAATTTTGTCTGAAGGACGTCCAGGCACGCCAGCAGTGCGGCATCGGAACGCAGCATCTCGTTCCCGCTTTATCAGGGAACTGCGTTACAGTCAAGTAACCCAAGACGTTCCCTTTCAAAAGCTACACTCAATGCTGCGTGAAAATGCTATGGGAACGAGAATACCAACGCCACCGCACTGCAAGTGTCTGGACCCCCAGGTTGTGTAGCGTGTGCGCACAAGCCGAGGAGGTCTCAGACCTAGCTCTGGGATGCTGACTGAAGTCTCCGTGAACCCGGAGTAGCATTGACATCCAGACTATAAAATCTAACAAACGTGTGTGGAGAGGACCAGCCCGCCGCATCACACACCTGCTGCAGGGGGACGCCTCTTGCCAAGGCAATCGATGAGGCAATCCCCCTGGTTGAGTGAGCCCTGATTCCCAGAGGCGAAGTGTGAGCCAACTTGTTTTGTATTAGTTAGTCACTTTGTCGATTTGTTTACTAATTTCCACTTTCCACACCGTCTGTAGCGATATTTCACGTTCCACGTCGTCGGCCATGCTACGGTAGGTAACATGTTGGGGTTGTTAGCCTCGAGAGTGTTGACAGTTGATTGCGATTTGCTTCCCTTTCGGCAGAAATTGTATTCTGCCATAAACTATATTAACTTCACGGTTACTTAACCTACTTAATAATCTATCAAGTTGGAAAATGTAATAAGGATTTGGATTGATAATATAGATCGTCAGAGGAGCTCACTGCAGCACGTCCTTCCTCATCGCCTGCATCACGTGACCCTCCTTGAAAATAATTTTTAACTTGAAAAACAAGCCCAGTCTTGAAATACAAGTATTTTAGTATGTATACGCTTTGTCTGCCGAGCGTCACGTGATCACAACTGAAGTAATGGTCCATGGGATTGTTGCACTTATTCAGTGCGCGTGTGTTACTCATATATTCAACTTCCGTGTGCGCATATACTGTTTACTATAACATTGTGACATGTGCAAGCGCGTGAAGCATTTTTTTTTATTTTGTGTGTGTCCAAGTGATGCCACTGTTCCTTAGTAACTGTACTGCAATAATACCCCTCGTGAAGCAAAATAAAGTTAAAGAGGCGGTTGCAGTGCGGGAGATGAATCTGTTTCATAACATACAACATCAAGGAGACGAAAGCAACTGTCATTAGAGAGCAAGACTCTGTCAGAGAGCAGTGATTTTGTTCAGGTGTATGTTTGTGTGTGTCCTACACAGTAGCAACCTTACTCCTTCTTCTCTTATCTCACACCTGCCACAATTCTTTTCTAAGGTAAAGAGCAAGTTAATTTGTTTTATTTTTAGTTCATATTTTGTATTGATTATTTTATATTAATATTTTTTTGTGTTATGGAACAAATCGTCAGAGTTTCCATTATTTCTTATGGGAAAGTCTTCTTTTGTTTTAGAAAAAAATCCATTTTCATATTATTTGTCACAAACAAACGGAGACGGACCAGAAGACTAGCAGTTAGCCCTGTAGCGTAGATGGTAAACCCAAACGCGGAAGTAGCGCGAGTAGGCAGGATAACCACGCTGTTTATTTTTAGAACTCTCTCGGAACGAGAGCAAGAGCTTACACAAATAAACCCGCGTTCTAATAACACACACTCAATCGAAAGCGAAACCCAAGAAAGTGAGTACTCACGATTAGACGGACAGAGCGTCGGCGATAGCATGGGCAACTCAATGACTGAGCAATGTGTGGAGCCATCTTGTCTCCTTTTATGCTTCCTGAATAACGACCGTACTACTTCCAGGTCCTAGTGCGGGTCGTGTTAGGAGTGCGCATGACATTATTTAGGCAAACATGTCGGCCAGACTATTAACAAAAATACATATTTGTAGCTATCAGATTAAGTACTTCTTAATTTAAAGTAGTCAGATGTTAATGGCTACAAGACAAGAAAAAAAAGTTTAACAAAAGCATTTGATGTGATATTAAAATTTTTTACTCAGCAGCACTGAATTTTATTCATATGCCTCACGATGAAAAAAATTTACCATTAGACTGATTTAACCAATTCAAACCCATATACAGATTGAAGTCGGAAACATCCCCATACCTGCAAGGCTTGCATATAAGCACATATACAGTACAGACCAAAAGTTTGGACACACCTTCTCATTCAAAGAGTTTTCTTTATTGTGTTTGTTATTGTGTTCTTTAGCCCAAACAAGTCTCTTCTGCTTGTTGCCTGTCCTTAGCAGTGGTTTCCTAGCAGATATTCTACCATGAAGGCCTGATTCACACAGTCTCCTCTTAACAGTTGTTCTAGAGATGTGTCTGCTGCTAGAACTCTGTGTGGCATTGACCTGGTCTCTGATCTGAGCTGCTGTTAACCTGCGATTTCTGAGGCTGGTGACTCGGATGAACTTATCCTCTGCAGCAGAGGTGACTCTTGGTCTTCCTTTCCTTTTCCATTCCATTCATTCTCACACGCCCAGAGAATCCACAATCACTTCAGGGACAGCGGTGACACACGGCGCATGTGGCAGGGTATACAAGCCATCACTAACTACAGGACTTCATCATCTGCCTGTGACAGTGACGGCTCCCTTCCAAATGCGCTGAACAGCTTCTACGCACGGTTCGACATGCAGAACGACGTGACGGCGAGGAAGACCACCCCTCCTCTGAACGACCAGGTGCTGTGTCTCACCATGGCTGATGTGAGGAAAACTCTACGCAGAGTCAACCCACGTAAAGCTGCTGGACCAGACAACATCACAGGCAGAGTGCTCAGAGAATGTGCAGAACAGCTGGCAGGTGTTCTCACCGACATCTTCAACATCTCTCTGAGCAGCGCTGTCGTTCCCACATGCTTTAAGTCTACCACCATCGTCCCCGTGCCGAAGAAGTCTTCTGTGTCCTGTCTCAATGACTAACGCCCTGTTGCACTCACACCCATCATCATGAAGTGCTTCGAGCGGCTCGTCATGAGATACATCAAGTCCCTGCTGCCCCCCTCACTGGACCCCCTGCAGTTCGCGTACCGTTCGAACCGTTCAACGGACGACGCCATCTCCACCACACTCCACCTGGCACTGTCACATCTTGACAAGAAAGACACTTATGTCAGAATGCTGTACATAGACTTCAGTTCAGCATTCAATACAATCATCCCCCAACACCTGATCGGGAGGCTGAGCTTGTTGGGCCTGGACACCTCCCTCTGTAACTGGATCCTGGACTTTCTGACTTTCTGTAGCGACACACAGCTCCAATCATATCATCAAGTTCACTGATGACACGACCGTGGTGGGTCTCATCTCTGAACGTCGAAAAGACAAAAGAGATGGTTGTTTACTTCAGGAGGACTTGGAGCGATCACTCAGCATCGACGGCTCTTCTGTGGAGATCGTCAAGAGCACAAAATTCCTGGGCGCCCACCTGGAGGAGAACCTCACCTGGTCCCTCAACACCAGCTCTCTGCATAAGAAAGCCCAACAACGTATTTTCTTCCTGAGAAGGCTGAGAAAGACACAGCTTCCACCACCAATCCTCACCAACTTCTATAGAGGAACTATTGAGAGCATCCTGAGCAGCTGCATCACTGTCTGGTTTGGGAATTGTACCATGTCAGACCGCAAGACCCTACAGCGGACAGTGAGGACAGCTGAGAAGATCATCGGGGTCTCTCTCCCTTCTATCGAAGACATTTACACCACACGCTGCATCCGCAAAGCCACCAGCATTGTGGCTGACCGGACACACCCCTCACACTCACTCTTCACCCTCCTGCCATCAGGAAAAAGGTACCGAAGCATTCGGTCACTCACATCCAGACTGTGTAACAGTTTTTACCCGCAAGCCATCCGTCTCCTCAACACAAAGAGACTGGACTGATAAACACACACACACACACACACACACACACACACACACACACACACACACACACACACACACAAATCACTCAGACGAACTAAATAACATCTGGACTGAACTGATAAACACACATGCACAATCACACTGATAAACATCCATCTCAATCTGCTCATACCTACCTACCTGTCCTGCTCTTCGCAATTTTTGCACAATATTTATTTCACTGCTATTTGCACACAATATTCTTGTCACAATGTAAACTGTTTACTGCTGCTCTTCCCACTACCTCAATTCATACCTCATCAAAAAAAAAAAAAAGTACTGTTATGTGTTACATTGTTGTGTCTGTCATGTACCTCTTTGTTTGCACATTTGCACGTGCACTTTGTCTATTGTGTATTTTTGTATAGAAATTTGATAGTTCTTTTAGGTTAACTTAAAAATGTAAAAATGTGTGTTGTAAATTTGTGTTGTTGCATGTAGCACCTTGGTCCTGGAGGAACGTTGTTTCGTTTCACTGTGTACTAACTTTATATGGTTGGAATGACAATAAAAGCCTACTTGACTTGGCCACTCGTTTTTCTTTACTTAGCTGCTTTTTTCTTGCCATAATACAAATTCAAACTCTTTGAATGAGAATGTGTGTCCAAACTTTTGGTCTGTACTGTATTTTTTTAATCGTCATTGACCTATGCTGTGTTGCTGTTGTGTTGCACCTATTTGTGCCTCTTGGGTTTTATGGGCTACATACTTCTTAAATTAAAGTATTAAGGATATTCAAGTTATAGAAGTTATAGGATATTCAGGTCTTAATTTTTACAAGACAGTCGTTGTCATTGAATGTTTTATGTTATAATAAATAAAAGCATTTAATGGAATTTTTAAAGCAGCAATAAATTATATGCATATGTCTAGTGAGGGCATGTTTCCTTTCAAAGAATGGACCATGGACATAATTAACTTAATAAATTAACTTAATAACTTAATAATTAACTTTAAACTGATGGTTGAGTGACCATTGTCATTGTAGAGATTTTAAACTACACCTCCATTTAGTCACAGGTAAATGTATGTTCCTGCCCAGCATCATCTTTCTGTCATTATTTTTATTTAAGTGACATTTTCTGTGTCATGCTTTAGTTATCAGTTGTTGTTGTGTGTTCCCTCGTTCTCTCTTAGTCTGCATGTCCCTGCCACATATTTTGTATTTATTTTTTCAGCATTTAATGGGAATTGTTTGCTGACACCATTGGTGACGTGATGAAGGGTTTCAGCTGAGAGGTGTGGAATACTGGGTGAATCCGGAGCGCCGCAGGCAGCTGGAGCACGGAGGGTGATGCGATATGGACTGATGAATTTAGGCGAGAGTTTTTTGGACTCTGTATGGAGGTTTAGATTTTTGGTGGAGAGCCATACCTTGTTACCTGTGTGGTACAATCGTCCCGGGGGGTGTCGACGGCGATGTTGTGAGGTGTAGAGGGTATTGGCGTGCTGAATGGCCTCCTTGGCTTGAGTCCAGGACCGCCGACACCTTCGGACCAACTGTTGGGCTGAGGGTACTTCAATCTCCGGTTCTTGATGTTCAAACATCGGAGGTTGGAAACCCTGGCATACCTCAAATGGACTCAGCTTTGTGGCGGAGGAGACGTGGAGGTTGTGGGAGAGCTCCGCCCAAATGAGATACCGAGCCCAGGAATGCTGACGGTCGGCAACAAAGCACCTCAGGTAGCGCTCCAGTTGTTGGTTGGCCCGTTCCGTCTGACCATTTGTTTGGGGGTGATAGCCCGAGGAGAGACTGCAGGTAGAATTGATCAGACGGCAGAAGGCCTTCCAGAACCGTGCAGTGAACTGGGGCCCCCTGTCCGAGACGATGTCCTTAGGGAACCCATGCAGACGGACTACGTGCTCTAATATCAGCTCGGCTGTCCTTTTAGCTGATGGGAGTCCGGTGAGGGCCACCAGGTGCACAGCTTTGGAGAACCGATCCACTATGGCCATGATGACGTCTTTCCCTTCGGATGCCGGCAGGCCCGTGATGAAGTCAAGAGCAATGTGCGTCCAGGGTCGACGGGGAACTGGGAGTGGTTGGAGTTCCCCTGGTGTTGGTTGATTGGAGGTCTTGGCCCTGGCGCGCCCGAACGAACTCCTCGACGTCCATGGCCATTGAGGGCCACCAGAAAGCGCGCTGGATGTATTTGAGGGTGCGTTGTGTGCCTGGGTGCCCCGACAGCGGCGAGGAGTGACCCCATTTGATGACATCGGCCTTGATGTTCCTGGGTACGAAGAGTCATCCAGGCGGGGCCCCTGCCGGTTCGGTCTCCGTGGCCTGTGCCTGGCGAACCCTCGTCTCCAGTTCCCAAAGAAGCGGGGCGATGACTCTGGAAGGTGGCAGGACAGACGCGGAGTCCGCCCGGGGGACGTCCCCCTCATGTTGTCGGGAGAGGGCGTCGGCTTTGATGTTCTTTGCCCCCGGGCGATAGGATAGGTGGAAATCAAAAGACTCAAAAAATAGAGCCCACCGCGCCTGCCTGGGGTTGAGTTGTTTCAGGTTCTTGATGGTAATGAGGTTTTGGTGGTCGGTCCAGACGATAAATGGTTCTCTGGCGCCCTGGAGCCAGTGTCGCCATTCTTCCAAAGCCCACTTTATGGCCAGCAGCTCGCGGTCCCCTACCCCGTATCGCTGCTGAGTGGGGTCAAATTTCTTGGAGAAGAAACTACAAGGGTGTAGTTTCTGGTCTGGACCCCGCTGGGAGAGAACAGCCCCAGCGCCCACCTCTGAGGCGTCCGCCTCCACAACGAATTGTTGGTCGGCATCTGGATGGAGGAGAATTGGAGCGGTGGTGAAAAGATGGCAGAGTTTGGAGAATGCGCTGATGGCAGTGGAGTCGAGTTGGAAGGGATGAGGTGAGGGGCGAGTTAGGGCGGTTAGGGGTGCTGCGACTGTACTGTAGCCCCGGATAAAGCGACGATAGAAGTTCGCAAACCCAAGAAACCGTTGAAGCTGTTTGAGAGTCTTGGGTAGGGGCCAATGACGTACAACCTCAAGCATCTGTGGGTCCATGGCCACACCCTGGGACGAGATGACAAAGCCCAGGAACGTGGTGGAGTGCTTGTGAAAAGCGCACTTCTCCAACTTACAGTACAGTCGGTGGGCGAGCAATCTCTTAAGGACAGCCCTGACGTGTCAAATGTGTTCTTCGGCGGTGCGTGAGTAGATGAGTATATCGTCTAGGTAGACAAATACCCATTTTCCCAACATGTCCCGGAGAACATCGTTCATGAACTGCTGGAAAGCTGCGGGGGCGTTACAGAGTCCAAAGGGGATAACTAGGCTTTCGTAATGTCCATTAGGGGTGATGAAGGCTGTCTTCCACTCATCGCCCTCTCTGATACGCACCAAGTTGTAGGCGCTCCGGAGGTCCAACTTTGTAAAAATGGTGGCACCAGAGAGGGCGTCCAGGGCTGAGTTGGTAAGAGGCAGCGGGTGTCGGTTTTTTATGGTGATGTTATTCAGCCCCCGATAGTCAACACAAGGACGTAATTTGCCCGAACTCTTCTTTACGAAGAAAAATCCTGCGGCGGCGGGCGAGGAAGAGGGTCGGATGGTACCCTGACGGAGAGCGGAGGACACATACTCCTCCATCGCTCGTGTCTCGGTGGAAGAGAGAGAGTATAGACGGCCGCGGGGTGGAGTGGAACCTGGCTGGATCTCAATAGCCAGGTCGTAGGGGCGATGCGGAGGAAGATGGTCGGCACGTCTCTTACAAAAGACCTCAGCCAGGTCTCGATACGCAGGAGGGATGGCGTTGGTGTCAACATCGGGGGCCTCGGACTCCCTAGAGCACGTTCCAGCCGCCGTTTGTAGGCAAAGTTCGAGGCAGGTCAGACCCCATTGCAGGATCCGGTTTTGAGACCAGGAGATGAGAGGGTCATGCTGCAATAACCAGGGGTATCCTAAGATGATGGGTGGCGAGGAAATGGAGGTGAGGTGAAAGCGGATTTCTTCTTGGTGTTGGTCAATGGTGAGGATGATGGGCCGAGTCTGGGTGGTGATAGGGCTGGACGAAAGGGGCCGACCGTCGACGGATGTCACTCGAACTGGCTGGGATAACACCTCAGTCTCCACCCCCAATCTTTTGGCATAGGAGGATTCAACAAAGTTTCCAGCAGCCCCGGAGTCGATGAACGCGGAACTTTTGACTCGTCTGTGGCCAAATTGGAGGTGTACCTGAACCATGAGATGCGAGATGCTGGGTGTGGTGGTGGCGAGATGGAGGTGACCCGGTGAGCTGCCCCCCTGACTCACCGGGCCTGATCGTTTCCCGGGCGTGAAGGGCAGATAGCTCTATGGTGTGCCGCTGACCCACAATAGGCGCAGAGTCCCTCCCTGAAACGTCATTCTCGCTCTGCAGGGTTCAAGGAGGCGCGTCCTAGTTGCATGGGTTCCCCGGCTCCCGTGTCAACCACGGCGGGAGGTGGAGACCCGGCAGACGCCCTAGTGGTGGTGGTGAAAGCTGGTGATCGGGGCGTGGAATGTGAAAAAAGGGCCGTGATGGGCGGCAGGGTTCGGGGGGCTGGCTTCGGACGAGCGAGCAGGCGCTGGTCAATCCGGAGGGCGAGCTGAACCAATCCCTCCAGTGTAGCTGGAAGCTCTCGTCCGGCGAGCTCGTCGAGGGTACGGAAATCCGCGGTGTAGCGGCTCACGGACGACCCACCCTGCCGCAGATGGTACAATTTGCTGTCGGTCTCCACCTCAGCAGCAGGATGTTCGAAGGTCAGTTTGAGTTGGCGGGTGAATTCTCCGTATGAATAGGCTGTGTCCGAATCTGACCTGAGAACCGCCGTGGCCCACTCAGCTGCCTGCCCAGATAGCAATGAGACGAGTGCAACGCGCAGTCGGTCTGTGGAGTACCTGGTGGAATTGAACTCAAACACAAGATTTAATGCTCTTAAAAACACACTGCACTTCCCATCTGTGCCATCCCACTTATCTGGTAAAGCAATGAAAATGTCAGAGGGGGGAGGAGGGGGCGGCGCTGCCGCCGCTGCGGGGGGCGTGGCAACAGCCGACTGAACAGCTGTCTCGCGGAGGGTCACGTTCTCCTGCCGCAGCTCCGCCACCTCGCGGCGCAAAACCGCGACGTCTTGGAGCTCCTTTCGGAGAGACACGACTTCACCACGGAGCTGATTGATCAGTTTGGCATGCTGGTCAACCACAGCGCAGAGGCGAGCAAACTCCGCTGGGTTTACTGCTTTAGGCTCAGTCATTCTGTCACGAGCAAACGAGGGATGAACACAGTAGCCTTAGCAGTTAGCCCGTGTTGCGTGGACGGTAAACCCAAACGCGGAAGCAGCGCGAGCAGGCAGGATAACCACGCATTTACTCTTAGAACTCTCTTACACAAAGAGCAAGGATCTACACAAATAAACCCGCGTTCTGGCAACACACACTCAATCAAGGTAGCGATCTGAATAGGTGAGTACTCACGAAATAGTTGGTGAAGCGATAGCGAAGGCATGAATGAACTCAATGACTGAGCGATGTGAAGCGCCATCTTGTTTCCTTTTTTGCTTTCTGAAAGCGTGACCGTCTTACTTCCGGGTCCTCGTGCCGGTCGCGGAGCGAGAGTGCATGACACATATAGACTTACAGGTGCCCTCATCAGGAGTGACTTTTTATCATATTATACATTCAACCAGTTGATGATTAAGGGCCTTGGTCCTCAACTTGGTGGTGCTGGTGTTTGAACCTGGGACCTTCCGATCAATATTTCCATATCAATAAATTTGATTTATCCTTTAAAGAATGTGTGGCATTAATGTATTTGACAGATTATTTTAGTATTTAGTGTTGTAGTTTAGTGTTGAATTTTAAAAAAAATCCTCAATATAATAATAGTAAAAGAAATGCTAAATTGGTTTCATAGTTACTGTATATTGTTTCTCTTTTGTTACCTCTTTGACCTTTTTAATGATGATAAATATTTTGATTTGTATAAAACTTGAGTCAGCCCCACCCTCATCACAGTATCAGGGAATATAAAGCATTTCGGTAATATCTTAAACTAGGTATTTACTCCATAGTTATTTTCTTAACATTGTAAGAGTATACAGGTATTTCTGCATTTTTTTTAATTGTTACTTAGACCAAAGAACATTAAATTATTGTTATTTAGATTAATAATTTCTTTGATGCTATTATTTTCATTCCTTAATTTTTCTGGATTTCTGGCAATTACACTTTTACGAGATTATGAATTGCTGTGGTTATGATGGAAGGTTTCACGTTTCATAAAAGGTAAATGTTTTATATCTGGGTTACTTAAATAAACATTTTAAAAAATATTTTACATTTGGGTATTATTATTATTAACATCATTTTTTCTTAATTTTAAATAGTGAATTACAATGTAAATTTATAATTATTTATAATGATTTTTATGATTTTTCATAAGTAAAACCTCTCTAAAATTAATTTTAAAAAACTTGCCTCAGGGGTTTTGTAAAGGGATGAGAGTTTGTGGTCCTATTTGTATTTTTTATCAAAGGGAAAACCTCTCCTCACAGGTAGTGTGCTAGATTTACACATTTCTTTCAAACTATCTGTAGAATGAAAGCTTCTTTGCATATGAAGAACTAGATTACATAGTAATCTAGAAAAAAACTGAAAATAAAATAATGAGATTTTAACATTAACAAACTATTTTTTCATTGTACATTCAGACTTTTATAGTGAGTTGTTAATTACCTAATAGGAGAGGAAGCATATCTATAAAAAAATACAAAATAAAAACTTTTACTTAGTGTGCTAGATTTTTTTTCTTTTAACCTGTATATGTAGTAAAATCTAATACAAACTGAAAGTGGAAGAATAAGATTTTAAATTTCTGAGAATGTGAATATTTGGAACATGGGCAAGTAAATGTTGATATTTTAGGAGAATTTATAAAACTATTAGATGACCTTAAATCAGTGTCTTTCTCTGACTTTTACATGTGCCCTGTACTTTATCTTCCCAGTAATTTAGTGATGCAGACCAGAGAGACGATTATGAACTCTTCATTCTTCCTTCCTACTGATAGTAATGTACCTGTCCCAGTGCTCTGTGCACTCATCCTTCTTACCATATTTGCACTGGGTGTGTCTCTACCACTCAATGTATATGTTTTGTGTCTATTTGTAACAGGTGTAAGAAATGAAATACCATCAGAATTCTTTTCTGTTAACCTCTGTGTGTGTGACATTCTCATTTGCCTCAGTGAGGTGTTAGGTGTAGTCAATGTACATATAGAATCTGAAAATGCTGTTAACAGCCTTTTATATTTTTTCGTGTTGTTTTTATTCATAATGCATTGTATGAGCCGGCCCTTTTTCCAGGGCTGTATCAGTGTGGAGCGATATGTTGCAGTGATCTATTGTATTTCCTAAAATACAAACCACTAAGATACCGCACTGCACTTTCCCTAGTTGCCTGGATAATATTTTTAGGATTCAGTGTGTTTTGTCCATTTTTACCAATAAGAAATACATTTTATTATATTCTGCTACCTGAGTACTTACTTGCTTTTTCAGTTAAGATGCTCTGCTCTATAGCAATACTTAAGGCTTTGAGGAAACCTGGGCCTGGTGAGAAATTAAGCGAAAAAGACGTAGAGTCCAATCGCATGAAAAAGAAGGCATTTTGGTTGATTCTGATTATTCTGGTTTCTATGTTTATTACTTATTGTCCAATAAAGATATTGATGTTTGTGTATGGGTATTTATCAGTTGCACAGCAATATATGTGTATAATGATACCTTCCATATTTGTGGTACTTGGTGGATTTTTTTATCCATTTCTCTATCTTTACAGGGTTGGAAAACTTCCTTCCCCATTAGGCATATGATTCTGTTTAAATTACAGCGAATACCACAAAACTAAGCTCTATTTTTTCATAATTTAACTTTTATGTATATACATAATGGCATGTTATATACTGTAAAGGCAAAATACCTGTGATATGTAAATGAGCTTAGCAATGTTGGGATGTTTTCTGTTTTTGCTAGCTTTTATTTCATACATTTATTTTTTAAATATAAAAAAGTATACATGTAATCTGGTGTATGTGTATTTCAACTAATTTGGATTTACAGTTATTTTCAATTCTGTTTTTATTTATATGGACATAAATAGCAATGGTGTTGTCCCAACTATAAGAATGCTGGGGCCTCCGAGTGGCGCAGTGGTAAAGTGCTCACCCTATCATCTGGAGATCGTGAGTTCGATCTCCAGTTCGTGAGTGATACTGTAACCTCCCACATTAATCATGGCTCTACAGCCAATTAGGGGTGTCTGTGAGCTCACGCAAGCGGAAGGGTCGGATAGTGTTGTCCTCTGAGTGTGTTATGCCGCCCCCAATGGTGCGCGAGCGAGCGGTTCAAAAAGATGTACCATATTGTTTTTGGAGTAAAGGGGTTTTTACCCTATTTATGATACCCATACTTGTTTAGTCACATTTGATACTTACATTACAATTACAATTGAATTTCACTAGTAACACTATGGTACTGTAGTTACTTTCTTAATGAGTTTGGTATAGGAGGGGTGTGTTTTATATTTTCCCATCTGATTTCTAAAATTTGCTTCATTTTTGGGAAAAATACTACACTGGTGAAAAAAGGCCCAGTATATTAAATCTTAGCATGTCAAATGAAATAATGATATAATAGTGACATGTTTATAAGACCAATGAAATCCATTATATTAACTCACACACTTGTAATCAAGTGGGTGAATGAGCAAGCAGCAAATATCTCATCAGCAGCTATGATAGGGCTAAGCTTGAAATGAATATAGTTTTGCTTAATAGATGAGCTTGAAGAGCTTGATAAATGCTGCCAATAAATTAAATCAAATAATTTAATAAATATTTTGCATCTTAGATTTTGAGCAGTAGAAAAAAAAATTCTTATGGCATCAAATCCAAAACTGAACAGGCATTTTGAATTCTGGTAACACACAATTGGAGATGTGAGAACACTTATCTGCCATTTATAAGATCTGATTTAAAGAATAACCATTGCAAAAGTTTATGTGAGCACAATTACACTATTTAAAATATCATACATTACATACACTGTACAGTATATTGTCTGCAATGGTTGAATGCATTCTTGGAGTCATACTCTTTAACAATCAACAAAAAAGCATGAATAAGAGCATTTCAATTAAAAAGAAAGTCAACTATAGTATAATGAACCTAAATTAATGCATTGTAAAGTACAATATCAGTACATGATTACAATGTTTAAATAAATACTCATAGGAAATGACACTGCTTTTTTATTTGAACTAACTTTTCCTGACATTTAGTTTCTATAAAGTGTAATTAAGTAAAATATTACACATATTTTAACTGCATTCAAGGTTCATTTGCACTAATAATTAAAACTATTGTTAATAAAAAGTCACACACATTTTTGAATTGGAAATGGACATGGAAAATCCTGTATTTAGTCAGACTGCCAGACCGCTGTGTAAAGTCTTCTCCAGACAAAGATTCTCAATGGTGTTTAGGTCTGGCCAATCCATGTGTGAAAATTATGAATCATGCTCCTTGACCCACTCTTTCACAATTTGAGCTCGATGAATCCTGCCATTGTCATCTGCCATTGTCCTAATTTTTTAGGCACATATCATTGCTGAACCTAGACCTGACAGCCCCTTGGTTGTCTTGAGATACTCCAGGTTCTTCGGTTGTAGTCCGAATGAAGAATGGAATCTTGATCCCTGTGAGCCAGTGTCGTCATTCCTCTAAAGTAAGCTTGGCTGCTAACTGCTCTGGGTCACTTATGTCACAGTTTCTTTCTGTTGAGGAGAGATGGTGAGAGGAAAAAAAAAACACTGACAATGTAATGTGTTATTTGTCAAAAACACTGACAGTGTAACATGTTATTTGTCAGCAATCTCTAAGATAATACTGCCCCAACTCCAGACTCTGAGGCAGCCTCTACCTCAAACTGGAGGAAAGGATCTTTCCATGTGGGGATAGGAACAGTGGTGAACCTGTTCTTCAAGTCTTAGAAGGACTTCTCTTTCTGCTTAGACAGTGAAAAATAGTCTTGTCGGGGGATAGAGAAATGAGCAGGGTGGCCACAGAGCTGTAGTTGCATGTAAAAGTATGATAAAAAAAAAAAAATTGTGAAACCTAGGAAGCATTGCTGTTCCTTTCTGGTTGTTGAGGTTGGGCAGTCTGTTACTGTTTTCAGTTTTTTTGGGGGGGGTCTTTTTGGACCTTGCACAGTGCAATGATAACTCTGAGGAAGGAAGCTGTGATAATAGAGCTTGAAAAACACCAGGTGCGTTGACCTGTCAATTAAATCCTTTACACCAGAGGTTAGATCTGGGACACATGGAAAGAGGGGCTTGTTCATTGCATGGTGGAGGGTAAGAGAAGGCTAACAGTTCAGGGGCTGATGATCCTGGCGATGGGGAAGGGACCGATAAATCTGGGAGACCACTTGCAAGAAGTGTGCCATTTCGATGCACTAGTTTGGTGTTTCAGAATGACATCAATCTTTCCTGATATTTATATATAAACAGTACTCTGCAAAAATTATGAGACAAAACAGATTCATTCTATTTACTTGTTTTCATTTGGAAAAAACTGAATCAGTGTACGACCAAATCGGGTTACAACCAAAACAGACCAGAATGAATTATGTTCATGAACCAACTAATTTCCACAAATTTTGATTCCAATCAGAATCTACTGCAAAGTCTTTGCAGAAAAGTGGAAATTATTGTCACAGCAAAGAGAGAATAAGCTGGAATGGTTGTCTTATCTACCCTGAGCAGCTTCCAAACCAAATCAAAGTTCTGATTCATTAGGGGATGCCACTGCTTTTGACCATATGGTGTAAATTATTTTTTCACCTATGTAAAATTCTTCTTCCTGCCAGAGCAAGTAATATTTGATGTAATTGATTTTTATAACTATGCTTTTTTATATTTTCACTTAACATTTTTTTTCTCGCATTATTTAATGTTCACTTTTATTTACACTCTTGCTTTGCATTAAATTGTTCTTAGGTTCAGGTTTTTAATAAGTTAATCTCCTTTGATAAATAGATATTGCAGTGTTTGACAACCCAGTGACTATTTGCAATAGTGAGTATGCATTAACATCTAAGTTACATTCTCTGTTTTGTATTTTTCGTGAATATGTCATAAATTAACGCACAACAAGTTTCCCTCTCAAAGTATTTTTGGAATTACAATTTATCAAAATCTAATTTGAGTAATTACTGTGTCAGGGCATTTTATTCATGATATCCTGTCTTCATATCTAATTAATACATTTAACCACATATTGCCAGTGTCATTTACAACTTTGAATATTCCCACTTTCATTTTTTTTGTTCTTGTAGTAACAGATTACAAGATACCGATTTCACTGTTGCTACTGAATAATCATCTGTTTACAATTTAGCCACTTAAAGAGTGTAAAACTTAATAACAAAGATGGATTTGCTAGTTAAATTTGGATACTATATATTGCTGGCCCAGAATTGTATCAATAATGTGTGAATCTGGATCCATCCTGCAATTGTACTGTCAATTGCTTGACATGAATCACATGTTTTAATTGGAAAATGTTTTTTGTTTTTGTTTTTTTGTTTCTTATTTAGGTACTTGTAAACATGTTGGCCAGATTATAAACAAAAATATACAGTAGTAGATATCATTAGCTATTAGTAGTCATCAATAGCTATATTAGTAGCTATCAGATTAATTAAAGCTTAGAGCATTTTAGAGATTTTTTTGTTTGTTTTTTCATAAACATATGTAGGACAGAGTGATTTTTTTCTGCACAAGAAAATAGGCAATATACTGTAATGAACAGAATTTTTGTTCATTTTAACCAACTACCCAAACGTGACTGAGAAAAAAAAAACTGAAAATGGATCACAAGCAAATTAACAGCATAGATACACACAATCGGGTGTTCTGGTTGTTTTTGGTTGTTTCTATGTCCAAAAAAGAATAATAATATGCTCATTTTGAGAGTTCTACATTTTTGTTCTACCTGACATATCCAAAAATTCAAATACACAGTTTGAAGTCTGAAGTCTCCTCATTAACACACACTAGCAAGGCTTCCATATAAGCAGATATATTTATTATAATTGCCATTGGCCTATGCTATGTTGCCGACACGTCTCTGTGCCGCTTGAGTTTAAAGGGCTTTGTACTTCTTAGTTTAAAGCAGTTATAGGATATTCAGATCCTAAAGGTTACAAGACAGTTGTTATCAAAAAGTGAAGTTATTAAAAGTATATTCTCAGCAGCACTAAATTCTATGCATATGTCTCGAGAAGGTATATTTCCTTTAAAATAATGGACCATAAATTTTATTTACCTTTACATTGATGGTTGAGTGACCACTGTCATGGTAGTGCCATAAATATCTTGTACTAAACTTTCCTTTAGCCACAGCTAAACATATGTTCCTGCCCACCATCATCTTTGTGTCATTCATTTTTATTTAAGTGCTAGTTTTCTGTGTCTATATGTCATGCTTATGTTATAAAATTTTGTTGTTTGTTCCTAGATCTCTCGTAGTCTGTATGTCTTTGGCACAGCTCATACTTCCTGTTTCATGTTCCAACATTTATTTGGAATTGTTCTGATATGTGGAATATGTTGATATGTTGCAAAATTGGTTCCAAAGTAATATTGTTTCTCTGTTGTTACCTTTTTGACCTTTCTAATGATGATAAATATTTTGATTTGTTTAACATTCGAGTCAGGTCCTCCCTTATTAGAGTATCAAAGGGTATAAAGCATTTCAGTGATATCATGAACTAGGCCTTTGCTCCATTAGTAATAGTCTGTCTATATATACATGGTATTTCTGCATTTGAATATAATTAATGAACATTAAAAAAGAGCAAAGAACATTAATTTATTGCTACTCAGACAAATCATATGTCTAATGCTATTTATTTGATTCCTTCATTTTTCAGAGATCTCTGGAAGTTACATTAAGAAACTGCCTTGCTGAGGTTATAATGGAAGATTGAACACTTCACAAAAGGTAAATGTTTTTGAATCTGGTTATTTGAATCAACAAACTAAACTAGAGTGATATTATAGTACATTGTTAATTACATAATAGGAGAGGAAACATATCTATTAAATCTTTAATTACATTGTAACAATATATATTTTTCACAAGTATCTCCAAGATTCCATCAATAATAAGAATTAAATATAAAAATTTTACAATGAAAAAAAAAATGTAATCTTATTTGTAACTTCCATGAAAGGAAAAATCTCTTTAAAGTTACTTGCAAGATTTACATTTACATAGGATGCAAGGTTTAGATTTTCTGTTAAACTGTATCTGTAGTATGAAAACTTTACTTTCCATATGAAGTAATTGTGGAATGTAGAACAAATTGAAAGTGGAAAAATAAGATTTTACATGACGAATATTTCTGAGACTGTGTTACGATAATGAGTTTATTTGTTTTGTTTTTTGTGTTTGCTTTGTCTCTGCTGGTGGAGGGATGGGGGTGTATCTTCCCTTGTGTGTTGCAGGTCCCACCTTCACTGTGCCTGCAATCTATTGGTTGCTGCCCTGCCTGTCCTTTGTTGGTCCCGCCTCCTGATGGGTGATTGGGTGTCCAGGAGACCCAGAGTCCTACTTAAGGCCTTCAGACAACTTTACTTCAGACCATGTCTTTGCTTACTGTTTTTCTGTTGATGATTTGTAAAATTATATTGTGTATGACCTCGTGCTACGTTTCCGACTACGTTTTTGTGTTTGCCCTTCTTTGGTTCTGGTTGCCCGACTGTAAATACGTTTTGTATATATTTGTACATAGTTGTGTAATTGGTGGCTTAGTAGGGAGTCAACGCCATTTTGTTTACACCCTGTTTTCTCTTGGTTTGTGGTTAGCAAGGGAGTAAGGGAAGAACTTTGTATTTCTTTTTCTTTAGTTTTGGTGCAGGTTAGTTGTTTCACGTTGGTACTAGGTAGAGGGCATTTTGTTTATTGTTTTGGCCTTGTCGGCTTCTGAAGCTCACAGCCACCTTTTGGGGATTTGCTTGTTCACTGTTTGTAAATAAACACTAAGCAAACGCACTTTTGGTCTCACCCCCTTTTTCCTTTTTTTTTCTTTTCTTTTTCATTCCTGTTACGGCCCGACCTAGACCGGGGCGTAACAACTGTGAAAAAGTTTTAGTTAGAACATGGGCAAGTAGATTTTTAAATGTTGGTATTTTAGGAGGTTTTTAAATAAAAAAACATTATGTGACTCTAAAATCAGTGTCTTTATCTGACCTTTTCATGTGCCCTCTGTTTTATCCTCCCCAGCTATTTAGTGATGCAGACCATAGAGAAGGTTATGAATGCTTCATTTTTCCTTCCTAATGATGGTAATACACTTAGCACTGTGCTCTGTGCAAGCATCATTCTCACCATAATTGTGCTGGGTGTGTCTCTACCAATTAATGTATATGTTTTGTGGCTGTTTAAAACAGGGTTTAGAAATGTATTTTCTTTTAACCTCTCTTTATGTCAGATTTTAGTTTGCTTCAGTGCATTGTTAGGTTTATTAAATTTTATATTGTATAAAAATTATGTTAATAGCACTTTGTATATCTTCAACTTTTTTTTTTTCATACTGCATTGTATCAGCCGTCCATTTTTCCAGGGCTGTATCTGTGTGGAGCGATTTGTGGCAGTGAACCATCCCATTATTTTCCTAAAATACAAACCACTAAGATACCGCACTGCACTTTCACTAGTTGCCTGGATAATATTTTTAGGTTTCAGTGTGTTTTGTTCATTTTTACCAATAAGAAATACACTGAGTTATATTGTATTACCAGAATACATACTTCTATGTTCTATTAAAATTCTCTGCTCTGTAGCAGTGCTTAAGGCTTTGAGGAAACCTAGACCTGGTGAGAAATTAAATAAAAAAGATGCAGAGTCCAACCGCATGAAAAAGAAGGCTTTTCGGGTGATTATGATTATTCTGGTTTGCATGTTTATTACTTATTGCCCAATAATCATATTAATGTTTTTTTATGGCTATTTATCAGAAGCACAGCAATTAATGTGTTTGTCAGTACTTTCCTACTTTGTAATATTTGGTGGGCTTGTGGATCCATTTCTGTATCTTCACAGGGTTGGAAAACTTCCATGTTTTGGGAAAAGGGTTTCTCAGTGAAGAGATCAGAGCTCTACTGTAGCTTTCTAAATGTTCTTTTGCTTTGGACCCTTTGTGAAAGAGAAACATCCCTTAAAGTTTTTTAGCTTGATACGTTTACCCTTTTCTTTAAACCTGTGTCTGTCATATGACAAGTACTTAAATTCATTTACATGCATATAAATTCTAATTAATTATCTGCTACTTAAAGTAAATGTTTTGTTTATTTGTTTTTAAAGATACAAGAAACAGTGTCAGAATTTTTTTCTTAAGCTCTGTGTATGTGACATTATCATTTGCTTAGGTGCTGTTTTTTTTGTATGGAATATTATTGTTAAATATTAAATAAATTATTTATTTTTTTCATTAGTTCTTTTATATCAAGTATACTACATATGTTAAGTTCTTATTAAAGAGCTAAAACATTGCACTCATCTTCAAGGAGGGGTTTGTTATAAATGTGACACTATCATTCTACAGATTTAAGCACACAGACAATTCATTTGTGTTTTTTGTGTTTGTGCTGAATGTTATTTTAACAAAAAAAATTTAAAGTATGCAATAATATTATTTGTTATTATTATCATATAATCACTGTATCATTATTATGTCATATTATGATTATTATATCATGCCAAATGTCCATTGTATTTTGATGGCATTTTTAACATTAATGCATTAGTTTCTCCCAATGATGTGTTTGTGTGTGCCATTATTCACTCTGTCATCTTCTTAAAGTACAAACCAAGATACTGAACTGAACCTTTATTGTTACCTCAAGCATACTTTTTACAGTACAAAAAGTATGCTTGAGGTAACATAGATTAGGGTTGTGTAGATTTATGCTACTTACAAATTTTACAAATTTACAAATTTCAGCTGTATACTTTACTTATATGTTGCCTTTTTATGATGTTAACTCTTCAATAATAATAATAATAATAATAATAATAATAATAATAATAATAATAATAATAATAATAAAAGCAGAGGATTGCATTGTATTCCTTTTTTACCTGGGCATTCCACTTCATCTGAAAAATACAGTCATTGTAAATGTTCATTGTACATAATTAGGGTCATAAGAGAGGGGAAGAGAGGAGAAGAGAAGACTAAATGTGACACTATCATGGTACAGATTTAAACATACAGGTGAGACTCGAAAGATTTGAATATTGTGCAAAGGTTCAATTATTTCAGTAATGCAACTTAAAAGGTGAAACTAAAATATGAGATAATATGTAATATACAAGTCCATATTCATCTCAATTATGACAAATCACGGCTTGAACTATCTTACTTTGCATGTAATGAGTCTATCTCACATATTAGTTTCACCTTTTAAGTTGCATTACTGAAATAAATGAACTTTTGCATGATATTCTAATTTTTCGAGTTGTATATTGACTTTGCTTTCCATAGGTTTCTCAATTGGTGACTCCTGTGCAGAACCAAGTGAAGATACTTCAAAGGTGTTCAAAGGGTTTTTGGAGAACGTTCATGCCAGAAAAGAAAATTTACACACTGTTACTGCAATTGCAATCACCCCAGCAGTAATAAATAACATGTACATTATAATACATTATGTGATTTAAATGTATCAGCGCTTTTTGTTCAAGGCTACTGACTTCCCATTCACTGTTGTGTGAAATGTGTTACATTAGTTAATTAGTAACTGCAGTGCGAGCAAAAATGAATGCTCCACTTGTGATTTGCACAAAAGAAGAGCAGCATGCAGAGAATAATTTTTTTGTGGTCTGAGGGTGTACATGGTGCAGCATGGTCCAATAACTCACGGAAGAGTATAAACAGAGGCATTTGAATATCTGCAAACAAACGTGGACTCTAAGGAAACTGAAGACTTAAAGAGAATCATTACTGTTGATAAGACATTGATTCATCACCACGAGCCTGAGAGTAAATGGCAGAGTAGGGAACAGAAACATCCTCAATCGATGGAAAAGTTTAAAAGCATCGTCTTTGACGCTTACAGTTTTCTGGGATTCTCAAGGGCCAGAATTGGAACATTATCAGGAAAAGATTCAACTGTCATCAGTGCTCATTACATTGAGATGCTTATTGAAGAGCTGAAGCCTAAACTTCGGAATAAATGCAGAGGGGAGCTATGCAAGGGTTTTGTGATCTTGCATGACAATGCACTTCCACACACTTCTGCCCACACTCTCTACCCTCAGCAAAAAAACGTTATGATCTTGCTTTACTAAACTTTCACCTGTTCGTTCACCTGAAAGCAGCCCTGCAGGGATGACAATTCATTTCTGATGAAGGAGTGAAGACAGAAGTGCATTCATGGCTTGGAGCTCATTTTTAATGAAGGAATATAAAAGTTTGTTGACAGATAGACAAAGTGTAGTGAAAAACAAGGGGATTAGGTTGAAAAATTATGTATTTGTCTTTTCAAAAAGTTATTTAAAATAGATTCTACAGTCAGAGTGCCCGCACCCTCATACTTAAAAAAAAAACTATGTGGGATATTAAAGTGTATGCACTGCGGTGAAGAAGAGAAATAACATTACAAAACATGAAATATGCACAAACAATATGTGTACTTGAGATGACATGAGATGCACATGTTGTTTGTAGAAACACTGATGTATTGCCTTTGTCTGGTTTTTCACCAGATTTTCACCAAATTTTTAAAGTATAATTTTTCCCCCTATTTCTGTCATGTTATAAACCTTGAGAGGAACCTGACATAATGTTTCCAGTTGATGCATGAATAGACTTACCTTACAGTGCATAAATGTGCTATAATAAGTTGTTGTCATTAATTACAAAAGTAAATTCATAACTGGTAGAGGAAAAGGAGGAGGAGGAGGAGAGTGTTATAAACTAAAGTTATGTGTAGCAAACTTTTCAATTAGAAAGGCTTTGTGTGAAAAAATGTTCTTGATGTGCAACCACTACTTTCTTCTTGACTTACTAAATCACAATCAAAGAATGTATATGTCATGCACATTCGCTCCGCGACCGGAATGAGGACCCGGAAGTAAGACGGTCGCGCTTTCAGGAAGCATAAAAGGAAACAAGATGGCGCTTCACATTGCTCAGTCATTGAGTTCATTCATGCCTTCGCTATCGCTTCACCAACGATTTCATGAGTACTCACCTATTCAGGTTGCTTCCTTGATTGTGTGTTGCTAGAACACGGGTTTATTTGTGTAGATCCTTGCTCTTTTTGTAAGAGAGTTCTAAGAGTAAACGTGTGGTTATCCTGCCTACTCGCGCTGTGGTTGACCAGCATGCCAATCTGATCAATTCGATCCGTGGTGAAGTCGTGTCTCTCCAAAAGGCGCTCCAAGATGTCGCGGTTTTGCGCTGCGAGGTGGCGCAGCTGCGGCAGGAGAACGCGACCCTCCGCGAGGCGGCTGTTCAGTCAGACCCCACTCTGACATTTTCATAGCTTTACCAGATAAGTGGGATGGCACAGATGGGAAGTGCAGTGTGTTTTTAACAGCAGTTTTTAACAGTGTGTTTTTAACAGCTTTTACCACCACTGCTAGGGTGTCTGCCGGGTCTCCACCTCCCGCCGTGGTTGACACGGGAGCCGGGGAACCCATGCAACTAGGACGCACCTCCTTGAACCCTGCAGAGCGAGAACGACATTTCAGGGAGGGACTCTGCGCCTATTGTGGGTCAGCGGCACACCATAGAGCTATATGCCCTTCACGCCCGGGAAACGATCAGACCCGGTGAATCAGGGGGGCAGCTCACCGGGTCACTTCCATCTCGCCGCCACCACACCCAGCATCTTGCGTCTCATGGTTCAGGTACACCTCCAATTTGGCCACAGACGAGTCCAAAGTTCCGGGTTCATCGACTCCGGGGTTGCCAAAAACTTTATTGACTCCTCCTATGCCAAGAGATTGGGGATGGAGACTGAGGCATTATCCCAGCCAGTTCGAGTGACATCCGTCGACGGTCTGCCTCTTTCCTCCAGCCCTATCACCACCCAGACTCGGCCCATCACCCTCACCATTGACCAACACCAAGAAGAAATCCGCTTTCACCTCACCTCCATTTCCTCGCCACCCATCATCTTCGGATACCCATGGTTATTACAGCATGACCCTCTCACCTCCTGGTCTCAAAACCGGATCCTGCAATGGGGCCCAACCTGCCTCGAACTCTGCCTACAAACGCCGACTGGGACGTGCTCTAGGGAGTCCGAGGCCCCCGATGTCGACACCAACGCCATCCCTCCTGCATATCGAGACCTGGCTGAGGTCTTTTGTAAGAGACGTGCCAACCATCTTCCTCCGTATCGCCCCTAAGACCGGGCTATTGAGATCCAGCCAGGTTCCACTCCACCCCGCGGCCGTCTATACTCTCTCTCTTCCACCGAGACGCAGGCGATGGAGGAGTATGTGTCCTCCGCTCTCCGTCAGGGTAGCATCCGACCCTCTTCCTCGCCCGCTGCCGCGGGGTTTTTCTTCGTAAAAGAAGAGTTTGGGTGAATTACGTCCTTGTGTCGACTATCGGGGGCTGAATAACATCACCATAAAAAACCGACACCCGCTGCCTCTTATCAACTCAACCAATTTTTACAAAGTTGGACCTCCGGAGCGCCTACAACTTGGTGCGTATCAGAGAGGGCGATGAGTGGAGGACAGCCTTCATCACCCCTAATGGACATTACGAAAGCCTGGTTATCCCCTTCGGACTCTGTAACGCCCCCGCAGCTTTCCAGCAGTTTATGAATGATGTTCTCCTGGACATGTTGGGAAAATGGGTATTCGTCCACCTAGACGATATACTCATCTACTCCCGCACCGCCGAAGAACACATCCGACACATCAGGGCCATCCTTAAGAGATTGCTCGCCCACCGACTGTATTGTAAGTTGGAGAAGTGCGCTTTTCACAAGCGCTCCACCACGTTCCTGGGCTTTGTCATCTCGTGCCAGGGTGTGGCCATGGACCCACAGAAGCTTGAGGTTGTACGTCATTGGCCCCTACCCAAGACTCTCAAACAACTTCAACGGTTTCTTGGGTTTGCGAATTTCTATCGTCGCTTTATCCGGGGCTACAGTACAGTCGCAGCACCCCTAACCGCACTAACTCGCCCCTCATCTCATCCCTTCCAACTCGACTCCACTGCCATCAGCTTATTCTCCAAACTCTGCCATCTATTCACCACCGCTCTAATTCTCCTCCATCCAGATGCCGACCAACAATTTGTTGTGGAGGTGGACGCCTCAGAGGTGGGCGCTGGGGCTGTTCTCTCCCAGCGAGGTCCAGACCAGAAACTACACCCTTGTAGTTTCTTCTCCAAAAAATTTGACTCCACTCAGCAGCGATACGGGGTAGGGGACCGCGAGCTGCTGGCCATAAAGTGGGCATTGGAAGAATGGCGACACTGGCTCCAGGGCGCCAGAGAACCATTTATCGTCTGGACCGACCACCAAAACCTCATTACCATCTTCCGTCAGCCAAAGAGACAGGGAGACCAAACCGGCAGGTGCGCCGCCTGGACAACTCTTCGTTCCCAGGACCGTCAAGGCCGACGTCATCAAATGGGGCCATTCCTCGCCGCTACCGGGGCACCCAGGCACACAGCGCACCCTCCAATACATTCAGCGCGCTTTCTGGTGGCCCTCAATGGCCAAGGACGTCGAGGAGTTCGTTCGGGCGTGCCCACTGTGCGCCAGGGCCAGGACCTCAAATCAACCAACACCAGGGGAACTCCAACCACTCCCAGTTCCCCGTCGACCCTGGATGCATATTGCCATCGACTTCATCACGGGCCTGCCGGTATCCGAAGGGAAGAGCATCATCATGACCATAGTAGATCGGTTCTCCAAAGCTGTGCACCTGGTGGCTCTCACTGGACTTCCGTCAGCCAAAGAGACAGCCGAGCTGATTTTAGAGCACGTAGTCCGTCTGCATGGGTTCCCTAAGGACATCGTCTCGGACAGGGGGCCCCAGTTCACTGCACGGTTCTGGAAGGCCTTCTGCCGTCTGATCGATTCTACCTGCAGTCTCTCCTCGGGCTATCATCCCCAAACGAATGGTCAGACGAAACGGGCCAACCAACAACTGGAGCGCTACCTAAGGTGTTTCATTGCCGACCGTCAGCGCTCCTGGGCCCGCTACCTCATTTGGGCGGAGCTCTCCCACAATCTCCACGTCTCCTCCGCCACAAAGCTGAGTCCATTTGAGGTATGCCAGGGTTTCCAACCTCCGATGTTTGAACATCAAGAACCGGAGGTCGAAGTACCCTCGGCCCAACAGTTGGTCTGGCTATGGCTGTCCACCAAAAACCTGCACCTTCACACGGAGTCCAAAAAGCTCTCGCCCAAGTTCATCGGCCCATATCGCATCACCCTTCGTGTCAACCCTGTCACCTACTGGCTCCAGCTGCCTGCGGCGCTCCGGATCCATTCAGTATTCCACACCTCCTAGCTCAAACCCTTCATCAAGTCACCAATGGTCACCTGCCTACTCGCACTGCTTCCGCGTTTGGGTTTACCGTCCACGCAACACGGGCTAACTGCTAAGGCTGCTGTGTTCGTCCCTCGGTTGCTCGTGACAGTATATTTTTGTTTTTTATTAAAACTCAATCAGCATATTATTGATCTTATATTCACAGACAAAAGAAATATCATACTATAAAAGAAACATGAAGTCTAATTCATAATTTTGTTTGATTTGCTACAGGTAATATAAATGATCATTGTGCTTTAGTAGAGCATTACTTTATCTTGGATAACCTAACTCACATCTTCTTAAGGGGTGCTGTGCATGAACAAAATTTGCCCTGTGATTATATCCAGGTGACATGTCTTGGTATCAAAAGGAAAACAGGAAAATAATCTGATTTGACCTTTTTGTCTTTACACTACCATGCCCTATTTGGACAATACTAGTAGAGGGAGGGTCATCGGAATGCGTGAACTTGGTGCAACACAAGCTGACATTGCCAAACTGTTTGGAGTTGGCAAGAACGTCGTTTCCATCATCTGAATTTTGTATTTCTGGTGTTGATGGACACAGATTTATGTATAAATTCATGCTTTCTTATATATGTACAGTATTTGTCAGTTGTCTTATTAGTTTGTAAGAAATTTATTTATGCATTTTTTATTATCTCCATGAGCATAAATTGCATATGTAATCATAGCCACATGTGAGTAGGTACGGTGGAGATAAAGTGCTGGCACATCACACAACAACAACAACAAACACTCTATTAGACAAAACAATAAGATATAGCAAAAAAAAATCACACTTTTTATTACTGTGACGAAGAAAGCATGCACAAATAAATCAGTTCAGCAATCTCAAAGAGAATTGTTTTTTCTCAAAACTGCATTAAAACATGAAAGAATAGCTAGATAAACCATGCATGAAATTCTATTACTATCATTACTTTTCTTTCAGAGATCCCCTCCATTAAGTTAAGGATACAGTAAGTTCAAGGATCTACACTTCAAGAAAGGTAAAAGTTTGTGTATCCAGGTTATTTGTATCAACATTATTTAAAACAAAAAGTTGTTAATGATATAATAAGATAATGATAAGTTAGCATTAGCTAACTTTTACATTTGTGTCTTTATCTAAACATTTAATACAGAATACCTTGCATTTTATACTGCTCGGCAATTTATTAACACAGACAATGGAGAATGCTTCATTTTTCCTTCCTCCTGGTAGTAATACATCTGTCCCAGTGCCTTATGAAGTCATCATTCTTATCATAATTGTGCTGGGTGTTTCTCTACCACTCACTATATGATCGTGGCAGGTTGAGGCTCCACCTACTTAGACCTAATTGGTTACTTGGCTTGTTGGCTGTCCTATGAGGGGGCAGTGGGAGGATATATATAGGTTTGGTGACGTGGTAGCCTTTTGTTATAGGTCCCGCCTCTAGCCTTGGTGTCATCACTGCATCATTCAGGTATGTGAAGTGAAGCTGGTTGGTTATTTGTGGTAGACTGCAGCTCATGGTAGTGTTTCCCTTAGAACGACACACTTAATGAAGCGCTGTCGCTGGCATTGGCCTGAGGTTATCCCTCTACAGGTAAGAGAGCTCGTTGTAAGTGCTGTAGTTCTCTTAATTTGTTTAAATGTTTAGCTGTGTCTATTTATTCTGATGCAGAGGTTGGCGTGGGACAGAATCGGACATGTGAGCCTCTTTGCAATGTACATTGTTCCCTGATAGTGTAATTGGGTTCCATGGAGTGGCGGACTGGGCAGCCGCCCAGGGTGGCATTTTTTCACGACTCCAGGGGGGCGGCACTTGGGGGGGAAATGCGCCGGCGCGCCGCTAAACGTTTTTTTTTTATATGACTTTGGCGCGGCGGCGCCCCTGTGCAGGTTTGCTGAAAAGGTGCAAAAGGTGCCGCACTGAAGCTGTGAGAAGTGGAAAGGGGAGGGAAGGGAGGGGAGGGGAGGAGAGGGGGCGCGGAGGAAAGTTCACCTCTCCGGGAAATCCATCCAAAGGTGGTCTAAACACCTTGACTTTCTTACAAATAGCGGCGCACATTTCATTTACAATACTATAAACACAAAGCTATAAAAAAAACATTCAAAATTGTGTAAAATGGCTAATAAAAATGGTAATAAAACGAATAAATGATTATGTGGAGGTGAATTGGTGTAGTCCTGACTTCTAGTTGTGAGTGGCAGTAGTAGGGGGGGGGTGTCAATTGATTATCGATTTCAAAATAAACAGCGATGGAGAGAAAAAGGCCAAAGCTGTCAGGTTCCCAATTTAGAAAAAAAAAGAGAAAAGAAGAAGAGGAGAAATGAGCAAAAGATAAATGTATGCAACAAAGTTCTCTCTGTATGATTACTGTATCATGTCAGTGAAGTTCTAGTGATGATTAGTGTTCTAACGTTAGGTTTGTTAGCCTTCTTGCTATGATGCTTGTTATGCTTACCCTGCTAAAAAAAAACAATATAAGCCCAATAGAAACCATCACAAAAATTTGAATGATTTCTATTAAATACCATTATGAACCATTAACTTTTTCCCACTAAAACCTTATTACAAAATTCCTTATATTCCTTATTGTTTTTGGGCACTTTTCCAATAAGATTTAACATTCCACCCATCAATAGAATCCATCACATACCAATACACACCATTACACTTTCCATTACAACCAATACAATTCCCATTATAACCCTTAAATCCATTACATGGTATTTTGGGCAGGGTTGTATAGTTTATCTACTACTATTATTATTTTTTTTTTTTTTTTAAATATAGTGTCTAATGGGTCATGACAGACATTTATCATGTAAAGGCATGTTTGTTTAAATTTCCAATTTATAAGAGTTACACTGTAGGCTACAGTGTTCTGATGTCAATTTCAATGGCGACTTTTGGACTGCTCTCAGGATTACACTTACTCTGCCAGTGACTGTGGCTCAAACAGAGAGGAGCTTTTCAAAACTGAAGTTGATCAAGTTATATCTGAGATTAGCCATGTCTCAAGAACGGCTCACTGGCCTTGCTCTCATCAGTATCGATCACTTTATAGGGGAGCAGATCTTATACGATGACATTATTGATGATTTTGCATCAAGGAAGGCCAGAAAGGTCAGATTTTAGTTTCTGTTTTTTTTTTCTGTTTCAAGTTCAGTGTTATATTTTTCTGGAGTGTGGTGTGCTTTTTAGATTATTTATTTATTTACACAATATTTAACTATATTTTATCAATATTTTATTCTTAATAAAAGTAATATGTAAAAGACAGTATATTTATTTAAATTCAAGTTTTGAGTGATGTGCAATAAAACAACATAGTTTCTGCAATATTATAAGTGATTTGTGCAATAAAAAACATTGTTTCTGCAAAGTTTTGATTTCTTGTTTTTTTTTTTTTTTTTTTTTGTGTAGGGGCGCCCAGAGGCGGTCTCGCCCAGGGAGTAAGTCAGTGTAGAACCGTCACTGGTTCCATGAGGTTCTACTTGCATGGTATGTATTAAGATTTTTATCTGTTTGGTAAGCATGGGGTGTCAGCTGAGCTGTCTAGGTTGTAATTTGCTTATAGACCGCTTAGCTGCATTCCATGTGTAATTCTTTTCTGTGCAGTTGGGGCTGTGTACTAACTGCTGCTTTACCTGGGTGCTATCTGCTGCTTTGCTTGAGAGCTAACTGCTTTGCCTGGGTGCTAACTGCTGCTATTAGCTGGGAGCTAACTGCTTTGCTCCCAGTAACTCCTCTGGAACATCTTTTAGCAGTGCATGTTGTGTTGGACTCTTTTTGTTTTGGTGTGTATGTGCGTACATGTTTAGTTATTTGGATTTCTTTTCTTTGGTTTTATTGGTTGTCTATTGGTTTATCATAATTTTGGGTGTGTGAATTGTTTGTTCTTTTCTGCTGATATGTGTTTAAGTGTATTGGTGTGTTTTTGTTTTCTTTTATTAATTGAGCTTTTCCTTGTGTGTGATTAAGTGCTGTATTTCCTTTCGAGTGACTGATTCTCCCAGGGTGTCTATGATAACATTGAGAACTGTATAACATACTTTTGTGGTCACAGGAGCTAAGTGCCTAAGGCAGGGTGTAGTCCTGGTGGCGGTCTCCTTTTCACATTTGTGTGTGTGTGTGCGCGCATGTGAGTGTCTCTACACAGGTGTCCGAAATGGTGAGGTGCCGTGGAGGCCTAGTTGTGCCCCTTGTTGCCCGCTGTCACGCCTCAGCTGGTGTACACTGGTGTCTCCTGCCGTCTCACTGAGAACGAACCTGTGCTGTTTCTGAGAACAAATTTTCAATAAATATTCCCTGGTGAAATTCCAGGGTGGCGTAATCGTTAGGTTGCACTTTCTTAAAACCCTCGGTGTCCCGCCACTTCGTTTTGTGGCTGTTTGCAAGAAACGTGTGTGTAAGAAATGCTCCTTCAGAAGTAGCATCAGAAGTATTTTCCTTTAACCTCTGTTTGTGAAATCTTCACTTGCTCCAATATAATGTTTGCTTTATTTTATTTGCTTCTGTATAAAAATGAGTTAACTGGCATTTTGTATCGTTTTATGCAGTTTTTGTCTGCGATGCACATGAGCCGCCCCTTTTTCCAGTGCTGTGTCAGTGTTGAGCGATATATGGCAGTGATCTATCCTGTTATCTTCCTAAAATACAAGCCACTAAGATGTCGCACTGCACTTTCACTAGTTGCCTGGATAATATTTTTAGTATTGAGCGTGAATTCTGCATTTTTACTACTGAGAAATATAATGTATTATATTCTGCTACCAGAATACATACTTGTAGTTTCTATTAAGATTTTCTGCTCTGTAGCAGTGCTAAAAGCTTTGAGGAAACCTAGACCTGGTGAAAAATTAAGTGAAAAAGATGCAGAGTCCAACCGCATGAAAAAGAAGGCTTTTTGGTTTATTGTGATTAATTTGGCTTGCATATGTTTTACTTATAGTCCAATGATCATATTAGTGTTTCTGTATGATTATTTATCAGCTGCACAGCAATCCATGTGTATGATAGTACTTTCCTTTTTTGTAATATTTGGTGGATTTCTGGGTCCATTTCTGTATCTTTACAGGGTGGGAAAACGTCCTTTTATTTCAAACGTATGCTGATGATTCTGTTAAAATTATAGTGAATACTACCAGCCCTAAGCTCTATTTTTTCATTGTTATTTTTATATATCATATACTGCATAATAAAGTAAAATGTAAAATTATAACCAAGTTATATAAATGCAAAATTTGTGTGATATTTAAATGAACATTAGTATGTTTTCTGTCCTGCTTCTTCTTATAATAATAATAATAATAATAATAATAATAATAATAATGTTGTTGTTGTTATTATTTAAGGTATACATGTTACCAAGTGCATAAATATTTGGATATCAGCGAAATAATAAACTTTTTTCAAAATACAGAATGTTCTTTCTCTACTGCAAAAGTAATATGTACTGTATATGCAATCTCCTGGCACCACACAAAATTAAAGTAGAATCATGAGATTTTTTTTAACTGAATTTGTTTGTGTCTCTGCTATTCAACAAAAATGCTTTGCATGCAGTGTGGTTGAATAACGTGGAGGTCTTTGGAAAATAGTGCAAGAGCAACAATAAAAGATACATAATATTGCCCAAACTGCAAACCTTTGGCAATATTATGTATCTACCAATAACAATATGATCCACTGTCCTACTACCCCAGATACCAATAAGCAGTAAAACTTTATTTAACTTCATTAAAAAAGATAAATAATAATGGATGTATATATTATACAGTATGTCATTAAAACATATTAATTTACTTTTTTTTTAAGAATGTACTTCATCATGTGGCGGCACGGTGGTGTAGTGGTTAGCACTGTTGACTCCAGGGTCTGGGTTAGATTCCCCACCAGGCTCAATTCCCGCCTCTCTCTGTGCATGGAGTTTGCAAGTTCTACCCGTGCTTGGTGGCTTTTCTGCAGTTTCCTCCCACAGTCCAAAGACATGTAGGTTAGGCTAACTGGTGTTACAAAATTGCCCGTTGCATATTTGTGTCTGCCCTGCAATGGATTGGCACACTGTGCAGAGTGTACCCCTCCTCGTGCCCTAAGCCTCCTGGGATAGACTTCAGGTCCCCGTGACCCTAAATACAGGATAAAGCGGTATAGATGATGAGTAAGTAAGTGACTAAGTCATGTATCTTCTTTTTTATTTTGCTGATATACCATGTTTTATCCATCAAATTTCATTAAAACAAACTGGGCCAGACCTACATAAAATGTGTTATTTTCATTTCAACAAATACAACAAATATGTTGTTTTTTTCCAGAAGAAGGATAATTTTATGTCAAGGTTCTAATGACAGAATCACACCCATATTGTGTATCTCTAATTTAATGCTATACCCCCCCAACACACACACACTGTTAGGGTCCTCCACTAGAGGTCACTGTTCTTGTCTGTCTTTTGTAGTTTTGTTGGCCGACTCAGTTTCCCAGAAGGCACCTCGGTCAGGTGATGAGGGCTCACCTGAACCGAGGTGGCTCATTAAAGTTCCTATAAATAGCAGTTTGTTCTGGGAAACTGGCTCGAGCATTGTTTGTATGTTTGTTGGTATGTTTTGTATTACTGTCATGTGGGCATTCCTTTTTGTTTGTTTCTTTGAGTTTATATTCTAGTTATATTGTTTTACCTTTGTTTTTCTAGAGGGCTCTATTGTTTGTTTTCTTGATGTTCCTTGTGTTTGTAGGATGCATGGAAGCTGTCCTGTTCAGTGTTTAGCTAGGCTGTGTCTCCTCCTGTGTACAGTGTAAGCACTGTTATGTGTCTTCCCAGTGTCAGTCTCCCTGATTAGTTCTTTGTTTAAAGCTTCCCTTGTCTGTGTAGCCACTTGAGGGCTTAGCCGCTAGAAGGGTTAGCCGCTAGTAGGCCTTGACTGCTAGTAGGGTTAGCCCCTAGTAGGGTTAGCCTCCAGTAGGCTAGCCTCTAGTGGGATTGACTGCTAGTGGTTCTGGTTGCTAGTAGGTTGGCTGCTAGTTTGGTATAGCCTCATGTGTGCCCTGCTTCTTGTGTTCCAGTTCCGGTCCCCTAGATCAGTACTAACCCGGTTAGCCACTAACTCCATTAGCTACTCCATTAGGTCAGCATCCAGCATCCCCAGTATTCCATGTAGCTACTAACCACTAACCCATCTGGTCTCTAGACCTGTCTCTGTGCAGACAAACAAAACAAAAACAAAACAAACTCAAACTAAAACTAGGGCTCTTTAAACAGACATGGGGAAAAGGACTGACACAAGGAAACCAGCTCCTGTTTGTTTTCCAGTTCCTGGTTTCCTTGTGTCAGTTCTTTTCCCCATGTCTGTTTAAAGAGCCCTAGTTTTAGTTTGAGTTTGTTTTGTTTGTCTGTTTTTGAGTTTTTCTTTCAATGTTTTTGTAAATAAAAGGACACTAAGTTTACCTGCCCCTCTGCATTTTTGCCTGCCTTATTTTGCCCACGGCAACTACATCAGCCGGTCTAGCCAGTACCACCAGCTAGACCATGACACACACACACACACACACACTTTTTTGACTTTTTGCATTTGTGGGTAGGTTTTTGCAGCCTTGATTCTCCTTCGAATTTGTAAGTTAATATCATAGTTAAGCTTGTTGTGAACAAACTATAACCTATCTCCACAGAGATTTTGGAACTCTAGTTTTAGTAATTATTACATCAGTGCAGTAGTTTGCTATTGGATTTCTTTACTAGTTATGGATTTCCCATAATGAGCACCATGGTCGAGCATAAGGGTGTTCATAAGTGTACTGGGCACCTAAGCACCCTAAGCCAAAGGTCATTGATTGATTTTGTGACTATCATTTGACCTGAGGCCATATGTCTTGGTCACTCAGGTAAAGAGAGGAGTGCAGCTGTCAACTGATCACCATGTGGTGGGTAGTTGGGTTAGGTGGCAAGGGAGGCCTCCTGGACAGACCTGGCAAGCCCAAACGAGTAGTGTGTGTGAATTGGGAATGTTATATAATTATGTAAGACACTGAAGTGTAAGCATTGTGGTGAAGACAAAACATAACATTAATAACCTTAAAATATGAACAAGTGATTTATGTACAAAAGACAAGAGATTCACATACAATGTGTGAAAAGCTTGTGCAATCACTTTGTCTGGTTCTGTCCACTGTTACTGTAATGTTATAAACCAAAACTGTAATGTACAAATGGGCTTCTAACAGTAGATACCTGTACTAGTTGCTAATCTTATGCAAGTTAAACTAAATCTCATAAAAGATTAGTCTGATTATGCTATGAACTGAAGCTTTTGTATTGCTTATAATGTTTATTATAATTAAACTTTTTTAGATCTACTTTGCTGCCACTAATTTCTTCTAAACTCACAACAAAATAACAATCAAAGCATGGGTTTACTATATTTTTCTTTTAAAGGACAGTGGGCTCATCGCCAGTGTCTCTAACCATCAGTCAGCTTTGGCTCACAAATGGCACAAATCACGTGTACTCAGCACCAAGGATAGCTCTGCTGTGCATAGGAGAGAGGCAGGGCACCCTAACTCACCCAGCTTGACCATTGGTCACAGCTTATGAAATGTACAGCTTATGAAATGATTCATGGTTATTTCCTGTTCCTGCAGACTTCAAGCACCCAGGAAATTCTCCACCACTAGGACAGCCTCCAAAGAAGAGCCAGCATCAGCGCTCCACTGCTTTCTTGACTCGCTCTCCCTCCGAGAACCCTCCGATCTGCCTGTATGTGTGTGTGGGCTACAGTGAGCGACTTTCCTTGCATTGTAAATCTGTAAATAGAAAGACAACTTTTTCTTGAAATCTGGTGTGTGTGTTTCACTACTCCCTGCGCTACAGGGTACTGTGCACATTAACAGAATGTGCAGTGTGATTATTTCCAGTTGACATGTCTTGGTGTCAAAGGTAAGTTAAACTTTCTGATTGTGTATTTTGTCTTCACATACACTACACTTCACTATCATGTCCTGCTTAGACAATGCTAACAAAGAAAGAGCCACCAGGATGCTTCAACTTCCTTCTACATAAGCAAACATGAGCAGACGGTTTGCCAGGAATACTATACCTTTTCCGGACTGTGATACATAATCTGGTTCCATTGCTGATTGCTCTAGGTGTGGAATGACAGAACCCAGACATTACAAATTATTTGATTGTATCATTTGAGAAATCGTATAGAAAATCTTGCCACTACTGCTGCTGGTATTCCAGGGTTACAGATGATACAGTAAGTCATCATTCTATTCAACAGTGTTTGACTGCAGCTTGATTTGCTAGACATGAAAGGAGGCATATTATATAACTCTGTCATTTAAAACATTGTCTAAATTGGGAACATACGCAGACTTGGAAATGGGGTAGGTGGCCAGGAGCTGGGAGAAGTCAGGTGATCTAGGTAAACAGAGTTGTTCATGGTGCTGTACCACAGCAATGGCAATCACTGAGAGAGATCTATTCCAAGACATGATGTGCAATAACTCAAGAAATATTTATGCTTCAAAATCATTTTCAGCATGAGAAATACTAGTTTTTATCATAAAACATAAAAAAAATTACAGACTGCATTATAGAACTCCAAATATGGCTTTCCTCTCCAGATCTGCACAGATGAGCATCTTCTTCAAGGCATGAATGTCCAGTTTGACTAAAATATCACCATGAACACACATGTGCAAGATGTGTAAGGAATTTTGTGTCATGGTTGCACTTAACCATATCTTCAGATGCTTCAGCCTGGAGAAAGCCACCATCCCACCAGCAGGAGGTGCTGCAACAACCCCATGACCCATGTTTCCCAGGGTGATGTACAAAATAATCTGAAACACAACTGCAGGCTGATATATCCATTGTGACAAGACTGTAGAAGGTGGAGCTATAACACAACATTTATATCTACAGGTGCATCTCAATAAAGAGAATAGCATTGAATTTCTTATTTATTTCAGTAATTCTATTCAAAAAGTGAAACTCATTATATAGATTCATTACACACAGACTAATATATTTCAAGTGCTTTTTCTTCTAAGTTTGATGATTATGTCTTACAGCTAATGAAAACCCTAAATCTAATATGTCAGAAAATTACACACGTGGACAAAATTGTTGGTACCCTTCAGTCAATGAAAGAAAAACTCACAATGGTCACATAAATAACTTTAATCTGACAAAAGTAATCATTTAAAAAAATTCTATGAATGTTAACCAATGAAAGTCAGACATTGTTTCAACCATGCTTCAACTGAATTATTTTAAAAAATAAACTCATGGAACAGGCCTGGACAAAAATGATTGTACCCCTAGAAAATACTGAAAATAATGTGACCAAAGGGACATGTTAATTCAAGGTGTGTCCACTAATTAGCATCACAGTTGTCTAGAATCTTGTAATCAGTCAGTGGGCCTATATATAGGGCTCCAGGTAGTCACTGTGTTGTTTGGTGACATGGTATGTACCACACTCAACATGGATCAGAGGAAGCGAAGGAAAGAGTTGTCTCAGGAGATTCGAAAGAAAATTATAGATAAGCATGTTAAAGGTAAAGGCTATAAGACCATTTCCAAGCAGCTAGATGTTCCTGTGACTACAGTTGCACATATTATTCAGAAATTTAAGATCCATGGGACTGTAGCCAACCTCCCTGGACGTGGCCGCAGGAGGAAAATTGATGACAAATCAAAGAGACGGATAATCCGAATGGTAAAAAAAGGGCACAGAAAGACTTCTAAAGAGATACAAGGTGAACTTCAGTGTCGGATCGCACCATCCGTTGTTGTTTGAGCCAAAGTGGACTACATGGGAGACGACCAAGGAGGACACCATTGTTGAAAACAAATCATAAAAAAGCCAGACTGGAATATGCTACATGTTGACAAGCCACAAAACTTCTGGGAGAATGTCCTATGGACAGATGAGACAAAAATGGAACTTTCTGCCAAGGCACATCAGCTCTATGTTCACAGACGGAAAAATGAAGCATATCAGGAAAAGAACACTGTCCCTACTGTGAAACATGGAGGAGGCTCTGTTATGTTCTGGGGCTGCTTTGCTGCATCTGTCACAGGGTGTCTTGAATCTGTGCAGGGTACAATGAAATCTCAAGACTATCAAGGGATTCTAGAGAGAAATGTGCTGGCCAGTGTCAGAAAGCTGGGTCTCAGTCGCAGGTCATGGGTCTTGCAACAGGTCAATGACCCAAAACACACAGCTAAAAACACCCAAAAATGGCTAAGAAGAAAACATTGGACTATTCTAAAGTGCCCTTCTATGAGCCCTGACCTCAATACTATTGAGCATCTTTGGAAGGAGCTGAAACATGCTGTCTGGAAAAGGCACCCTTCAAACCGGAAACAACTGGTGCAGCTTGCTCATGAGGAGTGGGCCAAAATACCTGCAGAGAGGTGCAGAAGTCTCATTGACATTTACAGGAATCGTTTGATTGCAGTGATTGCCTCAAAAGGTTGTGCAACAAACTATTAAGTTAAGGGTACCATCATTTTTGTCCAGGCCTGTTCCATGAGTTCGTTTTTTTATATAATTCCGTTGAAGCATGGTTGAAAAGCAATGTCTGACTTTCATTGGGTAACATTCATAGATTTCTTATTTATTATTACTTTTGTCAGATTAAAGTTATTTCTGTGACCACTGTGAGTTTTTCTTTCATTGACCGAAGGGTAAAAACAATTTTGTCCACGTGTGTAGAATATTGTAAAAAGGTTTAATATTGGAGACTCATGGTGTTACACTCTAATCAGCCAGTTAACTCAAAACACATGCAAAGGTTTCCTGAGCCTTTAAATGGTCTCTCAGTCTGATTCAGTAGGCTACACAATAAAAAAGCCACATTTTTTCAATACTGCAAAAATGGAGTTATCTCATTTTGCTAGCAAATTCTTCATATGTTTTTCCATGTTCATTTGACTTACTTATTTCTGCTTTTACTGTACCTCTTTGAAGCATCTAATGATGAATATTTTGTTTTGTTTAATTCACCACATTTGAATCATGCCCACCTCCAACATAATATCACAGGATATAAGGCATTTCAGTAATATAATCATGTAGACTTTTGCTCCACCAGTAATTTTATGTAAACTATAAAAAGATACAGGTAATACACATGAATGAAAAAATAGATTTGTTTCTGACTTTTCAACATAATTGAAAAGATGGCGAAATGTAAAATTATAGCCAGATAAACCAGGTGTTGAATTCTATTTCTATCATTCCATTTTTTTTTTCAGAGATATTTTCCATTTACATGAATTCATTGAGTTCATGACAGAAGGATCTACACTTCAAGAAAGGTATATATTTTGTATCTTGGTTACTTGAATCAGCATTGTCTAACAAAAACGTCATTGTACATTATGGTATTTGTAGTTAATTGTTAATTGCATGATAATTAATTATATGATTAACATATAATAAGGATATTCATATCCATTACATGTGTAATCTAATTGGAAATTCTGGGTTATGTTTCCTGGGGTTCCTTTTTATGAAAATATTTCATATACAAAAAATACAAAGCCATAAATAATAATAAATTCCAACAAACAAGCATAAAACAGGGATGATCCATTATTAAACTATATATTACAACATTAGTAAAAAACAATTTAAACAAAAGTTTTTTTTTAAGTATCCTAACTTTCTAAAAGTAGGATTATTTGTAAAATTATCTGAAAGACAAACAAGTATATAAATATATATTAGTTAGTACATGGACAAGGAGAATTTTAAGTGTTACAATTATAAAAAAAAAAAAAATTAGTGTCTTAATCTAAATGTTTCATACAGTATGCCTCGCATTTTGTCCTCCTCAGAAAATTGGACACATACTATGGAGAACTCTTCAATTTTCTATACTGCTGATATTAATACATCTGTTCCTCTGGTTTGTGCAGGCATAATGTTCAGCATCATTGTGCTAGGTGTGTGTCTACCTCTCAATGTATATGTTTTGTGGCTGTTTGTAACAAGTGTAAGAAATAAAGTGGCATCAGAATTTTTTTGTCTTAATCTTTGTGTATGTGAGATTTGTGTATGCTCTAGTACATTTTTAGGTGTATTGGATATAATAATTTATAAAACTGAGATAAACAGCCTTTTGTATTGTTTTATGATGTTTTTGTCCATAATGCATAATATCAGCCGCCCTGTTTTCCAGTGCTGTGTCTGTGTTGAACGATATGTGGCAGTGATCTATCCTGTTATCTTCCTGAAATACAAACCATTAAGATACCGCACTGCACTTTCATTTGTTGCCTGGATAATAGTTATAGGATTCAGTGTGTTTTGTACATTTTTACCATTAAGAAGTATATTGTATTATGTTCTGCTACCAGAATATATACTTGCAGCTTCTATTAAAATTTTCTGCTCTATAGCAGTCCTTAAGGCTTTGAGGAAACCTAGACCAGGTGAGAAATTAAGTAAAAAAGATGCAGAGTCCAACCGCATGAAAAAGAAGGCTTTCTGGGTGATTGTGATTATTCTGGTTTGCACGTTTCTTACTTATTGTCCAATGATGATTTCAATATTTGTGTATGATTATCTATCAGATACACAGAAATCAATATGTTTGTTAGCATTCTCATACTTTATGATATTGGGTGAATTTGTGGATCCATTTCTGTATCTTCACAGGGTTGGAAAACTTCCTTTCATCTCAGGATTATGACTTTGTTCAAATTACAGTAAAAACCAACAGCACTAATATTCATTATTTTTCATTGTGTTATTTTATGAGAAAAATTAATGACTTTTATAATGATTTTTTTTTTTAAACCTTTTCATGTAAATGTGAAATTATTGTAATGCAAAAGAACAGGATGTTTTTTGGGATATTTAGGTTATTTTTATCAATTAAATTTTTGCCCTTCATTTAAGGCATGTACATCAGGCATAACACATAATCCATATAGTTTGGGTTGTTTTTAACCCAGCTGCTGGGTAAATATTGGACCAACTACATGCTGGGTTAATTTAACCAACAAGGGTTATTTGTTTAACCCAGCAAGATGGGTAAAATATTCTGCCTAAGTTTTTTTAAAAACTACTACACTCTAAAAACTGCTCGGTTAAAAAACAACCCAACCATAACCCAGTTGCTGAGTCAGTATTGGACAGAACACACCCTGGGTTGTTTTGACCCAAGTGCTGGGTTTAACCATTTAACCCAGAAGTCTGGGTTGTTCATCTGACCCAACCAGTGGGTTAAATTGGCACTCAAGTTAGATTAAATGTTAAAGTGCTGGGTTAATATTTAACCAGTTATTTAACTATTACTATTTCATTTCCTTCAAAATGAGATTAAAAACAAAAACGATAAAACTTTTTAGTATTAAATATTATTGATTAAATGTGGGGTGAAAAAATGTTGTCCTCAAAAATTTAACAGATGAGTACTCGTGTTCATGAATCTATGCTGGAGAAACTCGCAGGTGAGACACTGCTTTGTGTAGTTAACATCAAAGACAAAAAAACAACCATCAACAGCCTCCACCAAAGAGTCTGAAAGGCTTTGCCTACAACAATGGGAAAGGTCTGTCAGGTCCCTCTTGTCTCATCCCAAAGCACAAAACAGAAAAATGCTCCAGACATCTCCATATTTTGCAGATATCATTCCCATCATCTTGGTCCACCTGTGGATTACACACCATCACTTAATGTTGCAATATATCTAACATTAACGTCAAACATTTTTGTTAATTTGTTCTCATTTTTTGAATAATAAAAAAAATATTAATCCCACACCACCATATCAAAGCTCCTACCACAACTTGCCAAAAAATAAGTAAAATTTTAAATGAACTTACCATAAAATTTTGAATGCTCTGAGCATGATCCAGTCAGAAGTGAAGAATTCAGAAAGTTCGCCAAAGAATAAACCAACTGCTGGGTGAAAATAACACAACCAGTTTTATTTTATTTTCCTTTTCTAAACAGACAAAAACAGAAGACATATTAAGACCATCATTAAACATACCCCAATTGCTTCTTCTGAAAACCTATACAACAAATATTATAAAATATGCCAACAGACTTTCCACACACATCTTAAGTGCAGATTACTAGGAATTTACCTAAAATTACATTTCAGATTACATTTAATAAATTTAGGTTTTTATGTATGTGTGCTACAAACGCACTTTTCTCATAAAATATAGTATAGCTGAATATTAAGCACAGTATATTAAAACATGAACTCCCCACACACCCCCATATCATAGTGCGATTATAAATGTGGAAAAGCGAATGAACATGAAAATGAGCTTTGTCCTAACACAACATTTAAAATTTAGTTAAAAATTCATATAAACTGACTATAAAATACTGCCAGCTTTAAGTGGCGTACCTCTCGCTTCAGAAGTGAAGAATCCAGAAAGTTCGTCATGCTGTGTCTCAATTCCAAGAGCACAAAGAACGGACTTGACTTGGGTCGACTGGACTTTGGTCGAGGGTTTGAGGACACCAGGTATATTGCAAATGGAACGCAGCATTGCGTCACACAGCCGCGATACCATAACCGCATTATATCGAAGATTGCCTTTTAGAAATGCACAAAATGAGATAAATCTGCTGTTTTAACCACTGCAAAGACATCAGAGCCAGTGGGAGTTTCCAAAAGTTCACAATAACATTAATATTTCAAACATTTTGCAGGCTGCCGTTTGGAGAAACCAAAGAATAAAGAATAAACCGGTTGTTTATTTTTGTCAAAAAAAAACAATTAGGTGTTCATTTGTAAATTAAACTGTCAGCCTTTTTGCTCCTCCTGTAGTTTGCCTCCTGGCCTCTAGAGGTCATTTGTGTTCCCCTTAGCCTCAGTTCTTCGTTGTGTTTTCTCATTAATCTACCTTGCCTGAGACTTTTTGCCTTGTGTGTGTTTCAGTTGGGTCCAACCCTATCCCCTCCGTGGCTCAGTGGTAAAATCCAAGACCCGAGCTTGACAGAAAAACCGAGTCAATCATGGACCCAGAAACACTCGGTACCAGGGACCTGATGAGGGTGGTTGCTCAACATGAATCATCCTTTGAGCGCCACGAGGCCATTCTCGGCCAGCAGGAGGAACTGATGGCTAAGCATTCTCAACTCCTGGTGGAGGTCACAAGTTCCATCCACCAAATTGCTGAACGGCTCCCTGGCCCCCCACAGTCCTCGGCCTCACCTGCCACTGCACTATCCCAGGGGACCACTCCCATTTCTGAGCCTCGCCTACCCCCTCCCAAACACTTTACTGGGGACCCTAGTTCCTGTCAGGGCTTCTTCACCCAGTGCTCCCTGACCTTCGAGCTCCAGCCCTCGAGTTTCCCCACTGACCGCTCAAAGATTGCTTACATGATTACCCTTCTCTCAGACAAAGCACTTTCCTGGGCCTCGGTAGTGTGGCAATCCCAGGATTCCTGTTGTGAGTCATATGCGGCCTTTAAGGAGGAGTTCAAGCGAGTCTTTGATCATCCAGCCAGTGGCCGAGAGTCTTCCAAGCGCCTGCTTACCCTCCGACAGGGCTCCCGTAGTGCAGCAGAGTTCGCCATCGAGTTTTGGACCATCGCGGTGGCGAGTGCATGGAATGATGAGGCGCTGATGATCAGGGAGGGTTGTCGGAGTCACTGCAAGATGAGTTAGCCCCCCATGAGCCAGCAGCTGATCTCGAGTCCCTCATTACCCTGGCCATCCGTCTGGACAATCATCTCAAAGAGCGGGAGTTGGCTCGTTGGAAGGCACCTTTACCCCAAGTACCTATGACCAGGTCTGTTTCGCCAGTTGGTGTGCCCCCCAGAGCGTCCCTAGTCCCTGAACAGCATTGTGATTCCCCTGGAGAACATGTAGTTGGGTCGATCCAGGTTCACCCCTAAGGAGAGGGAACGCCGCATGAAGGAGCGGCTTTGTCTTTACTGTGGATCCTCTGACCACTTTCGTTCCTCTTGTCCTGAGCTTTTGGGAAATGGGGGCCCCCACCCAGCTGTGGCAGGGCTGTGATGGGGAATATTAGAGCTCCTCCTACTAACGCCGTTTCTAGCCATCCCGGCGACTCTGTCCTGGGAGGGTCATCAGCTTCCGGTCAAGGCCATGATTGATTCTGGTGCTGCTGGCAATTTCCTGGATCGGTCAATGGTGAAACAACTTAAGTTCCCGACGCAACCCCTGTCTCTCCCCCAGGCAGTGACAGCACTGGATGGCAGACCGCTGGAACCGGGCAGAGTAACAGAGGCCACTCAGCCCCTGCTACTTACCATCCTCCAACACTAGCAGAAGCAGACCTTTTATCTTATTGACTCTCCTGAGTTGCCTGTCATCCTTGGTTACCCCTGGCTGCACACACACAATCCCCACATCGACTGGGCCGCTACCACTATTCTCAGCTGGGGCGTCACTTGCCATCATGAACCTATTGACCTCTCTCAAGTGCCCAAGTCATCAGTTCAAGACAGTGTTTAGTAAATCCCGAGCCACTTCCCTACCACCTCACCGCTCCTATGACTGTGCCATTGAACTGCTCCCAGGTTCCCCTTCCAGAGGTCGGATCTTCTCCTTGTCTCCACCTGAGCGGGAAGCAATGGAAACTTACACCAAGGAGTCTTTGGCAGCCGGCATTATCCGTGCCTCTACTTCTCCTGCTGGGGCAGGCTTCTTCTTTGTGGGAAAGAAAGATGGGGGTCTCAGGCCGTGTATCGATTACCGGGCCCTTAACAAGATCACTGTTCGGAATCGATATCCCCTTCCTCTCATAGCCACGGCTTTTGAATTACTTCAAGGGGCTTCCATTTTACCCAAACTAGATCTGCACAATGCCTACCATCTTGTTCGGATCCGGAAGGGTGACAAATGGAAGACGGCCTTCAACACCCCCACAGGCCACTATGAGTACCTGCTGATGCCCTTTGGACTCACTGCCCTTTGGATCCAGAACTCACTACAGTATCTGGTGGACTGGGAGGGCTACGGGCCGGAGGAGCGCTCTTGGGTTCCAACCCAAGAGCGGAGGAGCGCTCTTGGGTTGGGTTTCTTTGACTGAAATCCAGCCAAAGACATCCTGGATCCCAGTTTAATCCGGGAGTTTCGCACACGGCAATCGGGAGGTGCTGAAAGGAACGCCAGGAGTCGTTCCTAGAGGAGGGGGTCCTGTCAGCCTTTTTGCTCCTCCTGTAGTTTGCCTCCTGGCCTCTAGAGGTCATTTGTGTTCCCCTTAGCCTAAGTTCTTCGTTGTGTTTTCTCATTAGTTATTCAGATCACCTGTGGCTTGTTTCCCCCAGTGTATTTAAGCCATTCATTTTCTCCCCTCTTATTCACTCGGTTTTTGAGTCCCTCCGCTTTGTCTCCTGCTGAACTTCTGGCAATGATTCAGTGTTTCCTGTTGTAAGTTCCTCAGTCTTTTTATTCTTTGTTTGTTCATTACCTGGTTGTTTTCTCCCCTTGTGGAGGTTTTCATTTAAGAGTTTATTATTTTGTCTATTTTTTTATTAATTCCTCTAAGTGAGAAGAGCTTTTGTTGATGACAAGCTGCCTGAGACTTTTTGCCTTGAGTGTGTTTCAGTTGGGTCTAACCCTATCCCCTCCGTGGCTCAGTGGTAAAATCCTCAACCATCACCCCGGAGACCCGGGTTCAAGACCCGAGCTTGACAGAAACACTACATCTCATTTGACCCAACATGAACCAACCCAACAATGTGTTTACAGAAACAACTTTCTTACAGAAATGTCTTTTTTTTTTAGTGTAATGTTGGCCCATAAAGCACTAACTTGTCTCTTGCCACGGTACCTAAGTGAACTGCTAGTGTTTTATGATCCACCAAGCCTACTTCAATGAAAGGGTGGAAGCTGCTTGTTGGTACCTTGTATTATGAAGAAAAAACAGCAGGGATAGTGCTTTTTCATACAAAGAAAGTTCTCAGGACTGTTATCAAGTCTATGCTGAAAATATATTTATTTATTCAAGCCTTTTGGAGTCCCTGCTTGCACTCTGCATAAAATATACATTGACTGTATACATTATGTGATTAGTGGAATATCTAACTTCTCTCTCTCTCACTTACTCTCTCTTTCCCTCAAGCAACACATGACTCTCTTGACAGCGATTCCAACCCTGTCTGCCCTCCAGAACTGTCTGACAAATCCTGTTGTTCCACTTCTGGTTGGAGTTCTCATTACATGGAGGCCTCTGGCAGCAGCTGGGGATGCCCCATATTGTCTGCTTGGGACACGTGTGGTGACCGAGCATAACAGGGACAGGGATTTATGTTCATATTATTTCCTAGCATTATTTCCTGTAGAGACTGGTTCCTCTCAAAATTTCTTCCTATTGGCATCATATTGTCATGACTAGTGCCTAGCATAGCTTACAAGCCTATGGAGGTAGTGTTATATGATCCAGGGTTGCTTCTGTTGGTCAGGTCTAGGTTCAGCAATGATGTATGCCCAAAAAATGTCAGCGGTCAAATGTCCTGAATATACTGAATGACCATGTTTTTCTATCAATAGATTTTTTTTACTCGATGATGGGATGCATATTTCAAGATAGGCAGAATTCATTATATTCAAATTGTGAAAGAGTGGTTCAGGGAACATAATATTGAATATAACATAATTGGGATGTACTGGAGACCACTTTACACAGTGGTCTGACTCTCCCATCATCAATACAAGATCTTGGAAAGAAATTATGGGTGGAAATAAATGTTGAGACATTGCATAAGCTTGTGTGCAAGCTTGTGCGACTATAGTGTGTGATATTTTTTTGGCCAAGCAGTTTATGTTTAACATGAAGACAAACATAAAAGATTATTTAATACAGGAACACATTATAGCATTCATGCTCAGTCACATTTTTATAGCATTCATGTTCAGTCACACTTTTTTATTATCATTTCTGTTACAACAATAGCAGCATTCTACCTCCAATTTTTGCATGAACTTCCCAAATTGAACATGATGAATGTTTACTGGATTTGTCAGTTTGCCAACAAGCAAATTGGATGAAGATTTAAATTTTTATGCAGCACCATATATACACAACTACAAAGATAAGAAAACAACGAATGCTTGTAGCTGTCTAACTAATTAATGCTAACATGGTGAACGTTAACTGCTAGGTACCTTTCAGAGTACATTTTCATGTTATGTTTAATGTTAGGTAACATTATGTGCTTTATCTGGTGTTTATTCTCTACAACATTATAACATGTTTTCATACCTGTTGTTTTATATCAGCCTTGGTTATTGTTGGTGTTTTGGTTACGAGTTAATCTTGTTAGCCATTGTTTAGATAGTGACATATGTCATTTGTTTACAAAGTTCTGACATGAGTAATACAGCTATAACGCTAACGACAATTGTGTCATTTCATTCATTAAATTGGGATCATGTGGAACAAAGTGGGACACAGCAATGTTCTAAATATTTCTTCTATTGCTTTTGAAGACATATTTTCTTATGTACTCCCAGTGTAAAAATGCTACCAAGAACCCGCTAGCTAGCCAGCCACTCAAATTAAACAACTAGACTTAAAATGGCAAGCAGTATTCTTTGGGGTTCTAGTGCAAGTAGCATATTCTGTAATTATAGTCAGAATTCTGGAGAAAAACAAGTCAGAACTCAAATACATTTTATGGTGCCCCTAATCCTCTTCCATACATTGCATCTTCCCCTTACATGGACGTTTCAGTTTACCCTAAAATGCAATCACTCTCCTATCGTAATGTAAGTCAAAGATAGGATCATGGAAATGAAGAAACAAGAAGAGAAGAAGTCTGAATAAAGTGTACCATTATCAGTGTGTAGCGTTATACACACAGACAATCCGGATAGTCCAGAATTCATAATGATTGTAATCATGTACATTTTCTATTAATTTAACTGTTGTGAATAATTCATAACAATTACATAATAACATTTTTCAAAACAAATAACAGAATGACACAATGACAATTTAAGGGGTAGTTTGGCCAGGGTGTGAATTCTACATATTTATTTCTTTTCTTCTTGTGCTACTTTCTAATATGTACTCTTTAAACAGATGTGCTCTCAATAAATATTTTCATTCTCACTTTAATGCATTTACATTTTGTTAAAGCCTTTTTCTGGGGGGGGGGGGGGGTGATTTATCTTGTATATCCATGTTATTTGTTTTACATTTGCATTCAGTTTGTGATTTATTAGCAAGCTTTCTGCTTCACATAACATATGATGTAAGGTTATTAGGCTGTTATATCAATTACATGTCCCGATCTTGTAAAGTCATACAATAAAATAAATGTAAAAACTAATATTATATGTGGATTACAGTTAAGGAGCAAGATGTGTGTGCAATGTGTATACGTAAAGTAGATGTATGCAGTATGAAAGTAACACAATGGTATCACTGAACTATAATTGTAAAATATAAACATAAATTATTATTATTATTATTATTATTATTATTATAACACTGGGTGTGATGGTCAGATGTCCACAAACGGTTGCCAATATAACAATATAATTCACTATCCAACTACCCCCATACGAATAGAAAGTGATGCTTATATAAACTTATAATTTGTTACGGAATACATTTTGGCCATAAAGTATTATTAATAATTTAAACTGTTTTAAATATAGTCCAGATAAGTAATAATTGATGTATGTATCATACAGTCATCTACAGCTATTAAAACATGTTAATTTAGCTAGTTTAAAGAATTTACAAAATCATGTTTTTGTTTTCTGATAAAACAAACAAGCATTCCCAAAAACACAGGTTTTGTCCACCAAATTGTAATAACATAAATCGAAATATCAAAACAGAAACAGATCTATATAAAAATGTTTTAATTACATTTCCATAAATTCAATATTAATTGCTCAACAAATACAACAAATAATTTTGTTTGTGCAGAAGGTGACCATGTTTCCTTTATGCAATACTTTATGAATACTACTAATTGTTTGTGCACCTTCAAAGTTCAAACCTTCAAAGTTCTTAATATGAAAAATTTATGTATGTTTCTTACACAAGCTTCAATTAAAAAAAGCACACACACAACCTGCAAACACCACCATTTATTTTAGCTTACCATAAAAAAATCTAAATAAATTATTTTCCAGACTTTTCCTTTAATAACCTGACTGCTTAATTTGTTCATATTACACCCCCACATTGTATATGACTCATCTAACGTAAAAAAAATATATATATAAATTTTTTTTTTTTTTTAAACAATAGATATTACAGTGTTTGACACCCCAGTGACTTTATTTGCATTTGTGGGTCATGCAAATACTGACTCTTTGCATAATAAAAAAAAAACTGTAATTACAATGAAAGCCTGTAATTATCAATAAAAGCCTTTGACACTTATGAAGTGCTTGTAATCTAAAAAACACTGAAGCAGCAGACTTTGTGAAAATGAATAATTGTGTCATCCAAAAAAAAATTGGCCATGGCTGTATATGTGTGTGGAATACAAACACTCTTTAAAATAAATATGTCAGACAAATAAGTAACTATTCAAAAAAAAAAAAAAAAAGTAGACCAATCACAAACACATTTGAAAAGAAAAAAATAATCTCTTAAATCAAAACTCACTGTGCCCAAGAAAAAGTGCCCAAGATCTGGAAATCCCCTTGATATTAATTTATTTTTTGTTTTTTTGCATTTCACTACTTTGCCTCTACCATTTTTAAGAAAAACTGCCAGAACACCTACTTTCCCTGTCTAATGAGAAAAATGGGCCTTTGGCTGTCCTACCAGGAGTTTGAATATTAGTTTAAATGGAACTAGTGTCATTTTCATGCACATATGTACATGCTCATTGGTGAGCCTGGAACAATTTTAATAATGTTAATAGTAGAAAAAGGTAACCCCCGGCTGTAAGTAGATCTGAACATGGTCAGTATGTGTAGTGCTACCTTGGTTAGAAAAGGGAAATCAGTCTTAGGCACAAAGTCTGTAACCAGAAACTAGCAGGATAAATTACTCTAAAATGTTCTCTTAGTGCAACCTCTACTTGCAGGTCAATAATTTTTGTTTAAAAAAAATCCAGCATGTGCTCCCTTTGAAATCTCTCTGTATCACTAAAGAGGAATGGATTCTGTGTGAGCAGGAGTAGCTGTTGTATGTTGCTGTAAAGCTTTAAATAATTTACTGAATTTTATTTGTAAATTTAACATATAAATATTTCTCTTTCACTGAATCTGCTCTGTCAGCTTTGTGAAATCCACACAATCACCTTAAAGATCTTCCTTGATGAATTTCCTTTGAAAAGATTGCACAGATAGTTTGGAGTTGCCAGCAATGCTGCTATTGTATGGAACATATGCGAAACAACTGGCTCCTCTGCTGATCACCTTAAGTCTCGAAGGCCAAGAGACAGTGATAAGACTGAAAACTTTTATGAAAAGCCCTTATCTGGATGTGCTGCAGCGCTCCAAGACAACTACTTCCCACAGTACTTAAATACCCTAAAAAAACATCAAACACGAGTGCAGATTTTAGTCATTGTGACAAAAATGTGAGAGGTGCAGCATAAAGGTATAGCATAAACTGCAAAAATTAAGTTATCTAATTTTGCTGTCAAATTCTTCTTCATATTTTTTTTTCTATGTTCATTTGACTCACTGAGATTTATGGGTTTCACTTATTTCTGTTTTCACCTCTTTGACCCTTCTATTGATGATGAACATTTTGTTTTGTTTAATTCACCACATTTGAATTATGCCCTCCCTCATCATAATATAACAGGGTATAAAGCATTTCAGCATTATAATCAAGTAGACGTGTGCTCCACCACCAATTTTATATAAAATGTAGAAAGATACAGGTAATACACATCAATGATTTGTGTTTACCATTTCAATATACAGTAAGATCATAGAATGTGAAATCATAGCCAGATAAACCATGTATTTACCAAATTGTATTACTATCATTCATTTTATTTCAGAGATTTCTTCTATTTACATAAGAATATGCATTGCTGAGTTTCTGTCAGGGTCTACACTTCAATAAAGGTAACGGTTTGTGTATTCAATCATTTTATAACACAAAAGGTCATTGTAAATTAAGGTATTTGCAATTAATTGTTAATAATAAGAAAGGAGACTTATTGTATATCCATTGCAAGTTTATTCAGATTCTGACTTATTCACATGTAACTGGGTTCCTATCAATCTGTTTAATATAGTGTTTCAACAAAGAATAAGCTCTAAATGCTAATGTCTAGTGCTAATTCATTATTCTAAAGATCTAATAAGATCTAATAAATATAATAATAATAAACAAACAAACATGAAAAACACTTTTATCATTTGAACATCATTAAAAAATGGAAAAATATTTTCTGGGGTTTTATAAGAGTTCTGGTTTCTTAAAGTAGGACTATTTGAATCTGAATGAAAAAAAAAAACTATTTAGAATTACGTGGGGTATGATGGTATGATGACTTCTTTGCACATTCATTTATTGTACAGTCTACAACAGTCTGAAAATGAAATAGTTTTTGAACATGTTGTTTTTGTCATTATTATTATTATTATTAATATTATTATTAAACACTTAATAATAACACTAAGGTAGTACATGGACAAAGACAATGTAAAGTGAAAAAGAGAATGTTAAGTGCTAAAGATTAAGGGAGGTTTACAGAAGCATTGGGTCACTCTAACATTTGTGTCTTCATTTAAATTGTTTATATAGTATATCTTAAATTTTATCCTCCTCAGCAATTTAATGATACAGACCATGGAGAATGCTTCATTTTTCCTTCCTACTAATAGTAATATGGCTATTCCTGCACTTGGTGGAGTTATCTTCCTCAACATAATTGTGCTTGGTGTGTTTCTACCACTCAATGTATATGTTTTGTGGCTGTATGTAATAAGTGTAAGAAATGGAGTAGCATCAGAATTCTTTTCTATTAACATCTGTGTGTCTGAGATCTTCATTTGCTTCAGTACATTGTTAAGTGTATTCAATATTACAGTATATCAAAATTATGTAAGTAGCCCATTGTATTTTTTATAGTGTTTTTCTCTGTGCTGCATAATATAATTCGTCCCTTCTTCCAGTGCTGTGTCTGTGTGGAACGATTTATGGCAGTGATCTATCCTGTTATTTTCCTAAAATACAAGCCACTAAGATACCGCACTGCACTTTCACTTGTTACCTGGACAATAGTTGTAGGATGCAGTGTGGCTTGTTCATTTTTATCAATGACGCATATAATTTATTGTATTCTGCTACCAGAGTACTTACTTTTATTGACTATTAAGATGATCTGCTCTATATCAGTGCTTAAGGCATTGAGGAAACCTGGACCTGGTGAGAAATTAAGCAAAAAAGATGCAGAGTCCAACAGGATGAAAAAGAAGGCCTTTTGGGTGATTGTGAGCATTATGACATCTATGTTTTTCACTAATTTTCCAAGAATAATATTAATGTTCATGTATGATTCTCTAACAAATACACAGAAATCAATATGCATGTTGGCATTTTCCTACTTCATGATATTTGGTGAATTTGTGGATCCATTTCTGTATCTTCACAGAGTTGGAAAACTTACTTTCATCTCAGGATTATAATTCTTTTCAAATTACAGTGAATATCATCAGCATTAACATTAATTCCTTTCATAATGTTACATTATGGGTTTATAAAATAAATTTGTATTTTTTTTTATGTTCAACATATGAACTGTTGTCATATGTAATTGAGTAGTGTGAAGTTTTTGTGATCGTTTTTTGGCTATAAAATGTTGTTTGTTTGTTTGTTTTCTTTTTTATTTCTTGGGGAGGTACCTTTACAAAAAGTCTAATCTATGGAGGCCCCACTTACAGTTCTTAAAGGATCTGCTTTTAATGTCTTAGAGCCAGTTACCACAGCACCCCGTACATTTAAGAGTCTTGTGGAGTCCATACCTTAATGTGCCGGCACTTTTTTTTGCCACAGTTTGGATTTCATATTAAAGGTTAATAGCAGTACAGCTGTTTGTAAGTGAAACAATGGCTATACACACTCTATCAAGGGCTATTCCTTATAACATTATTTTTCTCACTTAAAAGACATTTAAACAATAGAAAATAATAACACATTTAATGTTTAAAATTTAACTAATTAAGTTAATAAACATTTAATTAATTAAAGTAATCAATGGTGCATTTTTACTGATCAGCACATATCTCTGTCATCCACCATAATTATCATGTCGAAAACAAACTTAATAAATAATTCACTCCTACCACATGAGTGCAGAGCTTCATGCACTACCCTTCTTACTCTGACACATCCGTTACTCTGGATAAGGATACTGTAAATATGGACTCAAAAGACCACCTGACATTTGTCAATTTCTCTGAAGTCCAATCTTGGAGCTTCCTAGCAAACTAAAGCCTTTATTTTTCAGTTAGCCTCTAATCCCTATCATAGCATTGCAGTGTGTATGTGGACGTGCTTTTACTTTCACTATTAAACATAGCTGTTATTTTTACTGTAAATTTTTATTGTTTCAGTGATCATAGTCATAAATTTTTTTTTCTGGTCACATTTATTCACAGACTTATTCACAGTCATTGGTTCAGCACTATCCTTCCATTTTATATAATGTGTTGAACAGTCTTTATTCCATTTCCAGTCATTTTAGCAATCTTCTGCGTTGCCTTTTTTTTCTTGATGTCGGCCAGAAATTATCATTTTTGAAACACAGTAACTTTTTTCGCAACCACAAAATATGTCTTTCAACGTGGTTGTTTAAGAAATGAGAAGCTATCTGTTGCATCAATTAGGGTTAAGGTATATTAATTAATTAATCAATGAAAGACCCTTAAGCATCAATTAGGGTTAAGATATATTAATTACTGGAGTAATTATTCACTGAAAGGCCCTTAATAAATACAAATAGCGCCTTATTTGACCGGGCATTGTAGCACACGCGCGGGCGTCCTCTCCTGGTTCCTGGTAGCATTTACAGCTGCATTGGCGCAGGGAAGTCGCGAGGGGGCGCACACAGTAACGTTTCAAATACAGCTCCATATGAATACTATTGACGTAGCATTGAAGGCTGGCCAGGTAACGGTGTTGCTGAAAACTGGAAATTTTTAATCTAGCACGGGAGTGATTTTTGAAACTATTCCGGATAAAAGCGTCGGTATAATGCCTGGTAAGTTATATTAGATATTTAAGAAATCATCCATTTTGTTTTTACATGACTGCGGATGACAGCTTGTGGTTTTCAGTCATTAAAAAGCACGCTATGTATTTTTAGCTGCAAGCTAAGCCTTAGCCAGGTGGCAAGTGTTCGGGAGGTCCACGAGACGTTGTTATTTTATCAATAGTTTTGTAGTGTGTTTGCTGGAAGGTATGAATTTAAATCCAAGATGTGGATATAAATGGAAAAATACATATTGAGAATCAACGAAGAGTGCTGTTGTTTTGAAAAGCAACGCCGTCGAGGCCTTGTTTCTTTTAGCTACGACGTTGGCCTGCTTCGTGATCTCGCGAGACTTAAGTGAGATTGCTCGAAACAGAATATCCCAACCTTTTTAAATGATTTTGTGTAAAATTCCACAAACTCTCCGCTGCTTAAACGGAACTTTTTAAATGTTAAAATGTAAAACGAGGACAGATCTTCGTCATAGGCAGGCATAAACTTCTGCTAAACAGTCCTCGGTATTAGCGATTCAGAGCAGCACTTTGGTGAAAAGTCCACATGCTTTAATAAGCATGGTTGTGACGATTTAATTATTTTTATTTTTTTTAAACTTGATTGGTGTATAGATAAGTTCAATATCATAACAGAAAACCGCGAAAGGTATGGGGATTTCATGAGAAGCTTTTCTTCATTAACCATAAGGAAGAAACAAAAGAAACTGTGACCTAAAACATGGATAGGCCCAGTTAAATTAGCTTAACTCTCTCATGTGTTGTGCAGTAATAGAAAAAGGTATCATTGGAAAACAGGAATTAAACAAAATATTTATTATTAATGCTTTACTTTGGTTTAGTGCTAATAATATCAGCTAATGTGGATACAGTAAAAGCAGTAACATTGTTTCTGAAAATGAAGCAATAATGCCCTTAAGCTCAGTTTTACATTTAATGTATGTTAAAGATCTAAAAAAGTGTTTCTTAAACACAAGAAACCAAGACAAATATCAAGATGGACAAGGCGTGACCACAAACGTAAAATTTTGTGAACCCACAAAATATGTTTGAAACAAAACTACACAGAGAATTGACTTTAAACAAGTTAATAGAACAGCTTGCAAATTGCAAAATTATGTTTCAATAAAGTTTTGTCAGATGTTTCCAGCTACAATCATAATTTAAATGGTCACGTATGTGTATTCACTTGGATCACAGCACATGTCTAGAAGAAATGTGTAATGCATATACCATTACGCCCCTAATAAAAAAGAAAACTAAACAATCCTGAATCTTTAAGAAAGAAGAAATCCAGTACCTCTGTTTCTGAATTTGAGGAGCCACAGACACACGTTTAATTTTCTGTATAATAAAGAACTGGTTATGATATTGTGTCATACATACATCCTCGCAGTAACTGAAGCATGTGCTCTACATTGTCTGTTGCTAGGTTATGCAAAATATGACTGAAGCAAGCTTTCTACCAGTGCTGCACAGTTAATTGCATTAAAATTGAATTTGCAGTATAGGCTTGTACAATTAATGAGTTGCAAAAGGCTGCAGTTTATTATGGGTAATATATGCATTGTCAGGACTTCATGTAGTTTGTCAGGAATTAAATCATGCAGCCCTGTTTTAGACAAATTTTAAAACCATGTGATTATACAGCATAAATTAAATTAGTGTATCAGAACATGTCAAATCCAACACAAGGTGTTTATTCATTACCGTTGTAAGATGTGTTAAAATAATTTTTTGTTTGTTTTTAAATTGACATGCATTCATCTTATTTTTCCACAGAGCCTGCAGAAATTAACAGTCCTGAGGTGGCGAAGACACCAGGAGGCAGCAGTGGCTCTGGGAAAGAAGATGGCATGCTTAATGGACACAAGGAAGGAGAAGCCAACCCATTTGCGGAGTACATGTGGATGGAGAATGAAGAGGAGTATAACAGGCAGGTTAGTGTGACTTTTAATAGAGCTTAAAGGGTTTTATATGGGTATAGTTTGATTGTGTTCAAGAGAACACACAAAACTCTGAAAAGATTATGGTGGTACACTGGAAGCTGTGTAGCAGTTTAACCGTATTATCACTCATTAAAAAAAAAACTCTAGTAAAATAAAGAGGAAAAAAAAATTGTGTTTAGACCTGCAACTATAGCTTGTTTGAAATTCACACAGGTAGAGGAAGAGCTTTTGGAGCAGGAGTTTCTGGAGCGCTGTTTCCAAGAAATGTTAGAAGAGGAGGATCAAGATTGGTTCATTCCTGCACGGGACCTTCCTTCTGGAGTGGGACACATTCAGCAGCAGTTCAGTGGGCTGTCAGTCAATGACTCAAATGCTGAAGACATTGTAGTAAGTTCTTTAAATTGGAATAGTAAAACCTATACAACATAAATAGCAGTGTAATGATGCACTCCTGAATCACAATTTGAACCCTGATGCTAGCTTCCGGTTATCTAAATATTTTTAACAACGGACAAAAAATATGTTGTTTATCGACATTACACTTTTATTGTATCCACTCCTTCTAAACCATATACAGCAATGTATTACTAAGCATTTTTGCTGTTTTTGTATTTATTTATTTTAACATACATGCAATTTGATAAATCATTCGTGTATCAAAATAAAAATAAATAATTTTTACAGTTTAAAGCAGTTATTGCATTGGGAATAAATTATGCTAAATAATGCTAATAATAAATGCCTTTGATTTCCTCAGCAGGTGAAGGCATTGTTGTGCCTTTTTTTTTTTTTCCTTTTTTTTATGCCTTGTTAGAATGTTGTGTGAAGGTCAAGTCGGTGTCGCTGTCCTCAGATATTCTCTGTCCTCCACCAACTGGCCCTGGATACTCAGTGGTTGGGTCAGAGCATAAGAGGTCATTAATTAAGAGGACCCCACAACACAGGTTTTTAGTCTTGGTTATGTTTAATTACAGTGAGCTGGAACTGGCTTGTTTCCTCAACTATTTGTGTAAATTAGAACAAACCTTCAAATAACATTCATTAGGAAGCACAGCATCAATAGCTATTTAATTTTTAGAAGCATCACTTTCAGTAAGCAGGTGACACATGCCATTCTTTTTTTTTTTTTTTTTTTGAATAATGTTAATTAAAATTAATTGAAAAACATGTACATAACTTTAAAATGAACTGAATGAAAATGGAGGTTGGAGATTGATCATTCTATAATTTGCATGATTACACCCTAAAAACAAGATTGTCTAAACTAGTAGGGGTCTTGGAAAGAATATAAGGGAGGGACATGCTCACTGTATGTGGTATGAACATCTTGGTGATTTTTCCATGTCGAAATGTTGAGCATTTTATCCTCACACTTAAAAAAAAAAAAAAAAAAAACTTTTCTCGCAATTCCACAATTTTAAAACATTTAAGCATTTTTAAAAAACTAATTCTTTTGGCAATGTGTTTGAACACTCACATTTTTGTTCTTTGTTTTTGTGTTTCAGCGCAAAAGCAGTTTGAACCCAGAGGCGAAGGAGTTTGTGCCAGGAGTGAAATACTAGGGAACTACTGAGCTCCCTCAGAGACTCTTATGTGACTGCTGATGGTCAGCAGTCACCCCCACCTCATGCCTCAATTAAATTTGGTGTGTGTGTGGGGTTGGTGGGGTGGGACATTTTTTTGTTTTTTGGATGATCTTCTATAAACTTCTTATTTTTATTTGTCGCTATGTGTACCCTGGGCAGGATGATTGGGTGGGCTGAGAAGTGTGAGTAATGCTCCTATTGGATGACTTCAGTTTGTGACTAGCTTTCTGAAAAGCAGCTATGTTATTTCCACTATTGTGATAGTGACTACCAGTTTGTCCCTGGACACTGTTTAAAGTTTCTTCTAATTCCTTTGTTCCTGTCTTCATTTTTTTAAGGGAGGAAATGTATTAATAGAGTTGAAGGGGAAAGGGGTGGGGTGAAGAATAATTGACAGAGCAAAACAGATCATTGACAGGTGGACCAGTTCAAAGTGTTTGGAGCTGATGGCAGCTGATTTCCTCAAAGGGATTTCTAATGTGTTTATTTTTCTTCTTCACTTGAAGTCCTTTCACTGTGCGACTTGCATTTACAAAAATGAAGAAAAAAACATAATGAAATAAAAAAAAATTGGATTCCCTCTGTGTGTTTTGCTTAGGGTTTTAATGTATACAGTTCCCACACTTGCCATCCACTTAATCAGGAACACCTTAATATTCATGCAGTTATCAAATCAGCCAACATGTGGCAGCAGTGCATAAATTCATGCAGATGTACATCAAGAGAATTAGGTTAACATCAAACGTTAGAATGTAAAAAGATGTGATCTCCGAGATTAACCATGCCAACTATTTCAGAAATTGCTGACCTCCTTTGCACAGAATGGCCTGAAAAACATTCTTCTAGGAGAGGGTTTGCAGGTTCAAACATGACATAAGCCTATAGTAACTCAAATAATTATGCTTTATAACTATTGTGGACTGCATTTAGATGAGTCTTTGCCAAAGATAGCTATGACCTGAAATCCAAAGCTAGTAATGAGATTCGGTGTGCCTCAACTGCTGTTGTACAGTAGCTAATGCACATAAAGTTTGAGGTTTTGTGCATGCTGTGATGTTGAGAGTCTGGAACACTGCCAGGATTTTCCACCCATAAAACGGTCTCTTACTCAATGTACAGCTCTGTGTAAACTCTAGGGACTGTTGTATGATCAGCAATTAAAGAAATATACCAAGCCTTCCATGCCACGATTAGTCAGAAATCTTTTTTTAGGGCCCAAGCACTGTGACATCAGCACAAGGATGTCATGGCTATGATGTCATCATCAGTTCTATAATAGTGCTGAAGTCATATACTGCTGATGTCCGAAGGTTTTGTCATTGTGTGCGAAGGGCCCTCCCGTTTTTTCTAAGGGTTATTATTAGGGCCCAAGTACTATGACATCACCACCCCTCCGCCGAACGACCAGGTGCTGTGTCTCACCACGGCTGATGTGAGGAAAACTCTACGCAGAGTCAACCCACGTAAAGCTGCTGGACCAGACAACATCACAGACAAAGTCCTCAGAGAATGTGCAGAACAGCTGGCAGGTGTTCTCACCGACATATTCAACATCTCTCTGAGCAGCGCCGTCGTTCCCACGTGCTTCAAGTCCACCACCATCGTCCCCGTGCCGAAGAAGTCTTCTGTGTCCTGTCTCAATGACTACCGCCCTGTTGCATTCACACCCATCATCATGAAGTGCTTTGAGCGGCTTGTCATGAGGCACATCAAGACCCTGCTGCCCCCCTCACTAGACCCCCTGCAGTTCGCGTATCGTCCAAACCGTTCAACGGACGACGCCATCTCCACCACACTCCACCTGGCACTGTCACATCTTGACAAGAAAGACACTTATGTCAGAATGCTGTACATAGACTTCAGTTCAGCATTCAATACAATCATCCCCCAACACCTGATCGGGAAGCTGAGATTGTTGGGCCTGGACACCTCCCTCTGTAACTGGATCCTGGACTTTCTGACCGAAAGACCTCAAGCAGTGCGGATCGGGAGCTACGCCTCAAGCACCACCACACTGAGTACTGGGGCCCCCCAGGGCTGCGTGCTCAGTCCCCTGCTGTTCACACTGCTGACTCATGATTGTGTAGCGACACACAGCTCCAATCATATCATCAAGTTCGCTGAAGACACGACCGTGGTGGGTCTCATCAGCAAGAACGACGAGTCAGCGTACAGAGAGGAAGTGCAGAGGCTAACGGACTGGTGTAAAGACAACAACCTGGCTCTGAACGTCGAAAAGACAAAAGAGATGGTTGTTGACTTCAGGAGGACATGGAGCAATCACTCTGCGCTCAGCATCGACGGCTCTTCTGTGGAGATCGTCAAGAGTACAAAATTCCTGGGCGTCCACCTGGAGGAGAACCTCTCCTGGTCCCTCAACACCAGCTGTCTGCATAAGAAAGCCCAACAATGTCTTTTCTTCCTGAGAAGGCTGAGAAAGGCACAGCTTCCACCACCGATCCTCACCACCTTCTATAGAGGAACTATTGAGAGCATCCTGAGCAGCTGCATCACTGTCTGGTTTGGGAATTGTACCATATCAGACCGCAAGACCCTACAGCGGATAGTGAGGACAGCTGAGAAGATCATCGGGGTCTCTCTCCCTTCTATTGAAGACATTTACATCACATGCTGCATCCGCAAAGCCACCAGCATTGTGGCTGACCGGACACACCCCTCACACTCACTCTTCACCCTCCTGCCATCTGGAAAAAGGTACCAAAGCATTCGGGCACTCACATCCAGACTGAGAAACAGTTTTTACCCGCAAGCCGTCCGTCTCCTCAACACAAAGAGACTGGACGGATAAACACACACACACACACACAAATCACTCAGACGAACTAAATAACATCTGGACTGAACTGATAAACACACATGCACAATCACACTGATATACATCCATCTCAATCTGCTCATACCTACCTACCTGTGTTGCTCTTCGCAATTTTTTGCACAATATTTATTTCACTGCTATTTGCACACGATACTCTTGTCAAAATGTAAACTGTTTACTGCTGCTCTTCCCACTACCTCAACTCATACTTCATCAAAAAAAGTACTGTAACAACTCATTGTTGTGTCTGTCATGTACCTCTTTGTTTGCACATTTGCACGTGCACTTTGTCTATTGTGTATTTTTGTATAGAAATTTGATAGTTCTTTTAGATTAACTTAAAAATGTAAAAATGTGTGTTGTAAATTTGTGTTGTTGCATGTATGTAGCACCTTGGTCCTGGAGGAACGTTGTTTCGTTTCACTGTGTACTAACTGTATATGGTTAGAATGACAATAAAAGCCTACTTGACTTGACTTGACTTGATATGGCTATTATATCATCGCTGTGATGGTGCTGAATTCATAGTGTGTGAAGGGCCCTCTTGTTTTTTTAAGGATTATTATTAAGGCCCATGCGCACTGGTGGCTCAGTGGTACCACTGGATGCAGTGCTGGTCCCAAGCCCGGATAAATATGGGAGGGTTGTGTCAGGAAGAGCATCTGGCATAAAACCTGTACCAAAGTTGTTATGCAGATCGGATGGTCTGTTGTGGTGACCCCTCAACGAGAACGTCCAACATATTATTAAATGTGATTAAGAACATAACTAAAGTCCAACACATTATTAAGGCCCAAGCACTGACATCATCCTGGCTGTGATGTCATTGCTATGATGGTGTGATGTCTGAATGTGCTGATGTCGTAGTGTGTGAAGGGCCCTCTTGTTTTTCTAACGATTTTTTTTCCAGCATCCGGGACTTTTTCAGCCCCTTCGTGTTTGCTCTGGTGATGGACAGGATGACAGATATAGTTAGACAGGACTCTCCATGGACTATGATGTTTGTAGATGACATTGTGATTTGTAGTGTGAGCAGGGAACAGGTGAAGGACAATCTAGAGAGGATTAAAGGTTAGCTGCAGCAAGACAGAATACAGGTGTATGAATGAGAAGGACCCAAGTGAAACATGAGGCTTCAGGGAGCAGAGGTACAGAAGGTGCAGGACTTTAGGTCTTTAGGGTCAACAGTCCAGAGCAACAGAGAGTGTGGTAAGGAGGTCAAGAGGTGTGTACAGGCAAGTGGAGAAAAGTGTCAGGTGTGTTGTGTGATAAAATAGTATCAGTGTGAATGAAAGGAAAGGTTTTCAAGATGGTAGTGAGACCAGTGATGCAAATGGCATAGAGATATTGGCACATAAAAAAAGAAGGCAGGGCTGGAGGTAGCAGAGAGGGAAGATGTTCAGGTTCTCTTTGGGAGTGACATGGATGGATAGGATAAAGAATGAGTCCATCAGAGGGACAACTCATGTTAGATGTTTCAGAGAGTCCAGATTGAGCTGGAATGATCATGTCTGGAGGAGAGATTGTGAATATACCAGTAGAAGGATGCTGAGGTATGAACTGCCAGGTATGTGGTCTAAAGGAAGACAAAAGTGTAGATCTATGGATGCAGTGAGAGAGAACATGAAGTTAGTTGATGTAAGAGAAGAGGATGCAGAGGATAGGGTTAGATGGAGGCAGATGATTCGCTGTGGCAACTCCTGAAAGGGAACAGGCGAAGAAGTTTTTTTTTTTTACCTTTTGGGGGTCTTAACATGCTCAAAGTTTCATGAAAATTGGAAGATAGTTTGGCATCTGTTGCCATTAGGAAGCCTGAGTGGCTGAATATCAGATAATGTTGAATACGGGCTTAGCCTGATCCAATACATTAGAATTCAGCTAGGTCGATGTAATAATTCAGTTATTGTGGGCAACAAATTGCTGCTGACTCAGCACATAGTATTACATTTAGCATTGCATAACATAGCAAGGGCACCTGAGGGGGATGATTATGATGGCTAAAATATAAGTGTGAACTTGTTGTTCAACATTTCACAACATCAAATCTACCTATACACCTTTAAATGTTTAGTGCTTCATTCATGAACAAATAATAATATTTGAAAATTTGCTGTGATAGAGTCTGGGTTATGCAACAGTTAGTTCTGGTCCTCTAATTTGAGCAGTATCTGCTTATCTGCTTGTGTATGTATAACAGGATAGTGATTCATAATGTTACACTTTACCTCAGTTCCTCATTAGTTTCCTCTGTCTGTGAAGACTTTTGTCACACTGTATTTAAATATACCAAGTCCATTTGTTTAAGAAACAGTAAAAGGTATGACAACATGCCCTGCTCTACCCTGACAATGTGTTATATTTTATTAGTTTGTCAGCCATAATACTTTCTTAGAAAGAGATCCGGAAACAATGACACAACTATGCATACAGCTGTTATAAATATTTAGTATTTCAGGAAGAATGTAATCCCAAAAATATGCTTGAAAAGTGACATCACAGCATTGGATAATCAAGATAATCAGATGGCTACGTTGTGCTGTCTTTAAGGAGGACGTCTTGTCGGGAGGTGAAGGGTTGGGCTAAATAATAAGTCGCCTTATATAGGCGGAGTAAAGTTCCCTCGTTTACAAGCCAGCAACAAGAGAAGTTTCATCATCAGAGTGTACTAACTCAAATCTTCTTGGACAACTCCTAACATCTGGGCTTAAATCATCTTGACTTAAACAGAGCATGGACACCCATGTAAAACGAGGAGAGGTTTATTTACAACACCAAAGATATTCAGAGGTAAGACTTATAACCCCTGTGTGTCACTTTATTTATTTTACTACACTAACACGTTTTTAAAGTGGGTTTGAGAACAAACCTCAGTGTATATAGTATAACAAATTATATGTTATATATACTTTAGATAAAGTATATATAATAACTTGTGAACTATACACTATTGATTCACAAGTTGTGTAGAATAAATTGTATTAACTATTGGTCCTACTAACATCACCTAAGAAATTCCACCTGCCTCCTGTTGACGGCAGTATTATTTTTAGTTTCCGTCCAGTTTACCAAACAAGAAATCATATGAATAAATGTGTGCTGTATAAAATGAATTCCGGCTCATTTTTCACTTTTGCCTGAACAAGCCTCTACATTCACAGCCTGTGATGGAAAGTGACGTGTTGGAATGAAAGAGGTGTAGTGGGCTGGGTTTCTACATGTCATGACAGGACAGACATCCCAGTTTGTTCTGCAATGTAGCACATTTTTTGGTGACGCAGTTTCATACAGATTCATTATGATGAACCGAGAACCCAACCCCAAGCACACACGCAAGGATTTTTTTTTTTTTTTTTGTCTTCATATGACTGCCACACATCCTCAACCTGTCCTAAATCTTCTGCCCATTTTATTGTTATTTTTGCTCCCATCATGCCTGGTATACTTAACTACCTGATAAACATCACTTCCTGAGTGAAGATTGGTGTGATAAAGCAAAGAAAACATTTGTGAAACATTTGTGGAACTAGGACCAATGTTGGAAAACTGTGAACTAAGCAAATCAGAAATATCCTCATATCCATTTTTGGAAATCCCGTTCTTCAGCTCATGAATACAATTTTCCTAAAGGATATATTTGACATTACAAAGATTTGCCGTGCATAACAGTAGAGTCTCAACCATGAATTTGTATTCCTTCTACAGTACAGAATACTTTAGTCTAACATTATTCGATCTACATTTGAACAACAATAAAATTGCTCTGTCTGCTGCATTGTTGCGTCACTGCAGTGTTTTCACAAAACATATTTTACCTTTGGTCTGTTAATCTATATCTACTTAGTTTTTTATTTAAATCTCTTTTTAGATATCCTTTATGTTCATTTTAATTATTTGATTCTTATTTTACTTATGTTTTATTCTGTTATATGTACAGTATAATTTATATACAGTACTTCTCTAGCACATATATTTCCATTCTGAGAAGATGTAAGTCTTTTATCCTCCATTTGCCTCCTAAAAAGAGAAGCTGCAACTAGTTCAAACTTCTGTGGCCAGAATGAACTTAGAAGAATGAGCATATTGCAGAACAGTACTGCTGTTTTTAACTAAAGCCTATGTCTGCATGTCGTTCTTTCTGTGCTCCTGATTCCCTATGTCCTTGTTCAGAAATGGAAGCGGTACTGGCTAAACCTTTACCCGGACAGCCGTAATGGTGTAGCCCGACTGGAGCTAACAGAAACAGGTCCAGAGAAATCGCCAGTTATTGTCCGGAAGCAGCCGGACCGCAAGATCGTGAGGCTAGCTGAATGTATCAGCGTTGTCCGACTCCCCCCACATGCAGAGGCCCTGCCAGGGGACAACATGGCAGCGTTCTGTGTAGATACAGATGAAAAGAAGCTGGTGTTTGCTGTTGAAAAAGAGGGCTGCGGAGAGTGGGTTGAAAGAATCTGTGAAATTGCCTTTCAGGTGATGATTTGAACATTTTAATCAAAAATACTACCTGAAAATGATTTAAACTGTTTTCACTAAGTTTGGTGTCCTGGTTTCTACATTCAACAGAAGAACAGTAAAAATGTCCCACAGCTAATTATACAAATGGAGGATAATCAGATCTATGCTTCCAGAGAAGAAGGTACGTTTTACATTATTTGTTTATTTAATCAAAACAAACTATAAAAACTTGTAAGATCTCATTGCATTATGAATCATGAAATTATTCCTATGACGGCCTGCTGAACGTCAACTTTCTTTTTCCCTCAGTGTTTGAGTTTCTGGTGACTGTACAGCAGTCTGAGGCGTCGGTTCGCTGCAGCCTGCAGGGAGTGTATTGGTTGCAGGTTGGTGAAGAAACGTTCATGCTCAAGGACACTGAAAGCAAGCATGAAGTGATGGAATGGCCCTACAAGCTACTGCGCCGCTATGGAAGAGACAAGGTCAGTAAGGAGCAAGTGCACCAGTGGAAAGCAAGTATTTTTTTCATGACCACATAGGAATGTTCCAGTACGTTTTAAATAGTATGGGATTGTATGGTTAAGTGCTCAAAAAAAAGTTTTAAAAAAAAACACTGGTAAAATAAATAATCATCCCACTGACATTATGTCACATATTTCCCTAAGTAATGATACATTAAATGTCATATTATGTCTATAATATGGCTTATATTAAAATATAATATGTTGTATGAAAAATATATTTTCTATTACAGCAAATATTATACCCCATGCATTGATTTATTTTTCTCTTCCTATGTAATTTCCCAGATGACCTTTTCAATTGAGGCGGGTAGACGCTGTGATTCTGGCCCTGGCACATTTGTTTTTGAGACAAAGCAAGGTGATGAGATTGTCCGTCTCATGGAACTGGCCATCCAGCTGCAGAAGGGCCTGTCTGTCAGTGCAGGTAGCTCCCCTGTTCTCTCGCCTTTCTTCCCAATGCCTAAACGTCTAAGCAGTGGCAACTTACTGGATGTTCACATCAACACCATCAACAGCTCAGCTGAATCAGACTGCAGCAAACTTGTCACTGCCTCTTCCCAAACAGCACAGAGACATCCCTTTGAACCCATTTCCTTGCCTGAAATTGTGTACTCAAATCCTGTTGATATTGTTCGGCGAGACAAGTGTATGCACACACAAAGAGCTAGATCACAGTTGACTGTAAAAAACAGTAGTCCTGGACATTGTTGTAATGAGGACTTGGAACCAGTGTATTCTGATCCTGTTGATGTTATCCAGCCTACACTTCATCCCCCCAAATTTTCCTCTGCTAATCTTGCTAAAGCGAAAGAAACATTTAATTATGATGATGAGTCAGAACCAGTCTACTCTGAGATATCTAATTTCACATCATGCCCAGCACAGAAACAGGGAAGCATGGTTCAGAATGAGGAAGAACCTATCTACAGTTTACCAGAAGTTTGTGCAGTTAAAAAAACACAGGAGGAGGTTCTCACCAGTGCTGCAAATGATAGTAAGCAGAATACACCAAGCAGCATGACAGAGGAAGTCATCTACAGTCAAGTGAACAAACCCAAGAAATCCACAAAGCCTCAAGAAAAGTATATCATTTACAGTACACAAGAGATTACGTCTGAAGATCTTGGACTGATTTAAAATAGCACTGGAATTTCTACCATTTGTAATGGCCATTCATAAATATTATGTAATATAAGTAAAAGTTCCTAAACTACTACAATCTCAATGGACTGTCCATCATACAAGTCCCTGTATACATTGTTAATATTATGTATTAGAATGATAGCATTAATATAAGCATGTGCTTCGCCTTGCAGCTGGAACTACTATCAGAACTGCTCCAGTAGAAAATAAAGCAGTAGTCCAACCAATTAGATATGAGAATTTAATGTATTTGTGGTTAAGGATTCTTAACACCATAAAATGTTTCCTTGTGGAACACTTTATGATCATGAATCCACCATTGTATAATTTTACATACATTATGGGCTTTCCAAGAGAAACAACTGTGGTTGTAGTTATTTTTGTTAATTAATTTATATAATTGTTTTTTATTTATTTTTTTAAAGAAAAATGTATTGCATAATTATCTTTATCACTACACATGAGTTCACACTTTGGGCAATACAAAACAGGTATGGATTGAAAGGTGGACTTTTTTAACTATTATAATTTTATATGTATTTTTGTTGTTGTTGTTGTTGTTGTCATTGTTGATATCCATTAAAAACAGTTGATGAGCAGAAACAGTTGAATGCTTATATCATATCTGTTTCTACTGGTATACTAAAGAAACCTTATACGGCTTCTCTATTTGCAATTAAACACATCTGGGTAGATAAAGAAACACTGCCTGGTGCTTTATTAAAACCTACACACATGGACAAAATTGTTGGTACCCTTCGGTCAATGAAAGAAAAACTCACAATGGTCACAGAAATAACTTTAATCTGACAAAAGTAATAATAATTAAGAATTCTATGAATGTTAACCAATGAAAGTCAGACATTGCTTTTCAACCATGCTTCAACGGAATTATTTTAAAAAATTAACTCATGGAACAGGCCTGGACAAAAATGATGGTACCCCTAACTTAATAGTTTGTTGCACAACCTTTTGAGGCAATCACTGCAATCAAACGATTCCTGTAACTGTCAATGAGACTTCTGCACCTCTCAGTGGGTATTTTGGCCCACTCCTCATGAGCAAGCTGCTCCAGTTGTTTCCGGTTTGAAGGGTGCCTTTTCCAGACAGCATGTTTCAGCTCCTTCCAAAGATGCTCAATAGGATTGAGGTCAGGGCTCATAGAAGGCCACTTTAGAATAGTCCAATGTTTTCCTCTTAGCCATTCTTGGGTGTTTTTAGCTGTGTTTTGGGTCATTGTCCTGTTGCAAGACCCATGACCTGCGACTGAGACCCAGCTTTCTGACACTGGCCAGCACATTTCTCTCTAGAATCCCTTGATAGTCTTGAGATTTCATTGTACCCTGCACAGATTCAAGACACCCTGTGCCAGATGCAGCAAAGCAGCCCCAGAACATAACCGAGCCTCCTCCATGTTTCACAGTAGGGACAGTGTTCTTTTCTTGATATGCTTAATTTTTCCGTCTGTGAACATAGAGCTGATGTGCCTTGGCAAAAAGTTCAATTTTTGTCTCATCTGTCCATAGGACATTCTCCCAGAAGCTTTGTGGCTTGTCAACATGTAGTTTGGCATATTCCATTCTGGCTTTTTTATGATTTGTTTTCAACAATGGTGTCCTCCTTGGTCGTCTCCCATGTAGTCCACTTTGGCTCAAACAACGACGGATGGTGCGATCTGACACTGATGTTCCTTGAGCATGAAGTTCACCTTGGATCTCTTTAGAAGTCTTTCTGGGCTCTTTTGTTATCATTCGGATTATACGTCTCTTTGATTTGTCATCAATTTTCCTCCTGCGGCCACGTCCAGGGATTTTGGCTACAGTCCCATGGATCTTAAATGTCTGAATAATATGTGCAACTGTAGTCACAGGAACATCTAGCTGCTTGGAAATGGTCTTATAGCCTTTACCTTTAACATGCTTGTCTATAATTTTCTTTCGAATCTCCTGAGACAACTCTTTCCTTCGCTTCCTCTGGTCCATGTTGAGTGTGGTACATACCATGTCACCAAACAACACAGTGACTACCTGGAGCCCTATATATAGGCCCACTGACTGATTACAAGATTGTAGACACCTGTGATACTAATTAGTGGACACACATTGAATTAACATGTCCCTTTGATCACAGTATTTTCTAGGGGTACCATCATTTTGTCCAGGCCTGAGTTTATTTTTTTTTAAATAATTCTGTTGAAGCATGGTTGAAAAGCAATGTCTGACTTTCATTGGTTAACATTCATAGAATTGTTTTAAATTATTACTTCTGTCAGATTAAAGTTATTTATGTGACCATTGTGAGTTTTTCTTTCATTCACCAAAGGGTACCCACAATTTTGTCCACGTGTGTAGATCATATAAGTGAGTATGCGATTATGCATTTGCTGTCTTCTTTAAAAAAAAAAAAAAAATTTTAAACAGCTGCCAAATGACTTTTATATAAAGTAATGTTAGCAGGCTTTCAATGTGAATGACTCTTTTTCCTTTTTGTATTTGTTTCCAAGATGATTCAGGCATAATTTATACCAGAGCAGCCTGTTGAGGCAAGAGGTTTACATAACTTTGTAGGTGTATTACAAAGCATTTTTCTGGATTGAATTTGTCAAGTTGAAACAGTAAAAAACACATCAGTAAAAGGTTCTTTGGGATGACTTTGTATGTCATGGCATCACAATTTCCCTGAAAATACACAGCCCAAACTTGTTTAAGCAGGCCAATGCTCCTGTATACAAATGAACATATGGTTTTCAAAAATCGGAGGGAAAGAACTTAAGTGGCCTGCACAGAGGGCTGAAGAGGGCAACATAGCAAGCAAGACTACAAGAAATGTCTATGTCTAAATTAGGTAGGATCCATGGCTCCTGCTTTGGATTAGGCCAAGTCACAGGTATAGAATTTTTGATGTTTCATATGATGTTGGGGTGTTTACTGGAAGGCTAGTTGTGCTCTTTTGCCCTACTGTGGACACCCCCGATTGTTTCCCATTATCCCCTCCCCACCTTCTTGCCATTGTATACAGTATGTTATGCATGTGAGGTGGGACGGTGGTGTAGTGGTTAGCCCTGTCGCCTTGCACCTCCAGGGTCCAGGTTTGATTCCCGACCAGACTCGATTCCCGTCTGTGTGCATGGAGTTTGCATGTTCTCCCTGTGCTTGGTGGGTTTCCACCAGGTACTCTGGTTTCCTCCCACAATCCAAAGACATGTAGGTTAGGTTATTTGGCATTCTCAAATTGCCCATGGTGTGTGAATGAGTGTGTGTATGTATGTGTGTACCCTGCGATGGATTGGCTTGTGCCCTGAGTGACCTGGGATAGGCTCCATGCCCCCCGTGACCCTGAATACAGGATTAACCTATATAGATGATGAGTGAATGAGTTATACATGTGTGGCACCTTGGGCATAGGAGAAATGTTAGTTCATCTTATTGTGTACTGAACACTGTATATGATTATGATGACATTAAAGAACAACATGGGCTAATGCGTGAAAAATATTAAGAATCATGTGATAATACAAAAAAACACATTCTTGACATATAGATAGAAAGATGACAAAATAAATGGATCATGTGTGGGGGAAAATCATATAGTGAAGTAATGCTCTATTTGTGAAATAAATGTGTAATTTGTCAACTGATCATTCACATGTGAAGACCATGTGGCTTTTCTGTAGGAGGAACAAGAAACAGCATTTGTTTCTATGTTCCAAACAACTATATTAAGTTTCATCACTCACCCACTGTCTATACTGCTTTATTCTGTGTACAGGGTCACAGGGTCCTACAACGTGCCAATCTATCGCAGGGCACACACACAAATTCATTCACACCCTATGGGCAATTTGGGAAAGCCACTTAGCCAAATCTGCAGTCCAAGTTCAAGTCTTTGGACTGTGGTAGGAAAGCACCAAGCATGGGGAGATTATGCAAACTCAGTGCACACAGACATGAGGTGGAAATAAAAGTGGAGGTACAAGGCAACAATGCTTAACACTACACCGACATGCTTTATATTAAATTCTGTCTTTTTCTATCCTGCTCTATTTGATAAAGTAATAGCACACAAGAGTACTATTAGAATCAATTAAAACCAGATGCCAGTGTTGTACATCTTCAAGTTGTGTTGGGTCCTTCCAAGAGAAAAGGCATTGTATTAACATAACTGTATGTTAATAAATAAAATATTTTATTCTACTGTATGAAGTGAAATCAAATATTGAATCAAATGATGTCTTCTGTGGTCGTAGCTATTTTTTTTTTTTTTTTTTTGATGGCTGTGGTTATAAAAACTGCTTATATGAATTACTAAATGTGAGGTCATCCCATTACTAATGAATATTCAGCTATTATTCAATGTCTTGGCCACAGCAAACTGGAAAAAAAAAACTCAGTTTAACATATATATATATATATATATATATATATATATATATATATATATATATATATAGGCCAGGCAGTGTACAGTGCTGTGAAAAAGTATTTGATCCTGATTTTTTTGGACTTGCTGGTGTGTTTTCAGATCATTGTCCTGTTGCATACCCCAAGTGTGCTTGAGCTTGAGGTCACGAACTACACACTTACTTACATACAGTAAGTTTGCCTAGTATCTTTCTTATTGTTCAATCACACAGAGAATATACTTGCCTCAGTTAGTATTTATATATAAAACAATGATAACTGAGGAAAGTGAGGTCTGTGTCAAGTTTTCTTCATTTGTGGATAATGGCTCACACCATGATTCGCTGAAGTCCCAGAGCTTGAGAAATAGCTTTGTAAATCTTTCCAGACTGATATTTGTCAAATACTTTGTTTCTCATCTTCCTTGATTTTCTTTAAATGCAGTGCCTTTTGAGATCTTTTAGCATCACTTTGTCAGACAGGTTCTATTTAAGTCATTTCTTGATTCAACGTGTCTGGCAGTTATCAGGCCTGGATGTGACAAGTGAAATTTAATTTAGCTTTCAAAAATGTTGTTGATCACAGTCTTTACATGATTTAGCAAAGAGTAAACAGGGCCACACAAGGCCAGGTAGATTTGGGCAGCTTTTTCTCTAATGAATGAAAACCTTGTTTAAAAAATGCATTTTCTATTTGCTTTGGATATTTTTTTGTAATATTACAATTTATTTAATTATCCTAATTATGAATTATGAACAAAAAAATATTAGTATTAGTATTGCAAATATGCAAAAATGGAACATAGAGACTTTGCATATTATTGAACTGGAATTATGTTGTATTTCTGAGGCACACTTGCTTACAGCTAACAATTCTACATGAACAGAATGTAGTTGGAATGTTGTGGTTTTTAGTTCCTAAAAATAAAAAAAGGTTTCCTGGATGTTTTGGGATAACATACTGGGAACATTTCAACAAGGGATCTTGACTAGATTCAGAAGCAAACAAAAATCAAGGGTGAAGTTCCATTTTGTTGGTATTTTTTTAAAGAGCCATAAAAACAATCAAATCAACTGAAACATAGTGATTACAGTTGTGGCGATATTTAGAGCATATTAATAGTAATTATCTATTAAAATTCCATTTGAAATTGACAATTCGATCTTAGCTGGAACAGTTTGCCTGATGGCCTAATGTACCTGACTTATCTGAATTATTCACTCAGAAACAAATAATTGTTCTGGGCGCATCGATTTCCCGGGTTGGACTCCTGATACTGAAGATGAATGAATGAATTGAATGATTAATAATGTTGGCTATGTAATGATGAGATTACTCATGTATAGTTTCGACGTGCTCTTTCAGCGCTTCGTTGCTTTCTGTAGTGGGACGGACATCACGCGGGTCTTCGACGTCACTACTACAGAGCAGCCGGAAGTTCTCGTGACGTCACCAGCGAACGGCAAAAAAGGCGACGGAGCTGCGACAATAGGGATACATTTTAGCATCAAATCCTTATTCGGCCTTTGTTTTTATACTATAGGGACTTCTAGTAAAACGGCTCCCTTTCCTGCATAGTGCCAGAAACGACAGCTGCGTGTCGTTTCCGGTGTCTTTCATTATGTCGAATCGTCTGGCCTTTCAGACTCAGCTAGCCTCCATCATGGAGGTCCTGGCGAATGCGGCGGTGGCGGAAATCTGTAAACTGGTGGACGATGACTATGCGGTGATTAATCTGCAGATGTCTCAGTGCCAGCGCGAAAACAAGGCGCTGAAGAGGAAACTGCATCTGATGGAGCTGCGAATGGCGCGAGGTTACGCCGAGAGGAGAATCCGCGAAAGCTCGGGAAATCGCTCTAGTAGAGTCCAAGTGAGCGCCAGTCTCTCGGACAAATACAGAGCTCCTGTTGCAGGTGAGATCCGTACGGAGTAACACAGCACGCGGCGTGTTGTTACAGCTGGAGAAAAATCACATCAAATCCCTGAAGTTGGTTGTAATCCAGTAATAATTGTCCCGCACTATTTTATTCTTCTAATGCTACATCAGTGCTAAAATGATGAATTTTGTATCCATTGTTGGAGTTTTAATCCCTCTATAGTTACAGTTAATGCTGTGAAATAGCAAACGTAACTTCCAATCATGACCTTTATAACCCCCCCCCCCCCCATTTCTGTCCTAAAGACACTGTTATCCTGTAAAAGGACTCCTTACACTAACCTTTACTATATATATAAAAAAAATCATACACTATTTGTTTTCCCTAGCCATGTTTTATGCACAGTTTGCAATAAAAAAAAATCCCCATATGGCACCTGTAATGAAGGTGTTTTTATTTAAAATAAATATATACACAGATCTGCTGTGACATTATGGCGACCTGCCTAATATCGAGTAGGTCCCCATTTTGCCACCATAACACTGAGCCACTGTGTGTTCTGACACCTTTCTATCACAACCAGTATTAACCTTTTCATCTATTTGATCTACACCAACACTTCCACAGTTAACCGGTTTTTCTTCACTGCTCTGACCCAGTCCTTTCAACTATCACAATTTGGCCCTTGTCAAAGTCACTCAAATCCTTATACTTGCCTATTTCTCCTGCTTCCAACACTTTAAGGTTGACTTGTTGCCCAATATATCTCACCCACTTCCAACCGGCATTGTAAGGAGATATTAAAATGTAGCTACTGTGAGAAGGGCCAAATTGTTATGGCTAGACAGCTGGGTCGGAGCAACTCCAGAACCGCAGCTCTTGTGGGACGTTCCCAGGCTGCAGTGGTCAGGACATGCCAAAAGAGATCCAATGAAGCAAAACCGGTGAATTGCAACCGAGTGATAGGTAGTCAAAGGCCACTGATCCACATGGGGAGTGAAGGCTGGCCCGTTTAGTCCGATTTAAAGAGCTACTGTAGCTCAAATTGAGGAAAAGCTTAATGCTGGTTCCAATACAAAGTCCCATTACATGGATCCTTACTGTTTTGGTGGTGAAGGGGGTGGGAGGTCAGTCAGATTTGAAAATTCATGCACATTGTGCTATATTTTTCACTGTTATGTTCATCCATGTACAGTAATTGCCCAATAAAAGCAGCATGTTCATTACATCCTGCTGTGTTTTTGCTTTTCTGTTTCAAGACATTTTTCCAAATCAAGATGAGCTTTATGGGAGGCAGTTAAATGAGGATGTTTGGAGAGATGGGGAACCCTCCAGTGCAAACGTGGCAATTGGCCATCCAGTCATCAAACATGATGAGAAAGGGGTAAGCAAAGGTTGCACTATTTATACAAACACCTGATTAAATGTATCCCATCATTATTTGCTTCAGTATTTGTGTCAAAGCATGAAAACATCACAACATTTTGGTTGAAGCATTATTGTGTGCGTGTATATAACAATGCATTATGTATGAAATAATGTTTTTTGCATCTCCATATTCTTCACTGGGAGCCCTTACATTTACTGACATCTTATACAGTGCTGGCAAAAAAAAAATTAAGAAAATATGTGTTCTCTCATATGTTTGCACAAAACAGCTGAATTTTTTATATATATTTGGCACGCACCTCATGCCAAATATTATTTTTTGTTTTACTAATTTCATTGCTGTTGATTGTCATTATTGAAAAAATTTAAGAATGGCATTAAAACATTGGATTTCACATTTATCTCAAAACTTTTGGCCATCATTTATGAAAGAACTCCGTAGAACATACACTAGACAATGTATTGACAACCAATTTTGTGGTAACACTATAAACACTAAGAATAGAAGAGGACAGGATTTTTTTATAAGCAGATTGATGTTTCCTCCAGTGTACATTATACCCAGAGAGTTTAATTAATTTCAGCATCTATGTGCATAATGCAGGTGGTGTTGTAATATATGCCTATGCACAGTAATACAGATGCATGCTTTGGCTGTGGTTATTTATTATTAGTAGTAGTAGTATTTTTTTTTTTTTGTAGCCTGAAATGGTTTCTGAATAGTCATCAACACTACCACTGCGCTAACACAGCACAAAGTGCTCGCCCTATCATCCGGAGATCGTGAGTTCGATTCCCGGGTGATGCTGTAACCTCTTGCAGCCGGAGGCCTAGAGAGACCTGAATGGCCGAGCTCTCTCAGAGGGTAGAGATGAGAGGTACTTAGTGCTCCCACATTAATCACAGATCTACAGCCAGTCAGGGGTAGAGTGTGTTACGCCGTTAGCGCATAGCGCTGTCCTCCGAGTGTGTTACGCCACCCTCAACTGTGCGAAAAGATGCGGTCGGCTGGCGTCACGTGGTTCGGATGAAACACGTAATAATCTGCAGCCCTCCTGACTGAGTGGTAGTATTACCCTTAATGTGGGAGCCCCATAGTGACGGGGATTGGACATGACTAAATTAGGGAGAAAATCAGGGAAAACATAAAAAAATAAAAAATCGTGCTGTGTATGCATTTATTACGGGACCAATGGGGTATTATAAAAACTTATAATACAAGTGATTTTCTGGTTCACGCACTCACTAACATGGTCTTGAACTGAGGTGTTAAGTCAGGTTTGTGTTAACAAAACAATGCCCAATATCTATTGAACTCTAAATGTACACCACCATAAGACATGTCATATTATGTTGTAATCAGCTGATAAATATTATATTAAATAATAATAATAAATCTGGTGTTTTCTCTCAAAAGCATGAAGACTCCAGCCAGGCTGGACCAAATGCTGTGCTTGTTAAGGCTGAGACATCTGATGAAGGCCACACACAGCAACAACTATTCATTCGAGAAGATGGTGAGTAGACGGGTAAATAAAAAATTATTAATATGTATTTTAAATTTAGAGCTTTTTGTGAGTAAAAAAATCAAAGAAAACCAACAATATTTGTAATTGGAAACATATCATAAATAGTAAAAACTGTTCAGTAGAAGCATGTATGGTTATAACCTTTTGAATCTGTCTCCCATTGTTTCACAGGAGTGGCAGAACCTGTGTGTGAGGGTGTAGAGGCAGATTATGGTGCTGCTCAAGTGGATAAAGTGGATGGTCAGAACTCCAGGACACGGCACGAGGCTTTGGAGGTCAGTGGATCTGACAAAGTGCTTAAATCTGAGCCACAGTTTGAGAACGCTGAGGGGCTATCCCAGGAGCCCTTGGGATTACAGGGGCAGGCAGAGTTTGGTGTAAGTGGGGCGTGCGCTCCTTTGGGGGAGCTATTTATGCAAGGGTGTGACGATGCGGACCCGCGTCAGCCATCTTGCTCTTACATGATGAGTGACAATAAAACTGAGAGCCGACCTGATCACCCCCCACAGAAAACAGAGATCATAGAAGTTGAGTCTGCAGAGGAAGGGGATGATGTCACTGTTTGGGACAGCAATAAGAAATCTACAATACACCAGACTTTGCAAAAGTTCCAACCGACAAGAATAGATCACCTTAATAATTTTAGCATGCCCTCATCACATGCCACCTTATCACAGTTGACCAGTGACTTTCCAGTGGTGGCATCAACATCTTCAGGTATACCAGATGTGGACAGTTGGCAACATGCCAAAGGCATTAGTTTATACCAGCCAAGAATTGGACAGGTTAGACATGAACGAGCTCACAACGAGAAACTCTTTACTTGCAAATATTGTGGAAAAGCTTTCAACCGCCCCAAGAAAGTGGAGATCCATCAACGCATTCACACAGGCGAGAAGCCATTCCGCTGTAACACCTGCGGGAAGCTGTTTGCTGAGGCAGGAAACCTGAAGAAGCACCAGAAAGTTCATACAGGGGAGAGGCCCTACAGTTGCACCCAGTGCGGGAAGGCATTTGCCTGGATACGAAACCTTAAAACCCATCAGCAAAAATATCACCCTGATATGCTCACGGCAGAGGAACTTCTATCTCTTGGGCCGATCAACAACTGACCAAACTGACTTATGGACATATCGATGGAACAAGTTGCATGTAACTGTGGGTTGTTGATAAAATATTGTTACAGACACATGATGAGAAATAACAACACTGAATTTCATCCAACCAAGAATTTTGTAGTCTGTACTGCTTGATTTAAGTGGGGTTCACATTTTGTTATTTTTTTTTAAATGACTAACAGGATTTTTTTTCAGCTGATCAAAATACCCAAAATGTGGATCTATAGTTACTGTCATGCCCAGATAGAAGTGGTTTTAGTGGAATCTATTTGGAATTGTGTAACTCCCAAATAAACTTTGATTAATCCGTGCATTTGTTTGCTGTTTTGAAGGGAAAATCGCTAGTTTATACTATATTATTTTTCACAAAACTGTTACCATTATTTTTAAGGTTAGAAATATTATCGAAATGGCTTCAACTGAAGCTCAAGACTATCCAATAGAAGAAGTAAGAAAGGGTCTACACTGAAAATTGTCTTGGCTTATCTAACTGATAAACTCTGCTTTGTAGTATACCTCTTAGTCAACCAAAAAAAGAAGTATTTGTTACATTAAGTCATAACTATTTTGCTGTTAGCGAAATATTATCAAGCACTGGTTTAATTCAGTGGTCAATATTCAATAAAAAATGGCCCTTTGTAGAAATGTCTGAGCATGGGTGTTATTGTGTGTTTTAGTCTGGATATCTTTGGTAAACATCTGCAGCTATATGCATTTTAAAGAATAAAAAAAAAGGAGAAGCCAAGTATGAATATAAATGCACCAATCAACCATAATTTAAAATATAACATTAAAACCACCTGAGTTTTAGTTTCCCTGTTGTGCCACCAAAACTGCACTGACCTTTCTGTACACTGACTCCACATGACTTTGGGGGGTGTTCTGTGGTGTCTGGCGCCGGGATGGTAGATCTTGGGTTACAGGGACCCGCTGGGATCTGGGGAGTTTTGGAGGCCGGGTCGGCAGCCTTGGGCTCTTTGCCAGATGGACCCATGCATGGCAGGCAGTGGTGCACTGGGTGTTCTAGTGCCTTTCTGTCATGGCCAGGGTTGGCTTTTTTGCCAGGTTTGTGCTGCATTGGCTTTTCTGTGGGATCAGGCCAGACGGTCACCACAGGCATAAATGAGCACATGCTCCTGTCACCTGTTTATTAGTATATAATCATTGTATAAGCGATAGCCAAAGGTAATGGATTGTACATTAAATTCTAAAATTTTTTACTCAAAAAAGCCACTAAACATCTGCCCTTTCCACTGCAACCTGTAATTAGTTAACAGTAGAGTGCTAGTTTTAACTGAATTCTGACGTAAATCCTAACAGTGTGCTGTAACATACATACTGGCAATAACACATACATGTAGTAATGTGGTGTACTTTTTTCAATTGTTTCCAATATTCCAGTATTAGCCCTTTTTTTTTTTTTAACCTCATGGAATAATCTAATGTATGAACCTAATGTTTGATTGGTTATGTTAAGTTTTCTTCTTCACAATAATCAGTTTGGAACCTACTGCAAAACATTTCTCTATTACAAGGCATCTGTGGAGGCCTGTCCTATCTTATGAACAATTTGTCTAAATGTGCTGCACTGATTGTGTTTGTGTATGTGACACCAGGCCTTTGTGGTAATGCTCAGTCTTTGTGTGTTTGTGTGCCTGTCCTTGTGTCGGTCTTATAGCACAAAAAGACTGATGATGAAGAGCCAGACGTGCTGTTTATCAAGGAAGAGCATTCGGAGCTCGAGGAGCAAGATACTCAGACACGTGGTGGCATGACCCTGCAAGACGGTGAGTCAAGGAGAGTAAGGGGAAGTGATTAAACGTAGTAAATAGGACATCTGAGTCAATTTGTAAGGATGTAAAGAATAGTAACTGGTTACTATGAATTAAATCCCCCCCCCCTTTTTTTTAGTTTGCCGTCACTTAATTGTGGTTTTGTCTACTCCTCAGGATTTGTAGAGTCCAGCACAGACGTTTGTGGAAACGGAGTCTCTTCCTCACCTGCACAGATCACATTAGCCCTCAGTATGCAGGAGGTCAGTGTGGATAATACACATCACAATGGAGCTGTCAATCCTGTTCTTTTCTTTACATGTATTTAAAGCTAAATTCAATTTCCTCAATACTTAAAAGTTTTTGTGTTTTATTCTAAAAGAAAGACTTGTTGATTTTTGTTGTTTTTCAGCCTCACGAGTTGGAGTCGTCCCTTGTGACGGGTGAAAGCCGACTTCAAGAACAACAGCAGGGAACTTCCAGTCAGTCAACAGACATGCAGATTACGATACAGAGTAAGGCATATTTGCAATGATGATCAAAAACCAGTTGCTTTACTCAGTAACTTAATGTGGTACTCATTTAGTGACCTAAAAAAAAACATATTGTTTCATGGGTGTACATACAATGTATTGAAGAAAAAAAATTAAGAGGAACAAGATTACTGATGCCTTACGTCTGTTATCTAGATGTGGTGGACTCCCAGACTTCAGGGCCTGTGTGTTCACGTGAGCCAGCTCTTCCTCAGCGAGAAGTCAAAGTATGGGATATCCCCAGTTCCCAGTCTCATCTCCAAGGGCCAGATGAGAGCAACAACCTCACACTCTCAAACCAGAATGCTCAGAGAAAAACAGTAGCGTCTGTTGATGTCCTAGGAACAAATAGCACACTGTTTGAGAGAGCCAAGGAGCTTGAAAGTTCTTTTCCACGATGGGTTGCAAATAGCCCCTCTGAAAGTCAGCCATCTTGTTCTTATATAGTGGAAGTAGAGCAAGACCAAGATTGTGTTCTGGTACAGCCAGGACCTGTGTCTGTTAGAAGTAGGCACAAAGGGGCTGAGTCAAACAGGCTTCAGGATACCAGAGGGCTTCACAGGGGGGAGGCAGAGTGGAGTACAGTCACTGCTTCAAGTCAAGCCCATCCTCAGCAGTTCAGTCACTTTAACAGGACTAGATTAGATGCAGCAAACCGAGCAAATCTCACTCAGGCCATCCCAAATGTACCACACCCTGGGGTTTCTCTCGCTGGGCTACAGCTTCCTAGGCGCATGGAAAAGGGCAAGAGGAAAAGTTACATCTGTAGGTTCTGTGGAAAGGCTTTTACTGGACAGTCTAACTTGGAGGCTCATCAACGCATCCACACTGGAGAGAAGCCTTTCAAGTGCGAGACCTGCGGGAAGCTTTTTACAGAAGCAGGGAATCTGAAGAAGCATCAGAGAGTTCATACGGGAGAGAAACCATTTGTGTGTAATCGCTGTGGGAAGCGATTTGCCTGGATCTGCAATCTCAGGACACATCAGCAATCAGCTTCCTGTGGTGGAGTGTGAGGGACAAAATTGAATCTATTCAGTCATATGGATACAATGCCAATATTACCACAAATAATCTATGCGGTAATATTGGTAGAAATGGTTTGATACATGGAATCAGATTGTTCTGATTAGTAATTATTAGACAGTGACTAAAAGCCTTTAAGGACATAGTGACAGAAATCTACAATGTGGAGTAGGGCTGGGCAATATGACAATTATATTGATATCTTGATATAATAACCTCATGATGCACTTTTCATCTACAGCATTAGGTGTCAGTGCTTTCTGAACTGTTACTTTGAAATGTAACTGACTTGAAATGATTTTGTACCAGTTGTTTCATTTCCCTTCCATTTTCCTTCATTAAACGTTTTAGACTAAAATCTCCGAACATACAGAAGCTTGTGTTGGCCATGTTTGTTATCAGAATCTCAGAAGAATTATGTTGTATATCATGAAAGTGTCTTTAAATATCATGATATGATATTTTTGCCCTATCGCCCAACCTTAGTGTGGATGAGTGAGGATAAACAAAGACTGACGTTGTAAAAGACACATGGTGCTTTCCTCTATATTGGTTCGGTGCCTTAATTGTTACTGTAAACTTGGTTTGTTCCAAGATTCCAGAATTTGCAAACAATATTCTACCTCTTGAATTTTCCTTTGGACAAAAACAAAGCAATATGTTTCAACCAGATGGAAGAATACCCAGTTGTTTAATACCACAAAATGTTCATCTGTCAAATTCTGAAAATTATAGCAATGTACCATAAACTACAGTGTATGCTGATTCATTGTAAAATAAATAAAATCCCATTAAATGTTGCAGACATTTGTTAAACAGATGTCAATTTTTGAACACTAATATAAGTTAGGCTCCACAGTGTAAATAGTAAAAAAGTCACTCCATAAAGTCTTCTGCTGGACCCTAGACATTCAGTTGGGTTAAGGCCAGGATGGACAATTCATGTGTGAAAATGAGTTCTCTTGCTTACAGAAAAACTCTTTTCTGGTGCTTAAGATTTGAATCCTGAAATATGCATGTGCCATCAGGGAATAAAAAATGCAATGATGGGACAACCTGGTCCTTTAGTACATTTAGGTCATCTGATTTCATTTTATTGTCACAATGTTGCTGAGCCTAGATCTGACAAACTATGCATTGGTCACTCTTGTACTGAGGTCACTATGCATGATGGATGCATCTCGTTTGCTGCAATCAATGATATTGACACAACGTAAGCTAATTTCAAGGCTGTAATGATGTTAAATGTTTGCTTGGCTCAAAAAAACATGCCACAGTTTCTAATTAGCACTTAAACTTTTGTAAAATAAGAGAATTTAGAGTATGCTTCAACCAAACTGATCACTGACCTGTAAAGTTTTAAATAAAGTGTTTTAGATATTAAGATAACTGGTTTTAATTATGTGCTTTAAATGCTCTTCCACATAAGGTCATATTTTCTTACATTCTGTATTTTTTGTGTTAAAAAACCATCTCATCATAGTAGGTCTTAGTCTTTAGGCAAATACAACCCAAGACATAACTTGGAGAATACTGTTTCCACTGGATTTAAGAGGGTAAGTTTAGCCAGGTGGTGCTAAGAATAATGTGATTAATTGATCATCAGCAGGTGTGCAGACCTCTATAAAAGCAGACTTTTAAGCCATTTGCTAGTCTGGAGCATTCAGATGTGTGTTACCACAGTGTCGTGAGGGAAAGATAAAAGCAATGGTCTTAGAAAAGCAATTGTTGCTGCACATCAATCTGGAAAAGGTTTTTAGAAAACCCTATGCCAACAAACTGGAATTCAATGTTCCATAGTGAGAAACATGATGCACAAGTGAAAAGCATTAAAGACAGTTGCCAGTCATCCCAGGACTGAATGTCCCAGCCTATTCACCCCAAGGTCAGACTGTTTTTTCTCTTCTTTTTAGTTGGGGAAAAACCTGGGGGAAAAAATGCTAAATGTTGTTTGTCTGAGGTTGTATTTGCCTAATACCGAGACCTGCTCGATGAGATGGTTTTGTTTTTACACACACACAAAAACAAAATTAAAAGAGCCGATACTAAAGTTTGAACATGACTGTGTATTGAAGAGCACTGGTCTATGACAACATAATTTGCAAATTAATTAACAAATATATTTTGTATCCAAATCCTCTTCTGTCTAAAAAATGAATCATGACTGCGGTTGAATCATGGGGGTACAAACGCACACGAAGGGGGAGGGGAGGGAGGGACAATGGTTTGGGAAATGATCACGTGCTTGGATGGTCGAGTCAGATGTCCACAAACTCGTGGGATGGCGCTTAGTAACTGTCACGGGGAAATCCAAATGACGTAAAACCTTGGGGTTTCTTGGTTACGTCTTTTTTTTTCTTCTTTTACGACTACTAGAAAGAAGATGATAGGGAACGAATAGGACAGTTAAACAATGCGCTCGCAGCCCGGCTAGCTCAGTCGGTAGAGCATGAGACTCTTAATCTCAGGGTCGTGGGTTCGAGCCCCACGTTGGGCGGTCGCTGTTTTTCTATTAGAAAAATCCGTTGAAATGCTTCTAGAGTAAAAGCACAAATTTTTAAAACAACAAACAGCAACACATTTTAACACTTTCAGCACACGTACAGAGATCAATACATGCAACCAGACAAATATGTCATTTTATGTCAGACATTTTAGTTATTTCTGTGCTCCTAACACATCCGACCTCACTAACATACTTAACGTGAATTACTTAATATACATGTTTGCATGTATATTTAAAATAATAATAATTGAAAAACGATAGCAGAGGATGGTTTCGATCCATCGACCTCTGGGTTATGGGCCCAGCACGCTTCCGCTGCGCCACTCTGCTTCTTGAGCATTCGTCTCACATGTTAACATGTTAACTAGTGATATGATGTGAAAGTCTTAATACCAGTTATCACGAACTATTGATTTCACTGTGAAATTTTTTTTTCACACAGGGCCAGTAAAGTGTGATAAATATGCAAAAAATAATTTAAAAGGGGGGGGGCATATACTTTTTAATAACAATATGTTTTATGTATATTTATATATATTTAACCGAGTCTTCTGTCCAAATTAGAATATTTTACTATTTTACTATATTAAGAATCCAATTTTTTTTTATTGTATTTTATTTTAACTGACCTTTCCGTTCACATGTTTTCGGCTGTATGAGTGTGAAATTGAAGTACGCTTTTACTGAATAATTGTAACTAGAAAATAAAAAACTTGATATACGAAAAAACTTACATTCCCTGACCGGGAATCGAACCCGGGCCGCGGCGGTGAGAGCGCCGAATCCTAACCACTAGACCACCAGGGAGGTAAAGGAGTCGTGGCATCTAATTCTATTTGTTCTTTGCACGATCATATTAGTACCGTTTATTCTTTGTCGTCTTTCTACATTTTATGCAAATAATTTTCATAGTGCACTCAACCATGTTTTTTTATGACATTTGCTGTATAATGTGCATTAGGGCATATATAGGTTTGTCTGTATGGATTGTATAGATAGTATTGTAAGTACTTGTATGGACAGAATTGTAAGTTGAACCATGGTTGTCGCTATTTATTTAACAGCAAAGAAACGACTGTTGCGCGAAAAACAAAACTTTCAAGGATTAAAAAAATAAACAAAACTGCACACCAAAATCCCACCAGGGGGCGACAATCTCCCATATTTTTTATGTCCGTTTTATGTTAAAAATATGTTTAAAAAAAATAAAAAAGCTATTACTACATTTTTGTAATAAAACAAGTTAAATATTTAAAGGAAATAATAATCTGCCTAATTGCTAGCCAGTTGTGCCAATTAACAATATAATTGTTATTTTAAACTATTATTATTATTATAACCTACTATGTTGTGCTAGCTATTTATCTTCTAATAATAATAATAATAATAATAATAATAATAATAATAATATACATACATACATATGATGAAACATAGCTTAGAAATACAAAATTCAAATTGAAACACACGAGCAAGTCCAGATATTGGTTTAAAAAAGCTTCGGAGTGGCCTAGTCCAGACTTAGAGATGTTGTGCATGACCTAAAACAGGTTAAACCCTCCAAACCCTCCAATGTGGCCGAATTTGATGGGCAAATACTTTTTCATTACAATATGTTTTATAGATAGATAGATAGATAGATAGATAGATAGATAGATAGATAGATAGATAGATTTTATATTCTATACCACAAAGTATTCTTTTACCAGACATTAAAATACAGTAATATAAACAAATCAATAGAAATTATTCCAAGTACTTAAACTTAGAAACGTCTTCTGTCCAAATTATAATATTTTACTACTATTAAGACTCCACTTACTAAATGCTGTTATAAGAGCGTGTGGAAGTATAATAGCGCCAAAAATCCTCAAAGCAAAATAGCAGGTTGAAATACATGAATTGAAAAAATCCCTTTTTCCATTTACAATGTTTGAAATTTTTGCCACTACAATTTATTTTGGTTGCATATTTCACTTGAAATGTAATTCAAGCATTTAAAATTCAATGCAAAAATATCCAAGTTACTAAATTGCAGTTCAAAAATATTTTCAAATGTAAAAAATACAATCTACATTTTTTTGTTTTTTGAATCTTACAAATTCACGTCGCTAAAATTCAGATCTACACATCCGGGATATCACACGAAGAGCAGCGGCCTACCGATTGCTGCTGTCCATGCCGCAGTGCACTTTAAAGTCTGCTTCCTGCAACCGAGTGACACCAGAGTACTGCAGACGTCTGACTCTGTGCTCTGACTGGGGAAAGAAACTGATAGGGACAATTGAAGACAAAGAAAGAAAGAAAGAAAGAAAGACAGACAGACAGACACTTTATACTTTAATGATCCCGAAGGAAATTCCGGCTATCCAGCAGCGATAGAGACAGTAACAGTAAGACAGCTTATAGATTGCACATTGTACTGTACAGTCAGTATACACAGGGTAATGTAAGAACCGACCACAGTTACTAGTGCAATGATGGACAAAACTAAAAGGTATATAAAATTATATAAATAAAGAATATAAATTACAATAAAAAAGAGAAATTGGGTTAATTGCAGTGCAGCCGTTGAGGTACAATTGTATATGTGACAAAGTCACAGTGCGAATGGTATTAATTGTTCCAAGACTTATGACTTCATATTAAATATTAAACTGAAACTGAAATGTTGTAGAGTAATTGCGTTGTATAAAATAATTTGTGACCAAAAAAATGTCTTTTTTATTTTATTTTAATCAGACTGACATTAAAACGTGCTATCCACACGTTTTTCTTAATTACACAGTTTTTATGGTTTTCCTTTATTTATAAGCAGTATACATTTAACAAAGTGTAAACAGCATGTATGTTGTTGCTGCTGCTGAGAAAATTAGTCCCATCTTGTGACGGAATGTGACTGTACATTACCGAGCGCAGAGACAGAAACCCCAGCGCTTTGTAGAGTGACTGAAAGAGCGCTGGCTTTGCTTTGAATACAGAGGGGTAATTTTAACCGTTTATTGCGCAACTGGCAACCCAGCCTGTTAGTTAAGAGTGCTGCGTTCCGATCGGTAAGTAGTTTCTGAGAAGTGGAATGCACAGGGAGCAGGAAGCAGACATTAAAGTGCACTGCGGCATGGACAGCAGCAATCGGCACGCCACTGCTCTTCATGTGATATCCCGGATGTGAAGACCTGAATTTTAGCGACCTGAAGTTTATAACCTGAATTTTAGCGACCTGAAGTTTATAACCTGAATTTTGTCGACCTGAATCTGTAAGATTGAAAAAATAATGTAGATTGTATTTTTAACATTTGAAAATATTTTTTAAACTGCCATTTAGTAACTTGAATATATGAAACCACAATAAATTGCAGTGGCAAAAAATTTCAAACATTGTAAATACTCTAAGGATTTTTTTCAATTCAGATCAAATTGCAATGCAGAAAAATTCTAACATTTTTATTGCAACAATTTTTTTTTCAGTTCATGTAATTTAACCTGCTATTTTGCTTTGAGGAATTTTGGCACTATTATACTTCCATATTAAAGTGGCAGAATACATTTCTATGTCTAACAAAATGTGCATGACTGAACATTCACCGCCACTTTGTGTGAGTTAGCACATCATGAATAAAATATTCCTAAAGGGTAGAGCTTTAAAATGACAAATGTCTCTTTTATTAAGTTCTGGATTATAATACATCAAAATGTTAAATACACATTAAAGTAACCTACTGAAACAATCAAATGGTTTTGATGTTTGGTGAACATGAGGATTAGAGAGGATAGCTTTTCTTGGATTCATATCAACCAGCTAAAAAGACAATATCTCACTTCACTCTAATTTACAATGTAAAATGTTTAACCTTTCAGAGACAAATAAAAAGAACTGTTCTAAGTGCAGAAAGACTGTTTTTTATACTGTTTAAATCAACAATCCTCCACTCTCATCATCTCTCCTTACTGTCTCATCTTCTCCTGATTCTTATCATAATTCTCCTCTTCTTGAGTGAATGTCTCTCCCTCTACATGTTTCTGTATTTCTTTACTTTTTCTCTACCCAAGTTCCCTCATCACCCATGGCATAAGGTTGAGTAAGAACAGAAGTGAGGAGAGACACAGAAGACAGCTCCAAATCCAAAGATTAACTCTTGGTTTGTATTGTTCCCTTCTCCATTCCCCACCTCAGGAAAAAAATCCACTGCATTTCCTTTGTGAGGGGGTGTCAACACTGTCTTTTCCCAGTCATGCCAGGCAATCATGTCACTGCTTGTATTGTCATCATACTTAGTGGACATAGGTGTTGCATGTTCCTGTTCAAAGTTACGATACACATTTGTGTCTAACTCTGCAAAAGTATGTGATGAATCAGTCATCTCAAGGTTAGGGTCTTCACTTTCTACAGGCCGGAGGTCTTCGCCTAGGTTCACCCTTATCCACCCTGATCCTTTGGCCAATGTCCGAGTTCCACCTCCCTGTTTGTTCTCATCCATCTCAATGTGAGCAGTCACATGCTTACAGGTGGAGACCAGAAGCTCTGCTTTCACCAGGGGCCCTCCACCATCTCCTTGTGCAAGGACACGATGTGATGGGCCAGGTGTTATAGCAACCACAGACTCCAATAGTGAGGATAAATGTAGAGAGAAAGGGATTTCATTAAACGCAGAGATCAGAATGGTAGTGTCGTCACAAAATTGCAGCCAAACACTAAAAGAAGCTTCCTGAGAGACAAGAGTAATGAGGGAAAGAAATGTAAAAGTACAATTGTAGATAAAACAACAGAGAGGTAAAAAGAGAGAGAGAAATAATTGGCTTAGTGGGGATTGCACTTGTGCCCTACTTTTGAAGAGATTTCTTATCTTTTTTTTAAAACTTATTAAGAAAAGAATATGACACAAGTTTAGTCTTATCCTTATCTTACCACCGATCCATGCTGATATCGCTAAGCAATCATTGGCTATAATCAGTGACTTCACAACAAGGGAAGTTGCATTTCTGATGACCCGAACTCTGGCAAACAATACACATACAGTACACATACACACTCCCAATCATACACAACCGTCCATCCATCTATCCGGTGTCTATATGTCTTACCTTGTGTAAGGTCTTGGAGGGCCTGGAGCCTATCCCAGAAACATGGGTCACAGCGTGTGGTGTATCTTGGATGGGGTGTCATAAAAGGGCAAAAGTGCACACACACACACTCACACAACCAATCATATACAACCATCCATCCATCTATCCACCGACTATATCACTTATCCTGTGTAGGGTCATGGGGGGCCAGGAGCCTATCCTAGGAAAAATGAGTTCCACAAGATGGAGTACACCTTGAAAGGGATGCCAACCCATCACAAGGCACAAACACTCACACACCCATTCATACACAACCAGCATTTCGGAAATCATCTTTGTGGATTTTTTGGAAATCCGCCATATGTTGTTGGACAGTATGGGAAACTGGAGTACAGAAAGAAACCCCACTAAGGATGATAAGAACAGGCAGATTTCATGCACACAAACTGGAGCCAAGATTCAAGCCACCAAGTCTGATGATCATGCTAACTATCACAGTAATTACTGTAACTACTAGTACAAAGGTACCAAAAAAATTACGATAACTTACTTGTTCATAATTATTAAGTGTGTTATGAGATGTCACAGTTGCTGTGATGACAGTAGAATTTAAAGCACTTGAGGTGACTGACAGACAAAGACCACCAACTAAATGTACAGAAATGTCAGCAGGGGCCACAGGTTCAGAGGTCACAATGACATCAACAGTGCCAAGCACACCATCCCACTGACTAGATATCAACTGAGAGAGGATGAGAAAGTATAAAATATAATTCATAAAAATTTATTAATTATGAAGTTGCCTTAAAAGTAATTTTTTTTAAAGATTTTTATTTTTAAACTATCATAATATTAAAATGATGCTGTAACAAATAAATAATTCTCAGATTTATAGTTTTTAGATACGAACATTTAATGAAGTCACTCCAGGTTCTAATCCAATTACATAATTCTTCTCATGAAGAGCTGCAACCTGCGAGTTCTCTATCCTCAGGCAATCATGAACCAGGTCTGTTACATCCACAAACCAGTCACATGATCCAAGCATGTAGGTAAGCTGTCCCTGGCTAGACTGGGCACTAAATTGTGCAAGGATCTGTATGGTTGCCCTTTGATAAACTGGAGTGCATCTGAAAGAGAAAGTAAAAGAGAAGGACAGACAACAGTAGAGAGAAAAAAGACAGAGTAGGACAGTTTAATTATGTTAATTATGCTAAATTTATCCCTTCCTATTAGTTCTATTAGTACTCCATAAAAACTGAGAGCTCACAAAGTACTGCTGAATTCATTCATTAAATCAGACAGTCAGTCAGTCAGTTATTTTAAACCTCTTTTGTCCTGATCATGGGCAATGTGAATACAGGGAAAACTGGATTGCAAAGCGATCCACATATGAGATCTGAGATCTCAGAAGAAATTAATCCTTATGTTCAGTCATTGTTAAAAGGACCCAATCTACAGCCACAAAAAAAAAATTGCATTGTGTTCCAAGGACTGATGCATACCTGCTGTCTTTGTAATAGCTCCAGCCCTTAATAGGGCTCAGTACAGTGTCAGAGAGCGAGATACGAAGAGGAACTACTGGAGCCCATACAGTCAGGCATAAAGAACATCTAAGAGTGCCCAGAGAAAACTCCACCTCTACACAGATACTGCCCACCCCAGATTCACTTCCATCAACATAAGCAGCCGAGCAGTCACTTGATACCTGCAAAAATGAGACCTGCATTATAAGCACTTGCAACACAATAGCTTATTTAAAGCATATACTGCACATACATACACTTTAGAGCTAATGTAGCCTCACTGATAAGTATTTTTGATATGCTATAATGTACTGTATGATGTGCTCTTCAAAGTTATCAATTTACCTTGACAATGTCTTCATTGGATGATTGACAGTTTACTGATGCAGTAATATCTAATACTTTGCCATCATGCCCAATGGCCAGTACTACAATTGGGACATAAACTGGTTGGCTAGTAAAGATGGCTGTGTTCATTATTGTGTTGCTCTGTTAATGTAAAAATGAACAGAGATAAAAAATAATAATAATAATAAAGAGCATATTGGATTGAAGCCTTTCACAAACAAATATCAGTCCAGGTTAAGTTTATAGATGAAGCCTACAATCACCAATATGTTGCAACTTAACTATCAACAATCCCAAGATTACAAGCCTTATAGAGGTCCAAAGAAAAACATTTAAGAGAAAATGGAATATGCACAAGAAGGGACCTCCTTGATTTTGGGGATGTTTGAAGTTTGATGTTGCATTAGTGATGTACCTCAGCTATGGAAGCAATGGCCACTATCTCCCTGTCTAAAAAGGAGAAGAAAGATGTTACTGCCCCATGAGGTGAAACCAGTCGCTTGTTCATGGTTTCCTCCATCCACCAGTTTACTGGAACTGTCATTGCGACTCCTAAGCTTTTGTGTAAACACTCAACTGAGAGACAGGCCAGCAGTTGCAGAGCTGAGGTGCTGAACAAGAAGGAATTAGTAAAAAAAAAAAGAAAGAAAGAAAGAAAAATGAATTATTAGAGATGTTACCATTTATTTTTTCCATTCAGCAAACTCATAATGTACTGCACAGAACTAAACAAAATACATATACATGTATAGCAAAGCAAAATCCAACATTCTGGGCTTTTGAATCGATTTCTGAGAGAAATACAGTATGTGTATATGTGTAATATATTTTGGAAGCATTACACTTTTATACCATTATGGTATAACAGCTTTTAAAGCTTACCCACTTGTGTCTATTGCAGTACCAGATCTGTGAGAGATTATGGAAATTGTGTCATGTTTGGGGCCTGGTGTGTTCTGCACTTTAATGACCCAGAGGTGAGAGTTTTTGTGTGGATGAACTTGTACTGACAGTAATCCTTTCTTCACTTTAAGCCTAAGGGGGGGGGGGGGACTTCAGCACTGACTGCAAATTTTCAGACTAGTTGATCTAATGTGTGTGATTAGAATGACAACCAATCATACTTCACAATGAGGAAGTCTCCACTAAAATTCTCCCTTAGATTTATTGAGACTTCAACTTGTTTTCCAGCTCGCACAGGCCCCTTGTTGTAGTAAATTAGAACAACTGAATTCAGCCATAGCTCATCCCGATTATGTTCATTGGAGTAGGAAAAAACATGCACTGGTTTGTTAGTTTTGGTTTCTTTTTCCGGAAGAGCTACTGATCCAATGTAGTAAAGATTTCTCTGTGACTGCTTGCCTGCAGCACATCTTGGAGGTGACATCTTACAGTTTGTTTCACTACCAAAGGAAGAATAGTAGAGCTGGATCAAATCATTAAGGACTCCAGGTTTGGACCTAAGAGATGCTGGGACGTTTGTCTTCCACGGTCTGCGGTTATGGGATCGTAGTCTGTATGGATGCCGTTGTCTGACTCTTTGGCTCTGGTTTAGATGAAAAGTCTCATCAGGTTTAAACCAGTCTTTGGGTAAATTCATGGTGACTACACACAGCCCTAGTGGAGGCTTCTGATCATCATGGTGCAAGGGACAAATATAAAAAAAGAAAAATCAATACATCAAACTGTCTGAGCAAATCAATGCAGCAAGCAAAAGGGTTTCAAGTAAACAACTTGTTTAACAGTTGCATAACCAGTTATCTAAATGCTTTTTAAATGCACGATATGTAGTGCCTCACTACAAAAGTGAAATCCTGCAGCGCTTAAAACAGCAGTCATCTATTGATAGAAAACGGGCCAGATGTGGACTCAGAAACTTAAATTTTACTTAGTAAATAATTCTTTTCATATTCTAGTAGCTCTCTGACACTGTAGCCTCGGTTGCAGATTGTGCGTTTTGGATTTTCTAATCATGAATTTGTGTCAATTATTTAGCTGAGAAGAGAGAAAAGACTAGATAAAATGCTAGAGCCATAAACTCAGAAATGGGAAGATTTTTCATCTCAGTATTGTAAGTATAGGACTGCCAACACAGCTTGTTTAACAATAAGTCAATGAAAAAAAAATATATAGATAAATGGGCAATACAGTTTGTTTTCATTTTTGCTGTCAACATCAAAACTGATATCCCATCTGTTCAGTGGCCATGGTATTAGTCAAACGTGACGATGTGCAGTGACAATGTGAAACAGAATATAACCTCCGTGAGTTTACTTATTTTTTATTTGTAGACCTACACCAACACTTAATGATTACGCATTACAAGATAATCGTTAACATCATTCAGTTACGTTATTTGCTTACACAGACCTTTGTAAGCAGGCATTACATGTAAAGCTTATTTGGCAATACCTGGGTAATACATGATGCTTTCTGCTCATCTGTTTGTTTGAAAGCATGAAGGGTCACACATGTTCTTCTGCTTAAATCACCTTTCATGTGAAACAACACTCTGACTGTAAAAGGTTCTCCTTGTTCAGTCTCCCATTTTTGTTCGACTGACTTGGAAAGCAGGTATGCGGCAGGAGGTACAGAAATCAAACCTAAAGGTTCAGAAACAAGCTGGAGGAAACAGAAAGGCAAGGGAAGATCAGTGGTGGACGAATTTTAAATCCATTATATGCTGAAATTAATAATATTGGAAAAGTACCTGAGTCACAGAGTAGGACCCAAATGGAGCATGAAGGACTGGTTTAGAATCAGTTCCTACAGGAGGCACAAGCAGCAGAGACTGTGTAAAGGAGAAAGGGCTGGAGTTGGTAAAAAGGAGGCTCAGCTCAGCCTGAGAAACGGTGACAGAGTGCCATGGGGGAAGGACAGAGATTTGAACTGGCAGGGAAAGAAGGGGTGGAGGCTGGGTGTGGGCTTGAGTTTAAGGAATTGAGGAGAAAAGTTGTAGATCATATTATGTATTGATAAGAGAATTGACTTCTTAAACTCATATTTTGTATTTAAAAAATACTTTATAACATCTTTACTATATGCACAGTACTGTGCAATTTTTATATTAAATTAAATTATGGAGATTAAGTGAAAGAAATTTAAAATAAATGTTTAACTGTAACAAGCTGCAAAGTGTCTTAATATACCATTTAATTTTTATTTTTATTTTATGTAACAACCTGAGCAGCGATTTCCCCTCATTTTCCTCTCTCATCATTCAGCATGACCAGTATACAAATCACCAGCCTGATCATCTGCACCTATTTCTCACTGGTTTACATTGTTAAGTTTTTTATGCTTGAATGATTCTTAGAGCACTGTGTGGCTTAACAAAGAAAAGTCCTCTGAAACTGGTCAGGTACAGGGACTGGACTAAAAATGTGAGCCAAAAACGTAGCAAGGAAGCCTCGGAAACTATTCCTCAAGACTACATTAAAAATTACCCAAAAAATGTTTATGTGGAACAAAAATATGAAGAAATGAGGGGTGGCTCAAGTATGTGCATGTGTATACATGTATGTACTAGTATATATGTATATGGGCAGTAAAAAAAAAAAAAAAAAAAAGTAATATCTCAGATGTCCCATACACAGACGTAATATATACAAAAAATACAGAAGGATTTTGTCAAAACCATCATGGTAAACTGGGATTCCTTAAATGAATAGAAGCAGACACTAACAAAAGTATTTGATGCAAATCTGTTTTTTATATACGCATACAATGTATACAAATTGTGAACTTACAAAGCACCACAAAGTAGCAGAGAAATAAGATCAGTTTCATGGTCAGAAAGCAAAGTTTTCAACCACCATCACTTTATTCCTAAATCAACACACACACACACACACACAGAGAGAGAGAGAGAGAGAGAGAGTCCAATAATAGTCTAATAAAAATAAATAAATAAATAAATAAATACTGTGTGTGTGTGTGTGTGTGTGTGTGTGTGTGTGTGTGTGTGTGTGTGTGTGTATGAATATATGATAGAATATTTTTTCAAAACATGTGGTAAATAAATTGTAATGGTTTACAGCTGAGAGTTACTGTATGTTTACTCTGGCTGCAGCAAAATGAATTTATTTTCTTACCTCATTTGTTTGGTGCCCCCAGAATGTGAAACACAATCCAGAATTTTATTATATATTTTTTCTCACAATTATACTGGCCCAGCTTCCTGTTTTACCAGTTCTCTCAATCTATCCAACAATCGCTTTAATTTTGTATTTCTATTTCTCATTGAAGTATAACCCTTGTGTCTGAATTTTTTTCTAAATATTTTCTCTCTCTCTCTCTCTCTCTCTCTCTCTCTCTCTCTCTCTCTCTCTCTTTGTGTTCTGATCCTCCCTCTCTCACCCACAACATTTTTGATCCATTTAAAATGGTAAATAATCCCCTCTCTTTCTCACTGTTCCAATTCATATCATCCCCCATTTTTATCCATCTCCCTTTCTTTTATTTCTTTAATGTGGATGATCTACAAGGAAATGATAGCCCCACCAGAGTGAAAATACACGAAGTAAACCCATAGTTGAAACCTTCAGCTCACATACCACTGTATTTATGCTCAAAATGTTGTTTGTGTGATTTACAGCAAGGGGAAATAAGAATTCTGATACTTTTTTCTGCAATCATGATAAAGGTGAAGGAATGTCTTGAAGGTATGATATTATTAAACAACTCAGAGACGTAGTATATAACATATACAGCCCTATCACTACACTTGTACTGCATTATAATATAGGTATGGAACTATAATAATAGGCTTAAAATTCATGGAACCACAACAAATCTTCCTCTCACAGGAGCACCAGACAAGAATTTAACAACATGCTCTCAGACTAATTAAGAAAAACCAGCAACACTCAAAAAGATTTACAGGATGACCTGACAACAGCAGCAACAGTTACACAGAGCACAATGCCCTCTGAAACACATCGCAATCATCTCCGCTCATACAACCCACGCAATACTCCTCCGCTAAAACTGAGGTTCAGAGATGCACTTCTAGAAGCACTTAGACAAGTCAAAACTTGGTTGGAACAATATGCGCCGATCAGATGAAACAAAAAAGTAATCCTAGTACTTGTCTGGCTTTGTTAATGGAGGATTGTCAAATTATAAATCTATCGGAAGGCCTCTCATAACCTTGGGGAGTTGAGGCTAAAACTGATGACGTTACAAGAAACGCATTACATAGACGTCTCGAAGAGGTACTTGCCAAAAACGGCAGTGCAACAAGGTACTAACGTTCATTTGCAGTGTCTTAATATTTTTTTCCCATTTTCAAGTACGCACCTTTGTTTGTGCTTGTGTGGTTTCTTTTATATATATTTGTATAAGTACAAAATTGGAGGGCATACCATATAAATTGGAAGTTAAAGTATACTGAATAGTGCAAATGTGCCTAAATAATTATTTCCCACCATTGTAAATTAATATAAGTAAATGTGTGTGTGTGCGTGTGTATTTCCAATTGAGTTTAGATATTGTTTTCTCCATTAAGAAAAGTGAAAATTTCTATTTTACTCTTATTTGTACTATTTACATCCTTTCCCCACTGAAAATCATGAATTTTTGAATCTTGAAAAATTTAGTTAGATTTTATATAAACACTGTCTTTACTGATATATTATGCCTATATAAGAGCTTCATAACGCCTGGCATAAACCTTAATAAACTTTTAGAAATGGGTTTAAAAATAAAAGATACTTGATATTTTATTGACAATTAAAGTCAGTTTGACATTTTTATATTCCACTTATGTAAAAACAAGCCTTTATAAATGTTTATACAGTTTCATTTTAGTTTCTGCAACATTGTGACCAGCGGCCTTATTTGACGGGTTACCAAAGAGCAGCTCAGAATATTCCAGTATCCGATTTACTTAGTGATGATATAGAATGAGATTAGAGACAAAGATCTTAGCTTAAACCTATAGCAGTAAACCACACAAAGCAGACACTCACTCAGGATGTCAGACAATCGCAACCATTCTCCCACACACACCAACACAATGATAAACACAGCTGCTTATTCTTTGGCACTTATGTACTGTATTGTACTGTACTGTACATCCATGCTTTGGTGCTGCTTACCTAAAGCTGCACAACAAACCATTTTTCATCCATATGGCATATTTGATCATATAAAAATGCTAAATGTAACTATTTAAACAAATGTAACATAAGAATGTACAAATTACTTTATTCATATAACTCATTCAGTATTTGTATTGCAGTGCATGCCTGGAATGGATGGATGATGGAGGGATGTGCAGGAATTTATTTCCAGTGCTAATCTCTATGTGTAATCTGTTTGTCAGATGTCATTGTGCTCTGGTGTAACCTCATTCAAACTAGAGAGATAATCCGCTTTCCTGACCTGAGGATGAGGAAGAGATGGCACATACCCAACCCCCCTCTCTACCTCTCTCCCACACTGCTGTTAGAGAAGCACTGCTATAAAAAAAAAAAAAATTAAAAAAATCTATTTTGACAATACTAATGTTCTAGGTACTCTAGGGTCGTATAGAAATTAATCGAACAGCACTAACTAAATGTAAATAAATTATAGGAAGCTGAAACAAGACTATAAAAAATCTTTATTTGAAAGAGATACTACGGTTTATTATGAAACTGTAAATAATGAAATACTGGCCAGAATTCTGGATCCATAGGTATTTTTCTTATATAAAAACATTTTTCTTTTTATTTCAGACCAGAAAATAGCTTTAAAACTGAAAATAGAAAAATACAACAGAAACCAGACAACACTTTTTTGCCGTGGGGTCAACTGCAGTTAGTAGTCTATTGAAATCAGCCCAGAACAACTGCTGCACGGAAGGAGTAAATCATATTTGCGTGTAACAGCATCAGTTCTGTTACAATAAGAAGTGTTCAATATTCTTGTATTCAAGTGGCACAAAGTCGGTACAGTAAGTATTTTGCCTATCGATCCAAATTTGTGGGCCACCCTGTATACCCGTAATCTTGTGAAAATCCCCAATATTTTCACATTTAATATTTGATATTTTACAGTTTAAGTTATTTTAGTCACTTCACACAAATGTATTATTTTTTTATTCTAGTTTTCTAATTAATTTGATAGTGCTACCAACATATTAGAATCATTTAATATGTATCTACAACAGCCTTTTTAGTCAAAAATGTCTCAAAGTACTCAATAAAGCATCAGAAATATTTTTAGATGTCTTGTTTGCATTATTTAAACCCATATCATTTTAGGTTACAGTTAAATTCATAAATAAACTCATCATGAATATCATGGAAATTTTGGGGGGTTTCTGAAATGAACACAGGGTCAGAATTAAACATACATGATCAAAAAAGATACATACAGTAAACCATTTAACTGAATGTTGCATATAAAATATATTTGGCAGATACCTTTGGTAGCCCAACTACAAACGTTCTGGCAGATTTCTGGTTGGATATTGTACCACTCTTCTTTATATTTAGGGTTTGATAAATTTGTTGGCTTTCCTGTAGTGACCTGGTTTTTAAGCACAGTCACCATTTTAATACAAGTTTGAGGCTCTAAATGCTTAAAATTAACCTGCTTTATCCATTTCACAACAAGCATTGATGTAAGTTGAGGTCAATGTTCTATTGGCACAATCAATTTTGTTCAGGTTTCAACAACCCACCTGATTATTTGAGGTTAGGTTCAAGAATTTTGTGGTCTGCATTCTTCATTATTCTATCCACTTTGTGCAGTGCGCCAGTTCGACTGGCAGCAGAACAATTTCAAAGCACAGTGGTACCACAGCCATGTTTACGAGGTAATACAGTGCTCTTTGGATTGACTCTGTTAAACATCTTTCCCTCAGAAATCTTTTTCATTGTTCATGTGGTCAGCTGCAAACTTTAGATGAGCTTGAAGATGTTTTGTTTGGAGCTGGGGCTTCTTTTTGGACAGTGCTTTTTTGTTCAAACTCACTTGACAGTAAATGGTGATAATGCTTTTCCAACAGCTGCCAATTCATGGTGGTCCTGTGCCATGGTGATTCCTGGGTTGTTCTTGGCCATCTTAAGGTGTTAGGTGTGACAATTTGGGTGTTTTTCCAGAGTTTTTACCATTCTTTTGCTCAGATCTCCACTGAACTCCATGAACTTTGCCAGTGCTTTCCCAACTGAATTAGCATTGTCAAACAAACAGTTTTTGCTGATGTCAATCATGATTTATTTTGAAGATATTTCAGGACAAATCTCAGTAATACTAAATTGATTAATTAATGATAAATGTGTGCATGTGTATTTTTAACACTGGTATATACAGTAGATAAGTCGAATATTGCCATGCCATGGTGAATGTATGAAAACTATATATAGTCTTACATTTATCCCATATAGACATTATTAATCAAACATTATACCACAGTTAGTTCAAACCGAATAATCTAATTGGATGAAATCCATTCCACAAGTGGTGATAATAGATGATAATAACCCTGGGATGTTTAACTCTATGTATCACTCTACGTCCCAGATTTCTAATATCTATTAATTACACTATAACACTATACAACTTAATTAATTACACAATGGTTGGTTGCAGCATGGGTGAAAGTAGGTCAGTACGGTCCGCAGTATTGACGGGAGGGCAGCTGCCAGCCAAAAGCCACCTTCAAATACACTCACGGAAACACTTTCAGCAAGAATACACATCTGATACTGTAACATTACAGTATGTCATTTTAAACAACACTTTGTCTCAATAATAACTGCTTCTAAGTTGTTTCAAATTGCCTCGATTTTTTTTGCTTCATTTACACCGTAATCACAGATAAATAGATTTTAACATAGGAAGGGATTTGGGATTGAGATCTAACAACTAATCAAGGGCACTACTTCGTGTGTGGGACAAGTGGATTGTTAACCTTACAAAGTGCATCTTTTCATTGCTTATTTAATCTTAAAAATTTCAGGTGTTCTATAATAAATTAAATCAATAGAAAGTAATCCAGTTGGCTACAATAAGGACAGAAAAAGATCAAGTAAATCAAGAAAAGCCTACACAATCATTTTTGCCATTATGATAAAAGAATGGAAGGGAGAAAATAATGGACAGAAAATCAATGAATGAGTGAAATTTTTGCACTCTGTTGGTGAAGGAGCTCTTGTGAACCTGCAATATTTTTAGAGCGATAGAGAGAATGAACGACAGAAATAACACAAACAGGAAGTTAGTCCAAACATGACAGGAAACCACAGTTCTGCAAAGCTGTGCATTCATGCCTGTCTCCCATCATCACCTGCTCTCACACTTCCCCTCTTTCTCTGTCTACCTCCACCCAAATTCACACAATGGGAATCATGCTCTAACACACACAGAGAGAGAGAGAGGGAGAGAGAGAGAGAGAGAAGTAATATTTACAAAGGTAATGCTTGAAATTAAGTCCTACTTAACTGACATCGTGTAACACATTAAAGGAGTGAACCAGTTACTAAATAATCAACAATGAGTCAAATACTAAATAACCTGAAATTAACCAACACTTTTATACATATATATTTGTGTTTGATAATTGATTAAATTGAGACTGAAAAGCAAGTTTCAGTATTTACACCTGCAGTCCAGAGTTCAGCAAGCGATCAACATCTAGCCTATCCTAGGCTAATAATTTTTTACTTATTTGACCTATTTTGATTTTTCCAATTTGACAACCCAGTCATTGCATGTGTACTTCATTAACACTATAACAAAAATCAATAAATTAACAGTACTTATTGTTTATTAATTCTGGTGTTTATCGGTTATGTTATCTCGTGCATAAAATTGAATTCATTTTAAGAACTTCAAAGTAAAATATTACCAAATATTTATTTAAAAAAATAACACTGCGTCACATATTCTATCTTTACAACAGAATGCGTTAGTTAAAAATAAAAATAGATACAATGTATACAATATGAAAACAAAAACAAAAGACAATATAATAGACAGTTTAGTTCATAGCAAATCAGAGTAAGTTCAAGCAGATAAAGAAAAAGATGTTTAGGTTTATGAATCAATCTCAGGTTTAAAAACAGCCACAAAATAAATAAACAATACTCTTTAGCATTCTGTGTGAAAATTGTAGTTTTTTTTTTTTTTTTAAATAAAAATATAAATTAGTCGCAAATTTACTAATTTAAAAACCAATACTGACAGGGCATGTGTGTTAGATGAAGTAAAAGCATTCCTAAAACATGTTTATATATATATATATATATATATATATATATATATATATATATTAATTTGAAGTTTGGCAAAATTTGATGTCAGACTTGCTGTTTTGTTATCTTCATGTAAATTCAAGAGAAGTATTTTCACAAACTCCTACACTGTACGAGAGAAGTTTAAACACCATATGAGTCGTAGTCACTGTTCCTGTTCGACGAAGGCTCTCTGCTGGGATTTACCGTAAGTCTTTCCAAACCTGGCAACACACAAAAGTCCAATTGACTCAATGTGTCAAAGTGTGCATCAACATGTGTGAATGTGAGTGTGTGAGCACAGTTTATAGAAACGTTTCTCCGAAATATGCAGATGATATTATATGGGGGGGGGGGGGGGGGCATCAGATTCTTTTGTCACAATAAGAACAAGAGAGCAATCGGTTCCTTGAATTCTTTAAATGTTTATATTTCATATTTGATTAATTATCTGTACTCACAAACAAGCATAAATGCGTAAAGGACAAACACAGCAAAACAACTAAGATGAGCTCTTGTTTTCAAGACATTTGTAAAACCCCTATTTATTTAATCTTTTTGCACTGACAACTCGTAGCATGCAGTCGAGTTTGTACTGTTTTTTTGTATAATGCTATCATTTGCGACTTTTGGGATTTGTGTGTACTGTAGCTGTCACTATTTAGGTTTAAATAATGTTTGTGGGCATTCCTTGGCGACCTACTTAGAAGTACACTAATATATATATCTTTAAATTTATTTCATTTTATTTCCTTGGTTGTACTGAGAAAAAAGGATTTATTCCATTTCCAAAATCCTGATGCCTGTATTAAAACACACTTATGAAAAGAAAATGGCTAAAATAATTTTTTAAGGGTGAAAATGTACTTCAATTAAAGAACAAGGAGGAACTGTACTATTATTTGAGTAAGAAATGTTTGTACTCTTACTAACTCTATTAACGATGGTTTATTACCGGATGCAGTGTGCACAGTCAGCCAGCTCAGGTTTGCAAAATGATGCTTGTTAAAACTCATGATTCATCTGCTATTTTGTGCAACTACTAGTACTATAAAAATGTAAAATAAATAATAAAATAACCAATAAAAAAATTTAGTAAAAAAAAAAAATTTTATGAATTAAAAAAAAAAACTAAAATTAATTGTTAAACCTGAGGTACACTTCTGAACATGTGCCTGATTTGTTTCAAGACTACAGTATATGCAACAACGCTATATTAAATATTAAGACCTATTTTTTATTTAATGTGCTTTTATATATTTGACTTCCTTTGAATTTGATTTTCAAATATATTAGCAAAATATAGATAGATCCTTCAACTATGCCACTTTTACAATTTATACAGTTTTATATTCAAATAGTGTGTGTGTGTGTGTGTGTGTGTGTGTGTGTGTGTAACTCTTACCAGGATAGGACTGCCTCTTCGTTGTATTGTTATTGGGATGACTGGCCTGCCCTCTGTGGTAGGACACTTGAAAAAAAGAAAAGAAAAAAAAAACTCAAAGGGTGAAAGATATTGTGTGTTCTCACCTGTGCAAGAATGCTCATGTGTTTGTGTGAGAGAGCAAGAAAGCGTGTGTGTGTGTGTGTGTGTGTGTGTGTGTGTGTGTGAGAGAGAGAGAGAGATGACTCACCACTCTGACTTTGTGTTGGGCCGATCCAACGATTTTGCCGCTTCTGTGAAACTACAGTAAATTGAACAAAGTTAATCATATGTTGTATTTGTTAATGCAACATATGATGTAACTTTGCATTATATCTTGTAGTAAGCAGCAACAAGTAACTGAGTAATTAAAACATGTATCAGAGTAAATGCTACTGGTTCCTAAGCAATGCTGAATATGTACTGAATATTCTGTACTGAATATATGTACTGAATGTACACTTAAAGCTTTAGCAACTTAAAACCAAATTTCATTATACACATCTTTGTTTACAGTGAACATGAACACAGTGCAAAATCCAGGAAATGTCAACAGGTAAATGCATTTCTACTAGTCTCATCTGTAGCGACTAAATATTTTTACAGATCTTAACTAATATTTAGGATATGGTAACTGAATAATAATCGGAATCATACAAATTTAATAAGATTATGTGACTCACATCTCTTGCGCATAGCTATGTATGTCGGTTGTGCAAATCGACAGAAAAGGACAGAAAGAATCAGTGTAAGTAACAAGCCTGTTATTACTTTGTAGGACACCAGTTCTTTGCTGTATTCATCTGAAACAAACAAAAGATATATTTTAATATAAATACAGTGTGCAAAATATGAGCCTGTCATTTAAATGAATGTTTTACACACACAAACCTTTGCAAGTAAGAAATGTTTTGTCACACGAATGGTACAAGGACACAGTCAGGTTTTCATGGATCGTGTAACCTTCACATGTTCCTACACACCCATCAATCTTGAAGCCAACAAACTCTCCACATCTCCTCTCCGTACATAACTTTGTAGCCAAATTGGTATTCATAATAGCCTTGTTGGGACATAGATGTTTTGACTTTAGTGTAAAATTCATGGAGAAGTGTATGTAGCCTTGGCACGGGTTGGTCTTCTCACATTGCATGTTTATCCTGCCCATTGCAGGTGGCAATGGCTCAGGCGTGGGCTTATTGGTGATGCCAGGTTCACATGTAGGTGTGGGCAGTGTAGGATTTGTACTATTAGTAGTAGCATTTAAATTGGATCCAGTGGAAGTCTCATCATTTTGACCTGTAACAGAAATCAGAGAGACATAGATTACAGTATAGTATTGCAATAAGTATTGCAAATAAACTTAGGAGCAAATATAACTGTTTTAGACAGTACTTTCTGTTTAACTATTAAATAAGAATTAGGATTGAATTAGACCAAAAAAGAGGTTAGGACTTGTTGCTTGTAATCAGAAGACATGTACACGTTTCAGATGAACACTTTATTGGGTCTTATCTAAAGCACTTTTGTCTGTACTATGTTTGTTCATCGAACCTGCTCTAACTATACTTTCTATTGAAACATAATAATTAAATAATAATATAAAAAATGTTACTAGTTTTGCATGAATATGTATGTTTATGTATCATTTTGGTTAGGTGACGAAGGCTCTAGGTTGTTGATTTGGGGATCTGAGAATCCGGGTTTGAGCCCCGCTGTTGGTGGTTGCCACACCCCATACTTCCCAGCCACTGTATGCAGTGCCTGTCCCAAGCCTAGTTAGAAAAAAGTAGGGTTGTTTGTGGATCGGATGATCCGCTGTGGCGACCCCTTGACGGGAGCAGCCGAAAGAAAGTTATGTTAATCATTTCGGTTAAAATATAATTTTCCATAAGTTATCTATTATAGCTTAAACATACAGTTTCGCTGTGTTCTGCAACATTCACTCAATCCTGTTACTTGAATAACCTCAGATCCCATTAATCAGAGTTGGATGTTGTTCCATCTTACTCACAAGGTAATTTCGAACCCACAACTCTTGTGCCCAAATTATACATTTAGTATATTATACAGTGAGTATAATATACTAAAATATACATTATACCATTAACAGTGCTATACAAAAAAACAATATTGAGTTGAATTGAATTAAGTACATATGTACAGAAATATATGTAAAATCTTTACAATAAAGTTAGCATACTTACAACATTACCACTTATATAAGTTAAGCTCATTTTAAAAATGTGATAACACTGATAAAAATCTCTACCTTTTTACATATTTGCCATTATCAGCTGAGACAACATAGAAAATTGGTGGGAACGGTTGACATTTTTGTGTAAGTAGAAACGCATTTTCTTAGATAAAATGTTGAAATCAATAATTAAAAAAAAAAGGGGGTGACAAGGCGTATGCCAAAATGGCTGGCCAACTATGCAATCATCAACAGTCAAATTCTCAGCTCAACATCTTTGATTGAAGAAATAAGTGAATTAAGCCTGCAAAATTAACACATGCAATCTTTTGAAGACCTTCTTCCCAATATACAATGTCAAAAAATGTTTCATCATCCCTTATTGTCATTGTTGGTTAGCATAATTAAATGTGTTCAATTTAAATACTTAAGAATTAGAAACTAAAAGTGAGAAATAGGTGTACATGAGCTATGATATGCAATGTATAACATTTTATTTTACTAGGAAAAATCTATGTCTAATCACTGGAGACATTTTTAGCACAAAACATATTTTGTCTTACAGCTGACACGAACACTTTCTAAATGTAACTATAACAATTCACAATCTTACACTAACTAATTAAATAAAGCACTACCCGATAAAATATGTGTGTGGACAATGAATAAGTGCTTAAGTACAAAAAATAAGAGATTTGATCTGAAGTGGGTAAACAGTTATAAAACATCCTGTCAGTGTATATGAAAACTGAAATACAAACTCTATTTTAACGTGTAAATCTATTTGAATTATTATTATTAATATTTTTTTACAAACCAGTCCCCACTGTGCCAGTGACTGAGTGTGTTTTAATACCAAAACCACAACCGTCTAAATTACAGTTCCTGCTGTTGCCCTGTCATGACAAGCTCATGCAAGGTCATGACACACGATAAAACCGACAGCTGCAGCTTTGCACCCTTTTGTAGATTACATTTCAAGACATGAGTTCTTTTCTCTTTTTTTTCAATGTATGGCTTGAAAACAGCTGCACCATGCAAGCTCAGGTTTTGCAGGATTGTTAATGGTACTCGCAAAATCTAAATTGAACCTCTTATAATAAATACTGATTAATATATCTAGTATTTAACATTTTGGCTTTTACTACTAATATACGAGACCTAGACACTAAACAGAATTCATTTGCCGCTTTAAGTATGTTGTTTTATAGGACTATAAATACTACATTTTAAAATGACTCTCTCTGTAGAATTTATAAGGTTACTGACACATTTGACAAAACATTTTTAGTTTAGAGGCAATATACACAACATAGAAACTATTTTAATTGCTGATATAAAACATTAATATTAAACAATGCTGATATATTTGAGACATTAGTTGATAGAGTCCAGTACATGAACCAGAAATGACTAGGTGAAAATGACAAATGTCTAAAATAGTTTTGTTTTGTTGTTGGCAAGAAATTAATTCCAAAATCATTTACATTCTGTCTAGTAATATACACGTGTATATATATATATATATATATATATATATATATATATATATATGTCTAGTAATGTCGATGCAGAGTATCTGTGGGAATGTGAATTGTCTTCAAAAAAAAAAAAGTGTCCATACACAATATATTATACAAGAGCAAAAGAACAAATACATCGATTCTGAAAATCAGCTATTTAATCAGTCCTCATTTATACTTTAAAGTATTTTCCCTGCACCTACTCTGTACAAATTGATTTTATGAACAAAAAAAGAAGGCTATGCTTCCTGGACCCTTGAATGTTGCCAGATGCATGACTGGTGTAGATAACAATATGTTGAAAGATCGATGAGGACTTGAAATGATCAAAATCAATCTGTAAATTAGTTTGTATACAAACACGAATGACAATAACCAAAATAAAATTTTCTACAGTAAAAATACTGAAGCTGCAAAATGTCAGCGCATTCAAAAGTTCTTATTTTTCTTTTTTTAATTTTTTTATTACTTGATGACTTTACACATGGTCATGTGACACATGAATGAGGTGTGTACAGCTATAAGCATGAACACAGTTTTAGAATATATAATCTGAATATTGTAAAGTAGAGACCGATCAATCCATCAGTCCTATTCAGAATATAAATATTAGCAGAATATTGTGGATCAGTGTGGATCAATAGGCTGGTCATGACAAAATCAACATTTGTGCTTTGCTTACATGCACTCTTGTTGTTTTCATAGTTTGTACTTGAAAATGTGTTTTGTTTTGTAGTTTCTTTTTTCTTCCCCAATGTGTGGCTTCAACGCCGTTGTACTGTGCAAGCTGAGGCTTTGCAAGTTTTTAAGAGTGCATTCAAAATCGGATCGACCTGCATTTGTATTAAGTTATGAAATCTAAAACAACATTTAAAATGGGGTGAGTTCTAATCAGTGTTAAAGCAGATAAAGGAATCGCTTGTGGCTGTAAAGCAAGCGCTAAACTGCATTATGTTCCTGCATTAAACATGCAGTATTGTTTTACGAGATTTAAAACAATGCCTTAAAGAATTTTTCTCATTCGAGTTTATGTGGCACATTGGTGCACGTTTATAGCATTTGTAGCATAGCTTTCGTAAAATGTATAGAGGTAACACATGCCATTTTTTAATCTGCTGATAGAAAACATCATTGTAAAACTACGATAACTAATATAATCGAAATACTGCAGGGTAGGGCTCTGTCCATGAAAAGGCCTACTTGGAGCATTAGTATCACTAAAAGATTATGTAGTACTGAAGCTTTTGACCAGATGACTTCACTAAGTTTGTGTCTTGTCTAAAGTTTAATGCAGTTTTCTCTAACACATTTCACCAACTGGCTTCTCCTTATATGTGATTTAAATTCAGATAACTTAACAGATAATAGTTAAATCTGTTTCGGTGGCCTGTAGGGTTTCACTCAAGTGTCCTTAGATCTTCATCCTCTCTGATATAACAGATAATTCCCAATTTATGCTCCAGGTACATGTTATTGAAACATTGATCATGGCCCATGTTTTATAAAGAATGAAGGTTGTACTCACCGCCAACAAGGACAGCCGGCATGAGCACCAGCAGCAAAATGCAATCCATCAGTAACTGTCAGAAATACGAAGACACCAAATGGAATTTCATTTCAATTTACAAGTTTTTTTACACTCACAGGTAAACTACTGATAATAAATATATGATGTTTTCTGCCCTTTCAAGAGCATCATGCTAAGTTGTTATGAAGGATGTTATGTGAAGAATGCGCAGAATTAAAAGAGCACACCAGAGCAAAACGTGTAAATTTCCAAAACCACAGATCTTCTGCCTTTTAATTCAGCTTTGTTTATGAAGAACAAGTAAAGTCCTTATAGCTAAAGATACAATCATCATTAAACCACAGCAATCAACACAGAGTTTGCAACTAGCAATAGGCCCTGATCGGTGTTTAGCATTCAATCTTAAATGGCAGAGTGACTGCTGGAGATCCGTTTCAGGCCTAAGCCTCGACTAAGTAAAACAACTGCACTATTAGCAAATGAAGATTTAATGCCGAGTTTAATCATTATATAAAGCATTTACGGTTATGGGTTCTTCAGGGAACTGGAGGAAAATAAAACTCAATCTGGGACTACATGGCCTTTACCTTATTTAACCACCATCCTAAACCAAGACTTTAGATTAAAGTGAATCGTCTGTAAAGAGAGAATGAAAAAAAAAGATCAAGTTCTTACCTTAGCTGAAAAGCACATAAGGCAATGGATAGAGCAAGCAAAATACACATATGAAGTGAAAGGAAACAGGCAGAGGTGTTAAATCTATCCTTTCTTCATTTCTCCTCCCCCATCGTCTGTGTCTAACTCACTCTCTCCATACAGTGCATCTCCACATTTTGAATGTTGCTCTCTGCAAGCTGCTCCGCTTCCTCACTTCAAAGGAAGACTTGAAGAAAAAAATCTCGAACTTGAGCAAAAAAAGAGCCATGTAGACTGTAATAAGTGGGTGTTAACACAATGCGTGGCATAATAAACGAGGCCGAGAAACGGTGATGTAGTGTCGTGAGTAATTTTATCTATGATCATTTTTAAACAAACTGTTCCTGGGTTTTTTGTGGAGCCAATGCATGAAGCACAAGATGACTGAGTGAATTTTTCTTTACCGTATGTCCTGTTTAGATGACTTCAAAATTTTACTTTTTAACTGCTTGTGCATTCTGGGTCCGAGTATATTGTAGATTACTAAATGAAACAGAATTAAAATTTATGACAACAATTAAAATTAAACACGACACAACACATCTTTGCGTAACTTGATTAGGAATTTTGGAACTTGACCCATTTTATGACAACATAATTTCTGTTTTTGTTGTTGTTGTAACTAGACAATAACAACAGATGTCAATTCAAGGTGAAACACAGAATGCTGTGATGCAAGTCCAATACCCAGTCGCTCATCTTTTTTTTTCTCATCTTACTATTGCTCATTTCTTCTTTTTTTGTTTACACCCTTTCCCTATCGCCTCTTTCCCCTCCTTCACTCTCTCAGTCTTTGTCAAACTTCGCTCTGTTGGTTTACCATGCCGTAGCAGTGTTGAAAGGCCCCGTAAAATTTTGGTTTGCCAAACAAAAATCCCCGAAACACCTCCTCAAATCTCGATTATGATTCAGTTTTAACTGTATTTCAATACACTTGGAAAGTGAGTCAAGGTGACTGTTTGTTAATCTGCCTAATTTAAATTCTTTTTAATTTTTTTCTAAACCTGAGATTTAACAATGAATGTACAAACCGTGTTTAAAATTCCTTATAAAGAGTCAAAAGTTTAGTTTTATTAATTTTTGCTTTGAAATTAAATGCCTTTAATTAGCAAGGGCAAAACAGGGCATCGCACTCCCTTTCCAGGAAATTACTGACTCACACATAATGCAGACAACATCTTTCATAGATCAACTTCAGTGTTTAATATCCACACCAAAGGAAATAAAAATAAAAATAATACACGTAACAGGCTACAGTCATCACCATCAACCCAAAAGAATGTCTTTCCTCTAATGCTGCACATCACAGTGTGCGACTAAATATATACCCCATTTCCCATTTATTTCATGTCAGCTTTCTCCTTCGATACAGGTCCTGAGGACGGCCTGTAGATGACAGGGTTTAACTCCGAACCTGAGTGTTAATTACTGAGTTTGTTAATTCATTAAAGCCATGAGGTTGGTTGGGGATACATCTAGGTTTTTTTTTTTTTTAATTGCTTCCAAGTTGAAAATAATGACTGCTAAAATAAAACTCAAACATTTACCCAGAGCATCTTTTCTAAAGCTGGCGGTTCGCAGGCTCGCCCCCAGGCCCTTGTATCGGAAGGACGATAGCGGTTATTGTGGAGTGCAAATGTGATTCAAATCGGTCATTCTACAAGCCAACACATAGAAGACACACACTCCAAAAAGCGGGGTGCTGCAGGGGAGTACATACAACCTCCACAGATACATAAAGCCTTCATTTACATCCGGTCCATGTCATGTGAACCAGAAGTTTGGCGGTCATTAATACCATTCATAACTGAAAAAGCCCTAATAAATCATTGTAACAAAAAACTAAGGGCTAACTAAGGGTAATCTTCATTTTACAACATTTTCAGTGTCAAGCTGCTTATAGAATGCTGCATGTAAAATCCAAAGGATGTTATGTAGCTCAAACTCCCTTGCATGCTCACTGTGCTGTATTATAGTTTCTTCACCTTAAGCACCACCCCCATATACTGTGCTATAGCAAATAAAGATAATTTATATTCACCTTGTTTTTAATTTAGCATTACTATTATTATTATTATTATTATTATTATTATTGTCTGTTTATTTAAACAGTCCCTCCACGTAATTCCCATTGTTGAAATAAGTCGACAAGCTGTACACGGAAAAAGGGAGATATGACAAAAAACAAAAAGGTTAAGAAAGAGTGAGGGAGAGAAGAGGAACATAAAGTCATTTCAGCAAACAGGAGATGAATGGGGAAATGAAGGAGCAGGTTCGCTGTTGCATTAAATTCAGAACTGACTACTCTTGTAACAAGATGGTCAAATAAAGCACCCGAAATAAAAGTACCAGAAAACCTGGTGTTTAGCATATAGACATTTTGTATAGTAGTCTGTGTCTTCTGTCAGTGGTAGTGGTGTTACCTTCTGGGTAAAAAAGCAGTTACACAAACCAGAAAGGAGACATTGACAAATGGGTGTGATGAATAAGTAGTGTGACATATTTCATTACTATTTAAATAAAAAAAACATTATTCTGAATTATGGATTGTAGCCATATGAGGCCAAATAGCAACACAATTCCATTGAATTATATTAAACATAATGGCAACTTCAATCAGCACATCCAACACTTTGAAATCTCAGATCTGAAAACATGCTAGAACAGCCAGGAACTGAACCAAGTCCAAAGTGGACTGATGTCCATTTTGGTCTCTGACAGTTTTTTGGATCAAGTCTTTCACTGAGGTGTCAGAGGGGAAAAAGAAAAAAAAAAAAACACATGGTAACCCACTGTCAAACATTTTGTGCAAGCCTCAAACAGGAAGAGATAATTTGGGGGTATGCAAACCACAAATCTCAGTGTCAGTTGGAGGCAAAAGTGGAGAGAGGAAAGAGACAAACTAGAGATTAGGAGACACTGAAGGGGCAGGGGGGGTTTGGGGCGTGGGGGGGGGGGTCTAACTGTGGTTCAGGAGTACGGCTGTGGTACACCGAACCCTGGCCTATAGAGTGGCCTACCTGTAGGTGACTGAGATGGGGGCACATGGGAGCCCATAGGGTAACTATAAACTCCATAAGAGTATGGGCTGGGGTAGGGTGCATTACTAGGGCCAAACTGGCCAAACGGTGGACCTTGGGCAGCTGGGAATGCAGGTTGGGTGGGGTACGGGCATGTGGATGGGGCAAAGGCAGGCCGAGCAGCAGGGTAGCCTGAGGGAGTAAAAGCCGCAGCCTGATTTGAGTAGGGCTGAAAAGCACCAGAGGGGTTGGAAGGGGCAGCTGTAGACACCGAACAGGGCTGGTTAGGAGGAGAAACAGGGTACGGTGTGTACGGCAGGGCACAGTTGGGCGGGTTGTTGCTCGCACAGGGTTTCTGCTGTGGCTGTTGCTGGGCTTGCTGTTGTTGCCATGGTGACACTGAGCCAGCCTCAGGATTGGAGCATGGCTCTGATGTCACACTAGACTCCACGGCACCTGGGTTCTTCTGGCGCAGGATCTCTTGCAGTTTCTCGATGCATACACGTCTTCGGTGAGCGAGGCAGCGAAGAGAGTGGAAGCGCTCTAGGAAGGAGTCTAGTGACAAGGAACCTTCTAGAAACTCATCAGCTAGAGCCTGCAAGAGTGCAAGAGTAAGCCTTAGACAACATCTGGTGTAAGAAGGCAAGTTAATTTATTAAAGGTAATACGAATTCTGAGAGCTGAACAAAAATGTATATAGAGGTAAAGATATGAAATACAAGTTTAACAACCTTGAAATACCACTAACCTCTGACTCTTCCTCTGTGTTGGCGCCCTCTACCTGTAGACGAGACAATAACCCGTCAGGAGACACCTGTCCCATAATGCCATCTAGAAAAAGAAGCATAAAAGTAGGGTCAGAGAGAAAAATGGGAGCAACAGATAACTGAAAATTGCAGCTGCAGTTCACTCTGAGGACAGTAAACTACTTTTTATGCCTCAAAAAGCTTTTTTTTTTTTATTGCCTATGTGACATAAGCTGGACCGCAGAAAAAAAAAATCAGATAATAACAAATAGAGCATCAGTTCTTGTTCTTAATGACAACTATTCTAAAAATTTAAGATTCTTCTGTTTACGCTGCACTATCACATACTAATACCCATGGATTAGGTTTGAGCCATTGGTTCAGTTGTTCAACAAATTCATGTTGAGCACGAAAATGCCAGTTCAATCCACAATAGACTGAAACTAAGAATACCTAAAAGTCAGTCTGTGCCATTGCATAATAAACAGCTGTAGAACAATAACAACAAGATCAGATTCTGACAGTAATCCTCACAGCCGATGAGTCGTCACACGTATTTTGACTTCTTACTGACAAAGAAATTCATTCATTCAATTTCTATACTACTTATCCTGTACAAGGTCATAGGGGCCTGGAGCCTATCCCAGGAGACTTTGTTTACGAGTCAGTGTACGCCATGACCAGGATGTCAATCCATCACAGAGCATGCATGCGCACACACACAATGTGCCATTTGGGAACATCAATTAACCTAAAAAAAAATAAAAACATGTATGTATTTGGGAACTGTCGCAAAAAATATTTGTTTTGGAACCAAACTGCCTTGGGTCAACGGTCCACGCTGGTGTACGAGTTGGTTCTTAGCACACGTTTGATGACAATGCACAATACATTATGTTATATTGCCCAGCTTATAACGCCTTACTTATTACAGCATGATAACACAAAAATCACAAAAAAAAAGTTGTCTCAGATGAGTTCTATGACAATGAGTTCAGTGTTTTTCAACAGGCTCTCTAATCACAAATGTACAACAGCAGATTGATACCATGAACATGTAGCTGACAAATTTGCATCAATTATGTGATGCCAACATGCAAACGTGTACATGTCAATAATCTCAAAGAAATATTCTATGCAACAAATTATTTATTTTTTTTATATTCTGAGAGTCAAGATGATAAAGAGGCTGGTGAGTATATAATAGTTCATTCACACTAACCACCATAAGAATACAGCAATCAGACATAACAGTACCCATATACAGTACTAGTAAACTGGTGTCAGCATCCAGTCTGATACCATAAAAAAAAAAAAAAATAGTCAATGCAGCACAACTCGCCCAACTAGCCTCCAAATTCCGCAGATCCCAATCTGACTGAGCACCCACGGAATGCACTGGACAAAAAAGTTTGATAAACGGAGGCCTCACCCCGTAACCCACAGCATCCAAATGATTTGCTGCAAAATGTCCTGGAGCCAGACATTATAGCACACCCCCAAAGGCCCTGCAGAGCTGCCCAGGCGGCACGAGAAGAACCCACAACCTAGGGGGTTATAATGTTAATGTTTTAATGTTATGGCTGATTGTTCTATTAACAGTCAACAAGAAAATGTTTTATTTTCAAAACTAATATATCTGTTAAAGAAAATAAAATGCACTCTTTGGTGTGTAGTACTGCTGAGTACTTGATGTTTAACACTCACAATTAATTTAAGAAACTCGTACAAGCATACACAGAGCTTGTATTCTCAATGAGGTCACTAAAATGGAAAAACTGAGAAGAGGAACAGAAAGTCTGTCCACATTCTGTGTGAATTTCATGAACAAGGTGGTGAAAGTAAGAGCACAACCAAAAAAAAAAAAAAAGAAGAAAAAAAAAAAGCCCAGTCTGTATGATTTAAGATAACAAACAGGACAGTCTTGCTAAGCAACATATTGCTGGACTGGTAAAAATGAAAACGTGACAGGGCAAAGCAATCATCCACCCTGCAAAATCTTTGATTAGTTAAGATTCTAGTCAAATTGCCATCATTGCATGTTCATAAAACCAAAATGGTTTGTGGATACATAAATAACACCATTAATTATTTCATCTAATGTTAATGATACTACTTTACCAGACAGCTGGTATTCTCTCTGCATCATGACACTGTGGTAAAATTTAGGATCTGAATAGGTTTTCTTTGAATTATATTCACAGTACAATGCCTCTAGAAGAAACCTCATAACACTATTATATGCCAACACCACCTAAATTTAGTACAAGCGCTAGCTGCGAGGTGCACAGCAATTTCTTTTCATCTCATAATAGAAGCTTCTTAACAATAGAAGCTATTGCTGTTGCTTTTACCCTTTGCTTACATTAACTTCCTTTTTTTTTAACCAGTTCTCCTTTCTTTACTGTCAGCTCCTATTAAGTAGTCTGTCTTACACGTACCCAAAAGTGTTTTAATAAACATAAAAAAAACTGAGATTTTATAGGAAATTTTGCTAAGTGACAAATTTTCACTTTTTTAAGTTCAGTTAAGACCTTTACTATTACTATTATATTTCCTTCCAAATTCTATAACATGTTGTTGTTCAAAAATGTACAATTCCCATTTACCCATCTTTAGTTTTTCATTATCATGTGCAGTATAATTTAACAATATCATGTAGTAAAATCATGTGCAATATCAATTAGCAAAATCATGTGTAATATTGCTCTTCATTGTTGCTATGTAAATTCTACATCGGAATCTGGTTGCTGCACTCTACTTTGTTGGTTGTTGCATTCCAGCTTTGTCTATCTTATGTCTAGTTTGGAGATTTTTTATTTTTATTATATTTATTACTTCACCTCATTGCATGTTTTTTTTTCTTTTCTTTTTTACTCTTGGAGCATCTCTGGCACAAGAATGTGTGTGACTGCAGGCTGCCAGGAGTTTGGGTCCTCAGCAATTCAAGATTCAAGGTTCAAAGAACTTTATTAATCCCAGAGGGAAATTGATTAAATGTAACTTTCCCCACAGCAATGCCTACTTGTGTGAAGTCATAGGTCACTTGTGGCCAGTGTATTATCTGGAAATGTTTTCTTCTTTTAGGTTGTATCCCATAGGCCAACCTGACTCCAGACACCTTGCTATCAATAAATGTAACATTTCCTTGAGACATCACTACTCATTACCTCATTTTTACATAATCTCAAATCTAGATTATAATTTTTCAGCATATCTAGGCTTTACCTCTGAGAGTGCAGTGTTGTTTGTATCTCTCCCTCACTTCCTCCAGTTCGTTATATTTCGCCACTAGCCGTTCTTTATCCCTTTCCAGTCGCGGTTTCATGTCGAGGTTCTGTTCAGCCAGACTTCGGTTGGAAGCCAGAGCCATTTCCCTTTCCAGCTGAATGTTCTGGATCTATGAAAACAGAAAGACTCAAAAGTGATTGTTCATTCCTTGGACAGAGAGCACATTTCAGAGCAATATACAAGTTCCCACATAGAGAAATGTGAACTTGTTTAGAAAAAAGAAAAGAAAAATACATAGATATAGACAAAACATTTTTTTTCAAAAAAGGTCAGTTCATGTCAAAATAATAACACCAAATTACATTGTCTTAATACGTTATGAAAGAACACCTGAGTCTACTGATGTTATGGCATGGACAGGATGTTCTGTAATTGTTGTGTTCCAATGTACTGTATGTATGCAGTAAAAATGAAAGCTGATACTGGGGCTTAGGTTGAAGAAAGAGTTAGGGCAATAGTAAGGGGTACTATTTACACATGCTATTATACTACCAAAAACTAGCTACCGTTTTCATATCTGGTATGACAAACCGACATGCTACTGCATACTGCATTTTCACTCAGTTTTGGTAAATTTAAGGGTTTTTTTCCCTCCCAAACATTGCCCTATGTTGCCTCCAAACCACCTTGAAGCTTTTGAAAGCTATGTGTCTGTGTAAGTGTTTTCGTTAAATAAAAATAAAACAGAATATTTACAATAAATGATTATAGATCCATATTATTGCACTTTAGTGTCTTTTAGAAAGCAATTGCATGGATATTCATGGTCAATACATTTTATTCTTTCCTTTTATTTATTTCTTGACTTTCTTGATCTTACATAGCACTTTTCCTGTTCACAACCCCATTAAAGGATCAGAAAGAAGCAAATTGTGCATGAGCTAGTGCCAAGAGTCACATTAAAGAGACTAGACTATCTCCACTTGTCCTAGAACTTCGCAACCAAACAAGAGGTTAGAAAGGACAAACACAGCAGCCAGCACCATGAAATAAAAAATAATTACACATTAGAAAAAAATTATGAAACCTATGGAATCTCACCTCATCGGACTCCTGTGCCATTGACGCCACCCGCTCCGAGTTATCAAGCAAATCTTGTAACTCGGATTGCTTGAGATCCTGAAGCTTCTCCATTGATTTGCCAGTACAGCTGTCAATCAAACATCCAAGACAAAAATACATTTGTATATATTGCTGTAGAGCATAAATGTTGATCAGCAAATTCAATTGGAACAGTACAGTTAAATTTTGTTGGCTTCAAAAGCAAATTAAAACATTATACTGTCCTAAGTCTAACACGCAAATTATCCACCACTCCAGAATACATATACATCAGCAATTGCTTAGCAGTTTTCACGCCTATTAGAGAAGTCATTTTCCTTTTGCTAAAATCTGCTAATTTATCAATCTTTGATGAAACAAGTAGATTTAAGCAGAGGACCAAATAAACTAAGCTAGGTTCTGATTCCTTCATAACTGGAGAACCATCCTTTACTGTTACAAGAAACTAATTACAAATAATTACAAAAAATACAAAACATACAATAGATGCAAAAGATCTACTTGTAATCTGGCTAACCAACTGAATAATAAATACAGAGCAAAAACAGTCACAACTTTAGTAATGTCTGCTTGATATCAACATCGCAAATATTACTTCTCATAATAACAAATTAAACATGTTCCTGAAACAGACACAGAATCACTCCATTACCCTTAAAGTGCTTTTTATTGTCTTTCTATACGTTTCATTCTGCTCAGTTCATTGCATAAGCATATACAATTCTCTGATATACTGCACTAGGCATACTAAGGTATGCATTTTGCGCATTTTTCTTACTATTTTTCCTTTTTATTCTATATATATGCTGTTATTTATTTTGTTACATTCTCGGTATAACAACACTACTACGGTTTGTCTTCCTTGTCACATATCCATATTATCATGCTGCTGGATAACTTTATTAACTTATGTTTAAGCTGCTTGTCGTTCTTGCCCTGTTGTCTAATTAGTCTCCTTAATCCCTCCCAATTTAACCACTGGCTATCTAGTGGCGATAAATTACCTGTAAGCATAACAACAAATGTTTCTAATGGTGTCTGAGCAGGGATAACGTTTTTTTATTATTATTCTTTGTGAAAATAAAAACACTTACAAGGTGCTAGCAAATCAAATTTCCTTGGTGAAAGAGCACATCGACAAACATGCGACTTGAATCGGAAGCCAGTGACGTAAAGTGAACACGGAAGCGCTGTACTTGGTTGTAAATAAACCAATTAAACATACGTCTCTGTAAATGTTTATCGCCGATTTAAACTTCAAATCACTCAATAATCTAAAACGAAGCCTGTTATATCTGCTAATATTTGTCGCTGTCTACACGTCACTTTGCTCTATTTAACGAGCAGAGCCTTTTGACTCAGCTAATGGTAGTCAGCTAGCAGTCAAAAGCAAAATACAGAAGAAAAGAAACGTAGAATTAAAGACGACTACAAAAAGCACACCAAAGATCGTTTCTAGTAAAACGACGCAAACGCCGAACCACCGACAACATTCAAGAAACGCCGCGTTTAACAAGAAAAATCCACTCTGTTTAGCGAAAGTTTCACTTCTTGCTGACAGATACCGCCGCCATATTTAGGAATGATCCACCCTCAAGATTTCCAAGGGGTGTGGTGGAAATGCCACCCTGCACAGGTTCGATTTAAACCGATAATACACATTAATAAAATAAACATCGTGAATTTCTTATAATGTTAGCTAGTTTAAATTATAATATTACACATTCCTCAAGCGATAATGGTAATCTTATTAAAGTGTAACTCACTGCTTTTAGGTAGTGGTATCGCCTGCTGTTCAGCTGACTCACGGGAAACCCCAAAGTGACAGGAATGTTCCATTCGTTCGATTGCGGAAGGGTGACTTGTTTTCATTACAAACGTTTTCCTACATGTTACGTTTTTACACTTCAATAAACTCTTTGTATACAGTGATGTTGCGTATTATGACATCACAGAAAAAGTATACTGAGGGTAACTGTTTTTTGTAAGTACTGTATATGATTAATCAGAACAGATTGAATGAATCGATGTTTTCTGATTTTTCTATAAACAAAGATAAGTAGCATTATCAGTCTTTGTCTGTTGATTGCTAAAACAGTATTCTTACATTTTTATTAAAAAAAAAAAAATTCTCACCAAATGTTTTGAGAATGGCACAAATAGTGATTTTCAAAAGACTTCTGCTTGAGCGTTTTTTCAGATCTTTTTGTCAGATGTTACTATGGTATACTGAAGTATAATTACAAGCATTTCACAAGTGTCCGTGGCTTTTATTGACAATTAAATGACGTTTAGACCCAAAATTTCGATGTTTTGTTCCCTGTCTTAGTTATCACATTTGTCTTATGGCAAGATATGGAGATATGTTTGCTATAACGATCCGTTTTTTGTTTACAGGAAAAATAAACACCCATTGATCTGTCCAATCATCTTTAAAGGTTCAGTTTTCATAATCTCCTTTCCTTTTCTTGAAGTAAGCTTTGCTGTGGCACACTTTCGGTTCTTTTTCAAGGATTCTTTATTGTCATACCAGCACACTTCCATGTTATGGTACAAAATTAGTACCCAGGTCCCGTTTTAAGCCACATAGATACAGAATCATATAAATATGTATATATATATCTGGGGATATATACACGAATATAAATAACAGCAGTCAGAGATATATTATGCAAAAATTTAAATGTAAACTGTACAGTCGTGGCCAAAAGTTTTGAGAATGACAAATATTAGTTTTCACAAAGTTTGCTGCTAAACTGCTTTTAGATCTTTGCTTCAGTTGTTTCTGTGATGTACTGAAATATAATTACAAGCACTTCATACGTTTCAAAGGCTTTTATCGACAATTACATGACATTTATGCAAAGAGTTTGCAGAATTAGTGGGTTTTTGTTTGTCCACCTGCCTTTTGAGGATTGACCACAAGTTCTCAATGGGATTAAGATCTGGGGAGTTTCCAGACCATGGACCCAGAATTGCAACATTTTTGTCCCCGAGCCACTTAGTTATCACTTTTGCCTTAAGGCACGGTGCTCCATCGTGCTGGAAAATGCATTGTTCTTCACCAAACTGTTGGATTGTTGGAAGAAGTTTTTTGGTACCATTCTTTATTCATGGCCGTGTTTTCGGGCAAAATTGTGAGTGAGCCCACTCCCTTGGATGAGAAGCAACCCCACACATGAATGGTCTCAGGATGCTTTACTGTTGGCATGACACAGGACTGATGGTAGCGCTCACCTTTTCTTCTCCGGACAAGCCTTTTTCCAGATGCCCCAAACAATAGGAAAGAGGCTTCATCCGAGAATATGACTTTGCCCCAGTCCTCAGCAGTCCATTCGCCATACTTTTTGCAGAAGATCAATCTGTCCCTGATGTTTTTTTTGGAGAGAAGTGGCTACTTTGCTGCCCTTCTTGACACCAGGCCATCTTCCAAAAGTCTTTGAACCTCTTTCGTTGAAGTTCTTGATGATCCTATAAATTGTTGATTTAGGTGCAATCTTAGTAGCCACAATATCCTTGCCTGTGAAGCCATTTTTATGCAACGCAATGATGGCTGCACGCGTTTCTTTGCAGGTCACCATGGTTAACAATGAAAGAACAATGATTTCAAGCATCACCCTCCTTTTAACATGTCAAGTCTGTCATTCTAACCCAATCAGCCTGAAATAATGATTTCCAGCCTTGTGCTCGTCAACATTCTCACATGAGTTCACAAGATGATTACTGAAATGATCTTAGCAGGTCCTTTAATGACAGCAATGAAATGCAGTAAAAGGTTTTTTTCGGGATTAAGTTCATTTTCATGGCAAAGAAGGACTATGCAATTCATCTGATCACTCTTCATAACATTCTGGAGTATATGCAAATTGCTATTATAAAAATTTAAGCAGCAACTTTTCCAATTTGCAATATTTATGTAATTCTCAAAACTTTTGGCCATGACTATACACAGTGCATTGCACAATTTCAAAACTATATTGCACATTTTGTACATTGCACTTATAGAGTTATTTATGTATTGCACCATGGGGTTATGTATTGCATGCAAGAAAAATATACAGAGTTGTATTTGTATTGCACCTGTAGGTTTTAAATTGCACTTCGAAAAAGATATTACGGTGGCCGAGAAGTGCAAAACAAAATAACAAAACCAAAATCAAAATAACAAATTAAAAAACAAAATAACAAAACCATAAACCAAAATAACAAATCAGAAAACGAAATCAGCTGTAAGAATCAACATGCTTACGTTGGGTTGAGAATTAAATCCAACCGCTAATCTTGATTGGCAGATGTCTCGTCCAATAAGTGGTAAGAATGTCATTCGCAAGCCACACCTACCTTTTTTCAGCTTTTTGATCATTACCGCTGATTGGACGAGACATCTGTTACTCAAAATATACAGGAAGTACGGACATTTAGATGTATTTTCATTTAAGGATTCATTTCAGTATTTTAGGATTTACATCATTTGTGTTAATTGTGCTTTTAAAATAAGTTTGACTTCACTTGACAGTACAGCTTGTATGTTTTGAGTGATGGATGTCTCTTCCAATCAGCGCTAAGAATTTAATTCGAGAACAATACCTACCTTTTCCGGTTTGACTGAATTGTCGTTGTGTTTTCTCATTTGGTATTTTATTTCTGGATATGTCATTGTGTTTTCTCATTTGTTATTTTATTTGTGAATTTGTTATTTTGTTTTTTAATGTGTTATTTTGTTTTTTAAATGTGTTATTTTGTTTTGGGTTTTGTTATTTTGTTTTTGGATGTTATTTTGTTTTCTGTTTTGTTATTTTGTTTTGCACTTCACGGCCACCGTAAGATATAGAGACAGATATTGTAATTAAATACATTTCCTTTTTAGCAGTCTTGTGTTTGATGGGAGAGGACCTACAATACAGAGCACGAGTTTAGCAGTCTAATTGCCTCAGGGTAGAAGCACACACTGTCCATGCACGGTTAACTATCGCATTGATTGGCTATGTTGTGTGACATGTATAGCCACACCTACCTCGAAGGAAAAATTACCAGATTACTGGTATCTGAATTATTCTCCTTTGTCTCCTGCTCTCGGTTAAAAACATATTTAGGGCCCAAGCACCCCTAATAAGGTGCTCAGGACCCTCTTGTTTTCCTAAGGATTATTAGGGTCCAAGCACTATACTGTAGGTGCGCAGGACTCTCTTGTTTTCCTAATGATTATTTTTAGGGCCCAAGCACTATCAGGTGGTTAGGAAAACCTCTTGTTTTCTTAAGGATTTTTTTTCCCACCCTTTTGGACTTTCGGGGGTCTTAACATGCTCAAAATCTCATGAAACTTGGCAGACAGGTTGGAATCTGCTGCCATCAGGATGCCTGAGAATCTCGTGGCCCGGGGCCCCCAGGGGCTCCCACACAAGAACGTACGCACACGAAACTCTACACATTTAGAGCTCATTGAGCCGAACAACTTTCGCACGGCATGTCCTGGGCTCAACTCAACAGGAGGTCGGTTATTTTGGGTTGTTCGCAAAAACGCACCCGATGGTTTTTGATATACTCCTCCTTGGGAATTTATACAATCGTCACCAAACCGCGCCGATTGAGACATTGAGGACGCAAAATTGCAGAGGGATTTTTGATATTCCAAACAGGTCAGCCGTGATAATGCCTTAATCGTACGCCAAAATATGAATAATAACTTTCTGTGTGGCACACACACACACCAACCTCTCTCATGACGCACACACACGCACAAACACACTTATATCACAATGTTAACAGTCTCACACTCACACAGACGCACACACGTATACATAAACACACTCATACTCATGTATATCATACATCACAAATTTTAACACTCACACACTCATATCTCTGTCTCACACACCCACACACACTAACAAGTCACATGTCTCACACACACATCACACACAAAAGAACACACACGTCACTCTTATTAACACACAGACTTACATCCACACATTTACTCGTCACACACAGACTGACACATGCACACGTCACAAAGCTCTCTCCCTCACTCTCACACACACTAACCCTCACACACACACTAATGCACTCAACAAATATTTAGGGCCCAAACTGGCATTAGCCCTGTATAGTGTGTGAAGTGTGCAGGTTGTGCGGTGCAACCAGGTGGCGATGGCTTTTTCGCGGTCTTAACACACTCAAATAACACACAGGTTGTGCGGTGCTCCCGGGGTGGCGATGGCACAGGGTGCTTGAGCCCGTCATCGTTGCTTGCAACTATATTTTATTATGTATCTGTATGCGTGTGTGTACAGCGTGCATGTACTGTTTATTATAACACACGTAAAGCAAAAGCAAGTATCATTACAGAGGTTAAAGATCCATTTTCTCTCTCTCTCTCTATGTGTGTGTTAGCGGGCACTCTACTTTGTGCGCGCGCGTCATTGGAAATAAGAGAGGAGGAAGTGTTACTGTGTAAGGCAAGAAGAGGGAGAGGGGAGGGGCTCATTCCTCCTCTCCTCTTACTTTAGCTTCACTCACACACACACACACACACACACACAGAGCGCCTGTGCGCAGAAATGAAAACACTTACTGTCGGGATTTATTTTTTCTTTTTTTAAAGGTTTTGTGCAGGTTAATTTGTTTTATTTTTACTTTATATTTTTTATTAATCATTTTTAAGTATTTATTTTTTTGGGCTGTGGAATGAATTATTTGATTATGGGAAAATACAATTTGGATTATGAATATTTTGATATACGAGCCTGCTTCCCGAATGAATTATGTTCATAATCTAAGGTTCCACTGTATTTAAAATATTAATTAATTAATTCCTTTATCTTATATACTGCTTATCCTTTGTAGTGTCGCAGGGGGCCTGAAGCCTATTCCAGAATATTCCGTGGAGCACGAAGCGGACAAGTTGCCAATTCATCGCAGGGCACACACAGACAAACACACACATTCACACACTGTGGGCAATTTCGAAATGCCAATTAACCTAATCTACATTGTCTTTGGACTGTGGGAGGAAACCAGAGTACTCAGAGGAAACCCACCAAGCACGTGGAGAACACGATGCAAACTCTGCGCACACAGACCCATTTAGAACGCTTGACCCTGAAGGAGCATTTATCAATTCCCTTTTAACAACTCTTATTTTCTACTACAATTATACAGAGTGCCACAGTTTGTAATATGCATCTAGTAGCTAATCCTTATTTTTCTGTTGTTTCTGTTGTTCATGATGTCACATAATGAGTGGTTTACCTTTACCACAGAACAACACTGAAAATCCAACAGAGAACAGAGTAGAAGAATCAAGCCACCTGTCACCATGGGTAAGTTATTAAGTCTCATATACTGTAATTCTTCTTTTGATCATATAAAACTCATATTATTTTTCCTCATTTTGGCCAGCTTTGCACAGCTTATATGAAACATTGTCTTTCAGTGTCACTTGCATAGTTTAGGGTAGCATGTAGATAACACTGCTAACATATTGCCTCATTTAGCTTAGCACTAACATCTTATCTCCCAGTGGCTAAGCTAACTCCTTCTCTAGATTACAGATGTTCGTCAATATCAGATGTGGTGCAAATTTTCTAATGTATTTCACTCAGTTTTGGATAGCTTTAGCTTACGATAGCTATTTGGTTTAGGTTTTAATAGGTTCGGAAAATACTTCTGATTATACGATTTTTTACCTTTTAAGGTACAACTGAATTGAGGGTACATAATTGTTCTAACAAAAAGGGTACAGAATATTCTGGACAGTGGGAGGAGTTTACCTTTTCCTCAGAACAACACTGAGACTCCCGCAAGCTGTCACCATTCTCATAATCCTTATTCTGATACTATAAAACTGATTTTACTTACATAGTTTAGGGTAGCATGTAGATAATATTGCTGATAACATCAGGCTAACATACTGCCTTATGGAGCTTAGCACAACCATGTTAGCGCACGGTGACTAAGCTAATGCCTTACAGGTATGTAGATTTCAGATATTCGTCAATAACAGCTGTGGTGTAAATGTTCTAATCTCACACCATTTTGGATAGCTTTAGCTTTGGGTTTGGTTAGTTTTTGGTTAGATTATGACACTGCTATCTATAATGTTATTTAGCGCAAACACTTTAGCTCCAGGTAAAAATATTGGGCTATGTAGCTTAGAGATTTTCATGATGTTGTATGACATTACAAAAGCTTGTGTTGTCTTTATGCATGGTCATTAGTGATTAACGATGATGATTATGATGACGATGATGATAATATATACTTGTTTATTTTATTGTGTTATGGTGCTCATGTTGTTTTTTTCTTTTTTATAAACAGTGAAAATTATCAGCTACCTGCTTAATGCAAACAAGCAGGCAAGATACAGACAGCCATCACTATCATGGAAAACACACTTATGATGACCTAGACCACAACTGGGGTCTGGATTGGGATGGATCTCTTGTATTTTTAAAGTGGACGGACACACGATAAGTATCTTTGTGCATCTGTGACTGCGTACAACCAGCATGGACTGACCAAGTTCTCACTGCTGGTCACAGGGCCTGTGTCTATTGTAAAGCACTTAACACCCTTTTTTCATCGTGCACTGTTCCTGTTTGCACTGAATGTGTGTTTTTGTACGGCCATATTAATGCCATAACTGTGCCTTCTGTCTATAGGTTCATCTTAGAAAATGTGAATTAACATATTGTTTTGTGTGAATGAGTGAGCAGAATGAATGTCACATCATTTTGAATCCACAAATGTCTTGTACACAAATGTTATGAATATGGTTTGTGGCTTTATTTCAGTGACTTCTTTATTTATTTATTTTTTTCAATTACCACGCATTTTCTCCAAAATACAAACTTGTACATAGAGGCTGCTCACATATTACTGTAGCCCAGTTTGTGCTGAATACAGTGTACAGAAATCAGACTTTAGCCATTTCTATGTTTATAAGGAACTGAAAAATACACAAATGTCAGGACATGTCAGAACTTCAGTCCTCAAAACACCTCCAGACCCATAAGGGATAATTAAATTAGCTTATTTAGCTTTGCATCCAATGATGTAAAACATTTGCACATAATGTATTTAAAACAATTAATGACCATAATATTAAATATATTGTGCATGTAGATTTTACTATCCACTGTCTACGATAACTTTTAGCTGGGGATAGCAACAGCTGTGATTTGCGATGTTGCTGCAGTCATTTAAGAGTTTTCCAGATATGTATAGTCACCAGGTTTGTGCACATCTTGCTATTGTTTTTGATGTTTTTTATTTCATTTTTGCTCTGAAAGAATGTTGGGTAAATGCAGTTGTATTTGGTGAAATTGGGCAAAAATGTATTTAAAAGTTTAAATTATATTGTGAAAAAAAACATGTTTGTGGAAAATTATATGGAACGTTGCATTTTATATACTGTGCAAAGGTTTTTCAGCTAATTTAAGTCTTTTCTTTAGTTTAAATATTTGTTTATTGTAAACTTGAAAGATGTATTTTTATAGAATATTTTACTGTAGTCTAAGGCAGTGTTCAAACATATTTCACACATGTTCATAATAAATTTATTAAATGTCTTATTCAATAGGAAAATTACTTTCTTATAGTTCCCAAGGGAACAAATTAAACACCATTATGGTACAAAAGGCCTTGTCACTGGGATGGTACCTTCAGGACATGATTTGTACCTTTGATTAAAGTAAAATAATGTACCATAAAGTTTATAAAACAAAAGTTGCATTTTGGTTGCCGATGGTACAAATAATGTCCTGGATGTTACAAACAGAATTGGTACAAATTTGTTTCTCTATATTAAGGTACAGTTCTGTGCCCTTCAAGGGTATTGCCCCAGTGACAGTGACAATGATTTGTACCTTCATTAGTACAAAACTTTACCTTTATTTCTGAGAGTGTACCCATTACCCATATAATACTTTTAATGACTGGGTGTTAAACAACGATTCAAATATTTATTTTTCATATAAACAATTTGTATAATAAATTTCCCCAAATAGAAGCATAAAAAACTAGAAGTTTCTTAATATGCAAATATTTAATGAGCATGTCAGAATGTTTATTAAAGGAGGGCTTAGTCAGGTGACTATGGAATATTGTAATATTTGAGGAAAAAACATGGTTAAAAGGTAACACGTATAAGATGTATAAGATAAAATCCTAGATGGCTAATAAAAGTCAATATGAAAGCCAAATACAACTTTAAAATTCAATTCAATTTTATTTATACTGTATATTGCCTTTAACAATGCTCATGTCACAATGCAGATTTACAAAATCAAAAAGAAAATTATTAAAATTAGTGTAAAATGTGTGAGAAAGTATGTATAAATCACAATGATCAGATTGTCCCAGAATGTACCTGCTCATCATTGGTGTTACTATTGTATGTTTGGACTGTGGTGCGATAGTTCAAATGAATTGTTTTAACTAGATAGAAAATATTTTTTAGTTTTGTTTTAGTTGATTAGTTGTGCAATTAATTATTGATATTTTATAGTTAATATCATTTTTAAAAAATATTCTTCAGTTACTGTTGGTTTAAAAATTACAGTGAGAATTTCATAAGTTCATACGTGGTATTTAAAACATACAATTTTATTTTTAAAAATGTTCATCTTAAACAACACTTTAACTCCTAAATTGCTTCTAGGTCATTCTGAAATACATCTGAACCACTAGCTCCTAACACAAGACTGAATTCTCTTGACGTAAGGTCCCTGAGAGTCACGTGACCAATGACAACCGAAGCCTCGCGTTTGCCGGAATCACGTGACCGACTCGTTTGGCGCTTAAGTAAAGGCTCATGCATGTTTCAGTTAATTTTCAAAGATTCAGAGATGTGCATAAACATTTCCTTGAACAGTGCAGCCGCATGTACATATTAACTGTGCTGCTTGCAATGTTCCGATCTAGTTGCTACCCAAAATTTGTCCACTAGATGGCAGTACAATGAGCCCTTGAATTAATAAATCTTTTGGTGAAACTATTGGCTGGAACCGTGGGCGTCGCTAGGCCATTTTTAGGGGGGCTTTAGCGCCCCTAACATTTGTACTCAGCCCCCCAAAAATTCTCCATACACTTTACATAAATTGGTGATCGCCCACGTCTCCTTTAAAGTTCTTATGTAAACGGCGGCAGACTTCGGCTCCTCCCCGTCTTTCAGCGCGGTTTTCAATTCGCCATCACAGAGCGAGGATTAAGTCATGGTGTGTGTTTTTCGATAAATTGTTATATCTGCATCAGTGCAGTCCTTTCTCATGAATACAGTTTATAAAATGTCATGAGGGATTAATCAGTTACTAAGTTTTCTCTGTGTTCACCCTCATCACACCAGCTGTTTCCTCTAGTGAAAATGAAGCTCTCACTAAATACTCTATTAACTACGGTGGCCGAGAAGTGCAAAACAAGTTAACAAAATAACAATTTACAAACCACAATAACAAAACCCAAAACAAAATAACAAAACCCAAATAAAAATAACAAATTCAAAAACAAAATAACAAAACCCAAAACTAATTTGTTGTTTTGTTTTGCGTTTTAATAATTTGTTTTCGGTTTTGCTATTTTGATTTTTAGTTTGTTATTTTGGTTTTGGTTTTGATATTTTGATTTTGAATTTGTTATTTTGTTTTCGGTTTTGTTAATTTGGTTTTGAATTTGCTATTTAGTTTTCGGTTTAGTTAATTTGGTTTGCACCTCTCGGCCGTTCAGAAACAAACCGGAAAAGGTAGGTATAGTTTGCGAATGAAATATTTACCGCTGATTGGACGAGATATCTGTCACTCAAGATATACAGGAAGTACTGTACTGTAGCAGCGGTAGATTCGTGTGTGTATGAATGTGCAAACATGTACTGTCCTTATTGTGGTTTCAAATATGGCGTTCTGCCAAATTTTTGCAGTTCTTGTGGAAAAAATATTTTGCTTTTAAAAGAGACACAGCAGTTCGCAAACTAATCTTTATACCGTGATATGTCATCAGCATATCCAAAATCATGGCATACGAATGTCCGTCCTCAAAGTAATGTTGAATAAATTCAATTTCCTTGCTTTCTAATGAAAATTTTTATTATTTTCTTAGTTTTGCACACCGAAAAAATGGTTTTAAAATGAAGCAGAACACACAAGAAACAAAGTTGGAGACACAATTTCCTACTTCCTGTTTATCTTGTTTGTCTTTGAATGTCATTTTGTTTTCGGTTTTGTTCATTTGTTTTGCACTTCACGGCCGCCGTAATTAACCTATAGTCTAGCGGTAGATTGGTGTGTGTGTATGAATGTGCAAACATGTACTGTCCTTATTGTGGTTTCAAATATGGCATTCTGCCAAATTTGTGCAGTTCTTGTGGAAAAAATCTTTTGCTTTTAAAAGAGACAGCAGTTCGCAAACTAATCTTTATACCGTGATATGTCATCAGCATATCCAAAATCACGGCATACGAATGTCCGTCCTCAAAGTAATGTTGAATAAATTCCATTTCCTTGCTTTCTCATGAAAAATTAAATTATTTTCTTAGTTTTGCACACCGAAAAAATGGTTTTAAAATGAAGCAGAACACACAAGAAACAAAGTTGGAGACACAATTTCTTACTTCCTGTTTATCTTGTTTGTCTTTGAATGTTATTTTGTTTTCGGTTTTGTTCATTTGTTTTGCACTTCACGGCCACCGTAATTAATCTATAGTCTACTTTATAAAACAATCATTATCAAACAATAATTGGAAAACCTAACTGTCTATTTAAAATATTGCACAGTGCATATCGCATTAATGATTAGCAGTGTGATTTACAGAGATAGAAAAATCCCTGATAATGTCCCAGATCGTAAAATACATTCGCAATTAGCCTTGGAGTAGGGTTTTTGTCACGTTTATTTAGAAAAAGTAACTTTTTTTTAATGAAGAGAAACAAAAAAAGAATGATATAAAAAAGATGATTTGTTTAATTACATTAAAACAATGTTTGTCTATATTACTGAATTTGAATAAATAGCCTAGTAGCTATGAAAATCTAAGGGGTTGTATTTTAGTAAGTATTTTTCACATATTTTATGTCTGCCAGTTTCCAACAAAAAGCAGCAGTATTGTGAAAGAAAGAAAAAAAAACAGATAAATGTTTGACATTATTGGCACCCACGGTTTATTTCATTGTCCAGCCTCATAGCTGTGTTGTTTATGTTTCTAATCAATGGAAGTTTAAAGTTATATGCTGTTTTCTGGTTACATTGTCCTGATTGTACTTGAACATAGAAAAAGGTTTATACAGTAAACAGTGTGTGCGTGTGTGTGTGTGTGTGTGTGTGTGTGTGTGTGTGTGTGTGTGTGTGTGTGTGTGTGTGTGTGTGTGTGTGTGCATGTGTGATCAGGTAGACTCGAGTACTGATTCTGAACTAGCCAAATATGCATCAAGCATCTAAGAAACGCCCCTGCTCGACACTTCAACGAGGCTTCATCTGGCCATCACTATTGAATTTTAAATCACTCTACAACCCCTGATTAAGGGAAGTACTTGGTGAATGTGACCAAGTACAGCCTATATAGTGCATTAGCTTTCCATTTAATGCAATTTGGGATTCAACCACAGAACCAAGAATTTAATGAAGCTGATATTCTAAAGCTTATTTACAGGATCGCCCATCACTTCCATGTTTTATTCTCCTCAGCCTTTGGTGACGTAGTACAGGTAAGAATTTAAAACTACTTTCACCCCTGTTAAACTGTTTCACCCAGTTTCACCCAATAAACTGTCAGTCGCTAGCTGGCGGTTGCCAGTTCCACCAGTCACGAAAGGATATGTGTTGATGAAGCAAAATAACCAGTTAAATAAACAAACAAATCATAATCTGTTGATAATAAATGGAGTTTGTGGAACTGTTATAAAAGCAATACTGTTATAAAAGCAATATCACATGAGAGTCAGACCGCATCACAGCCTTGCTATATCCACCAATACAACATTCCCCTTTCGTGTGACATTGCTTTGGTAGCCTATGTGTAATGTATTCTAAACAGTGTCAGCTAATGCTTCCATATATAGTCTCCACACAACACAAAATGCTATTATTTACAGCAACATATTTACTTTTCAAAATTTAATTTTTTATTTTAGATTTCATTTTTTTAAAATATGAAATTAGGAATTATACAAACAAAAATTTGAATTAATGGGTTATAAATGGTATTTTACAGTTTCTCAGTAATGCAAGTACTGTATATATGTTCATATAGTATTGCATTAAAGCTCGTTTCTTGTTATTTTGTTTTCAAACCTTTCATAGCTGACAATAAAAGGAAGCCTTGAAGAGTGAATGCTCCCATATCATAAATCAAAAGCAGCGCTGAAATTGCTTTGAAATATTCCTGTAAAGGGAAAAAAAAGGTTACAGCGTTTGCAGATTTTAGAAATATTTCCTTATTATACTGTATCCTTAATATTTTAAATTAATTAAGGGCAAATTCAAATAAAAACAGCCACTCGAGAATTAGAGACATGGAAACTCACAATGACTCCATGTTGTGGACAATATAATATATCCATGCCGTGTTCACAGCCTTGAACAGAATTTATGTCATTGATTCCATAGCCATAAACAACAATGGCACTGAATCCCACCAACATCGCAAAGATACTGGCATACAGACAGGTTTTCACCTGGAAACAAGGGAAGCAAGAGGAAAAAGTTACAATAGCATCAAAAAGATGAGCTCCCTGCGATTTGTACTCTACAACATTGTTAGTTTTCTCCTTTTAATTTGCAGTTAGTAAGTCAGACATTTTAAGAAGTTAACTGAAGGTAGCTGCTTTAGATGCATTCTGAACATATACCATTTATTTGGTTTTAAACATAATACTTCAACAACAACAACAAAAAAACTTGCCAGCTTCCTGCTAGGTGCTCTTTCACAGGCCATTGCAAATGATCCTCCAGTCACATACTGCATAAAGATGACAAAAATAATTATTACAGAAAGTTTAAACAATTAATTGTCATGTGCTCTGTTATTGTTGTTTATTTTTAAAGGTAGACTGTTAATAATATATATATATATATATATATATATATATATATATATATATATATATATATATATATATATAAAGAACAAACAAGACATGAAGTCTGTTGAATGATAACTTGCAGGCATTAAAAAGTTAATAAATAGACCAGAAAAAAAAACTTACTACTGCTCCTACAAAAACTGGGCATATGTATAGCTTTTCTATGTTGAAGCTCATGTAGTAAGCCGGAAATCCCATAAGCACTTGGAACAGGCCAAGTAATATTATTATAACCTGTAACAGATTAAGAGCCATATTGAACACTGAATTACATAGAGTTAAGCTTTTGTTTACATTACTGCACAGTGAAATTCTTTTTATTTCATATCCCAGGCCTTGCTCAAGGGTCCAATAATGGGAACCTGGTGGAGCGGGGGCTTGAACTGCCAAGCTTATGAAATATATCTAACTCAGTGCCTTAACCCTCCGAGATACCACTGGCCTGATAAGTTTAAAACTGATTTGAAAAATAATAATCAGGAGAAACAACTTTATGCTTTTAACTGAAGAAAATGCAACACATCCTTGGCATCAAGTGAGATTTACCCATAACCAGTCACTGGTTTTCACAATTTACAAAAAGAAACATTCAACAGATTTTATTCTCTTTTGAAGAACAAAATAAATAAAAGCCTAAACAACATACCCATACAGACTCATATCTCATCATTATGTTTTTTTTCTGACTGTGAATGTCCATCACTTACCGCTATAGCCTCAGGATCATAAACCCTGAATGGACGATGCAGTTTGCAAGGGGGGTCAATCTGTGACTCTGCCATCTTAAAAGAAAAGAATTTTGAACATCAATACATACATTGGAATAGATTTGCAATTTAACTTTCAATTAATTTAAGTAATTCCAGACTTGAGTCTGTGTATGTGAAGTTTGCATATGCTCAGTGGGTTTCCTCCCAAAGTCCAAAGACCTGCAAGTTAGGCTATTTTGTATTCGCAAACTCCCTGTACTGTGTGTGTGCATATGTGTCCTGCAATGCATATGTGTCCGGCACCTTGTCCGCTTCATGCCCAAATTTTCCTGGGACAGGCTCCAGGCCCCCTATGACCATATACTGTACAGGATAAGCAGTGTAGACTATGAAAAAATGAATGAATGAATGAATGAATGAATGAACTTGTCACCCATATGGGCTTATATGTACTGTATGATATAGTGGTATATATGTTTGCCCTTAAGTGGAAAGTGGCAAATCTGAGAAAAACAACTGTTACCTGACTCCCTGTCAATTATGTCTTCTTGGGAATAAAACATGTTTACCACCAGGTGGCACCAAAGCACAGTTCGGGTTATTGTTCACTTTTATCACACCAAAAGTTGTTTTGAGGAATTGACAAAATACAAAAATCACGGAATTCACTGAATTCATATTTATCAAAGACTCAAGGCATTGAGGTATACTGTAAATGGGTGTTTTTATGAAATGTTTTGGTTGGTGTGCAAGACTGTGCTATTGTTCTTACACACACACTCATTCACAAATTTCAGCAAATTCGAAATCCAAATTAGTTTATTGCATGTTTTTGGATTGTGGGGAAAACTGGAGTACCAGGGGAAACTCACAAAGTATGGGGGGAACATACACTTGATACAAGAATCAAACACTAGAAAGTGTGAAACAACTGTGCTAACCACTGGCCACTAAACATCTTTATTAATTTCAAGCTAGATATTTAGTTAGTTACTTACTTACTTACTTAGTCTGTTTTAGATGCTTAGATGATTTAGATGGCTGAAATATACACTTTTTCTCTGGCACTTTTCAATGGATTGTATTTCTCTTAATAAAGTCAAAATGTAGGGCAGGGGAACAGCAGTATTGTCTTAATTGTGTGTGTGTGTGTGTGTGTGTGTGTGTGTGTGTGTGTGTGTGTGTGTGTGTGCGCGTGCGTGTGTGTGCGCGTGCGTGTGTGTGTGTGTGCATGCGTGTGTGTGTGTGTGTTCACAACTTCATGAAGACTGCTGATATTACTGGGACTGGGTTAAGAACTTTCCAGCACATTATTAAAACCTGGAAGGATTGTAATAAACCGTTAACTTGACAAAAACATGTGGTCGGAAGTAATCACAAATTAACATTTACAAAGTTGCATCATAAATTAGTGACATTAGAAATCACAGCTACATTTAATATTGAAAATAAGAGCATTTCCACATGAACATTGCAACATGAAGTCACAGGATTGCGACTAAATAGATGTGTGGCCATAAGCAAACCATTTGCTTGTGACGTTAATCAAAAAAAAAAATACTCCAAATGACTAGCATAAAGATTAGACTTCTGACTCTATTCCAGCGAGACGGGTCCGTCAGGGTAAGAAGAGATGCACATGAAGCGATGCACTCATGAGGCATAGGGTACCAGCATTCTTTACGTTTGAATTGGTTTACCTTTAAAACTGTCAGGGATAACCCCTACAAAGCGCCCTGTGACTTTGTTGTAGTTTAGTTTCGTTTTACTTCATTTCCCGTCATGCAGCTCGGTCAGGTGACATGGGCGCTCACCTGAACCGAGTTAGTTATTAGTTTCTTTATAAATAGGTTGTTTTGAGTTTAGTTATTTGTCTTGCATCTGTTGTTTTAACCTCATTAATGTCTGTGTGTTTAGTTCGCGTCTCCCGGTGTCCTTATACGTGTTTTGGTTTGTTTTATTATTAAAGTCTATTTGTTTTGTTAATTTCCCTGTTTGTTGTGTTTAATAAATAAAACATCGTTTCCGATAACACCTGGATTCTCTGCGTTTATGCCTCGCACAAAGAAACATGACAGAATGCAAGACCGTAACAGAGGCATAGCAGAGGAGCCCTTCCCCCGGGAGATTCTTTTGGGGGGGGGCAACGATGTATGCGCGTTGGGAAGACGACGTGGTGGGCAAGCGGATTCCCAAGCGGCGAAGCGGAGCGAGGAGAAGGAGATCAGGCAGGGAGAGACAGGCCGAGATGGAGCAGGAGCTGCGGAGAGAGCAGCTAAACTGGGAGAGCTGCCGGCTGGCGATACGGCGCACTCCGTTCGGGAATGACTCAGCTCGGGGCGATGGGAGTCCCCGCACCCGCAGGAGGGTACAGACCAGGAGGTCTATGTCTGGCGGGGACTTGGGCGCAGAGGCGCCCCACACCGAGCGGCAAGGGAGAACGGAGAGCGAGTGGTATGAGCAGCAGGGAGCAGCCTCCCAGCATGACTGGAGCAGCTTTGGGCGGTGCGCGAAAAGGAATGAAGGGCGCATTCGTGACCTGCAGGAGCAGGTGGCCACGCTCCAGGGGCTGCTAGCACAGCTCCGCTTCCGAGAAGGCTCAGACTTGCCCGCTCCTCCGATCTGTGACAGCGACGACGACAGAGAGCTCTTCTACATGCAGATCAGCGATGACAACGGCGAGCTCTTCTATATGTTGTATAGCGTCGATGATGAAGACGGCGAGCTCCTCTTTCCGCCGTTGTCACGCTTCGAGGAAGACATTGAGCTGCCGCCGCTGCACCGCACTGCCGAGCACAGCAAGCTGCCGCCGCTGCACAATGCCTTCGAGGACGGCGAGCTGCCGCCGCTGCACGGCGCCTTCGAGGTCAGCGAGCTTTCTCTTCCTCCGCCGCCGCCGTCATGCGCCGCCGAGGTCAGCGAGCATCCTCTTCCTCAGCCGCCGCCTTCATGCGCCACCAAGGATCGCGAGCTTCATCCTCTTCCTCCGCCGCCGCCTTCATGCGCCGCCGAGGACAACGAGCTGCTTCCTCTTCCTCCGCCGCCGCCGTCATGCGCCGCCGAGGATAGCGAGCTTCCTCTTCCTCCGCCGCCGCCTTCATGCGCCGCCGAGGATAGCGAGCTTCCTCTTCCTCCGCCGCCGTCATGCGCCGCAGAGGACAGCGAGCTTCCTCTTCCTCCGCCGTCTTCATGCGCCGCCGAGGATAGCGAGCTTCCTCTTTCTCCGCCGCCGTCATGCGCCGCCGAGGACAGCGAGCTTCCTCTTTCTCCGCCACCGCCGCCGTCATGCGCCGCCGAGGACAGTGAGCTTCCTCTTCCTCCGCCGCCACCGTCGTGCGCCGCCGAGGACAGCGAGCTTCCTCTTCCTCCGCCACCGCCGTCGTGCGCCGCCGAGGACAGCGAGCTTCCTCTTCCTCCACCGCCGCCGACGTGCACTGCCGACGTGCGCCGCCGAGGACAGCGAGCTTCCTCTTCCTCCGCCGCCGCCTTCATGTGCCGCCGAGGACAGTGAGCTGCCGCCGCTGCACTGCGCCGCCGAGCACAGCGAGCTGCCGCCGCTGCACCGTGCCGAAGAGGAGGGCGAGCTGCCGCCGCTGCACAGTGCCTTCGAGGACGGCGAGCTGCCGCCGCTGCACCGCACCGCCGAGCACAGCGAGCTGCCGCCGCTGCACAGTGCCTTCGAGGACGGCGAGCTGCCGCCGCTGCACGACGCCTTCGAGGTCAGCGAGCTTCCTCTTTCTCCGCCGCCACCGTCATCCGCCGCCGAGGACAGCGAGCTTCCTCTTCCTCCGCCGCCGCCGTCGTGCGCCGCCGAGGACAGCGAGCTTCCTCTTCCTCCGCCGCCGCCGACGTGCGCCGTTGAGGACAGCGGGCTTCCTCTGCCTTCGCCGCCCTGCACCGGAAAGGACGGCGCTCATCCTCTGCCTCTGCCGCCCTATTGCAACGGGGGCATCAGGCCATCGGGCCCACCGGACATAGGTGCCAGCCTCTGGGTGAGAGGGGCGGACATTGGACCCTGGGGGGGATGCCCTGTGGCGCCCCGGAGTTGCGCCCTTTGAGGGGGGGTTATGTCAGGGATAACCCCTAGAGGGCGCCAAAGCGCCCTGTGACTTTGTTGTAGTTTAGTTTCGTTTTACTTCATTTCCCGTCATGCAGCTCGGTCAGGTGACATGGGCGCTCACCTGAACTGAGTTAATTATTAGTTTCGTTTCGTTAGTTATGTTTTGAGTTTAGTTATTTGTCTTGCATCTGTTGATTTAACCTCATTAATGTCTGTGTGTTTAGTTCGCGTCTCCCGGTGTCCTTATACGTGTTTTGGTTTGTTTTATTATTAAAGTCTATTTGTTTTGTTACTTTCCCTGTTTTTTGTGTTTAATAAATAAAACATCGTTTCCGATAACACCTGGATTCTCTGCGTTTATGCCTCGCACAAAGAAACATGACAAAAACTGCTTTTTCATTTACATACTGTATATTTCCATATAGAAAGTGTACACTGTAGTTTATTAATATATAGTGGATTAATCTCCTAATATTTGGGTCTTATACTACAGTGTGATTGAATTCTTGAATCTGGTTGAACAGAAGGTGTGCATTACCTTTGTATAAAATCATACAATGGTTCTGGCTGGAATATGACTAATATGTTTTACTAATACTAGTAATTTATTGTTTCTATAGTAACAGTTCATACATCATACACAAGGAGGAGTTATGCTTTAGGTCTAGGAGTAAATGACTGTTTCTCATGGCTTTAAAGTGATACCCGAAACTAACTTTCCAAAGCCACGCATTAGAAATTAGATATGCAGCATTACATCATGTAACTTTAAACTGTTACATGTGTGGCATGCCATTCATAGTTAAATTAAACTTTGTAGACATTGACAAACTGATGTGTTTTATGGAATAACACACTGTAGACCAGAATGTTAACACAACGAAATGATGTTTCACGGTGATAATAGCACTCCATTTCATGTAATACTGAATGCATTAATTTTATATAACTGCATGGCTAGTCATGTGTTATTTTCTTACATAATACATTGGCTTCTTTGTTGATCAAAATGAAAGCATTTAAATTTGTTTCTGCATGGACAGTTTGACAAGGGAAGAGGGGATAGTAAAAAAAAAAAATACTGGTGAAATGCATGCTGCAGGAGTCACAACTCACTTTTTTACAACAACAAAAAATTTGGATTAAAAAAATCTCCAATGTAAGCCTTTTTTATCAACAATTACTATTCTGCAGTGAACTTCAGGAAGAATGACTTGAATATTAACTATGCAACTGAAGTCTATTTATTCTTTCACAGGAGATTTCTGCAAAGGAAGTGAGTGGATACTGGGACAAATCCAATGTGAAAAAAGATACACTGAGAGCAAGAAAGACAGGGAGCTTTGATGAAAAACACATGTTCTGGTTTCAACACTGTGGAATGCAAACTAAAATGTGTTTGGAGGCAGATGCAGGCTCTACACTCCTTAAAAAACATGGCTTCATACTATCAGACAAGAACAAATTCATAACCACGCCCTCAAAAGTTGTGCTTTTCTAGCTTATGAATGACAAAAGCACTGACAAACAGACAGTCAAAATGGTGTACAATGAACTCTAGTTCATCAACACAGAAACAAGGGGTGGACTCGAAAGATAGAGTTGCCAGATTGACCTGAATTAGAACTATGTAAAATAAAAAATGAAGTAGCAATTCATAAAGTTATATTTTTATGAACTTATAAAGCCACACATCCCTGAGCAATGGATAGAAAAAAGAGGAGGAAAGAAATGGTAGAGATAAAAAGTAATACATAAATAAATGTAATTAAAATGAATGTTTTGGTAAATAAAAGCGTTTTTATGAAAAGAGAAAAGCAAATATCATTAATATGTGCCTGTGCACATCAAAAACAAAATGTAAGACAATTGGGGAGTAATGTAAACTATCTAGGATTTGCTTATATACAGTACAGGTAAAGGTCACATACCTAAACATGTGTTACAGATTAAAAGTAGCAGTACTAATCTGCACAGTAGGGCAGACATGATATCACTACTTTGAACAGACTTCAGTTTTTTTTTAATTACATGTCCTAATATTAATTTGCTCCCAATCTTTTTTTCACGTTTTACTTCTTTCAATGTAAACATGAAACAACTAATTAGTCAGGATTCATTTTTAATCTCTTTCGACAGTTAATATGATGAATTATTCATATTAAGATGATGAATTATTGGAATTGCATTTCAAATGAGTCATTCCTTTCATACACCTGTATATATTAGATAGATAGATAGATAGATAGATAGATAGATAGATAGATAGATAGATAGATAGATAGATTACTTTATTAATACAGAAAGAAATTTAAAATATATAGTAGCAAAGATAGTAACACAATAGTCATGTAGTTTACAGTTGCAAATCATCAACTGTAGAGCATATCATCATCAATGTAGAGTGCATAATCAGAAAAATTATTTTTAAAGGTATCCATGTGATAGATGAGCCATGGTTAAACAGGAATGGCTAAGAGAAAAACTGAATATAATGCATTATATATATATATATATATATATATATATATATATATATATATATATATATATATATATATATATATATATATAAAGAATGCAATTAAATATGAGCAAATATGGGCAATGATGATGAATGTTCAATGGACAAAATAGTGCAAATTGAGATGTGCAACTGAGTTACAGAACTTAAATGTGACAATTCTGAGTGGTGTAAGACTATGGTAGTGAAAGTCAATGCAGATTAGGTTAAATGATGAGTAAATAAATGTCTGTGGACAATGAGTTTACTGTCAAGGTCTGTGCTGCAACAAACAGATATTGTTATGTTCATTATTCACTATTGAACTAGCTAATAGAACTAAAATGAGAATACATGAGATTTTACTTAAATAGGGTGCAAATGCCACTTAGTTTAGAAGTATTTGCCGCATTATCAATATGAAATATAAAAAATAAAAATAAAAACTCTGCATGTATAAATGAAAGTGATAACATGTTATGGTTACATTTTCGGATTTGGGTTCAGACTGCAGAGGTGCAATCATAGCCTCAGCAAGCCAAGTCCATACAAATAATATCTGTAATTAACCACTAAGTTGATTAAGATGTATTAAATGATGGGGATTGCTAAACAGTGTTTCTGCATTACTTCAACCCATGCATTAGGTGCTATATTTACCATTCTGGCAACACAGACCTCAGTTTTCTTTCGGTCAGTAACACCCCCACATTGCAAACTCCATCGTACACCCCCCCCCCCCCCCCCCCCCCCCCCCACCACCACCACCACCCCAAATTCCTAAACAACATGATGTCTCTGTAGCGAATGACAAAACGTTTGTTAGTAGTTTATCGAAACGAAAATGACTGCACAAACCTTACTGTGAGAAAATACTCTCCCACACACCTATAATAACCACTATACACTTTTAACACTTGACTTGAATTTTTTTTTTTTTTTTTAAAGAGCGTGTCTTGTGTCAGTTCTTTTTTTTTTCTGAGAAGGTCTAATCAAAACTATTGACTTACTTGGACAGAAGGTTTTCTTGTCTCCGTTATCACTTTATTTAGCAGGAGAACACTGAGCAGGAGTCTTGATGATATAGAGGAGCAGAGAAATCGCGCGCGTTAGTACACTTGGGAGGGAGCGGGGGTGGGACGGGAGGCTGCTTTTTGGAGGAACCAGTTTTCTTTCGGAGAAAAAGGGGAGAAGCGGGCGGGACGTGTGTGTGCCTCATTTTTGTTCTCTCGACAGTGTAACCGAAGTGGAAGATTTCAAGACTTTAGGTAGGTTATTAAGTTAGCATTAATAATAATCGAATTGAATAAAAACCACCCTTTGCTCAGGATAAATAGTGTGTGTCGTCGTGTTAGAGTGCGAGCGATGATGGATCAGTGACCCTATTTACCTCGTCTGCGTACCAAACAGCACTACTAACTAACTAGTAGGTACCTGTAGTTCACCACCAAGGTTAAATAAAAGGCTTTGGACATGTAAAGTTCATTATAATTCTTTGTATATTTATTTTAATTTATGTAATTGATTATATATTTTTAATTCTGCTACAAAATCCCCTAATTACTAGTTTAAAGCTATTTCATAATGTTTGTATTATGATAGTTAAAATACCTAAAGGGGTGAGAAAACCAGACATCACAACTATAGAACAATTTAAGTTAAATGTCATTCGTGTAGCAAAAAAAAGATTTCTTTACCAGCTTGTTCCTTAAATCTGCTCTGCCTTCTTCTCATTATTATTATTATTATTATTATTATTATTATTATTATTATTAATTTATTATTCTACTAACTGGCTTCATGGTGGCTTAGTGCTTAGTACTGTCTCCAGGTCCTTGGTTCTATTCCTTCATCAGGTCTGTGTGCGTGGAGTTTGCATGTTCTCCTCATGCTTGGTGGGGTTCCTCCAGCTTCTCAGTCCAAAGACATGCATATTAGGCTAATGCCATTTCCAAATTGACTTGAATGAGTGTGTGAATGAGTGTATGAATGTGCATGTGAATGTTGATCAGAGGTCTTACCATGGTCGTACAAAATGGGAATAAATACAATAGTCCCAATTGGTCTTCACGGTCCCTAGGTGGACTAGAGAGGTTCCTAGATGGATGGATGGATGGAATTCTTCTAACTAAAGGGTGTTGCATAGGTATTTAAATGATACAAATTGATACAAAAATGCTATATTTCTATACCTTACACTGTACCATACATTACATCAATCCTTAAAAAGCAAATGAATTATGATTAAATTATTTCTTTGTCTTATGTCCTTTACAGCACACTGAGAGGATTTTTTTTATTTCGCTTTTCCCAGTTGGAAAGCTTGGGTCAGGGTGCAGGGTCAGCCAGGATACATGTGATAGGAACAGGGATACAGAGATGCCCAAATAATGCAGACGCTTCAACATGAAAAATATATGCCTCTCTTCTGACGGTCACATGACAGCATCAACGACTGAAATCTTTAGAGGGAACATTATACTACACATTGCTGCTGTAATTCAATTCAAGTTATTTAAAAAGGGGATAGATAAGAACTGTTGACGTGTGTATAATTTTTACATAGAGGTGCATACAAGATTTAATGAATGACATACAGTATCTACAACCTGATATGTGTATACAAGCACAATGACACACAACATAAACATACACCTTATATCTGTGCATTTTGAGTCTGTTGATTCATGTGACATCTGTCTCTATCATGAATGTGTTGTTGACCCTTACAATGATAGTTAAAGAGCATACAAATTAAGAAGAAACAATTACAAAAAAGAAATGTCCACGGTTCACCTCACTTTCCTCACTTTTCAGTCATCAGCCCCCAGTTTTTTTTACTATGAGATATAAAAACAATAAAACACCTCATATCAAATTTCTTTTTTTAATTGCCATATTTAAAGACCTTTGCAGTTAATTTTCAGCATTTAACAGCAGCATTGCAAACTTGTAAAATAGTTTTACATTTGTTCCTTTGTGTTACCAGATTTTATTATATTATCTTTTTTTTTTTTTTGGAAACCAGAGAATTCAGTGGACATCAATGCAGACAGCGGGAGAGCCAGAAACATTACTCTCTACAAGCATTCCGTATAAGCAAAGCTGCATTTAAATGAATTGCATCCTTAATCTGTCTAATTAAAGATGTTTGTTTTTATCTCATAAAATATTTTGACCCTCTAAGATTTTCACATCATACATAAGACACACAAAATGTTTTTTTGGACTGTAATCCTTTACAAAGACTTATAAAAGTTGCATTTTTGAAAAGTTGCATTTTTGCATTTTCAAAATGTCCATGACTTGCCTCATTGCTTTTATTTGTTTGTTTGTTTTATATACATACGTAAGGCACTATTAAGGAAAATTTCCTTTTTTTTCTGAAAACTGTTTTTGTCTTATAAAGAAATCAAACGTGCCATGAAGCACAACCATGGTTTGCTTGAAAATTACCAGACATTTTGGAGACCCCAAAGTAATATGCAAACTTACATGCTTCTTTTTCCTTGAAGGAAACATTAAATGAGAATGGCATTGACAGTGTCAAGTGACTTGACTGTCAATGCAACTACAGACCAGAATGATAAGAAATTAACAGACAAGCAGGAGGAACTGAAAAAGAGCTTACAGAAAGGAGAGTCTAAGTCAATAGGGGTAAGTCACTTCATCAGATGGAGCCCAGAGTAATAGTTATATAAAATCTAAAGTTGTGAAAAACAAATGTGAAATTCAGGCCAGGAAATTGTTTATACTATACTCTTTTTTTTTTTTTTTTTTAATAAGCCCTACGTAATATCACACAAGATAAGACCCATCTTACTTAAACAAAGTCTTCTTCTAGATTTCTCAGGTCATAATTGGATTTGTGATCATCTCTTACTCTGTGCCACTGCTCTCTGTCAAACTCACAGAGGTGGTAATGTTTGGTGTGCCATGGTGGAGCGGGATCTCTGTAAGAAACCATTTTTTACTATCATTAACATTACCACATGCTGTCAAATTAACAACATGCCTACATCAGAGAAGTCCTGCTATCGGTCATTAAAACTGGATGTACATTAACAGCCATGTGTTTTTTCTTTTCAGTTTATCCTAGCAGGTGCCGTTACTCTTGCCTTGGAAAAACATAACAGGGTTTCTTTGGTGAGTTACAGTTGGTGAAAGATGTATGCAAGATGCTCTGCTATTCAAAATTGAAAGTTATGTAAGTACAAATATATTGTCATAAAACATTGCAGTGTGGTGGAGCTTGACCGGGTCTTGTATGGCATATGCTCCATAGTCCATATAACCATTCATAGCTGGAGCAAGCTACAAAGCTACCTAGCTTCTAACACAAGACTGAATCCCAAATCCCTCTATAACCCCTGATCATGGCACCCTTACTTGGTGTGTGGAACAAAGGATTGTACATCCTGCATAGTGCACTAGCTTTCCATTTAACGCTATTTGGGATTCAGCCCCGGAACCCTGGAGGATAGGTCATATTCTAAAGAGGAAGAAATGGAAATATTAAATAAATCTCTAATATAAATATCACTTTCTCAGGATTGTCTACCACTACCATGGTTCATTCTTCTCAACTTCTGTTTACATAGTTCCCGGAAGAATTTAAAACAACTTTCAACCATTACTTGAATTAACTGTTTGTTGCTAGCTGTCAGTTACTAGCTCCACCAGTCACGGTTAGTTAGTTATGCCAGTAGAATATAATAATTATTCACAGAAGAATATGTGCTGGCAGAGCAAAATAACTCGCAAAATAAAGAAACATCGTAGATTTGCCAGGAAAAATGTAAGGTGCAGTAAAAATGAAGAGTAGCTAAAAGTAGACAAAGTAAGTAGTGATGTTAAGAATTGATAAGTGTTGTTTGTCTTGTTTGTGATAATATAGTCTTGGTTGTGATAACAAAAGCTCAGCCCATCCTTACCTCATCATTTCAACCTATTATTTACTATGATATGTGTTTCCTTACCATTTCTAGGTCTTCACATGCATGGTGGTCACAGTTTTGGCTGCCGTCCTCTCAGTCATTGCCGGAATCTTCTATGTTGTTGACATTACGAAGCATCCACAGATTCCTTGCGATCTCATTACAATGCAGACATGTGAGGGAGAGTTTTACACCACGGTATGCCAGGGAAAACTTAACCTACCTCAATCTTTTCATTTGATTTTCTTTAATGTGATGAAGCCGAAAACCTGGGAGCATGTTTTATTTACTTTTATGTTATACAAACTTCCCTGAGAAAACACTGATTTTTCTTTTGCCCCCCCCCCCCTCCCCCTTTTTTTTTTCTTAGAGACTAACTGTAGAAGTGAAGTCAATTCTCTTGTCACTCAGCATGGTGCAGACTGCCATTTCCTCTGCTTCTGCATTCATTCTGTACAAGGAAAAGCAAAATTATAACAACTACCAGGTAAGAGCCATACATTCAAAAACATATGACTTAACATCTGATCCTGTTTACTGCTGTTATTCTCATCATGGAGGGTTAAATGCACAGTTGCACAGCTGGGGCAACTTGTTCAAAGGTTCATGAACTAGTCAATCTATAACCAAGTGATGAACCAAGATGTGTGTGGTAAACTATTTGACTTTGTTGTTAGATTTGGTGGCTTTTATGCTCCTTTAGCAACTTTATTAAAAGCAAAAACTAGCAACAAATCAAGCAGGTTTTTGTGCTGCTGTCATGCACTTGATACAACACTTCAGCTCACAGCACAATTGCTGGTTATACAAGGAAGAGTATTAAAGACATGTTTGCAAATGTGTTCTGAATATGAGACATAAACAACATTTGTTTCCCTGATTACTTTCCTTTGATTGCATTGTTATTTCACTACGTAGCTGTCTTAGTTGTTTCCAGCTGTTCCCTGCAGCATGCTACAGCAGAATGAAAACGTCCTACAGCTGCATGTAATTCATAAGAATAGTAAATCTAAATAGTCATTTGAAATATTTTAGTTTTTTATATTATTTCTGGATAGATTTTGAAAATCTTGTAATGGTGTGATATGTTTTAAACTAATTAAAGACAAATACAAATCACTGCCTTATGCGGCATTATCTTTTCAAGGCAAGTGACTTGTAGACTTGAATTATAGACTTCAACCTAAATATTTTATAAACTTTTTAAGAGAATCACTTGTAACCATTTTTCACCTTTTAATCATATTTAACAGCATTGTATTAAGACTTTAAGATATATCATTAAAATTATATCTATTTATCAACCATAATAGGCATGATTTGACCAGATAAACCTTGTGTCTTTTTTCTCTTTTAGTTTGTGTATTAATGATGTCCTGTACACAGAAAAAAAACCATTGATGGCTTTGGACTTCAATCAACAGTCTCCACTCATTTTTATTTGTACATATTTATATAATACATGGGTTATAAAACATGCTTAGATGTTGTTTCTTACTGAATATATATTGGAATATAATGGAATATAAAGTGTATAATGCATTGGAATGCATTAGACATTTTGTTAACATTTTATGAAGTAGGCTCTACACAATGAATCTTTCAAATTGCATTATGACTGCTCTTAAACTGTGTTGTGAAAGAGATCACTTCAGCTGCAAACAGAGTTCCGGTGTGCTGTCTTGCTAGTTTCCGTGAATGTACAATAAAAGCTGTGTTGTGTCCACTCTTGCAGCTGGTGGCCTATAACCTTTCAAAATTCTTCCTCAATTCCCTACAGTATTTCTCTCTTGTTACAACAGAACTACTCTCCTCTTCAGCTTCATCTGTAACAGGAAACAGTCTGCAGTGACTTTACAGTTACAATGCTCCATAATTTCTTATAGCCTCCAAATTTAAAGATGCCAAAAATTAATGTGTACATACATTCAATTCTTAGCCACAGCACATTTTTGGTTGTTTTTCTTTCTTAATATATATTGATTTGTGTCTTTGTATGGGAATTCCAGAGGTAAAAATATCATCAATTCATTTTATTATATTTTCTGAATGTTGCAATATTATCAGGTTCATATAATATATTTACACTGAAATAAAGCCATGACATTATAACCACCCACCTAATATTGATTAGGTCACCCCTTTGCCACCAAAACATTAATGACCTATGTGTTCTGACACTTTTCTATTGGAACCACCTTTTCCTCAATTTGCTAAAATTAATTATAGATTTCAGCCAAAATCTTTTATAAACGTATAGGTAGCATTGTATTAGGACTTTAACATGTATCAATAAATGAATATCTACTTATTTGCCATTTAGTTGTTGGTCTTTCGGTTGCTCCAGGCAAGGGGTTGCCACTACTGAACATTCGATCCGCACACCAGCTTGGCACAGAATGCTTATGCCGGTAGCCCTTCCTGACACAACCCTCCCATTTTATCCAGTCTGTATACAGAAAAAACATTGATTAATACATTGACACGGGCCAGCTTTCACTCTCCATGAATGAGCCTTGGTTGTGTTGGCCACCCGTGACCCCGTTGCCAGTTCACCGGTTTTCCTTCCTTGGATCACTTTTGGTATGTCCTGACTATTGCAGCCTGGAAGTTTTGAAATTGTTCTGACCCACTTGTCTAACCATTACAACAACACTCTAGCCATTACAATTCAGTATTAGACAAATGGTCATAATGTTATGGCTGATGGGTGTATATTGGTATATGTTGCCTTTTATTTTAAAAAAGTCTTTTATGTTAAATGATTAATTAAATTTTAATTAATTTGTCTTTTCTATGTTTTTTTATCCTGTTTAACATAATATACAAGAGAAGTAAAGCATAATTTCACCAGAGTTGTTCCCAACCTTGTTTTAGCTAAGTGTCTAGAAAAAAGGTAAGAAGTAAAACTGACAAAGTGAAACATTGTGTGTTATTTTATTTATCATTAATGTATAACCTAAAAAAATGTGGCTAATACTTAATCTAAACTTATTCATATGTTTTGTACAAATTTATGTACAGAACCTTAAGAATGTTGAAGGTTAAAATCTGATTGCCTCTGCACTTCTGTGTATATATTTTTTTTGCAGCTGAGCTCAGTGAAGCTGTTTCTTACAGAATATGTGTTAAATGTCTTAAATAATAATAATTAAATTAAAAACAAATAATAAAAATAAATTTAAATTAAGGTTTCAAAGGAATTTAAAGTTTAAATTGGAATACATAACGAGTTGAAAAGGGTGGATACTTGTCTTTCATGTTCAAATGCGATCAAGAGCTCATTATATATATATATATATATATATATATATATATATATATATATATATATATATATATATATATATATAATGCTTTAATTGATTAATTGCATAACCCTTCTTGCAATTTTTTTAACAGATTTTCTATTTTTCCAACAATTTGTAAATATTTTTTAATAGTTTCAAAAATGTTGCAATTTATTTTTGCTGTGTCTTCTCAGGGGCGGCACGGTGGTGTAGTGGTTAGCACTGTCGCCTTGCACCGCCAGGGTCCGGGTTCGACCCTGGCGGTGCAAGGCCCGTCTCTGTGTTTGTATGTTCTCCCTGTGCTTGGTTGGTTTCCTCCGGTACACCGGTTTCATCCCACAGTCCAAAGACATGTAGATTAGGCTAATTGGCGTTCCCAAATTGCCTGTGGTGTGTGAATGAGTAAGTGTATGTGTGTGTGTCTGTGCCCTGCGATGGATTGGCATCATGTGCCCTAAGTCTCCTGGAATAGGATCCAGGCCCCTGTGACCCTGAATACAGGATTAAGCAGTATATATGATGAGTGAGTGAGTGTTTTCTCAGGGCCTTCCTAACTGTCTCATTATAAAACACATTGGGGAAATTGGTAGAAGTAGTTCCTATAGTACACATCAATAGTAAACATTTATTATTATTTTGTTTGGTTATGAATAAGGACATGGTATGACAAAAATGTACAGATATGAAGCTACAGACAGTTTTTAATTCAGACAGAAAATGGATTATTGTTACTGCACACTGACTTGGTTGGGGGCCTCCATATTCAACCTCAGCCTGATGAAAAATCCTAAAAAAAAAAAAAAAAAGGCACTGGTTGTATGAATTAAGAGAGCGGGTTGCTTTCTCGTCTCCAGAGTTTAAAGCCTGAATTAGTTGTGCTTCCACAAACCAATGTTTCCAGTGACCATTCTTTCTCTAATCATTGTAATCCCATCAGCCAACCAGTGATCACCACCGTTCCTAAGAACCAATCCCCAATCTATATTGTTTCCATCAACTAGTCACTGATCACCATTTTTACTGATGAGAAAAAAATCACTGATTATAATTTTGTGCAGTAACCAAACACTGACCACCAGTGTTACTATTAGTTAGTATTATTACAACAATAATACTGAGACTAATATTAAAAGCAAAAAAAAAAAAAAGTGTTTCATTCATATGTTCTGCAACTAATCACTACCACTGCTTCTTTTTGTCTGCATACCTGCTAAATGTCAGTATATATACTGTAAATTAACTTACTAACATTCAAGTTATGAATTTCCACGGATACGAACAGAATGCAGGTCTATGCACATTCCTAGATGTGACCAAATCACCGAAGTATGATCAGTGATTTCTCATCTGTAACAATGGTGATCAGTGACTAGTTGATGGGAACAATGTTAAATGGGGATTGGTTCTTAGGAGCGGTGGTGATCACTGATTGGCTGAGGGGACAACAATGATCAGAGAAAGGATGGTCATTGGAAACATTATAATATAAGCTGAGTGTAGTGGAGCAAGTGTTCAATTTAGTTCATGACATTTAGTTTAAATATGTGTCAGATAGGCTACTTAAAACAGTTTGGAAATCTAAAGACTGGGGTCCTTTGATGCAACTGTACAGTCATGGCCAAAAGTTTTGAGAATTACATAAATATTGGAAATAGAAAAAGTTGCTGCTTAAGTTTTTATAATAGCAATTTGCATATACTCGAGAATGTTATGAAGAGTGATCAGATGAATTGCATAGTCCTTCTTTGCCATGAAAATGAACTTAATCCTGAAAAAAAACTTTCCACTGCATTTCATTGCTGTCATTAAAGGACTTGCTGAGATCATTTTAGTAATCGTCTTTTTAACTCAGGTGAGAATGTTGACGAGCACAAGGCTGGAGATCATTATTTCAGGCTGATTGGGTTAGAATGGCAGACTTGACATGTTAAAAGGAGGGTGATGCTTGAAATCATTGTTTTTTCATTGTTAACCATGGTGACCTGCAAAGAAACGCGTGCAGCCATCATTGCGTTGCATAAAAATGGCTTCACAGGCAAGGATATTGTGGCTACTAAGATCAGATCTTAGATTTAGATCAGATACCTAAATCAACAATTTATAGGATCATCAAGAACTTCAGGGAAAGATGTTCAAGTCTTGTTAAGAAGGCTTCAGGGCTTCCAAGAAAGTCCAGCAAAACACCCTCCAACAGCAACTTCTTCCAACAATCCAACAGTTTGGTGAAGAACAATGCATTTTCCAGCACGATGGAGCACCATGCCATACGGCAAAAGTGATAACTAAGTGGCTCGGGAACCAAAACGTTTTGGGTCCATGGCCTGGAAACTCCCCAGATCTTAATCCCATTGAGAACTTGTGGTCAATCCTCAAGAGGCAGGTGAACAAACAAAAACCCACTAATTCTGACAAACTCCAAGAAGTGATTATGAAAGAATGGGTTGCTATCAGTCAGGATTTGGCCCAGAAGTTGATTGAGAGCAGCCCAGTCGAATTGCAGAGGTCCTGAAAAAGAAGGGCCAACACTGCAAATACTGACTCTTTGCATAAATGTCATGTAATTGTCGATAAAAGCCTTTGAAACGTATGAAGTGCTTGTAATTATATTTCAGTACATCACAGAAACAACTGAAACAAAGATCTAAAAGCAGTTTAGCAGCAAACTTTGTGAAAACTAATATTTGGTTCATTCCCAAAACTTTTGGCCACGACTGTATATAACCCTGTAACGTCTATCTTGGACAATTCTGTACATAGGCGCCAGAGGGAAACCTTTCCTGAATTTTTTTAACTCTTTCACGGTCACACTAATTTCCTCTCGGATCAACATAAAAGCCACGTGTGCCCCCAGCACTGTTATTCGTGTAAGTTGTTTTGTTTGGATAACAGTGACGCAATAGTGACAAACATTTTATAATATTACAACGACATTGTGTGCATCCTGTGCTACACTGAGCTTGATCATTCTCATAATGTTGCCAGATTGGCTATTTTTTTGCCATGTCCGCTTTTGCTGTTGAGTTTCTTGGTTTTAAAGTAACGACTAAAAACTGTTAAGGTAAACAACAACTCATTTTATTTATTTGTTTGTTTGTTTGTTTGTTTTATGTTGAATTAATTTATATATATAATAGCTCGTTGTCACTGAGTATATTAATTGACCTTCAGTCATGTTCTGTACACTGTTGTGGTTTACAGATTCCTTATGGTTTTTAATTTAATTATTTGTTCAAATTTGATGTTATACTGTTTATTAAAACGGAACATTGTCAGCCAGATGAGTCCTACCACTTTTAATCAATTATAGGTAAAAATAAAGAAATTACCTGTCACTTATGTTACCCAGTAGTGTGTCCATAGTTTAAGCTTCGCAACTGGCAGATCTGTTAAACCGAATGGATTTACTAATCTGAACCGTTCTTCGCTCTCTTGCGAAGAAACATTAATTTTGTTAAACATAGACCAAATTATAGAATGCCACCCAGATTATCGCCATATGCCCTTGTCTCACTTAACCCTGCCTCACCCTGCCTCTGTCTTTGCCTGTCTCTCTGGATTACATGATATTTAAAAAAATATTTTGTATACTGGCTGTGTCTTGTCTTGGGTCATGCTATTTTTTTTCCTGTGTGAAGAAATTTTACTCTGATGTCTGTACTAATGAAGATCTTCCATATGGATCCATACAATGTGTCTGAGAGACCTGTGCTGAAAGATTTCAGTGCTACTTTGAGAAAAAAACAAAAAACAAAGAAAGAAGTTAAGAAAACGCAATGCCTTTTCTAAATGCATAACAATATTTTAAATTAAAAAAATATTTGCATCTCTGAAGGAGAATTGTTTTTAGTCAAACTGAGAAAAAAATCCACCCAGAAGTGGTAACATTTTTCCTTGAGGAAACAACAAAATATCAATGGCATGATTTTTTTTTCAAGGGCGTAAACAATTTCTGGGCATCTATTTTATCCTGCATGACCACCTGTAAGATCAAGTGGGTAAACAGAATACTTAGCAAAGGTGCTAGAAAGACACAATTAATATATTAGTTAAACTTATGGTTATCTATCCAGCTTGGACCATTGCAATGCACAGTGGTACATATTTGAATGTTGTTATCGTAAAGTGCTAATTTCAAGAGGACAGCAGCAATTCATATATCCAGTACCAGTCGAGGGGTATGCAATATATACATTTATATATATTTCACAAAACTAAAAAAAAAAGAACACGTGGAATTATTTGGAAAACCATAGCATATTTTTTTCATGTGTTTTTTATGTGTTTCATACTGTATTTTAGATTTTCCACTTAGTTTGATGACAGCTGTACACACTATTGGGAGCCAAAAAATTCTCTACAGATATGGGAACCTTTTAAGACTTTTGACACAAATAATTCCAGTTAACTTCCTCGTGAAACTGGTTGACAGACTGCCATGTATGTGCAAAGGTGTCATCACAGCAAAAGTTGCTATATTAAATAATATAAAACATTTCTCCTTTGTTTATACTTTGTTTTATTCCATAGTTTCATAGTTTATTATTTTACATTGTAGACAAAATAAAGAAAAATAAAGAAAGACTCTTAAATGTGCAGGTGTGTCCAATCTTTTGACTGCTTGTGAAAGCATGCAGTGGGGTGGATTCCAATTTCTGATATAGTAACATGAAACACTGACAAGACAAGAGTTTTTTTTTTTTTTAGTTAAATTAAAGCGAGAGGACAAGAAAGTGTAACAATAATCTTGACTGACAAATAAATGACAATTCCTTTCAAAATGTTAAAAAATAAATAAATAAATAAATCCTAGCATAAAACATTTCAGTGATTATATGCTTTCCTTTCTTGTTTATTTTCTATCAAACCATTTTAAATAGTTTATTATTTTCCCAAAATTGTGTGGAGTCTGACATGGTCTTTTGGATTACCTGTTTTCAGGAATAATAATTTGTGTAGCTCATACATCTAACGCTATATGCAGCATATTTTGAGTTACAAAAAACGTGCGGTGGTTTTATTAGCTATTGCAATTAACACCATTTTTGTTAAATGATTAAAAATATATATATATTCCACTATAATTTGGGCATCCTAGCACGTAATCAGGTATACGCCTTAAAATTCCAGCAGCTCACTTTATCGCATCTCTGATAGCAGAGAGCACACACTGTGATTTGTTAATCGTGCCAGTAGTTTGCAAAATGCCAAAGTGTTTGACCACTATTATGTTAATTTTGTCCATACTGCCTCGTGAGAGTGTGTGTTCTCTGTCAGAAATAGCCTCGACTTTACTGAAAAGTGCACACTCCACTGTTAGGAGCCTTGGGGGTGATGCTTACTCCTATTGGTTTCCTTCTTCAGACAACAGGCACCCGAACCGCTGTTAAAGGTAGGTAGACCTAACCCAATTAGACGAGCATTCTTTCCAATGAACATTATTTTTGCCATGGTGAAAGCATCAGAGAGGGTCAAGAAGCTGACATGACCGGTTATGAGGGGGGAAAAAAACTGGGAGCTACTAAAAAGCAATTATGTGGCTACAGCTAGAAAGAAATAGTTTGTGTTAAAAATTGGATTGATTCATTTTTAGTTATATAATATTTGTATAGTATCCTAAATTAGCGTAGTAACTGTAGCGCTGTCATGGCCTAGGTGGTGGTACTGGCTGGCTAGACCGGCTGATGTAGTTGCCATGGGCGTGTAGGGCAGGCATTAACACAGAGGGGTGCGCAAACAGAAATATAGTCTTTATTTATTAACAAAACTCAAGAACAGACACAAAAAAACAAAGAAACTAAAACAACAAACTCAAACTATAATTAGGGCTCAGGGCTACACACAGACTACGAACTAACACAGGGAACTGAGCGCTAACACAGGGAACTGAGCGCTAACACAGGGAACTGAGCGCTAATACAGGGAAACAGAAGGAAACATGGAGCTGGAGCTAACTAAAGACACATAGGGGAACTAGAGACAAGACAGGACTGGAGAGACAGGACTGGAGACGAGACAAGACATGGGACAGGACACAGGACTAGAGACAGGCCCAGGGACACAGAGACTAGAGGCCGGATGGGTTAGTGGTTAGTTAGGTTAGTAGCTACATGGAATACTGGGACGCTGGATGCTGACCTAACCAGGTTAGTATCTAATGGAGTTAGTGGCTAACCGGGTTAGTACTGACCTAATAGGGGGGAACTGAACACAAAAGGAAAGGCACACATGAGGCTATTCCAAACTAGTGGCTAACCTACTAGCGACCAGAACCACTAGCAGTCAACCCACTAGAGGCTAACCCTACTAGCGGCTAACCCTGCTAGCAGCTAAGCACTCATGTGGCTACAAACATTTAAACAGATAAGGAAAGCAACAAACAAGGAACTAGACAAGAAGACCAACACTAGGGACACCCAGAACGGTACTTACACAAGAGGAGACACTGCCTAACTAAACATGAAACAAGACAGCTCCATGAATTCACTAGAACAAGGAACATACAGAAAACAAAACTATAGCCCTCTTGAAAACAGTTTAAACAATATAACTAAAATATAAAACTCAAAGAAACAAAAACCAAACAAAAAGGAATGCCCACAAGACGGGATAAGGATAAATACTCGACCCAGTTTCCCAGAACAAACTGCTATTTATAAGGTGTCTAATGAGCTACCTCGGTTCAGATGAGCCCTCATCACCTGACCGAGGTGCCTTCTGGGAAACTGAGTCGACAAAAAAAAACTACAAAACACACACAAACGGACAGTGACCTCTAGTGGAGGTTCCTAACAAGCGCATTATAACGTAGTTTGAATAGGTTTTTGTAGCTTAATCATTTTGTGCATGCTGTATCCTTAGAATTTTTCTGTAAACAAAACACTGCATGAGTAAAGAGACATTTTACGTGATTTAAAAAATATAGAGTGCAAAATAAATTTTTCATTTAAAGAACTTAATTAAATATATTGACAATGTGGGGTACTGTTGCACAATAGCCAAGGGCCGCAATAATTTGAGGCATATTATTAAAATGTTAAATCAATATTCTTTCCAAACAGGAAACTTTCTCAAGTGCAAGCTAGGCTAGGCAGGTGAGAATTTCAATGAAAAACCAGAGGTTTTGTAATCATGTTGCTTTTTTTTCATGCCTCTGCCACTAGGCGTTATGTTCTTTGGGTTATCCATGCATCCATCCGAGATGCTCACTGGCAGGATGAAGGTGCATACGCATCAGACTATGCTTGAGCATCAGACCATGGGGCAGTGCAAGAAAATGGCCTGGTCTGATAAATCACTTTTTGTTTTACTTCAGATTGATGTCCAGGGGTTTGTACGTCCCTGATGCATTATGAGAAGAAGGATACATATAACATTACTTATCCACCATATATACAAGAAAAATGGTGGCAGGACCATGGGCACCCAAAGTCATTTATTCTACCCTGTTCGATCATTAATGCTAGCCTGTTTGATCCCACTGAAAAGCCCCAGAGCTCAAATTGCTGAAAAAAGTTCATGCTTACTTTGATAGAAAGGTATATATTTGCAGAGAGAAGAGACACCTAATTCAATAGGATTGTGTCCAGTGGAGAAGAAAAAATAATGTAACTGTTCCTAGTTATATACAGTATGTAACTAATGTTTTGTGAACCACACATAACTGCTAGTGGTGGTAATACACCCCTAGATATCATGTACTGTGCTTCTTATTCAACCTTGTAGTGGTGTATAACAGTGTATTTTCAATAAATACTGCTACCATACTTTTTTTTCCCTAGAACTTTTTCAGAGTGGGCAAAGCTTAAGTGATATTATATGGAGTAAGCTGGACATCAGAGGAATAGTGCTCACCTTATTTAATCTGAAAGATGATCAGAGATGATGCCAGACTCACAACCATGGTAATGTTAACATTGGTGATTTTTTAGGAATAACACCAATCTAAAAGTACTGGAGCTGCAAGGCCAATTCTTCATGAAAACATTAATTATCCATACCGGTCATCCCTATCCCAGGCAAGGCAGGATACACCCTGGATGGGGTGCCAACCCATTGCAGGGTACAAACACATACACTCACACACTACAGGCAGTTTGGAATCACCAGTGAACCTACTTTGCATATCTTTGGACTGCACACCAGAGTACCAGAAGGTGATTTGGTGGCTTGTATGAAGTAGGGTTTTACAGTGGTGTTTGTGATACTGTTTACATATTCTTACTTAGCCAAAGGAGTCTGATAATCATAGACTATGAAAATGAGTGCATTAAAATAATGGAATTTCACTTGTCCATGATCACATGAAATACAATTATTTGTGACAACATACAAATAGTTTTCCTTTCCTTTCAACAATATTTTTTATTGATTTTAAACAGGGATATAACAAAGTAAACATGTAGTGTTTCATTGCACACTTTATAAATCCCTTATAGACCCCTATACCACCCACCCCACCCCTTCCTGGCTCCAAGCCAGCTTTATATGTATAAGAAAGGCTAGATGCCAGGCATATGAAAGGAAAAATATTCAAAAAAAAGAAAGGAGAGAAACTCAAAAACATGTAGCTGGAAATCTGGGTTCTGCATGCAAAAATGATAAATAAATAAAAAAGAGAGAGAGAAAAAAACAATCAAACAGGAAGGGGATTAAACTATAAATGTATATGAAATGTCTCCAGGGACAAACAGGACATAATATCTCTGAGCCACTGTGCGTGAGTGGGTAATGTGGCATCCTTCCACTTGAATAAAAGAGAATGTACACAGGAGTGAACACACAAATAGTTTTATTGTTTAATGAGTTTTCCTGTAAAATGTGTGCACGTCTTTTCATGCATTTCTGTCTGCAGCTGTTTAATTCTAAAGCTTTAATTCTTGCCTGCCAATATATTGTTTACTAGAAGTGCCTGCGACTTTGTGTGAAATTTAACTGCATTCTTATAAGTGATTTTTTTTTTAATTAAACACTATTTGTTGAATTGAGATGAACTAATGATTTTTCCAAGGTCTATTTTATATTATATAAAGGCATTTTCCATTTTAAGTTCAGAATAGCATATCTTCTTTTCCTGTGTGCTGATTGTGATGAAACAAAGCCTTTATGTTACCTCAAGTTCGGCCAAATACACCTTTGAAACCCCTATTAAAATTTGTTCTGTAGTTTTTACATGATGCATGCACCAACAAACAGACAGACATCTATATGGTCAGCTATGTGTGTGGTATCTTAGAAAATCCATTTTAGTTAGCATGAAGTCCACTTGGTATTCTCTTCTTTTATATAAGTTATCTGTGGGTTAGCTACTAAATGTACAGTTTTTTATTTTATTTTATAAGGCATGTTGCACACATCACATCTCTAAACGTAAGACCCCTCTTCCATGATAGGGAGAACTTTCCTTTCCTTTTCTCATCTCGTCCGTCACTCACTACCTTTGCTCGTAGCTTAAATGCACGACAACAATGACCCCCAATTTTGCCTCCATTCGTTTCATGCAGAATGCTGAGGCACAACAAAAGCACTTGAACAGGATGTTTGAAAGAGGATAAGAGAGGGAGCAAGAGCAAGAAAGAGATTACAGTTAGTTAAGCTCACAGTCACGTAATGGATAAAGTCAACATATATTATCTGCAGAGTGCAGGGACTTGTGAAAATAGCACAGAAGAAGAAGGAAAAAGCAAAAGAAAACACCAATAGGCCTGGAGCCTATTCCAGGGAACTCACTGCACGAGGTGGGGTACACCGTGGATGGTGTGTCAGTCCATCGCCGGGCACAAACACATACATAATTCCAACCATGGGCAAGTTGGAAATGCCAACAAGCCTATATGTATTTAGCCTACATGTCCTGCATGATATTGGACTGTGAAAGGAGACCTGAGTACCTGGAGGAAACCCAACCCTGGGAGAACATGCAAACTCCACGGACACAGACCCAGGAACTGTACCCTCGACCCAGGAAATGCAAAGCCACAGTGCTAACCACTATGCCACCATGTTGTCATAGAAAAATATATTACGTATTTAAAATAAATTTTAGAAATAAGATAGATGAAACTCCTTCACTGAGAGGATGGTAACAATGTGTAAGGCTGGGTAGTGGGATTATGGCAGCAGAGGCATGGTGAACAGAGAGTAGGGTCTGAGCAAACATTAAAAGTGTGATGCCTCTCTCCTGTGTCTTATTACCATAAAGTTATTTTTTTATATATATTTATATCTACTTAGTTGTACATGTACAAAAGAGACACAATGTTTTACAATGCAGTGTCACAGACATGTTACAGGTTTACCCTTCAACAAAGTGAAGTCATTTATATGCTTAATTTTAATGGCTACATTAATTGGTGGTGTGAAGGTGCAATCTATCAAAATAGAGGTACACCAGGTTAATTTAACATGCTGATATGAGTAGAATTATTTTTACTAGCAAGAAACCTATGAGAAAATATTTTGCCATTCTTTATATTATAAATACATTTTTAAAGGTCTGTGCATGGAAATTAATCTGTCCTATTATCACATTCTTTTTTACATATATGGGTGTAGTATTCTGGATTTAGCTGGTAAAGTCTTGGACATGTTTTTATTTTTCAAATTTTGTATTCATAAGAATGCCCCTAAATTATAAAAAATCTGTTAAAATGAGACTTTTGATTGCACAGAATTACAGAACAGAGTTATGAGAGTAAAAGCTACATAATCCCCTGCTACATTAATACACTAGTGTTTCACTAGTGCTTGGATACCATTAAATTGGTATACCGTTTATGTTTATACTGTGTATAAACATAAATATGTGTGATGTTTTTAAGGATTATTATGCTAATTGGTTGGTGCTGTATTTTCATTATTTATATGAGAAATTAATGGTTGTTTGCCATTCTTATGCCTCTGACAGTGATAACTCCTTAAAAAGATTTTTTACTCACCATTTTTTGGATAATGAGAACAAAACATCTTAAATTTTTATCTCGTTATACATCTGAGCAGTAGCAATCTGTAGCCACCCTTAACAACAGTAGCAATCTGGTGGTAATGAGCGTTAAACCTAGGACCTTCAGATCAGTAGTCCAATGCCTTAACCTTTACCTTCTTTTTTTACCTCTTTTTTCATATTTTCTTATCCTCTGGTATGACAAATTATACTTGAACTTTTGTTATAATGCTTTATGAGCTATGAACAAGCCGAGAAAATTCCTATTACTCTATACTGTATAGGCCTTACAGCATCTTAGTAATAGAAGCAAGAATGACTGTTTCCTGAAAGACAAGCAAATGTAGCAAGTATCCCTGAGAACAACAAGCTTTGACAGCTTTATTAAGATTTTTAGAAAACAAACGCCAACAAACCGGGCCTATGTGATCTAAAAACATTGAGGATGCAGAATTGTAAAGGGATTTTTGATATCTCAAACGGGTCAGCCGTGACAAGGCCTTAAACTTACGCCGAAAAGTTGTTAATAACTTTCTGTATTCTCTATATTGTGTTACATTATATTGAGTGGCACGTTCAGTGACATCACATTCAGTGACATCATGGTGTGATGCTTTTTTCGAGCATCTGCTGCCTATTCTACACACACACACACAGACACACACGCGCACGCATAAACACACTCCTACATCATACACATCACAAACGTTAACACTCACACTCATCTCTCAATCACACATGTACACACACACACACACACACACACACAGTTGACGTGACAAATATTTAGGGCCCAAACTGACATCAGCCCCGCGGGGGCAAGTCGCGTATATTACGTTATGTTATGTGAAGTGTGCAAGATGTGCGGTGCATCCGGGCGGCGATGGCTTTTTGTAGGTCTTAACACGCTCAAAAGGCAAACAACTATATTCTAATTTGAGATGCACTCTTACATTGATAATATTTTTAATATTATGATTATATAATATACGTCATACGTATATTATATTAATATAATATTAATACTATTATATTATATAGTATAATATATGTATATATAAAATCCAGTAGCAATTAGGTTGCAATGTAGCGTCCTCTTATTCCGTAAAACCAAAGGCCAGATCCCAAACTGCTCCACATTGCAGATAAAGTTCACTAGTCACTGTATATGGCGTTATTCCTGATGTAGTGCACTTATCAAGGACAGTAGGGAGCAGTTTGGGATTCTGCCTTGGACTGCGTGCTACGCGTCTACCAAAGGGGTTCATGGCTCAATGTTAGGTTTTTGTTCTCGGTGTTGCTGTTGTTTTAGGTGCTTCGAGTGCTTTTTAATAAAGTACAGAGGTCTGGTCGTATTTCCACACTGAGCAAACGTTGTAGCGCTTCACTTTTCCGAGACGAGCCTTGTGGAGTTCCGGTTTCCTCGAGTACCGACTGTATTACTTCCGGTTTTGTCCACGAGAATGTTAGATAGTTATTAGAAGTTATAGGAAATATACTGAGGTTTATAGTTACAAAGGGGAAACCACAATCTAAGCTTTGTTAATTGTGTGAGAAGTTTAGGCTGTAAATGGCGAAGTCTTTGGTCAAAACAGTGTTGATTTTGTTCACACTGAATTGTGAGCGGGTGTGTGCTGTGCCAGAAACCGTCTCGACCATGTACTCCGCTGTTAGGAGCCTGGCTGATGATGCTCACGCCTATCTGGTTTCCCTTTTAGGTAAACAAACAGTCGATACACTACTAAAGGTAAGAAGACCAAATGTTTCTCTGTTCCTCTGCCCAGTCTCATTAGCCCTCACGAGCATATCTTCCGACGAGCAAAACTAAGTTTCGTACCAGTTCATATTTATATTAATTGCCCCTTTATTATGTGCACTCATAATATACCGAAGGACACCTACCAGGTCCATACTTACGGAATGCAACCCCTGGCTTAGTACTGTATATCAAGTTATTGTAGTCCGGATATTTTTAGGGTGTTAAAAATGTCTTAATGCAACAGCGACAGTGACCTGGCAGTGGACGTTTGGTGTAACAGGCAAGGGAACATTAAGCATTTTAAACACTGACTTTCTCATTCCCAATCTTACTTGTTGGTTCATCTTGAAGGTCTTGAATTTTTTAATCTACTCATAGCATGTGCTGAGAATAAATGTGCCGAAAACCAGATATATCCAGAATTATATGATGGGCACAAATTCACTTAAACTGGACAAATGAATATATGATCATTCATGAATATATAAGGTGATGTACCTAATAAAGTGGTCTCTATTTTAATTGCAGACTATTTCAGTCAAATTGAACTATGGTGTAGTAAGAGTGTTTTAGGTTCACATTCTGGCTTTTTTTTTTAATTTAATGAAGAAAAAATGTAATTGAATTTTCAATTCTGGGAAATTATCTGACCAATATATTAAATGGCATAACCTTTATATCATTTCAGAATATACTTAATCAAAACCAATGATAACTGAATCTGCTTGCAAGTTGTTTAGCTCAGTTGTTTTCTTATTGTACCCAAATCTAAACCTAACAGTAGCAGAGAATATTTGAAAGCCAGAGTTTTCTGTATTTTTTTTTAAACAGACCATGGTAGATGCTGTAAAAGTGACATCACAGGCCACAGCTCATGCTCTAAATGTAGTTGCGGCGTACATCGAAGATCTTCTTGATTGTGAGTTTACCAATTGTATTATTACTGTTAGTATCGATAAGAAATTTCAGATACGCACAAAGTAGCTTTTTATTTAATAAATTACATCACATCATGTCTTTGTTTGAAATGTGAAAAGTAAATTAACATTAAATAAATTGTATATATTTAATTAGAATTGTGTATGTTTAATAATATTTAGCTGAAGGTGCATTCATTCCCTGTTACTTGTATTTTAATTGATGAGTAACTAAAAACTGTTAAAAAAAAGTATTTATTACCTTTATAGACACAACCTCATCTTGCGAAAACTCTCATATGTTAAACATAAAAAGCTAACAGATTTGACTTTTTTTTTTTTGTATAGTCAAGATGCCTGAAAAACGCTTCACCCCTGAAGGTGTGGTCTTCGTGGCTCAATGGGCTTTGCTGGCTGTGCTCGCATACTGGCTGTTGTCCTTGACAGTTTGTTTGCTGGCAAGTGTTTTTAGACGAACCTTGTTTTTACTAAAAGTTGTCTTTGCCATTGCTGCATTTTGGATGATTGTGAGTGATGGTGAAGCCAGTGACGAAACCACAGCGATGAGACTAGGAGGCCTGGTTTTTGCTTGCATCCTATTGGGTATTGGACCTTCATTTTGGAGTGGAGATGCCACTGCCCACCTGGAGCAAAAAGTCAGAGTACTGGAGAAACAGCTAAGGGAGATGGAGAAGAAGAGAAAAGAAGAATGAGAGACTTTAAATTTAAAGAAACTATGAGGCTTGTGTTAACCTGGGCTTTCTATCCATAAGGAACAGGGATTTTGAATCTGTATTGGCTGAGTGGATGTGTGTATTTCCAAAGACATGTTTCTCCATACAGTGAGCGACAGACATGATGGAGCAGTGAAATAACAAAAACATATGAAACTTCTCTAGTAATGATTTTGATAGACATGGATTTTACAGGTGGACATTGGGCTGACTTTTTTTATTATTGGGCAAATGTTTATCCTGTTTTTTCTTATGTTTAAACACTCTTTGATTGGTTGTGGTTTAAATATATTTATATATTTATGTAATTTTGTAAAAAAAAAAAAAAAACGTTCTCACACTTTATTTCATTGTTTCAAAACACTGCATAAACAGATGGAATATTGTAGAATTAAACTTGAATTATTTTATAAAAGTACATATTCATTGGTTTACTGATTCAGTTGAGTTCCTTAAAGGGATAGATAATTTTTTAAGTCTGTTTTCAAAGTACATTACCATAGATCCTGTGATGTATAAGTTTTCAATAAGTTCCAAGCAAAAACACATTCCAAAGTTCAGCTGAGATTCTCATGAAGCTTCTGCAGTCACTTTGACTGAAATCAATTTAGTAAAGTTGATATTTTTCAAAGGTCCAGCGATTACCCACAATTCGGCTGCACGTACGAGATAGAAGGACCATTAGTTCACTTGTGAGCATGTGAGCTCAGCAGACAAAGCACATATGTACTACCTGAATGTCAAGACCTCATTTATCTAGTTAAAAATAACAAAATGCTTGCAAAAAAAGTTATTAAAAATCCAAGGTTCCATTGTATTAAGTTTATGTACTTTGCAGGTTTTCATTCAATGTATAATTTTTTTTACAGCATAAATCAGCTAACCTGGCAAGATTTAAAATTTTGAATTCCCTAAAGATAATCCGCACTTCAGCAGTTACTTTGGGTTTAGATCTTAGACTTTGGGTTCAGACCCTTGAATATTCAAGTAGTTATCTGTTTCATCAACAAATATTAGTGTTACTGTTTTATATCAAGGGGTTGTGTCTGGAAAAACATGTTACTTGGATTTTAAAATAACCAAACTGACATTGTAAGACAGAAGGTCTACAGTATCTCAGGAATGTCATTATAAATAAAATAGCAGTGAAGATAACCCACAGTTTAACAGCTTTAAGGAGATGCTCATTTAATATTCCAGCAGGATTGTGCACCTGTCCACACTGCCATAAGTACTAATACCTTGTTTAAGGACCAAGGTTTGTTAGTCTTGTCTTATAAGGTGTAGAATTTATGATCATTAACCTGAAAGGAGCTCTGAAATGATTGCTTGGGAGAGACAATTTTCACATTGTAGCACTTGGAAAATAAGTGCATGGTACAGTATTATTTACTATGGAATACAACAGAGGATTGTCCATGCAGTCTAACCTTCATTGCACCATCAATTAATGAATATCAAAGCTGTGTGATATGGCCAAGGCTGTAATATGGATTTGGCCACCCCACACGGATTCCTAGGTAAAAAAAAAAAATTTAAGAGACAACCATTTCAATTAAGCATCAGTCGTGGCCAGAAGTTTTGAGAATGACATATTAGTTTTCACAAAGTTTTCTGCTAAACTGCTTTTAGATCTTTGTTTCAGTTGTTCCTGTGATGTACTGAAATATAATTATAAGCACTTCATACGTTTCAAAGGCTTTTATCGACAATTACATGACATTTATGCAAAGAGGCAGTATTTGCAGTGTTGGCCCTTCTTTTTCAGTACCTCTGCAATTCGACTGGGCATGCTGTCAATCAACTTCTGGGCCAAATCCTGACTGATAGCAACCCATTCTTTCATAATCACTTCTTGGAGTTTGTCCGCCCGCCTCTTGAGGCTTGACCACAAGTTCTCAATGGGATTAAGATCTGGGGAGTTTCCAGGCCATGGACCCAAAATTTAAACGTTTTGGTCCCCGAGCCACTTAGTTATCACTTTTGCCTTATGGTGCTCCATGCTGTGCTGGAAAATGCATTGTTCTTCACCAAACTGTTGTTGGGTTGTTGGAAGAAGTTGCTGTTGGAGGGTGTTTTAGCACCATTCTTTATTCATGGCTGTGTTTTTGGGCAAAATTGTGGGTGAGCCCACTCCCTTGGATGAGAAGCAACCCCACACATGAATGGTCTCAGGATGCTTTACTGTTGGCATGACACAGGACTGATGGTAGCGCTCACCTTTTCTTCTCCTGACAAGCCTTTTTCCAGATGCCCCAAACAATCGGAAAGAGGCTTCATCTGAGAATATGACTTTGCCCCAGTCCTCAGCAGTCCATTCGCCATACTTTTAGCAGAAGATCAATCTGTGCCTGATGTTTTTTTTTGGAGAGAAGTGGCTTCTTTGCTGCCCTTCTTGACAACAGGCCATCTTCCAAAAGTCTTCGCCACACTGTGCGTGCAGATGCGCTCACACCTGCCTGCTGCCATTCCTGAGCAAGTTCTGCACTGGTGGCACTCCGATCCCGCAGCTGAATCCTCTTTAGGAGACGATCCTGGCGCTTGCTGGACTTTCTTGGAAAAGTCCATCCTTTTAACAAGAATTGAACCTCTTTCCTTGAGGTTCTTGATGATCCTATAAATTGTTGATTTAGGTGCAATCTTAGTAGCCACAATATCCTTGCCTATGAAGCCATTTTTATACAATGTAATGATGCCTGCACGCGTTTCTTTGCAGGTCACCATAGTTAACAATGAAAGAACAATGATTTCAAGCATCACCCTCCTTTTAACATGTCAAGTCTGCCATTCTAACCCAATCAGCCTGACATAATGATCTCCAGTCTTGTACTTGTCAACATTCTCACCTGAGTAAACAAGACGATTACTGAAATGATCTCAGCAGGTCCTTTAATGACAGCAATGAAATGCAGTGGAAAGTTTTTTTCGAGATTAAGTTTATTTTTCATGGCAAAGAAGGACTATGCAATTCATCTGATCACTCTTCATAACATTCTGGAGTATATGCAAATTGCTATTATAAAAACTTAAGCAGCAACTTTTCCAATTTCCAATATTTATGTAATTCTCAAAACTTTTGGCCACGACTGTACACTAACACTTTATATTCCTACATACAGCACAAGGGGGAGCTCCAGCATTGTCCTTCTTGGGAACTGTGTCAAAGGTGAGCACCTTGGTTCTTGTGGAAAGACAATATCAGACACGGCTGTACATATGGGTAACATGGGCAGCCACCCAGGGCGAAATAGGGCAAATAGTTCACATTTAACTTTGTACAGCAATGCAATTTTAAAAAATCACATTAATATTTAGCATCAAATAAACCACAGTTAATTTATACTGTAATATGGTTAATAAATTCTGTACTATATAGTTTCACAGGCAAATTTTTGCATTTGTTTTTTGGTTGTGTGAAGTTGTTCAAAATAATATAAAAATACATTTGGGAATGCCAATTAGCCTAATCTGCAGGTCTTTGGGAGGAAACCGGAGTACACAGAGGAAACCCACTAAGCACAGGGAGAACATGCAAGCTCCATGCACACAGAGATGGGAATCGAACCCCGACCTTGGAGGTGCAAGGTGACAGTGCTAATCACTACACCACCGTGTCGCCTCCAGCTGAATCTGAATCATCATAAAAATCCAACCAGGTCTCAGTACTAGGTAAATACAACCTCAGATATACATACATATAACTATTGTTTATTTAACAAAAATGCAGCCGTAAAGAGAAAAAAAAGTGGGCAATTCTAAGTATCCCCATGATTCACTGGTAGATCGACCTTTAGTAGCAATAACCTGAAGAAATAATTTCCTTTATGACTTTATCAGTCTTTTACATCATTGTGGAGGAATTCTGGTTAACTTTCACTGAGGTGACATCATGAGTTTTATGTAAATTTCAAATGAGGTAGGCTACATTAAAAGCCATCTATATTACTCTGATGTTTTGTATATTTTGAGTCTCTGCATACATTTATCCAAGGAAGAGTTTTTATGGGGAATGTTTTATTTGTTCTCTATTTTGGAATGTTGCTAAATTGTGCATAATGATTTGTATAGTTAATAGTGAAACAACTGTATTAGGGTGTCAGACTCATTCAGTGTCTGATAGATAAGTAAAAAAAAACTGTTGTAATTATTTATTGAGAACAATTTATTATTACTGTAGCTCATAAAGACTCTCTGCCAGCCTGTTCTATGTACTGCGTTAGGTGTTGCTGGCATAATCCAAACACAAATTGTGTGTACGTGTATGTGCCATACCCCACCCAGGGTGTATCTCTGCCTTGATTACACATTGGCACGTTGCGTCCTATTTAGCCGGTTTGATAAGTCTTCCAGCGAAAGTAGACAGGTCTGTGCATGACAACCTTAATACTTTGGAATGTTTCCTTGTCCGGAGCCATCAATTTACATATTACAGATGTCTTAGTTAGTAAAGAAACCCATTTCCTGCTTCTACACTAGATGGGCGAAATCCCAAGTAAGTAAAAATTTCAAGAGTTCATGTACAAATTATACTGTATGTCTTGTTAGAGCAGTGGTGCAAACAGTGAACTATCGGAGGTTGTTGTGATCGGATGGCAAGCCAGTATTAATGTGTTATAGTTTGCAGTTGCTTTAGACTACAGCTAGCAGAAAGTTTGTGCTGTTAAAAAAAAAGTTCCATTACTCTGTTCATTTGCATATTGCATGTGGGTGTAGACTGTTTTCAGTTGAACTACACGTTATGTAAATGTTTTTTTCCCTGCATGTCCTTGTTAGTATTCGATGTACCAATGTACATATTTTTCCTTTTTACAAAGCAACTTTAGAACTTCACTAAAACTTTAATTTTGCTAGCTGGTGTGTAAAGGTATATCATAAAAGAGGTCACCGTGAAAATGTTTACATGGCGGCTTATCATTATATTATACCAGTGAGCAGGCTGTGTAAATGCTTTGGGCTGTCTTTTGTCTTTCAGGTTTGGGCATGAAAAGCTCACCCTCATACTGATACATTCTTTCTCATGGTGTAACAGGTTTTCCAATGAACATGTGGGAGTTTTGGATTCTACTCTTAGCTAGTAATATTATGACTGCTCATTTTCTAACTGGTAAGATTTTTTTTTTTCATTCACACGTATTCACAAGAATTTCTCTGAAAGAATGCATCAATCATAGTGTAGTAGAGGTAAGAGTACAAGTTATATAAACAACTCTACTTGTTTACCTCTTAACCTTGATCTTACAAAAAGTAGTACTGCTTGTTTTTGTCTTTAATAAGTGCAAGTAAAAAACACATATTCCGACATTGTTCCAGTTTTTAATTAAAGGAAGTATTTTAAGGATATTTTTATTCATATATTTCTGATGTGCTTAGTGATCAAGTTTCACTTTTTTCATTAAAAAAATAAAAAGCAAGTTAATATAATTTTATTTTTCATATATCATATTGATAGGAAATCTCGAATAGAAGTAGTGAAGACAGCAAATGCTGGACTTAAGTTTCTAGACTTTTATGTAGGTGTGTAACTGAATCATGCCGGACAGAAGTACTTGGCTCAGTGTGATGGTGGCAGTGGTGTGAAAGATGAAAGTCAACCTGGTCTGTTTATGCAGAATACAGAGCTGAGGAGGTGTTAGCTGTACTGTACACACTGAAAGATTAAAGCGCTGCTGCATCAGTTACTTTAGGTATAGATGATGAAGGAGTTATGGGTAATGTGTAATGACTGTCAAGACAAAATGGATGAACATATTGAAGAAAGACATTTTAAAATATTAACTTAAACATGGAATTACCAAAATGAATCTTTGGTCGCACAAACGATTTAACATTTAAAAACTGAGGTATGAAGGTAAGTGGCACAGTTGCTTAGTGGTTAGCACTGTCGCCTTGCACCTCCAGGGTCTGGGTTTGAGTCCCTCCTCGAGTCTGTGTGTGTGTAGTTTGCATATTGTCCTTGTGCTTGGTGGGTTTCCCTCAGATGCTCCAGTTTCCTCCCAAAGTCAAAAGACATGCAGATTAGGTTAATTGACGTTCCCAAATTGCCCCTAGTAGGTAAACCTTATCATGAGGATGGGTTCGCTGTTAAGTCTGGTTCCTCTCAAGGTTTCTTCCTACTGCCATCTCAGGGAGTTTTTCCTTGCCACTGTCACCGGCGTCCTCGTCATCTTAATTCACAGACATTCAGATTTCATACAAACTTAAATAATTCTACTGATTGTGTAAAGCTGCTTTGCGACAATGTTAATTGTAAAAAGCACTATACAAATAAACTTGAATTGAATTAAATGAGTGTGTGTATGTGTGTGCTCTGCGATGGACACCCCATCTCATGCTCTAAGACTCCTGGGATAGTCTCCAGTCCCCCTCAGACCCTGTACACAGGATAAATTGGTATAGGCAGTGAGTGAATTAATGAGATATTAAAGTTATTTATAAAGGTTAATATCCAAGTCATTCAGGGTGGATTTTTTATTTAAGGAGTGATAAGCATCATATGTCTGCAAAACAATTTAAAGTTCTGTTTTTTGTTTTTTTTGTCTCCTTAGAGCCTCTTAGTACACTCAATCATCTAGAAGTAACATATGGCCAGCAACTTGGCATCGTGTTGTCAAGTGTGACACAGAAATTAGAGTTTACATCGACAAAAAATCTGCAGTCGATTATTATCTGGTCCGGAAGAAGCCAAGCCAAAAAGGGAGAAGTGGTAAAATCAGGAGAAGAAAAACGCTTCATAATTAAGTCTGTCACATTTGATGACCAGGGAAACTACACAGAGTGGAACTTCTGGGACAAAGTAACAACAATCCATTTAGTGAAGGTTACCTGTAAGTTTTTCTCTTGTATACCTCCTTACATTTATGTTCCCTCTATCAGGATCTTTGTTGAACTTTTTCTAAAACTGCTCCCTTAATTATAACGGTGCATCTCTTCATTGTTTTCAAAGCTAAAAGACGAATCCAGGGTTGTATGCCTGACAAAAATCTCAGCATTTCCCTCGACGGCCTTTCGAAGAATGATGTTACACTACAGTTCTCCAGCAAAGATTTCAACCACACTCTGGTGAAGCATGGCTTGTCTATGGACAACCAAATACCTGGGTATTGGGGACGAATACAAGTAACTGCCAAAAACATTCAAGTTTTTACTGTTGATGGTTCAGATGTGGGGAAATATACACTCAGTGACCGTGAAAATAATACGGTCATGATCCTGACTCTGATCATGGGTGGTGAGTTGCTGAAGTTCTTACTATATTAATGAAAGTGATAAGACATCAGTAAATTAATTTGTAGGCATATTAAATATTGTCTTAGAGACCAAGACAGAATTATACACAATATAATTGGACCACAAATATAAAGCTTGATAAGCAAGCTATCAGATACAATTTTAACTAACAATAAAGAAATATTCATTCAAATCTATCCACTGAAATTAGAAAATATAGTTTAAAAAACTGGTGACAGATTTTTTTAGAGCAGATGTCAACTAGTTTGTCATAATAAACATGAAGTTGTGATGCTTACTGTGGTCACTTAATACAGCAATGTTCATAATATGTCTTCCTGTTAAGGAAATGTATAGACCAGTGATGACAAACAGAAAACCTTGGATTAAGCATTCGGCTGGGAAATATATTGAAAAAATAATGAATGTGATTTTGCCATGGGTTTAACTAAAGAGTATGGGCAGTCCAATTTGTCCTGATCCTTTCTAAGACTTCTTGTTAATGTATTTCAAGTAGTTGTTGCCATATTCATAAGTTTTAAAGGCTGTATGAAGCAATTGTTTGTTAAATTGTTTTATAAGCTGGGGATCTGATAGAAAAGATTAGCACTGAAGAGAGATGGATAGATGTTGCTGTTCTCTTATTGTATCATAATTCAAAAAAGCCTAAAGTGACATATCTTTATCTACATTATCTAAGGCTTCGTGTCTTTAATTTTAAACTTGAAACATTTGTTTATGTATATGCTTCCCCTCTTCTTAGGCTGTGACCTTCAGACCACCCAATTGAAACTGAAGCATGGAGAGGAGTTGCGTATTAATCTGCCGATTTGGTTTAAGAAGCTAGAGTTTAGCTCAGTGAATAAAGTGCAATCTGTTCTCTGGCCCAGCTGTGATCTGAACACAAGGAAATATGTTAAAGGATCAGGTTATGAAAGGGACTATATAATTCATCCTGTAACATTTAATGATAAAGGAACCTACACACGATGGAACTACAAGGACAAAGAGTCTTCTATTTATAAACTGGATGTTGTCTGTAAGTGACTTTCTATGTTTTGTACATTTTTATTTACCTTCTTTTCATTATTTGTTTGTTTGTTTTGTATCAACTTTAATATTAGATTTTGTGATTATCTTAAAAGGTGCAACCCATATTCAGGATTGTGTAGTTGGTAAGACTCTCAGCATTTTTCTGGATGGCCTTGCAAAAGATGGCGTGACACTGCGTTTCACCAACCAAGACTCAAACATTACTTTGGTGGAGCACGGCTCACCTGTGGGTAACTCAAATCACTTTTCAGAACGGATCCAGGTTACTAGCAGCAATATCCAGGTGCTCAACATTGATGTGACTGATATGGGCAACTACACACTTTTTGATCATGAAGATCGCATGGTCAAGGTTATTACACCAAACTTTATCTGTAAGTTCTCGCAACTAAAATATTTCTATGCCAGAATTTAGAATTTTTAGAAATGTATGAATATTTGCCTGGCATCAAACAAATGAATAAGTCGATGAAAAACTTTTCTGTCCATTTGTACTTAAACATTCAGTTGTCATTTCTATGTCAACATTTTTCTCTGTTCTAAGTACTCTCTCCAGCTATTTGAATGATTTACATAAATGTAGGTGACTGGATATTAAAAATATATAATTGGTAAATTGAAATAATAGGAATAAAATTCCTTGAGACATGCTGTTAACGGAAAATAATCAACTTCAGGGTGCTAATTGTGACATTTTTTCTAATTACAGCAAGCTTTGTCATATTTTATTTATTTCTTTGTATTTTATACTAAAATTATTAATATTATGTTTGTGATGGTCACAAATCAAAATACAAAAAATTCATTCTAGTCATCTTTTTTTTTTTTTTTTTTTTTGCTGCTGGCTCACTACCTATCTAAAAGTGCTTTCCCACTATTCTCTTTCTCTCTATACAGATGAACGGAATCCTCTGTTGGCTCTGCTACTGCTGCTTTTTATACCACTCATAGTTTTCTGCTGCTATGGGGATAAGATAAAGAAAAAATGCACTAAATCCAAAACCACCACCAACAACACTACTGGACATACAGTGAAGTATGAAAATGAAAATTCACTTCTTCCAACTTCAGGTCAACCTTCCAGAAAACCTGAAGCTTCTGCACGCAGCACTCTGGTAGCACAATAGTACACAACACAGCACATGATTTTAAATGAATGATTTAAAATATAAATATAAAATATTCAAAGTGAAATAATAAAAGTAAAAATATAAAAATTGCACTTTAGTGTATGCTTTAACTTTTTAATGTTGTACTGTCCTTAGATTTTTTTTGTTTGTTTGTTTGTTACTGCTACAGTGAACTTATATTTGGCAGTATGTGAGGAATAAAACTCTGTAATTGTTTTATTTATTTATTTATTTATTTATTTAATATGTTTCAGCACTATTGTCATCTTCGTCGAAGTTTTCTTTTTTGTTTTTATATTTTATTGTTTTAAATTGGCTTCCCAGCCAATAGTTTCAACAAAGGTTCATTCAAGGGCTCGTTGTACTGCCATCTAGTGGACAAAGTTTGTGTAGCAGCTAGATCGTAACATTAAAAGCACAATTAATATGTACATGCAGGAACACTGTCCTAGGAAATGTTTATGCACATATTCAACATCTCTGAATCTGTGAAAATTAGCTGAAGAGTGCACGAGCCTTTACGTAAGCGCCGAACGAGTCGGTAACGTGATTCCGGCAAACGCGAGGCTTCGTTTGTTATTGGTCACGTGACTGTCAGGGAACTGACGCAACTCGAATCGAGGCTTCATTTGGATGCGCCCCCTTCTGCTCAATACAAGCTTCGGAGCTTCTGTGTCATACAATCATTGTTTTGTGTATTATTATTATTATGGAAATAGATAAGTCACCTAGTAGATATAGGCAACAATACATTTAATTATAGTCATTTAACTGAGGCAGTGGTGGCTCATTAAGTTAAGGCTCTGAGTTACTGATTAAGAAGGTTGGCCCAACCTCTGTGAATGAGCTCGACAATTATTATTTTTTTTTTTTAATTATTTATAGTTAATATAAATGCATCATGTGCCTTGCAGCTGGCACTGCTGTCCACGCTAGTATTATAGAAAATTAATCAACACCTTCTAACCAATCATATTTAAGAATTCAATAGCACAGTGGTATAATACAATTTTATTCATTACTTTTGCATTGGTGTGAGTGCATTTGATTAATGTGTGTATAAGCATGTTAAGTTATTAATGGGTGTATAATGTTCTGTCACTGTGTATCTTAGATAAGAAGTAGGTGTATCTTGAGAAAGAACTTGCTGAAAAAGGCATAGCTTCAGATGCACACAGCAAAATCTCTAGTATAGACTTTATACCCAGAGTGTTGATATAACACCTTCTAACTGCATTTGGGAATATTTAGTCATATAGATATATATATATATATAAAACCCTTTTTATTATTAGCATAGTTTTATAAAAGGACATCTAGAAAATCTTAGGATGTATAGTTTCCTCTCCTCTTAAGGTATAATCATTCGAATATATAAGAAATATGGATTTATCAGCTTCTTACTAAAATCATGTGAAAATATGAAACTTTAGGAGATTCACTACGTGTACTTCACGTGCATATGAGCTTAAGTAACATCCCATTCTTACTCCATTGGGTTTAATATTATGTTGGCCCACCCTTTGCTGCTACAACAGCTTCAACTATGGGAAGGGGATGGAAGTATGAGAAGGTTTTCTACAAGGTTTATGAATGTGTTTATTGGAATTTTTAACCATTCTTCCAGAAGCACATTTGTGAGGTCAGACACTGATGTTGGACGAGAAGGCCTGGCTTGCAGTCTCCACTCTAATTCATCCCAAATGTGTCCTATTGGGTTGACGTCAAGACTTTGTGCAGACCAGTCAAGTTCTTGCACATCAAATTCTCTCATCCACGTTTTTATGGACCTTGCTTTGTGCACTGATGCGCAGTCATCAAAAAAGAAGCCATCCCCAAACTGTTTGGGAGCATGAAATTGTCCAAAATGCCCCCCCCCCCCCCCCCCCCCCCCACCACCAAAGTTTACACTGCTCTAGTGGTGTTTTGCGTTACACCATTACATCCAATGCTTTGCATTGCACATGATGTAAAGCTTGGATGCAGCTGCTCAACCATGGAAACCCTTTCCATGAAGCTGTCTCTACACACTGTTCTTGAGCTATTCTGAAGGCCACATGAAGGTTGGAGTTCTGAAGTTATTGACTAGAAAGTTGGCGACCTCTGCATTGCTCTCTGCAAAATTTCTGCATCCTTGCTAATTATATCAAATTAAAATTTTTCTAATTAATTTACAAATTTTTGTCAAGTACACAGTCATAGACAGCATGATATGCAGTGAACTGCTTGAATGACCATCCATAAATAAAAAAAGGAAAATAGAGTATTAAAATAAAGTATGTAAAATATGAAATAAGAATATAATAAAAAAAGAAAATAGAGTATAAAAAAGAAGCGTATTTAAATAAAGAATATACAAAACGAAATAAGAATATAATAAAAATGATACAAATATAGAAAATATAGAAAACTTTTAGGAAAAGTAATAAAATGTAATTGAAATAGAAAAGCAATGTCCAATCATGAGCATGCACTTTTCAATTAAATTAAATTTTATGTGTATGAATCAAAATGATCAGATAGTCTGTGATGAGCAAGCCAAGGGCAACAGTGGCAAGCATCTGCTCACCCAACCCTGTGATTTTAGTTGCCCTTCCACTTTGTTATAATACCACTTACAGTTGACTGTGTTGAATATTTAGTGAGAAAATTTCACTACTGGACTTATTGAACATCCTATGATGATACCACGCTGGAATTCACTGAGCTCCTGAGAGCAACCATTCTTTCCCAAATGTTTGTAGAAGCAGTGTTGATGCCTAGGTGATTGATTTTATACACCTGTAACCACGGAAGTGATCGAAAACCTGAATTCAATTATGTGAATGGTTGAGTGAATACTTTTGGCGATATAGTGTAGCTATATACCTTATATGCAGGGACAAAGTTCTTTTACATTGTTGAAATGCTAAACAACCCACATGATAAACAGTTGTAATTCAAAAGAGATCTTGAAAAAATTACATTCTCATTCATGACATTATGATTTGCTTAGGCAGTTTTCTTATACTTACAGTGGTTGACTTCAACATTGCATGATTTCACATCAATCACAAATGCCAATGTGAGTGTGTTAATAGGTTAACTGAACTACTGAAAACAGAAAAAAAAATACTACCAGGTGTCCTAAAAGTCTTTATTCATGGGGGAAATCACTATGATAAGCAATTAAATTTGTTAGACCTAACAAGTTTGTCATGAAGATATAGAGCAGTGGTTCTCAACCCTCTGTACCCCAAATTTCTGCATCCTTGCTAATTGTATCAAATTCAAAATTTTCAAATTCATTCCTAATTTGTTGTCACATACACAGTCATGGATAGTATGATATGCAGTGAAATGCTTGAACGACCACCCATTACCTTAAATTAAAAAAAGGAAACTAGAGTATTAAAATAAAGTACACACGTGGACGAAATTGTTGGTACCCTTCGGTCAATGAAAGAAAAACTCACAATGGTCACAGAAATAACTTTAATCTGACAAAAGTCATAATAAATAAGAATTCTATGAATGTTAACCAATGAAAGTCAGACATTGCTTTTCAACCATGCTTCAATGGAATTATAAAAAAAAATTAACTCATGGAACAGGCCTGGACTAAAATGATGGTACCCCTAACTTAATAGTTTGTTGCACAACCTTTTGAGGCAATCACTGCAATCAAACGATTCCTGTAACTGTCAATGAGACTTCTGCACCTCTCAGTGGGTATTTTGGCCCACTCCTCATGAGCAAGCTGCTCCAGATGTTTCCGGTTTGAAGGGTGCCTTTTCCAGACAGCATGTTTCAGCTCCTTCCAAAGATGCTCAATAGGATTGAGGTCAGGGCTCATAGAAGGCCACTTTAGAATAGTCCAATGTTTTCCTCTTAGCCATTCTTGGGTGTTTTTTGCTGTGTGTTTTGGGTCATTGTCCTGTTGCAAGACCCATGACCTGCGACTGAGACCCAGCTTTCTGACACTGGCCAGCACATTTCTCTCTAGATTCCATTGATGGTCTTGAGATTTCATTGTACCCTGCACAGATTCAAGACACCCTGTGCCAGATGTCATTTTTCCGTCTGTGAACATAGAGCTGATGTGCCTTGGCCAAAAGTTCCATTTTTGTCTCATCTGTCCATAGGACATTCTCCCAGAAGTCAACATGTAGTTTGGCATATTCCAGTCTGGCTTTTTTATGATTTGTTTTCAACAATGGTGTCCTCCATGTAGTCCACTTTGGCTCAAACAACGACGGATGGTGCGATCTGACACTGATGTTCCTTGAGCATGAAGTTCACCTTGGATCTCTTTAGAAGTCTTTCTGGGCTCTTTTGTTACCATTCGGATTATCCGTCTCTTTGATTTGTCATCAATTTTCCTCCTGCGGCCACGTCCAGGGAGGTTGGCTACAGTCCCATGGATCTTAAATTTCTGAATAATATGAGCAACTGTAGTCACAGGAATTTCTAGCTGCTTGGAAATGGTCTTATAGCCTTTACCTTTAACATGCTTGTCTATAATTTTCTTTCGAATCTCCTGAGACAACTCTTTCCTTCGCTTCCTCTGGTCCATGTTGAGTGTGGTACATACCATGTCACCAAACCACACAGTGACTACCTGGAGCCCTATATATAGGCCCACTGACTGATTACAAGATTGTAGACACCTGTGATGGTAATTAGTGGACACACCTTGAATTAACATGTCCCTTTGGTCACATTATTTTCAGTATTTTCTAGGGGTACCATCATTTTTGTCCAGGCCTGTTCATAAATTTAAACTAAAATCACAGGCCATGAATTTATGTTTTTAAATAATTCCGTTATTTAAAATCCTGAATAGGATTCACAACCAAAACAAAGTCCATACAGAGAGCAACATGAGCTTTGGCTCAAATTGTGAGGAGGCAATGGTGAATGATATGCACTTTTAAAAAGAAATTCATAAATTTAAACTAAAATCACAGGCCATGAGTTTATGTTTTTAAATAATTCCGTTGAAGCATGGTTGAAAAGCAATGTCTGACTTTCATTGGTTAACATTCATAGAATTTTTTTTAATTATTACTTTTGTCAGATTAAAGTTATTTCTGTGACCATTGTGAGTTTTTCTTTCAGTGACCGAAGGGTACCAACAATTTTGTCCACGTGTGTATGTAAAATATGAAATAAGAATATAATAAAAGACAAAAATAAAGTATAAAAGAGTATTCAAATAAAGACTATACAAAATGAAGTAGAATATAATAAAAATTATACAAATATAGAAAATATAGAAAACTTTTAGCAAAATAAAAAATTTACAAGTAATAAAATGGAAGTGAAATGTGACTCAAATAGAAAAGCAAAGTCCATTCATAAGCAGAATAATGTGCAAAGTTTCCCTCTCATCATGCACGTGTTGCTCTATCTCTATGATTCTAAACTCTTTACTATAGCCCATCTCCCTTATAGGTACAAGTACAGCCCAAAGTACTGGCCCAGGATTTTGTCTATGATTTTCTATGAAAATGCATATAATTTATATATACAGTTAATATACAATTAAACCTTAAATTTCTAGGGTCTCTGTAAATTCCATCACACATTATGCAAGCCACCAAAACAATGCGATTTCTCCAGTGATCCAATACTACACAAATACAATACCCATATGTTTCATAAGTTACCTTTAGAATCTGATATATCCTGAGAATATCCTAAGCATATCCTGATGTCTGCATACTTATCTAAAAATTTTCAACCGTTATCTGATGAATATGTGCAGTTCAGCTTTTCTAAGACAAAGTACTGTAGTTACACAAAAGTCTTCTGCTATAAATTCTTATAGAAAAAAATGTTTGCTGTCTTTAAATGCAGAGTAAATATTTTAAATAAACACTTCTTATCCACATTTCTTCTCTCTCAATGGCTTATTCTGTTGATTCTTGTATTTGCAGTTATTCACTAGCGTGACTAGACTCTACTTTTGTTAAGCATGCAAAACTCAAAATGTGCGTGTCAGAACATTACTTCAGGTCATACAAAATTCCCCTGGGAACATGACCTACCTAACCCACTTCAAAGGTATAGTAGCATCTAAGAGTGACTTCCAGAGAAAGAAAATCAGAAATCTCCAAAAAAAAAAAAAAAAAAAGAACCACCATTGAGAAAATTACATTTGGCAGAATCTAAAAGTCATTTATATTTAAAATCAAATTTAACCAAAGCAAAGGTTTGTGCTACTGTATGTAAGTGCTATGTTTCTCCTTTCATGAAAACAATACTAATAATAAGTAATATGTTGTCAACACACAAATTTCATTATACAGTACTTTATCCAGACTACTAGATAATACTTTAAAGACGCAATAATATGTGTGTGTGTGTGTGTGTGTGTGTGTGTGTGTGTGTGTGTGTTTGTAGTGAGTATATCCTGAATAGGATTCACAACCAAAACAAAGTCCATACAGAGAGCAACATGAGCTTTGGCTCAAATTGTGAGGAGGCAATGGTGAATGATATGCACTTTTAAAAAGAAATTCATAAATTTAAACTAAAATCTTTAGATTCCAATTCTTTTACTGTAGTCTCAATATGTTATGAAAATATTCATTTACAAGCAGGTCTTTACATACAGACAGAAGCAACTGAGATTTGTTTTGTTCTTTTCAAATATATAAATAAATGCAGGAATCAGAGTAAAAAGCTCAACTTTTTAGAGATAACAGGCTCCAAATAATGTGTGCTGGCCCTGTAAATTGCCAGAATTAAGTTTCCAGTGAAAAGAGACAGGTCTATGCAAGACTCAGACATTGTAGTATTTTGTCAAGCTCCTTTATTTTCCTGGGTATACACTGTGAGATTGCCAAGCCAATGTTAGACTGTTTTCTGTAGAAAAATGATTATAAGAGGAGTCATTATAACCATTTTAATAGGAACCATTAGCCCCACCCCATTCCCCAATGTACATTGAAACAGTTTTGGTGGAGAGTTGTGGTGCACATTTAATTCTGCAGTGAGTTGGGAAGCTGTGGTTTTATGTTTTTTTAATACAATCCGGGTTAGCACCCGGACATCCTTTTCTTTTTCCGGACATCCTTTTCCTCTTTCATCCACAGTTACTCTTGTTGGATGTGGTTCGTCCTTGTTTGTGGTATGCTGACATTACCCTGGATACCGTGGCTCTTGATACATCACAAAGACTTGCTGTCTTGGTCACAGCACAAACAATTTGTCCTCTTTTGAACTCTGATAATGTCACCCATAATGTTGTGTGCATTGCAATATTTTTAAGCAAAACTGTGCTATTACTCTGCTAATTAAACCTTAACACTCTGCTCTTACTGGTGGAATGTGCAATCAATGAAGATTGCCCACCAGGCTGGTCAAATTTAGCCATGAAACCTCCAACACTAAATTGGCAAGTGTTTCAGTTTCATTGTCCGTACTGTATGTGAAGTTTTGAATGAAGTACCTCAGGCTGTGGAGGTGTGAGGAGTGGAGTTGTAGGATTTATTTCTGCTTTTACTGGATCAGGGCCAGAAGGAGTATTTTGCACAACTGGAGAAAAACCCTGCAAGAACAGAGACGGGCACAAAAGAGGAACACTTCTTATTGTAGATATTTGAATCTAACCAGGAAAAATGACAAAACAGGAGGACAAAGTAAGATATTAAGAAATGAAGCAGAATCATAAAGCTGGAGCAGGTTGGTTATAGGGAGCACCACTCCACTGAGGGGTTTGAGCTGGAGCAAAGCCAGATGCAGGAGGGTAAAGGGGATTCTGGGTGTTGTGATTGGGATCAAAGGCCTAAAACAAACAAACAAAAAAGATAAATCAATTAATAAGCAGAGATAGAAGGTAAAGGATTATGCTTATTATGTTACTGTACTGGCTTAATAGTCAGGTCTGCACCAAAAAAAAAAAAAATTTAACTATTAATTCTGCTAAGAAGAGTGGTTAAATTCCCAACTGAGTCTGCCACAGGTATATTAATGGCCACCAAAAGCATTTGCTAAAGATGAAATTTGCTAATGGACATTCAACCAAATATTAAGGGTGCTGTATTTATTTGACCTTGTTGGCACATGTATAATATTTACCAAATTTTTGTTTGATCAGGTTGTACATGCATTTTATACAACCATTTTATACAACCATTTAATGTGTGACAATGATTCATCATGCTCCTAATCTTTCAAAATAAGACCTTATATACACCTGAGGAATCAGGGAAGTAAAAATATCAGAAAAAACGCAGATGATAGAATTCCTCCAGAGGCTTGTACAGTGGGCATATGCCTATCTTCATGTGCTTCCCATCTTACCCTGACATGCCCATCACTCTGGAATGGGGCAAATCTGGACTCCTCAAACCACATGACTCCAAATCCAATGCTCCAATGCTCCTTAGAAAACTGAAGCCTTTTTATGATTGGTCTCACTTACAAGAGATGTGCATATGGCCACATAGTTTCGTCACAATGTTTCGTCCCAATCCTATGAGTTTTAGTTGTGTTGTGTGTGGAAATGCTCTTACTTTCACTATTAACCATATCTGTGATCATTTCTACTGTCATTTTTTTAACAACTTTAAGTGTGTACGTGATCTCCAATCAGAGTCACTTTTTTCCAATCACGTTTGTTACATAAAGTTTACAATTTAGAAGTATCTTTCCAAGTTTTAGTAAATCACTGGATGTTTCTTAACCAAGTTCTAGTAATGTTAATTTAATTGTAAATTTAACATTTTAATGTTCTTTGCTTTATGCAATTCATATTATCTGAACTGTACAAGACTTTACTAAACAGTGTTAAGATGCATTTAATCTGATTTGTAGGCCTAATTATAGATTTATTGTTGTCATAACAAGCTTCCAAATGGTTTTGGACTGTTTATGGCCCAATTTGGTGTTTTTACCCAATAGTGAAGAGTGATAAAGTTGGTTATGCAGTGTCCATATCAGATGGAAGGTCTTATGGCCTGCTAGCTGATTAATTTTGGGCATCAGTGATCTATAGGATATACAACAGAGGCACACCATATAATCTCTCTTCAATTTTAGCGGGGGCATGTGGATGTGGTACATTTACTAGCTTTAAGTGTGTCAATCAAATTTGATTTGTATAGCGATTTAACAATGGTCATTGTCCAAAGCATCTTTACAAAATCAAAAGAAAATTATGGAAATGTGTATAAAATGTGAAAAATGTGTTTTGAATTAAAATGATCAGATTAGACAGTGAAGTTGAGCACCTGACACACTGCTGACCTGCAGATGGTTTGGCATGATGGAATGGATAAATGGTCCATCTCGTGTCATAACAAGTCAAGTCAAAAACTCATGAATCATCCATAGGTGAGAAAAAACAATGACCCTTATCATTTACTGTAAAATGCTTTTATTTAAAAACATGTGAAATTGTAAAGGAGGCAGGAAAAGAGACCAGATAAAAAGGTGGTGTCCTACATCAGTGCCATGCTGAAAGCTATGCTGCTCTCTTCAGTACAAAATATTATACTGGGTTTGTCCATGGCCACATGGGAGAACAATTTTATGTATCAGCTAGCTAACACAGTACAGTACACAGTAACGAATTATAAGTGGTGTCCCTTATTGTATACATGATATATATTCTATGAATTCTGTGCAAGATATGGGATCATTGCTGCTTTACATCTTCAGGGATCTGGATCACTTACTCAATAGCTGTATTTGACCATATAAGTTTTTTCTGAAGAGTTATTTTTATTCCCACATCGCAATAATATGCTGTGGGATGAGTAGATTACAATAAAATTGTCTCTCGGTGTGACTGAGTATGTAAAGGTGTGTGGAATAAATGTTAATGTTGATATTTGAATGTGAACATTGGTAATTGTAGACCAGAAAGAGATAATGCAGTGCAGGACAACATGAGATAAATGTTGCAATAGATGAAGCAGGCTTGCAGGCTTGCTGGAGCTGGTTGATTTTATGGAGCACCACTCCACTGCAGAGGCTGAGCTGGAGAAACTTCAGATGTAGAGGGTTATCCAGGGTTAAAGAGGTAAAAACAAATAACAACAACAGGTAAATCAATGACAGAATTAATCCACCATCTTAGATTTATGTATTGTAAGTGTGTGTGTGTGTGTGTGTGTGTTATATTATGCTCAAAAAAGTCTTTCTTACAGGGTTGGGGGGGATAGCAGGTGAGGTTGCCTGTTGCACCGTAGGGTGGTTGAGGAGGAAATGAGGGATTAGGAGGAGGATAAACAGTACTCGCACTTCCAGCAGGGTAAGCGGGAGTATAACCCTGTAAATTAGTAGCACAGATACCGTCAAGCTATGTTTATTGGATTTTGCTGTTCTTAAAAAAGTGAATGAAAAAAAATCAAATCCTAAATATACTGACTCAATGGCATACCAACCTACCTACCTGATGTGCACAAATAAAACCAAACAACGCTCACCCATGCACACAAAGGCATAGTATTTAATAAATTCTGTGGGGGTAACAGAAAATGTGTTATTTGTGGAGCATTGTGCTGCTGTGTTACCGGTGCAGGTTCTGCAGGAGATGTGAGCTGTGAGGTTTCTGCATCATACTTCACATCAGTGGTAGTAGTGGATTGGCTGTTATCATCTTTACAAAGCTTCTTACAACAGCACCCACACAATGGAATGCCAAGTAACAGCAGCAGAGCGTACAGAGGATTAACCTTTTTTCCTAAAGAAAAAGAAATTATGAACATGAGTGAAATATTTTTAAATAATTTCATAATAAGCACTGATTTAAAATACACCATATATTAAAATGTTTATCTTAATTGATTAGTTTATTTAATTCTTTTTGTAATTAATTTGACAATTATATTTTCTATACTTTTTTCTTTTTTTTATTAGTGGTGTCTTGCGAAGCGAAGCACTACTATTATTATCTCACAGGCTTATTATTTTTCTTTTTCTTCTTCTTCTGTTCAAAAGTTTGGCGCATAATTAGTCCCGGACTTTTAAACAAAAAAATTATCAATAAGCACAAAAAAAAAAACCTTACCATGCAATATCAGTATAGTTTTCTTGACAGTACGTTTTTTAGAATCTCTGATTATATAGAGACCTTTATCCGATACACCAACATTGAGCACCGTGATGCTGTCATCAGCCACCCGGATCCGTCCCATGTAATTGCTCGCAGGTGACCCGAGTTCCACCAGAGTGATGTAAGTATTATTGGTTTTATAAATAAGTGTGGCATTATCCTTTTTAAGTCCAGCCAGAGAAATGGTAACATTTTGACCAGCGACACAATGTTGGGTATCCATTATTTCTGTTAAAACAAATTACAGTAAATATTATTGTAATCTTATTAAATAAATATTATTGTAATAAATATTATTGAGGTATTATTGTATATGAAAACAGGTGTGATATGAAAGAACATTAAAGAGATTAAAGAAAGAACACTGGCATTAGAAGGGCATTAGAAGAACAATCACTTACGAGAAATGTTTACGTTTAATTTTTCCCTCCTCTTCAGTCTCGAGTTGCTCCGAGTATATGTTCCACTGTCATCAAATGTGACAGAATAAATGATGAATCTCCTTTTATCATCGTCTCCTGTTACCATTCCCCTTTTAGCTGTGGAAGACGTGTTCCAAAGAACATCCTTCTTTGATTTATGTTGCTTCCATTTTGCTTCAAATTCCAATACCTCAACCCAAGTCGGCAATAGGAAACTCAGCGCTTGGCCATGGCTTAGATTTTTTTCACCGGCATAAGTGTCTAAGAAAAGAAACAAAGGTAAAAGTAGAGTACACTAGAGTACTTTCAAATTTTAATTAGTGGCTTCTACCAAACCACAATGCTAAAAAAAAAATGAAGAATATTTAGCATGATTATGCATGTGTTTTGTTAAAGTAATTGGGAACATTATAACACACCACAAGTTATGTCTTGTTGTCATTTGTAATCAGGTTTGTATTATTTGCAATACACACATATAGTTATGAATGTGGCCTAAAATCGTGTTGGTCTTTCTGCTTCACTAAAAATATGACTGTGTGTAGATAAGTGTCTTTATAGAGGCATTTCTTTTTCCAGAATCGTCTATTTGCATAAAAAATAAAAAAGTGAAAGGAAAAATCTTACACATAATAAGAACAGCCAAGAGCAGAATCCAGAAGCCTTGCATTTTTCTGGAAATTAAAGGATGCAATATTAAGGTTGGCCCCTTAATACAGTATGTGTCATATATACAAGGTTGGTTGCTAAGAGCAATGTATAACAATATGGTCCTGTAGAAGCTAGATTTTTAAATCCAGAGTGCTCCAAAACCACTAACTTCATGAGTGTGTATTTAGAGCTGTTTATCAAAGAATGAATGAAAAACAAACAAACAAACAAATAAATAAATAAAGAGTATTGAGGGGTTTTTACCTCCAACAATGTCACTTTATATATTTAATAACAATTATTCTCATATTGCATAGTAATATTCTAAAGTACTATTTTATTTTCCAATACTTTATATCTTTATTTTACAATCTGGCAGCATTGTTGTAAACAGCTTTTACAGCTAATTATAACATATAACATTATTATGTATAATGTTATGATCGCACAGCCTCCCTCTGTCCTGGGGGGTATTCCAGAAAGCTGGGTTAACTTACCGTTTGGTAAAACTTAACCTCAGGGTTGATTTACCCCAAACCCGCATATCATGAGTACGTCGGTTCCAAAACCCCTGAGAAGAGTAAGTTTAATCAACCTGCTACTGGTTACCCAGAGTTAATGCGCGTGCACGGTGCATACATAAAGACATTTTCAATGGATCGCCGATTTCATGAGTCAAAATGGAAAATCAAAGTGGAAAAAAGAGAGCGGAGTTGGAGGTTTTAATTCAGCATATGAAGAATTCAAGCCAATAATAATGAAAAAAAGCAATACGGCTGCATCGGCTAAAGAAATAGAGTTGGCTTGGCAAAAAATAACAGGCAGAGTAAATGCGTGAGAGTATTAAATAGCACATTTGACATCGGCTCCCCTTTTACTATACACCGTAAACCCTAAGGCTCAAAGTAATTAAACACATTGAGTACCGTTAACTTAAATAATTGCAATTAAGTAAAATTAATAGACCTTTTTGAGTATTCAGAACTTTTTGATATTTTAAGTAATCCTAAGTACGTAAGTAACAGTAACCGTCACCTTAAAATTTCACCTTCTTGAACTCTATACCGCACTGGTGGCTCAGTGGTAAGTGGTTCGCTTGCCGTGCGAAAAACCCGGGTTCGATTCCCAACAACAATTTATGTGATTTGCAACAAGTTCAACAAACTCATAAATTTATAGTTTACTTAAAATTGGAAACATCATTACTTAAAAACTGTAACTAACTGATTACCTCAATTTTTTTAGTTTTGCTAACTTAAACACTTTTTACACACACCGTAAACCCGATTAAGTGCCAGACATACTGTGTGAACGGCTCTACACACAGTTGCCTTTCCCACATGCTCTGCATCACCCGCATTGTACAAAAAATGCCATGACGCAAAAAAAAAAAACCCTGAAGTGCTACGTACACTGTAATAAGAAGTACATCTTTTTTTTTTTAAGTGATGATGTTTCCAATTTTAAGTAAACAGAACTATAAATTTTTGAGTTTGTTGAACTTGTTGCTAATCAAATAAATAGTTGCTGCTGTCACCACATCAGACAAGCCAGCCCGGGAATCGAACCCATGCCGTTCACATGGCAGGCGAAACGCTTACCTCCGCGAGCCACCAGTGCGTTATAGAGCTTTACTTGGTGGAATTTTAAGGTGACGGTTACTGTTACTTACGTACTCACGATTACTTAAAATATCAAAAAGTTCTGAATACTCAAAAAGGTCTATTAATTTGACCTAATTGCAATTATTTAAGTTAAGAGTTCTCAGTGTGTTTAATTACCTTGAGCATTAGCAATATGTGGTTTCAAGAGATGTGTTAAGTAAATTAACGATTTCCTTGAAAACCGATAACACTCTTTCAAATAATCATTAGGAAATTAAAAGAGATCAATACGCGGTCTTATAACTCTCTCCCGGCGAAAAAAAAAAAGTATAATTTGTGCCTCCACATCCACAGGATCATCATTAAAAGCGCACGCCATGTTCAATAAACCTCTGAAACAAACTTACCCTCGAACATAACCTGCTACCGAGCAGGTTATCTTCAGAGAGTACGTTGCTATGGTTACAAACATACCCAGAGAGTTACCTCCGTTTTTGGAACCGAAAGTTGAGGATATCCACTAACTTGCTCTTAAACTTACCCGGGTATGTCACATAACCTGCTTTCTGGAATACCCCCCTGATACAGACTGGTTATCCATTAAAGATTATACTCACCTGGTTATAGAAGGTTTGGAGTTAATTGGGGAAGATCAACGTGAAAAGTCAACTCTCTCCTAAAGCGCGCAAGAATGTATGTATAATAATGATGTAACATTTAAAACCGAGGATCCGAGTCCTGATATGACTGCATATCAAAGGTCCGTTAAAGCAGCCTATTTATTGAGATTTGTAGAGGGATTAGAGAATCACGTGATCGATGTCAGTCACCTATTTCAACACTCTAGCCTGAAGGAGTTTGCTGATTTTAGGTGTAAAAACGATGTACTTAAAAATGTATTGTGTGTGTGGATTCAAATGCGCCATTTAACAAATTCTTGTTATTTTCTTGTAGAAGTGATGTGGCATGTACGGTAATGTTAAAGACATGCTGGTTAGATACGTGTGTGTGCGCGTGTGTGTACGCGCGCGCTCTGCAGGAAAAAAAAATTGTAATCACATTGCTATTTGTTGTGAAGCCAAAGTAAATTACGCAGACAACTCTTTAGTGATCATCTCGTTTGCTATTTTGAACTTTAAGTTCTGTGGGCGTTTTTGTTTCATGCTATTTGCCATGTAAAATCTTGAACATATATATTATTGTTGTACTGTGCCAGAGATAGCTTATAAGATCTTTTCATGCAGATAAATTTGCGCGCGAAGCCACAAAAACAGGAAATGAGTCCACATCTGAACCACGGCTTCATCCGTCAACATGCAGCTTAACTTAATTTATGCTTATGCATTATAAGAATACTATTTGGGACAGTCTCCAAAAAAAAAATCATGTGACTCAAATACAAGGGGTGCTAAAATATTAAGACATTTTAATAGCAGCCTGGAACATTTTGGAATACATTTGTTTAAAAAATAAATAAAAATATATATTTTTTAATGGCGTTTGATTTCTGATCTAATGCAGAGTAAAAAGAAAGGGAAAAAACTGTCCCCATTTCCTAATTGCAAAACAGGAATTTGGAAGTTTGATTTTGGTCTTAAGAGTTTATTCTCATTTAACCACTAGGTGACGCTAGAATATGGACAATTTTTGTCTGATCCCTTGCAAACTTCTAAGGTCAACTGATGCGGTCAAAATGAGTGCATTGTATGCACAATTTGAATTTTCCTAAAATCTTTAACAAGTTTTCAGTTTTGTCATCATTATGTTGGTCATGTATTCAGGTCAAGCTATTCAAAAGTTATGTGCACATTTGAAACTCGTGCAAAACATGATATGAGGGCACATAGAACTACATCATAATCATACATAGGAATTAAAAAATTCATTAATTAAATTACTTCTGCTCATCAAAATGTTCCTAAAAACAAATCATATATGGTTGTAGATGCATGGTAGGAAATAAATAAATAAATAAACACATGGGCCTACCAGGCATTCACAGCATGTAAATGTCAAGCATTTTGACCCTTTAAGATTTTTCCACATACATAAGATGTAATTATACACCATATAACATGCTTTTTTTGGACTGTAAAGATACTAAATAAATATAATACAAACATAAAAGTTACATTTTGTTTTGAAGTGTGTATAAAAATCTCATAATTGGCATCTTTCAAGTGTTTGTTGCCACTCCATCTCTATTCTTTATGAAAATTTGTTACAGTTTGCATTTTAATATTTCTTCAGATATTATAACTATCCCTAGTAAAGTGTTTTTGAAAATGTTCAAAAACAATAATGAAAAATGTGCCTATTATGCTAACACATTTACTTTGGTTTTCTCGTGTTAATTAAATTTTACTAAATAAATATTTTTATCACTGTTTTAACATTCAGCCATAAAAACAATTGTACTGTACATTAATTGTGATTCTCTTTGGCAAAACTTAAGTCGAATAGATCTTTCAATTTTTTTCATGTGATAAATTCTTTAAAAGTCCTTGTATTTTCTACTAATATAAAGCTTAACAAACCTGTAGTGGTAAAACTAATAATATATTGTTCTGTTAATATAAAAGAATATTCTTGAATAGATCTCAAGATGTCAGTGAAGGACCAAATTGACAAAATCATTAATATACATGGTAAATAACTTGAATAAATTTCATGTATATATTAATGTTTGAAATTGTCCAAAATGTCGGAAGCATTAAGAGTTCCTTTCACTGGAATTAAGGGGCCACGCCCAACTCCTGAAAAACAACCCCACATCATAATCCACCCTCCACCACACTTGGCACAATACAGTCAGCCAAGTACTGTTCTCCTGACAATCGCCAAACCCAGACTTGTCCATCGGATTTCCAGACAGAAAAGCCTGATTCCTCACACCGGAGAACATGCCTCCACTACTCTAAAGTCCAGTGGCGGTGTGCTTTTTCACCACTGCATCCGATGCTTTGCATTGCACTTGCAGATGTAAGGTTTGGATGCACTTAACTCGGCCATGGGAGCCCATTCCATGAAGCTCTCTACGCACTGTTCTTGAGCTAATCTCAAGGCCACATGAAGTTTGGAGGTCTGTAGCTATTGACTCAGCAGAAAGTTGCCGACCTCTATGCACTATGCCTAGGCCTACCACTTCGTGGCTGAGTTGCTGTCATTCATCAAATTTTATGGCTAGATTTACTGCACAAGTGACATCCTATAACTGCCTTTTTAACAGATCTTGTTTCTGCAGCAACAGAAAATACAGGGTGGTATACCAAGTAAAATCAGCAAACCCATGAAAGGAGCTGCATTCACTCCTTCATGTTGATCTAGCATGAGAGAGAGAAAAGTTCATATAAAAACTACAAAGTGAGCAGACAATAGTATTCTCAAATGATTTAAAAATAATAGTAAAATTTGGAAAATCAGTGTCGGTTCTGAAAGATCAAGCTTTTTTTTATATTGCACATATTAATTGGAACATATGTCTTTTCACAATAGGTTAAAGACCTACCCACCATTCTAAAAACATTTTTTTTAAATGGCAGTCTAGCAGAATGTTTTCTTTTTGAGGTTTAGTGTATGGGAGTCTAACTGCTCTATTATTAAACCCATCGTTTTTAGTGTGTAGTGTTTTGCACACTCCTTCTGTCAATCACTGGCCATTCTAAATATGTTACAGAATCTCCCCCCCTGTCTCAGGGGATAAAGAGCTAAATAAAGGGTAGCTATGTGTGTGCAGGAGCAGGAGGTATGTTTCACAAAGGCAGAATATTCAGTTAATAAACTAAAATTATTTTGTTTACAACAAAGTAAAGAAAAACTGAAAATCCTTTATGGTTGGTGATTCAGTCCTTTTCCAGAGGTTGTTATAATTGTAAATAAATCAATAATAAATATTATTATAAATAATATTATATATATGCATTAAAATTTTGCCACTTCACAGGTCAAGTGTTTAATTCATTTAAATTAGCACAGCTATAGTCTTTATAAAATACGTTTGTAAATATTTAGAAACTCCCAATAGATACTCACTAACGAACTAACTAAGAGGTGATGTGGACTTTGTGGACATCATTCATCCAGTAGCCACCATGGATAATATTTAAGAGAATTTCCTAGTAAACTTAAGTCATAATTTAATACGTAATTCGGGTATACAGAGAAATAGTATTCCTAACAAAGTATTTTTATTTTGAGAAATTGATCATTTATTACGTTGGCTAAACAACAAGATGACAAATATGTTGGACTCAGAGAGTCTGTATCCATCTTGAGTTCTTAAAAAAAAAAAAGGAAAAGTTTGGAAATGTTAATAATTTAGATGTAAAACAAAATTCTATTACAGTATTTTATAATATTTGCCGATAGCATGTTGCTCTTGTTCTAGCACAAATTAATAAAACAATTAATACAAAACAACAATTGATCTTAATTCTAAGTGAGAAAATAAATAAATCTTACCACTAAAATAAATGTAAAAATAAATACATAAAAAAAAATACATAAACAATATATACAGAATACAGACAAATGTACTGTCTTTCCATGTACATTTGCACATGTTGCATTAATCATTGTACATATAGTCTACTTCTCCTAGCAAAATATGACGAGTACTTTATAATTTTACTTAATGTAATTTTCCCATTTATTCAGAGCAATCATCCTGAGAGTGGGAGAATGATTAATGGTCATCACAAGTGCTCAATATACTTTAAAAAATATAACTGGTTGATAATATACATAATATGGGCAAACATATGCAAAAAAACTATATGATAAGCTAATGCATTTGTAACTACAAAATAACAGTTACACAGGATGTTGACCTGAGCAATACAGGAATTCCCACATCCTTAGCACGCAAGGCAGAGTTTTGTTTTGTAGCTTTTAAAGCATGTGAAAACAGCCTGTGAAATGGCACTCTACGACAGGAAAGCACAGTGTGCGAACACTGATGGTCCTCTGTTAAAACAAAGACTACAGATTAGTGTGATTAAATGGAAGTAAATATTTTTTCTAGAGTATATGTGGGAAAAAGAATTATGAATTAATTGAATATGCGGTGCTGGGCCAACACAGAGAGACTGAGGAGGAGCTTCTTCCCGCAGGCGATACGGTCTCTTAATCAGTACAACACACAGTACTGATCCATTTTGCACACCCACACATGCTTCTGCACTCACTCTGGACACTCTGGACATTCAGGACATTTGCTCACTTGTCCTCACTGCACACCTGCTCACTCATGGGTAGTATGCACACGTCACTTAAATATGCACACAAGCCACTTTATCATTTAACATGTCACTTTACTGTATATTTGCATATTCAATATTTTTATTTCCACTTGTGCAATTTCAATTTTTTACTTACTTACATTTTATATTTTTATATTCTTACATTTTACATTTTACATTTTATATTCTATATTTTATATTTTATTTAATTTTATTCTCTTAGGTCAGGGCAGTTGCCTAAGCATTTCACTGCATATCGTACTGTGTAGGATTGTGTATGTGACAAATAAAATTTGAATTTGAATTTGAAACAACTTTATCTTAAACCATGCAACACTATAGGCAAAGGATTAAATATGGCAGCAGTAATAATTATAGATATAATCAAGTATCATAAATATAGCTGAGCATGTGCCCATGACTTCACGCAATTTCAAAAAAAGAGAAACATAAGAATGCATGCCAACATTTACAACACAATCAGATGGTAAAGAGAATGACAAAAGGATATGGGTGGAGTCTGGGATCATAAAGCTACTTGCTAGGATTCCCACTTATGCAGGCTACTGTAAGCACTGCCAAACAAAGTAATGTCAATCAATTCCCAGAAAGTTGTGTTAATGCCTTATCTGAGCCCCTGGCTGATTTGGTGGTGTTCTTAGAATTATGACAACTTTCGAACTTATGATTATTTGGTCAGCAACTCCTGTAGGGAAACCTCACAATTGTTGGTAATATGAGGAGGAACAAGCCTGACCTGCATTTTGCTCTAATTGCAAAGTCAATCCCATTTCCCTTGTACACTGCATTACATCTTAAGGAAGTCCAACAATCTAAATCTAGCCATCAACAATTAAATGGCATAAGTTAAACATTAATTAAACGTTTGATATATATATATATATATATATATATATATATATATATATATATATAAACAAAAATTTGATTCATATATACTGTATGTACAAATAAATGCAAAACAATGTAGTTCAAAATGTAGTATAATGACCACTTTGAAAGGGAAAAATAACAGTAAAATGAAAGTTATGTTTTACTGTGACAGACTGAAAAATACACAGTAAATACTCCAGTGTTGAATTAACTCCCATCACTGTTTATATGGAACATGTTGAACTCAAACCCTGTATTTTTACATCAACACTGGAGATTTTAGCATTTAAGGTTGTTTATGTAAAAACCTTAGCAGCAACCTCATTTATGCCCCTTATCTAGTTGAGCTTTTGTACCACTGCTGTTCTGTTCTGTCCTAAACTGCCACAAGAGCTCCCTGCCACGACAGACAGTCAGACAAGGCAGGCAACTGCTTGCAGCCCCAGATTAGTTCTTAACACAATTTTTAAAGGGGGAAAAAATATTGCATGAAGCAATGTGAGTAGTATGTAATAAGACTTCCAGGAGAATAAACATGAAAGATAACAAATAGGTAAGAACATTTTAGGGTGGGATAATAATAATAATAATGACAACAACAAATTTGAACAGTCCTTTTTTTTTTTTTTTTAATATAATCATTATATAATCGATGCATGTATACACTTCATACTTCGATAATGAGGGGTTCAAAATAGGACTACAGCTTTTAAAACTTTATGCATTTTATGTTTTCTTACTGCTAAGATCTAGACATTACCACACATTAGGTATGAAATAAAAGCTGCATACTTTTTAATTAATGATAATGCAGTTGAAGGTAAAATAAATGAAACACATCATGATTATTAGTGATGTGTTAGGAGAATAAAACTTTGTTGTCTTTATATTACCTCCAGCTTATGCTCTTATGAATAATAGACAATATAAAAGTATAAGACCTAAAAAAAACTTTATTAAACTTTATTCAATTAAAACTGGTGCCCCATAAATAGGAGGGCTGAATTCAAGCTCAAGTTAATGACAATGTGGGAAAGTATCTGCTAAACAATACCAACAACAACAAAAAAAACTAACATTTCCTGAGGTAATACACATTATACAAAACCCACCTGAAATGTCTTGTAGCTACGTCTCTGAAAATAATATGAAATGTTTATTAAATACATCATATTTAACAAGGACAAACATTTACTTTTGAATTGAGCAGGGTAAATTTAAATATATAAATTTATTCACAAGCACCACTCAAGCCAAAAAAAAAAAAATGTAGCACAAGTGTTCGGCAACATCTAAGAAGCAATGTAAATGTTTAAAATATAAAAATTTGGGGATTTAATTTTGAAATTGTTTGCAATTTAAAGCATTCCTGGTACTTAACCTGGAATTTGGTACACTTTTGGTAAGTCCTTGCATGGAACACTTTTAACCATCCCATACCACGAACACCCCCACAACACCTGTTGTTTTGGAGAATATTTCAAGCATGTCATATAGACATCACAATTTGGTGTCAACGTTGCACAGATCCTTAAGCTTGCCCATTTTTCCTGCTTTCAACAAATCAATTTCGAAAACCGGATGTTCACTTTCTGAGTAATATTTCCCATCCCTTGACCCAAAGGAAACACACTCAACACAAGGAAACGCAAATCTGAGGCAGGAATTCAATCCTCGACCTTGGAGATACGAGGCCACAGCTCTAACCACTACACCCTCATGCCATCATAGGAAACAACTCTTTCAGGGTAATTAAAAAGAACGATTAACAAATAAGAACATATTAGATGTAGACTAACGACAACAATAATAATGATAATAAGTACATATTTTAATAGGCTTGTTTTTAAAGTTTTTTGGTGTTTCTAAGTACATTTGACTATATATTCAGATGTTGGCATATATAGCATTCAATCACAATGTCTGTATAAGGAATTTCACTCAGTATCCCAAATTCACAACCATTTTTGTTTTCTTTAATAAATCATGTAAAAGGTTGAGGTAAAGAAAAAAAACTAATAGGTACATTAAAAATGTATTTGAGACATTTCTTGCATAGGAAACAAACATAAAAAAAATCATGTCACTCTTTAAAATTGTATGAACATAGTACATTAGTTAAAAACATCTGCATACTACTAGTTAGGCCTAAGTAAAGTTTACTTCCCAGTCTACCTTATTTTTACATCCTATGCATCAGTACTTTTTACACTGATCAAGAGCATCCTTCTTGTAATTCAAGTAATATCAAAGAGGGAGCAGAAATTACAGAAAGTTGGCACTTGAGTCAGTTCCCTTATTGATGTTGAACTGAAAGGTGGAGTCAGAGGATTTAAGTGCATCTGGACCAGTGTACGGGACTGGATTCTGTGAGAACAGAAAAGGAGAGAAAGAGAGAAGGAATATTTTGTTCAAACCTGGTATTCATTTTGAACTCATCGAAACTTCTACAAACTAATTCAACAAAACCTCTACTCCATCACCGAAATCACCAGTACATACTCAATACCAATTCACTCTCATCAGTTTTTGGTTCATTATCCATCTGGTACAATTTCTTCAACCATCATTAACGTTCATGTATGGAACAAAAATGCCCCTAACAGGAACACATACTGTATGTAGGTTAGGCACAGTTTTTTATACACACGTGGACAAAATTGTTGGCACCCTTCGGTCAATGAAAGAAAAACTCACAATGGTCACAGAAATAACTTTAATCTGACAAAAGTAATAATAAATAAGAATTCTACGAATGTTATCCAATGAAAGTCAGACATTGCTTTTCAACCATGCTTCAACGGAATTATAAAAAAAAAATGAACTCATGGAACAGGCCTGGACAAAAATGATGGTACCCCTAACTTAATAGTTTGTTGCACAACCTTTTGAGGCAATCACTGCAATCAAACGATTCCTGTAACTGTCAATGAGACTTCTGCACCTCTCAGTGGGTATTTTGGCCCACTCCTCATGAGCAAGCTGCTCCAGTTGTTTCCGGTTTGAAGGGTGCCTTTTCCAGACAGCATGTTTCAGCTCCTTCCAAAGATGCTCAATAGTATTGAGGTCAGGGCTCATAGAAGGACACTTTAGAATAGTCCAATGTTTTCCTCTTAGCCATTCTTGGGTGTTTTTAGCTGTGTTTTGGGTCATTGTCCTGTTGCAAGACCCATGACCTCCGACTGAGACCCAGCTTTCTGACACTGGCCAGCACATTTCTCTCTAGAATCCCTTGATAGTCTTGAGATTTCATTGTACCCTGCACAGATTCAAGACACCCTGTGCCAGATGCAGCAAAGCAGCCCCAGAACATAACAGAGCCTCTTCCATGTTTCACAGTAGGGACAGTGTTCTTTTCTTGATATGCTTCATTTTTCCATCTGTGAACATAGAGCTGATTTGCCTTGGCAAAAAGTTCCATTTTTGTCTCATCTGTCCATAGGACATTCTCCCAGAAGCTTTGTGGCTTGTCAACATGTAGTTTGGCATATTCCAGTCTGGCTTTTTTATGATTTGTTTTCAACAATGGTGTCCTCCTTGGTCGTCTCCCATGGCTCAAACAACGAAGGATGGTGCGATCCGACACTGATGTTCCTTGAGCATGAAGTTCACCTTGGATCTCTTTAGAAGTCTTTCTGGGCTCTTTTGTTACCAGTCGGATTATCCGTCTCTTTGATTTGTCATCAATTTCCCTCCTGGGTCACGTCCAGGGAGGTTGGCTACAGTCCCATGGATCTTAAATTTCTGAATAATATGTGCAACTGTAGTCACAGGAACATCTAGCTGCTTGAAGATGGTCTTATAGCCTTTACCTTTAACATGCTTGTCTATAATTTTCTTTCGAATCTCCTGAGACAACTCTTTCCTTCGCTTTCTCTGGTCCATGTTGAGTGTGGTACATACCATGTCACCAAACAACACAGTGACTACCTGGAGCCCTATATATAGGCCCACTGACTGATTACAAGATTGTAGACACCTATGATGCTAATTAGTGGACACACCTTGAATTAACATGTCCCTTTGGTCACATTATTTTCAGTATTTTCTAGGGATACCATCATTTTTGTCCAGGCCTGTTCCATGAGTTTATTTTTTTTTAATAATTCTGTTGAAGCATGGTTGAAAAGCAATGTCTGACTTTCACTGGTTAACATTCATAGAATTTTTTTTAATTATTACTTTTGTCAGATTAAAGTTATTTATGTGACCATTGTGAGTTTTTCTTTCATTGACCGAAGGGTACCAACAATTTTGTCCACGTGTGTATATACACACTACTCACAATAAGTTAGGGATATTGTGAGAGACTCGGTGGATGTCATACATACAGTGTTTGTTTCACTTAAGACATTTTTGGGATAAGGAGGCAATTGTATTGGGGTGATGGAAAACAAAATGAGGCGTGTCTATGTAATGGTCTCATTGTGTACAGGTGTGCCTTATATTGGGGCCAATACCATGTAGGACAACCCTTTTCAATGTGGCATCAATTTCAACATTCTGTGGGTATAAAAAGCTTGTATTGTCAGTAAGTCATTCCAAGTTCATCATTCAAACAGCCATGAACACATGACGTCACTTAACAAATGAGCAGCACCACCTGGCCATGGCACGCTTTCGGGTCGGTGGCAGGTAATCAGATGTTGCTCATGTGTCTCAAAGTGTCATCAGCAGACTTGCATCAAGACACAGAACTACTGGCAGAGTTCACGACAGACCCAGGAGTGGAGCCCCATGAGTGACAGACCGCAACGATGACCAGTACCTAAGGACCGATGCACTCAGACATCGTTATGCAGCTGCCACACAGCTGCAGGCCAGTTTTCGAGATGTGTGGATTACTGGGGTTTCCAGACACTCATTCGCAACCGACTCTACTGCTTTGACTTGAATGCCAGGCGACCGTTGCAGGTGACTCCACTGACACCAAGACACTGCAGTGAACGTTTGCAGTGTGCACAAGACCATGTGACCTGGACAATGCAGCAGTGGTCTACCATCCTGTTAACTGAAGAGTGTCGGGTCACCGTTGCTGGAGAAGGCGAGGCGAGCGATACGCTGAGGTTAGCATGGTCTCCAGGGTTTGCTTTAGTGGAGGAGGAGCAACAGTCTGGCCAGTCTGGGCAGGCATCACCAGTCAGCACAAAACAGATTTGGTTATTGTAGATGGCTCAGTCACTACATGTTCTTACCTCAGAGAATCACAGAACCCATCATCATCCCCCAATTCCGCCAGCACACCCCCAACTTTCGGTTCATGAATGATAATGCTCCACCACATTGTGGCAGCTCGACTTCAGGAAGTTTTAGTGCCTCATATGGTATGGCCATCAATGACCCCTGACCTGAACCCCATAGAGCACGTCTGGGACCAATTGAAGCAGAGACTGGATGATCGTACCCCACCCCCACGTGACCTAGTAACTGCGTGTAGCACTTGTGAAAGAGTGGCTCGCATTGCCTCAGAACAACATCATGAGGCTAGTGAGGAGCATGAGACATCACTGTCAAGCTGTCATTGCGGCAAATGGTTTAAACCCCTGCTACTGACATTGTCAATTTTTGTTATTTGGGGCCATCCTTGTTATTGTCTAAATTTTTGGGGTAATAAATATTAAACTAATGAAAATTTTGTTTCTTCTCATACATTATTAGTAATATCAATGGGAACTTTTACTTATTTCATTAAAATTCAGAGCAAATAGGAAAGGCACTCATGCAAATAACAATATCCCTAACTTATTGTGAGTAGTATATATGAGTAGTATGAGATGGATGGAGGGATGGATGGATGGAGGGATGGATAGATAGATAGATAGATAGATATGTGAAGTACCTCAGGCTGTGGAGGTGCGAGTAGTGGAGTTGTAGGATTTATTTCTGCTTTTACTGACTCAGGGCCAGAAGGAGCATTGTACACAATTGGAGAAAAACCCTGCAAGTACAAAGACACACTTTGAGGAACACTTCTTATTGTAGAACAGGAGGACAGAGTAAGATATCAAGAAATGAAACAGAATCATACAGCTGTAGCAGGTTGGGTGTAGGGAGCACCACTCCACTGAGGAGGCTGAGCTGGAGCAAAGCCAGATGCAGGAGGGTAAAGGGGATTCTGGTTGCTGTGATTGGGATCAAAGGCCTTAAAAAACAACAACAAAAAAGATAAATCAATTGATAAGCAGAGATAGAAGGTAACGGATTATGCTTATTTTGTTACTGTACTTAAGTACATATTTCACATGAGTAGTTTTATTAGAGGATACTTTTCACTTTTACTCCTCTACATTGTACAACAAATATCTGTACTCCTACTTAACTACATTTCTGCATGGCATTGCGAAATCTAACCAGTGTAGCATTTTAAGTGGGAATTTCACCACCTGCTGACTATTATGCACAATTGCATGACTTGCCTTTTTTTCAAGACATGCCTAATAATGCAACTAGGGTTGAAATCGGAAGCGGAGCTGGTTGCAGCACATTCACATTGGGGAGACAGAGAGAAAGAGAGGGCAACGTTTTTTTGCACGATTAAAGACTATTGTCAGCTAATAGAGACCACATTCCTTTGATACTTAGGTAAATTTGAAGGTGAGTACTTTTGTAAATAAGTAAAAATGTAAATGGAGGACTTCTACTTTTTTACTTAAGTACTTTTACTCAAGTACAGGATTTGCCTATTTTGCCCACCTGTTGATAAATCATTTTCGACCCGTCTTATTTACATAATTTAAATACATGGAAGAAAATAAACTGTCAGTTGAATACATAAAATGCCACCAAATGGTCAATTACAAAACGTTATTTTGTGGTGCGTGTGTGTCTTACAGGGTTAGGGGGCATAGTAGGGGATGCTGCAGGATATCCACTATAGGGTGGTTGAGGTTGAGGAGGAAATGTTGGATTAGGAGGAGGATGTACAATATTCTCCCCTACAGTAGGGTAACCAGGAGTATAGCCCTGTAAAACAGTAGCACAGGTGCAGATGTAAAGCCGTACAAGCATTGGCACTTCTTTAACTGATTTTGTTGTTTCTTCAGGTAAATAATAGTAAAATGTGTTTAACTTCTTTCATCTAGATATAAATATAAGATTTTGGAAATATGTAACAAACAGTAAGGAGATTAAAATAAAATCTTTGAGACATTTATTTCATAGAGAATAGCATGGTTTATGCCTGATTCTGAAGAGCATCCATGAAACTATTAACTTTTTTGCAAGAAGTTAAATATGGTGAAACACTAAAAAGATTACTGCTTATGTACCAATATCTGTATACCCTCTATAGGGCACGCATGTATAATGCAAGTCTAATGCAAGGGTAGTAATTAGTGACCCTGGAGTAGTAAATTTCTAAAATGACTTATACACAGTCCTGTGTCGTGTGCAGGTGTTACCGGTGTGGGGCCTGCTGGAGGGACGTAGGCTGGTGGAGGTCCAGGAGGAATCACTTGGTCATCCAACTTCACAACGGTGGTGTTTGTGGTAGTGGTTTGGCTGCCCTTTTTACAAATCCTCTTTCTACAGCAGCAGCAAATGCAGGGTGGTATACCCAACAACAGCAGAAGAGCTGCCAAAGGACCTGCACCAATCCCTGGATGATGATCTACAGAGAGAGAAAGTAGTAGAAGAGGGGACAATCAATTATCTGGACTCACTCAGAAGGCTTTAGATTCTGTAGTGGAATGGGGACAGGAATTTACATTGGCAATGAATGGAGCTAAGACTGTGGACATGGTAATTAGTGCTAGAAGAGAGGACAACATTCCCTCCCCTCCCTCTCCTGTTATCTCAGGACAAGCAATTAGTAGAGTTTCCACCTTTAAATTGCTTGGGTGTTCAAATATCCTCTGAATTGTCATGGGATGCCCACATTAAGTACATGATTTCAAAGATAATCCCAGAATCTACTATCTTTGTGCTGCTAAAAAAGCAGGTCTTCCTTGTGATGTTTTGGTGCAAGTTTACTTGACTTTTATACGGACAGTTCTTGAGTATGCTAGTCCAGTATGGGGTGGACTACCTAAATGTCTCTCTGAGGAGTTAGAGAAGATCCAAAAGCGATGCTGTAGGATAACAGGCATTCCGACTTCAAATCTCCCAACATTGAATTAGAGGCGTGATGAAGCCACCACACGTACTTTTATTAAAATACTCAGAGACAGTTCATCACCGCTGCATTGTTTCCTGCCTATGGCTCCAACACCTACATATTCTCTTCGGCAGCACAAGACAAGACATTTGCTATACCAAGAAGTAAAACCAAATGTCATGAACTCTCCTTTATTCCCTGTGCTCTAAAACTGTTGTATAGATAATTTACATGTGCTCGATTAGGATGCTTTGTCTATTTATACGTGTTATTTATTTATTTTATTTTTATATTAAGTAATTGATTGTTTTAAAGTATGTGCATATTTGACACATTTCAGGGTTTTGTACTGCAATATCCTGCCTCATCCAATTTTAAATAAAGAACCCTAACCCTAATTATTCACTCACTCTCACTCATTCTCTATGTTCTTTATTCTGTACAGGGTCGCAGGAGGCCTGGACGCATATTTACTAAATGTCTCAGAATAGGAAATCAACCCTGAGTGACCAAAAATTCTTAGAGTGACATAATTTTGGCCCTAGTTTTAGGAGTAGGAGGAAAAGCCATTTATCAACATTCTTAAATTAGAAAATCATTTCTGTCTTCACCAAAATGTATTAGAGCTCCCGGAGGTGTTCTAACCGCTTCGGGGTAACGAGGAAATTGATGCATGCATGGAGCAGAGACGTTTTCGTAAAACTGAGTGATCCGTCTCCACAAGTGATTGGTACTCTATGTTTTTTTTAGTGCCAGAAAAGATGCAGCTTTGTCACAGTCACAATTTGGGTTTGTCACAGCCGACAATGCCAGAAATAATAAATGAAACTTTGAGCACCGCAGATCATGTATTTCACCACCACACAGTATGCAACAAACACAAAAAGATGCACATGAATGAAGCTTCGCTGGTTTCCCTGGAGTTGTGGGGATCATCCATGGCACACACATTAAAATACTTGCCCTGAGCACTGACAAGAAGGATTGTCAACCAAAAACATAACAGGATCTCAAGTGGTTATGGATGCACCATGATCATACTTCATCAGTATATATGCATATACTACAGGGTGGGCCATTTATATGGATACACCTTAATAAAATGGGAATGGTTGGTGATATTAATGTCCTGTTTGTGGCACATTAGTATATGTGAGGGGGCAAACTTTCCAAGATGGGTGGTGACCATGGTAGCCATTTTGAAGTCGGCCATCTTGGATCCAACTTTTGTTTTTTCAATAGGAAGAGGGTCATGTGACACATCAAACTTATTGGGAATTTTACAAGAAAAACAATGGTGTGCTTGGTTTTAACGTAACTTTATTCTTTCATGAGTTATTTACAAGTTTCTCTTTGTTCACAGCCATTGACATGTCGAAGAGGTTAACACGTGATAAGCGAATCGAAATTGTGTTGATATCTGGTGAACGCAGTAACCGGGTCATTGCAGAAGATTTCAATGCAAGACACCCTACGAGACCACCCATCTCCAATGCTACAGTTAGCAAACTGCTTGCTAAGTTTCGTGAAACTGGTTCAGTGCTGGATTTGCCAAAATGTGGACGCATGAAAACTGTCACTAATGAACAAACATCAGTGGCTGTCCTAGCGTCATTCAGCAAGAGCCCACAGCGTAGCAAGAGCCCACAGCGTAGCACTCGCCGCATGTCACTGGAGAGTGGCATTAGTCCCTTCGGCGGATATTAGCTACTCACAAATGGCACCCTTACAAACTCCAGCTACTGCAGCATCTCAACGAGGATGACCCAGATCGGCGCACACAATTTGCAGAATGGACAAAACAAAAATTGGAACAGGACCCTCAGTTCACGCAGAAGATTTTGTTCAGTGATGAGGCAAACTTTTATGTGAATGGTGAAGTTAACAAACAAAACCACCACTATTGGTCTGACACTAACCCACATTGGATAGATCCCTCCAAGACTGTTGGAACAGAAAAAGTGATGGTATGGTGTGGTATATGGGGGTACAAAGATAGTGGGGCCATTCTTCATTAATGGAAACCTCAAGGCCACTGGATATTTGAAATTGCTACATGATGTGTTTCCCTCTTTATGCACTGAAGCTGGCACGTTCCCTGAGTTTTTCCAGCAAGATAGTGCACCACCACATTATGGGTGTCAGGTCCGAGCATTCCTAGATGAACAGTTTCCTGAAAAGTGGATTGGTTGTCGTGGGCCAGTTGAATGGCCCCCAAGGTCTCCCGATCTGACCCCCTTAGACTTTTCTCTTTGGGGTCATCTGAAGGCAATTGTCTATGGTGTGAAGATACGAGATGTGCAGCACCTGAAACTACGGATACTGGAAGCCTGTGCTGGCATTTCTCCTGCGGTGTTGCTATCAGTGTGTGAAGAGTGGGAGAAGAGGGTTGCATTGACAATCCATCACAATGGGCAGCACATTGAACACATTTTATAAGTGGTCAGAAACTTGTAAATAACTCATGAAAGAATAAAGTTACGTTAAAACCAAGCACACCATTGTTTTTCTTGTGAAATTCCCAATAGGTTTGATGTCACATGACCCTCTTCCTATTGAAAAAACAAAAGTGACTTCAAAATGGCCACCATGGTCACCACCCATCTTGAAAAGTTTACCCCCTCACATATACTAATGTGCCACAAACAGGACGTTAATGTCACCAACCATTCCCATTTTATTAAGGTGTATCCATATAAATGGCTCACCCTGTATTATTTTCAAATATATATTTATTTTGTTTTGATATTTTTGTATTTAATTATTTGACAGTTTTTGAGCAGCACTTTATCACTCCTCAGCGGTATGTGCGGCAAACTGACAGGTCGCATTGAGGGTTTCAAAAAATGCTGTCCACTCTATCTTTAGAGGTAAGAGTAGAGCAGAATATTAGTTTAATTATTTCATTACTTTTTACTACTTCCTCTTTTTGAAACAGCTGTATTATAGAGTCTTGTAACAGTTTGGATTCTGTCATTGGAGTCATTGCCTTTTCTGGACAGTCTGATTAAGATAACTTCACACACAGGCATCTATTAGTTTTGTCTGTGGACAGCTTTCACACAGGTGGTGATGATTTCTCTATTTTGATTATCCACAGTTCCAAACATAAAAAATATGGAATGATATGTCATTTGCATTTCAGAAACAAATACTAGCACTAAAAATGTGTTTTAGAAATGCAATTTTAACATGCTTATTGGCATTAAATAGCTGTTTGGATTTAGCTATTTGAAAGGAAACATGGCCCTAAACGGAGAGATCTGAACTGAAACAATGGAAAAGATTATAAAAACTCATTCCCGAAGAAACCTCATCATAGACGTTTGTTGATTCCAGTCCGCCATGTCTAAAATTTTGGTACAGGCAAGCAAAATATAAAGCTTGTAAAAGGAAAACATATGGGTAGATTAGAGAGGATGTTAAAGCATCAGGACAATAGAAAATAAAACTAAAAACAAAAAATGTTGAAATAAAATAAATTATAAAAATAAATAAATAGAACATGCAAAACAAAAACAATGAAATATAAAAAGACAGAAACAAGAGTCTTGTATGTGAGAGAATACCGGAAACCATTTAAATGAAATGGGATTTATATAGACGATGTCAAATGGAGACCAGCACAAACAGATAAAGAGTAGAAGAAAAGGTGGGCTTAAAAAAAAAAAAAAAAAAAAAAGTCTTGATGGTTCGACAAAAGAGATTAATTTACATTGACCAAGAAGATCATGGTGCTTGGTGCTGTTCTAATGAAACATAATGTGTGAAGAAAAACAAATTTGTAGATGAAAAATAGCCATTATGCTAATTCTAATACATTTAAAAATATGCAAATTAAATGTACAAATGTCCCTCTCAAATAAACTAAAACTAAATTGGGGAGAGGGAAGACAGCAATCGTTATCTCAAAAGTCGGTGCACATACACTGCCTGGCCAAAAAATATATATATATTTTAAGATTTCATTTGGTCACATTTGGCTTTGATTGCAGCACACAACACGGTGTCCAGTTAATGTGTGAAAATTATTCCTCAAAACTTCCAGGAACACTTCACATCTTGCCACAGAAGAAAGTGGACACCTGACCACTGCATCTATGTGTGCAGATTTAGTCATACTTTTACCCTTATTGGAAAGATTTCTACTAGATTTTGAAGCATGGCTTTGAAACTTTGCCCATTCAGACACAAGAATATTAGTGAAGTCAGGCTGGTTGGAAGGCCTTGCAGTTTTTCAGTATTCCAATTCAGGAAAAAATGTGTTAATTGGGGTTGAAATTAGGTGTGTGTATGCAACTCTTTCTTCCCAACCAAATTTGACAAATAATGCTTACTTTGTGCACAGGGGCTTGGTCAGAGTGAAACAGGTTTGAGCCTTTTAGGTTGAGTTGTGTGCTTTCATACAGTGGCAACAATTTCGAAAAGAAACACAGAAGGATGTGATGGTCAGATGTCCATATTTTTGCCATTTGGTGTCTCCAGGAGTGGTGTTCTTCACTGTGGTATAACATTATCTGGGCACATGTTCAGCATTAAATATATTGTGGTAATTTACAGCATTTCTGGGCATGAATCAAGAGAACATGTCTGGTAAGGGAAGCACACTTATGGCTAGAATCATTCATTTAAACAACTACTATACAACTTATTCTGCGTATAGGGTTGCGGGGGGCCTGGAGCCTATCCCAGGACTTGGAGCATAAGTCGGGGGAAATCCTGGGCACGGAGCCAACCTATCACAGGGCACACTTACACACACACTATGGGCAATTTTTGGGAATGTCAATTACCTTAATCTGCATGTCTTTGGACTGTGGGAGGAAACTGGATTACCCGTAGGAACCCTACCAAACATGGGGAGAGCATGCAAACTCCATGAATGGTAGCTGGTTCACCCAGAAGGTTTTAATTAAATTTCGTAAGTAGGCAAAACTTCTCACTGTTCTCCTACTTTGGTTTTAAAACATTATTTCACTTTTGGCATTTTATCTTTTTATAGATACTTAAATGTATTTGTTTTATTCATAAGACGCAAATCAGTAATATACAGTGCTTGCCAAATAGGCTCCTTCAATTAACAACTTTACATTTTATAAAACTCAAGGTAAGGATATTTAAAAGGTGGAAACTCACCAACCAAGTTCATAGAGATGATCTTTGCTGTGCGATTCAGACGATCTTTGAGCATGTAGTTGCCCACATCTGACACATTGACCTTGAGCACCTCGATGTTGTAAGCAGTGACGTGGATCCGACCCAGGTATTCAGGGTGCAAGTTGCCCACAGGTGACCCATGCTCTACCAGAGTCAGGTTAAAATCTTCGTTTGAAAAATGCAGTGTGGCGTCATTCTTCTTAAGATCACCCAGAGGAATTCTAAAAGTTTCACCAGCCACACAATCCTGGAAAATCCTTTTAGCTGCAAAAGCCAACAACAGAGGTAGTACTAAATTCTCATTTAAACAGGAGATTTGTACAGGGGAAATGCATGTATGGTATATACAATGTGATGCACATGGAAAAATATAAAACAAAGAAAAGTGGCATTAGAGGATAGAGCACATCACTTACTGATAACCTTAAACAAATATTCACTTGACTTTTTTCCCCAGAAGTTCATTACAGTGTAGGTTCCTTGATCATCAAATGTGACAGAATAAATGATAAATTTCCTGTCATCATCTCTTCCTGTTATTACTCCCCTTTTGGTCGTAAAACCCCTGGACCACAAGACCTCCTGTTTTGTTTCATCTGCAGAGGTAAACTGCAATTTATCATCCCCAACCGACAGCTTGATACTCAGCTTTTCACCATACATCAGTTGCTCATGATATGTCTTAGTCGAAAAAATGGAAGCATAGGAGTCTGGGAAGGGAAAGAGAGAAAAAGTTAGAACTCTAGACCTTCCAAATATACATTATATCGGTCCTCACATATGATGCTATAGGAATTGCATTATCATTATTTAAAATAATAATAATAATATCTATTCACAGTTGTTGGGAATTTAACTATAAAATCTTTGACTTGGTTATTTGTAACACACAAAACTTTAGTCTTAATTTATGGCAAAAACAGCTATTCACACTGCTTAGATTTTGTATAAATATATGAGAAGGTGGTATTTTTGTACTCTGAGTAATCTTTGCAAAGACTCTGAGCAAAGACACTGCAGTCTTTGTAGTAACGTTTTTCATCATTCTTGCGAATGCAAGGAAGTGAGCTAAAATGGAAAAAATAAGAACAAACAAAATTCTTACATTTAACATGAATGGCCAAAAGCAGGATCCAGAAGCCTTGCATTTTCTGTGGGTAACAAAGACATATTTAAAATGGTGCTAGCATGAACAACATAGGATAATTCAGGCAAACAGCTGAATTATTCTATGCATAATTTTGCAATACTGCTCCGGTGGCGCTGCATTTTATTATATAATTTTTTTTAACCTACACATATCACATTATGACCGCCTGCCTAATATTGAGTAGGACCCCACCAAAACATTTGTCTATCTATGACTCCTGTCTGTTGAAACCAGCATAGGCCTTATACTCAATTTGAGCTACAGTAGCTCTTCTATTGGATCGAACAACACAGGCCAACCTTCATTCCTCATGTGCATAACTGAGCTTTGGCCACCCAGGTAAAATGGTAAAGTGGCGAATGAAGGTGGGTGGGTATATTAGGCAGCAAGTGAACTTTTTTTCTGAAATTGATGTGTTGCACCACTGTTATGGTGGCAAGAAGGGGGGCCCTACTCAATAATAGGCAGGTAGTCATTATCTTATGGGTGATCAGTTATATATGCTTTTTTTCCACCTCTGGTTTTATTTCAGCTACTAGAGTTGATCTGGTGTGAAATGTCTGATGGATGGAAATAGTCTCGACATAGGCTGGCTTAACGTCTCCATAGAGCACTCTAAGCTGAGTTGTTATGGAAGCTTAAAGGTGTTAAATTTCGAAGATGGTCAGAAATGCCTTAAGGTGAAAACTCATTGATCATAATAGCATTTTATGCCCAGGATGTCTTCACCACTCATAAATCTGGCCCTCCATGGTACTAATTTGCATGCCTGAAATACCCTAACAGAAAGATGACTTTTGAGGAAAAGCTATTTCCAAAATTTGTCATGATAATTCATATCAATTCGACAAAAATTCAACCCCCAGTTCTTAAAATATCACATTAAGAAAACCCTCAGATGAATGCACAGATGGATAAATTAACATGGGATTTTGCCCATTCTATAAAAATTACAAAGTAAGCGATCATTAGGATAAATTCCAGGATTAAATCTGTTCATCTCTTGGTTTCAATAATAATGACATAAATCATTAAAATGATATATATATATATATATATAAAAACATGCCATTAAAGGGAATCTTGCACTGAATGGACAGAAAGACAAAAACATAATGCATCTTTTGCATAAAACAATACTGGTAAATGAAAATGCTCATATAAATGTAATGTGTCTCAGATATAGCCTGGAGTGCAAATGGAGCATTAAGACACAAACTGGGGGAACAGAAGAGGTCATGTAAGCAATCCCGTGCTATTTATGGGCCTTCAAGCAAAACCAATCACCAAAATCTATACACCGACTTTAAGAATCTTTTCATACCCTTCTCAGTATTATCACATGTACATACACACTTAGAAAATATGCAAATTGTGTAAAAATCACATAAATGCCACCTTTCAATCTGATGTACTATGTGAACTCTACTTTGATGTAAAAAATGTTTTGTGTCTTTTTTTTCACATCACCTTTTTTTTTTTTCACTAGATTTTTATATTTTAAAAAACTATACTGGAGGGATTTTGCATGTTATACTACAAATACTTTTAACTAAACAATCATTTTAATCCTCGTGATTACATTAATCCATACCTATGATTATACATTTATTGTAATTATTTGTGGTAAACAAATAAGCTGAATACTGTACATATTGGATGTCTGAAGCATCAAGTAGGATTAAAGTCCTCATTAGAGCTGCCCAATTAATTGCATAAAATTCAAAAATTCATTAAAAAAATCACAGTAAGACCCGACATATGCATAGTCAGAAATATATGTATAGTTGGTCAATGATATAAGCATGTTTTTATTTGTAATTAATATAAGCATTTTTTAATAAGCTTTTTTATTTTAATAATATGAACATTGTTTTTTAAATACTTCAGAGGTGATAAATATTGGCAAACATGCCCCTTATGAGATCATTTGTGTTATTATTTATTTGCTATTAGCACAGATACATACATGTGATTCTTTTTTTTTTTATCATATCATGTAGCCCTGGAGATTAATAAGCCACTTATCATGCATCCCCATTAATATCCTATAATGTATGTATATACGTGCGTGTGTGTGTATATATATATATATATATATATAAAATGTATGTATATGTGTGTGTGTGTGTGTGTGTGTATATATAGACACACATATATACATACATTATATGTATTTGATATAAAATTTCTGCATACATGTGTGTGTGTGTATATATATGCAGAATTTTTTTTATCAAATACATATAATGTATGTATATATGTGTGTGTGTGTATGTATATATATATATATATATATGCAGATTTTTTTTTTATCAAATACATATAATGTATGTATATATGTGTGTGTATACATACATATATATATACACACACACACACACATATAATGTATGTGTGTGTGTGTATATATATACACACACACACACACATATATACATACATTATATGTATTTGATAAAAAAATTCTGCATATATATATATATTACATACACACACATTATATATATATATATATATATATATATATATATATATATATATATAATACAAAATGTGTGTATATGTTTGTGTGTGCGCGTGCGTACGTGCATGCATGCATGTATATATATATATATATTTTTTTGAAGATAATTGAAAATAGATCTTTACAACAAAAGAGAGAAAGAAAAATAGTTTTTCATCACAGCACTTTATGGAGCTAAAATAACTGATGTACCAAGATCAAACTTTTAAGGTTTTTTTTTTAACCATGTTGCGACTCTCTATAACAATAGAGCATAGGCAACTAATGCACATCCAGAAAGCACAGACTGAGACTACCACAGCTTCCTGCTTTAAATCACATGCAGTCTAACACGCTACCCTCGCTTTTCTACAATATGCAGCAAATCTGTCACTTCCGTGTTGCTTTGTTTCGGATTATGTAAATAAAAATAAAATAAATAAATAAATAAAAAAAACTCACTGAACTGCCAGACTTTTGTTTATTTTTACCGCGCTCTTCTTATGAGCCACCCATTACAAAGTAGGAATAGTCCGTGTATTAAACATTCTACTCACCTACGATATAAATGAGGAATGTTGAGACTCCTGGTGAACCAAATATATTCAAAATCCTAAACAATATATGCAATCACCTAAAAGAATAAAAACGATACACAAACATCAGTTAAAAAGGAGCAACCCAGTCGAGGGGAAATCTCCTTTCACTGAAAAACCCGTCCGTCTGCTTAACTACAAACAATCCCTGGCATACCAGCAAAATCCAGGGGATTGGCCAGAGGGAATAGGTGGGGTCTGTGGGAACCTCCTTCCTTTCGGAGACCGTGATGTCTGCTTTAATGTTTCTTTGACTTTATAAATAAATAACTAAATAAATACATAAATAAGACATTTAGTATTGCATTTAATATTCATTTGAGATTCTAAAATAATTATACACAGCCCTTGTCTGCTTCCATCTACGACATCAGATTATAATTATATCGCTCGTGCAGACTCTACAAACACACACTCACGCCTACCGGGCCACGCCCTGTCCAGGAAATGGCGTCAATTGATTTTTAAAAGTCACGTGACTAAATAATTGCCTTCGGCGAGACGGCGTAATGAAAGAATTTGATGGATTCCGGTCTGGAGTTTGTAATAACCTTTCGAATAACCGACATCACTCACCGGAGGCGTTCTTGTCTCATGAGCATGCACATTTGCATTTCATTCTGCTCTGAAACCGGACAAGGTAAACATGGCAAAATGATTCATACAACACGTGCACTAGGGTTTTATAAGTGCCTTTCTTCTCCAATTGTTAACTAAAATAGATGATCTATATAATATTTTATAGGATAGAAACATTTATTAATCATGTTGACTAAACAATCCAAGTCAATATATGAACAGAAAATAACAGAACAACTCGTATTTATACCAGCTTAAAAACAAGAAGATTCTGCTTACTAGTTTAACAGTAGAGGTAAACGGAGTATAATACAGAAAGTGCATATTTTATTACATAGTCATGATGGAGATGTCAGCTGCCTTTATATGCATGACAGCATTTTTTGCTTGACACAGGAATAAACTAACAGTAATTCAAAATATAAGAGACACCTAAGATATAACGTACCCTATAAATACAAGATAAAATACAAGATACCCTAAGATATATGGGTATTAGTTTGCAAAATGTGACTTGTTAAAAAACAGGGATAATAAAACTATTCCTAATAATCATTATTCTTTTATGAGTATGTATGTGTATACGTGCATTTTATCCTGTTTATTTCAGTTGACATTATTTGTGTGCATCTCTGAAAAAGCCATCAATTTACCATGTGTACTATATCATCCTGTCGTGAAGACAATTTATCCATCCATAATTATAAACAAACAAAAATATTCATATAGATTCATTTTTATAGGCCGGTGATAAAAAAAAATATTGAAGGCTAATGACAGCCTTTCTTAACTAAATAAATACAAATAAACAAAATTTTATATGTATTGTAACAATAATAGTCATAATACTGTAATAAATAAATATTATGTATATTTTAATAATATGCATTTAATAGACTGTCTGTATTTAGCCTGTATAAAGGAAACCTAAAAGAATGTTATTTAACTTTTCCATCTATTTAAAAATTTTCAATTAAATTTTATTTTAAAAAATTTTTTGTCAAATTTTATTCATCACATACACAATGTAATGGTAAAAAAAAGATAGGATGCAGCGTCTACCTTGAAGCGGCAAAAGAAGTCCCTCTGGGTAGGCCCTAAAAAGGTTGTTTTGATCAGACTACGTTTATCATATGCAGATTAATTGTGTTTTATAAGCTTCTTATTTACCATCACCACCTAAAATTTATACGTAAACTTGATTAAAAATCTTTGTAAAGTTAGAATTATGTGGAATAAAGTTAAAGTTATTATATTATAAAAAAAAAAAAAACTTTCATCCTTTATCCTGCTTGCAGGTCCAACAGTAGTGATACTGCACTTTTTGTGCTATCAGTACAGTCATAATGGAGATCTGAATTGCACAAGGCCAACTGCTTTTAACATTAATGAGTTGCTTGACACAGGAATAAACTAACGGTGAATCAAAATAGGTTCTGACATAAGGTTAGAGTAGTATGCATGTTTGTGTTACTGAAGATGGGTGCGGTGGGAGAAGCAAGTATACTTGTTTATTGTTAATTTCTATGCCGTCAATATATGCTTGTTACAAACAAAAAAGACACCCACACACACACACCCAACCACAATTAAATATTTTAAAAAATAAAGAAATGCAAGTGGTTTATCCAAGTCTACTGTTACCACCTGTCCCTTTCCTAACTATCTGTCTACAGTATCACATTTTCATGGACATACTTTATAATTTGCTGGTTTCATATCACTCATTTTATAAACAGCTAAATGTCCTACATCAATATTGCATAACTAGCACACAAAAAATACAGAACTCATTGCCATGCAATGCATAAGCACAAGATGACCAATTCCCCAAATTAGATGCACTGCACTCGATAGATTTTCCATGATGGCTGGTGACTACAATTGCTCTGATAGTTTACAACTGAAATCACAGCAACAAATTTGTACCCATGTCTCCAGTGAGCAGGTGGTAACCTTTCAAAGTTCCTTCACGTCCTCTCAGGGAGGTTTTCCTTCCCACCATCACCTGCAGCTTCCTTATTAGTGACAAATTAATAAATAGTACAAATGTGTATATATATATATACACAAATTTAAATATGTGGCATGATTTTCTTTAAATTTTTAATTAGCACATATTGACTAGCCCTCACATTAAAGCATAATTTGACAAGAAAGAATGTCAGAAGCAGCTTACAATTGTCTTTGTACTGGGTGAGCTGGGATTTGGCTAATTCAGAAACATGAATTAAAGAACATCAGATTCTTTTTTAAAAGTCAAATTAACACAATTATATTTTGTGGCACTCAATATACCTCATCACTGCTTGTCCCATGGATACTTTCAATTCCCAGATTTTGAACATTTCCATATGGAAAATACTTTAAGTGGCCAAACATTAAAATAAGCTCATAATTAGTTTCCCTCCTATTAGGCCTTTGAATATATTAATATTGTGATTATGCATTTTTCTGTAAAACCGCCATTTAACCTGTAGTTTTACACATTAACATATAGTCCCATATGAAAGATAAGTACGAAATGTTCAGAGCTGTTGGATATTTTGCATGAATATTATACTTGAAAAGATATTTTACACATCTGTCATTTACATTCCACTTTCATGACCTGTAGCACCAACTGCACAAAAGTATGTGCACTGATCTGAACAAAGGAACTGAAGCAACCTGTTGAGGCAAGTTCCAACCTTGTTTGATATTCTGACCTATCACCTAGAGTGAAAGGATGTTCAGTAAGAGTTTAACTACAACAGAAGAAAAATTATGACTCACACTTCCCGTAAATATAAATGAAGATGAAAACATGCAGGACACTTTTTTTCACTAACAGTCAAATAAAATCCTGAACACTGTAGAAGTGATTTTTTTTTTTTTACATGCATGCATGCATACATGTCTATTTGAAGTACAGACAAAATAATGCAACATGCATATGAAAATATCTTTATGGCCCTTTAAATGTTAAGAGTAGAATATCCTTATATAGCATGACGGTTTGCCACTGAAAGAGCTGCGCCCTCTTTTGCCTGATGCTAACTTGAACTTTAACACGAAAATAAGAAAAGGGTGAAAAGTCAAATGTTGAATTAAGGCTTCTTGGTAATTAAGTATTTACTCTTCTCAGTACGTTGATCGAAATTTAAACGCCAATCCTTACCATTGGTACGGAAACATAGGTACTGCTAATGATAGTGTCATGTGTGAGGTCACCAAAATATACTGTATGCCTGAAATAACGGATTTCTTCCATATCCATTGCTGAATTTCAGAAAATGTTCTACAGCAGAGCCGGATACAGCCTGAATGCATCAAATCCAATCTGACAACACAGTAAAATTATTGATTTAACACTTTCATTGTTAATTTGAGTCCAGCTGGACTTTTATGAACACCATTGTTCTGTTGATTTTTGCTGTGAATATTCAGGTTAGTCTCAAAGCAAATGCATTAAAACTTGATTTTGTTTATTGAGATTTCTACAAATACATTAAATTAGCCATTACATGAAACCCCAAAATGTTAAGCTCAATGTTGTGTGTGTTCCCCTTATCGTATAGATTGGCCTTGACTGCCAGTGATCATCAGTTGACTGGTATATAATTAATGATCAATGCTATTAAGTCCAACAAGAGCCACTTGTTGTATTTTTGTTTTGTTTAGCCAGTGTAGTTAGTGGGCATCTTATGCCCTAGTTTTGTTTTCGTTTTGTTTATTAGGCAAGACTGACTGCCACGCATTAGTTAGAAGGCGTTTCATTTATTTATTTGATTTAAGCTCCGCTTTAAGCACCGTCGAATTTGTTATTCTATCTTTTGTATATAAATTTTGTAAATATCATTTCTGTCTTTGTACTTTTGGCCTCCACTGTAATTACCATGCAATTGGGTGTGTGTGTTTTTGGTGCTTCAATCACTAAAGTCTGTTGAAGCTCATTCCAAGTCTTGAGTCTACCTCATTTTTGTACACTATTCACTCTCCTAGTTGTAATTAGTGACGGTGTTTACTATATTAATATTCCTTTTTTTATGCTATTCTTCTTATGTCGGCTTCCTACCTCTCCTAGACACCTACAGTTAACATAACATCTACATAGGAAACCGTAACAATAATAAATAAACAAAAACTGATCAAGAACAAGTACAAAATAGTTGCATTTTGCCACAAATCTCACCAGAAATGTGACATTTATTTTTTTTTCTTGGGGAAAAAAAAAAAAAAAAGCAGAAAAAAGGTTTTTCTATAGGCTACACTTAAGACACTGCTTAAGAAAAAAAATAAAAAAATACATGTACACTATTAACAACCCAGCAAATGTACAATGTAAGATGGTGATATAGGAGAAACCTGACAGAGGTAAAGTGGTAAAGATACATGAGGATAAAGAGAAATAAAAAGGAGTGAGGCCTAGGTAGAACTCAGTTTAACTGACCAAGTCTGGTAGAAAACGTTGGGAAAGCAATATGTGTCATGTCAAAGCTCGACATATCTGCAGGCACACAGGACAGAAAAGATAAGACAGAAAAACTGTGCGTTTGTAATTGTGACTATTTGGGATGTCATGCCACTCAAATCTATGTGCACATGAACTTGTCATGTGTCACAATATTGCCCCATGTTTGTGTCATTTTGTCTCACACTCGTGGTAATGCTGGTTTACAGTATCGTAAGAGCCACTCCTGAAACTGCCATATGCAGCCAACATTCTTTAAAACCTTCAGAAGATTGCAAGATTGGACTGTTCTCCATCACCCAGGTAGTTTAGATCAGTACATTCCATTTTTTTTAATTTGTTCACATAACCCTTGGTATCTTTAGGAGTCGCTTTGAATGCTTGAATGCCAGGCACAAAGAACGTAACTCTCCATGAATTCTGTGCGTTCGTCCTCTCCCCAGGGGCGCAGCCTCTAGCCCTCCATCCACCTGCCCAACCAGACTCTGTGAGGGAGCTCAGAATCCTGTCGGAGCATTTTGACAGAGCCCGTAGAGCACACCATGTTTAAGAGCATGTGTGCTGTATGTGTGTCTGTGTTAAGATATCCTCTGGATTAGTTTATCCCCAGTCAGACAGAAGAAGGTGCAGTAGGAAAGGTCCGAAATGAAGTTTTCACAGCCATGTCGTGTGATACCCTTACAGCCCCGCAAGTCTAACAGAGTTAGAGCAGACAGACGCTTCATATAATTCAGGCACATATCTGTTAGTTTATTACAGCCTAGAGGGGGAGGAGGGGAGAACAAAAGATTCGATTACTCAAATGCAAAAAAAAAAATAAATAAATAAAGCTTCTAAATTAGAGGTATTATTAAACTCCTTTACTTTAATAATAAAAATAAAAAAACACTTTTAATAAAGTAATTATTAATCTATTATTAAACTTCCACCTTTCTAGGTTAATGCTCAACATTGCCCACAAAATTCAGAACAAGGTGGTCAAGCTCACTTTACTATAATACTAGCAGGGTTATGTATAAGAAATATGCGTACCTGCGAGATTGACCTCCTTGAGAGTGCTGCGTGTGTTGGAGCCAATGGCTGTAAGCAGGCTGACTGACTGGTCTGTAAGGACAGGGCAATGTGACAGGTCTAACCTCTTCAACAAGGGCATGTGTTTGATTATCAGCTTCAGTGTCGAGTCACTCACATCCAGACCAGATAACCTTAAAGATAACAGTCCTTTCAATCTGCTGCGATTTTCACTGCCTAGGCGGTTTAAAGCAAAGAGAATAAGGAAAGTAGTTAGTTCCAGGTAACATTCAGCAAGAAATTTAGCTTTTCTCTATTTCATGCTAGCTTATCTTGAACAATAGGACTATAGAACACTTGGGTTTTTAACAAGGACTAATAAATGTGGTGCATGCAGTTAACCTGATGACGTGATGAGGTCTTTGAGGTGAGAGTCAGTAACATTCTCGGCCCAACACAAGTCCAACGTTCGGAGACAAGGGATGCTCGGAGAACTCAAGCCCGAAAGACATGATGATGAACAGCCTGACATGATCAGATCCTTCAGCCCTGGCAAACAAAGACAATCAATATTTTGTGTGTGTAATATATATTACACATATACATATATACACACATATTACACATTATATATATACATATACACACACACACACACACACACACACACACACACACGTTAGACAATGAAACTGAAACACTGGCCAATTTAGGTTTCATGGCAAAATTTTACCAGCCTGGTTGCCAATCTTCATTGATCGCTCTTAATGGTGTAATGTGCGCAGAGTGTCTAGGTTTAATTAGTAGAGTAATAGCACAGTTTTGCTTAATTTTAGCACACATGATTATGGGCGACATATCAGAGTTGGTGGACAACAAGGGAGGACAAATTGTTGGTCAAAGATGCGCCAGTGAGACGCGCACCAAGACAGCAAGTCTTTGTGATGTTTTAAGAGCCACGGTATCCAGGGTAATGCCAGCATATGACCAAGAAGGACAAACCACATCCAACAGGAGTAACAGTGGATGCAAGAGGAAGCTGTCTGAAAGGGATGTCCGTGTGCTAACCCAGATTGTTTCCAAAAAAAAAAAAAAAAAAAAAAAAAAACCCACAGCTGCCCAACTCAGTGCAGAATTAAGTGTACCTCAACAACACCAAAACTGTTGGTCAGGAGCTCCACAGGGTCAATGTACATGGCCGGGCTGCTATAGCCAAACCTTTGGTCCCTCGTGCCAATGCCAAACGTCGGTTTCAATTGTGCCAGCAGCAAAAATCTGGCTGTGGACAATGTGAAACATGTATTGTTCTCTGATGAGTCCACCTTCAATGTCTTTGAACCATTCTGGAGGACCATGTGCACCCAATGGTTCAAACATTGTATCCTGAGGGCGGTGCCGTGTATCAGGACGATAATGCGCCAATACAACCAGCAAGACTGGTGACAGATTTGATGAACATGAAAGTGAAGTTGAATACTTGGGGTGTTTTGGAGGAGCGAATAAGGAAACTTTTTTCCCCTCCACCAGCATCACGTAGTGACCTGGCCACTATTCTGCCAGAAGAATGGCTCGAAATCCCTCTGGCCACTGTGCAGACATATATCTGTCATTCCCAAGACGAACTGATGCTGTATTGGCCGCAAAAGGAGGTCCTACACCAGGGGTCTTCAACTCCAGTCCTGGAAGGCCGGCGTCCAACACAGTTTGGTGACTCTTCTGCTCAAACACAGCTGATTCAACTAATCTGTTATAATTGCCAGATTTGGTTGGTGTATTTAGATGTTGGTAAATTACAAATTGTGCTGGACCCTAGCCCTTTTCAGGACTGGAGTTGAAGAAAGAACCATCCTACACCATACTAATGAATCATGGTGGTCTAAAACTCAAGCGTTTCAGTTTCATTGTCCAACCAATGTATATATGCATGCATGTATGTACAGTATGTCACAAAAGTTGAGTACACCCCTCACATCTCTGCAAATATTTAGTAATATCTTTTCATAGGACAACACTGCATAAATTACTCTTTGACACAATGAAAAGTAGTCAGTGTAAAGTTTGTATAGCAGTGTAACGTTATTGTCCCCTCAAAATAACTAAAAATACAGCCAATAAAAAACCCCTGGCAACAAAAGTGAGTACACCCCTAAGTGAAAATGTACAAATTGAGCACAGTCATTTTCCTTCACCCTTTGTCATGTGACTCATTAGAGTTACACTGTCTCAGGTGTCACCAGATAGCAGGTGAGTTAAATTTGGTACAAAAGCTCTCCCACTCTCAACCTGGCCCCTGCAAGTTCAACATGGCACCTCATGGCAAACGACTCTCAGAAGACCTGAACGAATTGTTGCTTTACATAAAAATGGTCTAGTCTATAAGATAGAAAACACTCTGCAACTGTGCTGCAGCACAGTGGCCAAGACCATCCAGCGCTTTAAGAGGACCGGTTCTTCTCAGAACAGGCCTCGCCATGGTAAGCCAAAGAAGCTGAGTGCACGTTCTCAGCGTCAGATCCAAAGATTGACTTTAGAAAACAGATTTTTCTAAATGCTGGACGCACTCATCCAGCAGCAATGCATGGTTGTCGTCCTAGAAGAAACCATCTTCTAAAGATGATGCACAAGAAAGCTCCCAAACAATTTGCTGCAGACATGCAAACTAAGGACCAGGATTACAGGAACCACGTCCTCTGGTCTGATGAGGCCAAGATAAACCCATTTGGTTCAGATTGTGTAAAGCGTGGCGGCAACCAGGTGAGGAGTACAAAGACAAGTGTGTCTTGCCTAGCGTCAAACATGGTGGTGGGAGTGTCATGATCTGGGGCTGCATGAATGCTGCTGGCATTGGGGAGCCACAGTTCATTGAGGGAAACATGAATTCTAACATGTACTGTGACATATGACCCCAAACACACCTCCAAGATGACCACTGGCTTGCTAAAGAGGCTGAGGGTAAAGGTGATGGACTGGCCAAGCATGTCTCCAGACCTAAACCCCACAGAACACCTCTGGGACATCCTGAAAAGGAAGGTGGAGGAGCACAAGGTGTCAAATGTCCACCATGTGAAATGTCCATGAGGATTCCAGTTGCAACCTGTGAAACTCTGGTGAACTCCATGGCCAAGAGAATTCAAGCCGTGCTGGAAAATGATGGTGGCCACACAAAATATTGACATTTCACATTTTCACTTAGGGGTGTACTGACTTTTGTTGCCAGGGGTTCAGCTATTATGGGCTGTATTTTTAGTTATTTTGAGGGGGACAATAAATTTACACTGCTATACAAACTTTACACTGACTACTTTTCATTGTGTCAAAGAGTCATTTATGCAGTGTTGTCCTATGAAAATGAGATGTGGGGGGGGTATACTCACTTTTGTGACATACTGTATGTGTATACACACACAATTTCATTTTATGCATTTATTTATTTTGGTATACACATTGGATTCTGCAACTTAATATAGATTAATCAAATAAACCTGATGTACGCATTGCATACACAAGTTTCAACTCTATAGTAATGGAGTTTAAAAAAAAATTACAATTTGTTATTGAGGAGAAGCTGTAGAATTTTAAGCACATATGCACTTATGTATATTGTTGCTAGCAATAATACCTGGTAGATGGTGGAGAAGCCAGGTCATCTGTTTTTTGTACACGGGTGTCCAGGATAGGTCAAGTGTGACAGGTTGTCGTTTAATAATAGCTGTCAAAGCCTGAGCACTGAGGGAGCGACATCTACTGAGATCTATCCGGCTCCACAACCGCTTATCATAACACCTAAAATAGAAGAGGCAAAAAATGTTAAAAGAAAAAGTCTTTCAGCTATCCTGTTTTAATCATCATAAAAATAAAAAAAAGCAAGATAATGATGGGTATGTACAAACAGGCATTTGTGTAGCATGGAAACGGCTTTGCGGCTCTTGAAATCTGAATGTAGTTTAATACATATCAACATAGAATGACTGTTTGCAACTGAAAGAGCTGTACTATCTAGTGCCTAAATTCTAGCTTAATAAGATGATAAAGAAAAATTGTGCATGAGGAGCCGGATAGAGGTCAGATGCCTATTTATTTACTTATTTGTTTATTTCCCAAGATAAGGACCTCTACATACAGTGTTTAACCACCATGAATTTAACTTATGGTCATTTTTCACATTATTGTCTAGCATGTTGATAAAATGAGATCATGGGACAATACATGTCCAAAATTGGATAGTGGTGATCTAATCAAAAAGGGAGAAAAGTAATATTCAATTACTACCCAACTGAGGCCCCATAGGTGATCCAAAATTGGTCATCTGTAGCAATATCAGGGCCTGACCTTGTGACCACACAATAAAAATGCATCTTGAAAGGTCTTATTTTTATACAATACAATATTTTGGGAAGAATTTAATTAAAGTCCAGAAACTCATCAAATTGTAACCACGTGTGTTCAAAGAGCTGAAAATTTCTAACCTAGAATACACTTGCATTTGTAGTGCATCGTAATACATTGTGCTCTACTATGTAAATGCAGGCATTTCGGAATGAGTTCATTATGGAAGACATGGATCTATATTTCAAAAGCAAACTCAACTTCATATTTAAATAATACTAAAAACAAAACAAAAAAAACAAATCGTGCGAAAGCGTTTTTTTGTAAACATTTGCACCTCTACTCACCATTTGTACCAGGCCTTGCAAACCCGCATACACACAGCCAGTTCTGTTCGGCTCAGGTAGCGAAACACCGACACCCACACCTCCTTCTCACACCCTGGCTCGTTCCCCACATCCCGGAATGAAGGATGAGTGAGGAGGGAAGGGGGGTAGGAGATGGTAGTGGATGTCGGGGGAGGTGGAGGAGGAGAAATGGAAGAGCGAGAGGAAGTGGAAGAAGGTGAGGCTCTACCATCAAGGTTTAATCCCCTGAGGCGTGTATGACGGCCTGATGCTAGAGTGGCTTTGGGTTGTGAAAGACCATTTCCAGTGGAAGGAGAGCTGCCATTTTTTTGCCGATACTTGTGAAGGGATTTACGCTGAAGTAAATCAGCATTACCAGGTGTGCGAGGAGACATGGCTGCCTCCAGTTTAGGCACAATAGACCCCGGATCACGTTTAGCCTTTGATGGCCGTTGCAATGTAACGGTCAGATAAGACCCATTTAACAGTTCATCATTTAAGTCTGAGACAAGCAGAACAGGAGGGTCAGGTTCCGAGTCTGTCTGGTTCTCACCATCATCATCATCCTCATCCTCCTCTCCTCCATCATCCAGATCCTCCATCTCTTCATCTTCTCCATCAAAGTCTTGTTCTTCACTTTCATCATCCTCATCCTCATCATCCTCTTCACCTCTACGCCGCCGACGCCTGGAACGGTGCTCTTTTTCAGGCCTGCCCATGTGCCTTTCTTCTTCACTTTCCTCTTCCTCCTCATCCTCATCATCCTCCTCCTCCTCATCATCATCATCGTCATCATCATCATCGTCAGTTTCATACCGTCTTCGGTGCATCTTGGATCCTCCTCTTAAACGAACACGCCCCCCACGTTCACCCCTTACACCAAGTCCACGTCTTATTTTCAGAGAGGAGGAATTTGTGGTCATGCCTCCACTTCCTCTGGCCCCTCGATGAGAAGAGCCTCTTAACAGACCACGCCTACTGGAGCCAAATGCACGGCGCGCAGAAATTGCACCCCTTGAGTGCAGTGAGAGCTTTTTCCTTGTTTCTCCATCCTCGTCGTCACTCCCGGAATCCATTCCATGTCTGCGAAAGATCTTAGCCACACGAGGATCCAGCGAGGATGACTTGCGTTTCTAAAGACACAATACAAACAATTCAGAGAAAAAATTATTTAAAACAAAGTAACTGAGGCAGACTACAAGCAGACTAATCTTTTTTTTGCGTTTTATTCTATCCATGTATATTCAGAATCAGAAAGAGCTTTATTGCCTAGGATGTTTGTGCACATACAAGGAATTTGTTTTGATGACAGAAGCTTCCAGAGATGACAAAACCACAAACGCACCACAAAATAAATATATAAATGGAATAGGATGTGGGTTATATTACAATGAATATCAGTGATATTGCACAGTAGTTTTATTGCACAGTGGGGAGAACATTTAACTGGACCATGCTGTATAATGACATGCATAAACAAGAAAAGTAATGTTAACTACTTCAACCCACTTAACACTTAACAGCTCCTGTCTGCTACCAAATTTGTATGTATGGAATGTTTGGTACCAGAGCAGTGGTAATTAGACAAATACATATTTTTTGTGCCTACTATTTTAATACTTACATGCATTTTGCTTGCTTCCAACTTGTTCTGTCAAAAAAAGAAAACTGCCGTTTAATGCAGGCCCTTATAAATGCAAACACATAGAATTTGTCATGATCAAAGTAAAAATAAATAAAAATCAAACAGGCAGCAGACAGAGCTGATTCTGAGGACCTCTCCCCCACCAGTCAGTTCGAGCAGCGATGAGCAACGGGATGATGATGAAAAGGGGCAGGAAGGGCAAGACAGATCGTAAGACACATAGGAAAATGGGAGCAAGAATTATAAAAGAGATACAGAGAAAAGGGGATAGCAGGAGATCGGGTGTACGTGCGGCAGCCGTGGCGTGAGGAAGGCGGAGCCTCTCACCCTCTTCCTGAGCTCGGGGGCCGCCACTTGTTTCCGTAGCGACCCAGGTGGCAGAGAGGAAGGGGGCCGCCCGACCCCGTGCCACGCCCCGCCCTCGACCCTCAGCCCCCCTGACCCCTCTTGAGCCGCGATGTCATCACCACTGCCCGACGACTGACACACAGGGGAAGAAGCAGCACTGTTAAACACTTAGAGCTATGTGCTTGTATACATCCAGTGGTACTGCCTTAAATGTACCTTATAAAAAAAAATAATAATAATAAATAAAAGGGGGAGAATCCTGTTAAAAAGTCCCCTATTTAGAACGAAAGGGAAACTCAAACCATTCTCTCACAATCAGCTTGTCAAAAACTATGGGCGTATGTATGTTTTACCTCAGAGTCTGTGTCTTTGCTCACGACACATTTGGGACATTCCCAGCAACTTGGCAGATCTTTGTTTACTACACCTTCACCTGGCACCTGTAGAACAAAAAATAAATTAATGAGCACAACAAAAAGCTAATTTTACAATTACACTAAATTATGCTGAATATATAAAATGTCTCAAGTAATGAATACTGTTCTATCAATAACTACTGAAATAGCTACATATAGGGGATATCTCCATAGACATGCACAATAAGTGACTTCATAAGATTAGTACTGACCCACATACCACTGTGCAAAACGCCTAGTGTCTTACTGACAACATAACTCAAATACTTTTTCAGTAGTGTATTCACGCAAATAAGAAGTTTAAAAGGATATTAACATAATCTTACACATTTTTTATATGCCATATACTACTCGAACATGTAGTACAATGCTTCTAGACATGCTTTCATGCACTATAGTACATGTAGATGCAGCATGATCTTTACATCAAACAGCATTTGCTTTGTGACAATTAGGAACAAATGACAAATCTTACTGATGACCCTTAGTTATGATAGGAGGTATTAACAGAACCTACATATCTGACACCAAAGTACTGCTTGACATGTGCGAATACCTTAAGGCAGCTAGGATGGGCAATCTGTGCGCAATTGGAGCATTCCATGAGTTCTTCTCCAGTGTCCTGGTTTCCTTCTTCACAAATTTCACACACAGCAGAGAGGGGCAAACCAGGCTATAATAGAAAGAGAGGTGGACAGAATTTGACATTTTAAGGCATTTTACTATTTTAGTACATTTATGCAGTTATGAATAATGTAAAAATTCCTTTAAACAACAGAGCTTATGTTCACACTTATTTATTCTGATGTTTAATGAGAACATAAGCCATTGATGGAGCCATATGGGCTGGTCTGAATATTTCATAACCCTATGTGCACACATTGCATTTAGCAGTTTACATGTAAACATGACTGCTAACAATATTGAGTAAGCAACAGTTCTGTGGGTGGAAACCGACAATGGCTTCTCCGTTTAAAAGGTGAGTGGAAAATGGCCAGACTGCTTGAAATTCCAAAAAGAATATATAGAGTAACTTTTTAAATCACTCTTTACATCCATGATGTGAAGAAGAGCAGCTCAGCATGCACCAAACATTTGACCCAACCTGGATAGTTGAAGACTGGAAAAAGTTTAGGTGTGTTTAATGTGTATAGTAACTACAGCTTGTTGTCTTTATTTGCATGATTGGATACAACTGTGCTTGATTTAACATTGACAATACATTCAAACTAATTTTTTATTTTTTTCTAATAACCTCATAATTCTTGTGATATCGTGTAGAATTTCCAAACTAGGGAAGACGCACATGAACAGCAAACATACGTGCGCACGCACACACCAACTCTTAACTCACCGCAAGACACTGGCGAAGGACACATGTCTGTTTCAGTTTGCCTGGGCCACCAAACTTCTTCATATCTCTGCAGAAATTGCACTCGCCACATTCTGGCCGTAGACATGCCTCACAGCGTTTACAGCGTACACGTCGCCGCCGCAGTGCTGACATCGAGGAGGCCGGCTTCGTTGGACGAGGGATAATAGGAGTGGTGGCTAACTTGGGGCGACCTACTGGTGCAGGAGGTGGTGGAGGCTGGTACCAGGATGGCTAGATGAAACCATGTAGGAGAGATGAAGAAACAGAAAAAAATGGGATAATAATCATAGCACTTTTGATTTACATTCAGAAATTCAAAGTGTACACAAAAGACTAAAAGATCAATACTAAGTATTTAAATTGATCAATACTCACAACACATGAATGAACCACTGTACTGTACAATCACTAATTAACTGACTACATATCTAAAAGTAATACATGTCATCAGATGTAAACTTAACTCAATGAAAATGCTCATATTATATTCAAATTTAGAATCATCTTACCCTCCTCGGCCACTTAACAATGGGTCTTCCAGTGTATGAGATTTTAGGGTTATCATTAGCATGTTCTTTAAGTAATGCCTGGGGAAAACACACTGTGCATTAGCCTTACGAAAAAGATGAATAGGTTTCAAGTAATTTCAACTAGGATAGGTGCATTTTTTTATTTCAAGGTTATAACTTAAAGACAACTCATTTTCTATACAGAAGTGAACATCGACTGAATGCATGTCTCTTTTGCAAAGTAGGATGATTAAATATGCTAAATCCAACACTGCTCATATGCTGCCTTCTTTGTATCACAGATATTCATGACAAATAAGTGCTTATACACCATCAACCATTTAATATACTTGTTAATGCTTTGATCAGCATTATTTCCTTAAGCTTACCCTCATGTCATGAAGCAAGGCAGGTGCATTGTGTATGCCTGCAGGGACACACTTTTTGTGTGAGGGGAGAGACTCTAGTTTTCCAAGCAAATTCCATAATCCCTCCACCTCAAAAGGTGTCATGTGGACTTTCATCCCTGGCCGAGTTGAAGGAGAGGGTGGATCATCATCTTCATCCTTTACATGACCATTTAAAGCTTCAGAACTGGAGGATTCTCGCTTAAGGCCTGAACGAAATTTATACTTTCACTTCATATTTCTTGCATAAAACAGACCTTAAAATGATCAAACAATCAAAACGGTTAAATCTGGAAAAAAAAGTCAGTTAGTTTTATGCCTACTGATTTAAAGTACCTTCTATTCACCATTAGCCAGTTTAGCAAGTTAAGATTAAATGTTCTTGCTGAGATACCAACCAATGCCTAGAGAGTGTTTCTGAAACTCAGGGATGAGGTAGGAGGTGTTGGTCAGACTGTACACATACCGCTCCAGCACATACCAACACATCTCATAATAAAATGGGTAGCGAAATTTAGCAGGCACCTGAGCAGGAGAGTGAAATAAAAAAAAACATGTTAACATTAAATAAAAAAGTTGATTCCAAAAATTTGAAATATTGGAACTGAAATTCAATTTAGCAAGAGGTACATTTAATAGTGCACAAAAAAAAGACAGAAATGACACAGGAAGTGGCATCCTTATTTTTTTATTTGTACAGATTATTTTAACTCCCATTATGTAATTCTTTGCTCACCCGTGTCCTGTCTTCAATGTTGCAGATATTGAGCTGCATGGGGATATTAAAACTGTGGAGGAAATTTCCACCAAACACAATTGTGTCCACAGGTGTGTACACTGCATGAACCCAGCCTGCAGACACAATTGAATGTCTATATAAACATGAATCTTAATAAAGCACAATTTCAGGATGCAATACTGATGCAACTTAATATTGCACACATTTTTGAAATTACTAATTAGTACTGTCTGTATTTTCATTTACTCACCTGATGGGATAATAAAAGTGTACCCTTGCTTAAGTTCAATGCGTTGGCACTCGGTGGCTTTGTCTCCAAGGAAGATGTCTCCTTGTTTTCCAGATAACACCCAGTTCTCATAGAGCTCCAGGTTCTGTGGTGTCGGGGGAATTAACCAAAACACCTGTGGAACAGAATGTCACCCACTGGCTCATCTGATTGCTTTACAATTGCTCTTATAGATACAGTGACACCATTTGGAACTTTCTAATTACAAGTACTTTTAGTTCCTTAAAAGTACTAGTAAAGAGCAACTGATTTCAAATTTTAAAAACTTGTCACATACACAGTCATACACAGTACGATATGCAGTGAAATGCTTATACGACCGCTCGCGGCCTTAAAAAATAAATAAATTAGGGAATGGAATAAGAACAAAATATAGAAAAACTTAGCTGCAGAGAAAAATAGAACAAAATATAAAATACAGGATAGAAAAATAAATAAATAAACAGACTTAGCAAATATACAATAATGACTTCACAAATATGAAAAATATGGAAAAATGTACAATGTATATGAAAAATATAGAGAAATGTGCAAAAGTATGCAAAATGAAATGAAATAGAAATGTCCAGGGTGAGTGCAAATGTGCATGACTGTTCAAATGTATAATGTCCATAAATGTCCGTAAATTTAAACGAATATATTTTTTCAACAATCAAAAAAAAAAAAAAACCTATGCCCTATAACTTCTTTACACCTTTACCCATACCCCTGTCAAATAGGATAACCGAGTTCATGCTTACAGGTTGCTACTGTACATGTTTTTTTAAGAGCAGCCCACAACTATGAGTGCTTGAAACTGAATACGACTTGCAGTAATGTCCAGGATGGTGGCTAAATCTGAGCCAGGTACAAATCACTTACACAATTTTTGACAGATTCTGAAAGCAACTATAAATCTGTGATTGACACAGATCTGCTTGATCTAGTTCAGGTATATGGGTTTTCATCCAGTCAAGCCAATAAGGGAGATTTGTGTGACAAAGTAACCGCGCTGGATCCTTTGTGTTGTTCATTATAGCTGTAAAATTATAGCTACAAACATAATTTGAAATGCTCTTCATACCAGTTTTAAAAAATACTGGCAAAGTATCAATAAAACACCATATTTTTTAAACCTATGGAAACATTTTATAATTATTATCATCATTCTTATCATTATCATGTAGAGTCAGCCAAGATCATACATACCTTGCATCCTCGGAGTATGTGATACCACACAGATGTGCCTCCAAAGTCAATGTGGAAGTCTGTGTAACAGCCCTGAACGCTCATCAGACAGTATCTTTGCACACAAAAATATGATGAAAACATGAGATCAAGAAAGAAAAGGAGAGAAACCTCAAGGGAAAAGGCAATTTGTACTGTGTTCTAAAGGAGTACAAGGAAGCATGTGGTTTGAGAAAAAGCATTCCTCCAATTCATGCAGTAAACAGTAATTCTTGCAACTGCCAAATGCTTATATACTATACAAACAAGTACTGACTCAATTAAAAAAAAAAAAGTGAAAACCATGTGATTAGATTTTTCACTGTTGAAACAATGTAAAAAGGAGTGTAATACTGTTCACTCAGACCACAGCAATGTGTCAATGATTACAATGTTTAATTTATTAAATCAAAAATGTTTTTTTTACTGTTTTATAGCTAGACACAATGTTGCAAAATGTATATAAAACAGGTTATATGTTATCATGTATATTAAATCTGCAACAAACGCTCCTGCATTAGCATCTCCTTCTCTTTTAAAATAAACAGCATGTCTTGTCACAGAAGTAGAAGCACCATAACTGGCACTTGCTCGCAAAAATGTTAAATATTTTTCTTTCGCCAGTGTTTTGAAATAAAACAATGTATAAATAACTGTCTTATTACAAAACACTATCACACAATTTAAGTGTGTTTTTTTTTTGCTGTTGTACAGGTTTTATCTTAATTTATTGGTCTTAAGTGTGTTTGAGCTGGTATGAGCCCTCAATTCTTCATATTAAACAAAAAAAATGGGAACAAATATTTTAATATGACAGGCTGCAACATGCCTAAAGATTTAAATTAAACAATTTTAAAATTGGTTAAGCAACAACCTCATTTCCTCTCATCTGTCCAGACCACTCAGGATTCACAATCACCAGTATACTATAAACATAAGCCTCATCATCTGTACCCATTTCTCACTGGTTCATGGCGCAAGTTAGATTTTTTTTATGCCTGAACAAATCATGTGCCTGTGTGTGGCTTAACAAATGACAAAAAAAATACAATAAAAAAACATTCCTGGTACATAGTCAAGTACAGGGACTGGACTGGAAATGAGAGGCAAAAAGTCCATCAAGAAGCCTAGAGAAGTATTCCTCTGTCCAAAAGTCTTGCCTTTTGGAAGAAAATATGAAGAAATGATGGGTGGCTCAAGAATTTTCCACAGTATTCGAGATAAGGTATTATGGTAGTAGAACAAATGCATAATACAAAAAAATACAGTCTGAACCATGCAAGTACACCAAACTAATGTACACTTCCTGACCAATCAGATTTATGTATTTAACCGTTTGTTGGTAAAACATGAATTCACAAACGAAGTATTATTTTAGCTTACTTTTGCACTTTAGGGTACTGCATCTCAAGAATGGAGTTGGTGGAGTCTCTTTGCCTTTCCTTTAAGTGCCGTGGCCACATATTATCCACCCAATCTATCAGATCTACCTGTGAGACAACAAGAGAAAAAAAAACATACCAATTGGGAGAAAGGATAATAACCTGAAAGTGAATCGAGACTTCACTGTTTGTTTACATGCGCTAACCGTTGTAGGTCGTTTGACTAAATTCTCCATTTTGGTGTGGCTAAACTCCAAGCTGATGACATTGTAGAGCTTCTCTCTCTGAGAAGGCGGGGTCTCATAATATCGCCTCCATTGAGCCATCGACATCTCTGTGCCCTTCTGAGTAGCCACATCCATCACGTCAATCATTCTCCGACTGCCTGCCATAGAAAAGGTTTGGCATTCACATACAGGCGCAATGAGTTACAGCCTTTTATAATTATCTTTACAGTATTTTAATACCAACTAGCATTTTCATTTTTTATTATTAACAGTAGTTGTACTTATGTAGCACTGCTTTATCGCTGTATTTTTTTTTTGTCTTACAGTGGAAATAGGTTAGAGTTTAATAAAAGATAATTATTTACCCACAAACATCTTCACATCATTCACAGTGAAGTCTGACCCTGGCATTCTAAAGAAAAACAGCAGGAAAAAGAAACACTCAAGAAATGAAAGAATAACGCAGCATAAAAACATAGAAAAAGACTGGAAACAACATGAAATGTAGAGATAATTAAGTGTCTTAAAATTTCTTGCCACAGCACATCCATAAATATTGCTCATATACCTAAAAAGATCAAATGATAGGCAGGTATTGACTAAACATATAATTATGTTAATACTTGAACCACAACATTTATAAATTTATTTGATAAAACATAGTATGCATTGTGTAATAAGAACTGAACTAAAACCTATTAAAATTCACTCATAGGCACTTGAAAAATTAATCTATGGTACTGTTCCATGACTTCACGTTCACAATATTTAGCTTTCCTTAAAGATATGCATTACATATGTAACAAGAAACAAAACTAGGTTATTAATAAATAACAGCAGGTTCTTTGGTCTAAAAAATTCCTTTCAACAATTAAATACACTTAGTTTACCAAAGCAGTTTTTTCCCCTCTAAACAGGAAAAGATGTTCCACCAAATAATTAAAAGGCTACAAATATAATAAGAGATTGGGGTCAAAAACAAGGAGATACTCTGTGAAACAGGGTGTAAGAAGTGTAATATACATATTCATTATAGATACAAGACAAGATGCCTTACTTGATTCCAAGACCATCTAGTCGTTCAAAGATAATTGGATCCCTCAGTCCACCCCTCTGTACAAATTCGTAAGTGAAATCTGGAAAAAGAAACAAAAAAAGTGTTTAGAATTAGTTTACTTTTTTTTATTTACAGCAGTTAAAACACTTTAGTTTACAGAACTTTTAAAAAAGCCATGAAAATAATGTGCTATATAAAATCATTGTAATTACGTTCCCAAAAGCATACAAATTAGAAGAGGAAACATTGTCTATTAACTGACAGTAGAAATAAGGGCCAACTAATATTCTTTTAACATGGTGGAAGATTGCTTTACTATATGCGAAGGCCGGGTTCCAGTACATTAATGAACCTTCAGAAATGTACGGGTAGAAATATGTAGAAATGTACCCATCTTTTCCACTACAGCAACCATGTAACCAAACTAATTATGGTTCCATGGTTCCCTCTTTAGCTCCACCAACAAAAAATTGTGTGCCAGTGCGACAAGAGCTGCTGTATCAGAGCTTGCTTTAATCTGCTTACTGGTTTCACAGTATGTTTGTTTTTGTATACTAGGTTTATAAAAAAAGAAGAAAATTCAAATTCAATCAAGTAAATGCACCAATAAATTACTGCGTTTCCAATGTTGCCCTGCGCACACATTGGTGTATTTCAGACTATGAACACATTAAAATGTCTGGAGTTTTATGCTTCAAATGTTCTACCATTTAGACTGTGACCAGTGTCCTCTTTCACAAAGGGTATGCTGTAAGGTACTAAGGGCATGGCAGTTGATGCCATTAACATCAGTGCTGTGATGAGAACAGAACAGGTTCTCTAAAAAGCTAAATGCCGCTTACTGTTACTGTTCAACAGCTATCCACCATCAATATTAACATTCATGCAGGATCAACAAATTATCAAATTCTTAGTGTTTTGGACAGTTATAGACTGCAGTTCCTCAGTGTGCCTGAACCTCATCACAAAACTGCTCAGTGATACAAAACAGAACTGAAGCATTGGCTATTACTAATGGCAATGTTAACATCCACCCCTGCCATTCTGGGGCAAAAAATTTAAAATCAATACCACAGTTACCATCTATTGCTAGTTGGGTAAATTAACTATTGCTGCAGTTTACCAAGTAAAATAGTTTTACCCATGTCTATTTCATTGTCACATCATTCTAGATGGCAATGATTGCAAAACTGCAATCAGTCAAGCTCTTCCCTGCCATTAAACAAAATCACATATTTGACATACAGTATTACGCATCACTGTAATACTGTGAGCCTGGAAAAGATTTCATGAAAGCAGTTGGGAGTATAATACTGCTCAGTTGAGAGGAGTTACCATAACTCATTGTGTAGAGGTTTACTACAGTTTCTAATGTAGTTGGCTTGACCATGGTCTGAACAGCGGGTAAAGGCAATGCCTGTGTGCTATGTATGTACAAGTCAAATTCGGACCTAAAAACAAATTTTAACCCCAACTCTAACCCTTGTACACCTTGTAATGAATAAAATAGAATTCCTTTATTATCATTGTATTGTGCAGAATACAATGAAATTTGGAGAGCTGCTCTCAGCGAAAGAAACAAAACAATTAAATCTATAAATTAAATAAAATCACTAAGAATGATGTGCCTGTGAATCTATCACTGACGACAAAACCGAAGGACCGTTTAAGAGAAAGTAATTATTTTATCATTTAAGGCATAATCTGCATTCAAAAGTATTTTCATATTAATAAATGTTATCATAAAATAGATATATAGCAGTTCCACTAAAAATTATTACAACTTCTGGGGATCCTCCAAGTTCTGATAACAGATATGCAGCACTTGTGGTAAGCGCAAAACTGTGCACGTGGGATATACCTTTTCCTTCCATGCGTTTGATTCTATCAGAACCAAAGCAATCACCATATACTTTCTCCTCTAGGTCAAAGGTCCTTTTCCCCTCGATCTCATCATCAGAGATTCCATCGTCATGGTAACGTCGCCGTGTGCCTGACCGCTGGGAAGAGAGTGGGAAAACGGACAGTTAGAAACCCAATCCTATAGACAGACAGTGTCAAGTCTATGATGCAACACTCTCTTAACACAGACCACCAATTTACTGTTCAAAACATTAACATCAAAGTAGCTTATTCATAGATATAGAAAGTGCATGATCAACAATCACAATAAATTAGCTACTCTGTTTTCAGATATGTCTTTTAAAAAATACTGCCACTGATTTTTAAATATGACAAATTTGACTAACAACAAAGTTTCTTAAATTAGTTAATTAATATCAGCTTATAGTGCATACTTTGGCTTTACATTGTTTAATATAAAGTAGTGTAACTAAATTACATATATTTTATTTTTTTTATATTACCTCCATCTTATGAGTATTATTAGGAAGGAATGAGCAACAGGGGTTATACAATTGATTCTGTCAAAAGATGCAATAAGAATGCACAAATTTTGTGATAGTACAATATGATTATCATTGTGATGAGATGCAACAATAAGACTTTTTTTTTTTTTTTTCATTAACTACAAGTCAGATAACTACATAATCTAACTAGCCGCATTTTTTTCCCAGTGAGATGTCGAACACCCACCAACGTAACAGCCCACAAATGTGATACAAACCAGCAGCTTTTAACATAATGCCCTCAAACCATCATGCCCCTCCAGGCTCAGCAGCTCTTTTGTCCACTAAAGGCCAAAATAGATACAGCCATATCTCGAACACAGACACGAGAAAAGAATCAATACACACTCCTGCAATGACTTGGAAGCATCCTCAAAAATAGCAAGTTAACATTAATGCAGCTAAACTGCTAGCAAAATGTTTTATACAATAAGTACAAACGCAGGTGGATAGTGTATCCTATTTTCCTTAACATTACACTGTCAATGACAAGTAACTCCACTTGGTCCAAGAGCCTAAGAATAAAGACACTTTAACTAAATATCACTTTGCCTAACAACTATGCACAATCTGTTATAAAATCTGGTAAGCCACAAAAATTGCTACTTATTTGTATGTCATTACAACATTCAATCATTTTCAGTGTCCATCTTCAACCAAGGGCATTTGTACTGCACACTTCACAGAGCAAGATCTAGGCAGACAGACTGCACAGAACACCAGGAACAATGCGTTCTTACTCAGTCAACCTCACAAGGACAAATGCAGCTGGTTAGAGTTCCAATAGATAATGACCAGTTTCTGGGGTGAGTAAGGATTCCTAACCAAGTTTAGCAAATGGCAAAAAAGCACACTGAAAAACTGCACTAGCCACAAATAAAGAAAAATTGGAAGCACTGCAGGCACAGTTACAGCTCTTAACCAAAGCCACATCTTAGCTGCAAGCTATGCATTGTATTGTGTATCTGAAGCCTGAGACTGCAGTGCCCCCGTATGTAGCCCTTGTTGAGGGCAGTGAAACACTACACACCTCGCACCTTCAGTGTCACAATTTCGCCACCCTTCTTTCTCTTCCTCCCTTGCTTAAACAACACACGACCATCTACAAGGGTAAATGTCTCCTCCCTGTCCTCCATCGCTCAGTCCCTCTTTTCGTTGTCTCTTCCGTGGTGAGACTGGCGGTCCGTCTTCCTCTCCTGATCCCTTACCTCTGCAGTGTCCCCTCCCTCCCTAGCACTCCTCACCCCTTCCGCATCACTGCTCACATGCACAGCTCGGCCAATTGCCTCGCTCCTATTCCCACTGCCATCTCTTTGAAAAACAATCCAAACCACACTTACATCTTCTAGCACACCATCATCCCTTCATCTCCCTTGCTTGACCTAAAACTCATGTCATCCCTCGCTCTCAATCACACAGAAAAACCTGCCATTCAAAAAAGTATGGACAATGTTTTGGCAAAATAATACCAGCAGCAAGATCTCCACAAACAAGAAAGAGCAAGCAAAGTTTTTTTCCCTCTATTTTTTCACTATTGGAAAAAACAGGACATGGAGCTGGTTTGAAACTTATTACCAATTAAATAGAAAAGTCAAAATAGATCCTGAGAAGCTTGTCAAAACCTTTAAGGGAGGCACAATATTATGCTGTAAATTAATGGTCCGCATTTACTTTTTTGATTCAAAAAGAACAAAAAAATTATCAAAGCAATGCGATCATACCAAGTGACCCAAAACAGTAAAAGATGAAATGTACACCAAGTCCTGACTCAGTGATTTAAAAATGTACGTTGTGTCGTAATGCAGTGTCCCAAAAACAAATTAAGCAAAGTATGAACTGCTTCCACACCTATAATCAGGATCACTGTAGTTGTACCTAAATGTAACTAGGTCCGTAATATCAATTTCAGGATGGTGGAGGGGGATTAATAAACCTACGTACCAGTCGTTTGCTGTATCGCGGATTTGGATCTTCCATGTCTGTCACAGATATAAAAGAAAAAAATCCCAGGGCAAGACACCAGCTTTTGCCTATAAATTGACTCGTTTTTCAAAGCTTGACGAATGCTAGTTTGGAATGCTAGTTGAAAATAACGTTAGTTAAGTTTATTGGAAAATCTGCCTAATTAAAAGACGACAAATTCTACAATGTTTTTAAGAAAACCGTTAAAATGACACTGTATAAAGTTACCTGAATTTAATGTGTTAAGTGTTTAAAAATTCCAGAAAATATTATAACGTGTTACAGTCAGCTTTTAAAAAATACTTGATGCTTTTATTGAACCGAACACTGATCTATTTAATAGCAACGTTAGCCAGCTAGGTATGTGCCATATTAAGGCACCATACTTGTTACACACGCTGGACACTGAAACACTTTAGCTGACAAGCCGCGTTAAATGTACTGGCTAGCTACAACAACTACCCTCCACTGAAATGAACCATTGCTCCAGCAAAACAAATCGACTGTGCGACTGGAAACGGATTAGCATTAGCACTAGCTCGCGCTTAGCTCAAGCACCGAATGCATCGGCAAAAGTAGCTAACAAATTGATAGCTATAACGCTACAACTGACATAGCTTTTGAAATAATATTTTTACCACTTTATTTTAATAAATACTGCTTCGAGAATACGTCCGTATTCACATCTGATAAGGATTAAATACTTAACATGACAACTTAGAAGAAAAAAATAAGTAAGATATTTCGCGTTGTGTGTATACGCCAACTTAGCTTGTTAGCCTTAGCTCCAGTTTAGAAACGTTTAATTTCTAACCCATATCCCAGTAAACCGTTACTGTGGTGGTTTTTCAACGAACTTCGCATATTTGTCCCTTAAACCCCCCGCCGTAAATGTGCCAAATGCCTCATTATAAATAAATTACACGTCCTAGTGAGTTTTCTTTATCAACTTTTTTTCCCCAGTACTGAGGGAAATGAAAACGTTTGGACAGCTCCGTTCTCTGTGCATTCACGGTAGAGTTCCATTGGTGAGCCCTTTCGCCGCCATTTTCAAATCGTCATAAAGACTCAGCTGTATCTCCAAGACAGTCACGCCCATTAGAACGTTTGCTCCAATCACAATCAAATGCAACACACGGTGAATGGTTATAATTGGTCGAAAAAGATATCAATCTTTGCTCTGGGCTACACATACAATATTTTCTTACAGATTCACAAAACAATAACGGACAGTGTCAGTAACCACTAAGCGATCAAATTGCAGAAATGTCTGCACTCTCATTGACGGGCCAGTGATGTCTATCAGTATAACACGAAACTATTGGTTTTAGGCAAATATCCCATTCATAACCCAACCAAAAAAGGTCATAATGCTTAACGCGAAACTTGGTGAACATTCAGATACTGATTTTAAAAAATGAGACCCAGTCTGAATAAAGACATCATTAATTTCTCTACCTTAGCTCGACCGGAGCTTGACATCCCATCGCTTGTGGCCACTCCGTCCATGTTCGCATGTGAATGCTATTTGAGGGTCGATTTATCGTGAGGAATTAACTTTCCCTTCAATTGAGCGAAAACACAAAAAACACACGTTAAACATTATTGTACTGTTAAAATCATTTAGCCAGGATAAGCTCCAAGACTAAACAAATATAACAGAGAGCCATGTACTTTGTCTGTCCGCATGGTCTCACCCCAGGAGCGCCAGTGGTGCGAGTCAGAACAAGGAAGTGAATTCTGATTGGTCCACCGTTAGAATGGCAACTCTGATTGGTCAATATATGTATCCCAAGGTTTGTCTTATTTTAAAGACCAAAAGATAGACAAATATTTAAAACAACCATGTATTATTTGCTGGCCTGCATTTATAGATTACAATAGATATAATAGACACGATAGACGAAGACACTGTTGTTTTCTTTCCCAGATCAATGATTTAGTTAATGTAAATGTTTAGTTAATGTTTTCCACAGAACTTTACATATTAAGTTTGTTAGATTACATTTAATCTTGTCATGACTGGAATATATTTTTTATTTAATTCCTGTAGAAATTTATATTTCTATTATTAAGTCCCACTTATCATTTATATGATCATCCTATTTTTTTTAAAAAAGCAGAAAACTAAACCAAACCTAAGACAATTGATAATTGATGGTAAGTCAAGAAACTTAAGTCACCTATGACAACCAGTAAAACCACTGCTTAATTTAAAAAATATTTTACTTCACAGGGAATGAACTTTCATTTATTCATGTGTTCATTTATTAAATTTATTTTCGTTAACCTGACCTAAGAAAGAAGTCCTTTTTTTTTTTCTTTTTTTTTTTAGCACAAAGCCATTCAGTAATCACAGCATTAACAGATATTAGCAGTGCTTCAGGTGAAACAAAAAAGTTTTGATTTCACAAAAATTTATTTCATACATAACAGAAACATAATTTTAGTATGCTTGTCTAACTACCAAACAAATCTAACGGTTTAAGAAATTGATTACACATAACATTGTTATTTATGCCTACAGTAAAGTAGGTTGGAAATTTAGCCAACCTTAATAAAACCCAAATAAAAATAAGTACAAACAATAGGGATATAAAATAGAGGAAAAGGCTAAGAAAGCCTATGAGTCTGGAGCATCATATCTTGATTGATGTCTAGGTATCCACTCTGAGATGGGTCTTGAACTACATCTACATTCACCTGTGTCATGGGAAAGAAGTAAGAGCAAACGTCACAGTTGAAAACCTCCATATAGATGGTAGACTGTGCATGATATAACTTAGACCAAGCACAACACACATGGTTAAAATTTTACCCAAAAGAATTCTTACTTTAACCAGCTGTACACGAGGGAGCCAATGATGACCGCAAGAATGATGCAACACAATGTGATCATCATCTGTTTCTGTTGTGGGTGACAAGAGAAGTCAATGTGAGAATGTGAAGAATGGGAAAAACATAAGGGGCAAAATATTATGTAAGTGGAGAAAGAGAAAGTGAGAGAGAGAGAGAGAGAGAAACAGGATTAGTGAGACTGCAAGAGTATGATATGTTAAAGATATGTTGAAGATATTTTGTGAATAGATAGATACATAACTTGAATTAATGGAATAGCTAGACTAAAGTCAGGAGAAGAAGACAAAACTTAACAAAAAAAAGTTTTATCAACAACAACAAAAACAAGAAGTCAGCATTTAAAGCATAGCCAGCCGAACCCTCATTTTTAGAAATATTGTTTCAGTGACGGAAATCAGAACCTGTCTTGTAATATTTATTTCTAGAGGTTACCCATGGCTCCACCCATGTACACCTACCTAATGATGATCTGGTAATCAAATAAAGATATATTATTACAAGTGATTAATCAAGCAGTCTAATAAGTATAGGAACATTATATTTATACACACACACAGTATGACATTATAGTTGATGATGACGCTCATGGACACCCAACCATCACACCCATTTGAGCTTTTTGATCATCTCTTTTTTTTTTTTTTTTGCTGTTATGATAACCTTTATTCTTCTGGAAAGGCTTTCCATCTGATTTTAAAGCATAGCTAAAATAATTTATGCTTATTCACTCACAAGAACATTTGGTGAGGAGGTCTGGGATGCAGCCACCATTCCAATTCAATCCAAAGGTGATCAGTGATGTTGAGGTCAGGGTTTTGTGCAGGACACTTGAGTCCTTCTACACAAAGCTTGGCAAGCTATGCCTTGATAAACTTTGCTTTGCACACAAGGTACTGTTATGCTTGGACAGATTTAGGCCTCTTCATTCCAGTGAAGGGAAATCTTAATACTACAGTGTACAAAGACGGTTAATACAACTTTGTTGAAACTATTTGGAGAAGAACCTTATGTGGGTGTGAGGGTCAGGTGTCCAAAAACTTTTGGCCAAAATCTGTGTTTTCATTATTATTTTTATTATTATTCATATTTCATTGGCAAAACAACATCACCATTTAAATTATGCCTCAATTGCATACATGGAGGTGATAAAACTGGGAGATACTGTATGTAATTTTCCAATTTACCCTCCGAGCTTCCTGCTGGAACTTGGCTGCTTTTTTAGTATCAGCCACTGCTCGTTCAACAAAGCCCACAGACTGGTCCATGTTTGTTTCAATCCTATCGATTATGCTTCCCTGTACACAAATGACAAAAAAGAAATACAAAAAAATCAGAAAAAAAGTTAGAATCTTCAGAATTAATTACTTTGGTAACCTGATTACAGATTGTATGAAAGCTATCAAACACAAGATCAACCATTAGTGAACTACCTACTGTAAAAGTAAAAATAAAGAAAAGTTCTTGCCTTTGGAAGACAGACCCCTCACTGAATATTTACATTCCCTGTCCTAACTGAGCTTGTTCTTATATCAAAAATACAGAGCTGATTAAGTACCTGATTCTCCACTAGCATGGCTATGTCCAGAAACATGTCATGCAGCTCCTTAATGCTGCTTTCCAAACGTATTATATCTTTGTGTCTCGCTTCAATTTCACTTAAGGCCTGCTTCGAGATGGCTGAGTCCATGATCTACACACAAAATAAATGACCAACATTTGTTTGTTAACAAAGCACTAAAGTCTTTGCAGTGCTGTGACATTTACAAAAAACACACACACACAGGTACACACCCCTACTGTGAATACAGCAGCATTGCCATCATCCAGCATCTCCTCCAGCTCCTCATCAGTGGTGGCTTTTCCCGCTGTTACATCAAAGAAAGAAATCTTGAAACATTCTGTAACACACTTATATAGCAAGCAACATTGAGTGCATATAGTGTGTGTTTGGATCGGGTGTCTTTGACTCACTGATCTCTAGCTGTCTTTGGATCCGTCCTTTGCTCTTCTCTCTAAACTCTACTTGTGCTTCATTGTACCTCGTCATAACCTCCACAAACTTTCTTGCGAGCACAGCATGCTGGAAGAAATAATAAAGACACAGAGAAAGGTAGGATGTGATTCATTCATTCAAGCTGTTAATTTATAAGAACAGATCTTAGGATTCCTTGAATACCAGTTTGAAGTTTATTTAAGAACCTTATTTACTCAGCTATATTCTTACTTGTTGGATTCTTGTAAATATCTACCAATCAAATCATAAACACTGGGAATTGTCATAAAGTAGCTTTACAGAAATAAAAAATCTGGATATAAATATAAAACAAAATTATGTAAATTGTTTAGATTGGAAAAGGATATCTTTATCAATTTGTCCTCAATGGGGTAGCGAGAGGCAACTGTGAGAAAGAAAAAATTATGTATTTTTAAGTACAAATTTAACTTTTTCATATAACATGAAAAAGAAACCTTGAGAGGAACCAAGCTCGAAGGGGTGTTACCGAATAGCATGACTATAAATTAAAAATTTCTATAACCGTGTGCTATATGGTCGAATGTGTATGTCAGGACATATGTTACCTGAGATTTCTTTATCCGTGTATCAGCTGAAACTCTTTCTTCTGCATTTGACTCCAAACTGTGCTCGATGCCTGATGATGAGATCAAATATTCAATATTTTGTAGAGAATAATTTTTTTGTTTGTTTTGTTATAAATTAATAAAAGTACATGGTTTTCTTTAATATATGGTGGTATAAAAGAAAAGGAAAAATGCAATGATAATTTTTAAAATGTCTTATATGCCTCAATTTTCCAGCTACAGTGGAACCTTGGATTGCAAGTAACCCAGTTTGCGAGCATTCCGCAAGACGAGCAAAAATTTTTAATAAATTGATTTCTTGGTATATGAGTATAAGTAGCATCGAGTATCATGTGGAACGCATGCGCATCTTGTTTTGACACCGAGAACACTGTAACCACATGTGTGGCGTGTTTGTGTGTAAAGCATCTTTTATTTTGTGTTTGTATGTATGTTGACAATCATGCGGGGCTGATTGTGTGTGCTCGCTCGCATAGGGGGTGTACGCGAAACACAGCAGCCCCACTTTCCTCCTCTCCTCCCTCTGGTCTCAATCACTAAAGCCACGATTCTTTTTAAAAGTAAAGTGCAGGTTAATTTGTTTTATTTTTACTTCATATTTTGTATTAATTATTTTCATCTGAATATTTTTGGGTTGTGGAACAAGTCGTTTCGAGTTTCCATTATTTCTTAGGGGGGGGGGGGGGATTTGCTTTGATATATGAGTGTTTTGATCTACAAGCATGCTCCCAGAACAAATTATGCTTGCAATCCAAGGTTCCACTGTATTATATTTAATTACTATATATACTATACTATAATTACTCACTCACTCACTCACTCACTCGTCTTCTATACCGCTTTATCCTGTAAGCCTGTCCCAGGAGACTAGGGCACAAGACAGGGAACACCCTGGATGGGGTGCCAATCCATCGCAGGGCACACTCACATACGCACACTTATTCACACACTAGTCATTTTGGAAACGCCAGTTACTCTACTCTGCATGTCTTTGGACTGGAGTACCTGGAGGAAACCCACAAAGCATGGGGAGGACGTTTTTTTTTTTTTTTATACTTCAATGTCTGTTTGTCTCCCTTTTTCTATTCATTGTAAAGTGTCCTTGAGCTCTGGAAAGGCGCTATATAAATAAAAATTATTATTATTATTATTATTAAACTCCATGCACAAAGAGGAGGTAAATGAACCTGTACCCTGGAGGTGCAAGGCGACAGTACTAACCACTAAGCCACCATGCCGCCCTATACTATACTATATTATATTATGTTACGGTATGTTATGTTTCTGTCACTTGACCAGTTCAGGCAATACTATAAATTTTAGAGACTGTCTGGGTCAATGTAACATTAAACCACTAACTATTATGCATTATTTAGTCACATGGCCTAGCTTTTGAAAATGTTTTTTGGAAACAAAAACCCACTTTTGAGTTTGTTGCGAACATTATTGGCTAATTTCTTGATGTCATTGGTGATGGCTTCCAGGTCATCTTGTGTCTCTGAGAGAACAACGAAAAAGACAAGAACAACACAGAACAGAGCATAAAATCTCTGGAGGAGGAAATCAGTAAAATACAGACAACTAGCAGCAGTTATATGATGAATGGGATGCAAAATTTTAAATGAGATATGGGTAGAGATGACTATGAAAGTTTACTTTGGTCTGAGGTAGGTGCAGAGAGGATGACAGAATAGAGGCGCTTTATCTCAGTCACATTCTCATCGATCTTATCAATACTGGTATGGATCTCTTCAATCTGAAAAAATCACACACACACACACACACACACACACACACACACACACACACACACACACACACACACACACACACACTGTGTACAACAGCATGACACTTTCTTGAAGAATATCTGCACTGTTAGGCATGACAAACCTGAGAAAAGAACTCATCCATAAATTCTTCATTGTCTACTTGGATCTCCACATCATCAGGAGTTTGATCTGTTTTCTGACAGAAGAACCCAGCAGTAAGACACACAATCATCAAAAATACACCCAGGCACTGTTGTTTACAGATAATGCCTTACATAAGTCCATACTGACTGGACAAGAAGGTAACCGCATCATATGTCATTTGTAAAGGGAGAGTAGAAGGAGGAAGCCTTTCCCCCTAATCTCTAATGCTCTCTCTCCCTCAAGTCATTGTGTAGGAGGCAACTGGCAAAATGCCAATAAGTCAGTGTCATCTGACTGGATAGGTGTTCTGCCAAATGCTTAGTATGATTTTTAACTATATTTACCCCCCCCCCCCCCCCCCCCTCCAAAAAAAAAAAGCATTTGGCTGCACGCATGTTCTTTGGTTTAAAAAGAGTGGGTATAAAATCATGATTAATCATGACAAATCATTCTAACCTGCCTGATCTCATACTGTTACTTGTAAATCAGCAGCATTATAGAGATTGCTTCTTATTAGTATTTGTTCTATTGTTTTTAAATCAAAATGTCTGTTTAAGTGAATGCTTTTTTGTTCTCAGAATAAGAAACTACCAAACCATGTACAATGTATCTCGACCCTGGAGGACCGAGGCCAAAATGCTAACCACTACACAACCGTGCTGTCCTGAATAAAAAAAATATGATTTAAGGTCATTTTAAATATGTTTGTAAATGTAGTAGTGATTTATTATTATTTATTAGCTTATTTTGACATCCTTCACAGATTGCCCAGTATACAATGTACTGTATGTGTACTGTATGCATTATTTGTAGCTGGATTGTGAATGATAAACGTCTAGGCTATTATTTACATAGTAACGTAAGCATAGAGTATGCTGAAATATATTAGTAAAATACAAAATTGGAAAATTGCAACTATTTTTGTGCCTTTTAAGTAGTGTTTACAGTAACGCACTACAGGTAAAACACACACTAAAAACAAGCAATTTCCCTCTGGGATGAATAAAGGGATTTAATTCTTTTAATCTTGAAACTATAGGTTTCTGAGTTTATAGGCTTTACTTATCTATCAATACTAATGAAAACTACTTATAGAAATAGGAAAAGAAATCCTACCTCCTTCAGCTGTGCCAGTCGGTCCTTCATATTGGCACAAATGTGTCTAAATGTAAATAAATGAATGAAGTTTCAATATTTTTTTTTTTATAAATATCTACTGGCAGACAAGAAACCTGACAATCAAGGGGGGCCACATATCCTAAATAACTTCAAATAAATTGCATTTAAAAAATAAATAATATGACAGTGAATTCTCTGCCTTACATTTCTAAGCCTCTCAGAACAGATTAGGGAAACATTTGGGAGTTGCCAGATTGGGATTTGAGTTTGCGGTCAGGTCACTGTTGAAATCACGGTCAATCCAGAAAAAAAAAACTTTATTAATTCATCTTCTATACCGCTTATCCTGTGCACAGGGTCGCAGGGGTCTGGAGCCTACCCCAAGACACTTAGGGCAAAAGGCGGGGTACACTCTGGACAGGATGCCAATCCACATCAGTTAGGCTTATCTGTATGTCTTTGGACTGTGGAAGAAAACCGGTGTACTCGGAGGAAACCCACCAAGCACGGAGAGAACATGCAGACTCCATGCACAAAGAACAAACAAGTGCTGATCTAATTTAAAAGGTCATTTTAAATATGTTGTAAATGTATTGATTTATATGATTTATTATCTTATTTTGACACCCATCACAGATTATTCAGTATACAATGTATGGGTACTGTTTGCATTATTTGTAGCTAAACTGGATTGTGAATGATAAACACATTTTTTGTGTTTTTTTGTGTGGGATAGTATTGCTGGTCATTTCTTATTATAGCAAGTTATCCTGTATTATTATCTTTAAAAAATGTGACAATAATTAGTGAGTTTGTCAGCTATGTATAATGTGATTTACACTGGAACTTTATTAATTAATTTATTTCGAAATTTATTATTATTAATATAATAATATTTAAAACATTATATCTATCTCTATAAAAATTTATTAACCATATTATGCCTTTGATCGCTGCAAAATAAATAAATAAAAAAATATTCAACAAACGACCAATCTGGCAACCCTGAATGGGACGCTTTAATCTGTCTCTTCACAGACGCCCCTTAATTACCGACAAATGGAGAGAAAGCAGATACTGCGCATGCGCGAACGACCTTCTCCAAAACGTTTTCAATACAATCGCCATACAGCATAATTGGGAGGTTATTAGTTTCACTGACTTTTAGTTATTCCTAACAATACATCATATTGTACATTTACTATGCTGACACTCCTTTTTTTTTTTTAACATACAAGTTCACTCATTTTTTTCCATGCTTAAATTTTATGTGAAAGTTTACATTAATAACTCCATTTATTAGTTTTACACTAATTTTACATCATACAATATTGTTTATCCTTTGTTAGAGCAGTTAGAAATTTACTGAAAAAGCTTCACATATAATTTGTTGAGATCACAATGAAACACTGGAAAATATTGGACTTTATTCCACTGCACTTTCATGCAAAATGTAAAAATAAAAAATGAATAGGTCCAATACACTGTTTTACAAATTTTACACATTAAAATATTTGGGGTTAGTGAAATCCCATCCTACTGTAAAACATCAACTATTTTACATGAAATTGAAGGAAGAAGAGACAACAGGCTTCTTTTTCAACATAAATTTATTCAATACAGATATTTTCTACAGTTATTATATGGACACACAATCCGGTCTGTCTTTCTGTAAGTCACCACATGACAAATGTTCTTTTACCCAATACCTGAATTGGGGAGCTTTGCATTTAAGATGGCATAAAAAAGGTGTTCAGTCTGTCTCACATTCTGCACCCCCAAGATAAAGAGAGTGTATGGGAAAACTGTACAGTGTGTAGAGGCAAATCAGAAGTATTGTACTTTAGTTACAGTAAGTGCTGCGCTTTAAAACAGACTTCAGGGCTGGCATCTCTTTTTGACCACAGTTTTCAAAAACCAACACTGTATTATTCTCATTTTGAATTATTAGACAGGCAATAATAATACCACAATGTATGTACTGTAATCCTTCAGGCATCTAAACCTTGAAGCAACCTCTGAACAGTTTATCAGTGATCATTATTGATGATGGAGATACCTTGTTGATAGTCAGTCAGTCAGTGAGTCAGTCCATGTGTGTGCCAGAACGCAGACATTCTGTCTATCTGTAAAGATAGTCAGCCTGAATATTGGCTGCAATCTCAGCCTCCCATTTGTCTCCATTATTGAGCAACTTTTCTTTGTTATAGAGAAGTTCTTCATGAGTCTCTGTAGAAAATTCAAAATTTGGCCCCTGAGTAAAAGGAGAGATGAAAAAAGTAATTAGGCATAGTTGGCTTGCTGTTTAACAAGTGCAAATGTGCCATGCACCCATCAATACTACATAACATTTAAACAGATCCAACGGCAGAAAAGTTTAAGGGGGGAAAAAAAATCCATAACTACACACGTGGACAAAATTGTTGGTACCCTTCGGTCAAGGAAAGAAAAACTCATAATGGTCACAGAAATAACTTTAATCTGACAAAAGTAATAATAAATAAGAATTCTATTAATGTTAACCAATGAAAGTCAGACATTGCTTTTCAACCATGCTTCAACGGAATTATATATATATAAAAAAAAAAAGTGAACTCATGGAACAGGCCTGGACAAAAATGATGGTGCCCCTAACTTAATAGTTTGTTGCACAACCTTTTGAGGCAACCACTGCAATCAAACGATTCCTGTAACTGTCAATGAGACTTCTGCACCTCTCTGCAGGTATTTTGGCCCACTCCTCATGAGCAAGCTGCTCCAGTTGTTTCCGGTTTGAAGGGTGCCTTTTCCAGACAGCATGTTTCAGCTCCTTCCAAAGATGCTCAATAGTATTGAGGTCAGGGCTCATAGAAGGTCACTTTAGAATAGTCCAATGTTTTCCTCTTAGCCATTCTTGGGTGTTTTTAGCTGTGTGTTTTGGGTCATTGTCCTGTTGCAAGACCCATGACCTGCGACTGAGACCCAGCTTTCTGACACTGGCCAGCACATTTCTCTCTAGAATCCCTTGATAGTCTTGAGATTTCTTTGTACCCTGCACAGATTCAAGACACCCTGTGCCAGATGCAGCAAAGCAGCCCCAGAACATAACAGAGCCTCCTCCATGTTTCACAGTAGGGACAGTGTTCTTTTCTTCATATGCTTCATTTTTCCGTCTATGAACATAGAGCTGATGTGCCTTGGCAAAAAGTTCCATTTTTGTCTCATCTGTCCATAGGACATTCTCCCAGAAGCTTTGTGGCTTGTCAACATGTAGTTTGGCATATTCCAGTCTGGCTTTTTTTATTATTTGTTTTCAACAATGATGTCCTCCTTGGTCGTCTCCCATGTAGCCCACTTTGGTTCAAACAACGACGGATGGTGCGATCTGACACTGATGTTCCTTGAGCATGAAGTTCACCTTGGATCTCTTTAGAAGTCTTTCTGGGCTCTTTTGTTACCATTCGGATTCTCCGTCTCTTTGATTTGTCATCAATTTTCCTCCTGCGGCCACGTCCAGGGAGATTGGCTACAGTCTCATGGATCTTAAATTTCTGAATAATATGTGCAACTGTAATCACAGGAACATCTAGCTCCTTGGAAATGGTCTTATACCCTTTACCTTTAACATGCTTGTCTATAATTTTCTTTCGAATCTCCTGAGACAACTCTTTCCTTCGCTTCCTCTGGTCCATGTTGAGTGTGGTACATACCATGTCACCAAACAACACAGTGACTACCTGGAGCCCTATATATAGGCCCACTGACTGATTACAAGATTGTAGACACCTGTGATGCTAATTAGTGGACACACCTTGAATTAACATGTCCCTTTGGTCACATTATTTTCAGTATTTTCTAGGGGTACCATCATTTTTGTCCAGGCCTGTTCCATGAGTTTATTTTTTAAAATAATTCTGTTGAAGCATGGTTGAAAAGCAATGTCTGACTTTCATTGGTTAACATTCATAGAATTTTTTTTAATTATTACTTTTGTCAGATTAAAGTTATTTATGTGACCATTGTGAGTTTTTCTTTCATTGACCGAAGGGTACCAACAATTTTGTCCACGTGTGTATAAGACTATAATGGTGCTCACCTCTACAATGGCATCAACAGGACACGCCTCCTGGCAGAACCCACAGTAAATACATTTTGTCATGTCGATGTCGTAACGCGTTGTTCGCCTGCTGCCATCAGCACGAGGTTCAGCTTCAATTGTAATGGCCTGGGATATGACAGCAGATGGATATGTAAGCATGTGTGTTTTATGAAATTATGTTTTTATTTAACGATGATTCAGTAAATAACATTTTAGTTGTACTCTCTTGTGAACCACCCCTCATTTCCTCATATTCCAAAAGGCCAGTAGTTCTTTTTTTTTTAAATGTAGTCTTGAAATTTCCCCAGGCTTTCTTCATGGCTCTCATTTTTTATCATGTATTTGCACCCCATTTTCAGTCTAACCCAATTTTTTATATGAATTTCTTGCACCACCACCAGTGCTATGGGATGCCAGCGAATGCCATGCACATTTGCAGGGGCAAAAATTCTCATGATTCCTGATCTTTCCCCTTTTCATTCAAGTCATATGGATGAGTATTAGATATACAGGTAAATATTCTAATAAATTAGAATATCAAAAAGGTTGTTTTTTTCAGTAAATCAATTCAAAAAGTGAAATTCATTAGATTCATTACACACAGATTGATATTTCAAGTGTTTATTTCTTAAAAGTTTGATAATTACGACTTCCAGCTAATGAAAACACAATATTCTGTGTCTCAGAAAATTTTAATATGTCTAAGATCGGTCATAGTACGGTAAAAAAAAAACTTCATTGAATCACTTTAGGCTGGCAATGTTAACACAGCCTTTGTTGGTTAAGCCACACAGTGATGCATCAATCATTTAAGCATAAAACACATGAAAAACAGGAGAATACATGTCTGCTCTTTACTCCGCATTTTAAGATCATGTATTCCTTAAAATATATAATGAGAAAGTTTAAGCTACTGTACATAGAGGAATACAAAGCTAGAAAGCTACTCTCACTTTTCCCTTCTAATAACTTCTTAACACATATTGAACATGTATAGTTCTTTTAATGTTTTACAGGGTGATTTTGCTATTTTTCAATCATTAGTAGTTAAAAAAAAAAATAAAAAAAAAACAGGATTGTGTGAGGCTACCACAAGTAGTTAAAAGATTACAGAGCTATAGAAAGTGGCTGCGTGTATACCTGTGCTGGGCAGATGGCCTCACATAGCTTGCAGGCAATGCAGCGCTCCTCTCCAGACGGGTACCGGCGCAGAGCATGCTCTCCACGAAAGCGAGGGGACAGTGGGCCTTTCTCAAATGGGTAATTAATGGTGGCAGGCTCGCGGAAAAGATAACTCATAGTCATTCCCAAACCTAAAACATGGCAATTTCATTATCTCCAAAGATTTATATAGATATATGCAGTGATATTACAAATAATAATAAATAAATAAATAAAGATACTATGACAATTTCATTCTTTTTATTAATATTATTTAATTCTGACTAATCCTACAGATAAAATAAATCAATTACACTCTAATGTGGCCTGTTTTTAATCCCTGATATCATGTTCCTCAAAAAGGCGAGTCAATTACCCAGACCTAGATTGACTAATACATCATAGCTAATCAATTTAATTGGTAAACTGGAAGTACAATACTTTGGGGTTTAAAGACAAAATGTAGTTATTGACCTCGGAACAGTTCTGTCCAGAGCAGGGTCTGAGCGGCTCGGTCTGTGATGGATTTCATATCATTAGCAGGTTCCTGAGCATTCACGTACTCTGCAGAGAAAGAGGCATTATATAATGTACAACATTAAATACTATAGAATAGATGGCATAAAAGCTAAATATTGTATTATATTATGGATCAATGAACATTACACTTACTGAAGCCCTCTCTGTGTGCTGACAAACTGAGAGGACGAACAAGACTGTGGCTTGCTCCAAAGGAGCCTGAAGTAGGGGGGGGGGGGGGGGGACAAGAAAATTATTTATTTATTTATACATTTATGCAAATGTCCATTGTTTAAGCTAAAAATGCATTCCCAGCATAAAAACATCATACCTGGCCTGGACACAGAAAATAGGAGACGTAGCGTTGCAGCCATTATGCCTGGAATAAAATACACAACAATTAAAAACAACAAAAAAAAGGGAACAAAATACAAAGTTTTGTGTAATGTATCCATGTATTTAAGGCTTCCGTTAGGAAAAAGAAATGTAAAATATATACATGACATGTAAAATATAATTTCTTTAATTTTTCTACACAAATAGTAACTTTCTTTCAGGATCAACATTGGGATCATTATCAAAAGATTGTTATATCTCCTGGCTTGGGGCCGGCACTGCATCCAGTAGCTGGAATTTGGACATTGGGTGGGAATCAAACCCGGCCTTCCGCATGGTCTATATAAATAAATAACTAAATAGCTGTGGAACTTCCTTCGAGATCAATAAAGTTTCTCTCTCTCTTTATGTTTATTTAAAAACCACTAGAATAATGGTTTTAATAAACATTTTCTTTTATCTTATTATGTTTGTGATAACTGTTTTGACTCTTTGGTATTGTTTCACTAGAAAACATTTTAGGATAATTTAACCGAATCTTTTTATCCATGTAAAAAAAAATGGATCAGCATCAAACAGCATATTACTGACTACTTACTGTTCACACAAACAAACCACATAATTTCTATATAGGCTCCTTCAAATCTTTTATAGGCAGTGCTTTGTGGGAACACCGGAAAGCGTTTTAATATTTTAAGACTTTAAAAAAATATATTCGGTAGTATACTACTTAATATACAGAGTGTGGTTTTGGACTGGAACGCCACTAAACAAGCGCGCAAATGCTCGCTCCGAAGGAAACACAAACAAAACACATTCGTTCCGATGAAGTCAAGTATCAGCGGCTGATATCCAGCTCTTTAAACAACTTAAAATATTATGTTCGGCTTGTTCTACATGTCAAGCTTTAACCGAGTATCATTCTGCAACACAAATTAGTTGGAGATGTAAATAAGTACGAATGTAAAGAGGAAACGAGTTTTAAACACAGCCATGTCACCTAGCCAGCCTTTAGGACTACCTGCTCGCTAACGTGAGATGTAAGAAATAGCAGTGTCATGTCATTTACACTGGAGATGGTAACCGTTTTTGAGAAACAGTGGATTAAAAATAATCCCTACTTTTCCCCTCGAGGTTGAAATCACTCATCTAGACGAAGAGACACAGAGACTTGCTACTGCACTCTCAAGGACTTTCAATGACTGACACGCCATTGCACCCAAAATTCACAGTTAGCGTCAGGTTTGTCTGGGTCACACCGTGCAAAACAGGTCGTCTCCACAAACTCTAAAAGAAACAAACACTAAAATCTTACAAAGACCGGGCTGTACATCTCAATTTAGATATCACTCACCGGCTTGTCGCTATTTGGCCTTCTAAACCAGAACAGCGGACGACTTAACCAACGCACATTCGAGACACCGGAAGTGCGTTTGGCCACGTGACTGAATTCATGTTTTTTTTTTAAATCTTTTTTTGGGGGGTTCCGTCATTGTTATAGGCTATGTTGTTATAATGACTACAAATTAATCTTGTTTTCGTCGTCTTATATGATAATTAATTATTAAAATAATTTAAGCTTTATTTGACTTTCACTTCTCTCACTAGCCATATTGTGTATACTGTTCATACAAAATCCATCCATACAAAGTCCAATTAGGGACTATGGAGGCTAATGGTGACCATTGTATTTATTCCTATTTTTACGACTGTGGTAGAATCTCCGGGCAACATTCAAGCAAGAGAATTACATGCAAACTACATGAACACAGAACTGAGGGAACTGAACCAGAACCCTAGAGGTACAAGGCGACAGTGTACACACTATTCCACTGTGCGCCCATACATACATATAGATTACGCAATATACAGAGAAGAAGAAGGGCCCATTGACTATGTTTTCTAACTTTGAGAACTAGTATCATAAATCATCCCCTAAATCATTCTGTAGGGTTGGCAAATTGTTTATGCAGCGACCCTAAATGGGCATTACGGATTATGAAATGTTAAAGAAAATTGTCAGTAAGCATCCCATTACATAACCACTATTCAGACAAATAATATAATGGAAAGGGCTGGGTTTGGTATGCGAAAAGAAAAAGAAATAAAGTAAGAAACAAGTTACGATCAGAGAGATTGTGAGTTTCCTTTTAGTTTAAGGTTTAGGCTGAGATTAAGGTGTCATGAAAGCATTAATTAGCTGCATTAATAATTATGGTACTGACGGGTCCCCACAAGGATAGTAAGACAGACATATATTTGTGTGTGTCATGAAATGAACCAGAAAAAGCAGAATAAGGAGTTTACAGCTTATGCTTAACGAAGCAGGATAAGTTTAATTAAAGAAAGGGGCGGGTTCGTCCAACTTGCGTAAATGTGTTTACGCAATTCCCCTTTTATGTGTTTGACGTTGCTGATTGTTGGACACTGGATTGAGAGACTGCATCTTTACTAAGAAAGTGAGTAATTAAATCTAAAACATTTTTATATGATAGAATATGGATACTAATGAGCGTTGTGTTGTAGCAGATCATCATGCTTTCTAATGTGATTAAGTCTGTTGTTATATAAGTTACATTTTAAAATAACCTAGCTTTTCTGTATAGTTTCTGTGTGCACTGTGTATTGAATTATTTTGTATGTTTATTTTGGTGATTTTTTAGTTGTATACTAATCTTGTTAGATTAGTATACTAAAATAAGTCTTTGTCTTTGTAATTTATATAACCAGGTTTCAAATGTTTACACATTTAACGAAAAAGTCAAATGATGTTTATATAATAATAATAATAATAATAATAATAGTGAGGAAAACCAAAATATCAATTTATCATTTGTATCCTCACATCTGGATGTGATGAGTGACTCTTAAACTTTATAAAATAATTACAATTTATTTGTTTCATTATTTTTTTATTTTTTTAATGGTTGTACCACACAAACATTTGATGTACAGTAACAACCATTTTTTGTCATTTGATGTTCTCTTTTCTAGTGAATATTACAGCTAACACAACAAATTTGGTGGAGTGGAATTGGTCCATGGTGGAGAAGTCTGTGATTGTGGTCATTCTTAGCATTGAGATGGTGCTGGGGATTCTGGGAAATAGTCTAGTTCTGATTGTTAAAATGTTGGTGAGAACAATTATGAATTTATTGAAGAAAGCTTTTTTTTACTTTAAGAATGATATTTAAAAGAAGCCATAGCTGAAAAGACTCTTTAATTTGTATTACAGTGACTTGTCAAAGTATTCAGCTTCTTTGTGTTTTTCCTGTTGTGTTTGAATTTAAATAGATTTTTTGGGCAGTTAAAAAAATTACCATTGCTTTGAAGGTGCAGAATATTTTATTAAATAAAATATTATATTTTATAAAGAAGGCCAAGCTAAAACAGTGGGATTGTCCAGACAGACAACAAAGCCAGACAGACAGACTGTTGGTCAGTCAGTTTGCACAATTAACCCATAAGAGCACAGGCTCTCCTTTAGGGGACATCATGGAGGATATAACACAGACCGAACAAACCACATGGAACAAAGACATCACATGGCATTATTCCTGACAATTTTAGGGTAAAAAGCCCTATGTGACATATCTTAAATCAACATTTTCTCAATTTGTTTCATAGACTTTTTTCAGAAAATGCAGTCAGAACAGATTTAATATAACATTTGTGACATACTTAATCATTAGAATTGTTAAGTATGATTAAAATAATCCTTTAAAAAAGTAATAAAAAAATTAACTAGTGCTGTCACTTGTGCTATTCAGGCACACCAATATTTTGGAAATGATGTCATGGGTACATAAATTCACTGATTGTCACATGGCTGCACCAGGATGTTCATTAGATGTCACTTAGGGACTTCATGAGTTAATGTCAAGGATAAAGCTGAATAAGCAACATTTAAAGGGTGTGTGACACCTGTGTCACCAGGGGTTTATTCGCATATTCAGTGTCTTTATCCAGGCATCGTTCTTAATGCAGAATATGCAGTCATGTCTTCTTCATATCACTGAAAGTTTATATACCATGATGAAATCCTTAAGTCACCACCATCACTTCACCTTTTTAGCATGACAAAACATGACCCCATGTCTTGAGGATCTGTGCCCACTTACTGGCATTCCAAAATGTTTGAGTTCTTCTGTGGCATACAAAACACCAAAATGTCACCCACTGATCATCTTTATAATGAATGAGTGAGATAACATTCCATAGGTCACAATCAAACAGATCAACTAAATAAGAACAAGAGGGGTCACTCTCCTAGAGACAGATTTTGATTACACAAGATACCAAAGTGAGATTTTTTTAAATTGCCACCATGTTTTAGGGGGAATCTTTAACCAAGGGTGGCATATTCAAAGATGAATAATATTCAGAATATTAATAATATTAATAATAATTTTTAAAAAATGTAGTTGTCTGATTTCCATTGATTAGTTTATTTTTAAGTAATTTTAAATGGTTCAGTGTAAAATTTTTATAAAAATGTAGCCATATCACAAAGTCTATGTTAATGTTAACTGTAGCCTATTAAAATAAATCCAGTCAGTGAATCCTCTCTAAGGAGTAAATATTTTAAAATTAATATGTTGCTTCTGCATCATATTAGCAGCCATTTGTATGGTTCTACAACATCATAATTATATAAGAATATAAGGTAAAACTCTACATCTTGTAAATATCTTGGTCTTCATCCTTTGTCTCCCACAGCGTAGAGATCAATTTCAGTGTGTTTACTGGCTCCCATTTGTCAGTCTTACACTCTCTGACTTGTGTTGTGCCATACTGATTATGACCGGTTCCTTACTGGCGGTTGTGACCGGAGGTCAGGTGTCGCCATGGTGTGAAGTGGTCAGCCTGTTCAAGTTCACCTTCATCACGTCTTCCATTGGAAGCTTAGGTGAGAATTAATCCCCCACCCCAAGGCCTGTAGCCACTGAGTAAAACTGTTTCATATGAAAATGTGTGATGTTGCAGAATAATATGCTTTATAATTTCAGTTTCTTGTTGTCATTAAAGTGAATTAAAGTGAATTTACACAATGCCATAAAGTATAATCCACCAAACCAAACCAGGCCTTGGGTGTTTTCCTATAACATGACACCCCACCATATTTTATTTCTTATGTCTAAGATATGGACTAAATTAATTATCTGTCACTAGTTCCACATAAAACAAAAATTATAATAATTTTGATTCATACCTTGTTTTTTCTGTCTGATTGAAATCACAGCACTCCTCTGTGTTCAGCGATTTATCGGATTGTCCTCCACTAGAAGATGCCTGTCTGTCACCCTAACAGTGGGATGTTTGGCTTCCTGGTTGCTGGGTGCCGTGTTCGGAATGGTGCCAGTGATCTTTGAGTGGGTTAGGTGAGATGATTAGTAAAAATATTCAGCACAGCTCAGAGAAGTAACTTCATATTCATCTTTTGGTTTAAATTGCTTCCTAACCTCTGGATATTAGGTTTGACTCTGCAGAGATGCTGTGTGCTGTGTTCTGGGAGAGCAGCTACTCCGACATGATGGTCTACCTACTCTGTGCCTTCTCTATCACAATATTTCCACATTTGCTGCTCATTGTCATCTGCTCCTTACTGACTTGGGCTGGCTATGGGACAAACTCTGCCAGGTATCATATCAATGAATCCAGACACTGTAATTATGATAAATATACATACAAGTCTTTGACTGTGATTTATAATTTATGTAGTCTCTATTAAGAGTCTCTATTAAGTAATCATGCACCAGTAAAACAATATACAGTACAGTAATATTTAAAATTTAACATATTTAGAGTAAACAATGCAAATGCAAAGACTGTAACTGCATGATGGTAGACACTTCTGACTTTCAGCAATAATATAAGGTTTCACTTTTGGCATTCCACATTTGATTAATTTCAATCAATTTCAAATAATTATTTTGAACTTTTGTGGAATAGAGCGGCACTAGCATGAGTAAGAGGAAATATATACAGTAGTATGATGTGAAGAAGAGAGGCAGGGGCTCATTCTTTTCTAGCCCCCACTGTAGGTTGAAGCTGTGTATCATTGGATCATGTTAGATGATTACACATTTTTTTTAGTTTGAAAACATCTTTCTGAAACTCTCATTTCTCCATTCTGTAGGCAGACAGATTTGTCATCCGTCACACCATTGTTGGTGGGAACTTATTTACTCTGCTATACTCCTTTTACTATGTCAGAGGTAAGTAGTCCTTCACATTAACAGGAAAAGGATTGATCTCTGTAGTCTAAAGTTCTGCATTATGCATCACATTGTGGAATGACTTATCTGAATTGGTAGATGTGTTATATTTATAGAAACAACAAATCATAATTTTTTCTGGAGATTCATATCATTCCAGTTGTTCCACTGAGGTTTATATAAACTGTCAGCTGACCTTGCATGATTATATATATATTTTTAAAAAGGCCTTCTACTGGTATTCATATATTTTAACCCCATACACTCTCCTGCAAACAGTATATGTTTATAAAAACTATTATTTTAATTTTTTAATAAAAACTATTATTTTAAAATTAAAATAACACATCCTAAATTTTGTGTTCTAAACATATTCAAGCTCATTCTTCTTGGGAGACTGGATCTGACACTGTCTCCTGCGTGGCTGAGAACACTTTCATCAATAATGGCGTATCTGGACTGTTGTTTGAATCCCATTATTTACTGCACTAACCAAGACTTTCGAGAAGCAGTACTTGCACTTCTGTGGACCAACAGAAAGTCAGTCTTCCCTGAACCTGTTCTTATTAGTGTGACCAAAATTGACATGTAATATTGACATGAAAAAGAGATGATTGTGAATAACCATGTTGATGGTCTAAGATATGATTAATTAGCACTTCAAAAGATTTTTTAACTGAATACTGGCAAAAAAACAACAACATTGTCTAATTTATTTATTTATTATGAGATATTATGTGATGCATGGTTGTATGTGATGGATGTTTTTGTACATATATAAATGTGTTTGTCTCAATACATCTGCAGGATTAATGTAGAAAAATAACTAACTCCCCCTTATTATTATTTTTATTGCTTTATTTATTTAATTGTGGTAAATGTTACACTATGTCTGGCAAACATAAATTATATACCTCCTATGTACAGTATGTCTGTATTTGTATTTGTTTAGAACACATTATCTGTTCCTATAATGTATTCATATTCAGTTAAATCCCCAGTATTTTTGTTACTATTATTTTATTGAACCATTTTTAAGCCTTTGCAGTAAATAAGACACTGACCTGTTCGTGTTTGAGCCCCCTGTATTACTTTAATAAAGACCAAACAATTTAAAAGCTATGCAGGTATTATTAAATATGACCTGCCTTTGTGTTTTAAAGTGTCATTAGTGGACTTGAACCCTCTATGTTTATCAGTGTACAATATGTGAATATTGAATATTTGATAGTCATTTTGAATTTATGTCATCTTTTTACTCCTTTAGACCAATCTATCTACTTCCAAAGCATTTGCTTAAGGCAAACACACTTCACTAGTTACCCATCGGTCTGAATGCATTAGAGCACATGACGTTTTTCCTTAGCAAAATTGGAGGTTTTTTTTTCTGATTAGCCTCACAAACAAGGCATTTTGTTATGGGCATACAGCTGTTTAAACCTAATGCTATGATTTCTCATCCCTGCAATTTCACCAAAGTGTTTAAGTGATCTCCATTATTTATGTTTTTGGACCACATTTTTGACAGTTAAAAAAGGCCTTCTACTGGTATTCACAAACTTTAACCCCATACACTCTCAGTCTCCTGCAAACATGTTTATAAAAACTATTATTATTATTTTTTTAATAAAAACTATTATTTTAAAATTAAAATAACACATCCTAAATTTTGTGTTCTAAACATATTCAAGCTCATTCTTCTTGAGAGACGGGATCTGACACTGTCTCCTGCGTGGCTGAGAACACTTTCATCAATAATGGCGTATCTGGAGTGTTGTTTGAATGTTTGAATGGGGTTTTGACAGTTCGGCACTATCCTAAAAGGGTCTGGTGATGTATTGAAGGGTTCTTAAGTAATTTCAAATCTCTCAAAGTTTCTTTGCTTGATGCAGCACAATAATTAGACCCTTCTGAAATGGCAACTTTTTGGTTTATTCAACTTGATGCAATATAGTATGAGTAATCAATCATTCATAGTAAACACACTAACACAAGTCTACTGTAAAATTATTGCATCTTTATAGAATTAAAATAATCATTACAAATGTCATATACAAGTTTCCTTTTCCTGGTCGGGGTAAAACGTCTGATTTACGACTTTCGTTTGTGCGCAATTTGCGTAAGGTGCGTAAGAAAACAGAAACTGTAGTGGAATTGCAGAATGTCACACACTTTGGACCAAAAGTGACCAGTCAGAGTTTGAAAGAGGCGATATTTGGCCAGTTCGTGGTCTAGTAGTTTTAAAAGCACGAATCCCGCACAGAAGAGCGCCGCCTGGATGAAGTAGCGCCGAGACACCGGGTCCCCGAAGCTGCGCTGAGCCCTGGCGGCTTGCAGTAGCGCCGCAGCGATGTGAGCACCGAGCGCCACCTCGAACCCGCGCTCATGTAGCAGCGCCAGCGCGTAGCTCGCCACAGAGCACAGCTCCACCGCCAGAGCGTAACGTGTGGACCAGCCATGCGTAATGACCCGACACCAAACCGGCACCCAGGCGAATATGGGCAGCGTGAACCACTGGTCCAGGACGCAGGGAGCGCGGCGCAAGGTGGCCAGGCGCGTCCACTGCACCGGTCCGTACGCCAGCGCCATCCACGCGAACACGTCCTTCGTGTAAGCCGCGCGGGGATTATCCATCCTCCGGCTTAGCCAGTAAACACCAACGATGATGTAACCTACGTTTACGAGACAGTTAAACGGCATGGCCAGAAAGGCAGGAAGCTGATCCGCTGTCTTCTCCGCATAGTGATCGTAGGACATGTCCACCAGCACATTGTCAAAAATGTCAGTGTTCGCCAAAGCAACGCAGAGAAGAAATGCCAACAAAACGTGCACGACTGCTGACATTGTTACTGAAACCCTAATTCAATATACAGTACAATGTGGAAACAGTTTAGGAGATCAGCAAGAAGTTGCATAATCTACAACGTAGTGCGCAAGTGCACAGAAAGCGTCACTCTTCACTGTTATCGAGATTTGTACAGGAATCACCAAGGTGTATATGTTGTTTTCAGTGCTTTATTTCTTTCTATAAAAAAAAACAAACAACTTATTTAAGTTGTAATCTGTAAAAAGTGCGTCTGCTCATTTAACCCGGACAAGCACAAACACGACTCATACACCTCAGCGGTATTTCTACACGTTTAAACAGTTTTTAACGTTTTAGTGTATTTTATTTTGACAGGCATATTCCGGAAGTTACATGCATTGATACAATACCACAATAGAACCAAATTAAGTAAGAGAATCTAAAGGAAAACATGTGTATCTGTATAACTGTTTAATTATTACTATTCTTCTTCTCTCCCCCTCCCTTTATTTATTTATTTACTCATTTTAGCTCGATACTAGTATAGATATGATTCCGATCCACATTCCATTCCAGTAGGTGGCGATAATGCATGTTGTTTGTCAAATGCCATAAAACACAAAAAGAAGAAGAATGAAGTCATGTATGACTCAAGCCAATGACAAAAATAGTTAAAATTATTTCAATCTAATTAGACTCCAATTAAAAAACGTTATTCGAGTACCTAATCATCTACGTTAATTTAAAAGTCATAAAAACTAAGAGTGATCCTGCATTAGAGTTCCAACATAACTAAAAAGTCAACAGGTTTGGTTTATATTTAGCTAATCATCAAGGTATGCTGCTGTCACCTGGTGGTAAAACAAAGTACAGCGTTGACTTCTTACTGGAGTTGAACGATACACCGGGTGACCCAAAACTCTCCATACATTGGATAAGTTAACCAAATGATCCTGTGATCATTTCCAGAGTGTTCTATGAAAAGACAATCGATTTGTCGGAATGTAGGTATCCTATGTAGAGTCTATACTTGGTATATTTGTGTATGTGCTAAACTACACCACTGCCAAATGTAATCATTCATAAGCTTACAAAATGCATTAAACAGTCTTGAAAAACATGAAACAGTTTGATTAATGTGTGTGCATGAAAGTGTGTAAGGAAAATTATGAGAGGATGAGCAAGCTAGTCAGTAATATGAACTACTACACATTTACTATCAATTGTCTTCATCCCTTGTGGTTGTCTTACGTTGATTAGGGTGACAGTATACTATCACTTATTCTTTATACTGCTTATCCTGTCCGGGGTCATAGGAAGCCTGGAGTCAATTCTAGGGGACTCGGGCCATGAGGCTGGGTACATCCTGGATGGGGTACACGGAGGAAACCCGGGTGAAAACACACAGACACACAGACCCAAGGGGAGAATCAAACCCTCCACCCTATCTAACCCCGACACCTAAAATTTCATAAGAATTTTAGTAGTACAGCATATTTAATAATGTTCATTGTCATAAAGACATAAATATTACAATATATAAATGTGTTCCTAATGGCCAGTCCAGGCAACAGTGACAAGGAAAAACTCTCTGAGACAACATTAGAAAGAACCTGAGTGGAACAAGAATCAAAAGGTAACCCATCCTCATCTGACTGTCACAAAGTGCAATTATAAATAATTCCATTCTATAACTGGTTGCTATGTAGTATCATGTTGCGTTTGATAAACATTCCCTGGAAACACACTCAAACAGGAAAATATCTATCTGCAAAGGACGAACCATTACCGATGTCAAATTCTGTAAAGGTCAGCGCAAGAAAAGGGTCCTTGGCAATGTAGTCCCCGGGACCGTCTGTTCCCGAACAAAGAAAACCTCACAGCGGCGGCACAGTACTGGGGGTACTAACCTCACAATGGGAGGCAGTCCTTTTATTATTTTATATTGCAACTAATTACAACTTAAGTAAAGAAAAGCAACATATATGGTAAATAAGTAGAACTAAGCAAAGGGTTCAAAGGAAAGTAAATTAACACAAAGTCTTGTGAGCTTAAATTAACAATGCATGGTAACACCGCCTAAGAACATTATCGAAGTACAGCAGAACTCTTTTATACCCTGGTCCTGTGACTCATGTTCTATCAGCCTGACCCTACTAACCATTTAGCAGGTTCCTGCCTTATAAGGTATATACTGATACACTAAGCTGATCTCTACTTCCTCTAAATATATTTAACATAATGAGCAGAAAACATATTCCCGTCTTGGGCCTCACTAACTGTCAAACCTTACACCCTCCAATATGTCTTAGGTGTGAAGAACATTGCTGCTAACATTAACCTTACAACTGTCAAATAACTCTTTTTACACAGATGTTGCAGTGATGTCTGGTAGAATGGTCTTTGCAGCATTTCCTCTCGCCAGAGCTTTGCGCATCTTCTTAAGATGTCTTCGTTCTTGTCGTGCTGCAGCTCGCCTTTCTCTGATGTCTTGAACGTATTCAGCTTTACTTAATACATCTCCTATAGTGAGCTGGGACATATGACAACTTAAAACATTAGCGAACTCCATAACACCCACTCTTGGCATATGAACCTGTTGTCTTTTCCTACCCCCAGTTTTAGCTTGAGGAAAGACAGGGAAGCACATGCTTACCCTTAGTACACTTTCAGTTGCTAAGAGCAGTTTCTTTACATCATCAATTAGCCAAATACGTGCATATCGTAGTTTCGTTTTCCGATCATACTCCCGGTATAACTTAGCTTCAAAAGCTGGCCCGCCCAGATCGAGGTTTCTCTCCCGACGTGGGGCTCGCCTTTGAAGAACTCCAATCTTTGCAGGTACCTGTCTCAAGTCCAATTTAGCCTCGGCCTCTGGATAAAAGAACAACCTGGTAACAGAACGACTGGGATCTCGGGCGCTCAACAATCCGTTGAGTTGGCACAGTCGTAGGAGCATTAATCTCTCATTTATCTCCACTACTGCTATCGCCTGCAACAGAGAACAAAGACACGATTTCTCGCGAATCCTTTGCCTCTTACCGGCACCTCACCCGTTCTCTCCTTACTTTAGGTGTCTATTTATCCTGCTGAGGTATTTCCCCCCTCTGCGGGCTCTCTCGGCCCTACTATGGTTTACCAATTACAATGGGGTTACAGCCTTCCGGCCTGGTACCTGAATTTTAGATTTAGAATATAGCAGCCTAACATGGGCTTCATTGTTCTCTCTCAAATTTACACACTAGCAGGCAAAGAAACATTTCTGATCAACACATATTATGTTTTACTGTTACAATCTCTTCACAGACAATATCTTATTACATTCAAAACAAGTTTTAATTAGCAAACATTTGTTTCCTTATTAAGCTAGACTTTAACAAGGTCTGCCTCGTACACGGCATACAGGTTTACTTCTTCTGGCAATACTTGAATGATCCATCATAAGAAACAAAATGCCTAAAAAATTACAACTCTGTGCATTATAGATTTCGCCTATAATTCTACACATTGCAAACAAAATCCCCATAAAAAAACAATTGTTGTACAGGTTTCCAGGACTTTGCCTGCCATCCACTGTATACAATGCAACACAATACTACTATTAAGCAAATCCCCACAAGAATCCCCTTAAGATATGCATTTAACCATGTTGCATAAGCTGCTATCCAAATTCCCAATGCGTAACTTGTCATATAAAACAGGAGAGCAATTTTCCCCCATGTTTTAATTAACCGGTTCCATCCCTTACTGCCAATCAACAGACTAGTAATTAACATAGTCGGAGTAATCTCCTTCTTTAACCAAATGACTGAGATGGAAGTGGCTAATAAAAAGATTTGGTAGCCAGGATTTCTTTCTATTGATTTCAAAATCATCCAAATGATCCATACAGTGAGCTGAAGACCGACACTCACCCTTTGATTTGTCTCAGAGGCATTCGCCTCTGAAGTACCTAAGGTACTCTATGTGTCATTTACCACGATGCTATCGTTGGTCTGATTCAAAGCCATCTTTTCAGTTTCTAGATCCTGGCCACAATGCAATTAGAATCTCAGCTCTGCTTTGATATGTCTTCAATCTGTTGACACGTCTCTGAGAGCATGTCTTTATATACATCTAGGGTTTGCATTCACACATTGCGGTTACGCCTCACGGGTGTTCTGCAAACACTCTCAAGTTCATGTCCCTCTTCTGACCTTCTCTGCTCTCGCCGTGTCCTTCTAATGACCTCACAAGTTAGCAGGCTCCAAGTAACAAGCATGCATCTGCAAACTTGCAAGCCTCTACAAAGACATACTAATTTGACTACAATCACTAAGACTACCATTGATACCATGGCTATCAAAAATATCCACCACCTTTTAGCAATTCCTTTAGCTGCCGATTTACACCATTCCCATGCTCGTTGGGAACTCTTACTCACAACGTTCTAACCATCAGTTGCTACTTTTTTAACCTTACCAAAACCTTGTGTAAAACCATCTCCCACTCCCACGAATGTTTTCCTCAAATTTGTCTCCCGTCTATGAGACCATCTAGGGATATCTACATAACCTATGTCCAAATGCATGTTGTGTACCCATGCCCAATTTGCACCAATTGACGAGGGTTCAATTAACGTGGTAACCTGGGTAGTTAGGTTTGGTGGTGTTTTAAATTTAATTAAGGTTTGGGTCTGACACAAATTTACTAATTGTCTTTGGAACAACCGGTATAACACTTGCCTACCAGGTTGATTAGATGCTACTCCTCTGCTGGAGTACAGCAATCCACACTTATTAAATCCATAATCCACCCATGCCTCCCACTCATACATGTTAAGATCTACCGAGCAGGTATGCAAGGGCACAGGAGTGGGTGTCCGCTTCGTAGGGATACCAGTTCCTGTATCTACAACTAACTGTTGTTCCCTCCATCCCCAGGAACACGTTTCTGGAAACTAATAGGGACATCCGTCACTATCATTTTTAGCATACTCAACCCTTCTGGTGTGATATATCTGTGTTAGACTTGCTCTGAACTTCCAAGGATGATAGTTTTGCCATCTATACCCATTAAACACCATACCTACAGGATATTCTATGGTGTCATTTATTCGCTCATCATTATTACTCATAATTTTGACTATTGGCTATTGAAGAGTATGCAGTGCTAATAGCATTCTCATGTTTTGATTAGGCACTGTAGCTATGTAATTTAAGATAGTCCAATTTCTAGCCTCTAACTCTTGTAAGCCTGGTGGGTTATGAGCATTCCTAGGTCTATTCACCCTTCTTGATATACCTGTTAAGAAATGGGGATGAATTCCCACTTTGGATTCACTATACCACTGAGTGATATTTCTATCTTTATCTGTAAGACTACATGTAACCCTGTTTCGTGCCTTTAATGTTTTGTCTGCACATTTCCTGTGTATGAACCAATTATTCTGGGATACTATGTTAGAAATGTGTTGCATACTTACCTCGAAGTCTGTGCGATTCCACATCTGGGATGCTTCAACTGTACAAACCCAGTATTCATCTAATTGCTCAGAATGAGCCTGCGCACAAGGGGCCAAGTTTTCTCTTATCTGCCATTTACCTTCAGTAAAGTAAAGTGTGCAATTGGGATTATCACACTTAGGATATTGAAAACTTCCTTGAAAACAGGTTGTCCACTGTAAATATTCATAAGGAATATAGGGCTTGCTAAGCCCTGACCAAATTACAATGATCCTTGAATTGTTGTAGCCTAATGGATTAGTATAACCACAACGGTTAGCACACCATCCTTTATTCTGGGGTTCTACGTGCTTCTGTGGTGCCAAGGGTTTAGGAGGGCCTTCTAATTTCCTAACCAATTTGGGACCTTCCTGTATATACTCCTTGGTCTTAATTGTCATTCTCTGTCCACAATAATTACTTGGTTCTGTTACTGTTTTACCCAAATAGATGCCCATCCAGTAGAAAGCATTCTTAACAAACAGACTACTCTGTGGGTCTGAGACATTCCAATTATGTCTAATCACCCTAATGTGTGTCTCATTTACTTGATTTATTTTAACAACTCGACTGCTAGTCACATTGTCATCAGATATATTGTACAATTTCATGAACTGAATCACTGTTTTCTCTTTGGCTTTCAGCCCAGCTTTGTGGTTAAAGCAGCCTCTCCATATGCTCAAGTTCACTGTCTCTAAGACATGACTCTGCAAAGAAAGCAGAACCTCGATCACAGTACCTGTGGTTTCTATCCATCAGCTTGAGGCGGCCCGGGCAAACAATGGGCTGTATCTCATTGATAGTTTTACAAGGAAACCAGTGATATACTTGTGACTCAGTCTTAATATCCAAACCTATGCGGAGCAGAATAATTACTGCCGTTTGGACGGCTATTAAGCTCGCCCCTATCTTTGTTGTGGTCATTTCTCTGTGTGTGATACTTCACTGTTTCTGACGGCCTTTCAGAATCTCTTGCCACTTCTCTTGATCCGTCGATCTCCTACGATCCTTTCTCCAGCTCAATTTCCTCTTTTGAGCATCTGCACCATAAAAACAGAACATGTCGCACATCTACATATCGGCCTTTGCGGCCTCTAAACACTTTTATACGCTGCTTTACTAATCTTTCCTCCCCACTTTCTCTTCCTCTTGTAGAGGGGGAAACTAATAGCTCTAATCTCGCAGCTTACACCTTCATTAGCTATGAAAGTTCCTAACGTGCTTTGAGTCAGGTTTTTCATAACTTTGACCTCTACAGGAAGTACTCTAGACTCCCATTCCTTTTTCAACTCACAATCTTCCCCCTCTTGGGAGGATTGGAGCACGACCACATCCACTTTTTTAGAGTGGGTGACCATTTCCTGACTGACAGCCTCAACCGTCAACTCAGTCTCATGGACATACATGCCCCTTCCAGTCCCTCTGTTTCGGTTCTCTATGACTTTCTGCCTTTGCTCAGGAGACATCTCCTCCCATCTATTTTGGCTAACATATGTGTCTTTTGAACCACCTTTTTGCTGAAAGTATTTATGCTCTGACTTAGCCTTTCTACTTGGAATTCCTCTTCTAAAATCCTCTGTACTTTGCTCCCTTGATCCTCTGTCTTTGGAGGTGTCTTTCTTTCTTCCTCTACCCCTTTTTCTATCTGGCTGCTCTTTCTCTTTAAGCAGACGGGTTTTCCTGTCATACTTTACTGCCCATTCAACCAACTTTTCTTCTGTTGTTTCAGCACCCATCATCATAACATCATTTAGCCCAGGGAGAAGCTGCAGCCCACAATAGTCCTGCAACCTTCTAACCATTTCCCTGGGAGACTTAAGTTGTTCCATTTCAACACGCAAAGTAGGCCATATACCCACTGTCTCAACCGAAGCTTTGAATTCTGCACGTTCTTCTCTCCTGTCCTCTTGCAGGTGAGTTTTCTGATATTGTTCCAAGACTTTAATAGGAACCTTATTTGTAAAGCTCTTCACAACTTGTTGTATAGCAGCTTCACTAGCCCCCATTCTCTTACCTTGATCTAACACACAAAGCGGCTTCTCTAGAGGCCCGTGTTTCGCATCATGTTTAATACTATTTAAAGCCTGGAATGCATGAATATCAACCAAAGCCCGGTTAGTATCTCTTTCACGACTGCTTGTACGCCGCTTACTTTTTTCCTTCGTAGTAGGGGTTAAACGGAGTGCTTTCAGAATTGAAGCTGGATTATCAGGGTCATCCTTATCAGACGAATCGTCTGTATTGCTACTCGTAACAGGACGAGACCCTCTACGAGGAGGTCTTTGCTCGTCCTCGTGGCCAGTATCACCTCCGCTATCATCAGGATCTCTAAAAGGATCCAATGTGCGGACAGTTTTAATTTTTATCGAGTGTTTCATTAGTGAAACTCACTCGGGACCTTCTTACATTTGATTGGGATTTCACTGTCTGGTCTGATAATTTAGAAACGGACAGCTTTTGTGTAGGTACTGTGTCAGAGTGATAAAATGTATTTCTAATCCTTTTTATTGGATCTGGTCTATGATCACCATAGGTAATACTTTCTATATAGCGAGCAGCTAGGTATTGACCTGCAGCTGCCTTCATCATTATTTGCTGATGTTTAGCTGGACGTGCAAGATCCGTTCGACCCATGACTTCATCAACTGTTTCACTTCCAGCTATTTGCACGATACCTTCCAGATCTATATCTGGATAAAGAGGCTGTTTTAACAAATCCTCTGCACTTTCTCAGAAGTGTCCCGCTTGGGAACTCCGAATTCTGTGTGGACCCACTGAACTAATTGGGAACTCATTTTTATATTTTACAGATGGGTCTTTTATTTCTGTTCGATTATCTTTCCCTCTCTTATTATAGGGCATTTGATTTATAGGCGGAGGTAGTCTATCTTCAGACAAAATCTCATAACTGGTACACAAGGGTTCCTCATACTCCCTTCCCAGACTATACAGGTGATCGAGGCCTCCATATGGTTCTCTTTTGTCTACAATTCCACTTTCTTCTAATTCACTCTCTTCTGGAGTGTTTTCTCCACCTTTCCCAGATGGCACTGGGACATCAGCATCACGCACTTCAGCATTTCCAACAAGACTATTGCAAAATTTACTCTTAGGCAACTCAACACCTTCAGGCGTGAAAAACCTCACTTCTTTCCACGCTACTGGAATGTCACTCGGGACAGGTATGTCGTTAAGAAACACCTTAAACTTAGTCCCTGGCGTATACTGATTAACCAACGTGGTTAAGAGTAACCTATCTTTCACCAGCACCGTGACATACTCATTTTCTCCAACAGACTGGAATACACCTTTTCCTATGACCCAAAAACATTGCATGCTCTCACACATTGCATGTGGTGATTGAAAGGCATGGACCACTACTTGTCCGTCCTTGCCTGCTTGTCCAGCCATCCTGGCTGTCATACACTAGGCCCTGCCTTCTCTAAGGCTCCCTCTGTGTGTATGTTACCCACAACTCTAGTAGGTCTCCTAGTTTTCAGTTTCCTTTGTCCATACTCGATACTTACTGTTCTGTGCGCGTCGAGTAGACCTAAAACTTCTACTTTTTACCAACAAATAACAAAGGACTTTAACACCAATTCAGTACCCAGCACAAAAAACAGCATAAACACACATAAATCCCTATGGATATTTAATTAAAGTGCCTGCATTCTCCACCATATCGTGTTGCGTTTGATAAACATTCCCTGGAAACACACTCAAACAGGAAAATATCTATCTGCAAAGGACGAACCATTACCGGTGTCAAATTCTGTAAAGGTCAGCGGAAGACTCACCTTAGAAAGGGTCCTTTTCAATGTAGTCCCCGGGACCGTCTGTTCCCGAACAAAGAAAACCTCACAGCGGCGGCACAGTACTGGGGGTACTAACCTCACAATGGGAGGCAGTCCTTTTATTATTTTATATTGCAACTAATTACAACTTAAGTAAAGAAAAGCAACATATATGGTAAATAAGTAGAACTAAGCAAAGGGTTCAAAGGAAAGTAAATTAACACAAAGTCTTGTGAGCTTAAATTAACAATGCATGGTAACACCGCCTAAGAACATTATCGAAGTACAGCAGAACTCTTTTATACCCTGGTCCTGTGACTCATGTTCTATCAGCCTGACCCTACTAACCATTTAGCAGGTTCTTGCCTTATAAGGTATATACTGATACACTAAGCTGATCTCTACTTCCTCTAAATATATTTAACATAATGAGCAGAAAACATATTCCCGTCTTGGGCCTCACTAACTGTCAAACCTTACACCCTCCAATATATCTTAGGTGTGAAGAACATTGCTGCTAACATTAACCTTACAACTGTCAAATAACTCTTTTTACACAGATGTTGCAGTGATGTCTGGTAGAATGGTCTTTGCAGCATTTCCTCTCGCCAGAGCTTTGCGCATCTTCTTAAGATGTCTTCGTTCTTGTCGTGCTGCAGCTCGCCTTTCTCTGATGTCTTGAACGTATTCAGCTTTACTTAATACATCTCCTATAGTGAGCTGGGACATATGACAACTTAAAACATTAGCAAACTCCATAACAGTAGTCAAAAACATAACAGTATAACAAGGAATTTCATTATAGTTTTAACATGAAGTTAATCTTGTGGGTGTCATCAAGTGTTCTTGTTGGAGACATGAATACTGCCATGGCATTTTTTGTCCTAAACCATGTCAAGAGATCATATTGCATCAATCGCAGGCCAAAAGCATCTTTCTGGTTTATAAGTCTATCTTTTGGCCAGCATCCTAAGAAACAGCAAATGGTGTCCAAGTGATGAAATCTCCAAACAGATGGGTTGGAATCACTTGTATCTCAGAAGAAGCATGTGTAGTTTAACACTAAGGAGAGGGGGGTAGCCTATTAAGCGTGTAAGGAAATGTATGTTGTGAGCAGGATTGGATTCCAGCAAGGCTAGTTATGACAGCATAACTAAAAAGGAATGCAGTAAACAAACCTAAGTAAACATGTGTGAGCCTTGGGGTGACAACATCTAAACATCATAGTTCACAAACACACTCTATGTCTGTGAACCTTCTAGACCTACTCATTTACCAAGTAAAAAATATTAACAAAAGATTTGACTAAACAAATAAATTTTTTATTATTTCTTTCCCCCCGATTTTCTCCCTAATTTAGTCGTTTCCAATTCCTCCCCGTCACTAGGGGGCTCCCACATTAAGGCTACTACTACCACTCAGCCGGGAGGGCCGAAGACTATCACGTGGTCCTCCGAGCCACGTGATGCCATCTTTTCGAACCGCATCTTTTCGAACTGCTCGCTCGCGCACCCTTGGGGGCGGCGTAACACACTCGGAGGACAGCGCTATCCGCTCCCTCCGTTGCGCGAGCTCACAGACGCCCCTGACTGGCTGTAGAGCTGTGATTAATGTGGGAGCACTAAGTACCTCTCATCCCTCCCCTCTGAGAGAGCTCGGCCAATCTAGGCCTCCGGGTGCGAGAGGTTACAGCACCACCCGGGATTCGAACTAGCGATCTCCGGATGATAGGGCGAGCGCTTTAACCACTGCGCCACTCGGAGGCCCACAAATACATTTTCAGCCAAGATGTAATCAAGGAAGCCGTGTCTGTCATAAACTTACATGAAAGGCTTAATTAATTGAAAAAACATTAACTGTTTTATATCTGGGCGGCACGGTGGTGTAGTGGTTAGCACTGTCACCTTGCATCTCCAGAGTCTCGGATCGATTCCTGTCTCTGTGTGCATGGAGTTTGCATGTTCTCCCTGTGCATGATGGGTTTCCTCAGGGTACTCTGGTTTTCTCCCAAAGACCTGCAGATTAGGCTAATTGGCGTTCCCAAATTGCCCAGAGTATGTGTATGTGTTCTGCGATGGATTGGCACCTGGTCTAGTGTGTACCCTGCCTTGGGCTCCAGGACCCTCGTGTCCCTGAATACAGGATAAAGTTGTATAGACGATTAGTGAGTGTTTTATACCCTATTAATACTATCTTGCCATAGTTATATTGTCTACATGACCGTAAAATGAAAGACTGGAGACAAAAAATTATGCCAAGTCTTTAACTGCTGCACATAATTAAACAGAGTTACTATATAATCTGAAAGCTTACTTCTAGCTGCATGTGGTCCTAGTACAAGTACCTACGACTGGCCAGAATTAAGGAGAAAGACGTTAATAAGCATCAAGTGTCTAATGTCCTTTACACATTCCTTGGCTTTATTAAACTGGTGTGTCTCATCTGGCATCGATGAAATGACTGTATATCATCAGCATATCAAGGAAAACTAATATCGTATTTACAAATAATTTTACCCTGAGACAGTATATATACACAAGTAGACAAAATTGTTGGTACCCTTCGGTCAATGAAAGAAAAACTCACAATGGTCACAGAATAACTTTAATCTGACAAAAGTAATAATAAATAAGAATTCTATGAATGTTAACCACTGAAAGTCAGACATTGCTTTTCAACCATGCTTCAACGGAATTATAAAAAGAAATGAACTCATGGAACAGGCCTGGACAAAAATGATGGTACCCCTAACTTAATAGTTTGTTGCACAACCTTTTGAGGCAATCACTGCAATCAAACGATTCCTGTAACTGTCAATGAGAATTCTGCACCTCTCTGCAGGTATTTTGCCCACTCCTCATGAGCAAGCTGCTCCACTTGTTTCCGGTTTGAAGGGTGCCTTTTCCAGACAGCATGTTTCAGCTCGTTCCAAAGATGCTCAATAGGATTGAGGTCAGGGCTCATAGAAGGCCACTTTAGAATAGTCCAATGTTTTCCTCTGAGCCATTCTTGGGTGTTTTTAGCTGTGTGTTTTGGGTCATTGTCCTGTTGCAAGACGCATGACCTGCGACTGAGACCCAGCTTTCTGACACTGGCCAGCACTTTTCTCTCTAGAATCCCTTGATAGTCTTGAGATTTCATTGTACCCTGCACAGATTCAAGACACCCTGTGCCAGATGCAGCAAAGCAGCCCCAGAACATAACAGAGCCTCCTCCATGTTTCACAGTAGGGACAGTGTTCTTTTCTTGATATGCTTCATTTTTCCGTCTGTGAACATAGAGCTGATGTGCCTTGGCAAAAAGTTCAATTTTTGTCTCATCTGTCCATAGGACATTCTCTCAGAAGCTTTGTGGCTTGTCAACATGTAGTTTGGCATATTCCAGTCTGGCTTTTTTATGATTTGTTTTCAACAATGGTGTCCTCCTTGGTCGTCTCCCATGTAGTCCACTTTGGCTCAAACAACGACGGATGGTGCGATCTGACACTGATGTTCCTTGAGCATGAAGTTCACCTTGGATCTCTTTAGAAGTCGTTCTGGGCTCTTTTGTTACCATTCGGATTATCCGTCTCTTTGATTTGTCATCAATTTTCCTCCTGCGGCCACGTCCAGGGAGGTTGGCTACAGTCCCATGGATCTTAAATTTCTGAATAATATGTGCAACTGTAGTCACAGGAACATCTAGCTGCTTGGAAATGGTCTTTTAGTCTTTACCTTTAACATGCTTGTCTATAATTTTCTTTCGAATCTCCTGAGACAACTCTTTCCTTCGTTTCCTCTGGTCCATGTTGAGTGTGGTACATACCATGTCACCAAACAACACAGTGACTACCTGGAGCCCTATATATAGGCCCACTGACTGATTACAAGATTGTAGACATCTGTGATGCTAATTAGTGGACACATCTTGAATTAACATGTCCCTTTGGTCACATTATTTTCAGTATTTTCTAGGGGTACCATCATTTTTGTCCAGGCCTGTTCCATGAGTTTATTTTTTAAAATAATTCTGTTGAAGCATGGTTGAAAAGCAATGTCTGACTTTCACTGGTTAACATTCATAGAATTCTTATTTATTATTACTTTTGTCAGATTAAAGTTATTTATGTGACCATTGTGAGTTTTTCTTTCATTGACCGAAGGGTACCAACAATTTTGTCCACGTGTGTATAGATATGTTATTATCTAAGGAATAATATGATAATTGGTTTCTAAAACTGCATTATGGCCAAACAACACATGGCGACATAACTATGATCAGAGGCAAGTAGTACATTAAGCAAGTGCTAAGTGTTGTGCGTAAATTTATAATAGACCAACTGTAATATCTGACATCTAAGAGACAGAAAACCTGTATGGGTGGTTTCGAGAGCCAGGTGAAGAAATAATAGTCATGAACTAGGAAGAAAGCAATAATGACTGCTAGAGACAGAGAAATGGGAGGAGATATATACATGGAGTCTTGAAAAAAAAGTTCCTTAAGTAGTAAAGAAGGAAACTTCAAACAGACAAAGAGTAAAGCAGGAGATCACAGTAACAATAGAAGCGGTAAGAAAGGGTTTTCATAGTTTTTTAAGGAGAAAATAATTAAACACACTGTTTATAGCATAACAGTGTTTATTATTAAATTAACCAATATACTGTAGAACAAAATGTTATACAGGTAAGTGAGAACTGAAAAGTAATTGCTAAAACTAAATATAATTCCACCAACAGCATGTAAGTTGCATGTATTATTGTTTTTTAAAGTTGTTGGTCTTATTTTTTTGTGCCTTCACATTCAGATGACTGAAGAAAGACCGGCATCCAACAGTATCTCTGTACTTCACTCTATGCTAAACCGACTGAAGTCTTCTGAGAAGCTGCAAGGTTCTTCTCATGCTACAGCTCAACACTTTCGACACTCCAAGGACACAAACCATTGCGACAGTGTCTTTAGCCTAGAGTCTGACAAACCGGAGTGGAATTCTGCAAGCTCAAATCCTTTAGAATGCTCAGTCAAACCTGAGGGACAGAGTGATGCGGACATAGAATCAGAATATTTTACCCAGAGGACTGTCATTCAAGAGCCCCGTCCTGCTTCAACAACATTTTTCAAAAATGGACAACCACCTAATTTGTTGCATGATTTGATAGAAGATGGCAGGGAAGATTTACAGTCCAGCGAGAGTAATCCCTCATGGGAAGAAGTCATAGAGGAGCACACATCACAGGCTGAGTCACATGCCAGCATTCTGAAAAACAATCCTCCTCATGGATCATTTATGCATGTCCCAACAGGATCCTGCCTGTCAAACCCAGAACCTTGCTGGACTGAGGATACAGTAAGTCAATGAGTTCACTCAGCAATATGCTAATGACACTTATTAAAGTGTATAGAAATCTAACTTAATTTGAAAAACTTGAAAAGTAACACAACTCTCTGTTTTCTATGGGTTCAAATCAAATAAATAAAAAATGAATCAGGTTACGTCTGTGGAGGAACCAGAGAGTTCATCCTTCGCTCCTGAACTGCAGAATCTCGACAAGGTGCATGTGAATTTACAAAGGCAAGTATCTATAAATATATGCACACTCTGTTCCAAAAAGCAGAAACTGATACTTAGTCCTGTAAGGGAAATTGAATTAATTAGTGAGAACAAAGTGCAGTAGAGCACAGATTTAGTAACAATTATTCAATATAGCAAATAAACTGTGTACAATAACACAGACACACACACACACACACAGCGGGAGAGAGAGAGACAGTTTTTAAAACAGGTATTAAACACCTCAATGATCTCCTGCCATGCGAAGCAGGCTCATAACACTGGAATTAGCTAACTGAGCTATCTATCTTACCTCTAAACTAGCTTGCATTTTTACTTAAGAATATTAGTGTAATTTTCATATTCTCTGTGATTTAGGTAGTATTTATTTGTAAGTTCACAATTCTGTAAACTACACTGTAATAAACAAAACCTGTTTGTACAGTATATCACAAGCACTAGCTAGGATAACTCAGCACTCATCTGAATAATGTCACAAACATTATATAAGCTACTTTTCACATGAATTCTGAGGGGATGTCACTAACTTTAGCTTAACTAACTTGGCAGGAGTATTCTGAGGGGTATGACAAACAGTAATTAGCTACTTTAGCACACAAAATCTGAGTGATAACACTGAAATTATTTAGGATACTTTGGCAAGGAGGTTATGGGAGATATCACTAACATTAGCTACATTTGTACACAAGTTCTGAGAGATATTATTGAAATTGGCTAAGCTACTTTAGCACACACATTTTGAGAGATATCGCTAAAATTAGCTAAGCTACTTTAGCACACAGGTTTTTGAGAGCTATCACTAAAATTAACTAAGCTATTTTAGCAAGAAAGGATGAATTTGCTGTCTCATCCTGGTTTTGAGAGATAACACTAAAATTATCTATTTTAGCATGCAGGTTCCTTAGTTAAAAATCTTTAAAATAGAATAACATAATTTGCATATTGAATATAAGTAATACTCTTCTGTGTAATCAGTGTTTCTTCTTCTTCTTCTTCTCCTCCAGAAACACAGATAAATATTGCTTTTGTCATTGCATGAATGAAAGTGCTACCTAAAGTGAACTACCCAAATGTCTGTCATTAAATACACATGAAATCACTCTGTCACTTTTCAGAGCAGTTCATCCAACTGTAACCAGCAGTATACCATCTGAGATTGCAAAACTGATGAAAGGATGCTGGAAGATGGAATAAGACATAATAATAATTTTAACAATATATTTTAATAATAACATAATTTTAAAACACCAGTTTGATTGCATATACCAAAGCACTAAATGTCAAATAATATAAGACTGAAATATTTTACATAATTTACTGTAATAATATTTTTTTTGTTTTTTTTTTTTTTACCATAATGCACACCAAGTGTCGTCATCTTAAACATGCCACATTTCTAGTTTAGTGACATTCAAACATTACTATAAAGTAGCTATTCCATAACTGCCTGCAGCTTCAGTGTTTGGTTCCTTACTGAACACTTTTAGAACTGCAGAGCATTTTGTGAATGTCGCCTAACATGTTAAGGTATTTGAACCCTAATGTTTTAAGAAGTTTGTACTTACCTGGTTCAACCTGTATGCCCAGTTTCCCATTCCTTGGTGACATTATTTAAAAATAAAACTGTCAGGAATCAAACTTCAATCAAACATAATATATTATGTTTTTAAAACAGGACTGTTTCTCTAAAAGATTTCAAGCTCAATCTTGAGCCCATCAGCTTGCTGGAGGAGATTTGTACAGGAGAACAATGGGCAAAATTCCTGAATTTTGAAGATTCTCCACTCCAATCAGATGCTACAAAATCATCACAGACAAAGGATTCTCGTCAATCAAATTTCATTGGATCTCAGGATGCAGTCATAAAACCGGACCTATCAGCAGGCAAAGAGCAGTCCGGGATCAGTTATAATCCAGAAAGTATTACTGGCCATCAGGTGATTTATACAGGAGAAGAATGGGCAAAATTCCTGCATGTTGAAGATTCCCCACCCCAAACAGCTTCCACAGACTACTCAAAAACAGAGGATTCTCATCAATCAAATGTTATTGGATCTCAGGATGCAGTCATAAAACCGGACCTATCAGCAGGCAAAGAGCAGTCCGGGATCAGTTATAATCCAGAAAATATTACTGGCCATCAGGTGATTTATACAGGAGAAGAATGGGCAAAATTCCTGCATGTTGAAGATTCCCCACCCCAAACAGATTCCACAGACTACTCACAGATAGATGTTTCTTATCAATCAAATGATATCAGATCTCAGGACGCATTCATAAAGCCAGACCTATCAGCAGGCAAAGATCAGTCAGAGATCAGTTATAGTCCAGAAAGTATTACTGGCCATCAGGAGATTTGTACAGGAGAAGAATTGCCAAAACTCTTGCATGTTGAAGATTCCCAACCCCAAACAGATACCACAGACTATTCACATACAGATGATTCTCCTCAGTCAAATTATATCAGCTATCAGGATGCAGTCATAAAGCCAGATCTATCAGCAGACAAAGAGCAGTCAGAGTTCAGTTATAATCCAGAAAGTATTACTGGCCATCAGGTGGACAGTGTAGCCCAGGTGAAACACAAGACAGCAGATTCATCCATTCTTGCTCTTCCCAAAACTGTAACACAGATGACACCTGACCTTCCACACTATGAACAAGTTGAAGGCAATGAAAATGAGCTTGTATATATGTATGATAGAAACAATCTGACAGAGGTTGAGGACATGCCACTTGATGCGTCTTTTGTCAAGGTGAGGCAAAATGTAAACAACTATTTGCAATTAAACTATTACAATTATTGTAACATCACAATGAAAATAAATATTTTAACATAAACATTGTCTTTGTATTTTACCAAGGAGTCAGGGGTACTAGACAATTCTGCTCTGAACAGTCAAACCCAACTGAGCCAAAAAAGAAATCATCAGACACCAGGTTAGAGAACAGTAGAATTATTAAAGTTAGATGCATTAATGTGTGTATGTGGGAGAACATGACTGGAGCTTGGCATAATGGGAAAATTTGTTCTCTCTGCAAATTTCAGGAAATATCAATATGGGCTTTCTTCACCAAGATTTACAAACTGTTGTACTTAACAATAAGAAAGTGAGTACATCCAGATCGTATCAATCTGTCTTTACTGAGCAAAGGAGCTCGACTGCATCACTGACAAAAATCTTCATGAATTTTGACTTAGATGCTAGAAAGAAATGCTACAGAACTACAAATGACATCAGAAGAGTCAAAATCCTACAATAATGATAACGACAATGACAAAGTACCTTATGAAAGTGATTACCTATCAAACCAGGCAACGTTAACAGATGTGCCCCTTGATTTCTCTGTTGTCAAGGTAAGGAGTATTTTAGTTTGTAAATGTTCTTCATTTGCATGTAAGATGCCTGTATTTATTTATGATGTGGAAATAGTTTTTTCATGTAAGAAATACATATACAGTATAAGATGTATGACTGTACTACACGGTATCCCCATCATTTAGCTATTTGGTTTTGAAGAGAAGCTACATATAATTGTTTCACAATTTACTAAATGCATTAAAATAAGTATTTCCTGTTCTCTTTTACAAAGTCATCAGGAGTTCTAGACAATTCTGCTCTGAAGAATCGAATACAGTTGAGCAAAAAAAGAAAACATCGCCCACCAGGAAAAAAAAATAATGGTGAGAATTGAGCCTAAAGCAAAACAAAAAAAAGTAGTCGGGTAAAGTGACATGCATTGATAAAGTAGGAAACCAAAGCTTACTAACTGACCAGTCGAATAAAGTTCTTACTCTTTGCATATTTCAGAAATTCCCAAAATGAAGTTCTCACCCATGAATTTTATTCGCCAACGCAATGCCCCCACTGAATCTGTTTGGTCTCACCATTCTTCAGAACCTTCTGTTTCCAGCTCCTCTACATTTTATAATGTCCCAATGTCACAGGATTCCAATGATTCCCAAACACCCGTTCCTGGTAATAAGAAGGTCAGTGTATTCAGTATATCTGGATGACACCATTAAGTTTGAAAAGTTTGATTATCAAATGACCAACAGTTTAGTATATTATTAAGTGATCAGAATCTCAGAAATAATCGTGTATTTATTCTTGTTCTGACCCTGCAGCAAAAGGCAAAAAACAAATTCTTGATACCAAAGCTAAGGAAGAAGAAGACCTAATTCATGGTGTAAGTGTAACAGGAAACTCGGTCAAGCAAGTCCTCAGTATACATGTGTGGAAAAGGAACTGCAACCTACAACCTGTAAATATAGGTTGAAACCTAAATGTATAACTATTGTATGTATTTTTTTTTGTATAAGCTACCTATTTATAAGCTTTTCAAATAAAAAAAAGTGAAATACCATGTCAAGATACTCCAAAAGTGGAGCTGGTTTCAAGAATGTTGTAACAATGCGATTATTTGGGTATGTCACACAACCGATAAACTATATGCTACACCTTTTCAATTCAACTCACTAGAAATTCCATTTCCATTCCAAATTCAGAGCTACTAACAATGATAACAGTGAAAACTTTATTTTAGCCATTAGAATGAAGGATTTCTCCTTTTCAGTGGTGAGACACTTCAACAGCAAGGGACATAATGTCAGGGACGTTCCATGTATAGTGAGCTGGACTACACTATACAGAAGCCACCACTTGTATATATATACAATATATATATATATATGTAATTATGTGGATCTGGTCTGTGTTTCTTCTTGATTTGTTTGACCCTTTAAATTCTAGGTTTGCACTGTCTTTTTGTCTCGCTTTTGTCATTCAAAATACTCTGTGACTTTGTCCTTGTGCACATAAACTAAACACATGTCCCAGCCCAGTTACCATAGTTCTTGTTTATTGTTTTGTCATGTTGGGTGTATCATTGTTGTGCTATGTGTGCTGGAGAGGATCTGCCTTTAAATGTGACACATAACATTAATGACGTCTCTGTTTGCATTCCAAGTTGTTGGTATGAAAGCAAGAGACCCACAGGAATGAATGTCATGTACATGGGCGATCGTTTCAAATATCAGTTGGTTTCACTTCCTATAGCCCCAGAATTACTATGTTTGTACATCTTACAGAAAGATTATGACAGCTCAAATAAGCCATGAACAGGAATCTGGGACTATAATTGGTAAAGTATGTAATGGTAATGGCAAAAGGACTGTTTTTTTCTTCCCAGTTTGTGTAGTTATTGTATTCTTGTGCTCACTGTAGCCTCAGATTTCCTGTTCTTGGTTGAGTGGTCTCCTGCTATTGTTGTTGCTGTAGCCGAGCCATCTCAAGGATCGATGTCTTGTACATTTAGAGATGCTTCTCTGTTCACCACAGATGTAAAGAGGCGTTAATTGAGTAAACATAGACTTCCTGTCAGCTTGATCCAGTCTGGCCATTCTCCTCTGTCCTCTCTCAGTAACAAAGAGTTTCTGCCATCAGAACCATCATTCTGTGTAGACTGACAGAGCTGCTGTGTATGAAAGTTCAGTAGATGAACAGTTTCTGAACTAAATTAAACATATGAATATTTTTATTTAAGATAAGAATACCTTTACACTTACAGTATACGGGTGAAATATGATCGCACTGACTCATTTGTGTTGCTTTGATATGTTTACTAGTGCAGATTATTCAGATTACACATACTACAGATTACAGAAATGTTTGATCACATATACTAAAACATCCAACTTTTGACCGACTATCTTATTGCAAGTTGGATTGACAGCATTGAATTCCCACAGATTACTAAGTCTTACATGTGCCTAGTTATTCTCAGTATTCATATCCTTGAAGTACATTCTTTCAGCCTTCTAATTTATTTCTGCAGCAGATCCATAGTATAATCGAACTAAACTGAATGGCTACGATTTTCTCAAATGTTATCATTTAAAAATCCAACATTTTTTCATCAAAATTACCAAAGACATCGCTTTTGAAAATCCAGTAGAAATAAGTGAATAGTGAAGTTTCACTTAAAGAGCACTTTAAATTAAAGAGCACATTATTTTTGTGCAATGACAAGCAAAAAAAAAAAAAAAAATGGCACACACCTCTACAAGAATCTGAGCAACAATGCTTTTCCCTCTACAAAAAAAAAAATCAAATTTCCTCCAATTTCCCTAATTCTACCATATTATGTAAGAGTGTGATTTTGTTTTAAATACATGCAATAGAAATTAGCTACCTAAGAGAGTAAAAGGTTAAAATAATTTATTTACTGCTTATGGTAATCAATTTTACTTAATTAATAGTTCGTAAAGCTTTAAACCCTGTTATCAAATATTCATTAGGATCATATTAATATGATGATCTCTATTACTAAATTGTTTAATAGTTCTACTACTTGTGTAATTGTGGATATTCAAATGTACTTCTACTCACAGTGCTACTTTATGCTTTAAGTTAATTTGGTGTTCTATTGCTATAGGCCTGAAAATGACCATGCAGATATTACATTTGACACTGAAGCATTTAAATACAGGTGTCCCAAAAGTAATAGGGCAATTATTGAAACATCAGAAATCATATAAATCGCATTATGGTTATTTATAATTTATTATTTCATAGCACTGTTGAATTGTCAATTAATATTAGTCAAGAATGTTGAATAATTAAATAACAGCAGTCATTATTTTCTATTAACCTACAACCTACAAAGGGCTTGTAAACAGATTTCAAGATGTGTGTAATTGGTAAAATGTTTATTAATCAATTTTGTAAGTAGTCTTCAGTGGCAGGCTCTTGTCAGAGGTAAGGCTCTAACTACTAGTCCAAAAAGTATTAGCCATCTCTTTTATTTCTCTAGCTGATAAATATTATCCTCTTGAGACCCAAATACACTCATGTGAGGATATGTAATTTTTCATCCATATAAATAAAGAAAGCTTTTGTCTGTACATTGGAAAAACTCGCTCTTTCAATGATATCTTTATGTTTCATACGTTGGAGGACATGAAACCTGAAAAATTCTGTCTGTCTCTCTGTATATCTGTATGTCTGTCCAGCCGATTTTGTCACAGCCATCGGTTTTTGAGATAAATGCAGCATTCTTGCCCTCAATGTGGGTGTGGCTATGCACATCACTCAGTAGAACCAATCAACGCGATAGTTTACTGTAAATACACAGAGCATGCAGAAGAAACAGAGCAACCGCAATGCCCCTACAATGCGCCCATATCCTCACAAAACAAACAAATGCACAGTACAGAAAGACAGGCAGACATGTACGTGGGCTTCAACCTGAAATAATAATATCACTGATTAGTTAAAGCTAATCAGCTTATTTCTGACTTTAACCTTTTTTCTAAAGCTCTAACCTTTTTTTTCTATTTCTAAAAACACTAGTTGCCTACATTCCATTATGCGATTTCATTTGATGACTGTTATGTATAATTCTTTTGTCAATCATCTTCCAACAGTTATTAAAGACAGGAAGATGTTATCGGGTGCTAATAAACAGAAACAACGATGACAAAATGCAAAAGAGTAGAGTCTGGGTCTCAGGAAGATGAAGTTAAACTTAAGTCGTGTCAAAAGTAAAGTTGTGACTTCATGAGCTTCAGAGAGACAGATTAACATCTTATAGCTTCATTAATGTAATTAACTGAAGGAGCTAACTTCCACTAACGTCCCTACGTGTTCCCTACATTCATTCAAAATGTAGAGGAATAATACACTTCAAGAATTTTTTAGAAACCAACCATCACCAAACCATCACTGATTATTTTTCTATAACATCATGTATTATTATTATATCAAATATGATCTAGCTTTTTTAAAGTTTTTTTATCTGTAGGAGTAGTAGTAGTAGTAGTAACCTTATAAAGGTTATTAATACTCAGTTGTTTAACTTTCAGGTTTAGTTATTTTAATTGCTGTAAGTATGGAAAACAGCTACTACCAGCATTCTTCAAATGGAAATTAATTGTACTGTGAAGTGTTCACAGAAACTAAGGGAGAGATCTGCTCCAAAATGCTTTTTTGTTTTGTTTCTGAACATGATATTCTATACATACTAGAACAGTCAGAAGTTTATACACACTTTGAAAAATTGATCATTTTTTCACGTAAATAAAGAACTTTTATTTACCTTATACTTGACATGTGTCTTCAGGATACTCAAGCCTGCTCTAATTGAAAATTTTTGTCACTGCATAACTGCATATACTGTATGTTCTTGCTTAACTAAATAGAAAATCATTGATTGTTAGTGTACATTATTAAAAAAATTTCAGCTTAAATGCTTTATTACTAATAGGACACCTTGTGTATTAAAATCAGTAGTAGAATGTGATACCTTGGAGCTATTTACAGTGCATATTTATATTAAGCTACAAGTGAAATTGTGCGGGATGTTTAAGTATTATTAGAAGTTGTTCTGATGATGTTGTTAACCGTACTGGCCAATGGAAAAAGCCCCTGAGTCATTAGAGAACTTGTCTTCAGGTCTGACTGACAGCTGACTATGATCTCTGGTCCGGTACATGTTGCTGATGTAGGAGGGTGATTTTTCAATTTGTGCATCTGAAACCTAGAGTAGAAGAAAACAACAGCTGCTAATTGTATTTTGGTCACAAATAACCTGAACTAATAGAAATGTCAGCCAAAAAACAAAAAACAAACAAAAAAAATCATACCTCTTCAAATTTCCTTGCTTTGTACTGATCTGCTCCTTTCAGGAAATTCAGAAGAATTATATCACAGAGAACAGCTCCCTAAAAACAACATATGTACAAAATGGACATATATTATAACCCTATATTAAATAATATATAAACACTTTCAAAGATTGCACATTTAAATACAACAAATGACGTTGCTCCGAAGAAATAATAAAAACCTGTACTAATCCAAATGCGATTAAATGTTAGTGTATGTCTGATAACATATTTTCTAATTATAATTATTGCTGACAGGAAACCAATAAACCAGTCCAGTGTTGTAAGACTATCTGTGTATTGCTGGTTACCTAAAATTCCTGTAACTTCCCTTGGGTTTTCTACTAAAAGATCTCAACACTACATACGTTTACATAATGCATTTAAACTTTTATTTTACCCCACTTAACCTCTAGGTGTGATGTCTAACACCTGAAAACCACATGCTGAGGGTTTTCCAATGTAGTGATGGTAGTGCTAATCTAATTTCGTTTTACTTCTGTGAGCTTCCTTGTCTCTCATTTTAAATGCACGACCTACTACTGGGCTCAATATTGTCTCGTATTCATATTTTTATCAAATTAGTGGGTCCTGATGTTAAAAGGAACTACTGATCTACTGCTTGCTTCCAGCTTATGATTTTGGACCCCAGTTTGTTACCACTTGGGCTGATGTCCTTAGAATCTGTATATCATGTAAGTCAGGGTTTCTGTTTCACTTACACATTTACAGATACAGTACTTTTAAGTTTCTGTCCAACTTTAGACTGAATAGGACTGAGCTGACAACTCCCCTAACACCCATTGGTAATTAAAAAAAAAAAAAAAAAATTAACTTTTGCATGCTTCCCCCTCTCTCACTTAATCCCCTTATATAATTCCTCCAGTTGTGGAAGTTACAGATGGTTACATACTTCGCAGATAATGAATAATAAACCAGAGAACATTCCAAACACTCCATTATGGGTGCGATTGTGTCTCTCCTGATCTCCCGAATGGCAAGCATGCCGAAGCACAGTGAACAGCTAGAATCTAGCGTTTCACTCATCAATTTTAAACTTAACAGCCAGATTGTTCACTGTCACTGGTTTGCATCCATGCACCTGCAAAAACATATTTTCACATTCCATTTTTGTGTTTTCAATGTCACCACATGCTGGTCTGTTTAGTGAATGTTCAACTAGTATTTGAACCTCTGGAGTGGCAGGGGGTGAGAGGTTGTCTTTGCTTCGTTCAGAATCTTTTCATATGAGCATAGCTATGACTGCAGATGTGCCAAACATATTCAATTTAGCTGTAGCATGTACAATTTTACTTTACTTTTTACTGTTTCTTGCTATGGAGACGCTTGAAAATTATGCTTTGCTTCTTCTTCAAATAAGGCTATAGGATAAAAAAAATCACCTGGCAGAAAAGCTGTTAATTTTAATTTGTCATAAACTTGCGGAAGAAACTATCTGTGGGAACTGTACACACCATCATTCCCCAGCACCTGCATTTCTTGAAGGTGAGTGCACATTGGGTACTGCAGTGAGTTAAAGGAACGTTCCGATACAGAAGGCCACGATGTTCGATCATGGCTCCGGTGTACTGATTAAAATATGAAATCCTGGGATAAGTGCATTACTGTAAATGAAGGTAGTTTTAATTTTTGTAACTGGCTTCCGTTATTGTGGATAATCAAAAGTACCGGTTTGACTTGAACACCCCTCGTAATATTATATATTTTCAGTATCCAAAAATTACTGATTTGTTGCACTGTACAAATATGAAACGACCATTTAAAAGAACAAACTTACCACTCCGACAGAAGTGAAGGCAGCCACCATATTGATTAGAGTTGGGATCATATTGAATTTCCCCGCCTGTAAAAATGGCCGAAGATGGTGTGAACAGAGGGCTTGTTCACTTTAACACACACACACATACATATTCACTTTTCACATTTTATTTATAGAAACATTGACCCAATTTCTTGGAAACTCACATCTCCATTGACCATCACATCAAATCGGATAGCAACTGCCTTCAGTAGAGTTCGGTACTCCGTCCCATTCTCCATCTTAAAGTACTTTGCAAACCTTAAAGTAAAGGTATTAAGCATATAAGCGGCAAGAAAACATGTTTTATTTCAGAAGGTGCCTTCTTTCTCAAGTCTGTACACACCTAAAATTGTATCCTGGCGACACACTGGTTTTCTCAGACATGGCATCCAGACGGGTAAAGGAGTATGCAGGCTTACAGTGGTCCTCTGCTTTATCCAGATCACACACCCAGGCTATCTTAATGCCTATCACTCCACCCTGAGAGGTAGGCAGACAGGAAAAAAAGCAAGGAACAATCAACAAATATATATATTTTTTAATTGTAACTAACCCTTCGCCTTTCCCATCCAATAAATGGAATACTGAAATTAAGAATCTAGCCTTATGCACGGTATATCAGAATATTAAAACAATCAGAACATTTCAATGTTATCATTCCCATATTATGATTACCCTAGATAAGGAAACACACAAAGTGCATCTTTAAAGTTGAATATTAACTGTACAACTTTCCGAATGAAGTGAAAGGGGATGAGAAAGAGAATGCAGACTAACTTTATTAGCCAGTGCGGTAAAGTTCTGATGGCTAAACCTGATCACATCTCCCACTCTGAATATGGGGCAGTAACTGTTTTGTTCAAAGTCAAAATTGCACTTCTTTATATAACTGCTGTTGATGTTGGGCAAGAAGTTTCCCCTGAAAGAGAAAGAGAAAGTGAGAACCATGCAGGCAACTTTATACACATTCACAGAATAAAATACTTTAATAAATTTAAACATATACCATTCTCATACTAATATAGGGATACAGTATTAGCCACAATATGTGCTCTGTATTAGATTGACAAATCCTTACTTAATTCTGTTGCTACCACTCCAGTACTACTATTACTACATCCCGTACCACCATGACTACTATTACTTCCGCTTATTGCAATCACTATTATTACTACACCCAATACCACTACTACAAGTACAACCGCTACTACTACTAATGCCATGACTGCCACTGCCACTACTAATACTACTACCACAAATAATAATAATAATAATAATAATAATAATAATAATAATAAGCAGAAGAACCAGAGGTCAATATTACTATCAAATGCATGTACAATAGAATTCTCACTTCGTGAAGTTGAAGCGGGGGAAGCGAATGCTATTTTTGATAAATATGGTGAAGTTCTCAACCTCCATCATGGGTTGTCTAATAAAGAGAAGATTAATTAATCAATTTCTCATGCATCCTATATCCACTCGTTATAATTATACAAATTATGCTCAGGTTAAATAATGCATACTTATTAATAAATTAAAATAGCTAGAGACTCATTCACTTATAGAGACTCATTCACTCATTGTGCCAGTCACCACATACTCACATTGGGACATCATCTACCTCTGCAGGACACCATCCTCTTATCTGACAAGTTTTCATGGAACCATAGTTTACACACTTTCCTGTCAACAAACCTATATGACACAGATATATATGGATGAGTCAGTGAATGCGCGCACACACACACACACACACACACGCACACGCACACACACACACACACACACACACACACACACACACACACACACACACACACTTTACACTTTAAAAAAGTTAAGAGCTGGCTCAGTGTAAGTGATTCAGAATAAATACATCTTACCATTTGATCCTGGCTTTGTCATCATTTTTGTGCAGTTATCATCATGTTCACATTTAAATTTCCCCTCAGTCTAAAACACACATATGTGCATAAAGAATCTTTTAAATATTAGGAAAACTACTCTTATTATTCCATTACTATAGTCCAATGTTCTTACAAACACCTCATATCTGTTGTCAGTTTGCTTTAACAATAGGCTGTAGGATAGTAAAGTTGTGTAACTAACCTCAGGACACAAGCCCTGCACCTGATTCTCTGTGGTGATGAGTTTAGTAATGATGCAGAACACTGAGGCCCCCTAGAGGATAAGCACACAAATTAATATCTCAGTGTACATGCAGCACAGTGGGTAAAAAGATGAAAAGGGTTTCACTATCACACAGTACAAAACGAGCATTTACATTGGAAAAAAAAAAAGCATCTTTCTCTTGAATCACAGTTGTAAAATTTCCACCAGTAGGGTATTTATTGTATTAATCTTGAGTTAAAGCACTGTAATTACTGTATGTACAGTGCAAAATCCCATAACAATGAAATCAATTTAAATTTTAAATGTTTTATTTTGCTTTTTGTTTTTCATCTTCCTCTTCGATGAGTTTGTAATGTACTTACTTCTATTTAATCTATTTAACCTAAACACAAATATTAATTCAGGTAATAAAAAAATAAAAAAAGTACCATTATTTATGATTATTTGTTTTTGTTCAATTTACACATTTTACTTGGGAAGTCTGCACATAATTTCAATATGTTGATACATGAATCATGAAATGTATGCAGAGTTAAACTGACAAAATCGGCTAAACATGCTAGCATATGGACCTGTGAAGGTGTGACAAAGTCAGCGACATCCATGGTTTTATTGTGGTGCTCTCCAAATCCTTTTACTTTAGTCATCACTGATGATTCGATAGCGGTATCACGCTCTTGATAGGCCTTCTCATACAAAAACACCCAACTGTCAAGAAGAAGGAGAAGATGAAGAGCGAGAGAAAATATGAGAGAGAGAGAGAGAGAGGGAGAGAGAGATAGAAAGAGAGAGAGAGAGAGAAATAGGAGATGGGAATTTGAGAAAAAAAGAGCAGCATTAATTTATACCCAGTTACAAATATGTGGTCAATCCATTAAGCCACACTCTATGTTCTATGAATGAATGAAATATTTCTTAATAATGTTAAAATATTAGCTAGATGTCTATGTACATTTTGTCTAAAGGATGCATATTTAAGTAGCAATACTGTATAATCTGTTTATATAATTAACCATGAAGCAGTGGTGCAGTGTCACTGATCATGCAAATACATTCACATGCTGTTTTAGCTTAAACCCTTCAATCCATGTCAGTCTTTATGAAACGAAAACTAATTCTGAAAATAATGAATATAATAAATAATGTTCTGAGCCACAAACACAGAAGAGAACTGGAAAAAAATTCACACATGTACACTGAATGTATTCACACATGTACAAACACTCCTAAACAAATTTATAATACACTATCGACTAATTAAATGACTTTAAACCAGCCTTTACCCAACAAAATAAGAGATTATGAGCAGCTGAACAACTCGGTTGATGATGCCGATGGTCCAGCTCTTCACCACCACAGACTTTGTCGTCTCATAAGTAAAAAAATCTGTTATGCAGCTCCACATCTTTCACACAGCGCTGTAAAAACAATACACTATACTGTTGTGAACCAGCGTCTTGTCCTTTGATGTTAAAAAAAAAAAGAAGCAAAATCCAGTAAGGAGTTTCAACTGTAAGTCCAAGTCATGAAACTTTTATCAAAGGTAAGAAAACAAAAAACGAAAAAACACTCCTTGTCAGTATCATCTGATAGTAATATCAAGACAAAACCAGGAGTAAGATAGAGAGCTGTTTGTGTGTTGCGGGTCTTCTTTCAGTGTACTGCAGATCCTCCCTCCCTCTAGCGCTTTCTTTATATTCCCCTCCTCTTTTTTCAACCTGACACACAAGCCCATGCTTACACAACAAGCTAAATTGGTCAAGAATAAATCAATAATCAGTAAGTGGCTTAATAGGATCCAGTTGGTTTTTAATGACATGATGTGTGATGACTCAAGAAGTTGGATGTTATGTATTCTATAGTTCGGAATACAGATTAAGTGTAATAGATTATAGTGGAACTTTGGATTGCGAGCATAATTCGTTTCAGAAACGTGCTTGTATATCAAAGCACACATATGTCAAAGCGACAATTTTTCCTTATTTTTCAATAAGAAATAATGAAAACTTTGATGATTTGTTCCACAACCCAAAAATATGCATATAAAAATTATTTATACAAAAAAAAGTAAAAATAAAACAAATTATTCTGCACTTTAAATTTGAAAACAATCGTGGCTGGTGTTAGACGAGAGCAGAATCAGGAGTAGGGGGTTACGACTTTCACAAACTGTGCACACACACACACACACACACACACACACACACACACACACACCGGAATCACTCCTGGTGATCATCTAAACAAATTGATCTCCCCCACTGCTACAGCCTTTTAAACTTTTTTTTTGCCTGCTGAAGCAGGAACAGGGCTGCTATTGTATAAGACGACTTTCATACACTTGCGCCCCTGCGCACACTCACACTGCTACAGCCTTTTTTAACTTTCTTTTCTTCACAGAGCCCGGTGTTGCAGTACAGTTATTAAAGAACATTTTGGACACACACACAAAATTCAGTTCAAATATTAACCATACTGCTGTTAAGTTTTATTTTAGTTGTTCAGTAGGAAATTTTGGGCAATTACCTAATTACCTACATAAGCAAATCATAGTAATGAAGACATTATAACATTTAGATGACAAAACATAAGCAGGGCTAAATTTTCCAGTAATGTGTATACCAAAACTAAAAAAAAAAAAAAAAATTTAAAACTAATGCTTTGTAATTCAAGTCTTTTGTGACCACTGCATTAACAATTTTATCAGTTAAACATAAAGATCATTTAAATGTACAAACATTATTTGCATCGATCAGTTATGACATTATGATCATGAACAGGAGACATGAACAACATTACCAACTATACATCAGCAATCTATCGGTCCACCGCCAACATACTGGTGCCAGATACCAGGAGACACCCCATGGGTCCCTGAGGAGCCACACCGAGAACCACAAAAAGGAGAATCCACAACGTAGGTGCTTTTAATACTATCGGTTTTAATGTTAATGGTTTTAACATTATTTATGAGTGATTGTTGTATGTAACAGTGCTGTTAAATTCTTATTGCTTAGAAAGTTACATTTTCTATAACAGTGTCTTTGACAATAGTGCCAGCTGTTATCATTTCATTCCTTACAGCTTACATGCGGAAGGATTCTCCTGTTTCAGCAATTCTAAACACTCAGAGGTGAAGTTTGTGCTTTAGGTTTCGGTAAAGTTTTACATTATTTGCATTTACATTACAGTTTTCAGGATGGCGTGTAGTTTCACAATAACATGACACAAATTGACAAAAAGGAAGTCAGGGCTGATTTTGGACACAGGGCACTTTTGGTCAGTTACTAGCCTATCTATAGTAATTTACGTCATCTCGTAAATAATGTTGAATTGTGTATGCATTTAGATTTTGGTGATTTTATAGCCATTACTTCAGTCTTAAACTATATAAACATAATTTTCAGATAAAATGAAAAAATTTTTATCAACCAGCATGTTGCTGGAGAGGTAATCTTACATAATTAAAAAAAAATTGAGTTTATAAACATAATTTATAAAATTACTAAGACCTCTGTTTATGGCTCGTGTTTATATTATTGTTTTTATATAAACTGTTGGGTATGAACAGGAAAATTTTGACTTGGGAGAATTTACCCCTCAAGCATGTCAATTTTGCTCCACACGTGGACAAAATTGTTGTACCCTTTGGTCAAATGAAAGAAAAACTCACAATGGTCACAGATATAACTTTAATTTGACAAAAGTAATAATAAATAAGAATTCTATGAATGTTAACCAATGAAAGTCAGACATTGCTTTTCAACCATGCTTCAGCTGAATTATAAAAAAAAAAATGAACTCATGGAACAGGCCTGGACAAAAATGATGGTGCCCCTAACTTAATAGTTTGTTGCACAACCCTTTGAGGCAATCACTGCAATCAAACGATTCCTGTAACTGTCAATGAGACTTCTGCACCTCTCTGCAGGTATTTTGGCCCACTCCTCATGAGCAAGCTGCTCCACTTGTTTCCGGTTTGAAGGGTGCCTTTTCCAGACAGCATGTTTCAGCTCCTTCCAAAGATGCTCAATAGGATTGAGGTCAGGGCTCATAGAAGGCCACTTTAGAATAGTCCAATGTTTTCCTCTTAGCCATTCTTGGGTGTTTTTAGAAGTGTGTTTTGGGTCATTGTCCTGTTGCAAGACCCATGACCTGCGACTGAGACCCAGCTTTCTGACACTGGCCAGCACATTTCTCTCTAGAATCCCTTGATAGTCTTGAGATTTCATTGTACCCTGCACAGATTCAAGACACCCTGTGCCAGATGCAGCAAAGCAGCCCCAGAACATAACAGAGCCTCCTCCATGTTTCACAGTAGGGACAGTGTTCTTTTCTTCATATGCTTCATTTTTCCGTCTATGAACATAGAGCTGATGTGCCTTGGCAAAAAGTTCCATTTTTGTCTCATCTGTCCATAGGACATTCTCCCAGAAGCTTTGTGGCTTGTCAACATGTAGTTTGGCATATTCCAGTCTGGCTTTTTTATTATTTGTTTTCAACAATGGTGTCCTCCTTGGTCGTCTCCCATGTAAACCCCCTTTGGCTCAAACAACGACGGATGGTGCGATCTGACACTGATGTTCCTTGAGCATGAAGTTCACCTTGGATCTCTTTAGAAGTCTTTCTGGGCTCTTTTGTTACCATTCGGATTATCCGTCTCTTTGATTTGTCATCAATTTTCCTCCTGCGGCCACGTCCAGGGAGGTTGGCTACAGTCCCATGGATCTTAAATTTCTGAATAATATGTACAACTGTAGTCACAGGAACATCTAGCTCCTTGGAAATGGTCTTATAGCCTTTACCTTTAACATGCTTGTCTATAATTTTCTTTCGAATCTCCTGAGACAACTCTTTCCTTCACTTTCTCTGGTCCATGTTGAGTGTGGTACATACCATGTCACCAAACAACACAGTGACTACCTGGAGCCCTATATATAGGCCCACTGACTGATTACAAGATTGTAGACACCTGTGATACTAATTAGTGGTCACACCTTGAATTAACATGTCCCTTTGGTCACATTATTTTCAGTATTTTCTAGGGGTACCATCATTTTTGTCCCGGCCTGTTCCATGAGTTTATTTTTTTAAATAATTCTGTTGAAGCATGGTTGAAAAGCAATGTCTGACTTTCATTGGTTAACATTCATAGAATTTTTTTTAATTATTACTTTTGTCAGATTAAAGTTATTTATGTGACCATTGTGAGTTTTTCTTTCATTGACCGAAGGGTACCAACAATTTTGCCCACGTGTGTATAATGTTGACTTACTTGTACAGCGTTACAACACCGTAACACATTTGTGTGTGTCTGTGTATGTGTCTGTGAGTGTCTATGTGTGTGTGTGTGTGTGTGTGTGTGTTTAGTGTTTGCTTTACTGGTTATGTAAATGTAACATATTTACTTCAATCCTCTCACTAATTCAAAAACAAGTCAGCCAACAAACAAAAAAGTTATTAATCATATAAATCGCAAAAGATGGACGTAAATGATTTATGTCCTTGACTCCACAAGACCGCTGGAGATGTCTTGTATTGCCTGGAACCAGGATGTTAGTGATGCATGGAAGTACTAAGTACAGTATATGCTCTGAATTTCACAACTCTTTTGCTCAGTGTGTTAGCTATTTGGCTAGATCACTTCTAATCTTACCTTGACAATGCCTGTGGAAACTGTAAATGACTTTAGAACATTTACCAATCTGTGCTTTCATAATGACCTACAAGTTCTTTACAAGTTCTTTCAGTAAAGGAATTGTTTTGTTCCTGTCCTTCCCATGTATGGTCAGCTTAAAGACAGCAAACGCTTATGTTTAGATTTGAAAAACTATTAACTTTTGTGTGGTAGGGTTCAGCAGTTATGGTGTTGTACCTCTGATTGGACAGTCCCAGGTTCAAACCCTGCCACCACCAAGCTGACACTGAGGTGCCATTGAGCAAGGCACTTAACACTCAACTGCTCAAATGTTAATGAGATAAAAATGTAATAAATAAAAATGTATGAAATGTAAGTTAATAGGCTAGTCTTTGGTCCTAACAGGCATAGATGAGCCTTGGGTGCCTGTGATCCTGTCAACACTCGATACTGGTATATATTTGATATTCAGTGTTATGCAATTCAACTGCTAGTCTTGTGGCTGATTGGTGTCCAGTACAGAATGAATCACATACAACTCAGTTAATTCTGTGTTCCACATTTTCAGCATTTCAGGAGTAAAGAGTACTTTATAACACTTAGACATGATGCAATCATAGAGTAAAATGCAGAATTCCATTAAACATTTAGAGTGAACCTTGTGATCTAGAAATAATTCCACTAAAGAAACTAATGCCGAAGTGCATGAGGCATATCTTGTACAAAATGTTTTTTTGTTCTTTCTTTTTTTTTGCGATTCCCTCCCCAAAGCAAATAGCCATACAGACATTGTTTCTCCATTCTAACCCATTTAATTACATAATAGATGCTCATATCCCAGACATTTTACAAATGACCCCACATAAAAGGAAGGATCATATAACAATCAGAATACATTAAAGGCACATGATGAGCATGATGGTCATCCTTTAACATGACCACAAGAGTGACCATTAAGCTTGTGGTTTTGTCTTAATGTAGATCATTGAGCCAAGGCTCTCACCCTCACTCTCCCTAGTAAACATTCTGACACACATCTCAAGAGCCAAACAGGGCAAAGCACAGGATTCCAAGAAAGGATGGGACACTAGCACTATAGGGAGGTCATGGAGAGATCATGGTTGCGGTCATTCAAAAGCAATGCTGAGTGCTGCACATCTTGATTTGATTCTCTTGAAATTTGAGCTTTAGAAGAGATAGACCAGAAGAGAGAGAGAGAGAATGCAAAGGTAATGAAAGTGTGAGGGTGGGGTGGTTGAGAAAATGGACTTGACTCAATACAAATTGATGAACAAGACTGCAGCAAATGCAATAAGGAGCAAAGTGGTTTGAGAGCTAGTAGAAAAATGGACAGAAAACGACGAGGTAGAGGAGAAATGTGGGATTTGTAGACAATGAGGACCAGAAGAATCAGTCACAACATTTTGAACATTGGCTTCAGTGTGTGAGCGACCTTACACCTTACACAGGGATGACAAACAACAGGGGTACAGTATGTTCAAATCCAGAGAGGAAAATTCTTTCAAAGCAAAGTTAAGCAAACAACCAGTGGTGTTCATCATTGTCACATAGAACTAAATGAAAATTAATACATGGGAAATCTCCCACCAAAAGAAGATTTTTTTAAATATATATATTTGGTCTCTGTTTGAGGCTTCATACTCCTGTGCAGCCTAACGACCTTGAAAGCTTTTTTCCCTCTCTCTCTCTCTCTCTCTCTCTCTGTGGTCTATCTAATCATTTTGACTCATACACATTTTTCACATTTCATACATATTTCCATAATTTTCTAAAGCCGAGTGAGAGAGGTTTGAAATGTCACCAGTTTAAACCTTGCTTACACCAAATATTAAATTCAGATAGCACACTCTCTGTGATCAACATCTAACGTAAAACAGGCAGTATGAACATGGCTCTGTGGCTCTGGCATACTGAGAAAATGTGGTATCCTAGTACTAGTGAAACACTGGGATGAGTGCATTAGTGTATTATAGGATTTTTTACTCTCATAACTGTGTTCTGTTATTCTGTCCTGATTTCACTTGAACACTTCTTATATACTGTATTATTGACAGCAATTTAAATGAAAAGTGAACAACCTCCCACGCCCTGTTTTTAATGACAGGCGCCGTCATTGAATATGCATTGTGGCAGACACAGATTACAAGTATGTGCAAAATCTTGTGATCTGTTTTAGATCAAATCCAAAATAGTGAGGCATGGATGATGGATAGATGAAGAAAATCTGAATCACAATTTTTTTCCCCCACATTTTAACAGGAGCCTAGAAATAGTGCAGAATCTTGAAATTGTGAATGTTATAATGTGGTAGGGTTAATGTACTAAAAGCACCCTACTTACACAACATACTCAATGTACTGAACAAACAATTCTGGAAAAGCTCTTACAAACTGAAGAATTTAGGCAAAAACTGGACATTATTTTACAATGCAAAGAAATATATTTTATGCTCTATTTTTATTATTTTCTCAATATGTTAAAATTTCTTTTTGTCTTAAAAAAAGTTTCACTTGTACTGCAATAAGTACAAAACAGACACATACTATACACATTTCCTGCCACATGGAGAACTCACAAATACAATATTAAACATCAATAGGGGATCTTTAAATAACACACCTCTCTTCTGATGTAACTACATCTAATCTAATTTCAGTTTTTATATATATATATAAAGAAAAGCATTTTATTTTGTAAAATTGGATATGGCAAAATGATTTAAGTCATTCAAGCTACATGTGGACAATAAAAACGAGCCACACGTGGGCAAAACATTTAACTCAATGTCATCCTTTAAATACTACTATACAACACTTAGTTCTGACTGTGCGATACATTACTGTGTGACAGTAATACCATTGGGACATTTAACTATACGTATCACTCCGCATCACAGGTGTTCTACAATTGCTATTTACACTAACTGTCGGTCGCAGCCTAGATGAAAGTAGGTCAGTACTGAGGAGAGACAAGCTACCTGCCAAAACCCCACATTCAAAACCAGTCCCGGAAGCACTTTCAGCAAGAAAACACATCTGATAACGTTATGTAATTTTGAACAACACTTTGTCTCCTCAGTAATTGCTTCTAAGTTGTTCTGAATATCATGGTGCTGATATCCAGCAAAACAGCACTGCTGTAAGTCCACTTCTGCTCTAATGTTAGCGTCGACTATTTCTAGTTTCCTTGAGATACAGACAAAAATGTTTTTTCTTTCATCACAATGTTATTCCAACATAAATGTGACATATGGATGTTGTCCAGTGATCCTGTTCTAAGATAACGTTTTATGAAAGACTAGTTGGACAGACTATGTCAGCATATAAGTGAAGAAGGACGGTAAATGTGTAAAAAGCAGTTTCTGTGGTGTGAGGACAAAGACCCTGACCTAACGGACAGGAGGATTCCAGTCGATATGGAGTGATCAGACGGAGTTAATGTGCACTAATGTGTGTGTATATGTGTGAGTGTTGTATCGAGTTTCGCACACTTGGACACCGACAGTCTCCTTGGTCTGCCTCGTTAACTCCAACATGGTCTCTCAGGTTCCACTCTGAAACCATAGCATCAACAGCTAACCTGAAAATCCTTCCATCCTCCTTGACCGCATTGCTCTGTCTCTCAACGTCTGGTCCCCTTGTCTTCAATACCACACCTCTTTCACAAACCACAATCCAAACAGGCTTTTCTTATAACCAAACACTCTTTGCAGTTCTCCTTGTCCAAAACCACAATGAGGCTTCCACTTACTGACAATAGGTTTAAAAAGGATTGCTGTGTATGTGTGTGGTTGATGGAGGAACAGAGCCAAGATGCAAACTACACTGCAGAGAACAATGCGATTAATAAACCATTAAAAAAAACAAATCCAAACTCAGGAAGCAGAAAGAAAGAAGAGAAGGGATTAGCTCCTTGTATAAAATGGGGTTTTAATGAGATTTGTTTTAAACATTCTGTCTGTTGTCCAGACTAAATATCCACAAAACATGTCAGATCACACCAAGCATCAATAACTACAGTACCAGTTTAAAATGACAAGGATAATAATGAACAGCAGAATAATATAAACACTTACAGCATATACTTTTAAAAAACAATCATCAGCCATGATGTAAAAGTGCAGTAGGGTAGTCTAATTAGTTTTTTTTTTTAAACTTCATTCTGTAAGGAATAGTACACTTCATGGTGTGCTGTTACTGGGAAATAATCAAAGCCATGGTGGGATGATATTATCATTATTCCAGAGTGTGTTATTGCTCTTATATAACAGCAATCTGACAATTTTACAACATTAAATGACATAAAAAATGTACTAAGCAATGACACATCATGTGTCTGTTTTTTTTTTTCGTGTCTTTGTCTGGTTGCAGATATTTTTATTGCAGTGAAACATCTGTGAAACACGCTAGTTCCTGTTACCACATTCATTATGTTGCTATTTCCCTTATTTGCCAAAGAATTTGTATTTATTAAACGGTGGCACATCATATTACCTAGCTCCTCTTATAATTACACCTGCTGGTGTTTTTTTTTTATTTTTGTTTTTTAATGAACAATCTGTCTATTTAAGTCCTGGGTTTTCTGTTTACCTGTGTCTTTGCCATTTGTCTAGTGTTGTTGAATGTTAGCACTTTGTTCTTGTTTTTTAGCCTCGTTTGGTTTTGAAGTGCTTATTTTAATCCTTGTTAAAGTGGAGTCTGCACCTGCATCCTCATCTATTCTTTATTTCGACAGAAACCGAGACCAAGAAGAGGATGAAGAGAAAGAGGCCTGGGTTTAATCCACCAGGGCTGCTTCATTTGGTGAGGACATCTGCACCTTTTTATCTTCACCCTGCCCTGCTGAGTACACTGCTTTGACTGGGGCATCATCCCATATTCCTGCCCCTGCATCATCTAACACCTCTGAGAACATCGTCCTGTCTTTCTGAAATGGTCCTGTCCCACCAACGAGAATGTTATCTAGCTTTCCTGCCCTCGTTCCCACTTGCAGCCTTAAGACCTTCACTCTCCTCTGGGTCTTTTGAGGGAAGTCGCTTCCCCTCTCTCTTGCTACATGGTGCACACTGTTTCTCCCACGCACAGTGCTAAGAATTCCCCTCATCTATTCCTCTCAACATTCAACAACAACTTGCGGTGAGCGGCATGTTGGTCATTAATGGCTGGTCACTAATGGCTGAGACACCTTGCAGAAGCTGTGCCTAAGGAGCAGGGTTATATTAGGGAAGCGCCAAGAAGGCACTGGCCAACTTGCTGCATGCCTCTATCTGCACCTGGAGCGTGTTTATTTATATTTATTTTTCTACACAAGATCAAATTTTCCATTTATCTTTGTCTGGCTTCTGTTGTGTTGTTGGATGTTAGCATTTAACTCTAGCTCAACTAGTACCTGTTTCTCAGTCTCATTTGCTTTTGAATGGATTATTTTAATATTCTCTTTAAAGTGGAGTGGAGTAAAGTGGAGTTCATCGCTTCTTCTTAATCAAAGTGCTGGCACTATCGACTTCTTCGAAAATATTAAATTAAAAATGGTCTTCTCAAGAAATCTTATCATATAAGCAATAAAAAGGAAGAAAAATTGTTAATGCAGAAGATTCACTATACAACTATCACTGAGTAAGTTGTTACTGCAGAAATGATAATGTATTAAAATGACCACAAAAAAAAAACACATGGTTAAAAAAAGAGCTCATGTAAAAGAAAATCATTACAACACCTTCTGACCTTCTGACCAATCACAATGGAGACTTTAACAATGCTGTGGTGTAATACATAATAGGAAAACATGCCGAACAATCCTTTTAGCTTTCTAAAAGCAGTAGAAGTAACGCTGGATATAAAGGATATCAGACTCCAGTCTTAAATGGTTACATTACCTTAAAGTACAGCATTTGGCTTTATTTATCAACTTATTATCAGTTATTAATATCAGTTAATTTCCAAAGGCTTTGTGAGATGAATCTGAGTTAGAAGGGAGAGCATAGCGCAGCACTTTAAGACTTGAGTTTGACATCATGTTTATAATAATCAGACTATTTAAATCAGAAGACATACAGTGGAATCCAATTTGACCTTTTGTCCAAAGGAGTTAACATGGTCAAGATCAGAAACACGCTTAAATTTAAATACGGTTCTAGAAATCAATGTGGTCTCAGACTGTTGGACCCCTCTGTATTCACACATGAATGTGCATGTGAAAGTTGACTGGAGGTCCTACCAAGTTTGTACCAAATGGTCACCATTGGCCTCAACGATCCCTAGTTGGACTACAGAGGTTCCTAGATGGATGGATGGATGGACGGATGGTATGCACACCACATACGCCATACTTGCTAGAAATCATAGAAACATCAAAGGTAAACAGGTTAGCCAGTAATACTTGTTAGCTTGTGTTCTATAGAATACATACTGAAATGGTTAAAATAGCACAAGGATAGAGAATGTGAAAGACATAGCATGTGGGGTTCTTAAGGGACAGGTTGACTGTCTTTTTCTTTAATGCCCTGTTTTGCCATCAGTGTCTCAGTCAGATCCAGACTCCTCTGAGCTGGGAGTGCTGGTCGCTTGTTTCTCTTCATCATCCGAGCCCTGGGGAAGGAAAGTCAGGGGGGTATGTCACAAGACACAGAAACAGAAGAAAATTCATCAGAATAAAAAGCTCTTCTCCACCAGTAGATAATGGCACTCATTTGGCCAGAGAGTGATTATGAGTCTTTCAGCCACTGGATGACTCACAGTAGTATAAAATGAAGAATTCAATTTTACAATTCTTGTGTATGTAGTAATCATGATCGATAACATAATTTATTCAGTTACATTTTCAACTTTTTTTTTGTTGTTGTTGTCAAATGACGGCCATTTTCTTGTCTCCATTATAGTAAAAGTAAAAATAACACTTACCGTTACCAAAGTACCTTTTACCAAACTATCTTTTTTTCTAAACTTTACTTTGTTAGGATTGGTATCAAGAGTCAGGATGTGAAATACATTTCAAATTCATACAAAATTGCATTAAAAAAAGTTCAAAAAAAGATCTGGATAAGCACAATGGGGACGACAATCAACAATGTGCACGAAAAATATTGAAATTTGAAACTTCCGCATCATTGCATTCTGTTTTTATTCACAATTTGTACAGTGTCCCATCTTTTTTGGAATTGGGTTTGTATATAAACACATTTAGACATTTAGACATGGTTAAAACGATCGCCTGAAGTTCAAACTAAGCATCAGAATGGTTAAGACAGGTGATTTAAGTGAAATGGTGTTTTTGGTGCCTGATGGGCTGGTCTGGGTATTTCCGAAACTGCTGATCTACTGGGACAATACGCAACTGTCCCTGTGTTTACAGAGATTGGTCTGAAAGAGAGGAAATATCCAGTGAGAGGCAGATCTCTGGGAGAAAACGCCGCACTGATGCCAGAGGTCATGGGTGAATGGCCAGACTGGTTCAAGCTGATAGAAAGGCAATTGTATCTCAAATAATATCTCGTGACAACCAAGGAATGCTGTTGAAGATGCAGCATCCCGGAACACCACATGTCGAACATTAAAGCATATTTCTGCTGTGACATTTGGATTGCATTTTGAGAAGTTGGCATAAACGACATGAAAGCATGAACCCATCCTGCCTTTCATCAGTGATACTCTAAGGAGACTAGAACGGACCAAATGGACCAAAAACTCTAAGAAAAATTTCCAGGATCTATGCCATGAAGAATTAAGGCAGTTCTGAGGGCAAAAGGGTGTCTTACCAAGTATTAGCAAGGTGTATCTAATTAAGTTGCTGGTGATTAGGTGTTTTGTGTGTTGTGTGTGTGTGTGTGTGTGTGTGTGTGTGTGTGTGTGTGTGTGTGTGTGTGTGTGTGTTCCCACCTTGCGCTTGCGGCCCTTTCCGTGATTGGACTCAGACGAACTCTCCTCACTGGAGATGAACTCTGGACTCTTAAAGCTCTCATTCCCAGCTGGCCTGTTCCTCTCTCTCTCCTTTCCTCCACCTAACTTTTTTTTCTTCCTGTCCTCATTCTTTCCTCCTTTCTTTCTTGCCCTACATGAAGATAAAGATCAAAGAATATACAGTAAATGAGACATGAGCTATGGTTATTTCCCCACTGCGAGTCATTACAGCTCTTATAAGATACCACAGTGCCTTGTCCATTAAATCCACATTGGCCCGATCAAAGATATGTTTTACAGCACATGAACAATAGCATACTCATCCATAATTGATTGCATTTATACAGTATGATTCAGGGAAACAATGTTTATTTTGCCCTCTATGGTCCATGAAAACTGCAAAGAAAGTTTAAGTGAACAGATTATGTAAAATACTTTTTTGAGGTGCCGCCGCTGCTTTCCCTGTACTCTCTCATCGCTCGCTCGTATTCTTTTTTTGCTTCCTCTGCTTTGCTTTCCCACTCCTGTCAAAAAGAGAAAATGGCAAAACTTTAAAAAAAAAAAAAAGCAAATAGAATTTAAATGAAATAACTGTATATCCATGCTGACTTCCTACAGACAGCAGAGAATTAAAAAAAATACTAGTGAAATTCCAGCACCAGAACAGTTTAAGGACCAAAAACACGCAGATTTCATATCACTGACTGTTTATTACAATAACAACTACTTTTCTAAGTTGCTCTTGACATGTTACAAGTATTCAATTGGTTGTGAAGATCCAAGAAAATCATAAACAGAGTACAATGATGCTGAGTGAGCTGTCACGTCGCTTTTCAGCCAACTTACTCAGGACCTTTTTCTTTTTAGCAAATCACACCATGGACATTGTTCTTAATTTCAATAGCCAGGTGCTGTCTACATCAATTTCCAACCAAATCAAGTTCAATTTACATTTACCAGACATATTTACAGGGTGAGCAGTGTTATTGAAGTGCTGTGAAAATATAAAGAGTATGATGACATTTCCATTTGATGCACTTTTAAGCAATTAATTGTGTGTGTGTGTTTGTGAGCAGTTAGCACTGTCACCTTGTACCTCCCTGGTACAGGTTCGATTTCTGCCTCTGTGCACATGTTTTTGTACAAGTTTGCATGTTCTCCCTGTGCTTGGTTGGTTCCCTCTGAATATTGGCGTACCCAAATTACCTATAGTGTGTGAATGTGTGAGTGTGTGTATGTGTGTGTGCCCTGCGATGGACTGGCACCCTGTCCAGGGTGTACCCCGCCTCATTCCCTGAGCGTTATGGGATAGGCTCCAGGTCCCCCACAACCCTGAATACAGGATAAAGTAGTATAAACGATGTGTGAGGTTGAGTGTGTGTCTGTTCTGTAGACCGGCTTTAACAGTGTTGGGGCTGAGAGCAGCTTTGCGCAGTGTCTTGTATTGGACTACTGCCTCCAGTGGCGTCACTCTGGTATTACACTCTAGCCTAAAATGAATATTCTCACTCACTCGTCGTCTATACCACTTTATCCTGTATACAGGGTTGCAGGGGGCCTTTAGCCTATCCAAGGATACTTAATTGAACCTGGACCCTGGAGGTGCAAGGTGACGGTGCTAACCAATAAGCCACCGTGCCGCAAATTAGCGTTCTTATATTATAAAATATTTCTGTTGGGGGTCAATTAAATGACATTAATATAAACTAGGAAAAATGCAGAGCACTGTTATTGATGTGTTGTGAAAATATAAACATGATAACATTTTCACTACTTTTAAACGTACTTTTAAACATTTTCACACAAAAAACATGGATTTTCCATAAGTTGCAATATTTAAATTTAAATCAAGCTCACATTAAGTAATTTAAGCATCTTATTTGAACCCTATAATAGTATTTAAAAAGTTTACGTTTCAAACATTTTGGGGTTACAACACGAAACCTTGAGAAGCATGTAGCAGGGGATAAAAGGCATAGATCACCTCTTTCCTGTCTTTGCTCAGCTGCTTCCACATCTCACCGGCCTTCTTTAAAATCTCAGTGACTGAGATTCCAGGGTTTTCTGCCTTAATGCGATCTCTGCTGGAGTTTAACCACAGCATATAGGCACTCATTGGCCTCTTGGGGGCGCTGCTGTCCTTCGCCTTCTTCTGTACATGCCCATGAAACATACAGAAAATTCAACACAACACAAATTAAAACAATTTGCTACTAAGATTGTTATTAAACTCCGTCAGCATGTACTTTCTCTAGCACTGGTAGAGAAAATCTTTAAAACTAGATTTCAAAATCAGACTACAAGATACACTATATGGACAAATGTATTTGACCAAACCTGCAATGACATTGTATCCACATATACTGTACTTCAGTATGAGTCAGCTACAGTATAACAGCGTCCAACCTTCTTCGAAGGCTGTCTGCTAGATTTTGAAGTGTTTCAGTGGAAATTTGTGCTCATTCATTCTGTAGCGCATTCATGAGGTTGAGCACTGATGTCTGGCTCGCGATCTCAGTCCAGTTCATCCCTAAGGTGCTCGATGGGGTTGAGGTCAGGGTTCTGTGCGGGTCAGTCAAGTTCATCCACAACGAACTCATCAAATCATGTCTTTATAGTCCTTGCTTTGGAATAGAAAATGGCCAAACTGTTGCCACGAAGCTGGAAGCATAGGATTGTCCAAGATGTCTTGGTATGCCTGAACATTAAGATCGCCCTTCACTGACGATAAGGGGCCTGATTGAAACACCTGAATTCAATTATTAACAGGTTTGGCCAAATACGTTTATCCATATACTGTAACAACTTTGTATGAAATTCCCAGTATTTTATTTCTACCATTTTTATATGGAAGCATTATAGTAAATGAGGGCTTAACTGCAATGTTTATAGTTTTCTTTCTGATATTCAAAGTCACCCGAAATATATAATAAATTAAAACTAAATATTTGATCTAATAACTAATTGGATATTGGATAACACATTTGTAGCCTTAACTGGATAACATAATGGCTACAAATAAAAATGGCTTTTTAATTAAAAAAAACATGAAAGCATATTTTAAACTTTATCAAGAAAATTTTAATATGCAAACTCCAATCTTTACACAATAACTTCATACACAGAACGACCCAAACATCTTGGCATTAAAAATAATATATAAATAAAAAAAATTCAAAATGTATGAAGTCTGCAAAAATAATGCAATTTGTCTTTGTTACACAGTTACCTAATAGCAGATTAATTCCTCCTAAATTCTTTCTATTGTTTAAATATACAAAATGATATTAACCATCTGCATTCACCTCTTTTTTGTGTTTTCCCTCCTTTACAGTTTTGGCCTTCTTGACTGGTTTCTTCTTTCTGTCTTCTTCACTGTTTGCATCTTCAGCACTACTTTCACTAGCCGAGGCTTTACTGTCATACCTAATGCACACACATTCACACACATCACAAGACATTCATTCACGACATACACAACGTACATATTTTCTACTTTACTGCACATTACTGTTACCACAATGATATGAATTAGTCAAGTAGAGGAACAGAGATTTTATTCAAAACCACATACTCTTCTGCAACATCGTCATCTTCATCTCCAGGGTTAAATGACTCATCTGTGATTAGAAAGAAAGTCATCGTGTTGACCTGTACAATCGTATATGTTTCGCTGCTCTTATTGTCAGCTTTCACTCACCACTGCCAGCATCTGAATCATCACTGTCGTTGGCCTCCTCACGGATCTTCCCTTCCTGCTTCATACGCTCCAGGTAAGCATCATGTTGATCATCATCTGAATCACTGTACATGTCATCTCTGACCTTCATAGCCTGCCATCAAGGGAATAAAAGCAATTACATCATAACTATACTGTAAACACACACACACACACACACACACACACACTATGGAACAAATTCTCAAGGTTAGTCATTTGCTCAAGGTTAGTTATTGTCACACAAAAAGTCTCATACAAATTTTACTACAGCTATGTTTATTAATAAATACTTTTTAATTTTAACATTTTTTTATTTTTCCCACAACCATTTCCAAACCCTCAAGCGTATGGTTGTGGTCATAATACACATCACACTAACACAAACTGGCCAGTACAGATTCCTTGATGCCTTGATATACAGTATGCATAAATGCTTTCACTGCAAAATGAGATAAATCCATTCTGGCAGGTTTGAGAACAATGTTAAATGTCAAAAGGAAAAATTTTCAACTATATCATTATCAAATATATTATATGTGGTTTGTATCATTTTGTAAAGCCCTATAAATCCACTTTCCATAGTTTTGTCAAAATCTATACACCATCCTGCTATTTTTGTCTGTGGCAATGTAAATATGTAAGTTTGTATCAATGCTATGCTTATTGAGTTTTAATAAAACATATAGAAAACTGCTAATTTTGTTTTTGCACTGAGTTATACTGGCAGGAACAAGGAAAAAGGTTTTGAGTTTTGTTGCACAGGGATTGACGGATGCAGGCACGGCATAACTGCAGATGTTAAAACTATACTTAAATTTAATAAACAAAAACAAATCAAACCAAAACCCAAAATTATCCAGGCAATGATACAAAACTAAATGAAATACAGGATGACATGATGACATGTACAACAGATGCAAGACCAAGACTAAACCCAGGACAAGACTATTTATAACAAAACTAATCAACAGAAACAAGACTCAGGTGAGCACAAAGACAATACTATAGTGCCATGCATACTAGGAAATGAAGTTTGGAAACACGTCAATGTAAAAGTCCGACAATGAACATGAAACCATGGGCGGAAGGTGCTCTCCAGGGGTTATCTCTGACAGATTGTTAATGATCCCGAGATACATTAAAAACAATACAAAACAGTCAATTAACAATGAATCATCAGCCTTCCTCTCTACTGTTTAGATAGTGGACGACAGCCCCTTATCACAAATGAGTATGACTGCTAGGGAAACTGTAAATGACAAATAAATAAAATTTGAATTTGAATTTAAATGACTACAGTTACTAACATTCTCCAAAACTTCCGTTGAGCAAATTGAACTTCATGTCCTTCACTATTGAGTTTTGGCAAAAACAAGTTCAAAGCTCCTAAAAGAAGGCTATACAGTGGAACATTGGATTGCAAGTAACTTGGACTACGAGTGTTTTGCAAGAAGAGTAAGGTCTTGACATACGAGTAGCACGCATTGCGCTTTGTCTGCCGAGTGTCACGGTGTTCTTCTCTCTTTACACAATTTTTTGTGCCTGTGGTAAATAATTGCCAAATTGACAGGAAAAGTCCAAAAAATTGCATTTATTGCATTTTGCTGTGAATCTATTTCAAATGACCACGGAATCTATAGTATAAATCTGAACTTTTTGGATGTATTGAACACAACCATTGCATCCCACCGATATTTCGAACAAGACCATGCAAATAATGCACCATAGCTCTTTACATAACACTGAAGGGCATCTGCAGGTATGATCAATGAGCTTAAATATACATATCCTTGTATAGTGTTAATGTGATTCATATAGAAGACAGAGTATCTTCCCACCCAAAGAATATGGGCTTTTAAATGATAAGTCAAATGCTTTAAAGCCAATTGGGAAGCCAGTTCAAATGTTGTTGAAAACCAGATTTGCAGTAGGGATACAGAATATCTTACATAGTTAAAACAAAATTGTGTAGAATTCTGGACAAAGTAATATTTCGATTTAAATCTATGTTGGTAGAGCATCGCTGAAGGTAATTCAAGTAACATTACAGTAAATTACTCACCTAAAAAAATTTTGTTTCTATGGTAACAACTCATTCACAAGAACATATATGGCAGATGCTCCATATGTTTACACAGACTTGTAGCTTTTGCCAGAATTTCTGTTTTCTCTCATTCCAGAAAATCTTTTGGTATGCTAGTTCAACAGCAAGAGCTAACATTCGTTACATTACATTTTATTGTGCCCCCTACAGACCCCTGCATCACCCTAGTGACCTTTACCTGGCAAATGTTTCCTAAACAGAATTTTGCAGCTTAAAATTTAAGACCATGAAAACCTGAACTGAAATCATGAAAATGTAACACTATTCAGTATTAAGTCTGTCATTTGGAAACATCTTGCTGTTATTTACACTCATAAATGATCACAGAGCAAACATTTCATTACAACCACAAGGCTCAAATCGCAAGGCTTATACCAACCTTTTTCTACAGGAACACAAACACACACACAGCACAAAGACACAGAGGAGAATGAATTCACCTACTGAGGACAAGAAACATACCATATGTGGGGTTCACATTCTGATGATTGATGATATACAGTACAGTATGATGCTTATCAGTCATATGCTTGACTTTGGATTACCTACCTCTTTGAAGCCTCTGTTCTTGATGCTCAGTTTCTTAGCATTAACAAAGTCAAACAACTTTCCATACTCTTCTCTAAAGGAAGGAATAAAGAAGAGGAGAGCAATCATTTGAGTTGTCTGTGCTTGAGTTAAAGCAGTGTTAAAGTTACAGTCTTGGACTTTGTATAAATTGTAAAAAATAGTGAGTGAATAATGAGTCTGCTCAAGGCTCTTGTAGTGTGTGTTTAATTTTAATTTTTTTTGGAGGGTCTTGTGGTATTCAAGCGTGCCTGGTGATAATTACTCATTCATATTATTGTAATATTACACATTAGTTTTAATATTACTATTTTAATGTAATGAATATCAATTTAAAATAGATTGTAAACAATGTAACCACTGACAAATAGAATATACTCAAAGTGTTTGAGGAAATTTGTTGCTTCAAACCATTTGCCAATTTGCAGGTAACTGAATACATTTACAGTAAGTAGAACTGATTAAAGTAATAACTACTTAAAGTTAGGGTTACACATATCCAAAGTACAAATATACAAACTTGCTAGGTAGCATGGTGAGCCATTGTATACTAAACATACAGTAGCATCCCATAGCAGACAGGGTTTGGAGACATAATGGCAGCTCAGCATTGTTGGAGCTTGAACCCCTAACCTACTGATTACTACCCCAGCACCTTAACCCTTGAGCCAACACTCTTTCCCTATTCCTGTTGTTTTTAGTTTTCACCATCAATCTTATATCTCATACATGGGAAGATGAGCAACTGTGTTTGTATTGTCCAGCAAACAAGGCTTTAAGTTAACCAATGAGAATTCGAATCAGGGGCAGGTAATTGCAATAATTCTGAAAACACTTTTTATCAGCAGATTATGATTTCTTTGTTTATTTTATCAGTTATTTGGCTCTGCCAACACATAGCCGACACAGGGGCCTTCACTGATGTCAGCACCAGCAGGGTCTGGATTTCATAGCAGTGCTAGCAACAGCTGCTGAAACAGCCAAAGCAAGGCCTCTGGCTTTCTTCCTTGTTCTGGACCTCATCAAACACAGCCGACGAACTGCTTGTCAAAATCCTAAGCATATTTTTGCTAAAATCATACACATTGTTTTAAATAAATGTGTGATCACACAAATATGATGTGTCAGTCAGATAAAAGTCACTTGTAATTATGAATGTAAACTGTCAAGAAGTGATCTGACCACATATTGGACCATGTGGCTTTTAATGTGAATGTAGCCTTACAGTCTATATCAGCACTCATGGAATGCCTCTTGTCCAATCAAACTGCTTGGTAGAAGCTTAATGTTGTATAATGGATAATCTTATAATACGTACACTAAGAACTAAGGTTGGTTAAATAATACAATAAAACTTAATGAATACTGAAAAGCATTTTTTTTTATTAATGCACTTTTTATGGATGTCACTTTTTAAGGTGGAGAAGGTTTAAATTAAGTATTTCAATAGTCAATATTTTAACCAAGTGCCAGCTGCTGCAACGATACTCATACTTCTTGCGTCAAAAAGTATTTGTTCAGTAAATAAACTCTAAACCTAGACATTTTTTTCTCTGGCTTGGTTTCTTCTACCCATAAAAATTCATCTTTTAAAAACACACATTTCAGTAATTGTGATCATGGGAAATAGCTTTTTACCTCTCAATGCTGCTGAAGGTGTACTGATTGCCTTGTTTGGTCTCAATTTCGAAGTCGAAGGAGCGTGTGGTGGTGGTGCCTCTGGCAAAGTTCACACAAGCGATTTCCTCAAAGCGCAGGTGCACCGGGGGCTTGTGAACATAGATGAAGCCTCTCTCCAGAGGATAGAGCAGACCTGAGCTGGCCTTATAGGAGCAAGTGATGCACTGAGCACCAGAGTGACTGCACAGAGACAGAAAGAAAAAAAGTGTGCAAAAACTATAAGGCTATATGAATAACTATTTAATGCAGTAGCACTACATGTAATGTCTATAGTTTTGTTCTAGAAATGTAGAAAATAATAAAAAGTAAGAAAAAAAAACCTTGAATAAGTACTGTAGGTGTGTCCGAATTTATGACTGTTACTGTACATGTGTCTGTGTTACCCTTGGAAGTTTCCAGGCACCGTGATCTTCCTGTTGACTAGAGCCTTCATAACCCTGCTGACCATCTCATATAGGGAGCCAGACATGTTCTTATTCAGCTTTCCCTCAAACCGCCTCTCTACCTCTTCTCTGCAATAGACAGGAAAGTCACCGCAAGAGCATTTACGACTGCATGCAAAATTAATTCATTCTTTATGGAGCTACTCTATTTAATCCATCTTCTACGTTCATGTCTTGGTCCTCTTTCAATCATGTTCTAACTTAACATGTCTCTTAGAAACCACTTTCAGGTTTTAAAGTTTTTCATCTTACTCTTTCCTCCAACTCTCCAACTCTCAGTCACTCACTCGCTCATGTTGAGGGTGAGGTTGATGTCTTCGTCCTTGGAAAACAGCAGGATGAGAAAGTGGTAGCGGGTTTGTCCCTGTTTAATGGGGGGATCCAGACTGATCTATTAAAGCAGAGATAAGAAAAACAGTGAAAAAACATATAAAGATGAAGCACTGCTTGAATTGCCCTTCATCCATTACTCTTCTACTTCTAGCAAACGACAGGTGTACATCTGAGGTTTTTATATGCAAATTCGCAGACACCGTTTGGTATGAACCTTTTGATGTTTATAGCTTTAAGTGATGCAGCAGCATTACTGTTTGTTGGAGCGTAGTGAAACACTGTAGAAGTATTTTATCTATGCCATGCTCTCCTACTAACATTTACGTCACAGTGGCCATGTGAAAGGAGTTATATAATGCACAGTTTGCATTATATTTTCTATCATAATATTAGAGGCATTAACATTATAACCACTTATGGTTTGCTGTCCCCTTGCACCACTGGGGCCACTCTGGAACAGAGAACATTTGCAGTGGATCCTTTGGGTGCTGTAGGTTTGTGAGGTGGAGCCTCTGTGGATCGGATTTGTTTGTCTTGCACTTCCCATGGGTGCTCATTTGGATTGTGGTATGGGGAATTTGGAGAGCCTTGGGCTCGTTGCCTGCCTAGTTCACAGCGGGCTGCGGTGCTCTTTTTGTTGTGGCCAGCAATTCCTTTTTTGCCGATTCGTGCTGAATTGGCTTTTCTGTGGGATCAGACTGGGCGGGGCTGGCCTTTGGTCCCTGTAAGCATGACTGAGAATTGGGTGCCCATTATCCTTTTACCAGTTTCCAGTATATTATTGATAATTAATGTTAATATGTTAACATTATAGTTGATCAGTGTATATGCAGCATTTACACCGCAAAGAAAACAAACATTGTGAAATGTTGATCAATGGCTGATCAAAAATGTGGGTTTTTGTAGTTTTTTTTTTTTTGTGCAAATTTTACAGTTTTTAAAGAAATTGCACAATATGTCTTTTTTATTTCAAATAGTGTTCGTGATTTTGATCCCCCCAGTATCTAAGTATTCAGGTCTATCTATCTATCTATCTATCTATCTATCTATCTATCTATCTATCTATCTATCTATCTATCTACAGTATTAAAGGAGTTTACAGTTAAAGTCATTCCTGCATCTGCCTTGCCTGGCACGAGAGCACAGGAGCACATGAGACAGTACAGTAGGGTTGTGTTCAATACAGAGAGCACTCGTGAATATATATCAGCGTATCATCCTGTCGTATGTTTTCCTTGGAAGCTTTTGAAACCCAGCCAGAGCTTTGCTGATTAACGCATATGACGTAGCTTTGCTGGCTAGCTAGCCAAGGTAAGGCAACATAAGTTAAGGACATTTTCTCACTCCCTGCATGTCCAAGCCATGGCTCCTCTACATCAGATACCTCAGATCCAGAGATTGAGTCGACCAGTGAAACTTCCCAGGTATTATTCCAGCCGGACTCAGTCATCATTACCAGATAATGCTAGCAAAGCACAGCTAACTAAGTTTCTTGTACCCACAGCTCCAGTTCACCTGGCTATTAAAACGGTTAAATTTGGCGCCTAAATATTTTTGGGTTCTGGGTTCTGAATACTTCTAATGATTTATGCTTGTCTGGAAATTCTAAAAATACATGTCTTTTCCAATTCCAGTTCCATTCTATAGCCATTTGCTGCAGGATCCGATATCTGATATGTTTTCTCCAATATCCGTTTTGGCTGGTACTGGCCTGATACTGATATCGACACTGGGGGTTGGATTCATGCCATCGTTACCTCTGTATTTTTATTACTTTAATCACTGTCTACATTCTTCTTCAGATATGAGTATAGAGCTAACTGGAACAAATAAGCTAGCCGGGTTAATCACTCATTCACGTTATAGGAAAAATTATATATATAATAATAATTTAAAAAAATGTTGACACATTGCATTGTAACAGACTTTAAACAGACTTTTGTTTCTGGTGATGCGTCAACAAAAAAACAAAACAAGCAAATGTGTACTTTTCTAAAAAAAAAATGCAGAAACTGATTCGCGTTTTAAGTCTGTTATACTGAAAGCCACTTGAGGAGTTTTCTCTCACTATGTATGTATAATATGCTGTTCATACAGTATATACAGTATAAGGTGTGCTAAAGTGAAACTTTTTAAAAGGTAAAATTTTTTATATTTACAAATTAAAAAAAAAAAATTTGTATCTTAAAATCTTAAATAGCCTTCAATGAGTTGAAAACTTTTTTCCCTCTTTATCATCAAGTACCAAGTAAAAACATTTTCCTTTTAAAAAGGTGTATCATAAATGAGATCAGAAGAGACTTTGAGACCCTTCACTCACCACAAAGAACATCTGTCTCTGGTCTTTGTGGGGGAGCAAGAAGAGGCGCAGCACTGTGGTGTACGGGATCTTGTAATCAAACGTCTTACCGTGCAGATGCAAGAAGGTGGGGTAGATACGAATGTCATACCTGCCCGAAAAGAAAATTTTTACCAGCACGATCTTTATTTTAATCTTAACACTTTACTTGAAACTGAATGTCTAATTTCATAACTGTGAAACATCCGTCATAAAAAAATGACCAAAATGCAGCATGATGTTAATGTTTGTGATTGCGTATGTATTGCATACAGTGTGTGTACCTTCCCCTGGGTGTGAGGCACTGCAGCTCTCTGAAAATACACACAGCGTCTCCGGTAGCCTGGATCACATCTGCCTTAGAAAGAACATTCTGTGCAAATGCCTATAACGACAGCACAGTAAAAAAAAAATGTATGTTAATGTTCAACGTACAGTATCAGAGTATTTACATGCTTAAAATAATCCTAAGCATTTTGGGTTTTTTTTGCTTTTAACATATACTATTTTATGTATTTTATGCTGTTTTTTTTAAAATGAAAATCCTGTCAGGATAGTTTTACTTTTAGGATATAATACCAGTCTTAGTTTAGTTAGTGATCTATAGAATACAACTCCACTTCAGTAAAACATGTATGTGTGAACTGTAAGCTGCAGAAGCTGTAGGAAGCACACAATGTTTACACTTGCTGTGTGTCGGAGTCATGTGTGTGCAAGCGGTGTCATATTTCCATGTTCAAACCTCTAGATATTTAAGCATTATAGCTAGAAGATAACCTCATGTTTAGAGAATTTAATGCAGATACATTTACAATAAGAGCTGCTTAGATGGCAGATAAGACAGAAAGACTCCATTAAAAAGACACTCTGCTTTCCTTATTGATTTTTTTCACCTTCTATGATTTTAGCATATACATGAAATATGTCATATAAAATCATTTTAGAACTTGGTATGGTATAAAATAAGACCTAGACTAAGTTATATTTTGTTTCGAAATTTGCAGCATTTGCACAAAACTATAAGTATTGCAGCGGATTCGTATATACAAACTAGTGTTGAACAATTAATTGCTTAGAAATTGAAATGGGAGCATGAATACGATTATCTAATTTTAAAAAGGTGCAGGTAATGCATGCATACTCCATAATTCTCATGGAATTTTGCTGAAATATACTGAACATGACTTATGAACTCAGAGTCTCATGCTAAAATTCTCTCATGCTAAAATCAAAAGCCTCATTTATCAGTGCATTTTTGTTTTGTGGTTCTTAAATATTAATATAATATAAATATTCATAATCATGCTGAATAAGAAACCGTCAAAAAGACAAGAAAATCACAGATGCTGTTACATGTGAAAGATGGATTTCAGAAGCTAATAAACACATGAAACATATAAGAAATACATTCATTAGCCTTCATGCAACTAATTTTAGTCCTATTATTTGCTTTTAATCAATATAAATAACTTTGAATATTACATTGTACATTTATAATCGCAATGTAAAATTTTCAGAAAATCCTGCAACCCTAAAGGAAAGATTCAAAGTGTGTCAAAATCACATGATTACCATCTTTCAAACTGCTGTACTAATTGAAATTGAAAAGTGTTTGGTGCCAGTTTACAACTATAGAATCTTAGAATCTCTAACTGTTCCCATGTGTCTCTTTTTCCAGCCGTTTCACCCTCAAATATTAGAATAATCCCTAATCATGTGACTTTTTTAAGTTTTGTTATCCAAATTGTTTAAACTAAATAAAAAATGTAATCATAAATAAAAAAATCTGCCATTATAATAATTATAAATTCACACTGTGCTATTGTAAGGTAGGACATAAGGTCAATAAATCTTTAATTATTGCACTTTCTATGACATCCACTGTCTCATATTTCACACACAATATTTTAAGAATGTATTGTTTTAGACTACAGTGTAAAAAAATAAATATATTGTTTCCAAACATTTAAGGCCTAGTGTCTACTCATTGTAATAATTTATCAATCATTTATTCAGCATATTAATAGTTTCCTACTATAATTACCTTTGATTCTAGATGTAACAGAAGCTAGATATTTTTTATAACGCACAGTGAAAGCAGTACACTATTTTGTGTACTATTTCTCCATTTTGTGGAAAAGTTTGCCATCTATTGGTCATAGTAAGAAAGTATATAGGAATACATTTTTAGTTGCATTTTTGTATTTTCAATACGATGCATGCTTCAGCAATCAGCAATATTGCAATAAATAAAACCACACCGCCGTTTGGGAACAAAATTGTTCCCAACACACACACCGACACACACTGTCTCACCTCTACGGGGTCTGCTCCCTCGTCTCCTGTAGTGGGCGGAACGTAAAAACGCACCTCCATGAGTGACACCTCGGTATCATCGTTCTGATGAAACTCTAAAGTGACTTCGTTTTTTCCAGTGGTACACTGGGATACACTGGAGAGAGGGATCTCAAACACAGGAGTGTCACTTACTTCAAACGACAGCAATGGGCCTAAATACAACACACACACATGCACACACAGATAGACAGAGATAAAGAATGAGACACAATAGGGCATGCTTTTATAGGAAAATAACAAGCAGCAAAGTAAATTGCAGTCTGGCATGAAATGGATTATTTCCCATTAACATTGTGTCAAAAAATGAATCCAAACACTTTGTGAGTGATCGGGATCAAGAATTCTACAATGTTGACATACAACACTTACATTTTGCACTTTTTGCAGAAGAAAAACAAACCTGGTTCCTGTTTTCAAGTAATATGAAAAAAAAAAAACTTTTGATGAAACAATAAGAAGCTTTTCTGACCATTGAACTTAGCAGTGCCCCAGTTCCAGCCTTTCACACACATGTCTTTCTCAGTCAGTTCCACTTTGTAATTATCCTTGAAATATTCTGAGATTTTTTCAAAGTCCTGGAGCAACCAAAGAGACAGAAATGTAAAATTAAGCTCATACACAGTTTCTGATTCTTTCTGCTAAAGAAATAACCTGCAGACTTACAGTATCTTTGAAGCCATCGTATTTAAAGATGTGTCCGGTGCTGGTCGTGAGTTTGATGCCGTAACCCAGGCAGACTCTCCTCCACTGGGCCTGACTGAGCTCTGAGACAGGGATACTGTCCACCTTGCCTGTCTTACTGCTTTTATACACCACCATCTGCTTGCTGAATCGCAGACGCCCATCGTTCTGCAATGATACAAAAATGGAAAGACATACATGACGAAGAATCAATGAGTTTAAGTCGATACAGGTTTACCATGTAGACTTTTTTGAAGTAAGTAAATAAGAAATTTACAATGATTATTTTTAGATGAAACAAACCTTGCCTTGTTACATTATTATATATTTTCACTGCAGGTTGAAAAAACACATCTGACTAATACTCTAATGTCATACTTATACCTGTCATTAGTTAATTACATCCATCCAGCTAAACTAAAAAAATTGTGAGGAAGAATTTGCATCAAAATAATTACCTATGTAGGCTATTGTAGTTAATCCAAACCTCAATGCTATTTCGTAACATTTTACAAAAGGAGAATAATATTTAAGGAATAAGATACCCAGGTGCATGCTGTTATTGCCAAATACAACCACAGTGGGATACACAAACCAAAGTAAACATTATCGTCCTGATTATTTTCCCACACAGAAACTGCTTATTACATTGACTGAAAGTGTTCATTTATTCAATTACGGCATATTATGTAGTCCTGTGAAAGTCTTTAGCCGCCCGTATTTGATATCTTGCTTCCAAAAAGCAAGACTTTCTTGTATTTTTTTTCCTCAGTTATTGTTTTCTCATTTTTTCAGTCTTGAGAAATAGTTCTCTAGGCTTCCTGAAGTCTTGTGTTTGGCAAGTTTGGAACAGATGAGAGGGGAAATGAGGTTGCTGCTACATAAACAACCAATTTTTTTATTCTTCAATCTACATCATTTCGTTTTATTTAATATGATAAAATGAGGGTTGGCTCAAGACTATCATTCAAATTATATCAGCTAAACAGCAATTCCTTCAACCGCCTCACTTCTCTATCTTGAAGTTAATAAAAAAACAAACAAACAAAGTTAAAACTGCACCTCTGACTGAAACTGGAGACTCCTTCCTAAATAAACAACTTCTTACATTAGAAAAACAACGATACATGATTCTATAAAGCTGCTTTGTGACAATAACCATTGTTAAAAGCATTACATAAATAAAACTTTTTTTTTTATGTAAAAAACGGCTTTTTAAAAAGTGGTTTATGTACAGTACAACAACGGCCGTACATCCCTTCTTAAGGTTTTATACATTTATATATTTATATACTATACAAGTTACATTTTATTTCACCCATCTCATCAAGACACATTTGGCTAATTATACATAGACCTTGAAAACCATTATACAGTAAGAACATTTACTCACCCAGGAACCCTTGACCTCCTGATAAATGTCACTAAACTCCAGAATGTCAGTCATGGCAGCAACTTTGCAATCACGTCCCAGCAGTGATCACAATCTGAATCAGTGGGAGGAAAGTAGTCACATCGATGCATGTTAAAAAAAAAAACAAAAAAAACATAATGATAATAATAATTCTTTGAAGAGAAATATCTTCATACAAGTTGAAGAAAGTGTATAGTGATTTTGGATTGGTAAAATCAGCTTAGACTCAGGAGCATGTGGGGAAACTGTCTGAGCAATACTTTGATACAAAGCAGATCTTCAGACAAGATAAGACATAAATATAGGAAACATTATATCTATGTGACAGGAGTGATGATACATTGTGTCGTTTTGCTCTGTGCAGAAACTGAGAATGTGAAGTTTGAATGGATGCCCAAGGTGCAGGAGATCAGCTCAGCATTGCTCTCTCAGTGATCTCGCCCCATATGCGACTGCCTATATATAGTCTAACAGTCCACAGCATCGAACAGTGACACCACACGCGAGCTAGATGAATACTGTACTGTATGCGGAGCGCAGCGCAGCTAGTGCTAACGGTTTAGGATACAGCTAGCTTCATTTAGGCATTTCAGTGGGGCAAACCATGTTAGCTTTTCTTTTCATAACGCAGGGACACATCGACATCTACCTGCACGTTAATTATTAACAGGCGCAATCATCTAGCGAGATAATGTTATCAGCATTACTGTTTCTTCGGGAGCGAGCAAAAAAAAACAGCAGTAGACCTGTTCTCTAGGGCTGGGAGTCGGTTCATCGCTTTCAGGCATCGGGATTCACAAGTCGAGTATAATGCTGTACCTCGATTCTTTTGATTTTTCGATTCTATAATGTGAACTGTTTAAGAGTGGACAGGTATTTGTGGGGGTTTTTTGTCCCTGGATTAGAAGCTGGAAATTTTAACAGACTTAACAGGAATCGAAAATGTCTACCACATCTTCATTTGCTCCCAGTCTCCTACATGTCCTCCTTCACCACATCCATAAACCTCCTCTTGGGCCTTCCTCTTCTACTCCATCCTGGCAGTTCGACATATAACATTCTCATCCCGATATATTCCACATCCCTCCTCTGCACATGTCCAACCATATTAATTTGACCTCTCTAACTTTGTCCACAAACAGTCCTAGCTGTACTGTCTGTCAGTGGCAAACACAAATTAATGTTAAACCAAATTAGAAAACCTATTTTGCGGTTTGTTTGGGGTTCTAGTGGAGAGATTTTCTTAAATGCCAAAAAACATAAATGTCACAGCAAAGTAGTACTTTACTAAGAGAAAGCTCCAAAAAAATATAAAAAGGTAACTTTTGGGACTGAAATCTGACGCTTCATCCATTTGAAGCAACCAGAGGTGTGTCCCTTTGCTAGACAGCTGAGTTTTTCCTCTTAGGTTTGATAGGTCTGTTTTTTTATAATAGATATTTAAACATATATGAGAGATATAAATAAATTCCCAGTTTCTGCTATACTTATAGAAACAGAAGGCTGAGATTTGTAATGTAATGAATCGACTCAACATGTTGAATTAGAATCGGAGTCGATTCCAAATTAAGCAGCAAAAAATCAACGGCGTGTGGAGACGTATGCGTCATCGCGTATGCAAATGAAACGTCATGACGCAGTTCTTATACTCTCTTCCTTGTTTTGTAAACGAACAGACCACATAGTTAAACCCCCAGCGTACAGCCGATCTCCACCGACAGAATTAAACCATTTGCAGTTACTTTTTATGATAAACGTACAGGTAGGTCATACAGACGTTTTTACTTTAAGTGTGTGTGCAAGTACAAGGCAAGAACAATTGTTTTTGTTATCGGCAAATACAGCAAAGCTTAGCTCAACCAACAAAAGCTGTCCCAGCTGTCCTGTCTTTCATTAAAACCCACTAACAGACCACTACGCTGTAGAATGTGCAGTGTTTATTTGAATGAATTTGAAGTTTTTTTTTAAACTTTAGATTAGATTTATTGAGGTAAAATGGCAAAATATAATTGCAATGTTATAATTAGTCAAAAGTAATATCCATGATTAATACCATCTCCGAATCTTGCTCTATAGCAACATGACAGCCAAACGTGGCCTCATCACAGATACATTCAAGGTACTAAAGAAAGCAAAGAGAAGTGACAGAAGAGATAAGAAACCTCCATCACCTCCAGCTACAGGTCAGCCTGTGTGTGTGTGTGTGTGTGTGTGTGTGCATAGTATTTGTGTATGTTCATAGAAATGGGCAAAAACAACCAGTTTAGTTTTAATATGAGGTTAATAGTTATGTTATAACCCTGTTATACCTCTTTAGATGTAGAACCTCCTCAGATCAGTGAGCGAGAGAATGATCTACAGGACCTGAAGAAGTTTGACTTGGACTGGCAGTTCGGCCCATGTACAGGTGACTAAGGGCATGTTTTACATGCACACTTATTTTGGGCCCCAAGGCTTTACTTCAATATTGTAGCATGTTAAGTGTAAAAGGTGGTGTTTTTCCTTTTATTGTGTCGTAGGAATCACTATCTGTCACCTCACACTGGTGTCTGTCATCGTCACACATTTTTCTCAAAAAAACATTTGTGGAAATTGGACCAAACCTTCAAATAACCTTTATTAGGTAGCATAGATGTGCAATAACTACTTCATTATCTAATAACATAATTTTCCCCCTGACCAATGACTTCCTTTTGAAGACTCACATCTGTTTTTAGTACTCTTTAATTTCGATCACTGCTTATCAGATTTTTCTGAACCAAAATTGAAAGATTATGCAGTGTGAGTTGGCTGGTATCTTGCTAGCAGTCCAAAGCAATCACCATTAGAGCCCAACTACAGTTTGATGGGTGACTTTGACAGATATTCTTTTTATTTTAACAGATTTAATTATTTAATGCTGCATGTAAGACTAGTGACCATAAAATAATTACATAATTAAAAAAATAACTAATTAAATCTATAAATCATGAAATAAATACACAAGTTAATAAATAAATAGTGAAATTGATAAATCTATCTATGTATAAAATAGAAATTCTGTTTGGCGTGTTGCTGGTGTTTGTGGCCGGTGTGTCTCTCACAGACATTCCTTAAATTAAGTAGGAGTAGGCAGGGTCCTCATCAACTTATATATCATACTCTGAGGTAATAGTGTATAAGCTAAGTTAATTAGGCGGCACAGTGGTGTAGTGGTTAGCAATGTCACCTTGCACCTCCAGGGTCCGGGCTCAGTTCCCCACCAGATCTGATTCCTGTCTCTGTGTGCATGGAGTTTGCATGTTCTCCCTGTGCTTGGTGGGTTTCCTCTGGGTACTCCAGTTTCCTCCCACAGTCCAAAGACATGTAGGTTAGGTTAATTGGCATTCCCAAATTGCCCATAGTGTGTGAATGAGTGTGTGAGTATGTGTGTGTGCCCTGTGATGGATTGGCACCCTGTCCAGGGTGTACCCCGCCTTGTGCACTAAGTCTCCTGGGATAGGCTCCAGGCACCCCGTGAACCTGAATACAGGATAAAGCGGTATAGATGATGAGTGAGTGAGTGAGTGTGTGAGCTAAGTTAATTAATTCAGTACACCGGTATTTATTACACATGATACTGATAAAAAAAATCAGTAATTATTATGAATTATTCAGCTACTACGAAAGCTCAATTATAAGCAGAACAGTATGAGCAATATATGAAGTATAAACAAAGAATTTGGATTTCATATTTTACTTCATCACACAATCCATGACATCTCCCTCCTTTTATGTACACGTGTGCAGGGATCAGTCGCTTGCAGAGGTGGGAGAGGGCAGCTCTGCATGGCCTGAACCCACCACAGGAGATTAAAGACGTACTGCTGAAGGAGAGTAGAGACGCAGAGTACACATACAGGTGCTGAACAGTCACTAACAATGATTCATTTTGATGATTCACACACACACACACACACGCACACACACACACACACACATTTAATAATCCATATGTTGAACAAGACCAAATTCAAACATATTCTGACATCTGAATTATGTTTTGTTTCAGTCTCTGGAGTGACTACCCATTATGAACAAAGATGGGTGAAGAAAATGAGACACTGGTGAAGAACTGATTATCATGCTTATTGTGATTGTTCCTATTTCTCTCTTTTTCTTGCTTTGTTTTTTCCTAGTGCTTGCTAATTTTTACACTACATTTTTATAAAGCTGGGTTTTATTAAAGGCAGCTTTTTCTTAATTTTCTTGATCTTCTATTTTAATTGAAATTATGGCATATAGTAATTTTGTATTAGTATCCCTCCATACCAACAATTATATCCTTGTCTTTGCTAAACAACAGTGAACTGTTCATACATTTAATATTCTTAGAATCTATTCAGTGTATTTAAAGTCCCTGTGTAAGCAGTTTCTTTAGAGAATTACAGTAACACACACACACACACTATAAACCTAAAGAAACTGTTGGCAGTTAAGAAATTTTGCTACAGCAAAAACTACAATTTAAAAAATTTCCCTCTACAGCTTCAGTATGAATTCAGTCCAGCAGTGTGCTTTTTCTCCATCCATCCATCCTGAGCCAGACCAGGCAGCATGGCCTATGTGATGGTCCATGATGACAGCTATTTATGCTTTCATCATGGAAAAGAGAAAAAAGAAAGGACAAAAAAGGAGTTCTCTCAACGGGAAGGGTATAAGTCATGGTCTTATAAATATAGGCTTACAGCAATAAGAGAATGAATTCTCCAGAGAGTATGATAGTAATTAGCAACATATATAAGGACAGATAATTTTGGTTGCTTGGGTCAGATCAGATTGAAAATGGGTCAGATTGGCCCTGAAGCACCATTTCCTACTCACGCTTATATGTAGATTATGCTGACAATAATGTATTTTTTTTATCAGATGACACACATGGTTCAAAATTAAGAGTAAGCATATATATATATATATATATATATATATATATATATATATATATATATATATATATAAATTTGAATCGGTTAAAAGTCTTTACTGGGCTTGTTTTATATGTTCATTTGGGGGAATTCAAGGAACAGGTGTGTTTATACTGAGATCACGTGACACCTTAACACTCGCACACAACGGTGACCTCCATAGCTGATTATTATTATCTGACTTCTGGTTTCACTACAACGTACGGGTTTCAGAACAACGTGGTAACACAGATATTTCGGGGTAATGGAATATGATGTGTAGCTACATGACGTATAATCCCAATTAAGGTAATTTCAGTTCTAGATTATAACACTATAAAATGTAAATAAATAAAAAAAACAGTTGAATGTTTATGCAACGCATTGCATGACGCTGTATTATGTTGCCAGGTTGTTTCTATTTGAATCTAGGTATTTTTAATAATACACTATCATAATAAGGAAAGGGTCTACGTGTTAACGGGTGCTACATGTGAGGTTATTAATCGCGAACATATTATATATTTTAGAGATTATTATTATTATTTATTTATACGGCAAGTTTAGGTATTGATGCTGCATTAATGAAAATCGCTGAAATCTGGCAACCCTCGTGTTAGAGACGCACACTTGGGAAATGTTAGCTCTAAAATGTTCTACTTAAAATAGATATAGTTTGTGTCTATCGCATATAATACTACTACAACTACTAGTAAAAATAATAATAATAATAATGAAACAGCTAATAGTGGTACATTACGGTAACCCGTACGGTCAGTCCGTGTAAAAACAAGAGTCCCTGCCCTCAAACGGCAAAAGAACCAGGAGGCGGGATTACAATGTAACCGATTAACGCAATTGGTCCGCTCGATTTCACGGGCTGATTTTCTGCCTGCTGATTGGACGGGCGGTCCTGCGACAGAACGCGATGTTAATAATGTCATCCTGTGGCCTGGCACTGAATAAAACGATGCTGCTCATTTAGATTAGATTGGAGAAAGAAGGAGATTAAAAGCGTCGGGTTTCCGATCGTATACGATTATTTTACACTTAGAAACGTAGCACTCTGACTAAACATTAACTGGAAAAAAATATGCGTGGATTTAAATTCTGCCTGTGGATTTTATTATGATCATGCAGAATTTTCTGGGAAATAGAAGCTGAAAAGGATTTTCCTCTGGACCGCTGCTGAATCAGGACCCGACTAGCTTCATATGTTAAATACAAGCGATCAATCTGAGGATTTTTAGGTGATATTGGTGTGTTAGATTACTGGTGTAACGGTGCTCATCGGTTTGCAGAAGAAGCGAGAATAACTGAAGTGGTGAGTACACTTTTCTGCACACCGTCCGGCTAGCTAACGCCGAGAAATCTTTCTCTTCCACACACGCACAGAGAAAATATTAACCCGTGTTTATGGCTTTATATAGCGTGCGTTAGCATTAGCAGGGCAATTGTGTCGTTTTATAAAGGTCACTAATTGGCAAACATGCCTGGAATTTAAATAATTCATGTCTGCTGTGTATCAGGTCAATAATAATGTTTACATTTTTCAGAGTCATGCGACAGACTGATGCAGTCCTGAGAGTCGGTTAGCATCGTTATCCCCCGGGATTTATTTAATTCACATATTTATTTATTTATTTTTGCTTAGATCTGCTAGATAAAAAAAAAAAGATAGACAGACAGCGCTTTCATCCAGTTTTGCTAGTTCAGCCCAAAGTGAACAGTCTGATTTCCTGTGCTGGGAGGTAACAGGTGCACTAGAGGAGGAGATCTGCAGAGAACAGACCAGGCACTTCTAATGAGGTTACAGCTGCCTAATAAATGCATCCATCTTCATTAACCGCTTGATCCTGATCAGTGGTGTGGTCAGTCTGGACTGGAGCCTGTCCCGGGGAGTGAGGCGGTGTTTGGGGGTGGGACTGGGGACACTGGATGTAGATGGGCTATCAGTTCATCACAGGGCATAACACCCAAACACTCACTGAAACATGGGGGAACATGCGTCTAGGAACCTCGGTAGTCCAACATTTTCTCATGACCAATGGTGACCATTGAATTTATTCCAATTTCTACAATCGTGGAAATTTACACATGTGTTCACACACAATGGGCAATTAATAATCTGCATGTCTTTGGACTGTGGGAGGAAACGGGAGTCCCTGAACGAAACCCACCAAGCATGGGAAGAACATGCAAACTCTATGCACACAGACTCAGAGGTGCAAGGTGACAGTGCTAACCACTAAGCCACTCTATCTCATCTACAATATACTCATCTCCATGCCTTGTTTTTGGAATTGGGACAAAAGAACCCCTGAGAACCAGGGGGAGGAGGGTACAGGGAGAACATGCAAAACAGGATTAAACCAGGATGCCTGGAGCTGTGAGCTGGCAACCCTATCTGCTGCATCACCATGCCATCCTAATAATATTATAGCATATCAAAAAATTAATTTACTCTTTATTCATTGGGTTTTATTAGGCTTGCAGACTCGTAGGTTATTTTGCAGAGGAAGCTTTGCAAACACTACATCTTTATCTTCCCCTGTGTTTATGTACTGGTCAAAGGAAATAAAGTTGTGAGTATTGGCAGCAAAAAATAACGTTCATTTACAAGCATGCTGGGGTTATGCTCTGTAACAATGTGAGGAGCTTGATATACTGACAGAGCCTTGAAATAGAGCTTCTGCCCTTACAAATGGTTGAGGCTCTTGACAGGATGCCCTTAGGTTGGCTCCTGCTAGATTTGTACCAGGGACGTCCAATAAGATGGAGAGTCCATGGCACCCAAGTACAGAGGTCCCTACAGTGATATTGTATATTTGTTGGTTGACATGTGGATAGACATGTAGATGGCATGGCTATGGAAAGAGATGACTGGACTGACCTTCTTTTTTTTGGGGGGGGGCTGGGTGTTCCTGATTTGATCTCTAATTTAGTTGTATCCAATTCCTCCCCGGCACTAGGGGGCTCCCATATTAAGGCTGCTACTACCGCTCAGACCATCACATATTTCCTCGGAACCACGTGACGGCAGCCGACCGCATCTTTTCAAACTGCTCGCTCACGCACTGCTGGGGAAGGCGTAACACACTCGGATGACTATCCGCTCCTTCTGCTTGCGTGAGCTCACAGACGCCCCTGATTGGCTGTAGAGCCGTGATTAATGTACCTCTCATCCCTCCCCTCTGAGAGAGCTCTGCCAATTAGGGAATCGAACTTGCCATCTCCGGATGATAGGGCGAGCACTTTACCACTGTGCACTACGACCTTCTTAACCATGACGAAGATATATATATATATATATATATATATATATATATATATATACAGACAGACAGACACACCTAAGGGTCAAAAATGATCCACGCTCCAGTTAAAACAGTTACTGCAGTTAATTTGTAATTGCGGCGCGAGCAAAATTGACGTTCCACTTCTGATTTGCACAGAAGAGCAGCGTGCAGTGATTTGCTTTTTGTGCCCTGACGGTGTTCTTGTGTGCAGTATGGAGAAAGTGTTCAGATATCTGCAAACCAAACTTGGACTGATATTCTAAGGAAGGTGAAAGTTTCTTAAAGAGAATCATTACGGTGAAGAGAGATGTATTCATGATTATGAGCCTGAGAGTAAACGGCAGAGTATGGAACGTAAACATCCTCAATTGCCGATCAAGAAAAAAGTTCTGATGTCAACCATCAGTAAGAAAATTGATGCTTACAGTTTTCTAGGATCCTCAAGGGCCAGTATTGAAACATTATTAGCAAAATGATTCAACAATCAGCAATGCTCGATATAGAGAGATGCTTTTTGAGGAGCTGAAGAATCAACTTCGGATTCCTCACACTTTTGCCCACACTCTACAAAAACGTCGCCTTAAGATGTTAACTGTCACAAACTGAATGGTAGTTCTGGCTGATGTTGATTGCCATTTGCTGAAGAAGGGCAGGCATTAGCGCAGAGGGTTTCATTAAACAAAAAGAGTCTTTTATTACAACAAACAAACAAACACTAAAGAAGCTAAACAAACAAAACTCAAACTCTCAACACTGGCTCTTTGGCTCTTTGAGCTGGAGACAGGCTTAGAGCTGGACACAAGAAACGTGGAGCTGAAGCTGAACAGAGACGAGACCAGACTAGTGACAGGAGAGACTAAAGACAGGAAATACCAGAGACAATAGAGACTAGGAACAAGGAGAGACTAGAGACTAATGATGGGGTTAGTCGTTAGTTGGATTAGTACCTAAACTGGTTACTGTAGAAATGGATGATGAACTAACCGAGTTAGTAACTACAAGGGTTAGTGTCTAACCGGGTTAGTCACTGAACCGAGACAGGGAACGATCACACAAAAGGCTAAGCATACATGAGCCTAATCCATACTAGCAGCTAAACCTACTAGAGACTAAAGCCACTAGCAGCCAATCCCACTAGAGGCTAAATCTACTAGCGGCTAAACCTACTACTAGCAGCTAAACCTACTAGCGGCTAAACACTCATGTGGCTAAACATATACCTAAACATACAAGGAACTATACACACACGTAACTAAACATACAAGGGGCTATACAAACTAGTGGCTAAACATACAGGGAACTAAACAAGAGGAAAACAAACACTGGAGACACACAGACCAGTACTTACATAAGACACGAGACAACCTAACAACACCAGCTCCCTAAACCAAAACACAATGAACATAAATATAACAAAACTAGAGCCTTCTTAAAACAGGTTACATAACATAACTAAAACCAAAACAAACTAAGTACAAATGAAATATCGACCCAGTTTCCCAGAACAAACAGCTATGGCATGGCAACACAGCACGTAGCATCGCTGCCACACAAGGAAGTGAGTTCCAGGGTACTCAGTTTGACTGCAGTTGTGTTTCCCCTGTGATTTCCTCTGGATTCTCCTGGTCCCTCCTACTTTCCAAAAATATGCTTGCGACTCCATGTCTTTACTTTCCCTTAATATAAATTCATCTGTCATTTAAGCACATCTATGGTTCAGAGGTGCCACATTATGGGTGTATTCCTGCCTTCCACTTAGTGTTTCTGGGACTAGTGCCTGATCCATTACAGCCCTAACCTAACTGTTGATCACCAAGGTAGACTATCAGAGTAGATCTGTTGTGGCCAGTTGACGTACACATTACTTGAATTACAGCAATTTCTAGTGCACTGATTTCTAGATGACCTGAACATGTGTGAAACCCAGCACATGCTCATATTCATTTTATGCCGCAGATGTAAATGAAACATATTTACTGTTTCTTTATTTTGGAGGAAAGCATAGGTTTGGTTATTAGGTAGGTGTACGTGTTTTTATTCCTTTAAATAAAAGTACATCTGTGGGCCCACCGATGAAGCAATGTTAAGATTATGTAAAAATAGCTAGGCCAGTTAGCTGGTAAATGTACGTTTACTCTTATGAATAGGATGCTTTGTTCAGTTATTCGAATGAAAGATTTACACATCTGTTTGATATAATAATAATATTAACTAGAGAGTCACATTTCCTGAAGAAAATATGAGTGGTGCTTGTCATGTCATAGATACACACGTGGACAAAATTGTTGGTACCCTTCGGTCAATGAAAGAAAAACTCACAATGGTCACAGAAATAACTTTAATCTGACAAAAGTCATAATAAATAAGAATTCTATGAATGTTAACCAATGAAAGTCAGACATTGCTTTTCAACCATGCTTCAATGGAATTATAAAAAAAAAAATGAACTCATGGAACAGGCCTGGACAAAAATGATGGTACCCCTAACTTAATAGTTTGTTGCACAACCTTTTGAGGCAATCACTGCAATCAAACGATTCCTGTAACTGTCAATGAGACTTCTGCACCTCTCTGCAGGTATTTTGGCCCACTCCTCATGAGCAAGCTGCTCCAGTTGTTTCCGGTTTGAAGGGTGCCTTTTCCAGACGGCATGTTTCAGCTCCTTCCAAAGATGCTCAATAGGACTGAGGTCAGGGCTCATAGAAGGCCACTTTAGAATAGTCCAATGTTTTCCTCTTAGCCATTCTTGGGTGTTTTTAGCTGTGTGTTTTGGGTCATTGTCCTGTTGCAAGACCCATGACCTGCGACTGAGACCCAGCTTTTTTTTTTTTTGTCCATAGGACATTCTCCCAGAAGCTTTGTGGCTTGTCAACATGTAGTTTGGCATATTCCAGTCTGGCTTTTTTATGATTTGTTTTCAACAATGGTGTCCTCCTTGGTCGTCTCCCATGTAGTCCACTTTGGCTCAAACAATGACGAATGATGCGATCTGACACTGATGTTCCTTGAGCATGAAGTTCACCTTGGATCTCTTTAAAAGTGTTTCTGGGCTTTTTTGTTACCATTCGGATTATCCGTCTCTTTGATTTGTCATCAATTTTCCTCCTGCAGCCACGTCCAGGGAGGTTGGCTACAGTCCCATGGATCTTAAATTTCTGAATAATATGTGCAACTGTTGTCACAGGAACATCTAGCTGCTTGGAAATGGTCTCATAGCCTTTACCTTTAACATGCTTGTCTATAATTTTCTTTCGAATCTCCTGAGACAACTCTTTCCTTCGCTTCCTCTGGTCCATGTTGAGTGTGGTACATACCATGTCACCAAACCACACAGTGACTACCTGGAGCCCTATATATAGGCCCACTGACTGATTACAAGATTGTAGACACCTGTGATACTAATTAGTGGTCACACCTTGTCCCTTTGGTCACATTATTTTCAGTATTTTCTAGGGGTACCATCATTTTTGTCCAGGCCTGTTGGCATGTTGGCCTGTTGAGTTTATTTTTTAAATAATTCTGTTGAAGCATGGTTGAAAAGCAATGTCTGACTCATTGGTTAACATTCATATAATTTTTTTAAATTATTACTTTTGTCAGATTAAAGTTATTTCTGTGACCATTGTGAGTTTTTCTTTCGTTGACCGAAGGGTACCAACACTTTTGTCCACGTGTGTATAGCTGATGTCATAGTCATAGATATAGCTGATGTCATAGCTGATGTTGGTCTCAGTGTTCAGTCTATGGGTTAGTCTATTATTATTATTAGTGGTGCTTGCGAAAGCGAAGCACTACTATTATAATCTCACAGGCTTATTATTATTTTTCTTTTTTTTTTTCTTCCGTGTGAAATTTTGTGTGTGACTTCAGAATGTATGAACTCCTCACCCACAGGGATGGACAATGCCCATACTAAGACGGTCGAGGAGGTGTTGGGGTACTTTGGAGTGAACGAGTCCACAGGTTTGAGCAGTGAGCAACTTAGGAAGAATCGTGAGCGATGGGGTCCCAACGGTACACCACCACCATTACACATACTGTACAACTATAATGCTGTTACAGACAATCCAAACATTCTTAGTTCTAACGAGTTTAACGGTTTTCATATAATGATGAATGTGGAGTATAAGCCATGTGATGGACAGTAATTAATTAAAAAAAAACTCTTGTCTTTTCCCTTTAACTGGATTTATCAATTCATCATGCAGAATTACCAGCAGAAGAAGGTAAGAAACCTAAGGGCCATTTTTCTAAGTCGCTAACTTAAGTGCAAAAATATTTATTTATAAGAGTATTTATATGTGGAAATGTTCATTATGTACATGCTTAAATCAGTTTTTTTTAGTTCACATATGTACATCCTAATATTCTTTATATTGTTCGCCACTGTTTTATTGTGCAAAAAACACCATGCAAAAATTCAAAGATGAAATCATCATCAGTATCACATGTAACTAAGACATGCCTCTATTTCACTCAAGCTGCACCTCTCATCCCTGAGGTCTGAATAAAGAAGTGCTGCTCACATGTACTGTAACTTAACTTAGAATATGATGTTTGATCTTTTAAAAGCCTGGCCTATTGATTTGTTTCGTTGGGGATTTGAGCTGATGTGTGGCCTGAATTTGTATAAAACTCTAAAAGCAATGCTTATATGCTGCTTCATAATCCTTCACCTCAATATTTGCCTTTTGAGCATCTCGGTAAAGATTTTGTCTGGCTCATATAATAACCATCCCTCGTCTGGGAAGACTTTCCAGATAGATTTTCAAGATTGGTTGTAGGGATTTGCCTATTCAGCCACAAGAGCATTTATGAGGTTAGACACTGGTGTTGGGTCGAGGCGGTCTGAGGAGCAGTCGACATTCCGGTTCAGGGCTCTGCGCAGGCCACTTAAGTTTTTCCACTCCAACCTTGGCAAGCCATGTACTGTAGCATGAATCTTGCACTGTACATATCAGGATTGTAATGGTAGAACATGTTTGTGCCCCTTAGTGGCAGGGAAGGGAACTGTAATGCTACAGCACAAACATATACAATTGTGTGCATCTTCTTTGTTGGAAGACTTTAGGTAAGAACCATGAATGGGTGTAAAGATGAAATGCCCACTGATTTTGGCCATTTAGTGTAAAAATGCATGCTTTTAAGAGCATTGGGTTTAGAGTCTTTGCCTTCATATTAAAATCACGTTAGTGATAACCCAGTGCATTAATAGACCATTAAAACATCCAAGTGGGATGTGTGAATGAAAGCAAACATTATTATAAAAACTTAAATACATCTTTGTGCATAGTGCTGTACAGTATATACACTATTGTGCAAACGTTTTAAGCCTGCCTCATTTCTATATATTTTGCTTCCAAAGAGCCAGACTTTTTAATGGAGTCTTGAGAAATGGTTCCCTAAGGAGTTTTTTGGCTCTCATTCATGGAAAGTTTTTGGCTCTAATTTTCAGCCCGGTCCACGTACCTGACCAGTTTCAAAGGAATGATTTTGTCACACAGTGACCTACATAGCAATCATTCAAGAAACGTCTAACTTAAGGTGTGAAGTGCCGGCAAGGAAAGGATTGTGCAGTGTTTGATAAGGTTAGGAGCAAGCTAGAAATGGCAGTAGAAGTAGAAACATAACATGTAACACGGTGCGAGTCCGGAGAAGTGGGTTACAGATTTCTTGGGGAGGAAATTGATCAGCAATTTAATGCGTGTTTTAAAAAAGTCAGCGCTGAGGTAACTATCATATCAAACACCATTACAAACTGTGAAACCCCACCTGTGTAATAACAATCCCACAGTAATACACATACATAGCACATTTAGAATCTGCATATAAACACAGCAACTATGTTGAAAAAGGCATATAAACAGCTCTGATTTTTGTGATTCTCCAGGGAAGAAGAGAGACTTTTGTTGATGTTCTTCTAGATCAAGCCGTCTCTCCCTTTCTCTTTATTTACAGGGAAGTCTCTGTGGGAATTGGTGCTGGAGCAGTTTGAGGATCTGCTCGTGCGGATTCTGCTGCTGGCAGCCTGCATTTCCTTCGTAAGCACTAATGGGACCAACACACACCAAGTGTGATGCTGAAATAGTGTTCTCCTCCCAACAACCAAACCAACCCCCTCTTCTACTGTGCATTTAGTCATCTAATGAGCACCATCATGAGCATTATCTGCTAATTGCTACAGTATATTCTGACTATAATACACTTGTGCTCTTTCTGCATTATTCATCATGTTTTCGGGAAGGACTGTAGATGATTCAATCATACTGCCGCTGTCATCCCCACAAAACATTTCTTTTCCCTTATTCCTTTTTTGTTTTTTTTTCAGTTTACAATTACACTTTGCACATTATTGCTATATATTTTTTTATATCTTTCTACTGTATTTCAATTCTATTTTATTTATTGCTGTAATCTACATTAAAATATTTAAATTTTTTGTAATTTCTTTTATTTTTATTGGAAATTCTATCTTTAGTTTAATTGTATTCTTTTAGTGCAACTTTTCTTTCATCTTAGTGAAGTCTTTCTATTTTATCCTATCTCTATCTCTCTCTAACAGTCATACAGTATAAGCATTTCACTACATATCATACTGTGTATGGCTGTGCATGTGACAAATAAAATGTAAATTTGAATTTTATTCTCTCATGTCTCTGTCAGACCCTGGCTTGGTTCGAAGAAGGAGAGGGCACCATCACTGCTTTCGTAGAGCCTTTTGTAATCCTCCTTATCCTTATCGCCAACGCCATCGTGGGGGTGTGGCAGGTAGGTGTGGCAGGTATGTGGCAGCAGCACAACGCATAAAACCTTGCAGATGCAGGCCAAGAGATTCGGTTAATGTTCTCATCAAACGTTGGGATAGAGAGAAGTGGGATATCACTGATTGTGGCATGATTGAAGCCAGGTTTGAATATTTCAGAAGATTCTAATCTCTTGTGATTAATGCTTTGCAGAGTACATAGAGATGTGGTGCAAAAAAAAAAAAAAATCCAATGAGCAGCACTACTGTAGATAGAAGAACGTTGTTAATGATGGAGAAGATAAGACTGTTTATAGCTGACAAGTAGGCTACAGTACCGTAGTGGAAGGCCTTATCTGGTTTCACTTCAGTCATAACCACCATTATTACAATTATGTCAGGATGCACAAAACTTTACACTCACTAAGTGGAAGACCATATCTGGTTTCATTTCAGTCAGGGAAGACCTGGAACCTGAAGGTAGACTCGGTTTACCCAAGTCTTGTACAAGTATGTGCAAACTCTAGACACGGGTCTGTGTAAAAATATCCCAGAAGAGTAGCAGATGCTAAAATACTCAAACCAGCCTATATGCCACCAACAACCTTGTCACACCTGAAGACACTGAGATTACAAACATTCTGATTGTCCTGTGAACAAATAAGGCAGAAGTCCGGTATCTCCATGGTCATATGCATTGTGCTGCTACTACACAACTGGATAACTGTACAGTGTACAGGTGTTCATAAGTAAGTGAACAATAATTGTACATATACAGTATATGTCATATGTATAAGTAAATCTTTACCGTGTATTTGTTTTATCTAGGAACGCAATGCAGAAAATGCCATTGAAGCCCTGAAAGAATACGAGCCAGAAATGGGGAAGGTATACAGACAGGACAGGAAGAGCGTACAGAGAGTCCGAGCCAGAGACATTGTGCCTGGTGACATTGTGGAAGTGGCAGGTAAGCAGACAATTCGCACACACTATACTATATCCTCTGCTGTGTGTGTGTGTGTGTGTTTAAGAGCAGGTTCTTTTCCCTGTCTGATTACCACGAACATTAATGTAGGAGAATAAAATGCTAACACGGGCAAGAATACAATTTATTGAATCAGGATTTGGTCAAATAATTGTATCCATTCTTAAATATATTATTTATATCCATAAAAGTTTATCTCTAACATGAATTTAAATAGTAATTCTTGATCCTATTGGTTAGGTATTATGATGGACATTTTAGTGGAATTATATAAGTACATACAGTACAGACCAAAGGTTTGGACACACCTTCTCATTCAAAGAGGTTGAGTTTGTATTATGGCAAGAAAAAAGCAGCTAAGTAAAGAAAAATGTGTGGCCATCATTACTTTAAGAAATGAAGGTCAGTCAGTCAACCAGTCAAACCATCAAGCGCTACAAAGAAACTGGCGCACATGCGGACCGCCCCAGGAAAGGAAGACCAAGAGTCACCTCTGCTGCGGAGGATAAGTTCATCCGAGTCACCAGCCTCAGAAATCGCAGGTTAACAGCAGCTCAGATCAGAGAGCAGGTCAATGCCACACAGAGTTCTAGCAGCAGACACATCTCTAGAACAACTGTTAAGAGGAGACTGTGTGAATCAGGCCTTCATGGTAGAATATCTGCTAGGAAACCACTGCTAAGGACAGGCAACAAGCAGAAGAGACTTGTCTGGGCTAAAGAACACAATAAAGAACACAATAAAGAAAACTCTTTGAATAAGAAGGTGTGTCTGAACTTTTGGTCTGTACAGTATAAGTATGTACACTGCCTTCAAGAACAAAAAAAGAGCAAAAAGTTCCTCCTGTGTCAGAATTTTTAATTTGGTATTTGAAATAACGAGTATAATTTTAAACCTACAAATTTAAGTAGGATTAAAATATTTTGTATGAAGGAGGGTCCAAGCCCAACATCCTTTAGAAGTGTCATCAATAGTATTAGACAACACAACACGAGATTCACTGTCAAGTCAAGTAACTTTTATCATCATTTCAACCATCTATCCAGTCACACAGTGAAACTAAACAATGTTCCTCCAGGACCAAGGTGCATAAATTAACAACATAAATTAACAAAAAAATCGATAAGAACTATACAAAAGACAAAAAGATAGCAAAAGACAACATAAGGTACATGTGCATATGTGCAAACAAGAACAACAACACGACACAGTGCGATACTCTGCGGTAAATGAGTTGAGGTAGTGCAAGTAAATTGTCCGTGAGATGATAGTTGAAAAACAGTAAACATTTCTTGTTGAAGTAGCAGCAAAAATTGAAACGTGTTCTTGCACTGCTGTTACTCTCTCTGGGACTGGTGATATAAGATATTATCATAATAAAATAATAATAATATAAAATTTGCCACACAGTAGCTTAGTTGTTAGCACTGTCGCTTTGCACCTCCAGGTCCTGGGTTTGATTCCCGCATCGGGACCGTGTGCTTAGAGTTTGCATGTTCTCCCGGTGTTTGTTGGGTTTCCTCTGGGTTCTCCGGTTTCCTCCCTCAGTCCAAATACAGTATATGCAGATTAGGCTAATTGTATGTATTCCAAATTGTCATAAAAAAATGGGAATAAATACGATGTCCACCATTGGCCTCCACGGACTACAGAGGTTCTAGATGGATGGATGGAATATAAAATTATAGCAAGCCAAATATGAGATTATTAAGTCTATCTTACAGAACAGATCATGTATTATTTTTTAAGTGTAAATTTCTTGGTCTATTGCAAGATTATTTCAAGCATTTAAAACTAAAATTGAGAGAAGTATTATGCTTAAAATGTAGTCCGCACTGTCGCCTTGCACCTTCAGGGTCCAGGTTCGATTCCCAGATTAGGTTAATTGGCCTTCCCAAATTGCCCGTAGTGTGTGAATGAGTGTGTGAGTGTGTACAGTATATGTGCATGCCCTGCAATGGATTGGCACAGTGTCCAGGGTGTACCCCGCCTTGTGCCCTAAGTCTCCTGGGATAGGCTTCATTCGACCCTGAATACAGGAAGGATAAAGTGGTATAGATGATGAATGAGTGAGTATATGTGCATGTATGTGTGTGAGTTGAAATTACATTGTATAGCATCTTCAAATATTCAAAATATTTTGAAAAATATTTTGCATATCTAAATATATTTAAAAAAATTTAATCAGTAACGATTTGCAATGATTCATCGGTTAGTTGATGCAGCTATAATATAACAATAGAAAACTAGCAAAATTGATGCAGTGTATTTTTTTGATAAGATGATAAGATACTCATAAGTCATTTTTTCATCCTATCAGTTGCGTAACAGTCGAAAAGACATTTAAAAATTCTCTGAAAGACTCTCGGAGTCAGTCTGACAGTTGCAGCTGGAGAGCATCGCTGCCATTATGTGAGCTCGCCTTTTGTCAGGTCTCTTCTTTCAGAGACCTGACAACATTGCCTGCTCACGATCACTATAATCACAAGTGTCCATCTCCAGGAGGCCATAAATACACTTCTAGTGTTTTCTCAAGCAAGTGGTGAAGCATTCCTATAATTTGGCTGGCTTGGTTGACCAGAATAATTGCATGTGTTCATTTAGTAATATTTGTAAAATATTAGAAATCAACCTATTAAGTGTGTTTAAGAGAATTTTTTAGTGTACACAGAACGGGTTAAAGCCCAGGCTTGTAATTATAGGCATACTATTGAAGGTCTATTCTAGGAATCCCAGCGGTAATGAATAAAAATAAGTTTGCCATTCTTTTTTTATGTGCTCTAATACGGCCATCGTGGTCCTGAGTGCTGCCTGGATTCGGTTCGTTTACTGTGTAGTTGTCATTTGGCTGACGGCTCAAAAAAAAAATGAAGAGAGGCATGAGTAAAATGTAAATGGTGCATTTGGTTTCTGGCTCATGTGTTTAAATTCTTCGAGTTGAGATAGACGTTTTAATGATGTTGTCATGAATGAAAAAGATCAAGCAGACCTTTACTGCTTTACATGATGTTCATGTTGCAGTCTGCAATGTAGAAACACTAAATATGCGTAATATCCGTTGCAGTGTAGCCATATAAAGGCCATAGTTTAATGCCGACATTTAAAAAAAAAAAAGAAGTTATCTCATTTACATAGTGTAATTAGTTTAGTAATCATTTACATAGTACCTGCCTTAACATGCTTCATGGAATTATTTTGCATATTCCCAGTCGGGCCTCTCTATGTTGTAGCATAAGCTATATCACTCAATTCTGTTATTCGGTAGTGTTTACATTCCACATTCTATTTGCATAAGCTAATAATTACAAATTACCAGCACCCCTGAAGGCTGTGTACAGCTACTGGAAATGTACTGGAAAAAGTACATGGCTTCTTAGTAAAGATAAAAAGTGCTACAAAGTTTATAATGTAGTTTCCATTACAGTGGTATATTTAAAGACATGACCACCTTGACTGAAAAAGCTTTCCAGGTTCTAGCAGAAAGTGGGGGGTTGATCTGGGAAAGCCTTTCAGATGGACTCTCGCTATAGGAACACCGCGGATTTTCAACTTACGAACCAAAGGTTTGGCTAGATTTTGCTTCGCCATGTGAAGCAGTTTCCGCATATGAGTGTGCCACGTGTGTATACTGTGTGAATGTGTGCGTGTAGGGGTGCAGGAGTATTGTGTATTGCTCACCGGCTTTATGAGTCAATCCGGGAGCAAAGACCCAGCCTCTGCCTCCCTAAGACGCCGGCGAAAGAGAGAGAAAGAACGAGAGAGCGGTACACAACAGTTCAGCATGCACGCTTAGCTTAATAGTGCAAAAACACAAACCCCTCTCTCTCTCTCAAATAAGTCCTCGGTAAAGGCATAGCCCCAGAGAGGATCTTTAGTTTTATTTTTAGTTTCCAGAGCCCCATCCGTTCTCGCGTAGACAGCGAAGCTCAGTTTATTTTGGGTTTCAGTTTCTTTTTATTTCCTTTTAAGTTCCTTAATTAATAGTCCCACGCCATCTCCAAATGGAAGGTCATAAGCACTCTCACATACTCCTATTTTGTTGACCCCCTCTAAAGCCCTGCGTCAGGGCTCTTATCTTTAAAAACATCCATACCGCGCCACGTAACAGTTATAAATATTTCTTCTTATTTTGTTACAATTCAAAACAAACTTAGAAAATAATTTGTTTCTAAGATTTTGCTGCCTATCAATGTGTGAATAGTTTGGAGTGCACCACCTGTAGGATTATACAGGAACAGCAACATTTCATCACCTCAAATGCAAAAATATATAAATTCAAATTTGTTTGTGATACATAACGTCTCAAAACATAAAAAACACACGAACTAGTAACATTAGGTGTAGTATCTTATAATATACCAAAACCCACAATATTAGCTTCAGTGGTTTTCATGTAGTAAAATCTGCAAAATGCTTTAAAACAATATTGTAGTTTTTTTTTCAGAGACATAATATTGATTTTGCCATGCCGTCAATAGGAAAGACCACTATTTAATCCCTTTGCCCTTTTTGCAGTGGGGGATAAGGTTCCAGCGGACATCAGACTGACCTCCATTCGTTCCACCACTCTGAGAGTGGACCAGTCCATTTTGACAGGGGAGTCTGTCTCGGTGCTTAAACACACCGACCCTGTCCCTGATCCACGCGCTGTAAACCAGGACAAGAAAAACATGCTCTTTTCTGTAAGTGTGTATACATTTGTAAATACTATAACTGGTATTTGAAGGTGTGTTTACAGAGTGCAAAGATTTTCCTGAGACGGTTTGCTATTGTACACATGACAGGTTTATGTGTTGTGCTGTTCTGTGTGTGTGAGTTGAACTTACAATACATGTGTGCTGAATAAAACATCAGACATGTTGGATGGAGAAATGATGTCACTAGCACTTTCATACGGATAAGGACCAGGGTGCACCAGCCTCAAAGACCACACACAAACACACTCCAAAGCTTCCATTACTCCCTTCCAGCTGAGAAGCTGTAATGCCTCTTGAATGTCATAAAAGCACACCATTAGGTGGAATGTTCAGACCTCCAACTATGGTAGTGTTACAGATGCAGTTTGTATATTTTAAAGTCTAAGTAAGTATTGATGTAAAAAAGAAGCATCCTTAATATAAAAGTGACGAAAGCAATGAATAGCGCATGATTCTTCTTCATTAGTCTGCAGTATCTGTGCTCCCGGGTGATGTGCTGTCTCTGTGTTCTCCGAACCTGGGGTTATATTTGATTTGTACAGTAAATGTGCAGCAGGTTTTTAAACTCCACGGTTCAGGTACTCATTTGCAAACTATCTGTACTTCTGCAAGATGAAATGCTCTTTCCACTAGGGGGCACGTCAGAGTGAAAACATGCCTTCCCAGTGCTGGAATCAGTCAGGTTTTAGAAAATCTTGAAACTCTGAAAGCAGTTTGATCCCTGGTCTTGTGTGTGTGTTGAATCCCAGGGCACCAATATCGCAGCAGGGAGAGCAGTAGGTGTCGTAGTGGCCACGGGGGTGCAGACGGAAATCGGTAAAATCAGGGACGAGATGGCAGCTACAGACCCAGAGAGGACTCCTTTACAGCAGAAACTAGACCAGTTCGGAGAACAACTCTCAAAGGTAGTGTGCTCCGTTTACTTTCACTGTCACTTTCCTTCTCCTGCTTTCTGCCATCCTACACTCATAAGCACTTATTAGGCTGGCCTTTTTTTTGTTCATAAGTAAAGTTTGCAAACTGATTTCTCATTTCTCACATCCACATAATCTTTCACATAGACTCCTGTAACACACTATCTCCTATCTCCCCCCCCCACACATTCGTCCCTCTCTGTCAGACTGTTACGAACTATAATTTCTATGACTATTTTTGCAATGATCTCAGCACTGTGAATTTCATACAAATTAAAATTTATATAATATTAATTAGGGTTGCAAATTGTGCACATTTTTCTTAATCTGTAGTTGAATTCATTTATCAGTAATTGATGAATCAATATTTATTAATGATAATTAGAGATGGAGAAAAAATATATATTTGATGTGGCAATTCATTCACACCATACTGACTCCAAATTCTTTTTTTTTTATATATACTTTTTTTATTTAGATATGTTTGCCTTTCATGTGGTAAAAGTTCTTGCAGTTGTTTATAAACAAAATCGTTATAAAAAGTTTAATATTGAATAGGGATATTTATACAATCGTGATACTTACAGAATCACAATACAAACTGAATCGGCAACATAAAACAATGGTACAGTTAAACTTTGGATTGTGAGCATAACTTGTTCCAGAAACAGGCTTTGTCATCCAAAACACTTGCATGTCAAAGCAAATTTCCCCATAAGCAATAATGAAAACTCAGATGATTTGTTCCACAACTCAAATACTTCTATAAAAATGATTAATACAAAATATAAAGTAAAAATAAATTAATCTGCCTTTTACCTTTGAAAAGAATCATGGCTAGTGTGAGAGAGACGAAGGGAGAGCAGAGGAGGAGGAGGGAGTTATTGTGTAGGAGAAATTGCATTATGGTTAAAGAGATTGATCTCCTGCACTGCTACAGCCTTTTTAACCTTTTTCTTTATAAGGGCCGTCATGGAGACGATTACCCACAGTCTCGCAGCACGACAGAGAGAAGAACTATTGGCTCAGTTGTGATCATGTGGTGCTTGTCAGATAAAGCTTACAGTATATAGATTACTTGTATTGTAAGACCTCGCTCGTTTATTAAGTTACAATTTCTTAAAAACTTTTGCTCGCCTTACAAAACAATCTCAGACCGAGTTACTCACAATCCAGGGTTTCACTGTGTAATGCACTGTAGTTGTATTTGTTATCCATCAGATTTCTCTCCATGATTTGACACACATGTGAACCATGGATAGCAACATTTAATCATTTTAATCATTGTAGTATGAAATCCAGTGTTACTGCCGCTGTATGCTGTTTTATTTTGCCTTCATTAATGAGCGAAAACTCTACTTTTCTGCATGTGCACAAATATAATATTTTCAAATGCACTGTGCTCATCTGGGTTGCCAGATCACCCCATAAACAAACAGCTAATACCGAAAACCTGTCGAAATAATATCAGTTCTAAAACTCATACTGTAGCTCAATCAGATATATTATTTAATGAGATATTCAGGAAGTTTTTATAATGCAGAAATCGTATCTTTCTTTTTGATTTCTGTTATTTTTGTAGGTGATCACTGTGATCTGTGTGGCAGTATGGGGCATCAACATTGGACACTTTAGTGATCCTGTACATGGCGGCAGCTGGCTGAGAGGAGCCGTGTATTATTTTAAGATCGCCGTGGCTTTGGCCGTAGCTGCCATCCCAGAGGGTACAAAGAACATCTCAACATCTTTAGAGCTCTTTTTGCAACAAGATTGTACCGTAAACCTGGACTGTATATAAGTAATGAGTCTAACTACCTGCTATATGCATATGCACACCCTCCTGAAGAAATACCAATTACATGACCGAATTCTACATCTTTTTTTTCTCCTTTCTCTCTTGTCTGTCTTGTAGGTCTTCCTGCTGTTATCACCACCTGCCTGGCTTTGGGCACACGTCGGATGGCGAGGAAGAACGCTATTGTTCGCTCGCTGCCTTCTGTTGAGACTCTGGGCTGCACGTCAGTCATCTGTTCTGACAAAACTGGCACTCTCACCACTAATCAGATGTCAGTATGCAGGGTGAGACAGACAATTTCAATTCAGCTTTGTGTTCAATGATTGTGCTAATAACTGCAGCTTTGGGAGTTTGCTTCAGCCATTTTTTTTTTTTTTTTTTGCAATTTTCTCTCTATAATTGTTACAAAAACCATCTTGTAATTTACTCTAACTATTCATGCTCGAGACTCATTCTGATCTACCTGCAGAAATACTGTAAGAGGATTTCATTGGATCTGCTTGTCATGGTGTGGTCCAAACAGTGTACAGTAGACTTTTATATAAGGCAATACATATTGTTGAACAGCAGTAAGGGAGACATCATGACAAATTTAGCTGTTGATCCATGGAATCTAGGATCAGGGAAGGGCTATGTCAGTGGTGTTGGACTACTGGCTGGAAAGGCCCAGGTTCAAAGCCCACCACCACTGTTGGGCCCCTAAGCAAGGCCCTGAACCCTCAGGTCCTCACATGTATAATGAGATAAACGTCTAAGTCGCTTGGGATAAGGCGTCTGCCAAATACATTGTGGTATCAAGTCCATGTATGGGCATAATTTGCTAAGGTTTTACACTAGATTCACAATGCACCATGGGTAATATTGAATACTGAATAATATAAACCTTTGCCATTTTAGCAGTGTCAAATTACCAGCCAAGTAAAGAAATCGGTTAAGGAGGTATGAATTACTAGAATTGAATTAAGAAGTGTCCAAAACATGATTAAAAGCATAACCATTGTGAAGGAAATGCAATCACTTAAACACTTGCTGTAGTTGCATCATAACAAATTTGACAATAGCAATCACAGCTATGATTAATACTACATGGTCCTAATCCTACATTTACAGGATTAGGACTAAACAGCTGCATAGGCATAAGAAAGACACTTGTTATTGAGAGTAATCAGGGAAAAGAATTCAGTTTGCTGGGAGCACAAAGGTTGGAATTGAGAACAATGGAACAAGGTCATGTGGTCTGATGAGTTCAGATCGACCCTGTTGTAGAGGAACAGGTATGTCGTGGTAAGAAGTTAAGCACATGAAGCGATGCATCCATCATGCATAATCCATCCATCTAGGAACCTCTGTATGTGCAACATCTGCACCCAGAAAGGAATCGAATCCGGACCCTGGAGGTGCAGGGTGACAGTGCTAACCACTAAGCCACAGTGCCACCATCATGCATAAAGCCTTGATGAGCCTTGAGAAAGCCATAAGCAAATGATTCTTAAAGTGTGTACCTTGTCCAGGCAGTGTAGAATATGACTGGATTTATCGAATGGAATTAAGAAATATTCTATACAGTGCATGGCTATACTATACACTTTCAAGTGCAAGATTATAGTATTCACTAGTTAATGACATCAGCAACAATTATAGTGAAAAAGCAAACCGATTTGGCTGCAGTTATATGAGACAGAGCAAAACAGACATCCCAGAAGACATGAAAAATATCAGCTTCCCATTGAGGGTTATTTGAGACTCTGCCCTCTAGTGGAGAAAGCTTTCAGTTTCTAAAAATGCACAGAAGATACTGTACAGTATTCATTGAAATGTGTGCAGTGTGCAATTATGTGTCAAGTCTACCCCGTCCTTAAACATCTCCCAGTCTGCATTTGTGTAACTTTATCTACATTTTCTTCATTTTTGTTGCATCATTGTTACAACCTTATCGGTGCAAACAAATTTTGATACTGGAAAAGAAATGTTTACGTAACACAGACTGCTCCTTAATGTAATTAAATCTGATTGTTTTCCAGGTAAAAGCATGATTGTAGGGAATGAATAACTCACTGTATAAACTGCTCTGTTTACAAATGCATTGTACAGTATAACATACTGTACTGTACATATCATAACAGAAAGCATGAATGATTCTTATCAACTTCATTAATTTTTCTGTGCGTGTGCGTGCATGCCTGTGTGAGAAGATGTTTGTCGTGGAGAAGGTCACAGGCGAGAGGTGTGTTCTGAATGAGTTCACAGTGACTGGATCTACTTATGCACCTGAAGGAGATGTGTGAGTGATTGTAACATTTACTTATCACACACACACCCATGCAAAATCTGACTAACCGCAATGTAACTCGCATTGCTTTTGTATCTGTGTCCTATTCATGATTTAAACACAACACAATTTGGCCAAAACACACTTTTCTTCTTATCACTGAGACCATTCTCTCTGTGCACAGATATAAGGATGGTGTGGTGGTGCGCTGTAGTCAGTATGACGCCCTGGTGGAACTGGCTACAATCTGTGCCCTGTGTAATGATTCCTCTCTTGACTACAATGAGGTGTGTACACGTGCACATGCAGTACATAAGTACTGAAATGAAAGCAATACTTTTCGAGTTTCGAAATTCAATATATTAATATTTTATCAGTGCATTTTGTAGCATTTTCCCACAAAACTGTATGACAATTAAATAAGGAATTACAGAATTATAACGATGTTATGATCATTATAGATCATTACTAAAATGATGATTAATGATTACTTAGACACAACATATCGTCGTCATTTCTTTCTTTCTCCCTCACGCACAAACTTCATGCTTCCACAGAGTAAATGTGTGTACGAGAAGGTGGGCGAAGCTACAGAGACCGCTCTGTGCTGTCTGGTGGAGAAGATGAATGTGTTCGACACAGACCTGAGGAGTCTCGCCCCAGTAGAGAGGGCTACTTCGTGCTGTTCGGTGAGAGTGGGTGTGAGTGGGTGACGCTGGATTAGAGAACGAGTGTGTGAGCGGGTCGGGCCGGGAGACGGTACAGTAAGTGAGAGTGTTAAAAAGTATTGTTAATCGCTGTCTATCTTACTGGGTGTGCCTTCAGGTGATAAAGCAGTTAATGAGGAAAGAGATAACGCTGGAGTTTTCTCGAGACAGAAAGTCCATGTCTGTCTTCTGCTCTCCAAACAAACTGACCCGCTCTGCCACAGGAGCCAAGATGTTTGTTAAGGTCTGTTTGTCTTATCTCCTATAGTTTTTTTTTTCACTCAAATGTTTTGATCAGTTATCTGTGTAAGTTGTCGCTTTTAACCAAACCAATGTTGATGACAGTGGAAGAAAAACATAAAAAATGTTAATAAGAATAGAATGAAATGCAACCAATCACAATTTTAGATGCACTTTTAGCTTTCTATTTGATCACACCGAGCTCTTTCCTCTCTCCTCTACGCCACAGGGGGCACCAGAGAGCGTTCTGGAGCGTTGCCGTTGGATCCGGGTTGGCGGTGGGACGAGGGTACCTTTGACCTCTGACCTTAGGGAACAGCTCTTAGGCACAGTAAGAGAGTGGGGCTCAGGTCGTGACACCTTGCGCTGCCTTGCCATGGCAACCAGAGACGCGCCACCTGACCCCCGAACCCTAAACCTGGAGAACTCATCCGCTTTCTCTGAGTATGAGGTAAGTGAGGCTGAGCAACATGGCCCATGGGGGTATTTTACTACCATATTTCCGCCACTAATTCACCTGCTGACATCATGTCACCTGGTGGATCATCATGCTTAAACAATCGACTTATGAGTGTGTTTTGCACCTTTAACCAATTTCTTGCCCCATTTTCTCCTAATTCTGAAAATCTGAAATCATACCAAAGCTAAACTGCCAACTGCTCTATTTTGGTTTTGGATCTGACAAAATTTGCTTTATTGGCCAGGAAGTAAACAGTTTGTGGCATTTGGGCAGGTTTAAACAACCAGCACCTCGACACACAGGCGGAACAGATATGGGAAGGGATAATGTAACAAAATTACTTAGAATTTGAAAGTAAGTACATGCAATGACAAAAAACTGAATGGGTGATGCATTTATTGCTAATAAACCTTCCTCAAGAAAGGTTTGGCCATCCATGTCTGAACAGAAGACGAGGCCATGCTCATACGTATCCGTAAAACTATTTCAGGAAATGAAATAGAAAAGCATCTACAAGTTAACCACACAAATTTACACAGAATATGGACTTGTATCAGCAACATGAATGGATCATAGAGTACAGTGATCTGTAAAGCTTGTTGTAATCTTTGCTGTGCCCTGGGGGACAGAATTCCATGCATTTATGCAAGTACAGGCTTGTTTAAAAAAAAACTGTTATATCATGTTATATTATATTATATTATAGTATAGTATAGTATAGTCTATTATATATGTGTTTAAATTTCTTGAAAAGAAAGAAAGGCTGTACAGTCTAAAGATTCAATACCAAAAAATAAAAATAAGACAAATAAATAAGATTGATTGATTATAAGACACTGACATTTTTTGCTTAAAGAAAATGTTTAATGGCGGTATATGTACAGTACTGGATGTGTTCCTCTCCCACAGTCGGAGCTGACATTCGTGGGGTGTGTGGGGATGTTGGACCCTCCAAGGAAGGAGGTGCTGAATGCGGTTCGCATGTGCAGGCAGGCGGGGATACGCGTCATCATGATTACTGGTAAGTCTGCAATACTGTACGTAGGTTCTAATATTACTGTACATCACTATAACTGTCGATTCATTACAGCAAGATGTGAAATAACTGTAATTAAAGTGCTTCAATTTACGATAACTTACAAGCTTTTGTTATTTTCACAAGAGGCGTCCAAGTCAAACCGTAATTTTGATTTTACAGAATAACAGAACACAGTTACATGAGTAAGAACTACTTTTATTTCTCTATATAATCCTCTGCTACACTAATGCACGTATTCTGCGTATGCTTTAATGGCCCAAACATGTGCAAATATTTTAGTGCGGGGTCAGAACAGTGACAATAAACCCCAGCCGAGGTCCTGTAATATACAAGTGATTGTGTGTACATACAGACAGGCAATCCGTTGTTTGCCTTCACTCAGATGAAATCTCAGCTTTGACTGAAACGCCCCTTATATATATGTAGGGAGGGAACTTTAATGGCTTAGTGTTGCATCGCATCTCAGAAGGTTTGGGGTTTGAATCTCGCGTCCAGTCCTTTTGTGCTTGAAGTTTGTTTGTTCTTCGTGTGCTTGGTGGATTTTCTGGTTTCTAGTTTCCTCCCCACAGTGCCAAGACAGGCAGTCCAATTCCACATTGCTCACTTGGGTGTGTGAGTGTATCTGGTGTCCTAAGTTCCAAAGGATAGGCTCTAGGTCTCCTGTATTAAAGATTGTAATCTCTTAAAATGTACATTTTTTTATTTTATTTTATTGAATAATCAATACCTCCTTGCAGTTTACAAACCAGACAGCCCACTACAGAATGACGGATGTCCATGATTAATTGGTCATGATAATGATAAGAATCTTGTGTGTCATGTATTGCAGAATGCTGTCCACAACAAAAAAGCCACATACAGCAACTACACATTACACGGTGCTCATTTTGTGAATGAATACCCTATTTCTAATTGTTGTTTGCTTTTACGTGTCAGGCGACAATAAAGGCACAGCGCTGTCAATTTGCCGACGCGTCGGGATCATTACAGAGCAGGAGGAAGAGGAGGCAGAGGGCGCACCCTTTGGTGGAGGGCTGACCGGACGAGAGTTTGACGAGCTGCCACCCCACCTACAGCGCCAAGCGTGCCACACCGCCCGCTGCTTTGCCCGTGTTGAGCCCACTCACAAGAGTCGCATCGTAGAGTACCTACAGAGCCTTAGTGATATTACAGCTATGGTAAGTATGCAAACATTTTATACAAACATCAATGTCCAATCCATGAGGGGCGTTCAAGTCAAACCAGGACTTGTGATGAAATTCTCATGAATTGTGACAGGATGTTGATTTGGGGATCCGAGAATCCGGGTTTGAGTTTTGTCGTGGGTGGGTTGCCACACCTCATACTACACAGCCACTGCATGCAGTTCCGGCCCCAAGAAAAATAGGAGGGTTGCAGATCTGATGATTCGCTGTGGCGTCCCCTTGACAGGAACAGAAGGCTGTACATTCAAACATTCAGCAAGTAGAACCTCTTATCCTTGCTTTGTCTCCAACTTGTAACAGAGACGCATCTGACTGTGAGAACTGTACATACAATCATTCAGCAACACCACATTACAGGAGCTCGGCTGGAAGTTATTGTTACATCCTCCCTATAGTCTTGACCTCGTTCCAAACTTGTTTGGTCGATTAAAGGAGTTCCCGGGAGGACTGTGTTTCAGACATGAAGCAGGCAGTTCATTGCTCAGGCATATTGAGAAAACCTGAGATAAGTGCAAAGGTGTAGCAGTAGAGTTTGTTGTCTGCACAATCAAGTCCTGTTTTGACTTGAATGCCCCTATTTTTAACAGTCTTTTTTTATTTTTTTTATTTGCCCATTTATTCATTAATGTGTAGGTCATATTTTTTTATTCAGGTTTATATTTTTTACTTCATTTTTATATAGTTTGCATTTGTTGAGTTTATTTCTTATTTACTCATTCAAACATTTAATTACTTTTACATTTATTGTATGTATATTTTTTTGTCTTTGAATTATACATACTATTATTACTATGTGTTAAATTATTACTAAATACATTACGTTATTATTATTATTATTATTATTATTACTATATATTAAATTATTACTAAATAAATTACATTATTATTATTACTATAGATATTACATTTTAAACACGAAAAAAAAAATTCTTCTGCCTTGACATGCATATGAACTAGAGTGACATCCAATACTTCCATATCCACAGACTTTAATATGATGTTGGCCCATCCTTTTCAGCTATAACAGCTTCAACTCTTCTGGGGAGGGCTTTCCACATGGTTAAGGAGAGTGTTTACAGGAATTTTTGACTGTTCTTCCAGAGACGCATTCGTGAGGTCAGACACTGATGTTGGACGAGAAGGGCTGGCTCACAGTCTCCGCTTTAATTCATCCCAAAGGTGTTCTGTCGTCTTGAGGTCAGGACTCTGTGCAGGCCAGTCGAGTTCTTCCACACCAAACTCAGTCATCCATGTCTTTATGAGCCTTGCTTTGTGCACTGGTGTGCAGTCAAGTTCGAACAGGAAGAGGCCATCCCCAAACAGTTCCCACAAAGTTGGGAGCATGAAATTGTCTTGGTATGCTGAAGCATTAAGAGTTCTTTTTACTGGAAGTAAGGGGCTGAGAGCAACGCCTGAAAAACAACCCTAAACCAGTGTACAAAGCAAGGTCCATAAAGACATGGATGAGCGAGTTTTTGAATTTGACTGGCCTGCACCTCAACCCGATAGAACACCTTTGGGATGAATTAAAGCGGAGCCTGCGAGCCAGGCCTTCTCGTCCAATGTCAGTGTCTGACCTCACGAATGCGCTTCTGGAAGAATGGTCAAAGATTCCCATAAACACACTCGTAAACCTTGTGGAAAGCCTTACCGGAAGAGTTGAATCTGTTATAGTTGCAAAGGATGGGAATTATTAAACCCTATGGATTAAGAATTGGATGTTACTGAAGTTTATATGCATGTAAAGGCAGACAACGAATACGTTTGGCAATATAGTGTATATGGTAATATACTGGCTAATATAATAATACACCTTGCCCCCTCCCCCCACTCCTGTCCCAGACAGGTGATGGAGTAAACGATGCTCCTGCTCTGAAGAAGGCTGAGATCGGGATAGCCATGGGCTCTGGGACAGCGGTGGCAAAATCGGCCTCTGAGATGATCCTAGCTGATGATAACTTCTCCACCATAGTGGCTGCAGTGGAGGAGGGTCGAGCCATCTATAACAACATGAAGCAATTTATCCGCTACCTCATTTCCTCAAACATTGGAGAGGTGGTGTGGTGAGTACTGTACCAAGAGCCAGAGAAAAAGAAATACATGATATTACTGCACACATATTATCCTTCTATCCATGGTGCATTCTAGTCAGTGTTCCTGAGATAGGCTTTGCATACAACATGGCTTTGACCAGAATAAAACAGATCAGTCTTTTTAATTTGATATTATCCGATTTCAGCATTCATTCATCTCGCTGCTTTATACTGGTCAGAGTTGTAGCGGATTTGGATTCATTCCTGGGAACAGTGGGACTAAGATATAAATATACCCTAGATGGAATGCTAGGGCACCATAAAACACATCAAACACACACACATACATGTACAATGGTTAAGATGTTGGACACTGGATTACTGATCAGAAGGTCACATGGTCAAACCCCAGAACCACTAAGCTTCCACTGTTGGGCCCTTGAAGAAGGCTGTTAATCTTAACCTGCTCAGATGTACAGTATAATGACAAATGTAAGTTGCTCTGGATAAGAGTGTCTGCCAGGTGCCGGAAATGCAAAGGAATATCTAGTGTACTGTATATACTGTAGAATCATGTAATCTTTTTCTGTAATCTCTGTTCATCTTTTTTCTTCTTTTTTTTCATGCTTGTTCTCTCACCATCAGTATTTTTCTGACTGCTGCTCTGGGCATGCCTGAGGCTCTCATCCCAGTACAGTTGCTATGGGTCAATCTGGTGACAGACGGCTTTCCTGCAACTGCCCTTGGCTTCAATCCCCCTGACCTGGATATAATGTCACGACCACCGCGTTCTCCCAAAGAGCCCCTCATCTCTGGCTGGCTTTTCTGCAGATACCTCATCATTGGCTGTAAGTGGACATCTCATGGCAATTTGATTCTGATGTAGCTGGCATTATACTAATTAAAGCAAAAATTATGCAAGGTGCAGTCCTGGTATGGAAATAAAGGTGGCTCCAAAAGTGGTCTGAATTGACAACTCTAACCCTAACCCTAATTTGTATTATGGGGTTTAAATGAATCACCAGATGTGTGAATTATGATTATTTGCTATTGTTTTGAACATTGTGTGCTGCTGTTCATTTGTAAATATCCATTTTAATAATTATTTGGTGTTTATGCTCTCGAGACGATAAGTCCTTGGTCTTTCTTGCTACAGGTTATGTCGGAGTGGCTACAGTGGGTGCTGCAGCTTGGTGGTTCATGGCGGCACACGATGGCCCGAAACTCTCTTTCTATCAACTGGTCAGAGAAACAACTTAAAATCATTTCAGCATGATATTTATATCTATTTATTTATGATGAAATCAACATTTCTAGTAACAGGGTTGTGTTCTTTATATTTTAAGTGGTTTCCTAACACTACAAGTTGTATGTTTTCTCCATCTTTCTATCAGTCTCACTATCTGCAGTGCAGTGAGGGACATTCTGACTTCGCAGGAGTTCAGTGCTCTGTGTTCGAGTCACCGTATCCTATGACTATGGCTTTGTCAGTTCTGGTCACCATAGAGATGTGCAATGCCCTCAACAGGTATGTTGTGAATGAGAAACACCAATAACAGTCACCTAATGAACTGTATATGGCCTGGATCCTATCCATCACAGGGCACACAAGCACACACTGGAAACACACACGACTTCACCATTCAAATTTACTACGGATAAAAGTCTTCTGTAAATGTCATTCGGTTTCACGTCTTTATTCATGAGAAATTTTATCACAAGTCCCAGTTTGACCCGAACGTTCAGTTAGTGTCTTTACAAACGTATAACAAAGTATGGTTTTAATTTGCTGTTTGTCTGTGTCTAAAGCCTGTCTGAGAACCAGTCTCTGTTGAAGATGCCTCCCTGGTCCAACCCCTGGCTTGTAGGCGCTATCTGCCTCTCAATGGCCCTGCATTTCCTCATCCTATATGTGGATCCACTTCCTGTAAGTTGAAAATCACTTGCCTGGACAAAGAAACACAAATCATTCCCTGGAAACGTGAACTGGATTGTTCAGTTATTGTGTAATTTAGATTTTTTTGTTGGAATGTGCATGCCCTTAAGGCAATTACATGTGTAAAATACAGATGTTCACATAAGGTCATACATCGTCACAACGGAATTGCAACAACTTGTCCTTATTGCATCATTAAAGACCGAAAGTGTTTAATGAGGCAGATAAAAAGCCAAATTTATATGTACATTCCAAAGATTAATATGTAGATGTACAGTATTTAAACCAGCCATTGTCACACCACCCTGACATACGTAAAAGGTACAAGAACACCGTTTTCTGTAGTGCTAATGGGAAGTGTTAATGTTAGAACGCACAAAAATGCCATTTTTGCACGTTCTGCACTATGTGTTCTACGTCCTCCTCACTCAATATCAATGCCTGGCCACGCTAAAGCTCTTGTGGCTAAATGAGCAGAAATCCCCCCAGCTGCATAGCCACATCTGGAACAGATGTCCACAAATGTTTGGTGAAGTAATGCCACACGTAATGCAAAATATCCTCAGTGATGATGAGTTACAAAATAGAATAAAGAAATGATGGGATGTTATGTCTAAAATGATGTTAAGCATATGGAAATTAATTCATAGAAAGAACATCTTTAGTCACAGGGATAAAGGACACTCTTTTTGAGTCACTGATTCCAGATCTGTTTGCGTAAATTGTCAGTGAATACAAAACTGAGTGCTGTGGGTGAATTAATTGATCTGACTCATGTGTTAGTGTGTGCTTCACTGGAAGCGGAAAACATTACAGCATGGTGTTGTTTTACTGTAAACCTGTGAAACCACACCGATTTAAACTATCATAACAAAAGAAAAATGTAAAAAGATCAAGTGAATAAGTAATTGCCTCTGTAACAAGTACCATTCATCCTGCTGCTGACTTTATCTTGTTCTTCCCGTAGGGTAAAAAAAAAAAAAAAAAACTTGAAATGGCATATTTTGAATAAATGCCGGTCTGTATAAACAATACCAAGGAGTTGGTTTCGTAACGACATTTTTCTGCCACTGATACTCTTGATTCAATCTTATCATTTTGATTCATACACATTCACATTTCATACAAACTTAATTATTTTGATTGTGTACTGAATTGAATTGAATTGAATTGATTCTTCTATTGCAGATGATTTTCCAGATCCGGCCGCTGTCCTGGCCGCAGTGGGTTACCGTTCTGAAGATGTCCCTGCCGGTTATCCTGATGGATGAAGCATTGAAATTCTTGGCTAGAAATTACATCGAGCCAGGGAGTGACCTCGAGCGCGAGGAAGACGAGAGACAGCGCCATGACCAAGGTGTCAGCGGCGGATTCGCAGGCCTGACTGCCAAAATACGACGAGGTCTAAAGGGTGTCTCCTGGGTGTTTGTGTTCATCTCCGCTCCCCTTTTGTTTTGGATCTACAGCCTGGACTCAGATATTACAAACATCTTCTGGGAATAGAGACAGGGAGTGATGTCCGAAAAGAAGGATTTTTACTGGGAGAGTGGGAAGATAGTTAAGATTAAATAAGGGGGGAGGGGGGTTAAAAACAGAAGACCAAAAAAGAAATAAAATAAATATATAAGCAAAAAAGGGAAGTGAAAAAGATTTTGGCCTTGGACAATCCGAATTAGCAGGAAGATGAGGACAAAGAGTAAAAAAGAAAGGAAGGCAATTGTCATATTCAGTCCAGTCTCATTTTGTGTGATTTTTTGTTTTTTTTGGGTGGGGGGGGGGGGGGGGGGATGGGGTGGAGGGGGAGTTTCCTCATGTCATTCACCTTGAGCACCATTCTCATGCTCTGTTTTTAATTATTTGAGAGCATTTGAAATATATATGACATTATTTCCAGTTTACTAGGATTATTTTCAAATCATTAAATCAAATTATTTGTTATCTCAGCACAGCAAGTCCTGCATACAGTTGGAACCCAATACACTTTTCATAGGCAATACAGAGCATTCACGTTAACATTAAATGTTAAAAGACTTTGTTTGTTATCGTGTTTCTTTAGTTTTACTGAAGTACATATTTAAGTATATTTATAATCACCTGCATACAGGGAACTTCCTGTTTTTATTGTTTATAAGATAAGGGAAAAGAGGATGTGTTAATTGGAGCAAATAGTTGGTGACCAGATACTCAAAAGAAACAAAATGTGAGTTTGACTGCATGTAAGGTGAGATGTTACTATTATCAGCAATATCAGTCTGGATAAAATATACTGCTTTAAAAGAAAAATCCTGGTGTGTACAGTCCTGTGAAAAATTTAGGACACCCCATTAAATATGAATTTCTTTATTAGGAAATGCCAGCATATTGATTTCTGATCTTTCTTTAATTTGTACCACTAGATGAGGGGCCTTGAATTGCATTAACAACAAAAAATTCACATTCTTTTTCAAAAATGCATATTTCAACTAAAGTAAAAGTTAGGACTCTCCCAAACTTAAAATGGTTCAAATCACCTACAGATGTATCACATCAGGAGCAAATGATTAGAATATCATGACAGAACATTTTGAAGGAGGCGTGCCTTATTTAAGCCTCAACCAATTAGTTTGGATTGCTCTTAATTGTTGAAATGAGAGGCATCAACATGGTGAGATCCAAAGAGCTGCCTGAGGCCTTCAGAAAGAAAATTGTAGACACTTACGAGTCTGGTAAGGGATATAAAAAGGAAAGCAACACCAAAACTTAACTCTGCTGCATTGTTTTACAATGTCGAAATAAATGATCATGGAATTAGAAGGTGCGTCCAAACTTTTGACAGATAGTGAGGCGTTCAAGTCAAACCGGGGCCAAGTGTTCCCCTAATTTTTTGTGCAGTACATGTAAACTGTCTACTATATATATAATACATATTTTTAGATCCATTTCTGCAGATCAGAAAAAAGGATTTTATCATGCCGAGCAGCTAAAACCTTTGTCACTTTTGAAGCCCCTTTCACATCTAACTTTCGATTTGTACTTTCATTTTAGGGCAGAACAGAGAGCTTAATCATTGTCACTGTGGGATATGAGCTGGCTACATATTGTCTTGAATTGTCAAATTAAATATTTATTAGAATGATTCCCACTATGTATTTTATTCTTCACATATGTGCTAGAAATGCATAGAAACCCTACCAATTAAGATGTGTTTATTAATAACAATAAAGCTGGAAATGATTCCCTAAAATGTAGTGTTTATTGGGCATAGTAAAGACTGTTGAGAAAACCAACTGAGTCAGGCATGTTAATGCACCACTATGTATATAACCTCCTCATTTTAAATGTGACGTCTTTCCCATCACTAACATTACACCAAGTTTGTGTTGAAGATCTTTACGTTCATTGTGTCCACTGTCATTGAAAAGGGAAGCCTATGACTGGAAAATGGAGAGAAAAAAAGAGAGAGAGGAAGTGTGTTCTATTTTATTTTTTCATTACTACCGGTCCCACACCTTCTGAGGTTTAATTTAAATTCAGATTTTGTCTACTTTATTGTAAAACCAAACAATAAAAACAACCAGACAGATTAAGATTAAAGTATTTTTTTTATTTCAGATTGTTTTATTAGTTGAAAAAATGTTTGTCACATTTGTAAAATGTTTTCTAAAAAAGCGTTTGCATTGTGTTGTGCTATTAATTTAATTGCTACAATTGTCACATCATATTTCTTTAATGGAAGAATGCTCAGTGGAAAGGAAATAAACGGTTAATTTAAAATTATTTCTGTATTACTGATAATATCCTCACTGGTTAATCCTTAAATCGCATTGTTGTTGGTAATACTTGGCAATCCATAAAACATTTAAACAAACAAGCAAAAAAAATGGCGCTCCATTTTACAAACATTTTACATTGGTACAAATTTCAAACCAAACATAGAAAATTGTAGGAAAACATCGAAAATGTGAAACGTAATATTACAAATTGGTTTAAACAACCTCCTTTATAAATTGACTAAATAAATAGTAAATATATTAATTAATTAGCTAAAACTAGTATAGAATTTGCGTAGTCTGAAATTCAAAGCAGGAAATGTATTCTTGTAATCATACAGAATTGTGGCTTGAACACAAGCTCTCAAGCATACTTTTGCATAAAATAACATCTTCAGACCAACAACCCACCAGGACATCAATCTTAAGCCACAGAGAGAAACGTGAATAGGGACACACTGCATCTGATGGGACACAGCCGGCAGTTATGGAGCTCTGCAAAAGAACAAAATCTATTTTATTGCCAAACCGTAGAATATTTTCCCCCAAATATCTCCCAAATCCCAACAAAATAGGTTTTACCTGCAAGTTGTTCACCAAGCCATTGGTTTCCTTTTTAATCATTTCGCTGATTTTTGGAGCCTGTTCAAAGGTGCATTCCTGGTAATTAGTCAATCTCTGTACAAGTTCACACTGAGGAAGCAAGAGAAGGAGAATAATCGGTCTGTGCTTATTCAGAATCAAATGCTAGGCATAGACAGAAGAATAATATCAATTAATGTTAAAGCAGATTTTGTGTCTCTTTAACTAGGAAAGAATCAATAAAATGTGTATAGATAGATATTAATAACCATTTTTTTAATGTGTTTTTTGTCATACCTGATCTGTGTTTAAAAGTGATTTGTCTTCCCTCAGCTTTGTCTGGTTTAAGGACTATAGGGAGAAAATGCAATGTTATACAAGCAAGCAACAATAAATAAAAAAAAGTTTTTGGTGCAGTATTTAAAAGACACTTACTGTTGTTTTAGGTGTTATTCTAAGAGACTGCAGTGAATTGAGAATGCTCTCAATCTGCCTTGCTGTATTTTCACAAAAATAATTAACTGGCTTAGATAAAACAGGCCACACCGACAGCATCAGGAGAACAGTAAACACTGTAAAATGCACTGTAAAAGAAAAGAAAAAGAAAATAATGAGTACCTTAACGATAACAAACCATATCATATGGGGATATTTTTGCATTTTGATAATATAATACAAATGAATTAAATTAATTAGTAAAATTCCAAACACACATACACACACACACAAACTTACTTATGTCTACTCAGTGACAGCTGATGGTCTTGTAGGTGCAGAATGATGTAGTTTCTGCTCTTGATGCTCCATCCTGCCTACTTTATAAAGGAGGGAAAGGATTTCTGGGGACCCTAAATTCTAAGGAAATCTTACCCAATTCCCTTTCACTTTTTGGGAAATAATTTTTTGGGGGGGCATGTACTAGTATTATGCATGACTCACAAAACCATCACCACACCTCCTCAGGTGGATGACCAATATGTCTTGATATCCTGATTGCTCACGTGAAATAACTTGAAAAACTCCTACACACATCTACTCATTTGTCAGATCACTTATCGTTTGAAAGGTTGCAAGCAGCCTGGAGCCAATTTGCAAAAGGCAAGGAAAACCCAGAATGGGACACCAACCTATCAAGAGGCATACACACACACACACAGACACATACACACACACACACAGACACAGTGCTAACCACATGCCTGACACACACATCCATTTCAACTAATTTAGTAAATCATTTAATAATAATGATATATGTAACATGTGTGATCATCCATAATATGTGACAGGTGATTTGGATAACATTGTTTATCTCCTTCTCAAAAACTGATGTTTTGGAAACAAGAAAAATGACACATTCACAAGAGCCACATTTATAATATTTATAAATTGGTTTATAATGTTTCTACTTTTTTATTATAATGATTATGATTATTATTATTAGTAGTAGTAGTATTAATAGTGGTGTTTTTAATTAATACATCTTTTTTTATGTTAAATTTTGGTAGTTTCAACTGAGGTAATTGGTTATGTTAGTTCTGCCACTAAGCTTGTTTCATTTGAGGAGGGAGGAAAGAGAGAGAGAGAAGAGTTCTTTATACAAAGAGTATGTCTCTATAATCAGGTTTAAATATGTAAATATGAAGAAATGTGTGTTCGGTTGCGACAAGTTGGAAACAAATATTCTTGTTAATGTTAAGTCTATTCATGTTAGTCTTGGAAATCAAGTGCAAGGACAGGGAGCTTAGGCATCACATGTGTGTATCTCGTACTCTCAACAGACAGTGAGACATCAATGAGACATCAACTTCAAGTATCTGTGTAAGTCAAAGCGAAAGTGGACTGTATTTACTCAGATGTGAGTAGTCAAGAAGCAGGATTGGCCAGGCAGAGTTAGAGCCTCATACTTAATCAATAAACATTCCTCAGAAAAGCAGAATTCACATTTTCCCTGTGGACAATTTCATTCTTTTAAAATTGTAGCTTTTATAGCTTAAGATTTTGCAGTTTGTCTTCATTGTATAGTCTCCTGGGTGCTCAATACAGTACTTGAGGCATACAAAAGAAGCAATTGTCATCTGTCATATTGTCATAATTATACCAACAGCTTCAGGAGAACAGTAAACACTGTAAAATGCACTTTATATTAAAATTAAAACATGAGTAACCTAACAATAACATATGATATCATATAGGAATATTACTGCGTTTTAATGATATAACACTAATTAAAACAACCCAAAATATTACAAACACACACAAACTTATTTATGTCAACTCACACTCTAAACTATATTTTTAAAAAAAGTGATTTTCCTATTGAATAAGACATTCAATCAATTTATTATGAACATATATGACATACTGTATGTTTGAACACTGCCTTAGATTACAGTAAAATATTCTGTAAAAATACATCTTTCAGGTTTACAATAAACAAATATTAACAAACAAATTTAACTAAAGAAAACACTTCTATTAGATGAAAGACCTTTCACAAAACACAATCACACTAAAATGGTACAGTATATAAAATACTATTTTACAAAATAACTTTTCACAAATAGTACAATTCACATACATTTTCAACTTGCAAATTTATATTCCAATTTTTACTCACTTTTCACAAAATACCATTGCAGTTACCCAACATTCTTTTAGAGCGGAAATTAAATGAAAAGCATCAGAAACACAGTAACGAGATGTGCACAAACACAGTGACTATACATATCTGGAAAACTCTTAAACGACTGCAGCAACTTCGGCAAATCGCAGCTGTTGCTATCCCGAACTAAAGCTTTGTGGGCAATGGATTGTAAATGCTACATGCACAATATACTTAATATTATGGTCATTAACTACTTTAAATAAAAATGAAAATGTGTACAAATGGCTTACATCATTGGATGAAAAGCTAAATAATTAATTTAATTATCCCTCAGGTGTTTGTAGGTGTATTGAGGCCCTGAAGAAGTTCTGACATGTCCTGACATTTGTGTCTTCTTCAGTTACTTATGAACATATAAATGGCTAAAATCTGATTAAACAAACTGGGCTATACTAATATGTCAGCAGCATGTATGTACAAGTTTGTATTTTGGAGAAAATGTCAGTTATGCATGATTATTGAAAACAACAACAACAACAACACGTCGCTGGAATAAGGTCATAAACCACATGCATAACATTTGCATACAAGGCTTTTGTGAACTGGATCTTGTAGACAGGAGTTTTTGCTTGTATTTTCACAAAATAATATCAGCAGGCCACACCAACAGCATGAGGGGAACAATAAACACTGTAAAATGCATTTTATATTAAAATACAAAATAAGAGTAATCTAACAATAACATATGATATCATATATGAATATTACTGCATTTTAATAATATAACACTAATTAAAACAACCAAAGATATTACAAACACACACACACAAACTTATGTCTACTCACACTCTCGGAAATAAAGGTACAGTTTTGTACTAATGAAGGTACAAATCATTGTCACTGGGGCAGTAACCCTTCAAGGGCTTCAAGAATCGTACCTTAATATAGAAAAACTAATTTGTACCAATTCGGTTTGTACCAGCAAGGACATTATTTGTACCATGGGCAACCAAAATGTACCTTTTGTTTTCAAAATTTGTTGGTACATTATTGTACTTTAATCAAATGTACAAATCTTGTCCTTGAAGGTACCACCCCAGTAACAAGGCCTTCTGTACCTTAATGGTGTCTAATATGTTCCTTTGGGAACTATAAAAAGGTCATTCCAGTTTTTTAGTTACTTATACAGTATACATATAAAATTATAATATAAAATCAGTAAGGTCTGATTACACTGTAATTAATACAAACTGGGCTACACTAATATGTCAGCAGCATGTATGTACAAGTTTGTATTTTGATGATGAAATGTCAGTTATGCATGGTTATTGAAAACAACAACAAGCCGCTGGAATAAGGCCACAAACCACATGCATAACCACATTCACACCAGAGAAGACAAAGCCTTTTAGTCAGGTACTGTATGTAATAGAGGGCTGTGCTACAAGAAAATAATTTAAGGGCAAAAGAAACATATATTTTTGTTTGTAGTTTATTTAGAATATAGTTAACTGACAGACAAAATAACTTAGATTAAAAAACTCACTCTTACACTCTATGCATAACCTACTCACTGGCAAAGAAACTGTCCAGAATTGAGTGGAGAGTGTCACTGATGGTCTTGTACACAGAAGGCACATCTATGGCATACATACATATGGCCGTACAACGACACACATTCATGATAAAACAGTGCAGACCCATAACAGCTCTGGGTGGCAGAATCTCTACGATCTCTATACAGGATAGGTGCAAACTGGGATTTGTGGGAGGGCCTTATAATGCTGATTAGTGCGAGGCTGTGTAGATCAAAGTGTCAGTCAATTAATTTTGGGGAAAGGAAACCCTAAATTTTAAAACGTCACTTGTCAGATTTTTATAATAAGCAACCATAATTATAAAAACAAGCCCAAAAACCGCAACCCGTGATCCATAATTTTTTCAAGCGACTTCAAAGAAATAGAATTGGCAGCTATGGTTCTGAGAAAAAGCTAAACACCTCCCACATTCTGTACCCTTTATGTTAGAACAATTATGCAAATACAAATATTCAGTTGTACTTTAAAAGGTAAAAAATCCATTAAGGGTACATTTATCGAAAAGGTTAAAAAATGTTCTTCGAGGAATTTTATTTGTACCGCTGTGTACCTTTTTTTTCATGAGAGTGCAGTGACACCTGATGGGTGAGGGATAGGTATGCTCTCAACTATTTCAGCTTCTGTTGATGCTCCATCCTGCCTACTTGATAAAGGATGGAAATGACCCATATGTTAGAGCTCCATTAGATTAGAGAGCCTATATATTATATTAAAGACGAAAAATACTATGGACTAAAGAACTTTGTGAAATAATTGAGTTGAGAGTCCAGACAAGGGTCATTAGTAAGCAGATGTATCGAAGTGGACTCAATGAAATATAAGGAGATTGTGGTTTGACTATGAGGAAACTTTTAGATTATTTTTTCAGGAGTTGGCAAAAGGGACTGCATAAATACAATAAACACTAAATTGTTTATTATTTCACTTTAAAAAAAATCATTGCCTTGTTTTGGCACAGGAACACTAATTCATTCATATTTTATACTGCTCATCCTGCATACAGGGTTTCAGGGGCCTGGAGCCAGGGAGACTTAAGGCACAGGAACTTATTGCTTAAATTGTGTCTAAATAGAAATAAAGTACAAATAATATATTACTCAATTGCTACGCCACTTATCCTGTATTCAGTAATCTCTGGCATCTTGGCACACAAAGGAGGTCCATTGTGGGGCACAAGTATGCACAAACTCATTCACTACAGGCAATTTGTAAATGCCAATTAGCCTAATCTGCATGTTTTTGGACTGTTGGAGGAAACAGGAATACCCTGAAGAAACCCACCAAAACTCCACACACAGAGACCAGTGGAGGGACTCAAACCCTGGACCCTGGAGGTGTGAGGACACAGTGCTAACCAGTAGCCATTTTAGAAACATATAATCAAAATAAAGGGGGGGAAATTGGAGGAGAGGGGGGAGGGCAAAATAAAGACACACAGGGTTTTGAAATGCCAAATGAGAAAAAAGGTGCATGAATGACTACGACCCCTTAAATAGAGGACCTCATACAGTAAATGAAGCACAGTTATCTAAGAATAAAAACTGTATCATTCATTTTGAACCAATAGAGGACGCCACAGTCTACTGCAGTGGATAACTGTCACCAACTGAGCAGATTCCTTCAGAGATACAGCACAATACAGGTACTTTTTTTGATTCCAGTTATATTTTACATGCTTTATGGGTGGTCTTAATATTCTGATCTGTGAAAACTATCCAACAGCTTGAGTATCACCCACATGGACACATGAACATTCAGAATGCAACTGATACTTGGTTAGATACCAAGGGAGTAAAAAAAAAAATTAACCTATTTATATACAGCATAATATCTATGATCTTTTTTTTTTTTTTTTTTTTACTTTTAAAATAATATCATCCCACCATTTGAGAATTAACTATAAGTCTCCCCCTGGTTCTTAAAAAGTTGGTCATATATTGATTGGAGACTGAATGGTATTGCATTATATTGCATCATAACAGTAATATCAAATATCAAATAGCTGCCCCAAGATCACTTTTGATTATGTGGAAGCATGAGATTTAGAACAGTAGAGCCCTGTCAATTACACTCCACTGTCCACTTTAATAGGAACACCTGTACATCTTCCTATTCATATAGTACTATAAGCAGCCAATTATAAGAGAGCAGCACAATTTATAGAACCATACGGGGAAGTCAAAAACGGGGAAACGGGGAAAGGTGTGGCACGGATGTTGGTACCAGGTGATTAGATTTATGCATCTTAGGAGATTCTGAGATTTTCTAGAGTTTACTCACTGCAATATTGAAGAAGAAGAAAAGAAAAAAAAACCCTGAGGGATAAGACTTTTAGTTTACGACTCTGCCATTAATAAGGTCGTCCTGCCTGATCCACAGAGCACATAGACTATCCCGAAGTGTGCCTAATAACCTAATAAGGGTGGCATAATAGTGTTGCCACGCAGTGTAATCTGATAGCATCGGGGGCGCGCAGTGCAATAAATTGATTGCGTGCTCTCAGAAACAGCCAGCGTTACGCTGAGTTTAAATAGGGTGTGTGTGTGTGTGTGTGTGTGCCGGGTGCCGAGGTTTGCCATTTATAGCGCGCACATGTGAAGAGAGAGAGAGAGAGTGAGAGCCAGACACCTCATGGATTGTCTCTTATGGTTGTGCAGAAGAGTCACACCAGGCAGCGGAATAAGCGCAAAGTTAACGCTGACTCGCCATCTTCTTAAAACTATTTTTATTTCAGTCTCAAGTGGAATTACGTTGACTTTAATTGGTAAGTTTGTGTACAAACATTCTGTCTGTGTCTGATTTGTGTGTGTGTGTGTGGGGGGGGGGGGGGGGGGTAGTGATTGGATATTAAACAACACTGGAAATTATAATCAAGTTATTATTCTTTTAATTCGATCCTATCATTCTGATTATGTAGGATATAATGTACCATTCTTCTTACATTTGAAACTGCTGTGTTCCTAACAAAACCACTAACTGCTGCATACTGTACTGCATATATATGGCCTAATATTAAGTACCTCCTCCCCCTCCCTTTGCCACCAAAACAGTAATGATCTGAGTTCACTGGTTTTCTTTATTGGATCACAGCAACATTAAAAAATAAAAATAAAATGAACTCGATAAACGAGTACATATATGCATTGTCTGCCGAGAGTCACATGATCACAACTGAACCACAAGTGGTCCACTGTAGGATTGCTGGTAATCTTCTCCCATGTGTCCCATCAGTGCAGTCAACGTTCGTGTGCGCGTGTACTGTTCATTATAACATTGTGAACACATTTGTATGAAATGTGAATGTGTACTGCATGAATCAAAATGGCAAGATTGTCCCTGATCAGCAAGCCGAGGATGACAATGGCAAGGAAAAATAGGCCGATCCAATCGAAGCGGTAGTGTAGATCAAATTGATTAAAACGGTTAATGCTGGTTGTGATAAAAATAAAAAAAAGGTGTCAGAACACAGAAGGCATCATTGTACATATGTACACTGTACATATGTACACCTGCTCATTCATGCAGTTAGCTAATCAGACAATTATGTGGCAGCACAGTGCATAAAAACAAGCAGATACAGGTCAAGAGCTTCAGTTCGTGTTCACATCAAAGAATCAAGAACAAGTGTGAACACTGTGACTTTGATCAAACATCAAACATCAGAATGAAGAAAAAGTGTGAACTTTGTGACTTTGATCTTTACATGCATGTTGGTACCAGAAGGGCTGGTTTGACTATTTCAGAAATTGCTGCTTTCCTGGAATTTTCATTCACAACAATGTTTACACATAGATTACAGAATGGTGCAAAAAAGAAGAAGAAGAAGAAGAAGAAGAAAACAGCATTGAGTAATCAACAGTTCTATGGGTGGATATGCCTTGTTGATTAGAGATTATCCACTACATTCTACAACAAATATCTGAACTTTCTAATTCACTACATTACTTTGCAGTGTTGCATTATAAAGACACAGTGGTTTGTAGAATTTGAAATGGTAAGATTGACACTTGCTGACTGTTATTTGTAATGCATGATTTGAATTCCCTCCATGAAATGCCCAATCATATACTGTAGCAGATGTTTGAAATCAGAAGTGGAGATGTGTTCAGATAGTGATAAAACATTAGCAGTGAAGAGAGAGAGACATTTACTAGGTCTTAGCAGTGAGCTTATAAAACCTTAGAATTTTTTATATGTAAGTACATTTGTAGATAGTTTAGAAGTACTTAACTGTAAGATAAGTTCAGTTCTGGAAGCCAATTATACCTTCTTGACTGACCACAACAACTTGTAATATCTAAAAACTCCCAATGATTTACGACTCCAGTCTAGATCACACTTGGATCTGCTTCACCTTTGGCAGATTTGCTTTGCTTCTGGCAGATCCACATAACATCCGTGGTGAATCTGGATTAGAGTCTTCTGCTATCTGGGTCTTGTCCCAACAAGATTCCAGGAACATTAAGGTAGATTTTCTGCTCATGCTGATTCTCCAAAGCAATCTAGCAAGAAGCACATTCTCCTGCCTTCCTGCTTCATTGGAGCCATCACTTGCAACATTGAGCAAGAAATCACATGCACCAACCTCAGCAAATCCACAGCACCTTTTTTTTAATAAAATGAAGTAACTATTTATGCCCCTACCAACACCACATTGGGCATCGTGTCATCTAGCAATGTATCTCATCATCATCCTGCCTAAATTAAACAGGAATATTTCTGTTGCCTGATTTACTCACTCTAAACTTTAGGATCTCAACTGATAACCTAAGTGCCTGGGATGCTCAATTTACTGCATGCATATGGTTACATTTCATTGAGAAGCTGGGAGTAATGGTGAGTATAAACTCTGGTTACACCCCACAAATTAATGAGCAGGTCTAGAGAGCCAACTAAGAAATCAATCTCTTCCTGCATGAAGTATGTATATGTGTATTATTATATATCTACTCCAGAACAAATGTACATTTCCTTTTTTTCAGGAGATGGCACCGTCTCTCTCACAAGCACACAGAAGGCGCTGGTGGATGGCTGTGACAGCTATAATTGAAAACCTGCTCTTCTCTGCAGTGTTGCTTGGATGGGGTTCACTTCTAATTATGCTCAAGGCTGAGGGTTTTTACTCACATTTGTGCATAGGTACAGTATACTATACCAAAAAGGAGAAGCATCATCCCCCCCGCCCCAATCCTCCCCCCACACACACTACAGATATATACAGTATGTTTTTATGATAAATATACTATAAAAGCCAATATAACATATCGGCTAATCAAATGTAACAAAAGTTTGGACATACCTTCTTATTTCAGAATATGCAATAATTTCCTTTTAACAGTGGATATTGAGATATTGAGATGTGCCTGCTACTTATGCTCTGTAAATCCTTCATAATGGCTCTAATCTTGGATGCTGTTAATTGATTTTTCTTTGGGGTGGATTTTTGGAACTGGTAACTTTAAATGTACTTCTCCTCTGGTAGGAGGGGGAGAAGGAGTTAAGTTGTGGTCTTGCTTTCCTGGGATGGTGTTCATCAGAGCAAGACTCATCATGGGGCTTGAATTTGCAAATGCACCCGACAATACTGTTCTTGCAAGAACTATTCCAGAGCTATTGACCTTTATGTCTCAAAATAACAACTGTTGCTGTTGTTACTTAATTTGTGCCCAAACTTTTGACTGGTGTGTCCAAACATTTGAATGGTACTTGAAGAGCCAAGATCTCCTCCCTCACCAGAAACACTAATACTAATAAAGTCCCTAATACTAGGGAAGGAATGGCTAACTTATTGATAGTATAACAGATGCTTTACCATCACCCCATACTTTTTACTTAAGATATTGGGTACACTGCAGAATTTGTAATGATGCCTGCTTCTTGACCTTATAGAAAATACAACTGAGCATCATGTTAACAGAAGTTTGGAGGAGGACTCTGTGTGGTTGAGCTGTGTTGAGCAAGAAGAGGTCCTAAATCTTGGCTTTACGATTGGCTCATTCATCATAAGTGCAGCCACTCTGCCACTGGGAATCCTGATGGACAAGTATGGGCCACGCCCCATACGGCTGATGGGCAGGTAGAAGACATATTTAGTTTTAGACACTTTTTTTTTTCAAATTAGGATTAATAATAAAACTGAACATGGCTACAATGGCTGTGATAATATACGCATTATTATTTATACTCTTATAACCTTGTCAATTAAGTAACATCATCAACAAGGTCTATGAAATATATATAAATTATGGTATTAATTAAGTTTTAAAGCTAGATATCCAATGTCCATAAATTCCGTTCCGGTAGGGAATGTTAGAAACATGTAGAAGGGATTATGGGAAGAACATTAGTCACTGAAATGAAATGAGAAATGTTGAGCTGGTTCCAATAGTATGCAAGTTAAAAAATGGTAGCCTTTAAATGATTATATCTTTTTATTGTCTATACGCAATGGTGTCTATTTGCATTATAGTGGTTACACTGACCAATTAGCCATAACATTAAAACCACCTGCATAAATTGTGTAGACCACTCTAACCTGTCAAGGTATGGACTCCACAAGACCACTCAAGATGTGCTGTAATATCTGTAATGAATCCAAGACTTAACAGCAGATACTTGAAATCCTGAAAGTTGTCGGGTGGGGCCTCCATAGATCACACTTGTTCATCCAGCACATCCCACAGACGTTCAGTTGGATTAAGATCTGCAGAATTTGGAGGCCAGTTCAATACATTAATCTGTGTCATGGTTCTCAAACTGTTCCTGAACAATTTTTGCAGAGCTGCAGGGTGAATTATTCTGCTGAAAGTGGCTTGCACTTGGGTCTCCAGCACATCGAACAGATTCTGAATCTGATCAGATTTCAAGGCCTAGTCAACCCCTTGAACCGTTTATCATATTGTTCAAATTATTTTCATTTTCACAGTGTTAGAGGATGCATTATTCTTCTGAAGGCCACTGGGAAATTCTTTTACAGTGGGTCAGAGTGGAATATCTGACCAGCCTGCAGCTACACAGCCCCATACACAGCATGATGCAATGTACCGAGAGTTTTGATTACATTTTTCAGCAATTTGTGCTACAGTAGCGCTACTGTGGGATTAGAACAGACAAGTCAGCCTTCACATCCAGCACTCATAATCAGACCTGCTATTTTGTATATGGTCTGACCAAGTCATCTAGCCTTGTGAATTTGCTCCAGCTTTTAACTCCTCAAGACATGTTTGGTGTCTAACATGTTTAGATTTAAGAACTGACTGTTCATTTGATGCCGGGGGTTGGACAATAAAACTGAAACACTGGCTACATTTGAACAGCCTGGTGACCAAACTTCATTGATTGCACATTCCACCAGTAAGAGCAGAGTCTGAAGGTTTAAGTAGCAGAGTAATAGCACAGTTTTGCTTGAAATATTGCAATGCACATAACATTATGGAGGACATACTGTATCACAGAGTTCAAAAGAGGACAAATTGTTGGGGCGCGTCTCGCTGGCGCATCTGTGACCAAGACAGCAAGTCATTGTGATGCATCAAGAGCCACGGTATCCAGGGTAATGTCAGCGTAGCACCAAGAAGGACGAACCACATCCAACAGGAGTGGATGCAAGAGGAAGATGTCTGAAAGGGATGTCCAGGTGCTAACCCGGATTGTATCCAAAAAACATAAAAATCACTGCAGAATTAAATGTGCACCTCAACTCTTCTGTTTCCACCAAAACTGTTCGTCGGGAGCTCCACAGGGTCAATGTACATGGCCAAGCTGCTATAGCCAAACTTTTGGTCACTTGTGCCAATGCCAAACATCGGTTTCAAATGTGCCAGCAGGAAAAATCTTGGGCTGTGGAACATGTATTGTCCTCTAATGAGTACATCTTCAGTGTCTTTCCCACATTGGGGAGAGTTACGATGTGGAGAAGCCCCCAAGATGCATACCACCCAGACTGTTGCATGGCCAGAGTAAAGCATGGGGGTGGATCAATGATGGTTTGGGCTGCAATATCATGGCATTCCCTAGGCTCAGTACTTGTGCTAGATGGGCACATCACTGCCAAGGACTAACAAACCATTCTGGAGGACCATGCGCACCCAATAGTTTAAACATTGTATCCTGAAGGCAGTATAATACACACGGCAAGACTGGTCCCATGGACTGCACAGGCACCAGATCTAAACATTATTGAGCCACTTTGGGGTGTTTTGGAGGCACGATTCAGGAAACATTTTCTTCCACCAGCATCACATAGTGATCTGGCCACTATTCTGCAAGAAGAATGGCTCAAAATCCCTCTGGCCACTGTGCAGAACTTGTATCCGTCATTCCCAGGATTAACTGATGCTGTACTGACAACAAAAGAAGGCCTTACACCATTCTAATTAATTATTGTACATCTACATAGTTGGCAGACACCCTGCTCCAGAGCCTTGCCCAATGGCCCAATTGGAACAACTTGGGATTTGAACCTGGGACCATCCAAACTGTAGTCCAATGCCTTAACCACTGAGCTATCCCAGTCCTGGGCTATTCCAGTTGTGGTCTAAAACCGGGCTTTTCAGTTTCTTTGTCCAACCCTTGGGTTCCAATAATATTTAACACAAAAATATTTTTTTTAAAACTAAGATTATTAGAGTAGCAGACAATAAGAAGTGCAGAGAATTTCCAGATTGTCAGGTTAATTCATGCCATCTATCATAGACAAACACATCCCGCAAAATCTTTTAATAAAAGGTATTTGTGTGGTGTGCATGGACATCTATGACTCCAATTCTCTAACCTTAAACAATGGATTGGTACAAAAGGAAAAAATAATAAAGTTTCACATAAAAATATAGTGTATAATACAAAACTAACATTTCTTGTTTAAATTTGTTCTAAAGGTAGGAAACTAATGTAATTTACAGTACTATAAAAGAAGTGAGGCAATGTTGGGCTCAGAAATACCAATTTTATGTCAATTGATTTATGAATTATCACAACAAAAGACATTTAATGGCACATATACAGGTAAAGTACTCAGAATTAATATTTAAAAAAATACTTACCCACATTCCAACTTAGCTAGGGTAGGCCATGGAGTGGCCCTCCTGGAGCAGAGAGACTTAAGGGTCTTTCTTAAGGCCCCAACCGTGGCATCTAGTGTGGGGTATGAGCTCACATTATTCTGATAGATAGCCTTTAACCAATGAGGCCCCAGTGCCCTAAGATTAAAGCACCTGGGGTTAGACAAGTATTATTCTAGACTAATCCTGCTTTGGTTCTGAACTCAAACGACCTTCAGTGTTTTCATAGGATACGAAGGACAAGAATAAGGATACATTTTTTTTTACATTTTTTTATACAAGTTGCATATAACAAAGCATAAAATCCACACTGAGCACAGAAAATTCCAATCTATGTAGTGGAAATAAGGACGGGATCGCACTTTCATATTCAGGATGACTGCTTCTACTGTGTTTAAGTATGGACGTTATTGTATGGACAACACTACAGTATTAGAGACCACAGAAGTAAGCCTCATTGAGTTTACTTAACATCATGATGCATTTTGAAACACTTTGATTATTTTAGGCCAGATGGTGTGGAGTTGTGTACATCTTTTTTTTTTTTTTTTTTTTTAGAATTCTTATCATCTTGAATTTGTGACATTTTTTTTACCGCCATGCAAAATGAACCATTTTCACTTTCTGTTCGCTCCTAGTTCCTGTTTTGCCTTCTCAGTGATGTTGATTGCAGTAGCAGCATATGATCCTTCAAGTGAGTATACACATGGAACAATCAATGACAGAATTACACTTGAAGCTTAGAGCTGTACTGTACATTACATGGGTAGTATGCAATTAGCAAGATAGGAAATCTAATATGTTTTATTTCTTTATATCTCAGTATTATCACCTCTCATCTTTATTGCTGTCTCCTTTAATGGCTTTGGGGGGATATGTCTGACCTTTTCTTCATTAACGGTAGGAACAAAACAAACATGCACATGCACATAAAGATTGGCGATAAACACAGAAAAATTATTGTTGGCCCCCTATAATCTCTTGATCCCCAATTAACTGTTCTCTATTTTGTAAATATTAGTTAACTGTAGTTACTGACCAGTATCAATATAAAGAATTGAGTAAGCTGAAACTGACAGTAATGTACTGTAACATATGCGATAATGAAAACTCTGGGACACTTTCAAAGTTTTCCCATTGACTCTAACAAAAAGCCTTTTTACACTGCCCTGTCAAAAAAAAAGAGAGAAATTAATATGTTACAGCTGGCAACAAGGTATTTACCCTAACTCATGCAGTGCAGCACAATGGTGCATTGGTAGCACTGGGGCCTCGCGCCTTCAATGTTGACGGATCGATTCCCACCTCTGGTCTGTGTACATGTTGTTTGCATATTCTCCCTGTGCTTAATGGGTTTCCTCAAGGTATTCTCGTTTCCTCCAACAGTCCAAAGACATGCAAATTAGGCTAATTGGCTTTTCCAAATAGCCTGTTGTGTGTGCCCTGTGATTGATTGGCACACTGTCCAGGGTGTACCCAAAGACTGCTGAGAATAGGCCACAAGCCCCCTTGACCCTGTATAGTACAGTATAATAGAAAATGAATGAATGAAAAATTAATGACATAACCTATGGTCACAGCAAAGAGGTTACTCTGTTTCAGAAGCATCAAATTATTGTACTGCATCAAGAAAAGAAAACATCTAAGAAGATTGCTAAAACTAGCATAGTTTTGTTAAGCTCCGTAAACTGCATTATTAAAACCCGGAAGGATAGTGGGATAGTGGTAAACCATATTCCTCACAAACAAAAAATGGGTATGAAATGATGCACCCAGCATTCCTAGTGCCTACCAGACAAGCATGTGGAGTCAGTCTTATGATCTGGGGCTGCTTCTGTTGGTCAGGTCTAAGTTCAGCAACATTATGTGTTCAAAAGTCTGATGACCAGGGTTTTCTATTCATGGATTTTTTTCTTCCCTGATGGCATGGGCAGATTTCAAGATGACGATTCGTGACTTTATTGGAATTAGATTGTGAAAGAATGGTTCAGGGAGCATGAGACATCATTGTCACACATAGACTGTCCACAACAGAGTCCAGATCTTAACCCTATTGAGAATTTTTGGGATGTGCTGGAGAAGTCTTTATGCAGAGACTTAAGATGTACAGTATGGAAGTTGAATGAATGACTCCCCCATCATCAATACAAGATTTTGGAGAGAAATGAATGCAACTCTGGATGGAAATAAATATTGTGACATTTCATAAGCTAATCGAAATGATGCCATGGCCATAATCAAAGCAAAAGGAGGACCAAAGAAATATTAGAGTATTCAACTTTTTTCTGGCTGGGCAGTGTAATTTGTTGCAATGTAAATCTGCCACAATTAAATGTATAGTAACAAATTGTAGCACAATCATACACTGATTAGCATAGATACATATGTTGTTATTGTTATTAGTTATATAAATTACATAATCTTCCACAGTGAAAGTGTCAAAACATCATTTTGTAAATTGTAAAGTGTGTGCTGGTCCTAGCTATGACAGTAAGTTTCAGAATGGCCACATTGCTGATATCTTGTAGGAATTGATTTTATTTTATCAAACTGCAAGTTGACTCATGCAATCGCAAGCTTTCACGTGTGTCTGTGTGTGCGCACTTTGGTTGGTCATTCTGCAGCGGCACATGGTGTTCCACTTCTAGGCACTAAATTCTGCCATGCCACATGACCAATCGAAGGTCAGAACTGAGCTCACACCCTCAGTACAGGCACGCCCATGTTTCCCCAAACTGTAAGGACACACTCTCTCTCACTCTCACACTTGCAGTTCCACTGGGCTGCCCTTTCTAACCCTCTCACCATTTCCACTCTTTTTGCTCAATCCACATGTTGTCATTCCACTGTGCTGCACTGTTTCTTAGACAGGGCAAATAGATTAAGTAATAGCTGAACATAATGTACATTTATGGGCTAAACAGGGTAATTACAGATTTTGTGAGTATTTTCTTTGTATATTTAGAGCCCCAAATATTTCCTTCTGTGACACACAATGAACCACTTATTTATTTATTTTTTCTGTCTTTATGCCAGACAAAAGTTCATTTCACCCTTATGGTCAAAATGAGCATACATATCTCAGAGACATAGACATAGTCAAGTGTGGAAAATTGAGGGCTAAAGGGAGGGGAGAGGAGAAGAGAGAGAGAGAGAGAGAGAGAGAGAGAGAGAGAGAGAGACTAACACACAGTCAATCAAGCAAACAGAGACACAGATGCAGTTTAGAACCATGTTCCAAGTTGGATGATTCATAAGCAGAGTCATGTAAGGGGAAAGAATTCGAAGTGGGATCATCTACACATGCTAAGGCACTTAAAAAATAGTGGAATGAAAGACAAGCATGGGTGAGCCTTAGGTGCCCATCATTCTGTCACCAGTTTCCTGGTGTATAATTGATCATCAGTGTTATTTGATTCACTTGGTGGTGGTGTCAGTGTTGAGGCTGATCAGTGTACTGTATATACATTCACATATTCTTTAATACCTAATAACAAACCTGTCAATTTAAAACTCACTTTTAATGAAAACCAAATGGCAGATCTTGAATTATATCTGTGGCCACATTTGCTGTACAGTCAATACAGTGAATAAACATAATAGGCAGGGGCAGATCTAGAAAATTATTCATGGGGTGGCAAGGGGGTGGCATTAAAATTATGAGGGGTGGCAACACTGAAGCAAGCATCCTTGCATGTTTTTTGTGGATTCAAGGAACGCTATTCTTATTCGGTGTATACACTAGGGTGCACATGTTTACATTGTCCTATAAAAATGAAATAAAGGCTCATGTGTGATTGACTTGAACCTGATATCTGGATTAATAAAAATAAATAAATAAAACGGTTTTATTTTTAGAACACTAGGACACTAGTGCTGGGGTGGCAAATGGGATGGTAAGGCTTTTTCTTAGGGTGGCAATTGCCACCCCATGCCACCCAGGTAGATCCACCCCTGATAATAGGTTACCACATTATTCTATATGAAATACTGTTGTACTAGTTAGGGTGGCATCCTGTAAACATGTGAGGTAACCACACCCTTGACTGGATGTCAGTCCATGACAGGACACCATGCACACGTTCACACATGAAAACGTGCACTTTTCTGAATGTAAAATTTGTATGTAGAGGTAAAGCTCTGCAATCTGAAAAAGTCTTTCTAAAAAGTATCCGAAAGGAATTATCTTGTGCCCTTAGACTTCCGTTATATGTGAGCTTTAACAAAAATATCGGTATCTGTTCTTCTCTAATATTCTACAAAGAATCAAATTGAAATGATTGTTTATGGAAACACGTGTGTGGTACACACGCAGTAGATAGCGATTGGGTTGAGTATGCTTTTGAGCTTCAGTTGTTCACTGTATACCATGTGCGAGATGAATATCTGTAAATTAATGTCTTGTTTCCTCAGCTCGCCAACATGTTTGGAAATGTGCGTTCCACCATTCTTTCACTCATGATTGGTTCCTATGCTTCCTCTGCAGTTACCTTCCCAGGAGTAAAGGTAGAACTTCCTTACACAATGTCAAATTAAAATGATAATCAAACATATATTATAAATATAATTACAATATTAGCTAAATATTTCTTCCTCACACAGTACATTTTAACATTTGAATAAATGTTTGGTTTATACCAATATACAAATATAAACCTAACAGATTAGGTTTATAAACTGTCTAAATACCAGCAGTCAAATGATCCAATTCCTTACCATGTAGAGATGGTAATATAGTTGTTATGTTTGAATGCTTTTTCATAAAGTGGAAAATTCTGCCAGCATTATTAAATTCACTGACAATCAGCGATTATTCTAGAACTGATCTAAACGTTCATGGTAATTATTTTGGTCAAGAAATATATTTAAATAAGCAACCGAAAAGCTTTCCAAGGCAAGGAGGTGTTGGTATACGTTATATTGACAAGGTTGCCCTCTGGCGGGCTGGAGGGCTTATTGCAGCTGAAGATGTTATGCCTAGGTTTGGAATAATAAAACCATTTGCTATGAAATTCAGCTTTCATTGGTTGTACACAAAACAGTGTGCTCTTCAAGTATATGATCTTGCAATCAGCTCAGAAAGTAAGTCTTGCCCCACATGCATTTTTAAATGCTAATATTTTGCTTCTTTCTTTAGCTCATCTATGATCTAGGGGTGTCGTTCCACTTGATCTTCTGGGTGTGGGGAGGCATGGCATGTCTGGTCTTTCTCAACTGCATAGTTAACTGGCCGGTGGAGCCATTCCCTGCTCCTGAGGAGATCAGCTACACGTTAGTATCCTATTCAATACATGTGCCTGTAAGACAAACAATAAAAATGAAAGTGAGTTCTTCTTACCGAAGAAGGTAAGAGGTTAAAGATTCCAAATGTTACCTGTTTTTAGGTGTGTCTAATATGCAGTGTCAACTGAGACAAATAGTATAGATATAGTTATTTGTACATTTGTTCGTTATTTCTGTCATTTCCTGATAGTAAAGAGAAAAATCTCTTGATCTCTCCCTCTATGGCTATTTGCTCCATGTCTTTCTTTACAGTAAAAAAGTCAAGCTGAGTGGTGTAGCAATGGATCATGCAGTGACAGGCGATCGCTGCTACACTCACGAAACCACCATAGAACAGGAAATGACTAAAAATCAGGTTTTGGATGAATATGCACAATGCTCTGGAGTAACTCAACAGAGTCAGGGTGAGAGTGATATATGTATGCATACATACAGTGCTTACATGCACATATACATCTCCAACCACAGTAAGGGCGTGCCATTGTGTCTGTGTGCTTTTAGGTACCCAGCCATTTCGCCGCTCTGTGTGTTCTGCCATCTTCTTGTGGAGTTTGATCACCATGGCAATGACCCAGCTCCGCATAATATTTTATATGGGGGCCATGAATAAGATGCTGGAGTTCCTGGTTACACACGGTGACCCTTATGGTGAGCATCTACTACAGACTGATTCATTTATGAGACTGATTCATAAATTAAATGTTCGATTATTTAAATGAGATATTACATAATTAGGCACATTAAATGTCCACCAGAAAAATGTTCTTCCAAATATTTTGCTGTTTTCAAGCTGTTTAATAGTTGATTATAGCAAGCTCAACTACTCAAACACAAGAATCGATTAAACTGTAAACTGCAATTCTGAATCTGCATTCTTTGGACAATTTTTCTTTTCTTCCTTCACTACCCCTCACTGAGGGTGGACAGTGTGCTGATGAGTCTTTTGACAAGTGAGCAGTGATGATATTTTGCCAACAGGGCCCTAATCATCTTCAATTGTGTAATTGTGTGTTTCACTTTTTCACTGTTTTTTATTTTTCTATCACTTCAATTCAATACTATTCTATTTTATTTGTGTAGAGCTTTTAACAACTGTCATTGTCTAAAAGCAGCTTTACACAATCATGTGATGAAATTTCATCATTTGTGCAGATCAATACCTCTGAGATGAGTGAGTTAGTGAGTGAATAGTTAGGCCAAAATGCTTTAAGTAAAAAATGTTTACATGCTTAACCTTATCTGGTCCAGCTCCAGAAGAGTTGGTGAAAGAGTCAGAAGAACAAGGTAAGAAAAATCTAACATACAGTAGAAACAAGTTACTCTTTCCATTTCAAGAATGTTGTAGTATCTGATATGTGGTGTATGCATTTCCTCAGTGAGCTTGTACTCATCTGTCTTCGGCACTATGCAGCTGCTTTGTCTCCTGACTTCACCTCTTATTGGGTACATCATGGACTGGAGGATGAAAGACTGTGAGGAGGACAATAGCTTGGTAGATGGAGAGAGAAGGTGGCTGTCGAGAGTAGAAAAAATAACCTAGTTAACCAGAGCTCTACTAATTATCTCATTTTAATACATTTATTCATCTATCACTGATAATATAGTCATATTTTCTCACAGGCCACCCAAGAGGGACAGAAAGATCCAGAAACTCACCAATGCAATCCGAGCTTTTCTCTTTACAAACCTCTTGCTGGTGATTTTTGGCATCACATGCTTGATAGACAACCTTCCTCTCCAGGTAGTACACACACACATATACGGCCATCAGCCTTAACATTGTTAATATTGGTTATCTCATTGCAGTGATACCTGTCAAAAGGTGGGATATGCAGTATTAAGCAGCAAGTGAACAGACAGTTCTTAAAGTTAATGTGTTGGAAGCAGGAGAAATGGGCAAGCCTAAGGATCTGAGCGACATTGACTATGACCAGATTGTGATGGCTTCATGACTGGGTTAGAACCTTGCCAAAATGCCAGGTCTTGTGGGCTAGCTCATCTGGTCTGATCACCCAGGAGAGCTACTGTAGCTGAAGTCCAATTATAAAGCCTACACTAGAACTAGACCATGGGGTAATGGAAGAAGGAGGACTGGTCTGATGAATTGCATTTTCTATTACATTATGTGGACAACTGGGTGCATGTTCATCACTTACCTGGGAAAGAGATGCATTAGGTGAAGAAGGTATGCCAGAAGATACTGTGTGTTGTCTTGGCAATGCTCTGCTTGGGAAACCTTGGGTTCTGACTTTAACGTGAATGTTACTTTGACATACATCATTCCTACAGTACATTGTTGCATACCAAGTACAGTCCTTGGCAAAAGTATTCGCCAATAGATTTCAGCAGAATAATGCACCCTGCTACAAGGTGAAAATGAGAGTGGTTTAAAGAATTTCAGAAACAGTTTGTTTGACCAGATGTTGACTTGGCTTTGATCTTTCCTAGATCTTAATTTGATCCAGCAGCTATGGGATGTGAACAACTAAGTGCAACCCACTGAGGTCCCCACCTTGGAACGTATAGAACTTAAAGGATCTGCTGCTATAACGTCTTGGTGCCAGATATCACAACACAGCTTCAGAGGGCTCACTCTGAGTCCATGCCTTAATTAGTAGAGATGTTTTGGTGTTGCTCTAACCGGTCGTCTAGCCACCACAATCTGGACATTGTCAGAATTGCTTAGATCATTATGTTTGCCATTATTTTTTTGCCTCCAACACATGAACTTTGAAAACTGACTGTTCAAACGCTGCCTAATATTTGTAATTTTATATATAATTTTTTCTCCCTTGCTGTCATAGTTGGTGTCCTTTGTTCTTCATACTGTTGTAAGAGGTTTCATTCATTCTTGCTGTGGAGGACTCTATGCTGCTGTGTAAGTTTAAATCCAATTCGATACAGTGTTCAGGGTCCGGGTTTGATTCCCACCTCTGGTCAGCGTGCATGGAGTTTGCATGTTCTGCTCGGGGTTTTTCTCCCAAAGACATGGATACCATGGATCCTTAAGAATGTTCAGTTGCATTTTCTTAAAACATTCCAGTCCCAGTTCCAGTTTTGCTAAGCATATTTTAGTTCAAGCTAAATTTGAGCTAAATAGTTTGAACAAAATAAATATAAATGGCAAAAATTATCAATCATTTTACCTCTTTTTTTCATGGGTGCCAATAGGTCAGGTTTTCACATTATCAAAAATAAATAAATAAATACTAGGTTTACTCATTTCAAGTTTTTGATGTTAACATTTCCTGCTCTTGGGATACCCAGGACGTTTTCCTTCTTTAACACTTTTAACTTAGTTCCCTTGGCTTACGCTCTCTCTCTCTCTCTCTCTCTCTCTCTCTCTCTCTCTCTCTCTCTCTCTCTCTCTCTCTCTCCCTGAATCCGTGTTTGTCTGTATACCTCCAATTTCTTGATGCAGTAAACTTTTTGTAGTAAATGATGGCCTGACTTTCATACAGTATATAGTGATTCCATATACACTGCCCTTCCATAAAAGAAATTGCACACTCTAATATTTACTTAGGCCACCTTTTGCTTTAATTACAGCAGTGGCATTTTTTCAGTAAGCTTATGCAATGTTGCAACGTTTATTTCTATCCAGAGTCACATTCATTTCTCACCAGAATCTTGTATTTATGTTGGGAGAGTCCGGCTTCTGCATAAAGCCTTCTCCAGGACATCCCGAAGATTATCAATGGGGTTGAGGTCTGGACTCAATACAATACAATACAATCTATGCATGAAAATGCTGTCTCATGCTCTCTGGACCTTCTATCTTTCACAATTTGAGCCCGATGAATCCTGACATTGTCATCTTGGAATATGCCTGTACCTGCAGGGAAGAAAAAAAAATGCATTGATGCTTTTAGGTCATTAGCTGACTTCATTTTAGTACCACAGAACATTGCTGAGCTTAAATATGACCGACTGAAGTAACCGTGGATCATAACACTGCTTCCAGAGGTTTGTACGGCAGGCAGCATGCATGATGGGTGCATCACTTCATTCAGCTCCCTACTTATCCTGACATTTCCATTGCTCTGGAACAGGAAAATCTGTACTTATCAGACCATGTGACACCTTTTTCTAATCTACAGCCCATTATTTATGCTTGTCCAATTAGACTCAATGAAAAGTTTATATATATAAACTTTTCATTGAGTGGAACCTTGGATTACGAGCATAATTTGTTCCGGAAGTGGGCTGGTAATCCAAAATGCTGATAAACCAAATCGAATTATATATATATATATATATATATATATATATATATATATATATATATATATATATATATATATATATATATATATATATATTTGATTTCATTAAGTGTTTAAGTAATCTCCCATCACTCTCATGAAGGGTGTTTTCCAACAACATTTCCTCCTCAAAGATGATGTTTTGCCATTATCCTGCCAGGTTTAAATAATGCCTTTTACAGTTCTTAACCCAATTTTAGTAGTTTCACCAGTTCATCATTTTAGTTGTTTTCTTAGCTTGATGCAGGACAATAAATTGACCCTTCTGAAACAGAGTAACATCTTTGCCACAAACACAGGATATGTCTTCTTACATGGTTGTTTAAAAGATAAGAAACTACTCACTACATTAGTTAGAAATAAATAGCTTGTTGCCAGCTGAACCATATGAATCACTGCAGTAATTATCCAGTTACAGGCTCTTACCTGTTTGCTTACTTAAATCCAGATGGTGACTTCTTTTTGGCTGGTCAGTGTATGCACTATTATATCACTGACAAGGTCTGTTATTATGGTAGTCTCCTTTGACTTTTGTAGAACCATGTATCGTTTGGCTGTGACTAGTTGTTATATTATGCTGTGTGAGAGATTAGTTTTCATATTATACTAGTCACTTCTTTGGGTTTATCATTGGGTTTGGTTGTGCCCCTGTCTGCTCTTTCTTTAAGTATCTTGTATTATTTCTGGTCAGTTGGAGAAAACATCAATATTATTAACAATACTAACAATTCCCCTCCAGCTTATAACACACTCTATAATTATCTTCTGATTTATCTCTGGTGAATTTGATCATTCCTACTTAGAAAATACAGTTTTATGCATTTTAAATAACATTCATTTTTTTGGTTGCCAGGTATCCATCTAACCACTTTGGAACTCTGACGGGCCTGCAGTCTCTAATGAGCGCCGTGTTCGCTCTTCTACAGCAGCCACTGTTCGTCTGCATGCTGGGTCCACTCGGGGGAAACCCTTACTGGGTGAGAAACACACACAAATATACATACCTGAAAAGACACAAGCAAAATACTTCATCAGAATGCCAAAGTCAGTGTAAAGTGTAAGCCATCGTGATATTTAAAGTACAGTCCATATACAGTAATGTGAAGATGAACCGTCATGAGGAGCGTATTTGTCATTAAACATATGATGCTCTTTATGTGTTGCACACAGAGGTAGCATATATTTATTTTAATTATAATTTTGTTTAGGATTTGAAAGTTCCACTCTTAAAATTGTCCACGTAAGCATGAGATGTTGATATAACTTTAACTGTAAAGCCTTGTTGACTAATCAGAGCCCTAAAAGTGTAAAAACGATCTGTGTAAGGATGTTTCCTCAAAATTTAAATAAGCCAAATCATACACCACCTGGACCAGAAAAAGAGTTACACACATGTTCAGCCGCCGTAGTTTGACCCACTAGCTTTCATTATGGTGTGCAATGTGGTGGTCAGTTCATGTGTGAATATTATTCCTCATGCTTCCAGAATAACGCTTTCATAATTCAAGTCCTGAAATATACCCGCGCCATCAAGGCAGAAACCAGTGCATAAATGATATAACCTGGGCATTCAGTACATTCAGGTCATCCGCTGACTTTATTTTATTGCCAAGCAATGTTGCTGAGTCTAGACCTGACCAACTGAAGCAACCCCAGATCATAACACTACCTCCAGAGGCTTGTACAGTGGCCACTATGCATGATGGGTGTATTATTTCCTGCCCTTTGCTTCTTACCCTGATGCACCCATGGCTCCAGTAAAGGGTCCATGATGGATTCATCACGCCATATGACATTTTTCCATTGCTCCAAAGTCCATTTCTTTGTTCCCTAAATAAGGTTAAGCTTTTTAAATAATGCATTGGACTTTCAATCTTTACCCAATTCCATTCATTACACCATCTCCCTTAGGTGTCTTCCTTGCTTGATGTAGGCCCTCCTGGAACAGCAACATTTTTTGACCAAACAGTATTAGTTGAAAGTCTTTGCTGCATCTGATAGACTCTTATGTGTTATTGTTACACCAACAGATCAACTTTGGGCTGTTGATTTTCTCAGTCGCTGGCTTCCTGTTGCCAGGATACCTGTTCTACCATCGCAGACAACTTATTAAACAGAAGAAGATACAGGACCAGGCAGTTGTTCGTAACCAATCAGCAAATGGCCATGATAAACTCAGCAGTGAGGTGCTTGATATAGATGAAGTTTAAAAAGGAAGAATATAGCAAACTGATTTGTGAAAAAAAGCAGATGCACTCTTGCTTTTCTGAACAACGAACTTGAATTGAAACCACTGAAGCTTTCCACGATGGACATTTTTAATTTGACATTTAGGGAAATTTCTATTCAGTCAAATGTTGGGATCAATTACTAAAAGGTCCAAAATTTCAAATCACACAATTTGTCATTTCTACAAACGCAACTTTTACGTCTAGTGACCGAACCAGCAGGATTGTTTTTTTTTTTGTTGTTTTTTTTTTTAAATAAAGTAATAGACCTTATTTACCAACCTGAATGTGAACAAAGGTATTTGTAACCACGCACAGGGGAAGTTGAACAAAATGTATATGTATTAATGAAAAAAAGCTATTTGTTCAGAAAAACATTTGTATTCTATGAAAGCTTTTTTACAAGCAGACCCAATGGCTTATTTAGATTAATAAATGTATGAATTTAAATTAATAAATTTATTTATGGTAAATGTAATGAAATATTAGCAAAACCTCATTCATTTTATATGAATGAGCAATCTAGAATGAATCCGTCATTTATGACAAACAAGACTCAAAAAGAAATGGCACCCAATAACAGGAGGAAGCGCGAGTCTCTGTCCATGGTAGCCGATGCAGGGCAGTAGCTGAGCTGCTTTACTGGAGGATTCATCCACATCTTTTTACACGAGACACTCTTTCACCTTTTAGCTGTGAACATTCTGTCATGTTCATATTTCTGACTGCTTTGCTTTTTTATGGTGCTTTGTATTATGGGCATCACTAAACTAATAGATCTGTATTAGAATACGCTTGTGAATACTCTTGGTTATTTACAGAAGCATACAAAAACTTGGTACCAACCCTGGCTATTCAGGCAGGAATTTAGCTTTACACTACACACTACTTTTTAATTAATGATTGAGGGATGTAATGCAATTGACTACGAAGTATCTTGTTATGCTGACTAGCTGCTTTCATCACAAACCACTCCAACTAACTCCAGTTAGAGCTGAGAACCGAATTCTAATATTGTGTGCCTTTTTTTTATCAGCACTTGATAACTATTGAACTTGATCAATGTCTTCAGACAGAAAGAGGTTTGCCAAAAGCATAATAACCAATTATCTGTTATATTATTACATCCAAGTTGCTACATTTTGTAATAGGTAAATGAAAAATGGACATTTGCTTACTGAACTCCTTATTGTTCTGTTTTAATGCATAATGAGTCAGTGAACAAGACCTTTAATCCTAAACTCAACTGTATACTGTCTCAACTGTAACTCAGAACAGCCAAATGACAAAATGCACATACTGTAAATGTATTTGATAATTGCACTTTGAGCTTTTATAGCATTACATTTCAAGTGTATAATTACATTTTTAATTATAGTTATGGTATATGGTGTAGTTATAGTTATAGTTATGGTATATAAAAACATTTTGTCAGGTCAACTTTGGATACAGAATTGTGAAATCTCATGATATTAGGAAAATACAATAAGTTACAGTAATTGTATTTTCTGACATACTGGAAACTGCCATAAATGTGTTTGTGGACTGAAAAAAAAAAATGTTTGATGATGAGTTGCACTTCTGTTAGCAGTTGTTTGTCTTTGAACTCGCTTTATACAAGTTAAGCTTTCTCATAATAAAAGTTAGACATGTACTGTGTATAGTTTTTTTTCCCTCCATTCAGATGTTTGCTCCATTCAGAAATGCCTATAGGTGTGGTAGCTGAAACAGTGTAGGCTCTGTGACTAGGAGAATGCCAGAGAATTTTAACTATAACTGTACTTTAAACACCCACGTCTACTTGTTGCATTCAAACTTTATATTTCATTCTGTAATCAGATGTTCTACAATGGAAGGACACATCATAAGCATTCTTACAGTATAGTGTTTTTTATTTATTTTTATTTTTTATCTCTGACTATGAATTGAGTTATTACTACTTTGGTGTTTCCTTTTCCTCTATACATTGTCATTCAAAAGTATGAATTTTCCAATTCAAAGATATTTTAATTAATTTCTACATTGTAATGAGTAATGCAATGATGAAGGCATACAAAATATAATCTCAGATAAACAGTTGATATTGAGATTTGTCTGCTAATGAAAAGCTCCGAAAAGGCTCTAATCTGAGGTCTTAATTTGTCATTTCTAGACTTATAACTCTTCTTTGTAGAAGATATAAGTCTTGGTCTTCCTCTCCTGGAATGAGCCTCATGAAATCCAGTGGTACTGTAGTGTTTGATGGTTTTTCTGACTGCAGTTGAACATACCGTACATTCAAAGTTCTTGAAAATTTGCAGATGGACTGATCTTCACATCTTAAATTAATTATGTTGTTTCTTTTTCATTAATGCCATAATTCATTGTGTGTTATTGTATAGTTCAGATGTATTCAATAATATTGAAAATATATTATATATATATTTATATATATATATATATATATATATATATATATATATATATATATATAATCTCCTTTTTACAGCACCTTTTATATAAAAGGTCATTGCACTAGATGGTGTGTCCAAACTTTTGGCTGGAACTGTACTTTCCTATGTGGTTACTTAAGTAAAACAAGGGATGTTCATGTTAAACCAGGATTTGTAATGAAATGTCTTATGAATGAAGATGTAAACAGATTGACATTTACAGAAGAATTCAAGGACAGTATGGTGATGAGACTCTTAGCCACACTAAAACATTTTAATGGTGCAAATGTTTTAAAGAAGGCCGTATGAGGGAATGATGGAATGAATCCTGGGTGAGATGGTTCAAGGACCACTGCACTCCTGTGTTCCTGTGAGCATTCAGTCCACATGTTTGTGCAATTAATGGAGTTCCTGCGAGGCCAGCGTTCAGAAATGAAGCAGGCAGTCTGATCATTGTTCCAGCATACTGAGGTAATTTTCTACCTTGAGGGTATCCAAGCACTAGTGAAATACTGGGATACATGCATTAGTGTAGCAGGAAACATAGAGCAATAAAGGGAGTTTTTACTCTTAGAATTGTGTTCTGTTTTTCTGTACGATCAAAAATCAACAACTGAATAGAATACCACTCGTATTTTAAGAATTGGAGGTGCAAAAAAAAAAAAAAAAAGTACAATATGAATCACAGGAAAAAAGTAAAAAAGTAATTTACTGATTCAAAGATGTTCACAGTGTCCATGACATTTTTCATTAATAATTGCATAAGTAAACAGACAATTTCTAATTGACGTAACAAAAATGGTCGTTGTCATGTCCGAAGCATATACACAAGTAACATACAAGAGTACAAATAAAGGCATAAAGGTCTGCACTGCTTAGTCCACTGTTCATGCAGTGCCCTCTCTCTCTCTCTCACACACACACACACACAGTCTTAAAAGGATCACTCTTCCCACTTGTCTTTTAATGCTATTTACAATGAATTCTCTCTTCATCTCCTCTCCTGTGTGCTTCTACCTCAGACTACTGGTGCTAGGCTGAGAGCCGGTCATGCCGGGGTGATCAGGACTGTGACGGTTCTGAGAACAAACAGCAAAATATAATTTGTTTACACACAATAGATATACAGATACAATTGTAATCATTTAATCTATTTAGGGCTGTGCTAGTGCATTAATACGTTATTATTTTTCATTGTACTACAGTGTGGTTCAATGCTCAATTCTGATTGGTCAGAAATTGTGCATTATATTTGTTTAACAGCACAGGAACTTCCTGTTACAACATGAATGTTAATATCAATGAAATCATTCTAATGTTATTGCCTTTTATAGCAATAGTTCATAACCAAGGACTTGTATGGCAGATGCTCTTTTATGATGATTTTAAAATAATGAATTAAAAAAATGGGATTTTGTTTAATGGCATAATTCTTACGAGTGTCTATGTGAATATATTTTTGGTAAGGAGATGTTTATTTAATATTTATGGAAGTCTCTATTGTAAGCACACTGGGTCTTTGTACAGATTTCTGCATCCTTATTCACTGTTATGGTATACAACGCTGTTATACTAAATAAATGCAGTATGTGGTGGCGCCTACGGAATCAACTGGTGTGCATTATAGGGCATTACTTTTGAGTTGAAAGTAATGCAAAAGTGGCCATGACTATTTAGTAATCGACATGGGTTATTCAAATTGTGCATGTTAGTAGAATAACTCTTCCTCTACAAAGCTACTACTCAACATACACTAGTCTCCACTACAAACTATTGCATTTGCGCCATCACTGGCTCCAACCCTCGACTCCTATTTGAAAATCCATTTGTCACTGTTAGTGGTCTCCTCCTGCGTGGTTTGTCTTCAATGCTAGTTTCACCTTCTGTAAGTTATTCCTCACATTACTCTTTTCAACATCTGTATATATTTTTTTATGCATTTATAGTTGCATTTAAGTCTGCACACATTGTTCGTACAGTGGGGGAGTATCTCCAACTGTCTCACAGAAGACCAGGTTTCATATCCCTAATGAAGTTCTTAAGCCACAGAGGTACACAAGTCACTGCACTCTCAGTCCCAGACCCAAGCCTGGATAAAATGGGAAGTGAATGGAAAGCCTTCAATATTGAAATTAGTAGTAGTAGTAGCCCACATTTTAATATATTAAAACCATTTTTAATGTCTTACTAAACGAATTATTGAACTAAATATCCAGTCAGAATATCAATATCTTACAAACCTTCTTTTTCTTCTTATCTTTCTTCTTTTTCTTTCTATCAGGATCATCGTCTTTCTTCTTCTTCTTTTTCTTGTGGTCTGAATCTGATGGTGTTTCTGTTAAACAGAGCAGCACAATAAATAATACGCAAAGCCAAATTGAAGGATCTTTACTATAAAGCAACTAAAATAGTGAGTCATGATAAAATATTGATGCAATGAAATGATAGTGAGAAACTTGAGACCTGGGGGTAAGGGGTCCTGGGGTCTGTGGTGTCTGTGTTTATGCTTGCTCTTCTTCTTTGGTGGTTGAATGTGCATCAGTCTGTACTGCTCAGGAAGCTTGAGGAGGTCAAGGCAGCATGGAGAGAAAAGCATGTTAGCTAATTCTTATCAATACATTTGGTATTTGCTGTTTGTCAAAATACAGATAAAGAGTTGTAATTCAGAGGACTGATATGACCTAACAAGCATAATTAATTTATTGCCACAGTATATGAGAGGCATTCAAGTCAAATGGGGACTAGGTATGTCATGAGATACTTCATGAAACAGGATTTTCTTGATTGCATTGTCATCTATGATGAAACATGAGTGCATCATTTAACCCCTGAATAGAAAAGTGAATCAAAACAATAGAGGTGAAAACACACCACCTCCCAAATCATTCCATGCAAGTGCATCTGCAGGTAAAGTTATAGCCAGTGTTTTTTTGGGACAAATGTGGTATTATTCATGTAGATTTTCCACAAGGTGTGCATAATGTTCATAGGGAAAAATAGGCCTGTTTGATCACAAAATGCATACGATGCACAACCACATACTGCCCAAGGCACCACTGCACATTGAAGGAACGCAGCTGAGATTAGTGCCACGTCTCTGTACAGTCCTGGCCTCGCTCCAAGAGATGTCCACCAAAAGAAGAACATGAGAGGCTAGCGCTTCAGCAGTGATAATGATGTGGAGCAGACAGTCTGATCATCTGGTGTACTGAGAAAATGTTGTAAACTTTCTTGATGGTATCCAAGTTCTAGCGAAAAATTGGGATAAGTGCATTAATGTAGCAGGGGATTATATTGAGAAATATAAAAAGTTTTTAATCTCAGAACTGTGTTCTGTTACTCTCCACAATCAAAAGTCCTGGTTTGACTTGAACACCCCACATACAACAGCGGTGCTGAATTTGAAAAAATCGTACTGGTCAGGAGCTGTTGCTTAATTTTCTACATTAGCTCTAATAAAAGTGTAAGCTGCATGGCAAATCATCAGGTTTACATTAATTTGAGTATTTGAATAAGTCAGCATTTAAATAGAAACATCTAATTCACAAAAAATAGTTATTTATAGTCTTGTACTAAAGTCAATAGTGTCAGCACTTTGTAATGTCCAGGGATAAAGTTATTTAAGTTGTTAACTTCTGGGGGGTCTTAAGAACAGAGGACACTACATTTTTAAGAGAACACTGGGGAACTGCTTGATATCTGTTATAACATAACTAACGACAGGAACTAATTAATTTCTTTAAATGGATAAAACATACAATGTATTAAATTCCTGTGGTATAAGAGAAATAAACAGGGCATTCTATTGTGGAAAATAATGAGATTTTTCAATAACTACTAAAAGTCAATAACAATAAAAGTCTGATGTCTCCATGACTGGATATTTTTAAAAAATCTCCATGCTCTGCAGCAGTTATTTGCATGTGTTTAAGACTTTTGCAAAATAATGACAAAATAATTGCAGAATGCAGAAACTGTTTTGTGTTTAATAGCAAATCCTGAAGAAGAGCACTTCCACACATGTAAAAAAAAAAAAAAAGGTTAATACCAAAGAAGGCGGCCTGCCTGACATGATAAAAACAGTACACTTACAGGGCCGGTGTGTAGTCGGAACCCAGTGAGCATGGTTCCAGTAAGAGGACTGAAGGAGTTGTTGCACACTGGTGGCTTCTCAATAAGGGAGCGCAAAGAACTTCCATCCTGGAGACCTGGTGTGTCTATCATACCTTGGAAAAGGAGATTAAGTGAATCTTGTTTTCACTTTCAAAAATCAAGCCAATATTCCCTGTTCAAAGAAAATGTCTTTTACTATATATATTGTGGCCCAAAAGTCTGGATAAACAAACATTTAATTTTTTATTATATTATTCTATTTAATTTTACACCCATGAAGGGGTTGAAACTAATAACAGAATGTTGATTAGACGTTGTACCACTGAACTTTTTTTTTTCACAGTTGGTCCAAAACAAACATTGCACCAAAGTAGAAAATTGCGTCTGCACGCATCAGTTCTGGAGCTTTAAGAAATAACAAACTTAAAATACAGCTATGATGTACAGTGAAATGCTTACATGACTGTCTGTGAAAGATCACACTACAAATTAAAATATTGGAAATATTGGAAATGAAATGACAAAATAAAACATTATTTAAACTTGTCACACTTTTCAAAATGAAAGTGTAAATTGTGAAGAATAAAAATCGAAAATTATAGAAATGTAAAATTATTGTGTGGGTATGACAGCAGCAGTATGGTTTGAAACGGAGTAGGAAATGATTTAAGATGTGTGCGTCAGCACCAGTGTGATCATTGTATGAAGCAAATCCAATCAGTTTAGTCCTTTGGGGTGTTCTGGATGAAGACCTGAACTGCCTGCAGGAAGGAGCTGTAGGGTGTTCTCAGTTGTAATGCATTCAGCTTATACACGAGTGCCACAGTGAAAGAAGCCATGAATTTGAGCATTTCTCTAAGTTACACTTTTAAACAAATTGTCGTTAATGGATCCAGGCTTTTGGGCCTCCTTCCATATGTAAGGAGTATAATCACAAACTACTCTGCATTACTGATTTCAGATTAATCTTAAATGTACTTACCTGGTAATTCTGGGAGAAAGTTGCTCAGCTTCTCCTTCACCTTCTTACCACAAAACTTGTGGTATGCATGTTCCAGATTGTAGTGTGTAATTAGGTTGGTGTTTCCAGTCAATTCATTTTCCACTAGAAATACAGGAGCAGGACAAGGTGAGGAACACAAAACAGGTGCATTTTCAGTCATAACAAATTGACTGAGTTGTTTAAGTTATTACATATACGGGGTTCATGGTCTGATCCTGAGCTTCATTCAGGATCTCCAGTTTTCTCTCTCTCTCTGTCCAACAAAATACCAAGAGGTGGTCTTGGTGTGCTAAATTGTCCCTAGTTGTCAGTTTTAGTGTTAGTGTGTGTATGCGTGTGTGCGGTATCCCTTCCATCCATCTTATTCCCAGAGTACCGTACATGGTATACTGAAGACCAATTAATAAGAGAGTCTGTTTACTTGTACACTGACTGTCAATAAGTTTCTCAGGTAAAGTCGACTTTAGCAGCTGGTTGTGGTGTGTTGAAAGCAGGACTTATTGGAATGTATAGAATAATCAATGCAATGTTTACCCCTGTACCAGCATGCACACTTTAAGAGCACTGAGTGAGGACTGAGTCTTAGTGCCAACTGATTGTACAAAATAAAGGAAGTAAGCATGTTTCAGAGAATAAGCTCAGTAATGTACTCACTTGGCAGCTCTCGCACTAAGTAAAAGGGTTCATTCATGGCAGCACTTTGTTTTCGGAGAGGGGGCCCCTCGTCTACAAGCTGGTGCGGAATGGGCATCGCCATGTGTACTGGGTTTTGGGGTACCGGTGGTGCCAGTGGTTTTCCGGGCCCGAACCCCATTCCTGATGGTCCCGAAGGTCCCTGAGCTTCAGTTTGTCCGTAGAGCGATGAAAATATTTCTGTCATGTTCAACAATGTGTTTTTACAATATGAACTTATCAGTTCGACGTGTTGTGAGAAGAGTTTGTTGACGCTCTTGGTAACAAAACTGAGTCTGAGTGTAGTCCGTGGAGTTTACTAGTTTCTACCGTAATGCACATACTACTGCGATATCAGAATTACAATCGCATTTCAACACGCTTAGGATGCACATTACGTGTCATTATGTAAGATTCGTTACAGAACTCATATTATTGGTATACGCGTTTGTTGTTGTAGTGGACATCTACTTTATATAAGTGGAAGTGAATACATAAATGAATGTTTTAATGGGCGCAAATTGTCTGACACTTACACTATTAAAACACACGGAAGACTGCAACGGCGTCTTCCTATATAACCTGCGTCAGCTGAGTCTCAAGCGCCCGCACGTTCCCTACTTAGGTAACCTTTGTGGCATCTAGAAGAATGGTTTGTGCACCCTGAGAAGTGCACTAGAACGCTATTATAAGCGGGTTCCCTGAGCTATCCAATCGCAGCGTGCGCCAGGAACAGGCGTGGCCTATGTTTTTCTCACGTCGTCCGCAGTGACCTCTGTTACGTCGGCAAACACGTCTGTTACGTAGGTAAAACCCTCAGCAGCGCCGCACTGCACTCCCTGCTTTTATTAACGGTTTGCGTTCGTTATCCGTGCTGCACTTTTTTTTTCTTCGTCTTCTGGGGAACAAAATGGCGTTGCTGACTCCTCTGTTCGCGTTCCTGTATCATTTACCGCAAGTTTATAAATGGCTGTTGAGGCCGTATTACGTGGCGTCGTTCTTTATGTCGCTAGCTTTCCTGATGGTCCGCAAGACTCCGGGTATCTGCGAACATCTTTCAACGCAGAGGGAGGACGGGAACCCCTGCGACTTCGACTGGGTTTGTGTCTACAAATCAAGATAAAAAAATGGTTTCAAAACAGCATGTTTGGAGAATGATTATGGGATAGGGGTGTTTTTATCCATAGGAGCGGAACACATGATGAGAATGAATGTAGCTTAATGTATAGGGGGTCTGAAGTCATGCTAGTCTTTTATATAGAGAGAGAATAGGGCTGGGTGTGGATGAGCACAGAATCATAACATGCATGGCATTTAAAGCGACTTACATTTCTATCTCATTACACATCTGAGCATTCGAGTGTTAAGGGCTCAAATGTGTCAAATTGATGGTGGTGGGATTTGAACCTGTGACCTTCTGATCACTAGTCCAACACCAAGGGTCTGTTGATAGAATCCAGTCATCAGCAGCAATGTGCCAATTAACACATTTCCATGTATGACAGACGCCCTTATCCAAAGCGACTTTCACTTATGTTACACGTTGGAGCATTTGAGGGTTAAGGGCCTTGCTGAAGAGCCCAAAACGTGGTAGGGCAGGGATACGGTTTTAACCTCAGCACCTCCAAGTTGCCAGGTTTGTACCCTTGAGCAAAGCCCTTAACCATCAACTCCTCAACAAAGACGTATAATGAGATTTTTTTTTATTTTTAAAGTAAGTCATTCAGAATAAATGCTGTAAATGTAAATCAGTAGCAATATTGGTATATGTAACCTCTTGTCTCTTAAACCTAGTTTTCTGTATCTAACACCACATGCAGGTTATGTTACCATTGAACTTATTAGAGTCAATCAGTGTTCTGTGACAATATATTGCTATCTACTTTTGTTTAAATTCCACATTTTCGCTTCTTTCTCCAGAGAGAGGTGGAAATACTGATGTTTCTCAGTGCTATAGTCATGATGAAAAACAGAAGAGCAAGTAAGTTTTTTTTCCTATTCCTCCCCTTCATACATTGCTTACATATCAACACTTTAAAACAAACAACAATGCAGTCGTTAAAAACCGGTGGTCCTCAAAACTAGCTGTGTTTACTGTATACATGATAGTCTTCCTAAGATATTCTGAGGTCAGTCAAGAACCCAGTCTTTTGGAATGCACATTTTTCGAGATGACTGATACCCTCTGAAACTTCCAATCTTTTGTAATTAGCCTTGTTTTTATGTCTAATTACACTTACATGTGTATTCTCACCTTTATCTCCTTTTCTCCTTCTTTTGTGCAGTAACGGTTGAACAGCATGTAGGAAACATCATTCTCTTCTGTAAAGTGGCCAATGTGATCTTGTTCTTCAGACTGGATATCCGCATGGGACTGCTCTACCTGACCTTGTGCATCGGTCAGTACAAACACACACGCCGTTTATTTCACCGTTTATTTCACTTATTTCACAGCAGAGCTGAACAACAAGTCAGCTGAGGGCATCTTCTTAAGAAGGTCACTCGGGGAAAAATCTATTTGCCCCCTTTTTTTTCGTTTGGAGATGCATCTGAAAGTCTAAAATTACCTAAAGACTGAATTCTGCATAATGGGTGCCGTTTAACTCAATGGACTCATGACGTCAAAAATCAAGTCAACGTGTAATTTTTTAACATTTCGTTAATAATTCTTCGACCAAAGCCTTTTATATTTTAGCACCGTAGCTTTATTTTCTGTAAAATATTTTTTTCCTGCCAAATTGAGTAAATTTTGACTGAAACTGCATCGTTTTAATAGTTGAATCAGTCATCAGTCAAGACATTCTAAATATGACCTAATAAGAAAAATCTTAGCAGTTTGGGTGTACTTGAAGTTTAGCCTCGTTAGTCAAAATGATTTAGTCAAAATGTTATTTTTATGTCCTTTATCCATAGTCCTTTTTCTTTGTGTCTGTTAGAAAGCCAGTGATTCTACCTTTTCACAAATATATCTATATTTTACAGTATATGCTACCTCCTATGATTGCAGTGAGGCACGTGAAGTCTTACTGCTTTAACAAGAGCTACAGGAGGTCTCCTAGGAAAATGCACATCTGCAAAACTTTATTAGATTCTGGACTAGAAACCTATAGTAAATGACATAGCATTGTAGTAGTAGCTCATCAACTACTGCAGGTTTTATTAGAAGTGTCTTATGTTTGGCCCCTGTATTTTTTTTTTTTAAACAGTAATTGACAACTTTTTCCCAGCTCATATCCTTAATGCTTTTTATTGTTTTTCAGTGTTTCTCATGACCTGCAAGCCTCCTCTGTACATGGGCCCAGAGTACATCAAGTATTTCAGTGATAAGACCATAGATGTGAGAATCATTTTAAGTTTCGTACAAACAAACAGAGACCTTTATTCTTCACTTAGGACTCTGAGAGCATTTGTTTCTAAAACTGTTATCACACAACAATAATATGCTTGACAGAACACATACAGGTTATATTAACATGAAATGAATCCTCTGTCTTCTGATTTCTTTGTCCTTGTTTGGTCTTCAGGAGGAATTGGAACGAGATAACCGTGTGACCTGGATTGTGGAGTTCTTCGCTAACTGGTCTTCTGAGTGTCAGTCGTTCGCGTCCGTCTATGCTGATCTGTCATTGAAGTAAGACACAGCCACAGCAGAAAAGCCACACGGCTTATTTTGTCCTGCACATCATTGTGTATACTGGGACATGAGTAAAGAGAGGTATTCTAACTCCTGTCATTTTGTGAACAGGTACAACTGTGCAGGGCTGAAGTTTGGAAAAGTGGACGTGGGCCGCTATGGCGACGTGTCTAAGAAGTAAGCAACTTTTTTTAGAATGTGCGTCATTCAAGCTGGGCTGAGACATTTTTTCTAATTAAAGAAAGATCAATGTCATTTAATTTTTCTTTCTTTGTCATAATGATATCAGGTACAAGGTGAGCACATCACCTCTCTCCAAGCAACTGCCATCTCTGGTGCTGTTCCAAGGAGGTAAGGAAGTTATGAGACGCCCCCAAGTGGATAAAAAAGGACGAGCAGTGTCTTGGAGCTTTACCGAGGTGAGGAATGAACTTATCAAGTATAACAAGTATCATATTATTATCAAGTAGCCCTGATTTATTGATGTGTAATATTTATGGCACTTTTTTAATAACATTGTCTTCCACTAAATGACTCCTAAATCAATTATTAAATAAAATTTTAATTTGTATACTGCCTGGCTAAACAAAAAGTCACTATTTCAGTATGATCAAATTATTGGGCTGCATCAACCAAAGAAAGTTATTGGAACTAGGCTAAAAACCCTTTAAACAATTTATTCAACTTTGTGGAAGAAATGGAGATCACTTAAACACTAGAAGAAAAAAATCAAAAGTAAAATCCATAGCCATGTTTAATATTGAACGTAAGAACATAATGTGATGAGATACACATAATGTGATGAGAACTGAACATATTCCAGGACAAGTTCTGAGAGAGTGGTTAAGGGAACATGAGGAATGAATCATTTTCACACATGAACTGGCGGTGGTCACCACATTGTGTGCTGTAATCAAAGTTAAATCTGACTGAGCAAAATCTTTGGTTGTGTGACATTTTTCCTCCAGCCAGTGTAGATGTGTGCTCGTTTAAGGTGATTGCAGTTCATTTATAATCGTACAGGTGATGCATTCTAAATTATTGACACATTAGATGTGTCTCCGACTTCGCGTGGAATTTAATTGCACACTCCATAAGTGCATTTTAAAAATGTACACCACCATCTGTTGAATTTTGAATGAATTATTTTACTATGAAGTACATGGAATGAAGGTGTGAAATCGCAGTTATTAAATAGATTTCAATTGGACACTCATAAGCTTGTTTTAAAAAATATACAGCGCCATCTTTTGAATTTTGAGATGAACAGAGTATTTTTTAAAGGTCGATTTTTAATAAATAATATAAGGGCGTTTTCCATTTAAATTTCAAAGTGACTTCTCTTCCCCTGGGCAGACTGCGAAGAAACAAAGCCTGTTACCTCCAGCTTAGCCAAATACACCTGTGAAAACCCCATTAAAGTTTATTCTTTAAAAAACTTTAAAAAGTACAAAATTGAATCAGCATATTAATAAAATTGTGATGCTTACAGAAATCCACTACAAATCAAGTCAGCTCCTAGGTATTGTGATAATATCCAATAAGCTGGTCACTGCCCTCACATAGTGTGCTGTAGAAATAGTGCATTATATTCACCCTGAACACTCTCCTCATTTTCAGGAGAACATCATCAGAGAGTTCAATTTGAACGAGCTGTATCAAAAATCGAAGAAACTGAATAAGACAAAAGGAGAGCAGAATGAGAAGCCCAGCGAGTCGCAGTTCCCCACTGTGCCTGAGGAGGAGGAACCCGAAACAGACGTTGCAGAGATTGAGAGCAAGAAGGATAAATAGAATGAGTAGATAACATTGGGACATCATCGTGGAACAGAATGGGTTTACACAAACACTCAGAGTGACATGTAGTGCCCAGAGTTTTGTGAAAAAAAAAGATTTTTTTTTTTCCCTCAGTACCACCTAATATTAAAAACTAATACCTAAACGAATGGAATTGAAAAGCACAGAATGATGCTGTTTGAGAACCCTTAGCTGCCCACAGCCATCATCAAGGAGATAAATGAGACATTGTGCCTGTTGGTGGTATACTTGCATATTTTTTTTTATTTTTATTTTTTTAGGCAATTATCATTTTCATGCCTCCTACCTCTAATGAGTTAATGATCGCTCTTGATTAATTTATATATTTTGTAGATAGTGGCTTTTAAATGATTACTGACTACTGATTGAATTCTAATTTTCATTCCTTTTGATAACTCATTCCTACTTTTTTCCTTAGATATTTAGTTTTTATCATGTTTGCCACTCGTTTGGTATCAAAATAGTGAAGTATCACTTTTTTTATGAATTATGGACACTGAGGGAGTGCTGTCAGTGTTGGTACATCAGCTCTGTATTAAGAATGACAAAAGCATCATATGCTATGTGATATTTTTAAAGCCTTGATGTTCGAGCAGAGATGTCTTTCATTCAAGCATCCATTTGCTGAAGCTGCATGGCCCTAAATATATTTTGTTATTATCCTGATAATTCCAGCTCTCAGTTTTCCATCTCCTGGGGAAAAAAAGCGTGTGAGATGTTTGGCTTTTTTTTTTTACAAAACAAACCCATCACTGCATTCTGCTTTCCTTCGGGTCATCCCTCAGTCAGTGCAGACTTGCCTACCCATGCTTTATGTGGGATGTAACAAGTTAGGTTGCCCACAGAAAGGAGTGTCGTCTGCATGCACCCCAGTGACCAACTGATTCTGACGTTATTCCAAACCACAATTCCTGTTTAGTGATGAACTCGATTGCAAATGGATGTGATGTTGATTGTGTGTGCTTTGAGTAGTTTGGAATGAATGTTGATATTAAAATGAAAAATACCTGAATTAAAAAAAAGTTCAAATTCATTATTTTTCTGTCTCCTAAAATTAGTGTGTGGACTTTTAATTGTGCAGAATAACAGTTATGAGACAAAAAATCCTTTTATTTCTCTATATAATCCCCTGCTACGCTAATGCACTCATTCCAGTGTTTCAACTTCCTGTAATGTGCAAGTAGTGTTGCTAAATGTTCATGGCTCCAGGATTAAATGCCATGTTCACGGACGTACTACCTTTAAAATGTTTGCATCAGTCAAATGTTTTACTGTGGCTAAGACTCTCCTCAGCATAATGTGCTTGAAGTCTTCTGTAAATACCAATTGGTTTTACACCCTCATTCACAAGACGTTTCATTATGGAATGATATCCCGGACATTTTTCAAAAGGAATTGCGTTTTCCATATGTGGACGCATAAAGTGTGACATAATTCAAATGCAAGTGCAAAGTTTGCATTACCGTTTGCTTTTTCGCCTTCGCGAGCGCACACTCAAATTTCAAATGAAAAAGCAAAGTCCATTTCCCATGTCTTACAGGTCTTGAGCCTGTCATATTTAAATAGCAAAATCAATTAGCACGTCTGCTTTTTCACTTTCTCTGTGTCGCGCATGTAGCCTGCCAAAATTCAAACGCAACCGCTAATCCATTTGCAATTGCATTTTCAACGCGTTACACGGAAACCTGTCAATCAGCGTCAGGGGCGGGTCTATACTGTGGGGCGTGATTGTATGGGGGGGGGGGGGGTGACGTCACTCGCAGTCGCCGACCAAGAGGGGGAAATTTGAGCAATGGAGGTGAACCGCGGTAAAGTTGGTGTTATACGCTAATATGCCCCCTGCCACGGTTTGCACCCCCCACAAAATCTTATCAAATATATTATTACTATTATAATTAACCCAAGGCACGTGACAAATTAATACACGAAAATTAGGACACAAATTCTCATATAATGTTTATTTTGTGGTACATTTATTTTGCAGGGGTTTGTCATGTAATACAAAAATGTTTACACTAAATAAATATTTTTATGGTGAAAAATTACACGAAACGATGTTTGATAGAGATTATGTAGGGGGGCAATCCGTGGCAAGGAGGCATTTTAGCGCATAACACCCAGCGGTTTATAGCGATGGAGTCACTAAGGGACCGTCTAAAAAGTGCATGACCAAAACCCAACCGTTTGTTGGGTACAGATAAATGACAGTCGGGGTGTTTTTTTATTATATAAAAAAAAAGAAAAAAAATTGTACTGTACTATAATCCACTCTATCCTTGCCAATAACTACAACCATTCCCTTTGCAATATTCAGTTTAATACTGTTTTTTTATATATTTTTTTTTTACAACAACATGTAAAACCAGTAGTAGTCCACTCTATCACTGCTAATAAATACAAACTTTTTTTTGCAAAATATATTTTTATATATATATATATAAACTTGGAAAGATGGAAAGCATCTGATTTATGGAAGAAGCTACTGCTCATGAGAGAACACATTTAAAAGATGCAGTGCAAGAAATTGTTACAAAGAGGTGAGACACCTCAGGATCTGCAGCCCCCCACTTGTGTGTGAAACTACTACATTGAACAGAAGTTGTACTCATGGAACCGCAAGGAACAGCACCACTGCCACTGTGGACTGATGCAACAGTTTAAAACACACAAATAAAACAAAACAGTGCAAAAATATGGATGGGTTGGCAAAAATGAGACAATACATAAACACCTTCCCACTGTGCAAGAATCAAAAACAGCTCATGTAAATGTGTGCTTGAATATATGAATAATAATTGAGGATTTATTAAGATCACTTTCCCCATTGGTGACCTAGGTGGCTTTGATTATGGCCTTGGCATCATTTCGATAATCTTATTTAATGTCATGTTTCTCTCCAAGATCTTGGAGAAACCTGTTAAGGTAGGTAATCTGCGGTGGCCAATCCATGTGTGAATGTAATGTCTCATGCTCCTTGTATTACAGTTTGAGCCTGAAGAATCCTGGCTTCATCACCTGGACTATGCTCAGGGAAGAAAACATCCATTACTGGACAAACCTGGTCATTCGGTAGATTCAGGTAGTCAGCTGACCACATTTTGGGCACAGAACCTTGCTAAACCGAATCTTGACCAACTGAAGCAACCCCAGATCACAACACTGTCTCCTAAGGTTTGTACACTAGGCATGAGGGCTGCATCATTACACAGCTGTTTAGTCCCAGTCCCTTGAGTTCTCTTCACATTGTGCATGTGGAAATGCTATTACTTTCACTATTAAACATAGAGGAAGCTGTGTGTTTTACTGATGTGTGTATCAGAATAGGCAACACAGAGTAGGTCAAGGACCGTTAAAAAAAAAAAAAAAAAGTGTACATATACGGAAGGCTTGCTGGTACCTGTTAGGAGAGAGGCTTCAGACTTCAAACTGTGCATTTGGGTTTTCACGTCGCAAAGAATGTAGAACTCTCAAAATTACCATATTCTTTTTTTGTTCATAGAAACAACTGAAAACAATAAATTGTGATCAAATTTCTTTATCCGTTCTTAGTTTTTTAGTTGGTTGAAATTAACTTAAATTCAGTGCATCTTATCATACATCAGTCCATCAAACTCATTCTGGAGGTTTTTCCAACCACATTTCTTTCTCAAAGATGACGGTTCCATTCTTTCAGATTTTAATAATGCGTTAGACAGTTCTTAGTTTCACCAGTCTCCTTAGTTATTTTCTTTTCTTGATGCAGGCCAATAATTTCACTCTACTGAAACAGACTAACATCTTTGCCATGACCACAGGATATGTCTTCTAACATCACTGTTTTAAGAGATGAGAAGCTACTCACTGCATCAGTTAGGTTTAAATAACTTGTTGCCAGGTGAAACAATAATTACTGCAGTAATTATCCAATAGAAGGCTCTTGCACATTTGCTTGGTTAAATCTGGATGGTGACAGTTTTTTGGCCGGGCAGTGTATTCTTGAGAATTGGTAAAGATCAGGGCAGTTTCCCAAAAAACATCATGGCACAAAAATCATAGTTTAATGGTAAAGTGATCATCAAACTGAACATGATCTGTCCGTTGAATTACCTTGATTACCTTAAATTAAATTAAATGCAAAGTGGTGTAAAATACAAACACACCATGTTCGAATCTTGTCAAGTATTTTGTGTTGAACAGTAAATAAGTTTGTTATGCTACCACTGGTCAGATGACAAAACTGACATATTTGAAATAAATTAGCAATTCAGTCTAATCCATAATAGTTTATAAAGTGTTTATTAACAATGCTCCACCACATTCACCCACACAGACACACATTCTCACACTCACACACAGCTATACAGTACACCATGTCCTTCCTGATCTTCCAACACAATGATCCAGATGGCAAATATTTCCTGTTTTTTTTTATTGTTATTATTCTCAAATGTAACTGACTAGCTGTTGTGGCTGTCAAAACTTTCTCCATCTGATTGGACAAACATGAGCTACATTTCACTCCAAAGCCACCAACATTTTGAGGAATCACTGAAACACAAAACTTGCAAAATACCCACTTTTTTTTTTTTTTTGGTAAAGTAAAAATTAAATAATAAAAAAAGGCATTTTATATTTCATAACTACAGCAGTCACTTGCTGACTGTTTTAACAATCCAATCCAAGTGCACTGGTTTCCCAACTCTCTGGCCAGCAAACTTCTATACTTAGTCAGCTAGACAAGGGCACTGGAGAGAGTCTCTTTAATAGGATCTGATGACCCAAAGCAGACATTATCTCGCAGACAGACTTTACAAGGAAAATAAATCCCACACAATGTGCTCACCTGTGTACTCAGATGCTACATCTCGTGGGCTGAGTGTTAAATAGCATTACCTGGCTGCCACTTAGGCTTGCCTTAAACCAGAGACCCAAACCCAGCCACTGAGTGTTTGTTGAATCCATCATTCAAAATAAATCAAGTCAAGTCTCCCTCCCCACCCATTAGACTAATTAAAAACCCAAAATGGATACAAATCTCATCAGCATTAGTTTAAAAAAAAAGTGCATTTGAGTAACGCATGTTTAGAGGAGATTCTCTGATCTTCATACATAATGTGAGGATCATAGCACCTGTCTAAATCCTGCGCCAACTCAGCCACTCTTGAAATGCTTACTCATATCAATAGCTATTTATAAATTCATATAAAATAATATTGAAAAATTAAATAAAAACATCTCACTGATTTCCACATCCGTTGCTTGAAAACACTTTTCTAAAATGGATCATCTCGATAAACAATTTAGACCATTTCATTAGCCATTATTACTTCTCTGATTGGTTAATGCACTGAAGTAGAATGGTCATGAGCCAATCACAGTGGTCCAAATTGGCAACAATATGCCGTAAACTTGCTGATTTAGGTCCGAACATTTGGAGAAAACCCCTGGGAAATATTGAATGTTTTTCTCCTCTTTACACAACATACACTCTATGATTTACACAGCTGACATAATGCAACCTTTTTATTAATTTTGCTTTTTCAAGGCAGTCCATCTTCTGCCATACTCAGGTGTCACGCCTCCTCGTTAATGGCGGGTCATGGAGTCCAGGAATTGTACAAGCACCTCTCCTCCCCCTCCTCCAAAATGTCTTATCTGACCACACATCAGCAGGTCAGCTCTCTCAAACTTTGCCCTTTTATAAATGTAAAGCACGGAACTGGAGTTCTTCATTCACTCCAATTTTTGTAATAAATGTCTGTCATGTTCAAGACATTTCCAACAGTGTAGTGAATCTCTACCCTGAACAATGTGGATAGAGGAGGCAGGTCCATGGCTCAGCTGTTGACGCGGGTCTGGTCAAACGGCTGCCTATCACTCAAACCGATATCTCGTAAGTAGTCCCTCCGACACCAGTCACCTTCTTCACCCCACCTCCGGGCTTGTGGACAGGGCTCTGAGACAAGCCAACACTGGGATAGGCATGTCCTGGTCGTGCGGCGACACTGACTGGATGAGACGGGGAAGACGGGGTCGAAGAAGGAGACTGTAGAAGAGGTGATTTAGGCTGCCCGTTTGTCCGACTATAAGATTTCATCTGAATCTCGTCCCTGAGTGTCAGAGAAAGAGAGAGAAATGTTGATGGGTTTTTGCTGGTTTAGAAAATGTCCATTTTTACGCTAGTCTTTCAGCATATGTAAAGTGTCAATGTAACATGCAAAAAACACAAACACATAAATGCCTATAAACAAACAAAATAAAACCCACAGGAATCAAAGCATTGAGGACCGTCACCATTTCCTTACCTGAGAGAATAAAACCAAAACACACACCACATGCAGGTACTGTATGTCGGATTGCTGAGCAAGCAAAGTAGAACTAACCCAACAATGGCACAAGCTTGAGAGGAAACCAAAAGATGGGAAGAGGGACAGAAAAGGCCGAAAGAAAGTGAGAGGTCCACTCACGAGAGTCTGGGAGGAGGAGGAGGAGTAGAAGGAGGAAGGAGGCAGCAGGAGGCAGCGTGGAGCGTTGAAGGCAGAGGTTGTTACTCACTTGGGCGCCTGGATGCCCCCTGCCCCAGCCGAGGTGGAGGCGGAGGCTTTACGCACAAGGCGGTACTGCATTTCAGCGGCTGCGGCACTCGAGTAAGACAGAGACTTGCCTAAAGGCGGGTGAGCTGCACGTGGTGGGTGTGTGGAGGGGGGCAGTGGAGCATCTGTGGAGCGTGTGCGGTATGGATTAGTGGGCCTTGGCAGGCCTGAATCAGACAACAGTGGAGGGCGGGAAAAGCGGGGCGGCCGATGCTGGTGGTGATGGTGGTGGTGGTGATGGTGCTGACGGGGCTGTGCATCATGAAGCAGCCTTTCACGTTCTCGGTCAGGTAATGGTGGAGGGGAGGCGGAGCCACGCAGGTAGGCAGTGCCACGGTGAGGCGAAGCAAGCAGTGCAGAGCTGGAGGAGGAGGGCTGGTGAAGCTCCTCCTCTCGCTGCTGGGCGATCTGTGCAGATAGAAATGGGGAGGTGTAGCCAAGCGGGGGGTTGGGGGACGTGGAATCGAAATTTTGACTTTCGGATGGCGTTAGAAGGCTGTCGTAAGACAAGCTACCATTGCGGGGTGGAGGCGTTTGATTGGCTGAACTCTTATAGCTGGAGACTTCGGAGGGTGGTGCATTGTGGGAGGTGGAGCGCACGCTGGAGGAGCGAGAAGCAGCTCCGGAGAGCACAGTGGGGTCGGAGAAGGAGGGGTAAGAGCGCCCCCCGAAGGGATAGGCAGAGATTCCAGGGGCTGGTGCCCCTTGGCCTCCAGACGGTCGCTCAGCACCCACGCGCTCTCCTCCTCCTCCATCACGGCCATCCAGACTGGGTTCAGAGCGGAAACCCGGCTGCTGACTGGACTGGAGGAGAGAGGAAGAGGACTCCTTCAGACTGTCCCCACGACTCATCTAAAGAGCGAGAAAGAGAGAGCAAAAGCAAGAGCGCAACAACACAGAGAGAGAGAGAGAGAGAGAGAGAGGGGGGGGGGGAGCAGAGAAAAGCTATTAAAAACAAAAAATACTTGTCGAATACTAAAGTCGAAGACAGTATCAGCACTGACACTGTGAAAAGTAGGTGAAGCATAAAACTGCAGGATGGACAAGAATTCAATTATACTAAAAGACTGTAATCAATAGTGACCTGCTGATAAGGTTAAATTACACATTACGCATTGAAGTAATTTAATTAAACAGATTATTTTGTTTAGATAGATCTGCCGTGTACATAGTTCTATGCACAGCCGTTGTAAATGACTTATTAAAGAGCAAGGGTACTGCAAATTTGCTGAGATTGCAGTATTAGACATTTTAATCCCCCACACCTACAAAATCTGTGGCTCAAATCCCATTCATGCACAACAATCACTGAGGGTTATACAGAAAAAAAATGGTCATGTTACATTTCGATATGGCTAGAAATCATTAGCAAAATCCAAGGCTCTGCCAGAATTGCCCCCCCCCCCCCCCATCATAATAAACTATCCAGCACATACAAAATAAATCCCTTTCATAAGAATAAGACCACTGGGTAAAATTTATGTCCGGCCTTGCCTTTCGCATTTTCTGTGTCTTATGTTGGAGCCAGTATGCAGGCAGATAAAAAGCCCAATGAAATATGATAAATGTAGTGCTATGCATCTCTCTCCTAATTCTCTCTCTCTCTCCCCCACACACACATTGTGTTTTCTCTCACAGCTATGCGAAAACAACAGATGGGGATAATCGGTGTTTGAGGGTGTCAGAGGTAAAATGAAATTGAGGTCAATCATTTGTTAATCATGCAAAAGGTTAATACAGCAAGTGTAAAAAAAAAAAAAAAGTTAATAATTAATTAAGTAATTTTGCGTAATGGATATCATTCAAGATGTGAGAGGTAGGGTGGTAAAACCGCTTAAACAAATCACGACAGATCACATCTCACCTCATTAACTTTAAAGTTAATAAAACATAACAGTTTAGCACAGTGGAGTGATCGCTAAATAATCAGAGATGTAAAGATTCATCCCAGTTTAATTTAGTATAAAGATCATGAGATTTATTATAGTGAGTAAAGTAATCACAGAGTCAGTTGAAGCATCGCTGAATCAGGGCAGTGAAACACCTCGCAAACAGCTCTTTATTGATGTTCTACGGAAATGTATCAAACTTTCTTTGGTAGAGTGGGTTTCTCTTGTCCTTGGGAAAGAGATGAGGCCTGTGCTCCTGTCAGTCTCTATTAGGGTGTGCTTTACACACCCACCATTCCCAATATAAAAGTTGTGGTCCCTGAACCCTTCAGTCTCAGTAAAGTAAACATGGCCGCTTGTACTTTTTAAGTCCTAGTGGAGAAAAAGGAAACGCTAAATTCTGATATCCACATTAAACACAGCAGAAAGCTCATACATTGCAATAACAATACATTTTACAAAATAAAATTACAACAACATTCATCTTCAATAGGGATAAACCTAATATCTAAATGTAAAAATGTATAAAAGATGCAAATGTGCATATTCAAACACAAACACCACACACCAATATGTGTTTGTATTACTAAAAATAAAATGATGAAAGGGACAACATGCAGGCACCTGTGACAACCATTTTTTTTTCTTTTTTACATGGCCGTGTTTATATCATGAAACACTGAGGAAACTTAGAAAAACTAAAATGGAGTTCAAAGGCATCATACAATTCTCCTGCCTAATACACAGTTGGCTCAGGTGGTTAAGGCTCTGGGTTACTTATTGAAAGGTCAAGGTTCAAGCCCTTATCTACCATAAGCCCTATCTGCTTCAGGGGCGCTTTATCCTGACTGACCCTGCACTCAGTGATATGAGGGAAGCATTGTGTGTAAGGTGACAAATAATTGAATCTTAACATCATGTTGGCCGATGACCATGATGATTTGCATTCAATTGTTCCTATTATTCTGTATTAATACATTTAACTAGCAAACTAGTTTGTCACACATAACCACATCTTTTTTGAAATTTACACTAACCAAAACACGGGACGTCCACTGGGACATATTCTCACTCTGTGGGCTAAAAAGTTAATTTAGAATTTGTCCACACTACATTACTACTATTGATGTGAATAGAAGCATAAATTAGGCTAGTCTTAAGAGACTAACATTAACAAGCTCTTAAACACAAATGGCTGAATTTGTTCAGGTTATACTAGGAAAAACACTAACACTAATAAACACACACACACACAGACAACTGCACAAACAAAACAAAAAAAAAGATGGTGTACAGTGATGACTTACTGATACTGTTCAAGTGAAAGCCATTGGGTCAATCAAATCGAAAGAAAAATAAAAGATCATGTATGAGAAAGAATTAAAAACAGAAAAAAAAAAACAGCGAGACACCACAGATACAAACACGATACAGAAACGGCTGACATGAATGCACACTCGCACACAAAAAAAAGTCATACACATTAGTATACAGTTTACCTGGTTGGCATAGGCGTGTGTCAGAGCGGTGTGGTTCTTCCCTGGGCTGCTGTATGTAGGTCGGTATTTGTACATGGTGGGAGTTGGAGGAGTTTTATTTAACAGGCTGCTCTCTGAAAAACATAGCAATGTGAATGTTAAGAGACAAACAAACATAAAACCTTGTCCTCCTTCCAATTTGAGAGAATTCACAATACACAGGCTTCATGAAACTTTATGTGAAAGGATGTTCAATGCTTGGAAATCTTTTCTCAAGGTAGGTTGTGGCAACAGAAAAACCTGTATAGTATTTAACAATAACGAATATTGATATGAATTTTCATTTTGAGTTTGTTAAATTTGTAATATATACATAAAAATGTAGTCTTTCATTTCAATGCCATCAGCCTCAGATGCTAACTGCAATGATGAGCGCTCTAATTTTGATTGTATAACCCTCATCAGTAGGCAACAGAAAACTCAGCAGAATCAAACAAACTCCTGTATGTTGCAACATCTATATTTCAATTAAACAAAACACAGCTAAGATGGATCAGAGAGAACAAATACAACAGGAATTGACAAGGATATGAAATAGCTGTTTAATTAAGACAAAATGGCAGTGGTTTAGCCTTGTGTGCTGCCACATAATTATTTTAAGCAAAGGCTTGTATCTAATAACAGTTTCTGCCTAAACTCACTCACTGATTAATTGAATTCATTTATTCATTAACCTTTTTTGCTCCAGGGCTGACTGATCATGGCTGACCCTGTGCTCTGACCAAAACAACCTGTGACATTGCCAAAAATGTTTCCACTGAGCTGTAATGTACAGTATACATGACAAAAAAGCCTCTTCTTCTTATAGCAGTAAAATTGTGTCACATTGTTTATTGTAATTCCAGCTTCTGCTTAGCAAGCTGTTATGCATAATGCCTGAAAAAAAAAGTCCAGCTTCAGCATAATTACTGAGCCAAATATGGTAAATAACAACTAGTTGAAGAAAAAGAAAATTATTGTAGTGCAGCCATTTACCTTCAGCAGGTCCTCGTGACAGTCCAGGGTATCTAAGCTCAGGTTTGGGAGGAGGAGGAGGCTCAGCATCAGCAGACTGACTCTCCATCATCTCTAAACTACTCTTAGACTGAGAGAGAAACCAGAGAAAGAGTGCAAGAAAACAAAATGACAAGTGAATTACATCCAAGTCGACACTGACAGCAGAGCACCAATAAATTTGATTACCCATAATTATGATTGTGCCCTAAATTGAGCTCCCCCAACCCCCCCACCCCACCGTAATGCACCTTACCCGAGCAATCTGCTAATTAACAAGCCCCGACAGCAAGACAAACGCAAACAAATGGCTGTATATGGGAAGATGGCCTACCCGGTGTAGATCTCCATGGATACCATTGTCGAGCACCTTGGCTGCTAGATGTGCCTCCGAGATTTGTGGTCTCAAGAAAGGGGGCTGAACAGACACTGTTTGCGCCTTCCTCTTCCTGCCCACATACCTGTGAAGGAGAAGGGAAAGTGTCGGGATGAACTCGGGTTGAATACAAATAATGAAAAGTGGAAATTTATGACAGGCCGACAACCGCCCCGAGAGCAAGACTTAAAAAGAGCTCACTTGGATGTGATGGCCTCATGTACAAAAACCTTGAGAGCATTTTGTGTTCAAAACTTACGTCTATGTAATGACACTATTGCTCATACAGGAAATAAAATTAAAAGTAAAAACATAATTCACTGAAGTTTTTACATCACAAAGGCAAATCATAACATCAGTCCAGAACACAGGTAGAATATCAAGAGAAAGCATGGTCCATGCCTGGGTGCCTGGGAGCTGCAGAGAACACGGGTCACGTTTCTCCAACAGCCGTTAGTGAAGGGATTCACTCCTCCTCTGAACTTTCCAGTCACCTAAAAAGAAAGAAGCAAATTCATAAGGATAAGAAAAAAACTAAAATTACACAGAAGCAAGGAGAAACAGGATAAATTAATGGACCTTGGTTCTAATCTGAAGGAGAAATCAGTAGAAATCATACCAAAAGAGCTATAAAACTATTCTACACAGATTAGAATAAGCTTCAACACGGTCTCTCTCGCTCTCTCACACACACCTGCTCATTAGTGGTTCTGCCTCTTGCTACCAGTACAATATGGAAACCAGTAAGGCCTGCTACTGGGATGAAGAAAAGCCCGGCTACACACATAACGCCCATACTGAGAGAAAAAAAGGGGTCAAGGGACACAACTGAGCAGAAACCCAGTTAGTTATTTGATTATTTTGTATAGCTGTAATGCTATATTAATGGTAGGAGCCATGGTAAGTATAAACAGTATAAATAGTATAAATAGCAAACCAATACAAAGAAACAAAAAAAAAGCAACCATCACACTTTATTAAAATGAAAAACTAAACAGAATTGAAGATATTGTAAAAAGATATTGTGAATCCATCATTCAGCATACACACACCCCCACTAATCACTCCTAAAGGATACGTGACAGCTGAGTGCACTCGGTCAAGCTGCTGTGTATGGTACAGGATGAAGAGCAGCCCAAAGCCGAAGACACCCATGATGTGAGTTGTCAGAGAGAGCAGGAACAGGAAGAAGTAGCGGTAGTTTCTCCTACCTATACAGTTGTTCACCCACGGACAATGATGATCAAAATCCTACAAGATGAGATGAAGCATTGGGAGAAAAGAAGTATGTATTTTCCGTATAATTTAATTTCAGAGCATAGCATTTGAGACAAACATACACAAGCATATGGAAAATGAAAGAGCCCTAAAATGACAGCGGTTTCAACGGACAGCCCTAACAACACTACCACCTTGACAATCTGGCAGCAGTTTATTTGCGCCCAATTTGAATTACTCAAATGGAAGGTGACCAAGACCAGTCTTACAAAACAGTCAGATAGAACAGCTATAACATAACATAATATTTACCTCAAAGCTGACAGAGGGGAAATTCATTAAGCTTCTGCTTTGATTTATGTGTACTTGGATGGATTTATACCTCCACACAGTTGTCACACACTGAGCAATGTGAGCAGCGAGGTGGTCTGTAGAACCGGCAGGTTGAACACCACTTCATGCGCACTTGTATGCCCCGAATCTCCACCGTCTTATAGAGCGGTGCTCGGAAATCATCCTCCTTATCCTCATCTTCCTCGGCTGTAACACAAAAAGGTACATAACATTATATTCACTCAAATACTCTCAACAGCACTCTGGTATAACTGTCTACTGACAATGATACTAGGGTACCAATGGTAGATTCAAGCAATCGACACAAGCCTGCTTATTTTGAGTACCAACAATTATGAGAACCTTAAAAATGACTAGAAAAAAAGCGGACATCAATTGACACGTGATGACTTTGTGAACTTTGCAGTAAATGTAGATCAAGAACACCAACAGTACTAAAGGCACAAAGATCAGAAGTTGTTGGCTACCTCTGGGGAAGATGCCTGGGTCCATGAAGGTGGCCATACAGAAGTTGGCCAACACAAAAAGGAAGATGACGCCATTATATATTGGTATGGCAACTGAGAAAGTGTCCGAAAGCCACGGGCACCTGAGAAATAAAGTGAACAATGACACGGGGTGAATTAAATCAATATAAAATATCAAGTCAGACAACAAGTCACAAGTGCGGGGACCAACAGTAAGAGTATTTGCCTATGTAATGCCTGATTCTGAGGCTAGGTTTGGGTTTACACTATATTTATTGTTGTATGCTGGCTATTTCATGATACACATTAGAGATACAGTATTAATGATTAACCATTAAGAAATTCAAGAACTAAACCAATTAAAAATATGTATTAAAATAACTGATGCTCTTTGACAATAATTCATAATTGTTAATTCGCATCTCTATTAACTTGTTCACCACAAGAGGGCGGACTTGCAGTTGATTGTCAACATGTTCAACTTTTGAACATGCTCAACACTTTAAAGCACTCTTCGAATTTTTATCTTTTCCTAGGCCAGTGACATGTAGTATTATTCCTTCTCCATCAGTACAGTACAATGGTCCTTAGAAGGCTTGTCAGTCAAATAAAAAAATGTCTAAACTGGGGTGCATGTACTGCTACTACATTACCATAGGTCTTCATTATACAAGTCCCTGCTCTGCACATCGACTGATCTTTCAAAGTTATGATGTATTTTGTACAAATTCTACTGTGAGAAGTTATCGGCATTATATGGGCAGCGGAAACGAGCATGCAGCAGTTGCTCTGGAGTGCAGTTTTTTAACATCAGTTATCGGCAGTCGATTTTAATTGTTAAAAATTTATCACTAGAAATGCACAGGAAATCAACTGATTATCAACTATAATTGATGATCATCCCATCAATAGCCAAAAGCCTATCGTAAATCAAAAAGCATTTAACCCACTTTTTTGTTGACCAAAAAAAACATTTATACATAAGCTTTATACTGCGATGCACATTATGCATCCTAGAAATAACCGTCTTCACTTATCCCTCACTGATATTATATTCTACAGTATATTAATGTCAATGCAATTCACCAAACACACACATTTGCCACCAGTGGAAAGTATTATGTGTAATGTTATAAGTAATTATCTGAAGTACAGTTTGAGTCTCAGATTGTAGGCCAAGCTCTTTTTAGTCATGTATACTTTGTTCCAAATGTTTCTTTGATCTACAACTTGGCTGCATCTATAAAATATTAATGTTAGAATGCATGTACTCATACTCACGTGAAGCAGAAGAAGAGCGTAGTTGCTCCCACCAGGAAGGCTGTGGCTGCAGACACCGGAACGTAGCGACTGGGCCGGAGGGGGCGAGATGGAACAGTAGGGTGAGGAGGGGAGGCGGGGTCAGACAAACCCCCACTCTTACTGCTACTCGGCATTACCCAGGACGCACCAGGAGGAGCCGTCACCGAGAAACCACCCTTTTGAAGGTATGCGTGTGCGTGCGTGCGTGTGTGTTTAGGAAACGGGTAAAATTATGGGAGTAGTAACAGTTCTTCTCCCCCTCGACTTAAGATAAAGAAATGAAAGATTGTCTGCATAGTTATAACTAAAAGCGTCAAATAAAATAAGTAATGAATTATATTTTTTAAAAATTGCATAAAAAGACTCAGGCTTTCTGCACTCTACTGTAGAACTCCACACAACACCCAGGCCTGAACAGAGAGACAGCCATCAATTGTTTCCTGACCCTTTAAGAGCAACAAAGGGAAAAAGCCTTCATGAATGGTTTGTCTGAGAAAAGTTCACAAATTTTCTTGGTTTCTTTTGTTTTAACTTCTAGAAGCCATTTTGGTCATTAAAAAAAAAAACTTTCAACTTAAAACACAAACAACTATAAAAAGCAATCCAGTAACAAAAGAATATGGCTAAACGTTTCTTTTTTTGGTAAAAGCAACATAAAAGTGATGAGAAACAAATGCTGAATTAGTGTTCTGTGAGGCTGAACTTTAGTAAACATAAATGAGTGGCGCTATTGAAAACTTTTGGTTTAACAACTTAAGAGGTAGAGGAGAAAATGTTCGAGACGTGGGATTTAAGTTAATACAATGCACTGAAATAATGTAGTTTGGGCTATGAGGATTATTAAACGCTTTCCAAATCTCTGTCTCTCTTTAAAACAGAAATCGACCTGATGAAAGGAGAAAATCAAACCTGAAAAATGAGGCAAAATTAGGTAAGAAAAAGCTAAACACCAGGGCAGTGATAGATTTAGTGTCTCCCGTTTTTGCTTTTTACAGAGATAGAGGAGTAGATATAGTCGTCAGTACAGCACAGAAATCGCTTCCAGCTGTTGCTCTTTTTGCTCTCAGGAAACACAGAAATGTCTCCCCTGCAGCCGTTCAACATGAGAGATATTGCACTTTGTTATGCTGCATATGCTTGAGTCTCTCTGTACCAAGTCGAAGCATTCTGCTTCTAGGCCAAAGGCAGTGACGGACCAGTCTAGCTGTAGTCCTCACAACCGATCTGCAAGATGCTGGCAAAAATGCAAGCCAGGGTTCGACCTAAATCTACAGACAATAACATAAGTATCTACAATGAAAAAAAAATAAAATAATAATAATAATAATAATAATAATAATAATAAAAATAAAGGAACACACACCAGAAACTCACAAGTGCTCCTTCAGATCAGTGGAATGACTGTAAAATAACCTACAAAACTGCAGACAATCCAAAAATGCTGATCGGAGTATGGCAGACAAAATATAAAGTACAAACAAAGCCCAGCTTTCCGCTGGGAGACTTTTGGGATTTCCTTGTGTGTTGTTTGTTCCAAGACTGATGCCGGAGTGTATTACATAAGGGCCTGAGGAGGTTGCATTTTCAGTCATGCAACCTGAGCCATGCTTACAGTTAGGGGTGTGTGTATGTGTGTGTATGTGTGTGTGAGCACGCTCCAGAGAGTATGAGTAATCCAGTGAAGGAGGAAATAGGTCCAACAGGTTAACACGTCATTGCTCTAGTTTCACCCATGCTCTTTTCAGAATGCTGCCGTGAACAACAGGCTGTAAACGGTGATATCTGAAAGAAAGAATAACAAGACAACAGAATGATAAATCATTCAAAGATAATAGAGTGAGCGATTACAGAGTAAATATTTACAGTGACTGGGTACTGCAGAAGACAAGCATTTTTCCCCAAACCACAGCAAGAGCTATGAATTTTACAGCCAAGCAGCAAGATTATTTTTGCATTAGCGTTAAGTGGTATAAAAATTAAAAATTAAATTACAAGCTGCAATAATTGTCACATTCAGGGGGGCCCAAAACTTTTATTTGGGCAAATAAATTACATTCACTGCTTACATTGATGGCCTCTGACTTTGTGGCACTTGTGAGTTTAACTTTAAAGCAACAACAGTTCTGGTTGGTACACAGATTGTATAGATTACTGATTCGAGATGACCCCAAGGGGTTCCAAAAAGTTAAGTGTTGTTTTGGTTCTATTTGAGCTCCTATTGTTAGTTTCAATGCAATATTGGGTCTGAAATAAAAAGAATAAGAGTGCAGCAATCAATCGGCCACTGATCTAAATTGGCCGATAATCACAATTTTTACAGATCGGTCGTCTCTTAACTGGCTGATCACATAACCCGATATTATTGTGAAAACTCAAAATACACAAAGTCGGCAGCCACATCAACATGCCGTCACGAGTCTGGAAATATAAAAAGATGCCAGATTTGCAGTATACAAAATCCATGTGGGAGAATGTCTGCCAAAAGCTTTAACACAAACCTTATTTACCAATTAAGAACAACACACTGTGAATAGTATTTACAGACAGCAGCTAACGCTTGTACATCGCCCCTTACTCAACCACCAAAGCGCTCAAAAAGCTCAAGCCTTACTTTGCAGACAGGAAAAAGGCTAAAACCACCATTACAAAAATAATAATGAAGAGAGAAATAAAAAGCGGTTCCCAGCTCTGGCCGAGGCCGCCCGAGTTTACCGTACCGTAGTCATTCTCTTAAAAATCAAGAAATTCTGATATTTATAAAGAAATACCTACTTAATAATGAGTGGCCATGACTGCCTTGCCAAATACAAAGTTACTGATGTCTTTGTTTATTTAAACACGTTTGGTTTCGATTTGTTATTCACTGACGCAGTTTTCCATGTGCCGCAGGTTATAACGAGCAAGCATGGTATGACAGTCGCATTTTACGTAAGTATTTGTGAGAGCTCCTTGATGCTAGTTACAGAATGGAAAAATTTTGCTCGAGCATATTGCTTTCAGTTTCTTTACAATCGACATGAAATAACGAGAATGGAATATGCTGCATATGTTGCCTTCCAATAAATAAAAGCTTTAAATTTATGATACTTAATCTAAGATCTTAATTATCTTTGACCACTGCTGTTTGAAATAGTTATTTTCACTGATATAAATTGTAAACAAACAATACTACACAATAAATAAAATATTTACAATGGCTCACACACCCGTGACCAGAGATTAGTATCGGCCAATTCAGATTTCTGTAATCATGGAATCAGCCCCAAACACCCTGAAAAGAGCAACGCTAAAAATAAATAATAAGATCCAGTTTTACATAAGAAGAAAAATATCAAATGCACCAATTTTTTTTTTTTTTTTTACATTTATACATTAAAACCAGTCAATTTATGTGAAATCAAGGCACAAATTAGCCAGCCCTAACACACCAGATAGTCTCATCAAATCTTACTTTTAGAGTACTTAATGCTGTGTAAATGTGAATCTTAGTCTTGTTCTACTGTGCAGGTAGCGCACTGGGCAAGACCAACAGTGCAATTATATTTTAACTGCTGTGGTGAGGATATCTGGTGATTATAAAGACATTTGGAGTTTAGCCTGGTGTCTTGGACATGACTGGGAATTTACTGAACATAAATAGAGAAAGGTTATTGCATATTCAAAAGGTTACCTTCTGTTGCATCTGTCTGTGCAATAGAACATTAAAGTCATGTAACTAAATGTCATAAATGTTGTAATTTCTGACTTCCAACAGAGAAACCTGGAACAGTCTGCTTAAACTGAGGTTTACGGAGTGATGACAAATCAATGTGATCAATCAACATACAGATAAATTCGCTTGCAAAATCTAACAATTTATATCGCTACTATTTTGAGGAAAATATACATCAATAATTTGTTTAAAGCATCAGTGTGGAATTACATCTAGAGATGCAGCTAATGCAATTTTCTATACCAATTTTAGATTTTCAGAAGTCTCATCCGCTGATGCAGATTTTGGCCAATTCTGACTCTCTTTTTTTCTAAGATCCATAAATTAACACAAATAGTAACATAACTTATTTCAATTGAACATTTTATGATATATTTGTAACAATGAAAACACTCTCTCTAAAACTGGTTCAAGGACTTTTTCAAGGCTTTTTTGTACCTATAAAACCAAACTTCAAAATAAATCAACAGGGAGGGTAAAGACACATGGTCCATGATCTTCCTCTGAGACACAAGTTTTTTTTTTTAACTACTGCACATGCAGCATTGAGGGCAGAATAAAGTACAGACGATGACTGGCTAGTACCCGTAAGATTGATGTCACCGCACAGGCAACATGCTTCCTAGACTCCTGGCAAAGGTAGAATCAACTGTGATTTGAAGCCATGATTTTGGTTGATAGAGAATGCTTTTCTTTTGTACTTTGTACTTGTGCACAAGTGGTCAAAAGCAGTAGAATCCAAGCTCATTACAACCTTTCAGAGTTTATTTTGAATGCGACTCTCAGTAGCACTTCCAAGTTCAAATCAGACTCTTGACCAAAGTCTCAAGTGCCAAAAAAAGATTACCAGACAATGTTTCCCCTGAATGTTCATGCCTGTGCCAAGCCTCATTTACATCATGACATAACTCAAAACGTCACTCGAGAAATCCTGTTCTCACCTTAAACAAGTCTAGCCATCATTACAAACCTGCTGGCTGTTGTGCTTTGGGGTAGGGCACAAATAATTTATAATACGAAAAGCCTCTATAACAAGAACAGACAAGCTTGATATGGTTGGACCTCCACTAGGGCCAACCAAAATTACCCTGCAGATATTAGCACAGAATCTGATTTAAAAAATAAAAAAAACAATTCTTCCACTTTGGTCATGAAAAAAACCTTCAATATCTACTAATAGCCCAGTAATTGCCATTGTGTTAGCTGATAAGCAATATCCATATGTGAAAACTAAGGATGATATGACTCCAATATGAAGAGTAAATCACAATGTGTACTATTGACTGCAAAGAAGCAACCTGAACTGAAAGCTTCACTGTAGACCAATGTCACAACTGCAGCCATGGACATCATAGAAGAAGAGACCAAATCTAAACAATACATGACATTCAAATTCAGTTTAATTTAATATCATCACACAAGCTCATGCCACACTGCAAGTTTTACATTTACTACTAATATTATTTCATGCAAATTGAACCTGATGTGTACGCTGTGCATATACTGAAATATGCTGATCGAGCACCAATTTGCAACCCAAGTCTTATGTTTTGGTTGGTTACTCATCATTATATAAAAACTTTCGGTAGGTTAATTAACTAATTATTAATGTCTGGTATATAAATTATAACGACTAATAAAACTAAATTGTTGGCACTTTAAAATCAGTGTCTCAGACGACATATTTCATATTTATTTGTGTACTAGAAGCCCGTTAGCTTACAAGGTATTCTGATGCATTCAGGGCTGAAACACGAGTCTACTTCATGCTCTGATGTGAAGCCCTTTGTGTCGCTCATGCACGTTTCAACAATGATGGCCTCCATAAGACACACCCTCCTTACTGTAAGTCTGAGACATTTCAAACTCATAGACGACGATGTCATACAAGACAAATTGTGGGATCTATGTGGTGTCCATTGTGTTTTCTTTTATTCATTCATTCATTCATTCTTCCATTTATTCATTTACTGTTAAACCAGGTTGCTTCCTGAGCATAGAATAGGTGTGTCCAGAGTTGAATAGATCTGGGCCACATAAATATACTGCAAAGCAACTGTCAAACTGATTATTACCAGTAGGATATAGCTGACAGTTACACAACTGTTTTTTAATGAATCCTTAAAAAAGAGGGGGAAAATGTTCAAGTAAAATAGACAGAGAAGCAGGGACAATTAGCGACGATCAGCCATAACAATAACACCACCCCCAGTTGAATTGAATAACACTGCTCACCATCTATACACCCGTGCTCACTGAAACCAAACGGCAGCCCATCTGGTCTGAGCCCACGGAAAAGTCAATGTAGCACAAGTCGGCAAAAAAGTAAATGTTGGCACAAGATCAGCAGTGAACGTCCTGGTGCCAGACACCAGAGCACACACCCAGAGGTCCTGGGTAGCCACACCCAGAGGGGCCTGAACCACTCCAGGGGCACAAGGGGAACCCAAAACCTAGGAAAATTAGAAGTTACTTGCAGGTGATGGCACAATTATAACTGAGTAAAATAAAAAGAAGATGGGAAAAAAAACTAATTTCTACATGAGTTTTTTCATAAATATATTCATATGGGACATGATGTACCAGTGAACCACTACTACAACAAAAGATGAAGTGAAAACTCTCCCAGGATTACAAAAACATGATCATGTTAGCTCTACCCTGACAGCGGAATCACTGATTTGACTGGCTAGTTAAGATGACACACAGCTAGTTAGTATTATTGATCAGTAGAGGGAATGTTGCTCTGTAGTCTTAGCCTCAGATGTCCTGGCTAACATACAGTACAGTAGAGAGCATCTGATAAAATATTCAAAAATTTGTCAGAATAATCAATAACATCAAAGGTAAATTATTGAACGTAACTTCTATATCCAAGCATGGGAAAAATAAAAGATAACAAATGTGAGCGTGAACCTTCTCTCAAAACAGTAAAGCATAATACAGTGGCAACACCTGGAAAGCAGAGAATCCTTTCATAACACATTTAAATAATGCATAAGCCTTAAAAACTCCCCAAAAGTCCTAGTTCTGCATGGTGAGTGAAATGTACTATGTAGTTGATATTATAGCTTCACACTACACTTCATTTTCTGTGCATGTGTGACGTGCAGTAATTTCAAGGTTTAATGAGGCTGATAAAGCTTAATTTAACTTGTTATGATTAATGATGTATGCTAATATGATTTACTAGAGTGAAGATAAAGAGGTAGAGGGGAATATCCTAAACTTACATCCACTAATGTGATATTTTGTGATCATTAAATTAGTCATTTGTAATTTCATTAGAGATTAGCTCTAGTGGACAAAATAACTAGATTGGCTTAAAATGTGGCTTTTAAATAAATTTGCGAATTAATAATTTTTTTTAAACAATATTATGTAATACAAAAAAAAATGTGTTTAAGAATGTGTTTTGTCCAGCCCTACGTTTGGTATCTCTGCAGACTTTTCTGGTCATAAGATTCAGACAGTTATCTACACTAATATGTTGCTTTTCAGAACAAGATATAGTCCCTGGATGGAAAAAATAAAAATGATGTCTCTCCTTTCGAAGTTTGGAAAGAGTTCAGCAGTTAATCGTAAGGAAATGAGATGATTGCATGTTGCTTGATTATATGCTTAGTCTGCAAAATTAGCCTACATCTTTCTGGAAAATATACGGTTCATTGACCAACGTTTGATAAATTACATCTTGTTCAAAAGTAAAATTTAAGATCAATTACAAGAAGAAAATATATTTTGCTAGGCCAAACAGAACTCTCGAATTAACAGTTTGATTTCCGCATGAATAGCCCTTTAGAAAAGATTAAATATGCAAGTTATCCTGAGGCAATTTTCATATTTTTCACAGGTGCTCCTTTGTGACATTATTGTTGTCTAAATTGGCCATGTCAGTGTTTTTCTCCATCTTCCTCTGAGAAATACAGAGAGAATTACTGCCAAACTGATCATTTAAGTCCCACCTAGATGAACATGTCCATAATTGTCTATACAGGCGTCACCGCAAGTTGGTGGGAAAAAGTCGTGACAGCTGCTATTTGCGATATTGAATCATGTAAGGTTTTGTATGTTGTCAGTGACCCCAGATATGAAACAATTCCCAAGTCTCTTAGACACAAAACATAAAAATAAATTAATTAATTAATTAATTTAAAAAACGAGTATGGTGTCTTATAACAGCTAAGGAAGGTTCCAGCAGCATTATAGTCATGATGTCACATGATGCGACTGTGTGATGCAGATAGAAGGTGTTTGCAGTAAATGTAACCTAATCCAACCTGATAGTGAATACTTCCATGAATGCACTTTCAAATAAACATAACCTCAAAGGCATGCTTTCATACTGCTGGTCATTTTAATGTTAAAAGACCTACTCATTTTATGATTGGACTCAAATAAAGACATACAGTAATATAAACAATTTGTTTAGAACTAAAAAGGCAAAGAAACTGAAGGAGAGCAAAATAAAAGCCTGAAGATATACAGGCAACAAGTAGATAAATAAAGTTATGGTCACATTGTGACTTGCATAACTACACTAAGAAACTCAGAACATTACAATGGTTTGCAATGAAGCTGATTACAGAAAACTCAGCGTATAGCCTGGTCTACCTTTACCAATGCAAACAGTTTTAGCATTCCTAACCTTCTAAGTCCTCTTCCAAACTGGTATATACTTAATATGTTCTAGGTGGCACTGTCCCTGCATCCAGAATCGATATTGGGCAGGAAACAACACACTGCGATTAAGACCCGAAGTTGACATCAATGTAGAAAAATGTCCCACAAAAAAAGTAAACTAAAACAATTCAGTTCAATTTTATTTGTATACAACTTTTTTTTTGCAAAGCAGCTTTGAGGATTTTTTTTTTTATTAAAGCTGCTTTGCAAAATAAAGTTGTTTGTTCCTGATGAGCAGTGGCAAGGAAAAACTCCCTGAGATGACAAGAGGAAGAAATCTTGAGAAGAACCAGACTCAATAGGGAACAGATCTTCATTTGGGTGAAATCAGAAAGTGCAAGTATAAATCAATATCTGCTATATCTGTCTGCTATAAGACTAAAAGGTCAACATAAAAGGAAAGGCATTTAAGTTAATATAAAGTCCACTTTCACTGATGGAGGCTTGGGTATAAAACTGTTCAATTTCAGTCCAAAACTACTGAGTGATTGCAGTCACAAGCCATCACAGAAAAACTGCCTGCATCAGCCAAGTCCAAGGCCATTTTCATGGTCATCAAGTGAAACAAATACAGTATTAATGTTAAGGAATGTAATATTTACAGTTAACTACAGTGGTTATAAGAGAGAGTCTGATTAGCATGTGTTGAGTGATTCTGCTCTTTAATATATATGATTTGAGAAGAATCCTAATGGGTAATCATACCAAATAACAGTGTAAATGGATACATGCTGTTAACTATGGATACACAAGATGGATTCCATGCATATTCTGTGGTCTTTTGGCATGTAGTATGAGTGGATGTAGTACAGGACTGAATAAGCAACAACGCTGAATGTCAAAACACATGTACTCTCGATATGGACCTGTGCAATTATGTAATCGCAAAAGGGTTGTAATATGCACACAGTCAGGAATTTATTTAGAGTTTCTCAATATATATATATATTTTTTTTAATAAAAAAGTAACAAAGAAATACATTTTGGCAAACAACCTCATTATGACATCGTTTGCGCCGTGATTTGCAGCCGAAATCACAGCAATTGGCTTCTTCAATTTGCTTTTGTATACAAATATGTGTACGAGGATTTAGTAAATGTCTAGGAAAACAGAAAGCAACTCAGTTTTAGTCTCAAACACAGGTTACGATTTCTCCAGGCAATACAATATATTAAAACAGATGTACCAGCCAATTTTTTTACCATATCATTTAACAACTGTATATTTACTACAAATATGTGATGCCATGCAACTTATGAAACTTTGAAATGCAGCAGGAGTAACATTAAAATTCCCAATAATGTTTTCTTTAGTGTGAACCAAAAACAAATAAGAGTTTATAAAGCATCATTCATGTCATCTGAAATTATCATTTTGATGGCAGGGTACATTTGTGTCTAAATAAATGACCAAAAAGCTTGAAGACAAAAGCATCCCACCAAACACAAAGCCCCCTTTTTATATGCTTTGCGTTATTACTAATTTATTAATATATTATTCCTGGAAAAAATATTATAATGGTTATATAGGAGCATCTTGCACAAAAAAGTGAGAAATTACTTAATGTTATACAAATTTTAAAAGGATAGAAGTATTAACTGTCTCTTGTTAACTCTGCTCATCTTGTATTAAAGTTCATACCTTGCCTGGATAATATGAAAACATACAGGATTATCGATAAAGTCATAAGAAAATGATTTACGGTACTTTTACAACTCCTCTCCTAGTCCTCATAGAACGTAAGGAACTGGTAAGGTAAGGATTATTTGGAGAATACTTTAAATATACATAAAATTTTGCATTCAACATAAATCCCTGAAGCCATAGCCAGTCTTTAGCACTTCAGCAAAATTCTTTAGTGTGATATGTACTGTGTATTGTGAAGATGCGTTGTAGTGTAATATAAAATATTCACAGTACTGTCGAGTCCTTCATCCAAACACCTGCCTCTTTCCGTCCAGCTAAACACTTCTTATGTTCCTCAAAGAGAGAGAAATCAGATCCCAGTTAACTTTTTGGACTACACACATATGAAGTAATGTTTTTTTTATCCAAGTGCCCAAGTCAAGCACCTAAAAAACCCATAAAAAAAGCTAGGTGTGTGAAACAAAACCAAGCATGTGCAAATAGAAGCTTATAAATATCAAATTGCAGATTTGTTCCTTTCTGCTCCCAGACCTACAGTATTTACAGCTTTGCATACAAATATGCAACCAAGTGAAATAGCTACACTGATCACGGTTTACTTACATGACATCATCACAATGATGGGCTCTTTCAATTGTAAACTTAGAATATATTTCCAGTTGGGCCTGGTTAGGATTAAATGTCTTTTCCATAAAAAGTCCAGTCTAGAGTAATATTAAAACATGATGACTGATAAGTAGAACATTATTAAGTGATGATTTAATCAGGATTACATCCACACATCGTAAAGCCTGGTACCGTCAAGTAAATGTTGCCAAAAAAAGGGAAAAAAATAAAAAACATGACATGTAGATATGTAGTTGCAACACTAACATTACCTTTATATATAGTGGCTGGTTAGTTTTAATCCAGTTCCTAACCACTTTCGTTGTACACTCAGATCTGCTCATTTAAACTATTCTTATAATACAGTTTTTTTTTCTTTTTTTTTTTATGAGGGACTTTTGATTGTAAAAACTTTAGCTATATAATCCTAATGCACTTATCCCAGCATTTCATTAGTGCTTGGATACAATCAAGGTAGAAGGTTTTCTGAGTTTGCTGGTCACATGGCCAAAGTACCTGCTTCACATCTGAAACTCCTCCTGGGGACTCCTTTAATGGTCCAAACATATAAAAATGGCTTGGAGTGAGGTCATGACATGTGTGGGTTGCGGCAATAACTCCCAGTTGAGTTCCTGTAATGCGCAAGTGGTGCGGTAGGCAGTAAGAAATTGTGCATTGTGCTGCACAGAATGAGTTTGAATTTTCCAATACAGGAAAGGGTCATTAAAGCAGGTCCTGGGAGGCCAGTGTTTTAGAAGTGATGACGTAAAGCAGGCAGTCTGATCATGGCCCTGATGTACTGAGAAAACTTTCTACCTTGATTGGTATCCAAGCACTACTGAAACGCTGGGATAATTGCATTAGTGTGGCAGTGGATTATACAGAAAAATACATATATATTTACGGCACTGGGCAGACACCTTTATCTAGCGTGACCTATAATTTATCTCAATTTCCTCTGCACATGGCTGGTATGCTGCGTCATCAATGCTGTGGATTAGTTGCAAGTTCAAAAGCGCAACTGTATCTCAGTACAAAACAAAAAGGTACAGGACCAATATCTCTGCCGTTTCTTGGAGCGTCTTTCTCACTGCATCCCAGTAAATATGCAAATGATACAGTGCTATTAAACACATGATCTCTCCTCCAACTGAGATGCTTCTTACCACATCTCATACTGCAGGTTAGTTTTGAAACGTTACCAGCAAAAGGAGGCAATTTGAGTCAGTGCACTTTATAAAATCAAGTACATAGAAAATAGAGACTTAACAGCTTCCGTCATGCACATCATCGTTCATGAGTGCATAAAAGGCATGCTTACTAACACGCACATACTGTAGTAACCGGATAATCCCCATCCCTATTAAACTGCCTTTGACTTGGATAAGTACAGCCATATGAACAAAGTGATTACAAGAGATTTGAAGACTTATGTAGCTTACACAGACATGCAAGAACTAGAAACACATAGTTTTATGATAATGCATGGCCCATATTTTGATACCATTTTATGACTACTATTGTTTTCTTCTGGAATACCTTTTAGGCCTACATAAACATAATTCTGATTTTCACAGAGGTTAGACAGGATATGGACAAGTAGGCTATTGACATTTGTCAAAGATAATCCCATATAATGTATGTAAAAAGTAGTAACAAAGTTGATTGGTTGTTATTCTGTATTGTCTGTGTACAACGTTTGATACGTTTGAGTGCACAAAAGAAATTATCGAAATTAAGCAGCAATAAATCAATTGTATATATTAAAATGATTTAGATCACTATATTATTAAACAAGACAATGAAAAAAATTAAACAGTTAAAATGGTAAGGACCAGTAGAATACGGATTTTTTTTTAACCGTTATCGTTTCAGTATCGGGATTGTTACTATACTGTACTTGGCTTAACGATAATATCGTGACAACTCTCTCCAGGTGCTTATGGGTAACTCGAAATGGACGCGGTTTATTATAAATCTTATATAACAAATAAAGTGGAGAACCTCTTTTAGTTTGTATTAGCAGTTTTTGCAAACGAAATAGCGTTGCTTGTGAGCGTGAGTATGCATGCGTGCGAGCCTGTGTGCGTATGTGTGTGTTTTGGGTGTGTTTCCCCGCAGAAGGGGCCCGGAGCGAAGCGGACGCGCGAGCTGAGCCAGGCCGCTTTAGAGAGCGCGTAGAGCGGGCACACGCTCAGGCAAACACCGGTGATGAAACCGGGGCCTATTTGGGTGGAGATGGATAACCTGACCACAGATAAAACCTGTTCTTCAACCAAACACATTTACCGATGTCAAACAAAACCACAATGTCGTGATTGAACACTGCAATGGAACCTACAAAGATAAATTAGACGTAGTGTTCAAATAAAGGGCGTTAATCAGACGCGCTTGGAATTCACAGGCCGGTGCAGCTAGCAAGCCGACACTCCGCTTAGCCTGGATACTAAACTCACCATTTCATTTAACTCAAAGCACAATTACAATTAATGAAACACATTTATAGTAAATATGATGAGCAATAAACGAGTTAATAATGCTGATAATTTCGCACAGCGGTTGAAAGGTATTGAGCTATACACCAAAAGCAGTTAGCAAGATAACGACAGCTAGACAGGGAGAGTGCTAGTTAACGGAACAGAGATGGTAACTTTAACTAATAAATGCATTAAATTACGCGTTCAACAATATATTTCATTAATAACAGTTAAACGTGGTATTGTGTTTATATTCCGATTCCTCTATAACCTGCATACCTAATGTTTTAAGTTTTAAAAGTGCTCATGTATTAGTTTTAATAAACACCTGTTTAACAGTCATGATGAACAGACCTGCATTATCACTGCTGACACATTAGGCACATCACATAAACAGCTGATTTGTTGACATTTATGGTAAAATAAAATCATTGTCAAACATTAGCATAGCTAGCTATTCTGACGTTTTCATACTGCATGGAATCCCATAATCACACTAAAATCTCACCTGTCCGGTCTCACACACCTTTCATCAGGCTGCTAGCTGATCTAAGACATAGGATATCCGAGCAGATACAATGGCTTTATTCCGATGCTTCGGGTGGTGGGACCCTCTATGCCTGTCCCGCTAGCCTGCTAGCTAGGTAAGCTAACTCGTCAGCTGACCGAGTAAGAACGATTACTATCCACTTCTTTGCTGATAATTGTCGCAAAGAAATCTCAACAATCAGTGGTGTCTTACTTCAGACGGCTACATTATGTAACACGTCCTGCTGTAAAGCCTGTAAAGCTGCAGTTAGCATAAAGCTAAGCTACACTTTCTCTTCTGAACCAATATAACATTTTCCGTTCACTGCAGCTTTTAGTTTCCACGAGTGATTATCTCCGCCTCAGAAAGCTCATTGGTCAGAAATGTGAAGATCGATTCTGTTGACCAATCAGAAATAATCAATAGGAATATTTAATGACGTTGTGAATTCAACGTCTGTAGCCCAGGGGTTCTAAAGTTTTGGCACGCAGGCACGTCTGTCAGTGTAAAATACTGTGGTGTAAAGTCAATTAAAAACCACAGCACAGATTTATTTATGAACATAGCTCAACTATTTCAGTATCAGGCTTATTGTTTAAATATGTACTGTAATATTCTGGTCCTGGACCTTATATTATTAAACTTTTCATATATTTGGCCTAAACTGACATATACAGTATATACTGTAAATATGCATACAATGTTTAACAGCCATTGTCATAATACAGTTTTACTGATAACTGGAAGTATGAGGGTGAATCATAAATTATCCACACTCTGGTTATATTAAAACATCTGTTGGCCACACTGTCTTATCAGAGCTTTATGTTTAGGCTACTGACTGTCCAGTCCCTGCTGTGCAGGTGTGAACATGTTATATCAGTTCATTTGTAACTGCGGTGAAGCAAAAGTATGATTTGCATAAAAGAAGAGCAGCGTGCAGTGATTCGTTTTTTGTGGTCTGTACCTGGTGCTGAAACAACTCACGGACAATACTCGAATGAAGGTTAAAGTATCTTAAGGAAAATCATTACTAGAAAAAATTACAAAATCATTACGAGGCATGTCCGCACACCTCTGCTCTGATCTTGCTCCATTGGACTTTTAGATGTTTGGTCTCCTGAAAGCAGCCCTAAAAGAACTATGATTCACTTCTGGTGATGTGAACAGCGGTGCATTTGTGGCTCGTAATTCAGCCTAAAACATTTTTTTAATGAGGAAATCCAAAAGCTTGGAGACAGATGGGCAAAGTGTATTGAAAAGCAAGGAGATTATTTTGAAAAATTTATGTATTTGATTCTTTCTAAAAGTTAAAATAAATAAATTCTACAGAGTGCAGATCATTTTTTATTCATCGTCAAAGATTTAGGTCTTTAATCACCAAGCCAGAAGTGACAGTGACATGAAGATGAAGACAAAAGATAGAAAACGTCATGAAGGTGCTCAGTAAAATGATATTCTGTATTCAAAGAGTAAAATCAAATATTACTAAGTCTGTTAAAAGGATGTATGAGCACACTGTGGATAGGAATCCTAATATTTGTTGAATTATGTTTAAGACAGCATTTTTTGAAGCGTCCATTTGCCCACTTATTAAAATGAGGCATAGGGCATTATTTTGGATACTAATCCAAATTAAAATAAAATTTATATTGTCACAAGAAACAAAAAGTAGTGCACTGTGTATATACTGTGAATGCACTAGGAATTTAAATAGTTGTCTCTGGTCACAACCAGAGATTGTTTACTATGCTTTATTTCAGACATAATAACATAATATTCAGGACATTAAACACAAACACACTAACAAACAATCAATTTACACGATGCAAAATGATTGAAAAGAAGACAAATCTGAATCAAATCAAAACATGGTTCATATGTAGGTTAAAACACAGTCGCCAACTGAAACAGAAAAAGCTGTATAGGATGCTTTAAAATATTTTAGGAACAGACAGACTCTACTACTAAGGTGAGGGTTTGAAAGCCATGGCACCATGGCAAGGCCGAGCACAGCAACAAGATATAAGGAAGTTATACTGCATCAGCAAGGCAATGATTTCAAAGCAGACTGGGGTTTCAAGATGTGCTGTTCAAGCTATTTTGAAGAAGCACAAAGAAATGTGGACAGTATACGCAGTAGTCGGCCAAGGAAACTTAATGCAGCAGATGAAAGGCACATCATGCTTACTTCAAGCAGCAATCCACCAGGAGATCTCAGAGCACTTTATGCTTCTACTGTATATGCTGACAAGCATTATGGCTGATTTCAGCCAACTTGCCTGACCTGAAGCCCAGGGAGATTATATGGGCTATTGACAAGAGGAATCTAAGCATATGAGAGTTTTGCTTTTTCAATTTCATGATATTTAAATTTTTCAAGATGCACTGTTTTGGAGAGAAAAAAAAAAACTTGAGCGAAAGAGTTACAGCCACCCTTATTTCATCATATTCTGCTTCCAAAGAGACAGACTTTCTTGTATGTTTTTAATGTACTGTATTGAGCAAAAGATCTCCAGACTTCTGAAGAACTTTCCTGGCACAGGAAGTTTTTTTTTTTTTTTTTTTGCTTTTTAAGCCACGCAGTGACCTATGAATCAGTCCAGCATAAAAAAAGCATCTTACTTAAGGCATGAACCAGTGAGAAACAGGGGGAAATGATGACAGATTTTATATGCACACACATACGGGATTGGAAAATGCACACACATACAAAATAATTATATATATATATTATATATATATAATATATATATATATATATATATATATATATATATATATAATAATATATATATTATATATATATATATTATATATATATATATATATATATATATATATATATATATATATACTCTCTCTCTCTCTCTCTGGGAGTGGTTGCTTAAAGCAAGGATTATATAGCCAGCAGGGCTTGTAGGCCCAGAGATAAACACACCCACACCCACATACCCAGTGTAATATCCTTGCAAATCTGATCAGCATCTGTTACACCATCTCCTGGACCAAACAAAATTGCTAACACCAAATAATCCTGTGCAGAGACGAGAGGCACATAAAATCACATGAGCAGGATGACAAACAGATGTCTAATTTAAATAAATCAGATGCCAGCCGCCCAACACACAAACAACAAAAGACAATGAGGGTAAAGCAGGTTTATTTAAATGATCTCCTAGGATTAGCTTTAAAGAAGAAAATGATTGAGCAATTTAGGTTTCTAAATGCAGGACAGAAGACAGAAAAATCACTTCATTGTTCTCTATTTTGTCCACAAATCAAAATTATTATTGTTATAATAAACAAAAAAATTGCATAATATGTATATCCTGTGAATGCACTAGAAATTTAAATGGTTGTCTCTGGTCTCAACCCCTTGTAGGAATTTTGTGTCAATAATTTTACATACCATATTGATGCACAGCGTCCATGAGATGGTAATGGAATCTTGAGAATTTAGTAATTTCAAGTAATTAATTCAGAAGCTTCAGTTAATGTTCATAATAAACATCACAATAAAAAAGGATTCCTTTCTCTTGACCATGGCAGAGCTGTGTTAATCAGAGCTTTAATCATTTGACACAAAATGGTGCAGAAAACAAAACATATCCTGGGAGGCAACATTTAAGCTGATTTAATCTGATGTGTGTCTGTGCAAGAATGTATGTGTATGTGTAACGGTGTGTGTGTAACGGTGTGTGTGTAAGAGTGTGTGTGTGTGAGTGTGTGTGTGTGTGTGTGAACATGTCGAGTTCAGTGTACTTCACATATTTAGGTTTGTACGTTGTACTTTTCGCCTTTGGAAAAAAGTTCTTAGTATTATATGCTTAATTAAAAGCACACACTTTGTTGTCTTTCTCTTTTTAATGTGTAGAACTAAGCCCAGTGTTTTATGTACAATGCTATCACGTCTTCCCTCATCTGATTCAGTTTTATTTGGTTTACAAAGCCAGGCCTTTAATCAGGAGCAAAGGTACAGGATCTCAGCCTGGCCTGTACACAGCTGTAGCCACTGGTCATTGTATTCTGTCTGTAAGCCTTCTCTGTAATCTTACCTCGGTTTAGATGGGTGTGTCTGTACTATTGAAGTTTTGCAGCTGGTATTTTCATCAAGCAGAGTGTTTCACTAAATGTTTACTAAAGTTTTACTCTAGAATTCTTCATTCATATGGATGAGACCTGCTCTGTGTTGCAGCGGCTTACACCACTGTGTAATCCCATAGTGAGTAGTGTCAAAACTTTATTTGTATTTTTATTTTGAATTAATTTGTTTATTAATTATCCATGTAGGAATTTATTCTGATGTTGGATATTAAGGTTTGGTGACCAACACAAGAAAGTCTGGCACCACACCAGGCAGCTGTAAAGGGTGTGTCCGATTCAAGGTTGCATCTGTGGCAGCTTTGTGGTTCTGACCTCTTGGCACAAATTATCATGTTGACTCTTTACTTTCTCTGCATCTGATGCTGGCCTTCCATTGCACAATATATTTTTTAATCTATGTATTTTATATTATTTAAACTCATAAAATGGATTTTTCCCCCCGGTTTTTTGGTCGTATCCAATTCCCACCTGTCACATAGGGGTCTCCCACATCAAGGCTACTATTACCAGTCAGGGAGGGCCACGAACCAGCCAACCACATCTTTTTGAACTCCTCACTCACACACCATTGTAGGCGCTGTAACATACTTGGAGGACAGCGCTATCCGCTCCTTCAGCTTGCGTCATCTCACAGATGCCCATGATTGGCTGTAGAGCCGTGATTGATGTGAGAGCTAAGTGCCTCCCATACCTGCCCGGTGAGAGAGCCCGGCCAATCAGTCCTCTCTAAGCCCCTGACTGCGGGCAGCTACAGCATTTCCCAGGAATCAAACTAGTGATTTCCAGATGATAGGGCGAGCATTTTGGGGATCCGGATCCAATCCTAGGACCACTGGGCATAAGGCAAGTCAGTTCAACCTGGGGGATCACAGGGGATCATTCCCACACCTAAACACACACACACCTAAACACACACAGACACACACACACACACACACACACACACACACACACACACACACACACACACACACACACACACTCTCACTTCCACTCACTCATTGTCTAGTCTATACCGTTTTATTCTGTGTACATTGTCGTGGGGTGTCTGGAGACTTAGGAGACTTAGGGCACAAGGCAGGGTACACCTTGAACAGGGTGCCAATCCATCGCAGGGCACACACACACACACACACACACACACACACACACACACACACTACGGGCAATTTGGGAATGCCAATTACCCTAATCTGCATGTTTTTGGACTGTGGGAGGAAACCGGAGTACCAGGACGAAACCCACCAAACACAGGGAGAACATGCAAAGACCATGTACACAGGTGTGAATCAAACCTGGGAATTGAACCCGGACCCTGGAGGTGCAAAGCGAAAGTGCTAACAGCTAAGCCTCCATGCTCATGAACAATGAGAAAATTTGAGAACCCTGAGAAAACTCACACAGATCCAGGAAAAACATGCAAATCTCCACCTAGATAGAACCCTGGGTTCAGGAACCTGGGGCTCCATAATTTTTTGGATGCATCCATCTAACCAAAACACTGTTCATGAGGTAAATATTTGGTGAATATACACTGTATGGGAGACCAGCCCATCAAACCGCAGCATGCACACACATGTTCACTCAATCACTCACTCTCACTCATTATCTATACCACTTAATCCTGTATTCAGGGTCACAGGGGGCTGGAGCCTATCCCAGAAGATTTAGGGCCCAAGGTGTGGTACACCCTGTGCCAAACCATCACAGGGCACACACATACACACACAATTTGGGAATGCCAATTAGCCTAACCTACACGTCTTTGGACACGGAGGAAACCCACCAAGCAAGGGGAGAACATGCAAACTCCATGCACACAGAGACGGGAATCGAACCCGGACCCTGGAGGTACAAGGCGACAGTGCTATCCACTAAGCCCCCGTGCCGCCCACATATGTTCACACTCAGGCTTAGTTTATCCTGGCCTGCCTCTCACTGCTATGATTTTTAAGATGTAGGAGGAAACTGGAAAACCTGGAAAAAAAAAACCCATGCAGAGACCCTGAACAGAATCTTTATACAGAGCTGATGATCAAACATGACATCAAGATTTATTATCGACATCCAGTAATAGAAATATGAAGTGGAACTGGTGGCATGGTAGCATAGTGGTTAGCACTGTGGCCTCCAGGGTTGAGGGTTTGATTCCCGACTCCGTGCGTGAAGAGTCTGCATGTCCTCTCTGTTGATTGGGGGGTTTCCTCAGTGTACTCTGATTTCCTCCAAAGTCATGCAGTCATAAGTTAATTGTCGTCCCAAACTGCCCATAGTTTGTGTGTGTGTGTGTGTGTGTGTGTGTGGATATCTGAGATAGAATGGCACCCTGTCCAGGGTGTACTCCACCTCGTTCCCAAAGTCTCATGGAATAGGTTCCAGGCACCCACGACCCTGTACAGGATAAAGGGGATAGAATATGAATTAATTAATAAAAAGGAACTGAAAAAAGACTCTATGCAAATAGACATTCCCGAAATGGCCACAAGGAGGCAGCAGCAGTCCAGGTTTCACAGTGCCGTAACACCGTGAGTTGGACAAAGCGAGTTCTGGGTTCCATGAACTAATATTAATCTAGGCTCCGACCCTCCCGTTTTCATTTCATGAATTAAACATATATTCGTTTGTTTATACATTTTTTGCACACCTATTTACAGACAGGTGTATGCACTACCAATTTGGGAATGCTAATTAATATATATATATATATATATATATATATATATATACTCATACACACATACATATACATACACACACACGGACAAAATTGTTGGTACCCTTCGGTCAATGAAAGAAAAACTCACAATGGTCACATAAATAACTTTAATCTGACAAAAGTAATAATAAATAAGAATTCTATGAATGTTACCCAACGAAAGTCAGACATTGCTTTTCAACCATGCTTCAACGGAATTATATAAAAAAAAAAATAAAAAAAAAAACTCATGGAACAGGCCTGGACAAAAATGATGGTACCCCTAACTCAATAGTTTGTTGCACAACCTTTTGAGGCAATCACTGCAATCAAACGATTCCTGTAACTGTCAATGAGACTTCTGCACCTCTCTGCAGGTATTTTGGCCCACTCCTCATGAGCAAGCTGCTCCAGTTGTTTCCGGTTTGAAGGGTGCCTTTTCCAGACAGCATGTTTCAGCTCCTTCCAAAGATGCTCAATAGGATTGAGGTCAGGGCTCATAGAAGGCCACTTTAGAATAGTCCAATGTTTTCCTCTTAGCCATTCTTGGGTGTTTTTAGCTGTGTGTTTTGGGTCATTGTCCTGTTGCAAGACCCATGACCTGCGACTGAGACCCAGCTTTCTGACACTGGCCAGCACATTTCTCTCTAGAATCCCTTGATAGTCTTGAGATTTCATTGTACCCTGCACAGATTCAAGACACCCTGTGCCAGGTGCAGCAAAGCAGCCCCAGAACATAACAGAGCCTCCTCCATGTTTCACAGTAGGGACCGTGTTCTTTTCTTGATATGCTTCATTTTTCCATCTGTGAACATAGAGACTGATGTGCCTTGGCAAAAAGTTCCATTTTTGTCTCATCTGTCCATAAGACCACGTCCAGGGAGGTTGGCTACAGTCCCATGGATCTTAAATTTCTGAATAATATGTGCAACTGTAGTCACAGGAGCATCTAGCTGCTTGGAAATGGTCTTATAGTCTTTACCTTTAACATGCTTGTCTATACTTTTCTTTCGAATCTCCTGAGACAACTCTTTCCTTCGCTTCCTCTGGTCCATGTTGAGTGTGAAACACACCATGTCACCAAACAACACAGTGACTACCTGGAGCCCTATATATAGGCCCACTGACTGATTACAAGATTGTAGACACCTGTGATGCTAATTAGTGGACACACCTTGAATTAACATGTGCCTTTGGTCACATTATTTTCATTATTTTCTATGGGTACCATCATTTTTGTCCAGGCCTGTTCCATGAGTTAATTTTTTTAAATAATTCTGTTGAAGCATGGTTGAAAAGCAATGTCTGACTTTCATTGGTTAACATTCATAGAATTTTTAAAAAATTATGACTTTTGTCAGACTAAAGTTATTTCTGTGACCATTGTGAGTTTTTCTTTCATTGACCGTGTTGTACCAACAATTTTGTCCACGTGTGTGTGTGTCTGTATATATATATATATATATATATATATATATATATATATATATATATACATATACACTGTATATATAATATACGTATATATACGTATATTATATATATATACAGTGACAAAGAGGTAGCATTAGTAACACCATAGGGTCTTTCGTTTGTCCCTGATGGGCTGAATGGACTTTTTACTGTCTGTGCAGTTTAACATGTTCCCCATGTGCCCAGCTTCTGCCACCTCCCAAAACATACTAGTAGAAAATTGGACACTCTAAATTGTCCCTAGGCATGTATGATTGTGTGAATATCTCTATAAAGTGATCTTCAGTAGCGTAGAATCTATACATAGCATCTATATAATTTTATATTACATTAGATTGTCTAGTGTTTAAATACTTATTGAGTTGTATAGGTTGATGGAAACCTATAACCACACTGGCCTTGGTGACTGAACAGACTTACCCTAAAACACTTGATTCAGAAATGATGGTTTGAAGAAAATTGCTGGATCAGATATTTACTTTATATATGTGTTATGTCCAATTAACTTAGAATGGCACAATTACAGGGGGGAAAAAACAAAAAACAAACAAACAAAAAAGTAGCAGTATTTGATGCAGTTCTAATATTTAGCCACTTGAGGGCGACAAAGCTAAGGCGAGAAACCTTTATAGAAACCTGCTCCTAAATGGTGTAGTCATAGTCCTTGGTTTTCTTGGTTGTACAAATCAACTCTAATCCCTTTTATGCAGTAAAACTTGTGTATACCGAAGAAGCTTAAAATCCCTGCATAAATGGAGTGATAGGTGTATCACGTTCTCGGCAATGAGAACGTTAACTAAGCAAGCATCATGACACTTTCTGCAAAAAGTCTAAACTTAAACCAGTACAGTAAAAAACGACAACTTTCCAGGTTCTGTAGTGGAATCTTACACATTCTTACATTGCTCCCTAGCACCTAGCACTAATGTTTAAAAAAATAATGAGCTAGAGAACTGTCGGTCTGAAGAGCAAACAGCCTGGATAGCAGATGAATGAAATGAGCCGGCGGATGACTCATCGTCCAGGCCACCATCTTGAGAGCTATGACTGGAGCTCAGTGAGTATCCTGGGACCAAATTACGCATCTGCCCCAATCTATTTCTGAACATCCAAGATCCCACCTCACCCACAAACAAAGAGATGCTGCAAAAAATAACCTGGCAAGACAATCAGGGCAGAGTTTCGAGGCAAAACAGAAAGAGACATGGTGGACGAAAGTGACTAGAAAGTATTAAACGATAAAGAAGAGGGATAACACACAAAATCTCGCATATTGGATGTGCAGGGTTGGCTTAGTGGTTAACGCTGTCGCCTTGCAACGCCAGGGTCCGGGTTCAACTCATGCCTCGGGATCTGTGTGCATGGAGTTTGCATGTTCTCCCCATGCTTGGTGGATTTCCTCAGGGTACTCTGGGTTCCTCCCACAGTCCAAAGACATGTAGATTAGGCTAATATGGGTTTCCAATGTGAATGTGTGCGCGTGAATGCAGATCATGGTTGTAAAAATGGGAATAAATACAATGATCACCATTGGCCTCTAATTGTTCCTAGTTGAGCTACAGTACAAAGGTTCCTAGATGGGTAGATGGATAAAATTGCTTCTGTACAGAAAAATTGAAAACAGGCAAGGTAAAGGCAAAAAGGATGTATCATTGACACTTCACCTAAAGACTCCAGGAGATAAAGGTAAACCTGTTGGATGTTACTATTTTAACTGTAATATGGCTGAATGTTTACCCTTTAAGAGTAAGAAAAATAATAAAAGAATATGATATAATTACTGCTTTGCTTTGCAATAGTGTTAAAAAAACACAGATAAGATAACACTTAAGGAGAAAGAAAGGCTTGGACATTCCACAAAGCTGGGCTTTATGGCAGAGTTATGAAAAGAAAATCAATATTTTAAAAATACATTTGATGACTGATTCATGTGTAAGAAGCGCAACAATATCTTGTAGTAGCTATTAATGTCCCTTTCTTCTGCATCATCTCCATTTTTTTCTCCTAATGGTATTCTAACTTTAAAATCTGACTGTAATTAATCATTAAGCAGATTGTCAATTATATATAACTGCATATATGCTAGAAATAAGCCTAGAAACATAAAGAAACATTAGGAGAAGTGGTGGGACGGATGATTTATTCATATAAAAATGTCGTCAAGCAATTCATGTTTTATGAATGGGGATGACTTCATATGAAAGGAAGTCTTGGCAGGAAACAAGTGAGAAAGAGTGAGTGACGTTTCATCCATTCATGTTTCTCCCCCACTGTCTGGCAAGACGGTATTAATAGTCAGTCCCAGATTTGTATGTGAGGGGGAGCATGCCCCTACACTGACGATGAAATACAACAACACACGCAAAAGCTGAACCCAAATACATTTCTCTGACTTTAGCATCTGACAGCCTTCAACACCACCCCCATGCTCTCTGCTCTCTTTAGGATTCTACACACATACACAGACGCACACAGACGTTGGGCAGATGATATGCCATCCTGAGCACAAGCACCCTTATCCAAGTTCACAAGCATGCATAGACCCACAGTCAGGCCGGGCATGCAGAAAATTGATATAATGACAGCCATTTACAAATTACTTATGCAAAATAAAAAAAAGAAAAAGAAAAAAAAAGAAGTCAGACTCATGGTAACAGCTTTTTCCTCTCATCCGTCCTTCAAACAAAACACGACGTTGATGACGTATTGAGTAACGAGTCATTTATGGTACTGCAAAAGTTTCCTGAATACAATCTGTGAGTGTGTTTTTACGTCATCTCCTGAAAAAAGCAAAGTGATTAGAGCAATAAAAAGCAGATTACTTGGGTCATGTGTCCTGCATGCTGTAAAAAAATGCTGAAAACATAATTATAGTTCACAGTTTTCTCAATTGTTTATGCACAATCCTCAATTACAGTCATTGTTTTCCCAGTATGAGATGCTCTACTGTATATTAAGTATGTTAACGGTTTTGCATAAAAAACAATTCCTATTGTAATTTAATCACAAATAGATATAGGTGCACATGGTGTACACTGTATGAAAGTGTCATGTTGCTTTTCTATTACTCTTACATGCCTAGTCATAATTTTTATTCAGTACATTACATAAATTAAAATGATACAAGGGGTTTTCAAGTCAAATCAGGTCTCACAGTTATGAAAGTAGGCAGCAGGGTGGCGTAGTGGTTAGCACTATTGTCCCGCCTTGGGCATGTGTGCATGGAGTTTGCATGTTCTCCCCGTGCTTGGTGGGTTTCCTCTGCGTACTCAGGTTTCAGACTCACAGTCCAGAAACATGCAGGTTAGGCCAATTGGTGTTCCCAAATTGCCCGTAGTGTGTGAATGAGCGTCTGTGACTGTGTGCCCTGTGATGGATTAGCACCCCGCCTTGTGCCTAAGTCTCCTGGCATAGGTTCTAAGCCCCCCACGACCCTGTATATAGGATAAAGCGATATAGACGATGAGTGAGTTATGAGAGTAAAAACTAACTTTATTTCTCCATATAATCCTGTGCTACACTAATGCACTTATGCAATGCAACCTCAGGGGGGCACAATCCAGTGTCTTCTTCTGCCAGTGCGAAGTCTGGATAAATGCAGACTGTTGTGGCAGGAAGGGCATCTGACATAAAACATTTGCCAAATTAATGATATTAACAGGACTTTCATACCAGATTGGTTGTGGCCCCGGTTGACAATGACCGCCACCCATGCTGTTGACCTACAGGTGCTGATGGAAACTGGGCTACTATTGACCGAAAATGGAGAGGAGGAAGGCATGTTCATAGGCAGATAGAGAAAAGGAAAGGAAAGAGTTTAATGTTAATGTTTAATGTTGGGACTATGACAGGGAAGGCAAGAGAGTTTGTTGACATGATGCAGAGAAGGACGGTGTATATATACGGTGTGTACAGGAGACCAATTGGAAAGGTAGCAAGGCTTGAAGCTTAGGAGCAGGTTTCAAGTTGTTTTTCCAATGGTCTGGATAGGAAAAGAAAAGGAGTAGGAGTTATCCTGAAAGAGGAGTTTTTAAGGAATGTTCTGGAGGTGAAAAGAGTCTAAAGCTGAAAATTGATGGTGTGATGTGCAATGTTGTTAGTGGTTATGCCCCACAAGTAGGATGTGAGTTAGAAGGGAAGGAGAAATTCTAGAGTGGCGACGTTATGCAGAGCATCTCTAGAGGTGAGAAAGTGGTGATTGGTGCAGATTTTAATGGACATGTTGGGGAAGGGAACCGATGAGAATGTGATGGGCAGGTTTGGTCTTCAGGACAGGATTGCAGAAGGACAGATGTTCTATTACTCTTACATGCCTAGTCATAATTTTTATTCAGTACATTACATAAATGAAAAGGATACAAGGGGTTTTCAAGTCAAATCAGGTCTCACAGTTATGAAAGTAGGCAGCAGGGTGGCGTAGTGGTTAGCACTATTGTCCCACCTTGGGGATGTGTGCATGGAGTTTGCATGTTCTCCCCGTGCTTAGTGGGTTTCCTCTGCGTACTCAGGTACTCTGCAAAGAGGATGGAAATGGCAGTAGTGAATACTTTCTTCCAGAAGAGGCAGGAACATAGGGAGACATATAAGAGTGGAGGCAGAAGCACTCAGGTGGACCACATTTTGTGTTGATGTTGTAATCTGAAAGAGATCAGTGACTGCAAGGTTTTGGTAGGGGAGAGGGTAGCCAAACACAGGATGGTGTTGTGTAAAATGACACAAGAAGAATGTTGTGTAGTTTTCAGGGAGGAGTTGAGACAGGCTCTGGGTGGCCAGGAGGTACTTCCAGCTGACTGGACAACTAGAGCTAAGGTGATCAGGGAAACCAAGGAGGGTACTTGGTGTATTATCAGGAAAGGGAAAAGTGGACAAGGAGACTTGGTGGTGGAACAAGGAAGTACAGGAGTGTATACAGAGAAAGAGGCTAACAAAGAAGAAGTGGGACACTGAGAGGACTGAAGAGAGTAAACAGCATTACAAGGAGATGCAGCGTAAGGTGATGGTAGAGGTGGCAAAGGTCAAATAACGAGCATATGAGGACTTGTATGCTAGGTTGGACACTAAGGAGCGAGAGGTGGATCTGTAGAGGTTGGTTGGTCAAGGAAAATCTACAGAGGTGAAGGTATGCTCTGGAAAGCAGAGAAATGAAGGTTAGCCATAGCAAGACATAATCCATGTTTGTGAATGAGAAGAACCCAAGAGGAATGGTAGGGCTACAGGGAGCAGAGGAAAAGAATGCACAGGACTTTAAGTACTTTGGGTCAACGGTCCAGAGCAACGGAGAATGTGGAAAGGAGGTGAAGACGCGTGTACAGGCAGGTTGGAAAGGGTAGAGAAAAGTGTCAGGTGGGTGAAAGTATCAGCGAGAATGAAAGGAAAGATGTACAAGACAGTGGTGAGACCAGCAATGCTTTATGGCTTAGAGACAGTGGCACTGAAGAAAAGACAGAAGGCAGAGTTGGAGGTAGCAGAGATGAAGATGTTGAGGTTCTCCTTGGCGGTGACAAGGATGGATAGTATCAACAATGAATACAACCCATGTTAGATATTTTGGAGATAAAGTCAGAGAGGTCAGTTTTCTGGACATGTTCAGAGGAGAGATTGTGAGCATATTGGTAGAGGAATGCTGAGGTTGGAACTGCCAGGCAGGAGGGCTAGAGGAAGACCAAAGAGGAGATTTATGGATGCAGTGAGAGAGGACATGAAGTTAGTTGGGGTGAGTGAAGAGGATGCAGAGGATAGAGTTAGATGGAGGCAGATGATTCCCTGTGGCGACCCCTGAAAGGGAACAGCTGAAAGACAAAGATGAAGAAGAAGATGAAGAAGACAGTAATGTACTTGTGCCAGCAAGTTTTCTCCATGATCAATGAGCCATGAGCAATGATTGGCTGTCTGTTTCACATCATACAGCCAATGGGGCCTCCCAGGAACTCCTTTGATGGAGCAAACATTTGGAAATTGCTTGGAGCAATGGCAGGACTATTTGGAGGACATGGCAATTACTCTCAACCAAATTCCTATAATGTGCAAGTTGTGTCCGCGAATGGTGGTCTGCACAGTTTCCACTGGCAGATTAATCTCTTCCTCAAACTGGCAAAAAAATATCCATTGATTTTCAAGGATCAGGCATTCCACTTGTGGAAGGTTCCTGAGAATGACTGCAATGGGTTTATAGTCACTTCAGCCAGGGTCATCATTCACAGATGTACACTTTCTTTAAAATGTTTGCACCATTCAAATGCTACAGTTACAGTAGGACTCTCCTCACCGTACTGTGCTTGAATTCTTCTGTAAATGTCAATCACTTGTACCCCTTCATTCACCAGACATTTTATCACAAATTTGACTCAAACGCCAATATATGTAGAATATATGTTTATATGTAAACATATATTCTACGTTATAACATTTAATAGTGTTGCATGGTAGAACTCAAATTTACTTAATCAGGATTTTCCATCTACATTCCATATACATAATGTGTCAAACATAGGTACAAATACTAGTTGCATGAGTATTTGTTCCACTGAGTCTCCTGCAAACTGAAAAAGCATTTTTATGAGATTTGCATGTAATTGGCCTCATGCATCTTGCCCTCAACCCTAACCAGTTTCACAGTATGTTCTGACGAAAAGCACCACTACAACCCGGTGTTAACATCATCATAACCATGTAATTTATATTCTTTTATCGTTATGATTCAGACCTTTTGAGAGCATCTTTGTTTTCATGGTGTAGCTTGATTACACAAAGGCAGACTATGTTCAGATTGTAATGAGACTTCTAAGTGATGTTTGAAATACACCAGGACTATTAGCATCTTTTTTCAAATTGCAGAGGAATGCTGTCACTGACACCTATCAGACACAATACTAATACCAGAGGCATGTGAATTAAATAACATTGATTATCAATTATATACGGTAGCAGTAAACTGGGCATAGGCACCCAAGGCCCATCTACACACACTGGAAAAAGCATCGCGAGAAAAGCCAAAGTAGCACAAATTATTGAAAAAAGCTAACGCTGGCCATAAGTTCAAGGAGTCATGCCCTGAAGGGCCAAGGTGATTTTAATGATAATGGTTATAAAATTATCAGTGTATGATGTTAAATTAAAATTATATAAGTAGCCTGAAAAAATATTAACTCCTCAGAGGCATCATCGGCATTGTGGTTTACCCTTTAACCATCCGGACTGTGGTCAGAGGCTGATCCTGCGCTCTGACCACAGCTTCTTAACTGGGATATGCGAAAAAAATAATTTCACTGTGCTGTAAGGTACATTTGACAAATAATTTCATCTTTCTTTTCTTTTAAATAATAAATACTCTATCTACAGTATATGCCATTCTGGAAAACTAGGCAATACATGGTGCAAAATCCATAAACAATATAAATAAATAATTTGACTTCAACCAAAGTTTCCAGGGGTTTTTCTGTACTACACTGTGCATATTTTAGAGAATTGTACAACAGCCTCACGTTTGTGGCAGAGCTGCAGTTTTCACGGCTCAGTAGCAAGAAGGAATCTGCAATCTGGTGATAACAAAACAATGCCAGCCAGCTCTGGGAATCCAGCGTGTAATTATACAACAAGAAATTATTTGTCAGCCCAACTCATCAGCCTGTCCATAGAATACAGAGGAAATCTAAAACTGAAGTTACGTACATTGGCAGCCAAAAAAAGTCACAGAATCAATTAAAATAAGTAAATAATTAATACTACTGGGACAATGGCCATTGTTAAAAGCACTATATGAATAAAACTTTTTTTGATCAGAATTTGTAAATATGTATTTACTTATATGTATATGTGTAATTGACCCTATTTCAGAACGGTGGGTGTATCAGGGTAAGAAGCAAAGTATATGAAGTGACCATCATGTATAGTGGCCACTGTTAAAGTTGGCAAAAACTCCTCAGGGACTACCATCATGAACACTGGGGTCCCCCAGGGATGTGGGCTGAGCCCACTGTTGTTCACACTGATGACACGTGACTGTTGTGCCAGATACAATTCGAACTACATCATCAAGTTCGCAGATGATACAACAGTGGTGGGCCTCATCGCTGACGACAACGACTCAGTCTAAAGACAGGAAGTACATCAACTCATTAACTGGTGCGACATTAACAACCTACAACTTAACGTCAACAAAACAAAAGAAATAACTGTGGATTTCAGGAAGAACCACAAGCCGCATACCCCTCTCACTGTAAATGACAGTGCTGTGGAGTCTGTAAAAAGCACCAAGTTTCTGGGGGTGCACATCACAGATGATCTGACATGGACCACCAACACCACCTCCATAGTCAAGAAGGCACAGCAACACCTCCTCTTTCTCCGAAGGATGAGAAGAGCTGACCTTCCACCTCCTGCACTCACCACCTTCTACAGATGCGCTATTGAGAGCATCCTCACCAGCAGCCTCTCAGTCTGGTACGGTAACTGCACTGCTGCTGACCAGAAGGCCCTGCAGAGGGTGGTGAGGACAGCTGAAAAGATCACCAGATCAACCCAACTAGCCATTAAAGACTTATATTCGTCCCGCTGTAGCAAGAGGGCCATCAACTTCATCAAAGCTCATGACTTGTTTACCCTTTTACCATCCGGCAAGCGTTACCGCCGTATGCGCTGCAAAACTGCCAGACTCATCAACTCCCTGAAAAGATATCATGTTTAAATGTTTACATTTAACATAACAAAAACAGCACAAGCATAAATGCGCACAATATACAATATAGTATTTCCTGCTATTTGCATTTGCACTTTTTACATTCTGCACATTTATTGCACTCAATTCACTTCAAAAACCATACTGCATTTTCCTGTGACACTGTAACATTCAAGTGGCAATCTGCAACACTCTAAATATCTCATGTTATGTTTCCTGTTTTACTGTTATAATTTGTAATCTGTTACTTGTTGTGTCTGTTTGTTGTATGTGAGGCATATTCCAGGATATTTAGGTCATGATTCATCAGGTCTAAATTGTAAAAGAGCACGAAGTGTCATTTTCATACATAAATTGGTCACCACAGAGTACTGACTTGAAACACATTAAAATTTTTGAGACATGCTGGAGAAAACTTTATGGAGTGTTTTGACTCTCCCTTCATCAGTAAAAGATCATTAATACATCATCCATCCATCTAGAAACATCTGTAGTCCAACTAGAACAATGGTGACCATTGTATTTATTCCTTGTACGACCATTGTAGGATTTTAAAATACCATGGACGGAAATAAACATTTTTCAAGAGAGATGCTATTTAGGGTAATTTTATTTTAAATGAACCATTAACCTGGTTTTCCTGCCCTGTAAGCACTACTGGTTAAAATGCTCATTTAACCATGACCTAATAATAATAATAATAATAATAATAATAATAATAATAAAACATTGCAAACTGCTTCGACCATGTGTGTGCTCTCTCATTACCACAAAATATGCCTCAACTGTCATTAGAGCTGCTGATATTTATAGTATGCAATAGTTTTCATTTTCACTGACAGGAATGGGACATTTAGCAGGAGAGAAGCCAAGGAGAAAATGACTTCCTGAAAATGACTAGATCAGATTTTAAATCTCAGCTGATTACTGTAAATGTGAATCTATAGTCAACTGGCATTTTGAAATCACTTAGGGCTACAGTATATGTAATTAAATTATTAAAACTGCAATACATTTATTAATTAATATTAAGTGAATTACTCACAACAAAGCACAGAGAGTAGCATGTGGCTCAATAAGCTGTCATGAAATCCCTTTTCCTACTTCTGGGAATTTCTTTTAAAATCAAAGTCAAAGAAAGATTTTAAGCTTCTTTGCCTTAAAAGCTGCTATGGTTGATAGCAGAAATCATCCAGCTTTTTTTCTAAGCAATTTAAATGCAGTCTGAATCTACAACAGGACAAATCAGCACTCAGAAGACAATACATTTTCACAACAATGTGCAATGTGCAGTTACCTACCTTTGTCTGAAATTTTAGTGCTGCTGTGCACATGTGAAACCCAACCAGAGAGATCCTTTGGAAAAATCACATAAATCACATATTAATGAATAACAAATAAACATAATATTTTTTTTTTTTAAAGGTCAAATGTAGAATTCTAGAGGACAAACAACTAATGTGTGAACTACTTCAGTTAAAGCCTTTAATGTTTAAATGTTACAATCGATTTTGATGATTATGGTTAGCCTCTCACACACTCACTCACTCACTCACTCACCCTTCGCTCAATTACCCCACCCTCAGAGTGGTGGAGTGGGAAGTAAGGCGCACACTTAGGGGCATCAATCCAAAGAAAGCAACAGGACCTGAAGGGGTCCCTGGATGTGTGCTTGAGGACTTTTAACTGGTCACTATCACTGTCTGTCATCCCTTTCTGCCTGTTCCTCCACCATAGTTCCTCTATCTAAAAATCAACCATTACCAGCATTAACGACTATCAGCTAGAAGCACGCACTCCAGTGGTCATTAAGTGTTGAGTCACATCACATCATTTTTGCCGCATGACTTCAACCAACATCAATTTGCAAATAGAGGAAATAGGTCTCCAGAGGATGCAATAGCAATAAGTCTCCATAGCACATTAACACATCTGGAGAAGCAAGGAATCTACGTTCGGCTCCTCTCTGTTGACTATAGCTCAGCATTTAAGACCATCCTCCCACAGAGACAAGTGTGCAAACTGTTGGACCTAGGACTGTCATACGTATAACACATGTCTATGGATCAAGGCTGTCAGGATGTACACAGGATGCACACATCTCATCGTACTCAGCCTGAGTACTGGCTCACCGCAAGTCTGTGTGTTAAGCCCCCTTCTCTATTCAATTTATACATATGACCCCAACCCCATTTACTCCAGTAAAACTATAGTTAAATTTGCAGATGACAGCATGGTGATATGGATAGAGACGAGTCAGACTACCAAAATGAGGTGGTGAGGCTGTCTTAGTAGTGCACCGACAACAACCTGCTTTTGAACAAGTCCAAAACGAAGAAATCGTCATTGACTTCGGGAAAAACAAAACAGACATTACACCCTTATAAATTAATGGGGACTGTGTGGAGAGGTTCACAGACTTGCGATTCCTGGATGTCCATATAATGAAAGACCTGACTTGGTGCACAAGCATACAGTAAACAGCGCTGGTGAAGAAGGCACAGCTGAGACTTTACTTTCTGAGAGTCCTCAGGAACAATAATATCTGTCAGAAACAGCTGGTGTACTTATATCGTTGCACTCTCCAGAGCATTGTAACATACTGTCTCTGTGATTGGTTTTGTAGCTGTACATTTGAACAGAAAAAAGAGCTCAAGAAGATAATTAACTCTGCCCAGAAGATCACTGGGTACCCTCTCACCTTGTTGGAGAAACTATATACAATAATTCCCACTGCTTCAATAAAGCAAGCAGTATCATTAAAGATCAGTCTCAACCTGGTCACCCTCTGTTTGACCGTCAGGGACAGAACAATCAAAACCAGACCAAATAGATTGAAGAACAGTTTTTACCCAAGAGCAATACAAGCATTAAACGCTCAGTGAATTCAGTACAATTATTTTCTGCAGTATGTGTAAATCTTGTGCAATATGTCATTCTTTGTGCAATATGGGTAAAGTGCAATATATGTAACTTTTTAGTGCAATACTGTATGCGTGAATTTTAGTGAAATATGCGTAACTGTTTCTTGCGTTATTTGTGTAAAATGCAAAGTGTGTAATCTGTGTATCTTGTGTAATTTGTGTAAAGAACCTAATTGCTTTGGACATGACACATACTCCAATGACAATAAAAATATTCTCTTCTCTTCTATTCTATTCTATTCATCACTCACTCAGTTAATCACTAATCACTCACTCGCTCACTTACTCGCTCACCCACTACTCAAATATTTACACACTTACTCCCTCACTTACTCACTCACTCACTATTCGCTCACTTAATCACTACTCACTCACTTTTTCACTCACTCAGTCATTTTTCACTCACTCACTCACTCACTACACGCTAACTTAATCACTCGCTTGCTTAATCACTCGCTTGCTTAATCACTTGCTTGCTCTCTCACTTACTCAAACACACAATACTTGCTTATTCACTCACTTACTCCTCACTTGCTCACTCACTATTCATTCACTTGCTTGCTCGCTCACTCTCTCACTTACTCACTCACTCACTCACACGCCAATCGCTAATTTATTCACTCGCTCACTCATTATTCTCTCACTTAATCACTACTCACTCACTCATTTACTTACTCACTACTCGCTCAATTAATCAGCTTACTTCCTCACTCACTCACTCACTCATTCACTACTCTCTCACTTACTCAATTACTCCTCACACACACTCACACTTACTCACTACTCACACACTTACTGATTTACTACTTATTCGCTCACTCACTCACTCACTCACTCACTCATGGCCATGGTCATGGAATGAGCATTCACAGAAACTCTGTCCCCAGAGACTAAAAACAAAAATATTAAATGTTGGCCATAATGTTTTTGGAGGAGCACAAAGACAACAAGAGATATAAGGCATATAACACTCATTCCTGCAGACCATAAAAACAAAATAATAAAAAATCATAATGAAAGTCTACTTGTTTAGCTCATCTCCCCCCCCCCCCTTTTCTCTCTCTATGTGGAATGAGGAATGATTTTTTGAAATTGTAATTCGTAACACAAAAATGGCTCAGGTGGTGTTATTGACCAGAGCTTTTTATCTTTTTTTTTTCCAGACACTCTATTCCTGTGTGTGTGTGTGTCTGTGTGTGCGTGTTTCCATACTTATGTGCTTGTGCATAAGTGGCAGAGACATGTGAAGAACTCACCTCCACTGCTCCAATGACGAGTGATGACGCACCCCATTTAAAACCGTCTGCCTCTCTGCAGGAAAAGTGCAATGAGGAGAGAATGAGACTGAGAGGCTTACGAAGTGAGCATTGTCACTTCATAAGGCTTCCAAAGATTTTTTTTTTCGCAATTAATCCATCCAATAATGTGACTCAAAATTCTCACTTCTCTCACTCCTCCTCTCCGCCTCCTTTTCTTGAATTCTATCCATTTCTTTCTGCACTTGTTGGCCATTTTTTCTTTTTCATGTGTCCTTTTTTTTTTTACTTCCCTCCCTCAATAATGTAACAGTGCGTTATATAGTTCGGGTATTTTGAGGAATATCAGATATAGAGAAGATGAAACAGACCCAGCATGTAGAGCCCAATGTGTTCACTGGAGTGAAAGAGTGAAAAAATGTTGGACCTTTAAAAAAAACACACCCACTCAGATCTGGCTTCACTCTCTCGCTTTTTTTTTCTTCCAGGTTCCTTCTGGCATTAGAAAGACAAATGCAGGAAAAACACAAAGATAATGAGAGGGGGTTCTAGAGGAGAAGATTAAACTGTTTGACACAAAACCTGAGATAAAAAAAAACAAATGTGCCAGTAATGAACACATACCGTGAAACCAAAAAGACAAAAGCAGATTTAGACAGACAAACAGACAGATGGATAGACAGGTAAATAGACAGGCAGAGAAATCAAAATAAAGCTCAGCTTTCTTCTTTCAAACAGACATTGAAGACTCCTTTATGAGATATGATGCAGAGAAGCAAACTACTGTATAGATAGATAGATAGATAGATAGATAGATAGATAGATAGATAGATAGATAGATAGATAGAAGTAAGGTGGAGAAAAGGCGCAAGCACACAGAACCAAAGACAGAAAGAGAAAATGGTGATATTGACGTAAATCGTTAAAAGGAGGGAGGGTGTGAAAATGTGAGAGTGATAACGGGCCAGCGAGATGGAAGGAGAGAGAGAGAGAGAGAGAGAGAGAGAGATTCAATCTTCATTCCAGATAAAATATGATAAAGTATGACAAAATTGATGCAAATAGTTTAACACAGCAAGCACTAATCAAACACCAGTTTGGTGTGATCGGCCTGCATGTTTAATTATTAGTGTCAGTGTGTGTACCTGTGATTCTGTGTGTAAGGACAAATGCAAAACACATACAGTATCTTGTACACACTTACAGGAGAAGTAGCTACAAAATAGCTCTAAGCATGTTTGTGCGCGAGTGTGATCGATGACTGCAATACGCATGAAGTTTTGTGTGGCTGCAACATCACAGGTCATGTACGTATGTTTCACGTGGGGGCGAAATTCCAGCTCGCAGCTTACTCTGACAAATTCCAACTTCCGCTGTCTGAAAAAGATCATCTCCCCACCCCCCCACCCCCTTCCCCCCATCTTTTTCTCTTTCTGCTTTCTTCGTTCGATCCATTCACTTAGCCGGTGAGTCACCGGTGATCGCCATTAATATTCCTCGATCGTCAGCATGCTCCTCCTTCTTCAGCCAATCCATTGTGTCTTACTGTTGACTAGTGTGGCTGTTGGCCAGTAGGCTCACAGATGATGAGTGGGTTGGTGAGGGGGCACGGTTTGCTTGGCACATGCTGAGAGATTTGGCTTTGTAATTTAGCAACTCTATCTAGGATTGCTAATGCAGACTAAGAGAGAGAGAGAGAGAGAGAGAGACAGACAGACAGACTTGATGACAGCATAAGCTTCCCTTTATTGTGTCTGAGTGTACATCAGTTGTTGAACTCCTTGTAAATAATCTTTACTGTCTGTATATTGTATAAACACAGATAGATAGATAGATAGATGTGTGTAAAACCACGTGACTTATACTCAAGTGCCATTGGGTGCTGGATGTGATCCAGAGAATGAACAGAGACTCCCACACGAAATTAAGTTGAAAAGCACAGATAGTCATTTATTTCTCATTTTTTCCTGTAAAGACAGCACTTAATTGTTGACACTTATTCATTGACTCACACACAGACACACATACCCTTTGGGTTTAAAGGTACAACTAGGCTTTGGTCATCTGTGAGAGCCCTGAAAAAAATACAAGGCCACTCGAGAGCACCTCTTTGTAGTTTAACCTTACCCTTATAGCTGTTGCTTGCATCACATCTGTAACATGTGACATAGAAAATAAATAAACAAAAACACAGACTAACTTTGTCATGGCAACCTTCAATCCTCTTGTGAAAAGATCACTACATCCATTTTAGAATACTGTTCAAACAAACCATTAAGATGAAACATTATCGATCTTAAATTCTAACTGAGGGCTCAGGATATCAGTTTCTCTCCTCCATTATGCTTCTCTGAGCTGATTGCTCGGTCAGCCATCCTCAGCATGAGATGCTGCAGGACATTAAGCTTTTTCCTTCTCAGCGCATCTACTTCTTTTCCTCTGAGCATTTCTATATCTCAGTTTGCCACCCACATCTACCCTGCCTTATACTCCCACTCTCTCTCTCTCTCTCTCTCTCGTTTTTGTTCTCTTCATGTGTCCTTGCTCTTTTTACCTTAACTGTTCCATTTTTGCACTAATTCACAGTCCTACACAATTCCCTCTACCTGTCTCTTCCTGTCTTTCTCTCACCGCTAGATCATTGAATCCTTTTCAGACAGTGAGTAGGTGAGGAATCAAGACTGAAAGGGGTTAAAATGCTAAATCTTTTTTTTTTTTCAGAAATTGTCTCCTTAGACCGACCAAAGTTTTACGACATAGAAGAAAGGTAGGTGAACAGATCAAACAAAAGATTAACCCACCTATCTAACAATCCCTTCCCATGAAATCATTGATAATGTTCTCAAACCTAAAAGTTTCTGATGTTGAACAATGTGCCAAATGTCAACACATTCAGCTCATTACTCAACACTATTCCTCCTACTATCAGTCTAGTCACATTTTTTGTCCATGAGTATGTGTTGTCTCATTTTAATATTTTTCTTTTGAACTAATTTTTTAATCCATTGATTGGAAGTATCCGGGTTAACTTAGTGCTCCCCTCTTGGGGGATTTAGCATTGTTGGTTGCTGTTTTGACATGAGGTTCTCACATAATGTTAATTTCTTTTTTTTTTCTTTCTTTTTTTTTTTTTTAAAGATTTAAAGCCAGACAGGCTTTGAAGCTCTAAGAGGTTAAAAGGAGAGTCTCACAGTGTGCAAATTAATAGAGAAAATTTTTTATATTTCAAAAAAGGGAAAACAGAGTGAAAAGTCCATGACAAAGTTACACATTAAAAGACATGAAACAAATTCATTCATCAATCGCTGACTACAGAAATGATTTCAGTGACATTCTGAACCTATCAGGGATCAGTAAACATAAACAGACAGATCAGTAAACATGAGGGTTTTTCATTGCTCTATTTACAGCTGTCTTTGTCGATGTCACGATATATTTACAGGACATTACTAATGACTTAATTGCTGTTAAGAGACAAATGAGAAAACAAAAGACATCCTGCATTATTTGTCTTAAGAATGTTGTCTTGCTCTCTCTCTCTCTCTCTCCATATGTTACTTGCAGTCTTTCAGACACCTTACCTTTTCCTCACCATTTTTAACACCTTTCCTTTTTCGCATTCGTACTCCTTCACTCTTTCCCTGAATCATCTGATGTCATTTGACATATGTTATATACTGTAATGACTGACACTGGACAGTCCATCTAGTGATTATAATGTGATGTACTTTAACTGATAAAACCAGTATTGTGTTAAAAATCATGTCTATCTAACATTACTGTAAGCAGTGCCGACAGTAGCACTTTAACTGTAGCACTTTGAGTAACAGTATTAGCTGCAATTATAAAGACAGTTATAGTCATAGGACCATCACAAGCAGCATTTACAATAGCCAAAATAGCACTAATAGTAGCCAAAAACGGCATAAGTATACAAATGTTGTACATAAACCTAGGATGGATCCATATATCCCCAGTCAATACAGACTGTGATATATATGAAAAGATCACAAGGAAGGAGGACAGTGTACCGGTTGACTAATCAAGCCCACTGGTAGTAGCTATCATTACCTTCTATTGTGTTAATGGCCTGCACTGCAGTACCTGCCCTGAATTCCCTGCTTCCCCTACTGTATCCTAAATCAGTATAGTGCCCTCTAGTTGCCTAGATAGGCTAGAGGCTCAGACTGAACAGAACAAAGATACAGGTAAGGTAGAAGTTAAACAGGAATCAGGTATATGATTTAGGTTGTGTAAACGGGGTCTTCACTCCCCCAGGGAGGAGAAGAAGAAATGGGGGATCAATATCCCTTACTAAGATATGAAAATTCAGCCAAAGAGGAGATGGATGGATACAGTCAGCATGGACATAACAACTAGCAAGAGAGTAGAAGGTAAGGAAGAAGATGAGGAAGAGAAGGGGGGAAGGGTATCAAAGTCAGGGCATTCCACTTCGAAGCAGCGCAGTGAGGTGATACCTGCATCCTCATTGCCATAGTTGGCCCAATACTCTTCTTTGTCCAACTTAGGAAGCAGCGCCTCTTCCTCACCCAGCTCATACTTCGTAGATGTGGATGTGATTGAGGGTTTACCAGCAGAGAAGGGATGGGCTTTCATGGTTTCTGTGTTCTTCTCAAAAATGCCCTTGGTGGAGCTGACGGGCTTGTGCTTGGAGAACCACCAGCGAGTCTTGGTGCTGAAGGTAGTGGTGGTGGTTCCAGCCAGGGAGCCAGGATCAGGCAGGGGGCACAGGGCAAAGTCCATCTCACGCAGGAAGCGAAGGTCCATGCCACGGCGAGAAGAAGGAGTGTTACAGAGCAGCTCAGAACTGGAGACCCGGTTGGACCTGAAGAAGTCCCAGAGTGGGCGAGCCTCACAACCACAGGCCCAGGGATTGTTGTTGAGCCGCAGGAACTGGATGGACTCCACATCACGCATTGTCTGGCCAGGCAGCTCAGCCAGCGAGTTGTTGAAAAGGAAGAGCATGGTGAGGCGGCCCAGGTCTCGGAAGGCGCGGCGGTTAACCTGGCGGATGCGATTGTCGTGCAGCAGCAGGCGGTCCAGATTGACCAGGCCTCGGAACACATTCTCAGACAGCGTGCGGATGCGGTTGCCATGCAGGAAGAGCTGGCTGAGGTTGATAAGATCAGCAAACAGGTCATCCTGGAGGAAGTGGAGCTGGTTCTCTTGCAGATAGAGATACTGTAAGCTGTAGAGCTTGTGGAAGATGTTATGGGGGAGGGCAGGCAGACGACAGCGGTGCATGTGGAGGCTCTGCAGCTTCTCCAGGCCACGGAAAGCTCCACCCTCCAGATGGTGCAGATGAGGGTTATCACCCAGATCCAGCTCCTCCAGATCACGCATCTCACTGAAAGCACCAGCCTCAATCCAAGTAATATTGTTAGAGAAGAGCCACAGAACCTGAAGAGAGAGGGTGCAAAGAAAAGAAAAGGAGAGGTGAAAAGAAAAGGAGAGGTGAGAAAAGAAAATTAGTTAAAGATAATACATTTACACTTAATACTTTACAAGAGAAGTACTCATGACACAATCTAACACTGTATCTTACAGAATCACATACCTGAGTCCCAAAACCAAAAGAGCCCACTCTCAGCTCTGTAATGCGATTGTTTTGCAGAAAGACGCGCTGTGACTCATAGGGAACACCGGTGGGCACTAAGGTGAAGTTCTGCGCCTGGCAGCTCACGGTCATGGGAGATGGGTAACACACACACAGGTGTGGACAGCTCTGCACAGGGGCAGGCTTAACCACAACAAGCCAGACCACCAGCCAGAGCGAGAGACCACCTAAGAAAACAGACAGAACATGGTCCATTAAGAAAGTAGCTCAGACTCTAAAGTAACTGCTCACATAATGACTGTCATATAACTGAGTGCTGAGAGACATATTTAAGTATGTAAAGCATGTTTTAGGTTCAAATGTATTTCCAATAAACATAATCAGGCAAAACCCTACAAAAGTCTACCTTAAAAGTTACAAATTAACTATTCACAATCATGATTAAACTAAAAGTTTGTGCAAAGTAAAAGAAACTCGTCAACAAAGTCACACAAAATGTATTTAAACAAGTTGTAGCCCTTCTATGTGTAACAAATATTCATCTACTATAAGTTTTAATCAAATGCACATGATATTATAAGAATATAGTCATTAAGAAAACAACATTTTAGTGCAAGAGAAGTTTGAAATAGAGCGCAGCCGAAGAAATAAGCAAAGTGCGGAAGACACTTACTCTTGAAGTCGTGCGCCATGGAGCTTCGTCGGCTCCGCGTAAAGGCAGAAGTTTCCATTCCGAACCAAAGACGAAAGCGAGTTAGCCTTAAGGAGGCGAGCGGGTCCTTGCTATCTCCGCTGATGCTCTGGTTCCTGAGTCGGAGCGACTGATGAGAGCGAGTGCCGAAAGCTCGCACCGGCTGCCGTTTATAGTCGCCCGGCGGCGCGGCGCCTACGTCGGTGGGCACCACGGAATCTCTCCTACGTCATCAACCGGGTCAGGCTCGAGCGAGGGGGTGGAAGAACGGAAGAGGAGGGGCGGTGTTGCCAGGTTGCGCGGTGTCCCGCACAGCCGTAATGGAACGATGGCGACTGGTTTGGGTAAGCTACTCATTTTAAGCGCATTTATTAATGCTTTGCGCACTGTCTATGTTTGTTATAAAGTTCATTTGGAAACGTGTGCTTGTAACATCAACTTAAACAGAGTTTTAACGTGTTTTGAACTGTTAATAGACAGAAAAAAGTCAACGCAATCTGGCAACCTGGGAGAACGGGCGCGCGCGCACATGGCAAGTGGAGGATGTCAATGAGTGTATCCGTCCTTCGAGAGCGCGCGCAACCGATAAGGCTTGAGGGAAGTTGTGCCGTGCGCACATTGGTCCACAGACACCGAGTCGCGCGCGCACGAGCAACGGGGAGGGGCGGGGATGGGAGAGCGCGGGCACCCAGCCCGGCAGTGATGACTGCACCGAGAAGAGGAGGATAGGACCGGAGAGAAGTGTGCACGCGGCTTGTTTCTTGGCATCATTTAGGAGTGGTTTTCCTGCGCCTTCCATAGTGAGAAGCTTTAGTCTCAGAGTCATACTTTACAGAGGAGAGCTTAGCCACTCTAGAGCTGGTGTAATGTACACCCTTTGAAATGAGTGTTTGTTTAGGGGTTCACTGGAGAATCTTATTTGGAACAATTTCTGATAGGGAAACACTTGGTTGTAGGGTTCTATATAGAATTTTTACTTAAGGGGTTTGTATACTTTTTAATTACCATTCAGCCCAATACAGTGTGGTACCTTGGCATACAAATGTAATCCGTTCGGAGGAGAGGTCTTAAAGCGGAATTTTGTATTGCGAAACGCACCAGCCACCCAAAATATTACCAATCTCCAACATTATAATTATATTTTTGCATATAAAAAACAATCCAAACATTAATTTATTATTCTTTTGGCATCTGCTGCGTTAAAAATGAAACTGAATAAGGCTCCATTTTATTCTTGATACCTGTCTTGATAACATTCTTGGGACCTACGGTGCTAGGTTTTCGCAAAAATTTTGCAGAAAATGCCAAAAAGAAAGAAAAAAAACTTGCTTTGCTTGGCTTTCCATTGACGCAAAGAGGTTTTAACCGGCTACCTGAAGTATGTGCAACTGGATGTATGCGCAACTTGGACGCCCGTGTGCTGAAAATGCTTCGGATGCTGAGTCAAATTTCTTGCAAAATTTTTTTAGTATGCTGAGATAGCTATCAATAGTATAAATAATATCATAGCTTAAATTAACAGTTAATAGTTTATATTGGTATATTTGTAATGTATCCATTTTTTTTGATGGACTGCTGATCGGGAGGTTCCTAGTTTGAGCCCTGACGCCACTGGGCTGCCACTTTTAACTCTAACATATTAAAAGGTACTTACGGTAGTTGAATAAAAAATGACCACACATAAAATTTATCTTCCACCTTGATAAAGTTTTCTTTGGTTGTTATTCTCTGATTTCTAATTTCACAATTTTACTTGTGTATTTACTATGCATACATTGAACAACACAATTACTATCACTTGAGTGTGTATATGCATGTATATATTTGGTGTATAGGAAAGTGCTTCAGGCAAAACCAGGGTTAAAATGAGTCACTGAGTCAAAGGGATTACATTAAGGACACTGTAAGAACATTTACATTGATGATACCTTCAAAAACAAGAATGTATCAGAGTAGTATTTTATTTAGTCAGTGCATCAAACAGCAAAAGTTCCTTAATAAAGAAAATGACATCAGCATTAGGCAGAGAGAAAAAGTGACAGACAGACAGACAAACAGATAGATAGGCGGAGAAAGCATGAAGAGCCTGAGGATGTCCATGTTATTCAACACCGCCTCCACTCGCTTTCAAGTTTTGGATCCCTCGTCCCTCTCTCCCTTTCCACCTCCACACTAACAGTGCATGACTGGACAAACAGGCTTTCCCCGCTCCACCTACAACCAGCAACCAGCTGGGAGTTTTGTGTAAGTATGTGTATATGTGTGTTTGTGTGTATCTGTGCATGCGTGACTCTTTCTATGTATCATCACCAAGCCAGAGGCATAGCATGACTGACACCATTTAAACAAATCTGCGTTGGAGCGGAGGAGAGAGAAAGAGCTCAAATGACAGAGAATGAAAAGTTCAAAGCTGACTAAAGATGAAGAATATAAATGTATGAATATTAATAAAGGAATCAGATAGGTGAAAGGCACGACTGAAAAAAAAAAAAGATTTTGGGGAAAATTTAATCCTGAAATTCACAGTTGATATTTTGATTGGAAATATTTGGTCATATCATATTGGCATTTTAAGTATATTTAAAAGGCCTTTTTAGAATTATCATTTGGAAAAATGGTGTTCAGCATTTTAAAGCTCTATTGAGCAGGATAGCTAAATTAAAAACTTAAGTCTTCACTTTTTGTTAGTGTAAGTTAAACAAGTTGAACAATGAAAAATTGGTTATCAGGAAACTTAACTCATTAACATGTTGAACAAGGAGATAAATAATTCAAATAAAATTAATCATTGACATTGAATTGGCACAGTCATAAAATCAATGAAACAAGTGAGTGAGACAAAAAATAATTAAGCAAGTAAAAATCAGTGTAGGATGGGTGATACATAGCCACAACGTTAATAATGCTAATATTCTCACTCACTCATTCTCTATACCACTGATCCTGTACAGGGTCGCAGGAGGTTATCCCAGATCACTACCAGGCATGACGCGAGAAACAACTTGGAGGGGGTGCCATTCCATCACATAGCAAAAGCATGCCACACGCTCACACACTATGGGCAGCATAATCTGCATGACATTGGACTGTGGGAGGAAACCAGAGAACCCAGAGGAAACATGCAAACTCCACCCACACATACTCAAACCCTCAACCCTGGAGATGTGAGGACACCGAGCTAATCACTACATCACTGTGTCGGCAATGCTAATACTAATATGATTTAATTAAAATATTTTAATTCTGTGCATCTGAAAGTTTAGTAAAAACATAACAAAAAGCATTTGGACATGATTTTCCGCATTTGGGATAGAGGTATAGTCTCTGATGTTGAGGCACAACCATTGCTATTATTATATTAATATATAATATATTGTATTAATATATCTGTAGTCCCCCATTTTTACACCTCCAAAGTAACCCAAGAGTAACAAACAGAACTGACTTCTTCATGCGTCACCATAAGAGAAATACAAATAAGGCAGATAAGTAGAGACGACATTATGAACATGAAGGTTGGACAAGGCAATTCGCAGCTGTAGGAGGAATGGAACATGTGGTATCACACACATTATTACAGGATTTTCTTATAATTTATTTTTTTATGAATATAAAACATTACTGGGCCAAGGTTCCTAAAAAGCCGCTAGAGAAATAACACTAATGTTTTTTTGAGCATTTTGAATGAAATGTCCTTTGAAATACACTTTTAGCCCATGTGTGAGCTAAGATCTGAAATAAGCAGCAAGAGTTTCATCATCTTATGAAAGTCAAGACCCTAAACAGAGTGCTTATGAGGAAATAGGGTGGAAAGTATGTTTCCCATCGCTTACGTGATTGCTCGACTTGTGCCCTCATGCCTCTTTTATATATTTTATATACCTATGGGATAGAAATGATAATAGGATGTTTAATAAACATCAGTCAGAACAAATCATACTAGGAGACACTCGCGGTTATTGAAAATGCTGTTATGCCATATGAGGACTTTAAAGTCAAACTAAACTATATATATTTTCATGATTTTCAATGAATTAGTCTAATAATTAAATAGAATTTGCAGGCTGTTTAACTGAAAATATCATGCTTTCTTTTAAGAATAAGTAGGAATTTAAAACTCAATTAAATCTTTAGTAACATATTATATTCAGCGCCAATTCTAAAAATAATTAAGTGGATTAGTTCCTTTCTAATTTACATTATCATAAAATAAATGGGAAAGTTGTGTTTCATTGGTTTAATCATGAGCCTGGTGCCTGTGCGTAAACTCTACCTTTTCTCTCTGTGTTTGTTTGGGTTCCCTTGAAACATGAATCTGTGTGTGAGTGTGTGATGGACTGGACTGGCATCTCAATCAGGTTGTATTCCCTCCTCACATCTAGTGTTTTCAAAAATGTCTCTGGCTAAAGAAAATGAATGAATGTATAAATTAACCCTTATTTGCATATAATTAACCCTTATTTGCATATAAATAAACTCAAAATATCTTTATTGTTAGCATTGTGTTACACTCTGACTTCTCAAGTGAATGACAGCAGATTGCGTGAGCGAACGCTTATGCCAAGTATTATCTCTAGGTTTTGACTTCTGGCTTTGGCATGCTGAGACTGGCCACTGACCAGTTTGCTGAAGACATTTGCTCTTACTGGATACACCAAGGCAGATTTCTGTCTTGTGCCACTGGTCACGACTGCAGAAATTGTCACACTATCTGACAGAACAAGGTTATGCCCTGGGAAAGCCATCAAGTTTCAGAGAGGGCACCAAAGGGCATCCTGAATGTACTGAATGGCATCCTCCTACACGCACAGAATCCACCCGCCCCAATCGTCCCGCCCCGCTTTTTCCGCTCCCTGTTTTGGTAGTGAGGATGAATATGACGAGGAGTCCCACTGACGCTGTATGCCTCTAATGATGCAAACACATAATTAAATGCAAATCCCCGCTGCGGTTTCTCTTCATGTTCACGCTCCTAGTTTTCATGCACAGTCCCTCTGCTTCTCTTCTTCCCTCTCTCCCTCCTTCTCTGCTTGTCTCTGCACTCTGTCTTCATTCTCATTTCCCCCACCCGCCCCCTCTTTCTAGGCTCTCTAATTTCTGTCTCCAGAGGTGTGCCATGTAGCAGTAATGATGCATCTGCTTCCTCACCTTCTGTCCTAACGTCCGTACCTTTTACTGCAAATCTTCAGCACCGGGATGTGTATCATTCAGGATGTCGTAGGATGTACTATTATTGTGCAGTAAGAATTTTGATGTTTAGTTGGATCGAGATTTGTGGTATAATGGGTTGTTTTTATGCTGTTCTGCCCCTCTCTTATTATTGGTAGTATAGTGGCAGTCATGTTCCTTTTAGTTACTGTATGCTGTCACAGATAGACTTACCAGAGTCCCTGCTTCAACAGTCTCACAATGAACACCAGTGAAAGTTAAAAGCATACCTAATAATCTGATCTTTTTCTCTGTCAATTTGTACCTGCACTCCTGCTGCTGGTGCTTGATCCTGGCACGCTTAAATTGCTGTGGCACAGAACAAGCTTGATTCATCCTGATACTTCTTCACCTTTTATTTTCCTGCACTCGTGACTCATGTTCTGCTCCTAAAGACTCCTATCTTATTTTGATACATTAAAGATGTACATTTATGTTGTATTTTCTGTTATATATTTGAAGTCTATGATTGGTGATTGGTCTATGTGTCCCGCATTGGTTCCCTTTCGAGTCTGCTTCCTTGCCTCTGTCACCTCTGTCTTGCTCATTAGGGATCTTAATTTGAATTTCTGTAAAGCTGATTTGTGACAGTTTCTATTGTTGAAAGTGCTATATAAATACAGTACAACTGAATTCAGTGAAACTGGAATACGTAAACAAGTGTTTATTTGATTGTATTTTATTTTATGAGCACTATTATAATTTTTGAGCACACACTGTGTGTTTTTTGTGTGTACAGGTCCTGTGTATAAAGTAATATTCAGACATATCAGCCTCATGCTTATTAGAATTCACTGCCTCTGTGGAGTGTTGTTTATTGCTTTGGACGCAACAAAATGCCAGCTTACACACTTATGAGGGCTACATTAATATAACCGACATTTATTATAGTGCTTTATAGGGTGAGCTAAGGGCTATTGGTTTATTTATTTTTTTGTTTATTTTTTTGGAAGGTTTTCATTAAAAAATGTAAACTTAATTTTTGAGAGAGCAAAGAATGTTTACCTTCTCGACTACCAGGAGTGATTTAATCTTTTCTGCTACATTTTGCTGGCTGAGATTTAGCACACTCTGCCAATTAATCATAAATATTTATTCTATATTAACAGGCAGCATGGTCTGGCAATTTGCAACATTTTAAATGGCTTCATTGCAGACTGCATACCTCCTGTTGATTAAGTCTGCACTACAAGCCACACTCCTACTGTGACAGTATTGATCTGAGTCACGGCATGTCATAATTTTGGTCTCATCAGGTTCAGACGAGAACAGTCTCCATGTTCTGATGGGCACCAAAATGGTTTAAAGCAGTCTGAACGACAAATAGTCTATCAAAGGCAGTCACTTTCAAACCTTTATCTTTCTACAGAGTATTGTTTAATTTAAAATGAACACACGTAGGATCAGAAGTCTTTGTATTGTGTTTGAAAAAAAAGAAGAAGCATGAATGCTGATCTGAAAGCATTTCAGAGTAATTGCACATTGACTAAAAAATTCAATGTGCTGCAAAAGCTTTGAATGCAACTAAAGATTCTTCTAAACAATTTTTTAAAGTTTTTAAAATCACTCCACTTGTGCTAATAGGTACGGTTATGGAGGAAGGAGGTAGGTATTTTTTTTTATGGTAAAAGGATATGTTGCCAAAGTTGGGTGCAACTATTGGTTCAACAGAGCTACTAAGTTCCTTGAAGTGAGCATAATAGTAATACTGAAGAGGAAACATGCTGATGTCAGATGTGTGTATTTGGAGTTTAATGCTGCATCACCCCGAATAACGCACAAGCAGCTTTATTAGAAAGAGACGTGCGGCTACGCCTCTGACAGCGACTGAGCGACAAGCTTTCAGGCTGCTCTTATACGCCTTGACAGAAGCTGTTGAATGCTTTATTGTTGTTCTCGCCGTCTTTTTCTCCTGCCTACTCTCTCTCTCTCTCTCTCTCACTTTCTTTCTCACTCTCATACTCATCCACCCTTTCCGAAACACAAGTCATGCTCTCCATCTTTGTCAGCCCCTGCCGTCATTTCCGACTCTCCATACCCAGCTTGAATAGAGACTCGGTGTTTGTTTGAGGTAGTCCTTCAAACGCACCTAATTAAGGCAAATGTAGTGAAGAGTCATTTCAAGTACAGAGCACTTTAATGTGAAGGGAAGAAGAAAAAAAAACATTGTTGACTGCTACTGGAACTGAAACACATTCAGGGACTCATTCTTCCCAGAAGGCTCATTCCCATCAATTACGTCAAGCTAAACCACAGAACCATTAACTGGAAAGCACATTTATTATTTACCATATATTGTAATTTTAATGCAGTTGCAGTTAATGCAGGTCTTAGTGCTGCTTATCTACGTTTTGAGCGTTTATTGCTTACCTTTGTTGCACAAGTTACCTGTTGACAGAATTAAGCTTCAATTAAGCTAAAATATATTGCACAGAAGAGAAAGAGATACACAGCGTAAGCTCGAGGCTTAATACAGGTGCTTTACACTGAAATTGAGTGTGAAATATACACATGCTGTTCTGCACCAGCCTCATATGTACAGTGTAGGTGGTACTGCAACATTGAAGGTTATTCATTTAAAAATGCAGATTTACAGTGTTTAGGGTTCCAAACCATGTCGATATGTTTAAATACATTTGACAAAAATAATGAAATAACACCTACACTGCACTGTACATGTATATGATAATTCTTTTGGACCAGTATTCAAATGTATACACCAAAAAGCCATAACCTTAACATCACTGCATATTATATATAATATAATATAATATAATATAATATATATATATATATATATATATATATATATATATATATATATATATATATATATATATATATATTCAATGTACCTAATGTGTGCAATTTTAACATCAAGTGAAAGATGTCAAAAAAAAAAAAAAAAAACAGAAACACTGATTTGATAAAGGATTGCGACTTACAAAAGTCATTTTTAGGAGGGGGTGATTCTTTTCCAAATGTGATTGAAGGTAAGCTTCTACCAAATGCCTAAATGTAAATGTAAGCTCAATCAGGTGAAGTTAATAACCTTCTCTGTGTCTGTCTTTATTTTCATGTCTTGATTATTTTAAAAGGTGATTCTTTTCTATACCCACAGTTTATACCAGTAATAAACTGGTGGCAAAATCATGGACACCAAAGCCCCATTTATCTTAGTGGGGAGCAAAGGCCAGCATATCCGATCCCACAAAAAAACCAATGTAGCACAAATTGCTGAAAGAAGTTAATGACTGAAAGCACTAAGTGCATCACAGCCAGCCACAGATGGGGCTAAGCAGGAAAAGGGTTCAAGGCTGTTGATCCGGCCTTCAAACTCCCCAGATCTCATTCCGACCGAGTATCCATGGAATACACCGGACAAACAAGTCTGATCTACTTGTAAACCTAAACGAGGCATGTTGTCGAAAAATATTTCAAAAATGCAGCCTCAAATAAAAGTTTTATTCCTCTTCTACCATTTGCCAATAATTGTAATGTTCTGTTAAAACTTAACATATTATATTATATATTTTTTTCCTAATAGGTTTATAGTTACATTTAACATTCAGTGAAACAATTCACTTGCTATGTACCAGCTATAAACAATCCTAAATCAAGAATAAAGAAAATCATTCTTCATTGTGAAATGGCAATACTTTTTGTTTAAAAATATATTATTATACTGTGTGGAACGCCTTAATTGTAAAAAAAAAAAAAGCTAACTGGGAGTCTTAAAGTTACAGTAACTCAAAAAAATATACAAGGATACAATATAACTTCTAACTATAGACTAACTTCAATATAGCAAATCAATATAGCAAAATAACCCATGCACTAAGATCCACTCACATTTGTAATGCTGGCAAGGCAAGCCATCCTCAATGGTAGAATGGTTTAGGAGGTGAAGACTGTAATAGGGCAAGACTGTGTTTTATTAGTGAATATTAACATTGTAGCCTATGTTTGTGTGTGTATGTATGCATGTATGTATGTATTTATTTATGATCTAGAAATTGATCTTGCCTTAAAAGTGTGATGAGCTATTAATGTTGGTCATGTAATTAGGTAAGGTTATTATTTGAACATATTGTAGTATTCACCACATATTAAACATGAACTGTTGCTACTGTATGTTTTAAAACACCTTCTCACATTCAAAGTACATATTTGTTCAGTGTGACGTGCACAAATCTGTTATCGTGCTTCTTTTACAGTACACATAAGGGCTCCTAAGTGGTGCAACAGAAAAATGTTTGTCCTCTTATCGCGATATTGCATGCTTGAATCCCATTTAAGTAGGCTGGCCATGCTCGCAAGGGCCAGCAGTAAGTGATGATGCCTCCTAATGGTGGATGAGCAACAGTTAATAAGATAGATTTTGTCTGCTGGCATTCCTCTGTGTCTCAGATAAAGCACTTCACCATCCCTGGTTGGTATAGACTCACTCATCATCCAAACTGCTTTATCCTGTATACAAGATCAAGGGGGGCCTGAACCCTATCCCATTTAGCCTACTCTGCATGTTTTTGGACTATGGGAGGAAACCGGAGCGGCCGGAGGAAACCCACCAAGCACATGCAGAACATGCATACAGATTTGGGCAGGAGACCTGGGGCACTGTCTCAGGGCATTCAGGGCACAAAGTGGCGCCAGTCAATCACTTGGCACAAGCATACATACAGTACAATACAGGCAATATGGAAAAACCAGATAGCCCAACCTGTATGTCTTTGAACTGTGGGAGCAAAGACACGGGGAATTCATGGGGAAAACCGGGTTCAAACTTTCCACCCTGGAGGTGCGAGGACACAGTGCTTACCACTACGCCACCATGACACCTTTGAGTTTTCTTAACTTTCCTCCTTTTACAGTGTTCCATACAACCACCTGTGTATGGTGTCACATGGCAAGTATAATCCATTTTATGGATGCTTTACCGTAAGCCTGCAATTTGATTTGTCATCAGAAATGCTCTATATCAGCTGCTGATATACAGTAGAAAACTAATCAGCATTTTCTGACAAGTCAGATTCAAAGTTTCAGCAGCGCTAAAAAGAAAACTAATTAAATAGCAACAGGGTTACTGAAAGCATCATCCACTGAGCAGGTTTAAAGGCTTAAGTATATTTCACTGATACAATACCATCTTTCAGTGTTAATTTGAGTTAATTAAGTGCTTGAAGTGGTTGAATTAATCAACACTAGCTGAGCTATGGATTTCTATGCCTTCGTGTATAAGGTTCTACGTTATATTGCAGTTAGTCATTTTTTAATCCCAGCACTATCAAACTACTGCTGAAGAACTTAAGCAAGAACCTGAACTTTGTATACTGCATCAATTGCAAGTTGCTTTTTCCTATTTTTTTAAGCCAACAGGAGCAATTTAACAGGATTACGTTTGGATTTTGTGTTATTTTACACTATTTAGGATATTATACAGAGATTATGTTTATGGTTGTTTATTGCAAATTCTGTACAGCACTTCACCAGGTAACCACATAGTTGTGTTAGTGTTTCCCCTTATGACCATACCTCCAAAACACAAGGCATGAATAGAACCCCTAAATCAGAGTGCAGCATGAAGATCTTTCTGGACTGAGAGACACGACTGACAGACAAGTGGGCAAGTGCTGCTTCCAAAACCTGTGGGGCCAGAGAGATAGATGTTTCTCCTCAAGGCAAATATTTTATTCATTGTGCGTAGAATGTGATGGGAACATGTTTAGATTTTAAAAACTCTGATTGATATACCCATACAGGAGTCATACCAGGACTAAAAAGTTGACTTAAAAGTCCAAAAAAGGACTAAAAATGCTAGTTTTGACTGGAAGTCAGATAGAAGTGGAAAGCTGGTGTTTAATGGTCTAACTGGTAAATGTTTTATGATTATGTCTGTAGTACTGTACCTACTGAATAAAACAGCTTAAAAGGAGTATGAATCATTTCACGAAAGTACTATATGACTCATTCTAAGGAGATCTTGAGATAATGGCACATAACGTGTTTTTGTTGTTTTTAACAATTAAGTATGTAATTCCTGTTCACTTTGTAGCCACAATATTTGTTTCAAACTCTTGATACTATATTTACATGCAGGCAATTGTCTATAAAGAAACAACTCTGAAACATATTTAAATGACCAAATCTTCCAGTACTGGTTTTTACCAACATTGTTCAGCTGAAAAACTTAATAACAGCACATTTAACAAAAATACATAAATATAAGTTAAATAAATTTACTTATACTTTGTCAAATATAAGCAAATATTCATGAAATGAATTCCAAACTAAATGAAGTTTAAAGAAAAACCACAAAGATAACCCAAGTAAATACAAAATGCAGTTTTTAAATGATAATTTCATTTATTAAGGAAAAAAAGCTGTCCAAACCTGCCTGGTCCTATGTGAAAACGTGATTGCCCCAAACCTAATAACTGGTTGTGGCACCCTTGGTGGCTACAACTGCAGTCAAGCATTTGCAATAACTAGCAATGTTATTGCATAACTAGCAATTATTTCACATTGCTGTGGAAGAATTTTGGCCCACTCTTCTGTACAGAAGTATTTGAATTCAGCCACATTGGTGGGCTTACCCTGTTTAAGGTCATGCCACAGCATCTCAATCAGATTTAAGTCTGACTAGGCCACTCCAAACCTTTAATTGAATGTTTTTGAACTATTCAGAGGTGGACTTGCTGGTGTGTTTTGGACCTGCTGCATACCCCAAGTGCTCTTGAGGTCACAAACTGGGGGCCAGATGTTCTCCTTTAGGATTTTCTGGTACAGTGAGAATGGAATAGAATTCATGGTCGCATCAATCATGAACACTGACCTTAAACAGAGGCAAACAGAGGTGTGCAGTTCTCTAGATATTGTTCTGGATTTTGCATGAGCTACTTGATGAGTTCTTGTGCTCTAGGAGTAACTTTGGTAGGTCACGTAACCTGGGAAGGTTCACCACTGTTCCAAGTTTTTTTTTTTCCATTTGTGGATAATTGCTCTCACTGCGGTTTGTTGGAGTCTTAAAGCCTTAGAAATGGCTATGTAACCTTTTTCAGATTGATACATGTCAATTTCTTACCTGTTCATGAATTTCATTAGATCATAGCATGATGTGTTGTTTTTTGGGATCTTTAAGCATGCTTCACTTTGTCAGACAGGTTCTACTTAAGTGCTTTCTTGATTTAAGCAGTCTGGTAGTAATTAGTCCTGAATGTGGCAAGTTACATTTAACTCAGCTTTCTAAAAAGAAATTTGGTTAAATACAGTTCATTCATGATTTATCAAGGAGAGGAAATGACTTTTTCACATAGGGCCAGGAAGGTTTGGTCAGCTATGGTTCCTTAAGAAATGAAATCATCATTTATCATCAATATGCTCTGTACAGAATGGAGCGCTTGGGGTCATGCCGTGAATGGGTTGTGTGTTATGGCCCAATGCACAGCAGAGTTGCTGTTATCACCAAAGTTAGTCTATTTCCAATAAAAGCATGTCCCAAAGTTTTCAATTCCTCTAATATCACAGTAAATTACCAGTGATTACATGGTTACTTTTAAGACCGGGGAAGCTTAGTGATTAAGGTGAGGGACTGCTAACTTAGTTCAAGTCTCAGCGCTGCCATGCTGCCAGTGTCATGCCCTTGAGTAAGGCCCTTCAGCTTCTAATCAGTGAGTTAAATGTAATTTGAATGTTTTATGTGTGTATGTATTATTCATGCTAAACCATGTGTTTAAATCTCACTACTACTGCATTATTGACAAAGGTGAATGACTTAATTTACCTACCAAAAGTTTACCAAAAACTTCTGCGATATGGTCCTACATCTACTAAATGAGTTTTCCTGGCTACTTGTTTGTTTTTTACTCTGATCCTTTATTTCTTAAATTTCTTTGCCACCATGAGATCATACAGGACTGGTTGGCTGTATTTGACGTCACCAATGCATTTGCACTCACAATTATGTCTCTTTCTTCCTTCCTTGCACCTCTCTCTCTCTCTCTCTCTCTCTCTCTCTCTCTCTCTCTCTCTCACACACACACACACAATTATTGTCTCTCTTCAGCCCATCCCACTCGCACTCTTCCATCCTCCTTCATGCGCTCACGTGGAGCATATTTTATCCAAACGTGTTTCATTCTTCTCCTAGCTTTCCAGTTCTTTTTTTTTCTTCCGTCACTGGTGGAACTTTTTCACATTGTTCAAAATCATGATCTTTCACCTTCTTCTGCTTTTCACATGCAATTCCCCATCTCTCTCTCTCTCTCTCTCTCTCTCTCTCTCTCTCTGGTCTGTAGTCATAAACAAAGCATATCCCCTGTATACTTGATGTGTGGGCAAGCGGCGAGAGTGCATTGTGTGTGATATTTATATGTATGTTGTTTTATGTCATGCAGAACTCTGAGTTGAGAACATATTCACACTTAAAGCATGAGAGATCTTCTATCATTCTTGTTTTTCCTTTTTTTTTTTTAAAGCAAAATCTGTATCTCATTACTATCACAAAACCTGAGAACATGCTTGGTTTCGGATAAATTTTTATAGAAGGTAAATGTATCATTAAAGGTTTAATGCTTACTGTAAGTTTAGTGATGCCCCTTAAATGTATTTTAAAGTTTCAATACAGCCACTAGATCTGACTAAACGTATATAAGTCCCCAGTGACAAACCTTTTTTTTTTTCTCACCTATTTCACTTTTTTCACATTTATTGCCCCTACCCATGATCTATTTAAATTCTTAAGATAAGCAAAGCAGTATTTGAATTAAACAATGTACCATATGCTTTCTATGGAGTCATAACCCACTAATAGCCACATCATTGATACAGAGATTTCACTCGAAAACGTGTTAAATGAACACATGTAGTTGTAGTCTGGGTTGAAATATAGCCATATACGTCCACACACATACTTTCTATCTCTTTCTGTGTGTGTGTGTGTGTGTGTGTGTGTGTGTGTGTGTGTGTGTGTGTGTGTGTGTGTGTGTGTGTGTGTGTGTGTGTGTGTGTGTGTGCGTGTGTGTGTGGCACACATACACACTGCTGCTTGCTCTTTATTTTTAACCCAGTTCAGTGACTGAGACACAGGCTCACAGATGACGCAGATGCAAACGCAACACTGACACCAACAGACACCAAGAGACAGAAGAAAGAATAGAGGGAGGAGAGTGTGAGCTAGAGTGGGAGAGAGTAGAGAGAGTGTATAGAAAAACCCCCCAACAACTTCTAGTCAGTGATATGACAAAAGATATTGGTAAAGGAAAAAAGGGAAGTGTAAACTAGTGTGAATGAAGTGAGTTCGGTGCTTCTCAGTATATTTCTCTGAGTGACAAAACTGGATGTAAAGCAATCACATGCACCACTGCTGTAAAACTGACAGCCAGCATACGTACCGTATGTGCAAAGACAACTCATTCTCTCTCTCTCTCTCTCTCTCTCTCTCTCTCTCTCTCTTTCTACCCTTTCCTTTCACTCTCTTGCTGACGTCCTCCCTCTCACTCCTCCCTGTTCACTCCCACTAGTTTGTCTAGGGGAGATAAATAGGTTACATCGCACTCCACTGAAAGATGTTTTGTAGGTTCCAGAAAAAGAAGTGCATCACCCTCGGCTAACTTGCATCGCGACTATGACGCAAAGACAGGTCTCTGTGAGTTTGTGTGTGTATGTGTGTACATATGTGTGTGTGTTTTTGTGAAAGAAAGAGAGAGAGAGAGAGAGAGAGAGAGAGATGAAGGAGCAAATGACATATTTTTACACCTTGAACTGTGATTTGCTATATATAAAAACACACATTAGTTGCACACAATACAGAAAATAAATAAACTGTTTATATGACATTATTTACAATACAAATTTGATCTTAAATGTAGAAAATAAAATTAAATATGTATCTTTATGATGTTTCTTTGCAGTTATATACGTCTAATGTACAAATAAAAAACCTGCAGAAAGTACCGCAACAATACAGACTGTGCGGTTTGTTCCTAAAATCCCAGTTTACCCCTGAGATCTTACTTTCTGTGCTTGCTTTGCTCCTGCTTTTTTATTATTATTATTAATTGAATAACAGATGATGAGGTTTGGGTTGTAATTTTTGCCCATATTTGAGCTTCGGCTCTTCACTCCCTCTAGTGCTAGTAATACGCCACTGCAAGACCATCCAATTACCTCATATTGATTTCCTGCTGAGCATCTAGATAACTTTCTCTTCTTGGTCCATGCCACAATTTCACTGAAATTAAACCTATTTCCCCCGTGTTAATACTCAGAGCCCGCAAACAAAGTAAATATAAGAAGAAAGAGACTGATCACACACTCAACCTTCAACTCCATGCCTGCTTACTGATATTTTGCCCCACAAGCACAGCTGGAGTGTGTGGGTCTGAAACACAGCAGCCTCTAACAAGAAAATGGGAATCTGACTTCATCCTAGAATCAGACGTCAAACCTGACATCAAACCTGAGACACAGACATATTTATGTTTGTTTGTGTGTGAGTATCTTGAAGCAGTGCCCTGGTGTGGGAAGGATGACAGTAAGATGGAATATTGAGATGAAATGAGGTTCTACTAAAGGTCAAAGCTGTAGTGTAATGGAGACACGTACACATACACATGTTTGTTTTACAATCCTCATGAGTGCCTCCCTTTGACATGATTACTAATAAGGCTGATTAAGACTAGGCCCACTCCTAAATCTATAACCTTAAACGCAACAACCAAAAGGATACCTGATTTTAAAAAAAAATTCATAATGCTAAAGGGTAAAGGTAAAATATCTCAGATATTCATATTCCTGTGGGGTATATTGACTCGTCCAAGATATTAAAACATGCCAAGACACACACACACACACACACACACACACACACACACACACACACACACACACACACACACACACACACACACACACACACACACACACACCAATACACACAGAGCAAAACACACAACAGGAGCATTTGCAGTATGTGAGTCATAAATATGACTGTATTTCTATCATGTCTCTAGATGTGTGAATTATTATTCAAAGATCCTGCATTGTCAAATTTACAGTGCATTCATTCACCCATCTATATATGACATCAATCTGCTATTATTTAAAGGATTATTAAATGATTTTAAATAGTATAGAAACCTTTAAAAGTACCCCATAATAATAAAATCCCCAAACACTATAGTCACGTCAGACTAACATCGGCTCCTCACAACAAGTGTATTATAAGTATATGTATTTCATTTTATATGATCTATGACCTATTTTATGATAGACCTGTCTGGTATTAAAACAACATATATGTCATTTGTCTTATGATCTAGTGCTTTGGTTTATGGCAGATGTTCTACACTTCCTAGCCAAAAATATACACTGTACTTAATCGATCTGCCTTTAGCTTTGATTACGATGTGCAATTGCTTTGACATTGTTTCGACAACCTTATGTCGTGTCACAACATTTTAGCCCAGACATTGTATTTGAGCTACTCCATCAAGCCTTCTCCAGCACATCCCAAAGACTTTCAGTAGGGTTAAGGACAGAACCCTGTATAGGCTAATCTATGTGTGAAAATTATTCCTCGTGCTTACATGGAATATGCCTATGCCATCAGGGAAGAGAAATCTACATTAAAACCATACTATTTGCTGCATGTTTAAAAAAAATAAAAAATCTCAAACATAGTTACAATATAAAAGCAGCTCAATGGTCATTTAAATCCTCCCAACAAACAGCAGAACAAGCTGTATTAAAACATGCTGGATCACTCCTGTTATATTGCTTGGTTATGTTATGTTATATTCCATGGTCCAATACTGGGGTCATATTGTTATGTCACAAATAACCAACAGTAAGAATAAGCAGACTCATTTACTGAATATCTTTATAACATACAAGGCCATAGTTATAATACAAATACAAATTGCAAACCACACTATATAGCTGCTAGTGTATCCCTGTATATAATACACCTACATACAAAAAAAAGAACACCCATGGCTGCAGGTTACAGAGTTCCATGGAGAACCCACACGTACTTGGCAACACTGCCTTCATAACTACTTAGCTATTCAGTCTGTTTTTGGATCTTCCATAGATAAGTTGGTTTATAGTTTGAACTTAAGAAAACAAAGAAGTATGCAATGCTTGCCAGTCAATCAATCTGTTCCTGCATCATGATGAAATGATAAAGGGCAAACGGGAGGGAAACTCACAATACATCAGAAATTAAAATGATATAATTCGAAATGACATGTTCATTTTCATGGAAAAATATCTCGATTGGGAAAAAATTGTGGGTTTGGACCTTCAAGCAAATAGAGCCAGATATGTAGCGAGCTGGACAAAGAAAAGACACATTCTTTAGCACAGAAGCATATTGGAGAAAGCAGTTTGCTAACACGTTCTTCCATCCATTTAGAAAAAAAGGCTCTATTCTGTTTAGTCTTGCTGTGGTTTAAATGACTTCTCTGTATATTTGTTGAAAAATAAAAACCTTTAAGGGTAAATTTTTTTTTTTATTGTCACTCTATACCGCTTTAGCTTTTATGAAGGGTCGCAGAGGGCCTGGATGGGGTGGCAATTCATTCACACACTTACATGCTCATTCACACACTTTGTGAACGCCAATTAGCCTAATCTGCATGATTTTTGACTGTGGGAAGAAACCGGAGCACCCTGAGGAAACCAATCAAGCGCAGGGAGAATATGCAAACTCGAATCAAACCCAGACCCTGAGAGTGCAAGACGACAGTGCTAACCACTATGCTACTTTGTCACCATTATATATATATATATATATACACATCCATGCAAAATATTTTGACTAAAATAGATAATTCTGGATGATAGTATTTGTAGGCGTGAAATGTATACCTGAATCACAATTTCTTGAGACTTTCTCTTAAACACTTTGTCCTCATGCAAAATTGATTTCATACATGCACAACCTTCATATGAGTTTGCAAACCTACGTACAGTGAGACCTCGATTCTTTTTCTTTGTGGACATTTCTGTAATCATGATGTAGTATTCCCTAAGTGGGTGAACTAAATCAACACACCATTGGTCCGCACAATTCCAAATGGATACATACAGTACATTGGTTCTGTAAAGGCTTAGGTCAATAGAATACCCAGCATACATCACACCATTTAGCAGTCCTATACTTTGCCTGCATCCACATCCTCTGATATGGACAAAGATGATTCTTGTTCTATGAGTTATTTTCATTTTGCTTAATCAATGTCTCATAGGAAATCGAGGCTATAATTGCCTGTGGTTATAGAGCACTGATTATAAAAATAACATATATTAATATTAAGAATTTTAAAATGAAAAAAAAAAAAAACTTCCCTAAATGCCTTCTATTAGTACTGTACACTATTGGACTACAGATTAATATACAGTACAAGCGTCTTATATTTTATGAAATCCTTTTTTTTTATGTAACAGGCAATGCAAAATTAGTTTACTAGTGAGATGGTGAAGAATGGATGTTTGAAGGTGTTTTTATGTACACAGGATCTGGATCTGGATTTTTGCCTCAAAGCAAAAGTTTATACACCAATTCATTGTCCAATATAGAGCGAATGTTATGGCTTGAAAAAACTGTTTTCAGTTTATTTTAACAATTTAAAGTCTAACATTTCTAGACCTAGAATGATCAAATGATTTTAAAGGATCTTTTTCAATATTCACATGTCACTATTATGTCATTATTCGTAGAGGAAAAATTGCCTACTGTATCTTTTGCCAGTTCAGATGTTTGCTTAACTATAGGGCATACACACGTGGACAAAATTGTTGGTACCCTTCGGTCAATGAAAGAAAAACTCACAATGGTCACATAAATAACTTTAATCTGACAAAAGTAATAATTAAAAAAAATTCTATGAATGTTAACCAATGAAAGTCAGACATTGCTTTTCAACCATGCTTCAACAGAATTATTTAAAAAAATAAACTCATGGAACAGGCCTGGACAAAAATGATGGTACCCCTAGAAAATACTGAAAATAATGTGACCAAAGGGACATGTTAATTCAAGGTGTGTCCACTAATTAGCATCACAGGTGTCTACAATCGTGTAATCAGTCAGTGGGCCTATATATAGGGCTCCAGGTAGTCACTGTGTTGTTTGGTGACATGGTGTGTACCACAGTCAACATGGACCAGAGGAAGCGAAGGAAAGAGTTGTCTCAGGAGATTCTAAAGAAAATTATAGACAAGCATGTTAAAGGTAAAGGCTATAAGACCATTTCCAAGCAGCTAGATGTTCCTGTGACTACAGTTGCACATATTATTCAGAAATTTAAGATCCATAGGACTGTAGCCAACCTCCCTGGACGTGGCCGCAGGAGGAAAATTGATGACAAATCAAAGAGACGGATAATCCGAATGGTAACAAAAGAGCCCAGAAAGACTTCTAAAGAGATCCAAGGTGAACTTCATGCTCAAGGAACATCAGTGTCAGATCGCACCATCCGTCGTTGTTTGAGCCAAAGTGGACTACATGGGAGACGACCAAGGAGGACACCATTGTTGAAAACAAATCATAAAAAAGCCAGACTGGAATATGCCAAACTACATGTTGACAAGCCACAAAGCTTCTGGGAGAATGTCCTATGGACAGATGAGACAAAAATGGAACTTTTTGCCAAGGCAAATCAGCTCTATGTTCACAGATGGAAAAATGAAGCATATGAAGAAAAGAACACTGTCCCTACTGTGAAACATGGAGGAGGCTCTGTTATGTTCTGGGGCTGCTTTGCTTCATCTGGCACAGGGTGTCTTGAATCTGTGCAGGGTACAATGAAATCTCAAGACTATCAAGGGATTCTAGAGAGAAATGTGCTGGCCAGTGTCAGAAAGCTGGGTCTCAGTCGCAGGTCATGGGTCTTGCAACAGGACAATGACCCAAAACACACAGCTAAAAACACCCAAGAATGGCTCAGAGGAAAACATTGGACTATTCTAAAGTGGCCTTCTATGAGCCCTGACCTCAATCCTATTGAGCATCTTTGGAAGGAGCTGAAACATGCTGTCTGGAAAAGGCACCCTTCAAACCGGAAACAACTGGAGCAGCTTGCTCATGAGGAGTGGGCCAAAATACCTGCAGAGAGGTGCAGAAGTCTCACTGACAGTTACAGGAATCGTTTGATTGCAGTGATTGCCTCAAAAGGTTGTGCAACAAACTATTAAGTTAGGGGTACCATCATTTTTGTCCAGGCCTGTTCCATGAGTTCATTTTTTTTTTTAATAATTCCGTTGAAGCATGGTTGAAAAGCAATGTCTGACTTTCATTGGTTAACATTCATAGAATTCTTATTTATTATTACTTTTGTCAGATTAAAGTTATTTGTGTGACCATTGTGAGTTTTTTTTTTTTCATTTACCGAAGGGTACCAACAATTTTGTCCACGTGTGTATGTAATTTTTTCATAGAAAGTGAAATGAGTTTGGTTAAAGGAAAATATTTGCTAATTTTTACATTTTCTTTTCAAAGTATGCTACATTTTCAAACACCTCCTCTAAGATGAAGGCCTGGATTGTGAAGGCACTCAAGTCAAACTGAGACTTTCAGCTCATGAGCAGAAGAATGGAGGCATTAAACTGACATTTACAGAATACTTCATGCACAGTACATTGGTGAGACTCTTAGCTTCAGTAAAACATTTGAATCATGCAAACGTTTTTAAGAAGGCCGTATGTGTGAATGACCATCCCTGCTGAGCTTGCTCAGATCCCCTTACAGTCATTCGCAGGAGATTTAGATAGTGGAATGCCTGATTCATGAAAATCAACAGAGAAATTGTGGAAGGGGCTTGTACACTACATCATCTGTATATGCATGTGGACTGTACGGGCAATCAATCACAAACAAATGCATTTCCAGAAGTTTAGTGCACGTTGAGTACTTAATGAGCTCACTGCATTTGACCAGCTCAGAAGATTGGTAATGTCTTATTAAAAGAACATTTTGACATGAAAGGCCAGGTAGTCCGATCATGGCGCCGGCATACTGAGAAAACCTTGATGGTATCCATGGTATACAGTGAAATGCTGATATAAGTGCATTAGTTAGGGTTTATATATGGAAATGAAGATTTTTACTCTCATAACTGTGTTGTGTTATTCTGCATAATCAAAAGTCCTGGTTTGACTTGAACGGCACTCGTAATTTCAGTTAACTTTTAATGCCTGGAAGAGACTAGAAGAATTCAATACCAGTTGAATAATAATTTAACACCAGCATCTTTTGATACCCAGTTTTAGTCTGGGTCAGAAAGATATCTCCTAGAAAAGCATTAAGCCGAAGCTATGAATGACACAGAACAGAGTGATGCCGTGTTTCCTTTTATTTCATAAAGAAGAGGGATTTTATATGGTCTCAAAGCCCAAACTTTACTCACTGTCACCATACTCATACCCATCCATGTCAATCATCTTCCCTCATCCCATCCCCATTTGAAGAAATGAGTGAGAAGTGGTTTTCCTCAGAACAGTAGAATTGGTATGAGGATGAGGATGAGAAAGAGGAGGATGAGGCAGAGGCAGAGTAAACAGGAAGACAGAGGAGAAGAAAAACGTGAGATAGGAGATAGAAGAGGAAAAAAGAGTGTGCCATCCTATGCTTAACAAACACACGATCACTATCTATGGTCAGTAGCCATGATTTCCTGACTTGTATCCATACAGACAACCACAGTCCACTCCTCTCTTCCTCTTTCCCTTATATGGATGGCATGATCCTTCTCTCCTTCATGTCCCTTGCTCCTCCCCCTCTCTCCTCAGCTCCACACCTTCTCTTTCTCTCCCCACCTCTCCCTCTCTTTCCCATCCTCTCAAAACCTCACTTGCTGGCCATGGTGTAGCATCCATCAGGGTGCCACTGCATATCACGCACACGCCTTACGGACTGCATCTGGGGGAACCGAGCACCGTATTCATTAAAGTGCCTGTAGTCACCCTTCTCCAGCAGGTACTGGCTGCCACGGTAGCCTGGGTACTGGTAACCCACCCAGCTGAGGAAGAAAAGAAGAGGAGAAATTTGATGAAAGGCAGGAAGGAATAGGAGATCTGTGGGTGTAAGGAAGTGTGCCGGCAGGTGCAAAGGTAGAACATGTAGGAGAGACGGTAATGAATAGAGATTGTGCAGCAATTTCTAATCAAGGTTCAGACAAGACTGACCCCTTCTGAGCTTGGTTTACCATACTGTGCATTTACACAAATAGATTTTAAAGCAAGTTGGACATGAAAATGGAAAACTCTGTGTTTGTGTAATGAACTGGTTGGACCATTCAATGTGTTCAGCTTATCATAAACATTTAAAATGGTTTTATCTCTCACAAAACTAAATCAACTGATCTTTCTGAAGTCCTAATTTTACACTTGGCTTTTGGTAACACGCACGTAAGCAAGTAGCCCAGTACTTACGTGCCACAGCTGACCATGATGCTGCCAACTCGGTCAGTAAAGCCGTAGGAGTACAGGCTGGGCACGTCGTCATTGATTATCTCCATCTTTCTTCCCTTATAGTCACCAATCTCATACAGACAGATCTTGTGCTTCTCTGTGTCCTGTTGAAAAAGCTCATGATTTTCTATTTCTAAGCCTTCTAAGCATCACATTTACACAGAATGTTTCCACACTGACCCATCAAATCTGCCATATTCCTTATATGGGCACAGCTTCCTGTGCTTGGAACTTAAATACAGTACACAGTCTCAAATAAGCATGGCATGATGTGAATGGGATCTAATTTAACATTATACAAATACTTATCTCACCCCAACCCTAAGCTTAATCATCTTAACTTCATAACGTAATCTTCATAATTAATATGAAATGTTAATAATCGTACAAACATGACTGGACTGTTTGATTCGTGCTATTTCCGCTTGTTGACTGGTTCTTTCTCTGATGATTTGCATCTGTAGTTTACTCAGCTGCATTGCTATATAAGGATTATTGAAGGCCTTTGAAGTTCTGCTATATTTTTTAGAAACAAAAGCGATATTTGGATCCTTTGAAGTTCTGCTATACTTTAAAAACAAAAGGGTAATTTGGATCATTTGAAGTCCGTACCTTTCTGATTAAATCAGTTTCAGACATGGAAAGACCCTTTGAAGAAACTTTTTTGGCAAAGTGTCCTTTATCGCTTTAATATCTGATATGTTTTCACTATGAAAACCATATTACACTGATTTTTTGAACAGAGGGCTTAATTAATCTCTTCCACAAATGACTTGACCTGGTATTGTAGTCTGAATAGTTTGTCTAATTTAAAAAAATATATATTATTATTTGATTTCCCTGTTCTATTTTATTTTTAATCACCTGTGTTTTAACCTATGCCTGGTTCACAGATTTTGATTCATAGAACAGTTCTAGTACACACACACAAATGTGTCAGGTTCATCCTGAAATGTCAGAATCATTGCCTGTGCTCCTCACCTCATTTGCTATTCTGCATTTGATTGTAGTGCATTGTTGACATTATTGATGCACCTTCAGCATAGAGAACAGTGAATCATGCTGCAGAAGAGCATGGGTAAAAATATCTAATTATTATAGATAGATAGATATAATTAGTCAACAATGTGAAAACATCAAGAAACTGTTAAAAGAAATTAAAACTGTGACTGCAGATAAATGTGTTTGTTATGACGTTCTATATTGTGATATTACTCCTTGGATAGTCTCAAGACAGAAAATACTACATTCGCATGAGGCAATTAATAAGGCATCACTGTGGCTTATCGCTGTCGCCTTGCACCTCTAGGGCTGTGTTTAAATGTTGCCTCCTGTCTGTATGCATGGAGTTTGCATGGTCTCAATATGCATTGTGGGTTTTAAAATTGATTTTAAAATTCTACTTCTTGTTTTTAAAGCTCTCAATTGTCTAGCTCCATAATACCTTACTAGCTATGCTAACCCAATATGCTAACTCCAGGTAACTCTGAACTTTTTTATTACTTTTTTTTAGTCTCCAGATCTCATCTAAAGACCAGAGGGGACAGAACTTCTGGTGTTGTGAAATAACCTCTCAGCTCACATTGAACCTGCTTCCACTGTTTACAGTTTTATATCCAATATAAAGATCTATCTTTTTTTTCAATTGCTTTTAGTTCAGGCTGAGGTTGTGCAAAATGTCTGTCAATCAATCAATCAATCAAATTTAAATGCATCTGTTTTATGCTTTAATTAATTTGTGCCTTTTTAGTCTTATTTATTTTCAACTTTCAACTGTGTTTTACTCTTATGTTATGCTTTACAGTTATTTTTTTTTTTACTTCGCAATTATCTAGTTATACAATATATAAACACTTTGGGTGCTTTATTTGCTGTTCTTTTAAATGTGCTGTATAAATATATAGATACAGTATATATAAAATCACTTGACTTGACTCATGGAGAGAAGAATTAATACCATGCGGACAGTCCTGAATGAGAGCAGATAATCATTCCTCTGACAGTTGCTCCAGCAGTCCCAGCGAGGATACTCGCCTTTCTCCAGGATATACATCTCACCACAGAAGTTCATCTGCTCAAAACCGACAAAACTAGAGAAAACGAGAGAAATAGAGTGGGAGACGGGAGGAGGTCGGGGAAGGAGTAAGCGTCAGGGTGAGTAACTTGACTTGAGGATCTCACCATCACTGTTATTGTCATATCTGAAATAACGGCATGTAACTGTCTATTACTCACGGGCCACATTCGACTCGAAGGGAGCGCACTTTGTCCATGCCCATCTCACACACGTTCATACACTCATTGCTGATTTCAATCATACGGCCCTGGAAGTTTTCACGATCAAACACATACATCTGCAAGACAGAAATGGAGATAGATGAGAAGAAAAATACATGCACAGGGAAGACTAGTAGGGTTGTGGAACCCAAAGTAAGAACATGTAATAACTTTTATTATAAATAATACCACTGTTTCTAAAACAAAATGATTTCAAATTTATTAATATCTAGATTGGTTAAAAATAAATCTTTGAAGGAAGAGTAAATTTACATTTTGAAAACTTTTATTAAGTCTAGTAAAGAACAACAATACAGATAAAGATTATTGTTCTTCTGCATACATCAAGAAGCAAACTTTTTTTATATATATATTAGCAGTTAATATAACAATGGGGGTGGTGTATCTCTAGTTTTTTTTTTTTTTCTGAAATTTTCTTGCAAGACTTCTTTTATTGTCATTAAGCCAGTAAATATGAACTTTAATATATAAAGATAAAACAAAGCTAGCGGAACATGATCTAATCCCCAGCAGGTATCTATGGCAACTGGAGCTTACCAAAAGTGAGACTTGTCATGATTATGCTTTGTTTGCCCGCCAATGCTTTATAGGAAGTTACACTGAGGGTAAACAGTTTTTAACAACTCTATTGTGTTTTACTACATTACTCAAATCTCTTAAACCTGAATTTATAACCTGTTGTTTTTATTGTTATTGTTTATAATATAATTATTTAAATAGAAAACTAACAAGGTCAAAATTATTTCTTTTTATTAGGGCTGAATGTGCAGTATAGCATAGCATTAATTACCTGCAAGTCAAGCAAGTGTGTGTGTGTGTGTGTGTGTGTGTGTGTGTGTGTGTGTGTGTGTGTGTGTGTGTGTGTGTGTGTGTGTGTGTGTGTGTTTTACCCTGTAGGTGTCCTTGCCAACATCAGACTTGGTGTTGGTCTTGCCATCAGGCTGTGCAGCAGACTTTGGCTTCTCTTCACCGGAAGACATAACTATAATTACAAAAAGAGGGCAAGATCATTACCAATGTGTTATTTTTTAATTGAAGCACAAGTCATTATGAAAACACTTTATTTTAGGGAACACATTAGGCGTAATTCAATTCTTCTTCTTTTTTCTCCCCCTTTTTTAAGACTCAGACTAGGCACTTGGAAATGTTTTATTCAGTTTCACTCACACTCTCACATATTCTGTATTTCACTTAGCCTGGACGGGGACATGTGAGGTCTGGAGCCTATCCACAGGGACTCAGGGCACATAGCTTGGTACACCCTGGACAGGGTGCCAGTCCATTACAGGGCACAAGCACACACATCCAGTCACCCCCACACTTTTTGTAATTGGGGACATGTTGTGTGAAAATGACTATTAAATGCATGTTGTGCAAATTATGTAAAATAAATTAATCCTCTACATTCATATTTCATTAGTATAAAAGTTTGAGGACGTCTGAGGGCAACAATAATACTATACAAATTCTATATTATAGAACGCATGTACATTTTATTATTAACAATTTAAATCAAAAGCCAAATGCAGTTTAGTTAGTCCACTACAGTGCTGTTTTTCATCAGACATAAAAACGAATCTTATTTCAGCTTTGATGGCCTTGGTTTTGTGGATGCAGCATAAACTGGCCTGTTGGTATTCAACCTTTTTTATTTATTTTTTGCTACAAATTTTTTATTTTTTTTTACATTGAGCACAATTTGACTTGAAAACATGTTGTCATGTATGTTTAGCTACAAATTAGTGACATCTAAAACTGCATTAGAACATAGCACACACATCATAGTATTAGTGACCTATTCAGCTTTTGTAAGCTCTTAAAGTAATAAACTTAATAAAGTCAATTAATGCTACCTAGAATCTACAGTACAATCTCAATCATACTAATAATTTGAGCTTCAAGGGCATACCATTATCAAAACTAACTATGCATCTATTAGTCATTTTTTTTATACACAAGACCTCCAGTTATGAATTGACACACAGGTTTATGAATAACGATTCATTTATAACGAATAAACAGTTTACAGTTGCTTCGCTGGGGCTGGATTAAACAAATAAGAAGACCTTGATTATCACCTTAATATGGGTTACTTTTAATGAAGTCTTACCCCTATTATTATAATGAACGGCTGGCTGACTTTCTGTAGTAAAATTGCACTAGTGCACCAGTCACATGGTATCATCTGAATGGTACTGAGTGAAGTTAACCAAAATGTCTCATGCTTATGAAGCTCCTGTGAAAACGATTGGGTTTATGAAATGGGAATAAAGTATGAATGTGCTCAAAGTTGACCAAAACACAACTAAATCATATCTTAACCTTAACATATAATAAGGACTTCATAAAATGTCTTGTTGTAATTATGCATAACATTATGGCTATCGAGCTCTTGGCATGTTTCTAGTATTTTACAGTAGTACAGGAATATACCACTTTTTCTGTCTCAGTAACGAGTGCCATGAGAAAAAACAAAGCCCTAAAGTTCTTTAAGGTGAACTTTTAAACTCATTTATTCTAACGCATAATGTCTGCTTAATTGCTGATTATCTTTTCCTTTCATTCCTCTTGTCTTCTTCATCGTCCATGTCTAGACTCACTTACAGTTTTAGTGAGTTGACAGACACTCTGTCATCCTCCATTATCTTTTTTAACATTACAACTGTGTCGTAAGACGTTAGCAACTCACAGCTTGTTGTTATGTTATTCACCTCCTACTCCTCTAACACTCTCTGCGTCAATGCCAGAGTAAATGCTTTGTCATCACTCTTATCCGTCAGGCTTTCATTACATGCCCCAATTTTCCTCAATGTATCATTTCTTCTTCTGTTTCACATTCGGAGTAGATGATGATTTCATTAGAAACATTTTACTTTTTTAAAAATAAATTTTCATGTGTTTTTTTTCCCATGTCTTTTGGCCAATTATTTCACTAATTCTACTTAAATGACTAAATCACTCTTAGCAGTTGCTAAATAACAAAATGTTCTTATTAGTTTTATTAGTAATATGTGTTAGGACTGTTTCTCTCTTTCTGGATTCTTACCTGAGTGTAAGTGAGTAGTCGGCGTCTCTCTCACACAGCCAGTCAGCGTGTGTTGAAAACAATCATGTAGCACTTTTATAGGCCAGCACCAAACGCGAGGGGATTAGACCCAAACAAACAAACCCGCTGAGCTCAGCGCCCCATGCGCAGAATAGAAATTACCCCATCATCAAACTGAGACACAGAAACCGAGAGAGAGAGAGAGAGAGAGAAAGAGAGAGAGAGAGATGATTAAAGCCTGAAATGGAGAAAGAACCTGAGGATGATTGACACCTGATCAGCTTTGGTTTATACAAATACTTTTTTTAATTTCCAAAGTATTACAGTGGCACCAATCAACAGTCAACAGTCAGTTCTCAGAGCTGATGTGTTAGGAGCAGTAAAATTGTGCAAAGTAAAGATCTGAGGGCCAAACTGCGGTAGCTAGATGACTGGGTCAGAACATCTCCAAAATGGCAGGTCTTGTGGGGGGTTTTCCTTATTTTGTTAATAGTACCTACCAAAAGGACAAGTGGTGAACTGATAACTGGGTCATGGGCAGTCAAGGCTCACTGATGTGCGTAGGTGTCATGGTGGTGTCAGAAGTGTGCTGGGATACACTACGCATCAGCCATCACTTGTCATATGCACCTGGTTCTAGATTGTTTCTTATTCCTTGTTGTATATAAGTTCTTGAGTTTCAGAATTTTTAGTGTCTGTTATGTTAAGTGTGTTTACAATGGGTTACACTCTGGCTTTAGCACTCAGTCAAGGTTCCTAGCCTAGTTCCTGTTCTAATTTGTTTTGGTGTTATGTCACAAAGAGGATTTTGCATAAATATCTGTCTCCTTTTTAATCCTTGACTAATGCTAAACCTAAATATAAATAACACAGTCTATTGGAGGAGCAGGTGGGCAGCACAAGAAATGTTCCAGGAGATTCAAATGCACCTGTGGTCCAAAGAGAAGCTGGTTCAGGAGCAATAGAGTTAGAGGGATTAGTTCCAGTACCAACTGGTGTAAACTGCTATAGTCAGTGTGTATCAGCCTCCTGACCGAAGTTCAGCTCCTGACCGAGGTCAACAATCCGGCTTCTCTGAAGATCTTCAGGCCAGAGAGTGAGAAGGATTTGTTCGAGGTTCAGCCCACTTAAGCATTTGATACTAACAAGAAGATCGTTGCCCCATTCTTTCCCATTGTGGAAACCATCTTGGCTCAGTGCAAGAATCTTGTTCGACCACCATGCCCTAGTGAGAAAATCACTCTGCTCCGCCAACCCCAAAGAGCATCACTCAGAGCCTCTGTCCCTCTGGAGAAACGTCTCCTACCTCCTCCTTGCCTTGCGGTTTATTGCTCTCCCCTCTGCTGGTGGCTGTCGCCCCCTACTCATAGGGCAAACAAACCTCACTTCTCCTCTCTGCATCATAACGTCACATCCCCTTTGTGGGGGCCAGGACCAGTTTTCTGATGATGGTCCAAGACCAACTACTGTACAGACGTGCATCTGGAAGCATGCTTTGGAGAAACTGCCATAAACATAAAACTGACAAATACCTGCCTGAACTGCTGTATAGTTTCGTCAACAGAGACATCCAACATCACTAGCATCACCTTTTCCGGTCAGAATATCCCACTGTCGACATCTGTTATTAACCTCGGGGTTAAAATGGACTCTCATTTGACGTATGATGCCCATATCAAACATCTGTGTAAGACATCTTTTTTTCACCTCAGGAACATTGCTAAACTGCGTCCAGCACTTACATTTGCAGATGCGGAAAAAAGTTAGTCCATGCGTTTGTCTCCTCCAGGCTGGACTTCTGCAATGCTCTCCTCATTGGGACTTCTGGAAAAAGCCTTCAAAAGCTGCAATATATTCAAAACTGCGCTGCTAGGATCCTGATGCGGGCACGTAAATATGATCATATTACGCCCATCCTCAAATCTCTTCATTGGCTGCCTGTTTCATTCAGAATTGAATACAAGGTTTTGCCCTTCTTACCCACCAGTGCATCTATGGTGATGCCCCTCCCTATCTCAAAGAACTTATCACTTCACATACATCTTCATGAAACCTCCGCTCTGTCTCAGGTCATCGTCTGAAAGACCAAGCTTCATACCATGGGAGATCGGGCTTTTTGCTTGGCGGCACCTAGACTGTAGAATGCTCTCCCTGAGTATCTGAGGATGCCACAGACTGTTGATGATTTTAAATCTGGTCTTAAAACTTACCTTTTTATTAGAGCTTTTGAGCAGAAATAATTTGTAGCACTTTGAGATTTGCCTCAAATATAAAGTGCATTATAAATAAAATGTATTATTATTATTATTATTAAAACTGCTTTTCAGAGGCCATTGCGTGGCAAGAGGTTTTTTTTTTTTCACTTACTGTCTCAAATGACAAAAAATATACTTGAGATTTGCATTGTCTCAGGAAAGACTGTCTGCACAGGCTTTATTGTCCAATGAAAAGTACATACCAAGACAAGTACAGTATGAGAATGTCATCGCAAGCTCTGCCAGGGCCAAGACTCTATTAAGTATTAAGGTATGCCCACGTTTTTCAATATTTCAGTGTGTTCACGCCTCAACAGTCAGTTGTTATTTTAAGACACAAAGGTCAGCTGTTCTAGAATAGTTCTTCCAAGAACAGTATTGTCAAATGCATTTGCTAAACCCATGTGTGTGGGGCGAAGCCAGTTATAAGCATGTAATTTTGTGAGCCCTTTTTAAATCAAAATGAAAACTGAAGTAACACTGATCTAGACTTTGAATACCTTAAATGTTTTAGTAATGGCCTAGTAATATATACATGCTGAAACCAGGTTTGCTAAGGGTATTAAGTTTCCACGCCCGTGACCTGGATAAATATTGATCTGTGGGCAAGGGTAAAGACCAAACAAAGGAGTTTTAAAGAAAAGCTTGTTAAATTGTATAAATCAATTTTAAAATGATATTTTCTACTGTATTCTCTTCTACTGTTCAAAACCTGATAAAGCTGCCTGGAAAAATGTTTAGTATCCAAAGAAAAATGTAGGAAAAACTTCAAAAATACTGGCCTTGTGTAAAAAGTGGTGTAGCTGTTTCAAGATGCACAATAAGGAGAACATGGTCCTCATGACTGAGTTGCCGGAAGAATGCTCAAAACGGCCAACTTACCTTATGCCAATGCCAAAACGCCTATAGACAAGCCTGAAAAAATTCTGGCACATCAGCGATTGTGTGTTGTGAGAAGAAAAAAAACAAAAATAACCACAGTCAACTACATCAGCTCATTCAAAATTGATGACAAAGTGAATGCAGCTTGATATAAAAAAAAAAACATAATGGCGGCCAATTTGCATTAATCAGAATCATCATTCATAATTACATTGCTGAAATGACTGGAATTGAGTTGAGAACTCACCCATGCATCATTAAAGCCTGGAAAAATAGTGCTGACCCATCAACCTCATAGAAAATTACGAATGATCAAGCTTGCAGATCACCCAAATCAGTGGTGTCTAATCTTCTCCAAAATGGGCCTGTGTGTGTGCAGGTATTCATTCAAGTGAAGCAGAAATCACATCTGATAGTCTATTGAAAGCCAAGAACGACTAATTAAGCAGGTGGAATCAGGTGTGGCTTCTAATTGGTTGGAATGAAAACCTTCACACACACGGGCCCTTGCTGGATAAAATTCATTAGAAACTAAAAAAATCATAGCGATGTTTGATAGCGAAAGTAAGACCGTTTTCCCATGCACAATGTAAAACGAGCTCAAGGATTGGGACTGAACATGTGTGTAAGAGCCATAAGAGCCTTGTTAGTGAGACTTCAAGGCTTCAATTAGCTAAGGATCATCAAGATTGGTCTGAAGAGTTCAGATTGACCCTGTACCAGAGTAATGGGAGCATCAGGGTAAGAAGGGAAAAGTATGAAGTAATGCACCCATCATGCATAGTGGCCATGTTGTGATAGTGCACTGTACAAGCCTCTGTAGGCAGTGTTGTGATCTGGGGTTGTTTCACCTGGTCAGATCTGAGCTCAAGCAACATTATGTGGCAATAAAATGAAGTCAGCTGATGACCTGAAAATACTCAGTAACCAAGTTATCACACTAATAGCTTTATTCCCTCCCTCATGGCACATGCATATTCCAGGATGTGCACAGATTGTAAAAGGGTTCTGTATGACGAAGCATAAGGAGACATTTTCATACTAGTACAGTATATGAACTGGCCACCACAGAGTCCCAATCTTGACCCCACTGAAGTGGTTTGACTCTTCCATCATCAAAACAAGATATTGGCCTAAAAAGAGAATGAAATTCTGGATGGAAATAAATGTTGCATGATGCGTTGCCGTGGTGTAGAGAGAGAGAGAACCAATTTTCAGGCAACTGTCTAAAACATAATACAATCCTACGATATGTAATCAATGTAATCATGAAAACAGGTCAGGAAATGTGTTTTTTATTTCCAATCTTAGTATAGGCTTAATAAAGAAACAGGCTACTCTGTGACCAAGGAAACAAGGTGATATAGTCAGACTTGCTCCATTTAACACATAAAGATTTTTTTATGGGAGGTATGAGTCATCAGTGTTGTAATTATTATTATTATTATTATTATTATTATTATTATTATTATTATATATATATAATAATATTATATATAATATAAATATATAATATAATAATATTATAATTATATTAATAATAATAATACATTTGCACACATTTCTATGACAGGTGCAACATGTTAGATAGCTAAAAGAAGAATCTTGTTTTTTTGTGAAAAATTTCTAAGTTCAAGAAATTAAAATAGCCAGACATCTAAATATGTAAGCACTGTGTAAAAAAAAGAAAAAAGAAAATTCTATTCGTGTTTTAGACAAAATTATTCTATTTTCAAACGATCAGAAATTCCACAATTCATCAAATGTCAAAATGTCCTCCCACTGTTTCCTTTTTAGATGCTCTTTCGGTCTCACTTGTCAGGGTTTTTTTTTTTTTTTAATTTATGCGTCTACAATTCTGATAGCGCATGTTCACTTTCCATCCTGGTATTTTTATCTCACCTTCTTTTTCATAGACAATTTCATAGACTATCCATCATAAGTCAAAGTCCTGCAATGAGTCTGAGGCTACCACCAAGGAGAAACACGTGAGGGAGAGGATATGGTACACAAAATGAATTTCCACCTGTCACAGCAGCGGTAGTTTACATTTAGTGCTGAAGACAGAATCAGTCAGTGATGCAGTTAGACATAATATTTAGGTTTTGTACTTACCATACACTCATACACTCAGTCCATAGTGACTTACACAAAGATATCGTGGTTTATGTGATAGACAACCAAAAGGTCTGCAAATGTATTTTAATGTTGTTAAAGGCACCGTAGTTATTATTACTATTAATGTCTTTTGGAACAAATTGATGTGATGGCAGCTTAAATCACACTATTATTACTATTATTATGCTTGTATATTTACATGACTGATCATTAGGATTAAATGGATTTAAAACACATCGTGTTTATCAGAAAAGGTTCTTATTAACTACAACTCATTAATATTAATCTGATCCACAACACTTTGCAGACATTCATGCATGCATATTAAAACAGTGAGGTGACACCTTTACAGATTTAACACACACACACACACACACACACACACACACACACACACACACACACACACACACACACACACACACACACAATACAGCGCCTTTTTATGGGAGTAATCACTTCTGCTTTTGCTTCACATGTCAAATGTTCTGAATCTAATTTTAACTCAGTGAAACATGTTTGGTTTTTTCCCTGATGGAAATAGTCAGAATCAAACTGCTCTAGTAGTACAGATGAATTATTAAGTGTATTTACATCATGCTTGCTGTTTGAAGAGTTGGAATCTATTCAGTGAATTAATCTGTGTTGTGATGAGAGGGTTAGTCTTTTTCCTCACAAGTAAGATGACATAGGACATAACATGGAATTGTTACTTACAAGGGGTGTTCAAGTCAAACCAGGATTTTTGATTGTGGAGAATAACAGGACACAGTAATGAGAGTAAACCTACCTTTATTTCTCTGTATAATCCCCTGCTACACTATTGAACTTATCCCAGTGTTTCACTAGTGCTTGGATACCATCGAGGTAGAACGTTTTCTCAGTATGCCAGAGCCAGGATTGGACTACCTGCTTCACGTGCTAAACGCTGGCCTCCCAGGAATTCCTTTAACGTCCCAAATATGTAAAAACTGCGTGGATCGAGGGCAGGACTGTATGGGGAATATGTGGCAATATGTGAACTTCCAGCCCAGTTCCTGCAATGTGCAAGTGGTGTTCATGAATAACTGTGTCTGCATTTTCTACAGACAGATTTGTCTCTTCCACAAGTTGGCAACAAGTTATTCTCCAATTAGTAAGGATCAGGCGTTTCACTCACCAAATGCTCATGGGCATGACTGCAGTGGGCTGAGAGCCACCTCGGCCGGGATCATCATTTACGGACATACAGCCTACTTTAAAATGTTTGCACCATCACAGTACTAAGCTTAATATCTTCTGTAAATGACAATCATCTACATCATAAGTCCTGGTTTGACTTGATTGCCCCTCGTATAAACAGTTGGGCCAGTTCACAAGCATTGATACGTTGTGACGTATAACTGCCATGTGTGGCAGATGGATATGTGCAAGAATCACAAGAAGTGAAGCCTCTCAATGATTAATGGATGTATATTTACCTCACATTTGCTTAACACTAAACACTTTGTCAATGTGTAGGAGTTAGTGAGTGGACTTAGTTACATGCCTGTCTGTGTCATTGACCAAAAATGAACACTACCCATATGATTGCCGAAATATAAGTTTATTTAAAGATATATTGTATATACAGTCAACATACAATAAAGTCATAAATTCCAGAAAAGTTGGGAAGTTTTTAAAATTTGAATACAATAAAAACTAAAACACTCCCAAATCAAATGAGCCAATATTTTACACAATTTTACTGAGAAAACTGAGAAATGTTATGCACAAATGCCTGCAGGTCTCAAAAGTTGGGACGGTGGCATATTTGCAGTTGTGTAGCATCTCCTCGTCTTTTCAAAACAGTTTGAAGATGTCCGAGCATTGAGGTTATGAGATTCTGGAGATTTGGTGTTGGAATTCAGCACCTGGACTCTTCTACTACAAAACTATGCTGTTGTAATAGCTGCATTTTGTGTTTTTGCACTGTCCTGCTGAAATACACAAGGCCTTCCCATATGTTGCTCTAAAACCTTTATATACCTTGAGTTCATAGTGCCATTCATAGCGTTTATAGAGAACACTCAGTTCAGTTTCAGCCTTTTGTTGCCCCTCTCCCAACTTTTTTGAGACCTGTAGCAGGCATCAAATTTGAAATAAGCTCAAATGTAAAATTTCTCTGTATAAACATTATACAAAACATATATATTCTAAAGGTATTTATATAAACATACAAATTATGTTCTCTATGTTCTATTGTGAATAAAATATTGCCTGAAATTATTTAAAAGTCTTTTAGTTTTCATTTTATTGAAAAAAAATTCCGGAATTCGTGTTATAGAAAGGTTCTCTTAATTTTTTGTTTTTCTCCACATTTTAAAATAATAATGGCGATTTCACCATTAGGAAATAACATATGGAGTAAGCAACAACACCAACAACAAAAAAACAAATGAACCATTCTGACCATTTTATCATAAATGTTTAATATTTTCAATCATCAGCTGTACTCCAGGTGCCTAATGCACACTCAGAATGTTTCTAACCAGCTACAAGAAGGCGCTTCATCCAGGAAGCTTTTTATTTATTAAATGTTGGCTCCTTCTACCGAGTGGTGTCATCTTAAACAAATAAATCATAATAAAAATGATATTTCTACATGGCATTTAACCTTTCACTATTTACAGGGCCTTGCAAAAATATTCACACTCACCCAGTGTTTGTGTCACACTAAAAGAAAAAGTTGCACCTTCAAAGTCATAAACGCGTCATGCAAATCAAATGGTACGTGCCCCAAAAACATTTTAATTCCAGGTTTTAATGCAGCACAGGACAAACACCAAAGGGGTGAATACTATCGCAAGGCACCGCCTTATCTTTTATCAAAATGTCTTTAACGGGAAGTAAAAGTGTATTCAGTTTAGTGAATACACACAAACACACATACAATACTTAAAAAAAACTTTATTCTTCTTCAGTTTAACTTTGTCTGGTTCTGTATAAAAGGAGATAAAAACCACAATCACAATGTCTTTGTGAAATTAAGTAATTACAGTGCTGCTTGAAAAGAAGCAATAAAAAAAGTTATTATTTCAAAAGTGAAAAATTCTACAAAAAAGTCGTGAAAATCAGGAAGTAAAAAAAAAAAAAAAAAAAAAAAACTTCAGCATATGATATTGACCATTACTATAGTGACAGAGCATCTGGCCTTACAGGGTTGTGCCCATTCCCCTTTTCCACTTTGCTTTTCACTGAATTCCCTTGAGAACTTTTAGCTTTCCTTTGTAAAAAGTACCTAGCAAAACAAGTCTCCTCAAAACTCCACTCATCACCTGCAACTTAAACATTGTTTAACTTCGTTCACTCGTTTATTAATTCATGTGAAATGTGAGGATGTATCCTATGTTCAGTTTACAGCAGCATTAGGTCACATGTCTTACTCTTCCCTTTCCCCGGCCTGCTCATACGCAGCATCATCATGTTTCCGTCGGCGTCCACGGATCGCCTTCCTCTCGGGGCCCGGCGAATGAGAACCCTGCGATATGACCTCACCATCTCTTTCTTCTTCGATCTGCCCGGCATCTTCTATCCCTTCCTCTGCGTCACTCTTTTCTGAATCAGACTCGTCAGAGTTTTCCTCCTCAAGGTAACGATAACCTTTGACCTGCATGGAAAAATGTGTCTAATGTTAGCATGAGGAAAGTACACTGAGCTCCAAACTATAACAATTCTTCACCTCAACATGAGAGGAATTACCCATCAAAAACCTTATCAAAAGAAAGTTAAAACCATAAGCTACCAAGACAAAGCAACTCTGCAGGGACACTTCTGCTCCAGAGGGGATATTAACAACGTCCACTCAAAAGGTGCAACAGTGGATTTGAAAGTTCACTTTTGCATGAATTAATTTTACTCTATGGTCAGAAAGGTACATTTGTACCTTTTCTTCTAATCATGAATAAATGTAAAACAATAATTTCCTTATTAGTTTAACGGATGTAAAGCAGCTTTAAATTCATTACACCTAATTGCAAACATTACCATATTCCACTTCTCCATACAAACAACCTTACACAAACAGCTCAATAGCACATTAAATAACAGGTGTGTGTCCATATGACTCACCTTGTGCCGTGGACGGGGAATCCGTGGCAACCTGAAGGGAGTTTTCTTTTTAAGACGACGCTCCATCTGAAAATAACAGAAGACTGCAAGCAGCAGAGTAACCAACAGGATGCTGAGTTTGGCCTAAAGATGGATGACCAGATTGGTAGCGAGAGAGAGAGAGAGAGAGAGATGAAGATAAAGAGGAAGGAGAGAGAAAAGGGGGAAAACCATTACTGTAGGTTTACGTACGATTTAACACTTAAACTGTTAAAAACTAATTTATTAACCTCATGATGTAAATATAAACATTTAAATGATTTTAAGTCAACAGATCTTCACATTAGGATTACACAGACACATGAGTGTCTCAAGATGTGTAGTGTATTGCAGGGTAGTATACAATTAATACATTTTTAACTGAGATGACTATTCTTGGCTTTTTCAGACAAATATTTATGATTAAATGATCTAATATTAGATACGAGTGTTCGTGCCTCTGATGCATTGAATCACAAGCTCCTGATCCATATGTTTAGAATATCATAGTGGCATATTGATGACTTGATCATCTCAGTGTTTATATTAGGCACTAAAGAGCACTCTTGTTTTAATGCTGTTCCTAAACTGCCTGACTTAATGTTATAAATAGTTAACTCCCTCCTGCAATCCCATTCTCCAAATATTTACCCTCATAGGCAGGCTAGACCAGAGGTACACAATGAAGATGGCGATGGCCTGCCACCAGTGATAGATGGTGTAGACAAAGTCCAAGCGCTCCTTATCCTCATACAGCATGCCAAGCAGAGCTACACACACACACACACACACACACACACAAACGGAAAAGGTGATTACTGAAAATTTAGTACATTAGTCTCATTCAAGAGAGGCAAAGACTGGATTGATGAGGCATACTCCAGTCAAACCAGAACTTTTGATTGTGCAGAATAACAGAACATGAGAGTATGAAACTAAAAATCTCCCTTAATTTTTCAATATAATCCCCCGATATACAGTATTAACATACTCCTCCCAGCGTTTCACTAGTGCTTAGATATAAAGGTAGAAAGCCTTCCAAGTAAGCCAGAGCCATGATCAAACTGTCTGCTTCACATCCGAAATTCTGACCACCCTGGAACTCCTTTAAAAGGCCCAAACATGTGAAAATGGATTGAAGAGAGTTTAGGACTGTACGGGAGATGTGGCCCCCAGAGTTCCTGCAAATTATTTATCGATTTTTAAAATACTTTATCGACTCCACACACTAAATGTTCACTCTTCGGCCGGATCTTCTTAACGGACATACAACCTTTTTTAAGACTTTTGCACCACTCAAATGTTTTACTGCAGGTTAGAGTCTCATCACCGTATTGTACTTGAACTATTCTGTAGGACTTCAGTTTTACACCTTCACGAGAAATTTCATCACCAATTCTGGTTTGACATTTACATTACATTTAAATGATTTGGAAGATGCTCTGGATAAGCGTGACTTTATCTCATTAAACATCTGAGCAGTTGACGGTTAAGGGCCATGGCACAACAGTGGCAGCTTGGTGGTGCTGGGGTTTGAACCTGCGATCTAAGATTTGTGTTCTCATGAGCTGAACTTGAATGTATGTGGCCCTGACAAAACATCAATTCAACACTAAGTAACTATAACTGCAGTAGGCACTGTGAGACTGTGTTACTGTACATGTGCGTGTGAATGTGCTACTCACTGCTCAACCCAGTCTTGTTGAGAGCCGTGCCCAGGCCCCAGAGAGCGGCCAGCACCAGGATCTGAGGCAGTTGTTTAGGTTCTCTCGGTTTGGGGGACCAGCACATGAGAGCCACAAGCAGAATCAGGTGAACCATTGCTCCTCCATGTAGCATGATGTGCCGCGGTAAACGGGGATGGAGGAGCATTAATGACAAAGACGAACACACAGAGGACGACAGGCCATAGGCCATCACCAGTTTCCATAGCTCCTCAAGCCCCACTGCACACACACCAAATGACTGAAGGAGAGACGGACAGAGAGGGAGAGAGAATTTGAAGTGTTCAGACCTCAGGATACAGTTAAAATAACCACTCATGACCAATAGAATTCTGACACATAAATATTAAATATTTAAATTTGCTATTTCATTTATTTTCAGACAAATTGTAAAATATGACCAGTAGGAAATGTCATCGACTGTGAACATGAATTTAAAGTGTTTTTTTAAACGCTTGAAGACATTATACTGTATGTACTGTTTCAGGAAAGTAATCAAAATGTGGTCTGAGGAGAGGAGGAATAACTGTTGCCACACTGAAGCTGTTTATTGAGTTTTCAATAACAGTATGCCTAAAGATTTTTAGGCTTCATCTTCTTCATCTTATATTAGAGTAATCTATAACACAATTCTACTTGCTAATAAATAACACTATGTTTTTAGCCAAAAAGTTACATTTAAAACACATTAGAACCAGCATTCACTGATATTCCAGTGGCTACATACAGTAATGTCCTTCCTTCACTAGCCTTCTTTTTTTTCCTTTCACGAATAAAATGGAAAGAAATGGACCAGAAAATCGCCCTGGTGTGTTAGTCACCGTCCTGTGGTAGTATAATAACGTATTCATTATTATAATGTGCTGACACTGAAGGCTCCTTCAATAAATTTGTCCTCATGGAGAAATTCATCATATTAATGATCATATTATTAAATTCCACTGTACGATCATTACTATGATAATATGACAAGTATCATAGCATGTTTTAATATTTTATTAGGCTTAAATTATGTGGCAGATCAGCCATATTACAGTCTCTGTCCCAGCTATAACTATAATAATAACCGAAGCAACACTTATGATTTGCCTTGCAAAAAGCACTTCTGTAAAAGCTCCTGTTATAAAACATGAATCGAGACCTTTCGACACTTGGGCATACAGACAAAAGTGAAACCATCATGAACGAAACATGAAACCTTTCAGTGATGAAACACGTTTTTTAAATTTCATGCCATATCTGGTAGGCATACACCCACGATCATGTGTTCAGTATTGCTCACCAGTATGAGTCCTTTGACTGCGAAAAGCACCTCAAAGCCAGAGTAGACAAAGAAAGGGCAGAGCAGGCGCAGGCGGTAGTCACGCAGGTGTTTGAAGGGCAGTTGGAAGATGTTGCCCCAGCCGATGCTCCGCAGGTCAATCTCCTCTGTGGGCCGATATGCAGCGCCACACACGGCCAGGAACTAGGGGACAGAAATGGTCGTATAGTACAAGTGATGAGAAATCCATCTGCACCTTTCCATGATTTAGTTCCATTATTAAAGATGTTTGTTTATATTCACTGCATAAAAAAAATTCACATCTTATTTTCTTTCCAATCTGGTCACCTGCCAGTTCTCACCCACCAGCCAGCTCTCTTCTATTATACTCCCTACATGTGAGGGTGAAGACGAACACATGCTTTATTCAAGACACGTGAAGCAAGCTTTAAGATCTTTTCATACTTCTGCTCTTGCTGAACCACCGTAGTTAGTGTAACACACTCAGAGGAAAGAGCTATGTGTCCTCTTCCACATACATGAACCTGGAGACTAGTGCCAATTTAAAGGGACTTGCTGACACTAGCCTAGACTCCTGGTTCATGTACTGTATGTGATGTGTGGGGTATAACATCACTCCCCTCCAGAAAGAACAACCTTATTCTTCACTTGCCTATCAGTGCAGGATTCTCGCAACGTCTTAATGATAATGAGAACACTTTTTGTTGTCTACATATCATAACCTCACTTACATACCTTCGAAATAATACAAGTCAATAAATGTAATTGCAATGTAATGTGCTTATAATTACAATCTATAATATACTTGTGGTATAGAATGGTTTGTGATGAATAATGGATTAATAAGCTGGACGTTTAAATAGTTAAAGCAGAAATTGGGTTCAAAAACATAAATCTGTTAGAGAAAGATATATTTGGCCAGATATGTGACCCTGGCCACAGTGAAGATGCAACCTGGTGGACAGGAGGGAGCTGCATAAATACACATGTCACTGGAGTTCATAGTAATACAAGCATCAGTTATTCACAATATGTGCAGATAACCAGAGTTGTGGACCAGAGATTTCCATGGCAACCAGGTTTATGAAATGATCAATTTCTAGATGTCAATAACTTGTTTTTACATAATCCATTTTTCACGCATTCCTTTCTTTTATTGATTTTATTATAAATATATGATTTAACAGCATGAACTAATACTCTACACTCACCTAAAGGATTATTAGGAACTGCCTTAATTCTACGTGGCATTGATTCAACAAGGTGCTGAAAGCATTCTTTAGAAACGTTGGCCCATATTGACAGAATAGCATCTTGCGGTTGATGGAGATTTGTGGGATGCACATCCAGGGCACGAAGCTCCCGTTCCACAACATCCCAAAGATGCTCTATTGGGTTGAGATCTGGTGACTGTGGGGGCCATTTTAGTACAGTGAACTCATTGTCATGTTCAAGAAACCAATTTGAAATGATTCGAGCTTTGTGACATGGCGCATTATCCTGCTGGAATTAGCCATCTGAGGATGGGTACATGGTGGTCATAAAGGGATGGACATGGTCAGAAACAATGCTCAGGTAGGCCGTGGCATTTAAACGATGCCCAATTGGTACTAAGGGGCCTAAAGTGTGCCAAGAAAAGATCCCCCACACCATTACACCACCACCACCAGCCTGCACAGTGGTAACAAGGCATGATGGGTCCATGTTCTCATTCTGTTTACGCCAAATTCTGACGCTACCATTTGAATGTCTCAACAGAAATCGAGACTCATCAGACCAGGCAACATTTTTCCAGTCTTCAACTGTCCAATTTTGGTGAGCTCGTGCAAATTGTAGCCTCTTTTTCCTATTTGTAGTGGAGATGAGTGGAACCCGGTGGGGTCTTCTGCTGTTGTAGCCCATCCGCCTCAAGGTTGTGCGTGTTGTTGCTTCACAAATGCTTTGCTACATACCTCGGTTGTAACGAGTGGTTATTTCAGTCAAAGTTGCTCTTCTATCAGCTTGAATCAGTCGGCCCATTCTCCTCTGACCTCTAGCATCAACAAGGCATTTTCGCCAGCAGGACTGCCGCATACTGGATTTTTTTTTCTTTTCACACCATTCTTTGTAAACCCTAGAAATGGTTGCGCGTGAAAATCCCAGTAACAGAACAGACTGTGAAATACTCAGACCGGCCCGTCTGGCACCAACAACCATGCCATGCTGAAAAAATGCTTAAATCACCTTACTTTCCCATTCTGACATTCAGTTTGGAGTTCAGGAGATTGTCTTGACCAGGACCACACCCCTAAATACACTGAAGCAACTGCCATGTGATTGGTTGATTAGATAATTGCATTAATGAGAAATTGAACAGGTGTTCCTAATAATCCTTTAGGTGAGTGTATATCCTATAGTATCTGTTAAAAACATACATTACTTTTTAAACTTAGAGAACTTATGAAGCAGAAGGCTGCATTGCATTGACTATGAATAATAATAATAAAAAACTATTTATATTTGACATTTTAAGAAGTATTCCCTGAGACATGTGCACACTCTGGGCATCTTCTTAACCACCGTTTATACAAGGAGCTTCACCCAGGAGGCTTTCGTTAAACTTTCCAAACAGGCCCTTGGTGCTTCTTCTAATTTGCAAGTACAATGTTTTCATTTAAAACAAGTTGCTAAAGAGAAAACTAATCATGCTTATTGGAACAGACAAACAGAAAGAGGCAGATGTAGTCTCAAGGGTCGTTTTTAAACTAATTAATTTTTGCCACGTTCCCATGGCAGTGCTGTAGAAGTTAACTCATGATGTACATGTGAGAGTCTGAGAGTCTTACTATGATCATTGCAATGAAGGCAGCTCCCATTAGAACGCTTTCTACCGTAATGAGCATTGTGGACCGAGGCAAACCTTTCAGCACGGTCTTATTAAAACCATCGATCACACCGCTGCCCTCAGCTCCTGAACGAACAAGAAAGAGAGAAACAAACAAACTGAGTAATAATTGTATTCTTACTGACCACATTATTAGTCACAAATACAGTACATAGTAGTTTAACATGTAGGTGTGCAGTATTCCATGCATAATTTAAGTCGACTGCCCTAGCTCTTCATCAGTGTCACTTTATGACTATAACTGGGAATATTTGCATGTTGGAACGTTTCCTAACCAAACAGCGAGCCTGCTATGTTTAACGTCCCATAAAAACCGATGATGCTCGCACTGGGAAAAGAGGGATATGGAGGGCACACACGACAAGCGACATTTCTGTTCTGAGAATGTTATACTGAGCCATTATAATTCTATGTGAAATGGGCTGACACACGGTGTATAGAACCAGATGGACTACAGCCATTCCAAAGCTGCCTGTATGGCAGTGTGATCTATGAGAGTTTACTGTATATAACTGGTGAGGAGTTGAATTTACCACAGCGTTGGACACTGTGGAGAGTGTGATTGTAGTCGCTAAGAAAATCTTTGAGGAAGAACACCATGGGGAACTCTGCAAACACGAAACTCAGCTGCAGACACACACACAGACACACACAATTATACATGTTAAATGCACCTGCATGCTTGTGCAAACCCTATAATTCATACACACAGGCGCAAATCCTACACTCACATGGAAGAAGATGTAGAAGATTGACTGGAAGATTATGATATAGCGATGAAAAGCTCCCTTTGGCACTCGCTTCTGCTCCTGCACATGCTCCTCTTTATAGTTCACATACTCATAATACTGCTGGGCCATCCTACAGCACATCACACAAATAATACAGGTGCTCTGAAACAACTGAACATTGGGGAATGCGTTAATATGTAAAGTCACAATATGTTTAGAAAATCTGCAGTAGTTCAGGATTTATCGATTCACTTTAAAGGATCATATTTTACATTTACTTTATTTCATCTTCCATGTATTCCATTACTATCAGCAAGTAATTCAACATCAGCCCCATAACAAACAAACATTCTTCAAAAATCATCAAATCATGCCCATCCCAATACATTGCCTGCCATAGATGCAGGGAATAGAGGTAGAAAAGCCAATCCCTTTACATAAAAATCAATAAATGTTCATCCATCATTTTTTGGTGCAACCAGCATTTATATGAATAGTTTTTTTTTACCCAGAAATACTATTACATCATTAATAAACCTCCAGCTACTCAACCTTGTGATGTAGTTTCCCAAAGAGGCCCAGAGTGGAACGATAGCAACACCGATAGCGACGGCTGATGGTACCAGAGTGTAATACCGCTCCCAGTAATTGGTTGAGACGAAGAGTGCGTAGATTCCTGAGGCAAGAAACATCATCCATTTGGTGCCGAGAAAGCTGAGAAAGCGTGAGAGAGAGAGAGAGAGAGAGAGAGAGAGAGAGAGAGAGAGAGAGAGAGAGTGAGTGATTCTTCTTATTGCGTAAGGTGTGATATGCAGGAAATCATTTTATCAGATATTAACTGAACTGAAATCACTACCTGTACTTGTAAATGTGTTACACCAGTACGCAAAACTCCTAGATTTTCCGAGTTGCTAATTAGGCGAGGTATTTTAAGCAGAAACGCAAGTGAAACTTTTCATACGAGTCGGAATCTAAATATTCACGCGATGCATATTCAGTAAGTCAAGGGTGATAATCAATTTATCACAGTTTCAGCAGCACCAGGAAGGTGAGACATGTAGAGCATGTTCGGAGAGAGGACACCAGAAGGAGAGACAGCCGGAATGGCTGACCGAGTGGCAGGAAAAGAGAGTTTAGCTCACCGGATGAGGACAGGTGTGTAGAGCAGGCCTACGACCGGAGTGACGTTGATGCCCATCAGCACCCTGCTGTCTATATCCTGCAGGTTCAGAACACCATATTTCACCTCTCTGTAGGTTTCATCATAGTGCAGAATCAACTGCATCTGCAGCAAACCTGTGAATCACCATGCACATCAGATCAGATCACCTTATATCACCATAGTGTGAGAACAACTTTCACCAGATATTACAAAAGACGTTATGACTTAAAAATCACTAATCCCACCCTTAAAAACAATATTCCTGCATGAGGTTCATACAAAACCTGGATTTAATCAAACTGTATGTGATATGTATAAATTATTTCGTTGGTCACAATATATATTTTTTTATCAATTATCATCATTATAAGCTTTTCATATTTCTTCATATAAAGCAATACATTTTTACCCCAGAGCAGAATTGAAGAATTCAGTTAAGAAGTAAAATTTTACAATAATGATGGTGTAACGTAGCCGGAGCCAAAGCAGAATTAATGATAACACCCTGAAGTTTATTAATTAATAGTTCACATTCAGTGTAACAAAAATAGACACTTTTAATGTCATGACATATCTCTTAGACAAGTTCCTGTCACCACTTATATTCTGAAAGCTATAAACACCAGCCACTCCAGCCACTCAACACCCTCGCCAGCCACTCAACTCTTTTCTCTCACCTTTTTTCTGAGAGTAAATTTAAAGGTGCTATATTTTACTTTAAAATGTGTTCAACGTAACCTCATTGAGCTATACTGTATCTACCACTCGGTTGAGGTATGCTATGCAAAAATAATCCACTAGATGTCACTGTATTTAAATAATATGCATTTTCATCTGATTTGTAGCATACTATGAGAAATAGCATGTATGCCAAGTAAACGCTAAAAAATGGTTTTTGCATTGTTGCACTACAACACAAAATATTTAGCATTTTATGTGACTTTTTTCATTTACTGTTTTTGTATTTGTAAATATACAGTATGTCACAAAACTGAGTACACCCCTCACATCTCTGCAAATATTTAGTTATATCTATTCATAGGACAACAACACTTCATAAATGACTCTTTAACACAATGAAAAGTAGTCAGTGTAAAGTTTGTATCGCAGTGTAAATTTATTGTCCCCTCAAAATAACTAAAAATACAGCCAATAATAGCTGAACCCCTTGCAACAAAAGTGAGTACACCCCTAAGTGAAAATGTGAAACGTCAATATTTTGTGTGGCCACCATCATTTTCCAGCACAGCTTGAATTCTCTTGGCCATGGAGTTCACCAGAGCTTCACAGGTTGCCACTGGAATCCACTTCCACCCCTCCATCACAACATAATTTAACACCTTGTGCTCCTCCACGTTCCTTTTCAGGATGCCCCAGAGGTGTTATATGGGGTTTAGGTCTGGAGACATGCTTGGCCAGTCCATCACCTTTACCCTCAGCCTCTTTAGCAAGCCAGTGATCATCTTGGAGGTGTGTTTGGGGTCATTATCATGCTGGCACACTGCTCTACGGCCCAGTTTCCGGAGGGAGGGGATCATGCTCTGCTTCAGTATGTCACAGTACATGTTAGAATTCATGTTTCCCTCAATGAACTGTAGCTCCCCAATGCCAGCAGCACTCATGCAGCCCCAGATCATGACACTCCCACCACCATGTTTGACGGTAGGCAAGACACACTTGTCTTTGTACTCTTCACCAGTTTGCCACCACACACGCTTGACACCATCTGAACCAAATAGGTTTAACTTGGTCTCATCAGACCACAGGACATGGTTCAAGATATAACTAAATATTTGCAGAGATGTGAGGGGTGTACTCACTTTTGTGACATACTGTATATGTACTTTGACCATGAAGCAGCATCTAAAAAATTTGGAAAAGGCCTCTATTTGGGTCTGTAAAATCTGCTAATAAAATATCTATTTATTTTTAGCCTTAGACTGAAGATCATCTGTGGTTTGAAGTCTTGCAAAGGAGTTATTATTATAGAACTAAAATATTAAAAGAAGCACATTAATATAGACCTGTATTTTGGATTATAAGCTACAGGAACGATAAAGCTGCTGTTACAGAAAATTTATCAACATCTTCTGACTAATCAGAATCGAGACTTCAACATCAGAGTGATCTACAGCAGGAAGGAGAAACTAACCCAAGTAAACACTGTAGACGATCATGCCTCCCAAGCTGGCCCCCAACACATTCTTCACCACTGCCAGCCTCTTCCTTCTGTAATATTTTCGTTCTTCCTCTTCCTCATCATAATCTGGATGAGGTCCCAGAAACTCCTCTACCTGACAGATAAAGAGGGAAAACCATGTGGTTACGGGTTCATGAGTCAGTGATGAGAAGACGCATTTAGCTGAACAGTTTCAATGATCTCACCTCGACGTGACATTTGCCACTTGCACGTTCAGTACTAATTTAAACTGTCACTGAGGGGTTTTTATTCCGTGTTACGTACAAAAGATGTGACAACACATCTGCAGTGCCACTTTTCGCTTGGAAAAACGAGCTCATAAGGATTCAAGCATTAAAAATGCCATTTTGCTTTAATTTTAGTGGCAATAAAGAAAATCTAAAATTTTAAATAACTGAAAAGCTTGAGCTTTTTTTTGAGAGGACAAAATACCATACAGCTTTAATAAATACTGAAAGCATATTACAGACACACAGATGAACTGTTGATGTAAAATGACATCATGCCAGGCCTACATTCTTTCAACCAAAATAATTAACATTTGTTCATCAGAGCACCCACCGAGTCTCATCTGCAGTGAATGAAATTAGTCAGGGTGACCGTGACACAGAATACAAATGACTATTTTTATATTTTATTGTGTCACATGGCAAAAGAGTTTCGTTATTGGTCAGAAATTGTGTAGTCAGTTTTGCAAACAGTATACAGTATACAGCACCCCCCCCCCCCCCCCCCCACCCACCTCCTCGCATAACCTAATTCGTCACCATACAGAAGAGCATAAGTTTAGCTTTAATCATCACACAGCAAATGTGAATTTCATATGTGCTTCTCATTTCTGTCTGGGTTTCAAGGTTATCAGCCATTGCCAAAAAAAATGGTAGGCATGTGTATGTGTGCATGATGGACCTGGTGTATTCCCAGTATTTCCAGATTTCTGAGCAGAATAAACAGTTTCAGAAAAATTAATGATATCTTGAATCTACCTGGCCCTGAATGTTGCCCTCTTGTCCTGGAAGCTGTGCTATATTCCCATGGTCAGCAGGGGGCACCTCCTCCAACTGCGCCTCTCTGTAGATGTTATCTTCTGCGATCACTGCTGCCATCTGGCGGCCAAAACACATGGGGGGAAAAGAATTCTCGGTTCCTTTTTTTGTTGGCAATAAAAACTTGCAACATCACAGTTACATCTGATATATTAAGCAGATAATAACAACAATTGAATTAGGATCATGATGGATTTTCCCCAAAACCATATAAATGTTAGTTAGTAATTATAAGTTACAGCATGTGCAAACAGAAAAACAAGAAGAAAAAAAATACTTCTTTAAAAATATAAATGTATACATTTCTGATACAGGCTACAAAAACACAAATTTACCCCCCCCCCAAAAAAAAAAAAAAAAAAAAAAAACAATTTGCCATTTATAAATAGGTCTTTACAATTTATTAGGTATTACTAAACATTACTAACTCAAGTATAACCACAACCCAGGTCTATGATTAGGGAAATATGTACTACAATATTTATTGACGCCATTAATCCTTTTTATTGCTTTGCTTTAGACCCATGTTAAAGGATAGCCAACTTAAGCTTTATAGAAAAATGTGTTATTAAAACCGCAGCTGGATCCGGATTTTAAGTAAAAACTTACAACAAGTCCACCTAATACGTAAATCTCAATTTCAAAAATATTTGTGTTAATACTACTACTGCTACTACTACGTCATTCTACAAAAATGATACAAAGTGCAGTCACTTGTATTTTTTGCTGTAGGCCAAGTTCAAAGAAATGTCTTGTCACTTTGATCATACATGGAAGTGGGACCATATACTTTTCATCTAAAGATTCTCTTTTCATGAAATAAATCTGATTCACAATAACATCAAAATCTTCTAAAATAAGTTAAACACTAAAATCATGAAACAATTGGTGATTATAATTAATAATATTAAAAATGAAACACTATGCAATTGTAATTTGCAGATTTGTGTGAAGCTTTTAAGTCAGTCACAGGTGTTACTGATATTAGAATTATAACTGTCAACGGCTGGACAATTGATTGATTCTGACATAATTGAAAACATATGGAAGCTCTTTTTTTTTTAAAAAACTATCTAAATTGTCATTGGTGTTATCATTTGGTTTACCAGGAAGAAAAGTTATTGTATATAAATGTATAAAAAACGTGCATTACTGCTTTTTAAAATTCAGTTGTTTCCATTAAAGAAGTTCTAGTTGTGAAAGGAGGAATATATTTCACGACATTTTTATGGCTCTTTTTATAATCTTTTCTATAGAATGACACTACTACTACTTACTACTAATATATATTAAAAGTACTTTGCCAAAGTATTTCACTTAGAAAGTGAAGACGTTTGTGAGTATTTACAGGTAAGGTGAAAACACCTGCAGTTCTATTAAATAAATATTGCGCAAACACTCACCTAGACCTGTGAATTCTGTAAGAGTTCAAACAAACGCGGTGACAAAAGAAGAGACCCTGCATTAACTTGACCTGTTCTCAAACGTAAACCTATCGTGGTCGTGGCAGATTACATCCCTTTTTTTTAAAATCTGCAACACCCGAATTAATTCAGAGAAGGAGAAACGAAAAAGTTGCTCGCTCTCACTTCCCTTTCTTGCTTGCGCACTCTTAAAGGTACAGTACCCTAATTTAGTGGAAATCCCCGGATGAGACTGTACGTTTAGTGAGACTGTGTGGGGGAAACGATTCACACGGTCGAATTTAAACTTTTACTACTTTATACGACACTGGAAAACTATAGACACGTTTTTATACAAAATTTGTGTTGTTTCATGACATTAATCAGTACAAAAGCACTCACTCTCTCACTCTGGACAGGGTGAGAATCCAAATCACACTAACCTGCATTAGTCTTTGGTCTGTGGGAAGAAACTGGAGCACCCAGAGGAAACCCACCATGGGGGAACCATGCAAACTCCATGCACACTCTGAGGCTGGGCGGGACCCTGGAGCTGCAAGCCACCATGCCTCCAATAGAAAAACATGTACCTTGTAATACTTCATGAAGCATACCTGAGACTAGTGGTGGATTTTTAGAAAGAGAAGTGGTATCACATCAAATATTGACTAATGAGACTCTTCGCCTCAGTAAAACGTTTACATGGTGCAATGGTTTTAAAGATGGCTGTATGCCAGTGAATGACGATCCCGGCCGAGGTCCCGCACGCTGTAGTCTTTCCCTTGACATTCAGCGAGTGGAATACCTCATCCTTGGAAATTTACAGAAACTTGTTGCCAACTTACGGAAGAGGTGTATCAGTCTGTGCTTGGATATCATCTGATATCATTCTGTGGGAACTGTATAAACAATCATTCACAAACACCACTTGTACACTATAGGAACTCGGCTGGGAGTTATTGCCACATCCTCTGTACTGTCCTGAACTCGTTCCAAGCCATTTCCACATGTTTGGGCCATTTAAGGAGCTCTTCGGATGCACGCGTTTCAGACGTGAAGCAGGCAATCTCCAGAATACTAAGAAAACGTTCTACCTTGATGGTATCCAAGCACTAGTGAAACCCTAGTGCATTGGTGTAGAAGGGATTTATATAGAGAAACAAAGGTAGTTTTTACTCTCATAACTGTGTTCCCAGTTTGACTATATTGAATTTATTATTTTTGATTTACAGCATGTCATCGCATGTTGCAAGACTTTGTAATAGTTCTTTGCATACAGTTTCTGTGAACTGAAAGGTTAGTAGACAGGTGACTATGAACTGAAAGGTTGATTCTTCCCCAAACTGTTGCCACAAAGTTCAAAGTGCACAAGTAACGTAGCAAATCTTTGTGTGCTGTAGCATTACAGTTTCCCTTCACTGGAACCCTGAGCACAAATCGAGCTCCTGAAACACAAGATGACTTGTCAAGGTGAGTGTGGAGTAAGTCAAGTGACCTGCACAGAGCCCTGACTATTAGCTAGCTGCGCTCCAGGTCTCCTCAGCCAACAATCAATGCCTGACACAAATCCTCTCATGGCTACATGAGTACAAATCCCCACAGCTGGGACTTCAACACCTAGTTGAACTCGTTCCCAGAAGAGAGAAGGTTATTCTAACACCAAAGAAAGACGAAATCTGAAATTAGATGGTTCAGTAAGCACATAAGGATATGATGATCAGGTTGATCGAGTTCTGTTGCCCGAAATGTATTTTATTTAGACGTTTGCATATTTCTGTAATTGTTGTAAAGATAATACAACTGTCTGTTATCTGAGAGTGTTAAGTGATCGTCTCTGCTCTAATGACAATGTGAAGGCATCACAGACATTTAGACAGGCAATATCTAATCTAAGAAATCTGAATTGATTGATCACTGTTTTGATTAAAGTATGAAATTCATACCTAGCTATCAGAACTTGGAAAAATCTTTAACACAGACCATCCTAGTTGCTTTTTTTTTTTTTTTTTTTTTAGAAAATACTCCTCAGCATTAGAGTTATTCCTATTGTCAGACAAGTAGGTTGTTGCTTACACTACTACTGACTACTACTGGCTAGCTTGTCATAAATGCTACTCTCTATTGTGTGCTATTGTTGCTGACCTGCTCTTTCAATTAAAGACTTGTGTTTGACGTTTGCTATAGTATGACAGTAAAGACATGCTTTTAAGGCGGCATGCAAGTTTTTTCCATCTTTATTGTGGCAAGCTATGAATATACTGTAAGTGATGTAATTAGAGCTTGCAAAAAAAATCACCAAGCAACCATGAATGCACCATTAAAGCCGAATAAGGAAAACTTTATTTGTAGTTTCCCCAGAGTTCATGCAAATGTTTTTCCCTCACACCACCGGACATTTTTATAAAAAGCTAATTTAAAATGTGCATGTTTGCAAACCTGATGCCAACATTAATATAGTTATATAATAGTACAATATAGTGTCAAATTCACTGATGAAGTTCATGCTGTAGATTTTGCAATTGAACATTATTTTAAGGCATGTTGCTCCACATAAAAGCTTGCAGAGCGCTTTGGGATGCGAGTAGCAGACAATGCGTAATGCTTCAATATTCTAGCACTTGTATCATATTGATGAAAGGATAGCTGAATCAGTTATTTAAAAAAACACATTTTGGACAATTTGAACAAATAAATTACATGGTTGAAAGGATACAACTGCATTTGGAGATTTTTTTAGCAGCTTTCTTCATTTCTGTTGCAAACACCATGTACTTTAACACAGTGTGAAAAAGCACACTCTAACAAGTGTTTCCTTCAGTTCAACTATTTTAGTTATGCTGTCATATCTACCCCTATTTGCTCTCTGCACAAAAATATTGTTTAAAAAAAATAAAGGTAGTCCAGTTTGACTTGAATGCCCCTCATCTCTCTCTTTTGAGCTGAACATGGTGGCACTGAGATACCAGTCGTACTGCCACCTTCTGCCCAGTTCATCTTGATGGCCTACTTCTTGTAGTTCTCATCCCATGCAGGCAGGCCCTGTATGTTCTGCTTAAAGATGCGATAACCGAGAATGGCTTCACTTAATATTCATTATTTGGATTGCATTGGTACAAACATTATTTTTGTGACAACTTGTGACTGCAGATGATACTTGAATACTTTTCTAACTCCAACTACCACAAACAGTTTTGTACCTGTCTGCATCAATGAACAGCTGGTAATCTCAGCAAAACAAAATTAACGTTAACTGAAACACATTTCCTGTTATATAACTGTACTTTCGACTTTACAGAATAAAGTTATGGGGGGGAATTTATTTAGATCATACTATCTGGTTATCACCCAGATGGAGAATCACTTCTCTTTTGAGTCTGCTTCCTCCCAAGATCATCTAAGGGAGTTTTTTTTGTTTGTTTGTTTACCACCGTTGCCTCAGCTTGCTCACTAGAAGCACACTGATAAAGCATATTTTCTTTCAATTTATATCCAGAATTTTTATGTATTTAAAGCTGCTTTGCAACATTGCCCACAAAATAAAACCGAAATGAACTGAAGCCCACCTGATGTAGTTCTCTCAAAGTGCTTTGAACTTGAAATTAGAAAGTAAAGGAAACAAGTAATTTGTCTTTCAGGATGTCTTTCATAACATAAGCAGTTAAAATGCTGAGTAAGAGCTGATGATTGCTACAGTACAGATGTGATTTCATTTCTTCCGTTCAACGCATGATTAGTCTTCAGATTCTTTAAGTAGTTCTTTATTAGTCATCATCGCTTCTTTTCACCATTCAGGGTGAACATTGTATTTAACCTTTACAGACCTAACGTTGTATTTCTATTATTTTTAACGGGACAGTACACAATGTATACAGCACAGGAAGTAACACAAATAAATAAATAAATAAAAGGGAGTGAATGACCATAAAAAGAAAGACAAGTGTTTACCACTTAAACAAAATTTTATTATTTTCTAAATATCAAAATTCTACAGGTTTACAACCTTTAAATATTTTTTCCCAAACTGTCTTCAGTTGCAATAAAGCAATAATTTTCCCTTCCATTATTTTCCTTTTTAGTACATATAAACTCTACCCAAGTACTGGGAGAACACGCACGAACTCCATGCAGACAGACCCAAGATGAGAATCGAACCCGGACCCTGGAGGTGCTAGGTGACTGCTAACCACTAAGCCACCTTTCCACCTGTGTGTGTGTGTGTGTGTGTGTGTGTGTGTGTGCGTTTTAAATAATTGCAATAAGAAACAGGAAAGGACAGAGATTTAATTATACTATGCAGTGAATGCGAGTCCTTCAACATCAATAAAACATACCTGTTCATATTTTGTACAGTGTCAATAGCAATTGATCTTAAAAAAAAAAAAAAAAAAAAAAAAAAAAAGGCTCACTGGTGAAAACCAATGAAGAACCCACAGAAAATTAATGTCCATTATGCACATCCTGGTCCACACACATTTGGGCTTTTAGACAAATTACTAACATACGAGTGAGTCAATTAGGTCACAGTAACTGATTACCAATTCCAACAAAAGATTCTGCATTTTAATGAGCAACCTGTGGGCAAATCTAATCTGAGTCAAGTTATTATTGACCAACCACAACTTCACACTCAAAGACAGGAATTTAACTGAAGACTCGTGAAGTGTCTTCACACACAATTTAGTATACTCCAGCTCCACTTAATTTTAGAAGTCTGTAATATTGGTTAGTGCATCTCCTGTCCCCTCTTCAGTCCACCACAGGCCACATTTTGTTGCCTTTTGAGAATTCTTGTAGGTCTATCCGGTACCAGCGGCTGCTTTCCTCATCATCTCCTCATCCTGTACCGAGAGCTCAGTGAGTTTCCGGCCTAGCCTCTCGTGCAAGTCAAGATACTTGGCCACGCAGCGATCCAGACACACTGCCTCACCTTTTGACAGTTCCGCTTCCTTATAGTGAGGAGGAACACACTTCCTGTGACATGCGTTAGTCATTCTGCAAGAGGAAGAAAATATTTCTTGAAACAAACCTAATGACATTCCACTTCCAACTTTTGCTAACTTTGTCATTCCTAGGAGTGAGTTTGCAACACTACCAGAGCTTGATTGTAAGCCCTTTATGTGCAAAAGCAAAGTATTAAGCAAAGTAAAAGTATTATCTTATTGCAATCCTGCCATCGTCTGATCTCATTGCAAATAAAATACATGTTTACCTTGGATGAACGTTATTACAGTGTAAACAGTGGTAACCAGCAGCCCAGCCTGCTTGGTAACCAAAAAAGAGTAATATCACCCATAAGCCATAAGTATATAACCATTAACATTAAAACCAACTTGAATTTACATTGGTGTATCTTGGGATACTTCTTTAAACAAAATTAAATAAAAGAAATGTAAAAAAGAAAACTCGTAGTGTAGTGAGTGGAAGCTTTTGTCAACACAGGTTGATAGCAAAGCTCAATTTAACGTCAAAAGCATGGACAACTGTTTAAAGATATTTTTTTTATCACTTCCCGGTTTGACTACTGTAGTTGATACGGTCATCATCTAAACAGCTCCTGTTAGTTCCTCACATCTATTAAAGACCAGAAGTGATGAGGTTTTTGACACTGCTACATCTAGGTTCGTAAAATAGACTTTTAGATCATCATAAACCAATCAAAACTAAAGGCCTACGTTTCCTCAGTTGCTGTTAGCTCAATCTAAGGTTGATTTCCTGTCAAGTCCATTTATATTATAATATATATATATATATATATATATATATATATATATATATATTTCATTTATTTTGCTGACTTTTACTTACTATTTGTTATTAACTTGTATATGACTTTGTTCTTATGTCTTGTTTCTCATCTTATTTTGTTTTACTTTATGCATTTTGCACTCTATGATAATGTACAGTTATTCTACTGGAAAGTACAATGGCCAATTGTTGTTTTAAATATGCCATACAAATAAAATGACTCCCTTTCTGCCACCGGGAAAGTTCTGGCCACTCGGAGCATGGTTTCATAAGAGCCATTAGGGGTGTGCTGTGGTCTCTAGCACCAGTAGATTAGTGGCAGATCCTTTTGGGTGCTACAAGTTGCAAGATAGGGTGTCGATGGATCAAACTTGTTTGTACTGCACATCCCATGGATGCTCGATCAGACTGAGGTTTGGGTAATTGGAAGCGAGATCAAGAACCTTGAGCTCTTTGCCCTGGGTGTTCTGATATCTTTCTATCATGGCCAGCGTTGGCTTTTATCAGTGGTTTGTTCTGCATTGTCTTTTTTTGTAGTATCGAGCCAGCAGACTGGCCTTTGGTCCCCATAGGCGTACATGGGCCTTGGGTGCCCATAATCTTGTGTCCAATTGACTAATTGACAATCAAGTCACTTGGTGGTGGTGTTAATGAAAGCCAAAGAGCAGCTTTAATATAATATTCTCACTTGAACTGAAGGATTTTATAAATAGAATTGCCACATTGATGTGTTTCTCATGGGAAGTTGCTAATTTCCTCCTTGCTTCCTTTTGCCTTCAGGCACATTACTATAAGAACAAGAACTTTTCAGTTTTGCATCCAAAAACAATGTAATTACTTCAGGTCCTGTGGGGATTCTAAAAAACAAATAAAAAGCACAAAATAAATAAATAAGCTAGCTAATGTTTGAATCTAAGAAGACAATTTGATATTTTTCTTAATATTTAAACCCAAGATGACTAAAACTAACAATAAGCTCTTGGGGCACAATGGAAAATTGTTCATCCCATCATTAAGAGAACCAGTTCAATCTCCAGGTGTTGCTACAGTGATACAGAGCAGCTTGGCTGTGCTCTCAGGAGGAAGGGGTGGTATACTCACACTCCCACAACAATCACAGCAACACTAGCCAATCATGGGTGCAAGCAGAAAAGGCGTACAGCACTTTCCTGTGTGTGTGTGTGTGTGAGAGAGAGAGAGAGAGAGACGGCGCTTCCTAATGATATAGCAGTTCGGAAAGATGAGGTCTGCAGCTTTAAATGCGTTGGAGGAAGCACATGCACTACACCCGCTCTGGCTGGGAACCACCACTGCTGGAAGAGAGCCCCAACAAGACATGTGGGAATTGGACAAGACTAAATTGGGAAAAAGATTCATGGAACATCCTAACAGGAGAAGGTCAAATAGGACGAGACCTTTCACTGTTCGCCTTTTTTTCCTTTTGCCTAATCATGGGAATCGTCCCAGAACAATTGCGGCACTTTACCATGGTCCTGGAGCAACAGCTCGCTGCACTTTTTGCTATTTTCACCTTGAACTTTTTTTCTTCTTCACCAGTTTAAACTTGATATTTGAGGTTTGATAATTAGTTGAATCAGATAAGTTCAGAGCAGAGAATAGAACAAAATGTGCAAGCACAGATTCACACCAGGAGGAGGACTGAGAAACACTAGTATATAGCTTTTTAAATATTTATCTCACATACCCAGTGATCCTGAGAAAAGGGCACAGACCATCACACCCCTGAGTAAAAGAAACCTCTAGACCAGACATTCCCAAACTTAACAAGGATTCGGCACAATCTGAAATGTTTTTGAAATGTTTTCAATTTGTTTAAATCCTTTGTTTTATTAGCTCTGATTACTTTTTAAAAATATAAATATCTAAACATTTGATGAGAATTTTTACCAAAATAGACCTACACTTTGTAACTTAATTACACAATTGTAAATTAACAGTGTGTTACTTATTTGTTAGAAATGACGCTAGTACATTTACAGCCCACCAGGGGGCGCAGACTTTGGGAAACACTGCCCTAGATTAAGGAATTCTAAACCACGATCTTGTTAGGATTTAATTAATTGTTTAACTTTAACCTTTTCCTCTTTTACATATCATGCCAACCTTTTTAACAATAACTATATAATCATTAAATCAGCACACTCACATGAAGTCTAACCTGGTTTGTACGAACACGAACAAACATGTAAAACAGAAAAAAACAAGGATCCAGTCGAGTAAAGAAAAGCAATCATGGAGACTGGGTGATTAGATGAAACTGGTATTCAGTGATTAATCATGAATTTACAGTGGCCACGGAGATGATGGAATTTGTGTCTGGTGCCTTTAAGTAAAGTAATTTGTTTGCCAGAAGGTTCAACTATTAAACAGAAAAAAATGTGCCACTCTGTGATTTTTAAGTTATAATTTAATGATGCTAGTACATTTAAAAAAAAATGAAAAAATTAATTGATTTTGTTGAATAAAATCAAAAGGTAGCACGGTGGCATATCCAGGGTACGTCCCATGACCATGTGCAGGATAAGCGGTGTAGAATTTAAATGAATGAATTAATGAATGAACAAAAACAAAAATCAAGGGTGGCAAGGGGGCATAACGGTTAACACTGTGGTCTCGCACATCCAGGGTTGAGGGTTTGATTGCTGCCTTGGGTCAGTGGCTTGGTGGGTTTCCTCCGGGTACTCCGGTTTCCTCCCACAATCCAAAGGCATGCAGTGTGCGCCCACCCTGCGATGGGATGACACCCGTGCCTAGTGCCCCAAGTTCCTTGGATAGGCCCCGAACAGGATAAGCGGTATGGCGAATGAGTAGGAGTAAGTAAATAAAATGAGATGTGTTGAATAAGGAACTGAGCAGTGTGGCTTTGCAGGAGAGAAGGACCACACTCCTAGAGAAGGCATACAGTGTACTGTAAATGTCTTCAAAGTAACCTTGAACATTGCCTTGTTGCATTACTGGTGTAACATTGGTGTTGCAGGCTGTAACAATATCACATGTAGTAAAACCTAAAACATTAAATAAAGTGGTGAGGATGAGACATCTGTATAAATCACTGTATATTCGGAATTCGTTCTAATCTACTGTATATACATTAAACTTAGTAAAGGTGGGAGAAAACACCTATTTCAGTTGTCTTGGTGTAGTTTGAGCCCTAGACTGCAGACGTTAACGTTACATTAAAATATTCTGCACATTACTTGACTTGTAGATAATAAACACTTTACTAAATTACTGTATGGTTGTAGGAGCAGCATGGACCCTGACGTGTATGAATTAGCAATAACTGTCATGTGTTCTAGCTGAGGTGCTAGCTAACTACCTAGCCAGCATGTCCCGAATATTTTACACGAATTTTAATTTAGGGAGTTTTATCTATTTTCCTGAGACAGGATTAGGTCCTGTTTAATGGATTAAATTGAAAACATAATAGTTAGAATACATATTAGTTTTCAGATGAAAGCAGTGACAAACTGAAGGACTTTTATACACAGCTTTCATTAGCATGCTAGCCGATATAAACCTCACCGGTTGTACATGTCTGCCATCATCTCCACCTCGAGTTCAGCCGCCAGTTGCTGCGCCTTCATGGGGTCCATCGTAGATCTTCAGCCCGTCTGACACCCCGCCGATTCAGGATGAAACTCGGGAAGCCGCCTGCACCGTTTAACCTTCAGTCAAAGGAGAGCGGCACAAGCGCACGTGGGATCTGTCCAGCGTCCTCCGACCAAGTTGGATTGCGCATGCGTGAGATTGTGCGCCTGCGCCGAGCAAAAGCGGCCCGCTTCATGCTGTCATAGGCGTGGCGTTTTATTACATTCACTGTGTACGATACATGTCTGTCCTTTACAATATACCGATTAGCCATAACATTATGACCACCTGACTAATATTCAGTATGTACCACTTTTTCCACCATAACAGTGATGCACTATTATACTTCCATAGTTCTGGATCACTTTTGGTATTTCCTGATTACTGCTAGACTTCTACCTATCAAAATTTGGCCCTTGTTAAAGTCACTCAAATCTTTATGCTTGCCAATTTTTTTCTGCTTCCAACAAATCAACTTAAGGAAAAAAGGTTCTCCAGGTGCCTAATATGTCCCACCCACTTCCAGCCACCTTGAAAATGTAGCTACTGTTAGAAGAGCCAAAATGTAATGGCTACACAACTGGGTCAGAGCAACTCCAAAACTGCGGGTCTTGTGGGATTGTCCCAGGCTGCAGTGGTCAGGATATACCAAAAGTGATCTATGGAAGGAAAACCGGTGAACTGGCTAATGAAGAAAATAGCTTTGGCTAAGGAAAACCAGTAAACTAAAGTTCACTGATGCACATGGGGAGTCAAGACTGGCCCGTGTAGTCTGATCTAATAGAATAGCTACTGCAGATAAAATTGAGGAAAAGGTTAATGTTCCAATAGAAAGGCATCATAACGCACATTGCATCACTGGTGTAGTGGCAAAACGGGAAGTCTACTCAATATTAGGTGGGTGGTTATAATGTTATGGCTGAATAGTGTATATTTTTGAAAAACATGACTTTAGAAAAACAGCGATTTCAAAGCTTTTTTTCATGTCTCCATGAAACAAGGACCAGTATTTCGACATCTGACCATAACACATCCCATTCTAAAGCCATGGGCGTTAATATGAAGTTGATCCCTTCTGTGAATCTATAAAAGCCTCGACTCATCTGTCCAGGATTTCTGTTAGAGTTTGGAGCATATCTGTTGATAATTAACTGTCCCTATCAAGTGTAAAAAAAAAATAATAATTTTAAAGGGCTTATGTGAAGTAAGTACTGATGCTGGACAGGAAGACCTGATTTGAAATCAGTGTTTCAATTCATCCCAAATGTGGTCAGGGGGTTCAGGTCAGTTCTGGTCTGTCTGGCCCACATTAAACTCATCAAACCATGTCTTAAGGACCTTGCTTTGTGCATTGGTCCATGCAGTTATACTGGAACAGGAAATGGCCGCCTCCAAACTTTTGCCACAAAGATGGAAGAATCCAACTGTCTAAAATGTTCTGAATGCTGTAGCATTAACATTAATATAATCCTTTACTCAAGCTAAGTGCCGAAGCGCAAGGCTTGAGAAAAAGTCCTAAAAATGATCACTCCTAGGCCAAACTTTATTGTTGGAACAACACATTCTGGTAAGTAAAGTTCTCTTGGCATGCCAGATTGGGCATCAGGCTGTCAGATAATGAAGCATTATTAATCACTCAGAAAACATGTTTCCACTGCTCCAGAATTCAGTGGCAACTTCCAGCTAAGACTTGGCATAGCACATAGTGATCAACACCCCCCTGGCAAAAATTATGAAATCAGCACACCAAAATGATGTTTATCCTACCCCCCCCCCCCTCCTCCTCGAGGCAGATAAACAAATCAAAGATATAACTAAAACCAATTTTTGTTTCACAGATGAACCTTCTACTATTTATAAATTGTTCCTTAAACATATTAAATACATATATTATTTTTCCCAGATCATGCAGAGAAAAGTACGGACTCATTCATTTAAATAAATAACACTGTAAAAATAAGCACAGCTAAACGTTGTTGCTCCTCAGGCTTTTTTTTTTTTTTTAACTCTTGGAGACATGGACCTCACTAATGAAAAACAATATTCTCTGGTTCCAACTTCTCTAGCAGTTGTCAGATCAGCTTTTGAAAATGAAGCCTTGTCATCATAGACCCTAATTCTATTAAATTTCCATCATAAACATTCAATCATACTGAGTTCTGGACGGGCTCTGACCACTGACTGTGGAGGTAATGACTGCCATCGCTCATGCTCCTGACAGGTAACCCCATAGCATACATAAGTGAAGAAATTTTATTGTTTTCTTCAAGGACTCATCTTCACATGTTTCATTAGAACCACACCAGACACAAGTTAATTTCTGAATATCAATTCAACCAGCCACACTCCATGATTGCTTCTTTATACCCCATTGTACCCTTGTTTTCTTCTCTTTATCTGTTAGTACCGGTTCCCATTTGGAAAAAATACAATTTCCTACAGCCAATGTCTTACAGTTACGTCATAAGCATTGACTCATGTTTCGGCCCATTTGTTTTACATTTTTGTTGTGCATTTCCTACTTTCAAGGCATTGAGTTTTCCACCCTGCCACTTCTTTCACCAATTCTTGGTCTACCTGTATGTAAGTTTAGACACAGTTGAACAACCTACATCTATTTTTGGATGTTATTTTTGGTTGCACAATGTATTGGATGTGTTTCATAATCCTTGCCACTGTTTCTGTTAACAACTCTCTTTCTGGGGATAACTTGTAAAGATCCATAAGAATTCTCTTAATTGGGTTTTCCATTTTCAGATTTGTGCTTATATATTTTTTTTATTAAAAAGGAAATTATGGATTTCCAAAAGTGAATCCATAATATTTATGATGAAGCGATGAATGTCTACATGAACAAGACAGTTGTTCATTTATCATGTTTCTGCATGTTTGGAATAATTGTAGCTTTATCTTTAAAATTGATGCAGTTGATTTTTTTATCTTCTAAAGACCCATATATCTCATTTGTTTAATACATTAGACCTGTTTTTCCTGGTCAGGGTCAAGGTGGACATGGGGCCTCTACTGTTAATACAAGGCAAAAAAAGGCAAAAACAACCAAACAACAGCAGGTATAAATAGGAAAAACCAGAGGATCCCCAAAAATGCTCAGGGAAAACATGCAACACTCTGTATAGACAGTAACCCAAACCCAGGCGTGAGCCCATGACCTTGGAGGTGTGTGGGAGCAATGTTACCTGCTGTACTTCATTCAGTATTATGACAAATATTTTTTTCTCCACAAACAGTAAGCTTTACTTATTGATCTAACCAAGAGACAAATGATAATAATGTACAGTTATTGGTATTTTTTTAGTGCAGGGGAAAATGCACACAAATAAACTGATTCAAACAAACTTGTCAACATTTATCTGCATTAATTAAGTTTTTAAATAGAACATGACATACATAATCTTAATAATAAAATACATGAAAAATAAAGGGAAATTTACCATGATAAACCTATTTGTTATGCCAAGTTGACCATTTGGGAAAAGCTTTTAAAGTGCAAGAAGAGTTCAGTTTGATTCCTCTCCAGTCACATCAACATCCTCCTCCTCCTCCTCCTCCTCCTCCTTCGAACTTTTAACTTCCTTCTCCTCCTCTTCCAACTCATTCTCCTCTTCCAGAATAGTTTTACACTGGGTACCAACTCCAGTGCATGGCTCAACAGGAAAGTCAGTGAAATCATCTACAACAAGCTCCTCTTCCGCACTGCTGCAGTCCTCTGCTGACTCAGTGTTCACATCAGGCACAAACATGACTGATGAACTTAAGGAATCAAGTGAGGAGCTGGTGACAGGCTCTTCTCCATGTTGAATAGATGATGCTTCATTGTTTATCATATTTGAAGAAATATTAACTGTAGTTGTAAAAAAAAATAAAGAAATACAAACAAACAAATAAACTCAATTAATGGTCTCAAGTGCTTGTTTTGAAGATGTACATGTTAGTCAAAAACAGACCAAATGCTATTTACATCAATCAGCCATAACATTACTGTGCAAAACAATATCCCCATTTTTGTGTAGGTTCCCCTGTTGCCAAAGCCTTGGTGGCTTTGGCCCCTGGTGGTGTGTACCCACAAAACCTCTGGGGGTGGGGGGGGGGGGGGGGGTTCACTGATGTCTGGCACCTGGATGTTGGTTGCAGATGGGGCCTACGTGAATCAGAGTTTTTTGTACAGCATATCCCATGGGTGCGTGTTCAGATTGGGGTCTGTAGAGTTTGGAAGACAGCTCGGCAACATTGGGCTCTGTTCTATCATGGCCAATTTGTGCCGTATTGGCTTTCGGAATGAACAGGCTGGCTTTTGATCCCTGTGGGCTTAGGTGAACCTTGGGTGTGTGATCCTGTCAACAGTTTACAGGTGAATAATGGCTGATCAGTATTAATGTGTTAATGTTATAGCTGATTGGTGTGTATAAGAAATGTAGCAAAGAAACCCATTGTGCATCAATATGTGAATAATATATAAAACATTATACCATTAACATTATCTGTTAGCTAGTATTCTCTCATGACAGTGTGTCTTCATTTACATTCAGAATTAATTTTTATTAAATTCTTTTTTTTTTATCTATTAGAATAGTTTTTTACATTATTCAGTCTTATGCATTTATTTATTAAATCTGTGCAAAAGCATTATTAACAGTCATGTACTGTACATGCTGTGGGACGAGAGCCAAAATTGTCCTGCATTGTCCTTGTCAAGACAGAAGGCACTATATTATCCTCATCTTAAAAGAACTAGTAAAGACTCCTGAAGACTCCTTAAACAAACAAAAAAATAATGCTGAACAGATATCCCCGGATAAATGTAAAAAATTGTACTGTCATGTTACTATAGTGATGTGTAAACATTAGTGCCCCTATTTTAATTCTATTGTAAAAAAAAAAAATAAATAAAAACTCACTGCTTCCACCTGACTTAAGGCTACCCAGATTAGATTAATCTTTAACCCTTGATTAATTGTTCATCAGCAGACTATAAAATCAGAGGTTTTGGTAGTTTGCAGGTCTGAAGCATGCAGGTGTGTAACACAGTGCCAAGAAGGAAAGACCTAAAGTTATAAAAGGTTATAAAACCTTATTATAATTTCCAAACAATTTGTAGTTCATTGTTCTACAGTGAGAAAGATTATTCACAAGTGGAAAGCATTCAAGACAGTTGGCAATTCTCCCAAGAGAGGGAGTTCGAGCACATTCACCCCAAGGTCAAACCATGCAATGCTCCGAAAAATACAAAAAACTTAATAGCTACATCTCAGACCCTACAGGCCTCAATGAGCATGTTAAATGATAAAGCCCATGCAGCACAATTAGAAAAATATTAAACAAGTATGGCTTGCTTGGAAGGATTGCCAGGAGAAAGTATCTTCTGTCTAAAAAGAACATGGAAGCACGACAGAGGTTTGCAAAACGGCATTTGAGCAAACCACAAGGCTTTTGGAACAATGTCCTATGGACAGATGAGACCAAAGTGGAGTTGTTTGGCCTTGATACCCAGTGCAATGTTTGGCAAAAACCAAACAGCATTTCAGGAGAAACACCTCATACCCACGGTAATGCACGGTGGTAGAGGGGCGATGATTTGGACCTGTTTTTGTAGTCACAGAACCTGGACCCCTTTCAGGCATCGAGTTGATTATGACTTCCTCTGTATACCCGAGTGTTCTAGAGGCAAATGTGAGGCCGAAATATCTGTCCGACAGCTAAAGCTTGTTTCTGAAATTCCGTTTTTCACCAGTGATCCAACGCACACCAGTAAATCTACATCAGAAAGACTGAAAAAATAAAAGGGTTAAAAAAGTATCAAGGTTTTGGAATGGCCTATTCAAAATCCAGAGACTGATAAAACCATACGTTGAATGAAAGTTCTGGCTGTTAAAAGTGCTTGCTGTTACAAACTATTCAATCATGGAAGGTACTTAAAAATCACGTCATGGCAATACTATTATGATTTATGCAAAAAATAGAAATAAAAGAGGGGGTACTAACTTTTACAAATGACTGTGAATGAATGTGAAAGCTGGTGCTATAGGAGCACTGTCATCTTAGACAGTGTGTATTAACACTGCTGTGGTGTGAAACATTGACAATGTCCAAGGTGTATGACGTCCATGTATACCATGTTCATGTAACATGAATAAAAAAGGTACAATTTGAACTTTCTCATAATGTATATTTAAAGTAGAAGGAACTCAATCATACCTCCTTCTTGTGGCATGACTTCAGTGCGTCGAACCTGCTGTTCATTGAATTCTTCCTCATGAGCAACAGGTTCTCCATCAGTATCCATCTGGCTTTCCGCTACATCAGAATCATCAAGCGTTCCCTCTGTAACAACCACATCATCTCCATGACATGTAGCAAGCTCAGTACTCTCATCCATCACGTCCACTTCAATATCACTTAGCCCAGGTTCATATTCAATCATTCTACTTATTTCTACATGTTCGGTGTTCCTTACTGTATTCTTCGTTCCTTTCTCTTGTCTTCCCAGATTAACAATTTGAGTGCTCTCAGTCCCTTCAAGATGCAACTCGTTGGTCTTGATCAATTTGACCTCTGTTGGTTTGTTAGAAACTGGAACTTCACTAAGACTTTCTGTAATATGTTCATCAGTTTTTGGTTCCTCCATCATCTTTGCAGGTCTAAAAGGATGGAGTGACGTTGTAGGTAATTCATTCTGCAAGTTATTTTCCATCCCATTACTGTTTAAATCTCTTGCTGGTGGAAGTATTTGCAAATGGGAAGCAGCATTTAGAATGGATAAATTGGTATTTGCACTAATCTCAGTTCCTCTTACAAAGTTTACATTCATCAAACATCCATTAACGTTTTTGGATGAACTTTCAGTTTGTTCAATGTCACCTTTCGGATCCACTTTTTTGTCTTTCTTCTTTTCTAAATCTTCATCCAGTTCATCAATCTCTAGTTCTCTTCTCTCTCTCTCATTTTCTTTAAGTGCATCTTTCCTCTCCTCTTTTTTGTTGTCCATCATTTCCCTGGTACTCATGAGATAATGCTTCTTACAAAAGAGACTTGGAGGTAGACTAGTCCTGATTTTTCTATCCGTCGACTGTAAAATAGATCTTGCTTGATGATTAATAGGGAGACAATTACCCACACTGAAAGCAGTCTGATGGAAAATATTATCACAAAAACCGGTTTTATTAAAGAGACTAGAATATCTTTGGGGCTCTTTGTTTTCTTCTCTGCTTTGGTTAACATTCAGAATGACTTTCTCAGGCTCTAATATGGGATTTTTCTTTTCTGGTCCTGGTTCTTTTTTCTTTTCACATTCACTGATTAAATCCTTTACTTCAGCTCGTGCAAGTCCTAAATGATGATGCGGTACTTCAGGTGGACTCCCGTTTCCATGTCTTGGTACACGTTCCTTGCTCATTTGTGTTAACTGAAAGTCATGATGGAAGGAAGATGAAGCAGCATTAGGATTCACCGATGAACTGTTAAATTTCCTTATTTTGCTTAAGGCGTCCATCTGGGCTTTTGCGCATACTCTTTCCTGTAACGGCCTCCCATGTCCATGGTTTGCCACCAGAGAGACAATTTGTTTTGAATCCCAAACATCTTTCTGTCCTGCCTCTTGATCTTTACATTTCAAAGAATGAGTAATCTGTTCCAGGTTCTCTTGAGATTTCAGACCTATTGACTCTGCTTTACTTGCTTCGGGAGCCTTTAGGCGATCGAAGCCCTCGGAGGTTCCAGGGTTTCTAATATCTTGTATGCTTTCAATGTTTTTTATATTCTTCATGTTGACACTGCAGGGATTTACTTTTATTGTTTGTGTATCGGTTCCATTTGTGTAACCAGCGATCCTTGCTTTTTTTCTACAAGGCTCATTAGCAGCTTGAATACGTTGCCTTGCTGTAGATCTTCCTAGGTCATTCTCAAAACTCCTCTCTTTTGTCTCTTCTGATTTACACAAATTGGCCTCTCCATCATGATCTCCATTTAACCTTAAACGGAATGAATTCGTCCCTACCACTGGGCAATGTAACTGATTTACAAGTCGTGAAGTGCATGCTGAATTCTTTTGATTAGTTTTGACAGGAAATGCTTGGAGTTGAAACGAAGATGTGTGTCTCAATGCAGGCTTGAGGTTGACATGCGAAGCAGAAGAAAAGTCCATTTTTTTTAAAGAATCTTGGGCAGGAACTCCAGTTGCTTCAGCTGCTTCTGATGTAAGCGGTGAAAGACATCTTGGGAGTCTCATCTCACTGAAATCCACCGAATTAGCAGAAAGGAAGGGTTGACCAACACCTGATGGTTGCCAGACTGACAGGTGATCGGTCACACAAGGCTGCTCCTGACATAGTTTTCCTACTGATGTGGGATCATCCTGTGCTGCATTACTTGTATCTGTTCTTGAGATTTTATTTTGCATATTGCAAACTTCACGGCCATCATTTACAGTCTGCTTCCCTGACTGTGCACAAGTATCTGCCCCCTCCAAACAATTGTTTAAAACAGTCTTAAACTCAACTACGTTTTGATGCTCAAGACCTCCTGTTCCGAAGTTAAGCCTGGCTGGCACAATGAGGTACGGTGGTGTGAATGATGATTCAATATTTTTCCTTTGTCTAATGCATGGAGAGGTATAGGGAAACGATGTCGGGTAACTTGCCACTGATGCAACATTCTTTAGGTTGCTTTTCCTGCAACTCGATAGGTCGTCGGACCCTACAACAGGAAGCATAGTCACAGGTGAGGAATAAGACAAAAAAAATTAAGCAAAGACAAAAAATATCACAAAAACCAACAGCTGGATGTTCCTGTCAAGTTTGACCATGAATGTACAGTATATGAGGAAAGAATATGCAGAGACCTGACTATCACACCAGTATGTGGGTCATCCACAACCTATTCCCACAAAAGGTGGTAACACACTATTTTTTGAATTCTATAGGAGTCATTTCTCCTCGCTGGAACTTAACCCAAATACTATAAGTGCCCTGGACAGAGCCCTGACCCTAATCCCACTGAACACCTTTCAGGTGAACTGGAATGCCGACTGCACCCGAGGCCAGTGCCTCACTAATGCTCTTTTGGCTGAACACATCTCCACACAGCCACACTCTAACAGCTAGTGGAAAGCCTTCTCAGAAGGCTGGAGGTTTTTATAACAGCATAGGGGGAATAAATCAGAAATTAGATGGTCAGGTGTTCGCATGCTTTTAGGCATAAAGGTTTTCAGGTACAGGAGTGTTGCTAAGGATTTTCACAACTGTGTTTACTTTCTGGGTAGATTATTAAACACTTGTACCTTGTTAGGACCCTTTATACTTTCAGGGACTGTCAGTTGTACATGATTGAAGAGGTTTCTCAACCCAGCAGTAATTATTGCAGTTGGCAGTAATTTCAAGTTAGAAACTTTTTATGGAAGCAAGATTGGTCGCGTCCATGTTGCATAAACTTCTTTGGTGTACACGCATTTCCTGTATTATACTGTATGTATAACATCAAAAATAAAATAAAATCAGAACAATGCTGTGTTCTGGCTGTATGCAATCCCACTGAGGAGTATGAAATGTGTAAATTTAAAGAGATTTTTGTAAGCCTGTCCTGACATTATCATCAGCCTTGGTTATTTTATATTTTGCTGCTCTGCACACTGACCGTGAAATATGTCAGCCAAAGTGAGAGAACAATGCAAGTAATTGGGGCTAAATTCCACAACCTTCGTTGTCAAGAAACGGAGTTCGTATCTTTCAAAGTTAAATTGTGTCACTGCATTCACCTTACTTCGAGTTACTTTTAATGAAAAAAGAGAGCTACATTTCTATTACATACACCATAACTTTACAAGATACCAACTCAATTTAGCTCAGTGGTAGTGCAGAAGTTTCATAAGGGTCTTAGCTCAACTTTGGAATGCATTTTTGCACAGAACAAGGTTTGTTGAATCTGGCCCGGATTGCTTACATTGTACTCGCATTCCAGGTTACAACTTCATGGTCAGTGTGCAGAGCCGGAACATTTCCAACAACCAAGACCCATTGTATTGTACTTGTATCCACATCAATTCTGATTTTAAGATAGACTTGAAAAAAGAGAAACTATCCCTTTAAGATCTCTTTCGTGATAGGCAAGTTTAATTAAACACCTGAATCAGTGATTATTTTATGATGCAAATGGTCTACCATAATGTCAGGAGAGATTATAGCTGAAATTCTCAAAAAGATGCTGTACCATTGAGATTTTTGTACCTGCTTCTAATTGTTCAGAAGCATCTGGTGTCCTGGATCCCATAGTTCCTTGATTATGGTCAAGCAAACATAGATATGAAGTTGGTAAACTAGCAACAGTGGCACACTTCTCCAAATGTTGATCCAGATGTGCATACATGCTGCTGTTTTCCTCTGTTGTGACCGAGGGCAAAATGTTTAAACCCTCTGTGACCAACTCTAACAGCTTCGAAAATTGTTCATCAGACTCTTTGGGAGGTACCAAAGCTGGTGATAGATGTGGCATTTGTAAAAGGGAGGAGAGAGGAATGGGATCAGGGTGAGAGTGGTGCTCTGTAGGGGACCTCGTTGGTTCATCAGGAAGATGTGTGGTCAGCTCTGCGGGAGGTGTGAGCGTGACAGTTTCAAGATTCTGACAGGTCAGCGAGGAAGAGGGGCTCAGCTGGACTTCTTCAGTGCTCTTGTGAGTCTGAATGAGAAAAGTCCAGGAGAAAAAAGATGTCAAGAAAGAGAAGTAGATGTACAACATATGACAGGGTAGAACCTTGAAAAATAAAAGTGAAACGCGTAATTATAAAAGAGCCGTTACCTCAGCAAGACTGTGTGTCGTCAGTGGGTCATCAGAGGAGCCACAAGATTTTGATTCATCAACTGTATTCTCCTCTCGGACACTAACAATCTCCCACAATTCCCCACTCCTCTGTCTCTTCATTTTAATCTTCAGTGAGATCTGTGTGCCTCCCTGCTGTACAACCGTAAAGTTAAATGAGAATCCTTCTTCCTTTTGACAAAAACTCTGACTGGGTCATTCAAACGAAAACTGTTTGTTCTTACCTTGTTCAAAAATTTTGCCCTTTTCTTTTCCTTTCGAGTTTGATGGTGTTTGGTGTGCATTCTAACCAAGGCTTTGGTGCTGTTTGACGGAGAGTGAGCAGCGATATCATCTACCCAGGCAAGACCAGTATCTGGAGAGATGCTGTTATATTCACTAGAAACACCTGTTATTTCATTAGGCAGGTCTATAGACAGCTCAGGCATAAAGCAGGTGTCTGCAAAATGAGCCTGAGCTCTGTCTGTCTGAGTGCCTGAATGAGAAAAGTTCCGTTTCTTGGACAGGATCTGTATACTTGCATCTTTCTTCCACCCCCCGGTTTCTACTGTCTGCAGTCCAATCTCCCTCCAACTTGCAGTTATAGTCTGGTTCCTGTTTACCTGCTTTTGTTTCCCTTCCATAAAGTTACCAAAGCCCAGCCTGTAGGCAATATCAATCACTTCCTGCTGTTCATCCAAGCTCTCTCCCTGCATCTCACCTGAGTACATGAACCCAACCAGCTTCATCAAGGCTTGAGCACCTACTGCCTCCAGCTGCACTAGTCTACTCTGGCCCACTTGAAGTGAAGGAGCATTGGCAAAGGCTCTACAAAACATTGGGCTGAGAGCAGACAACACACAGCTATGGGCAGGAATAGAGACACCTAGGGAAGTAAAAGAAATACACATTATTATAAAAGGCAATAATGGATACATAAATACATATGGCGTCCTCACAATGGGAAATAATGCTCAATTTCCAACCACAAACTTATAAACCCGCTTTAAAAGACAGTGATGCTGAAAGTCACCGTTTAGGCTTAAATTACCATTTCACTGGCTTTGTATCAAAACCCAAGGTCTGTGCAACCACCAGAATTCATGATGATGATAAGATTACAGGATAGGATTTTAAAAAACTGTACTATTTTGTCATGGCTAAATTGACTCACTAGTAGAATCATGAGAAATTGTATGAAACACATTGAAATTATGGTCATTTTATGTTTCATGGTCCTCCCCTCTTGTCTTCACATTGAAACTTAACAAGATATCAGTTTTTCCATTTAACTTAAAATGGAAACAGAATACGTTTCTGACTGTAACTTGTTGACAATGAGGTGATTGGTTGCTTTACATCTCAGGGAGCCCTCATGTCTTTGTTTCCTTCTGGCTCTCCCTTTTAGTTATGCTGTCATATTTAGTCCTGCCGGAGTCCCTGCTTGCACTTTGCACTAAATATACATTTACCTTATACATTGTTTGACTGTGACCATACCTAATTGCCATCTCCCCATCTCTTCTGCTCTCTCCTCTCTCTCTCTCCCTGTCTCTCTGTCGAGCTATACTGTACATGTCGCTCCTGAGCTGCCAGTGATCCAGACCCTTCTGCCCTCTGGACCTGTCTAACCCCTCCTGGAGTCCTGCTTCTGTTTGGAGATCTCGTCGCATGGATGCCCCATGTGGTCTGCCCGGGATGCGTGTGGTGACTGGGGATGGTTCCACTTTACCATGAAGACTGTCTTGTCCTCGACTGATGCAGACAGCTGTTCTCTGGGGACCTGTGACTTCAGTTGCTCGATAGTTCAGGACGACTGGAATCTCCTACAGTCTACCTGAGACTCCAGGAACAAACTGGACTTTAATTTAAACACATCGCCTGTTATACTGAACTTCCAGTCTTATACAGTATGAGTGCAGATCAATCCCTGCTATCCGTTTTCACCCAAATAAGGATGGGTTCCCTCTTGAGTCTTGTTCCTCTAATAGGAAGGTTTCTTCCTATTACTGTACCATCTCAGGGAGCTTTTCTTTGCCACCGTCACCCTCGGCTTGCTCATCAGGGACAATCTTATCATTTTGATTTATACACATTCACATTTCATACAACCTTAATTCTTTTGATTGTGTAAAGCACAATATCAATTGTTAAAAGTGCTATACAAATAAAATTGAATTGAATTGAATTTTATAAAGGACTAAATAAACAAAAAAGTTAAAGCTTAATTTATTTCTATCATCATAGAAAAAGGTTTGAATAAAACATTTATTATTAGATAGGATATATACTGTACATATTAGAAGTGTTCTTAAGACATATGAAAATAATACTCACTGATTTTTTGCAAAGAAAATTCTCTTTCAAGGCATGTCTGAAATCTGTGGTAGGTTTTTTTTTGGTCCAACTTTGTACTGCCATTGTCCCCTGCGAGTGGCTATTGCAGGTCTGAAACGAGGTAGCAGGGAAGCCATGATTTGTGTCCTGTGGCTTCAGAATGTAAATGGGCTTCCGAGCCATTCCCTTACATTGCTGAAAACAAGACTTAAAGTTGTTTTGATGATAGCGGCCCACCAACATGCTACCAACACTGTAGCATACTTCTATATACAAACACTTTTAGAACCTTCCATTAAATTAAGTACAGTGGAACCTTGGATTGCAAGTAACTTGGTCTGCGAGTGCAGAAATTTTCAAATAAATTTTAACTTGATAAACGAGCATGGTCTTGACATACGATTAGTATGCATGCGTATTGTCTGTCAAGTGCACGTGATCACAATTGAGCCAATGGTTCTTCCTCTCCTCTCTCGTTTTATTTCACCTTCACACATTGGCGCGCACACTTACAAAGCACTTGTATATCAAAGGTAAAGTGGAGGTTAGTTAGTTTTTTGTTTTTTTTACTTTACATTTTGTATTCATTATTTTTATATGACTATTTTTGTTGTGGAATGGATCATCTGAGATTCCATTATTTCTTATGGGGTAAATTCACTTTGATATACAAGTGCTTTGATATGCAAGCATGCTTCCGGACCAAATTATGTTCGCAATCCAAGGTTTAACTGTGATTTAAGTTTAACACATCAGTTTAACACACTTTAAACGCATTTCACACAATTTTTCATGAGTCTACTAGTGAGTCAATCACCATCTGGGCATATGAAATGTCGGATTTTTTATTTCATTTTTTACACCTTTAATTTCTGTTAATTTTTTAATGTCTTGAATTTCTTTGGTCAGTCAGACAGATGTTTGAGGAAAATGAAATGGGGTGAAGAAAATGTAATAGTTTAGGCATAAACTAAAACTCTTACCAAAGTATCTGTGTCTAAAGAGAGATCTGTAAATCCTTAATATAAATGAGTGGGTGGAAAAAAAAATATATATATATATATATATATATATATATATATATATATATATATATATATATATATAAATAATTCTATATAATATAATTCTGGTTTTAAGTCACAATCAAAAAATAGAAAAAGAATGAACAAAGAAGCCTACATGAATTGAGACTGAATGACCCAAAATTTAATTATTTGATGCCATCACATACATTCATTTTCTAAATCATTTTCTAAATTTCTAAAGCATTCAGATGTAACCCAAGTGAATTTAGCTGATCATGTTAATGTTCAATGATCTACCATTTGTTAAATATTCTTTATGCAGGTCGTGTCACTTAAGACTAATGCATCATGTCCTTAAATTGGGTAGTAATGACATTCATTTGATAATTGAGTCATTTTATACAACCAGTGCAGACTTGGGTTTGGTACAATTAAGCTTAACCTGGTATATAATTCCTTCCCTTCTTCTGCTACAGTTCCCTTCCCTCTCACCCTCTGTCTGCAGAAGTGCATCACAGTGAAGGCTGCATTGCTGCTGTTTCTGCAGTTCACAAAGGAGACGCAGGGCAAAACCAGGCTGCTGGTATCTCCACATCCTTCACACACCCCAAAAAGACAAATGAACATCAAGCCTCGCACAAGCTGAGTATCTCATATTTAATCATGTCAACTTTTTACACAATGCATCATTTGTGAATCATGAAGACTTTGAACAATGCCATAGGGAAGTTAAACTGTAGACTTTTTTGGCTCAAAAGAACTTAATACATCTTTCTATTCAACTGTGACAGAGATCACAGAAAACCCAAACAAATGTAAATACCACTTGGATATCTTGTGTGAGCATCACTAAGCTAAATCAGTCACTGTACCACATAAAACACCAGGCTCAAACAGCATCCGAAAGGCAGTTTAATAATTAACTGAAAAAATGAACGGGTAGGGAGACAACTTCTAACTAAACCTGTGATTAACTCTGATTAAAACACTATATAGTGCGCGTCTGGCCTCGATGCTGATTGCACCATTTTATAGACCATTTATGAGTTTACACATCGAGGTTAAATGTAAAACACAAAATAGGATCAAATAATGCCTTGCACAGGAAAAGTTGTAGATATCTGGATTAATAGACATTCTATAAAGTCTAAATTGTTCATGGAATAAAAACATGTTTACCAGTCTGACTCACTACATACAATTATGATTGTTATCATGTTCGTGTTTGGACATGGTGCACGCAGAGAGAAGTCTGCTGATTTACCTTGATAACAGATTGAACTGTTTTGTTTCCTGCATTCATTCAGAAAGATGGAATAACATATTTTTCATCCTAATCCTTCAATAGCTTTGCCTACTAGTTTGCCAAACCCCAGCAACTGATTTAGTGGCATTACATTTATTTCTTTCCTTTCCTGTGTTGTTTTCAGTTGTTCATTTCACTCAGCTGAACTGAACTACACGCGCACGGTGACGTCATCGGCGCCATTGTTGGCTCCGCGCGAAATTGCGTACTAGCTCACTACGTAGTGCGCATCGCAGTCTGCCGCAATATGTTAACTAGCGCGCGTACTAGCTAACGACGTAGTGCGAAGCTGCGCTCCGCCACACAGTGGTTACACAGCATAGTAGCCTACTAAATAGTGCGCGTCTACCACCACACGACACTCAGCCACCTATAGGCATTAATGTATGTGCGTCGTACTCCGACACCGACAGAAATTACACAGCACACTAATTTTTCTAGCCGCTTGGAATACGTCCACCGTATACTAGCTTACTACATAGTGCACGTCTCACTCCGCCACACAAACAAAATGCACAGCATACTAAGTTACTTTATAGTACACATCACCACCTGTAGTAAACGGATAGCACACTAGCTTACTACATGAAACGCATCGCATTCAGCCACCTCCAGCAACTAGCTTACTACATAGTGCAAGTCTTACTCTCCCACATAAAGTAAATTCATAGCCTACAAACTGACTACATAGTCCATATCGTCACCTGTAGTAAATGGACAGCACACTAGCTTACTACATAGTGCGCATCGTCACCTGTTGTAAATGGACAGCACACTAACTTACCACATACTTTTACTACATACATACTAGCTTACTACATAGTGCACTATGTAGTCACAAAATCTAAATACACAGCATACTAGCTTTCCACATAGTACATATCCCTCACTGCCATCCACAGTAACTAGACAGCATACTAGCTTACTACATGATGTGCATGTCTCAGGCACCTATAGTAAATAGACAGATTAGCTTACTACAGTATGCACTATAGTGGTCAGTGTCAGGGGAACTGTCACCTTTTGCTACAATCTTTTACTCTCTCATTCACTTATCCTGCGCAGGGTCATGGGAAGCCTGGGCGCACACTACTAGAAATGTTGGAAACTTTTAATCTGCATGTCTTTGGACTGTGGGAGGAAACCGGAGTACCCCTAGGAAACCCAGCAAGCACGAGGTAGAACATGCAAACTCACCGCGAACAGACCTTAAGGCAGGATGGAAACCTTCATCCCTGGAACCGAGACCACTGTACCCCTAGCAAAATCTTTTACAATTTCCTGACCGTGACTGCATCTTATTAATACATTTATTACACCACTCTGAACCAAGCAAAACACACCACTTCAGCTTTATTAGTAATTACTTTGTACTCAAGTGTGCATATTTGATGTGGAGGTGTATACAGACACCCAAAAAATTGAACAGTGGGAGCTTTTGTTGAAAATGTTCATCTTAAATAGCGATAAATATTTCATAGTAACAGTAAAGAAAACAAATCCTTCTCTCCCCGGTGTTTATCACATTTTATTTGTATAAAAATATTTAAAGTTCCTTTCCTTTTTTTTTTTTTTTTATATATATACATGATGCACTTGATGTTTCCTGCAAAAAACCTGAAGATCACCATCACAATCAGCAGATTTCTTCATTCATTAAGGTGCATCGGGAACTTTATGACCACCTGCCCACATCGTGAGTATACAGTTTTATTCCAGGCAAGCTGGGGATTAACTCCATCAATAGGTCCTGGTTAGTAAATTGGAATGCATGACACCCCTTTAACTCGTATGTTTAACTCGTAGAAGTGAACTAGCAGAACTAGTTGAAAGACTAGACAGACCTAAACTTTTGCAAGAATGTAGCCGCTTCATTTCTACAAACATTTGGCATCTGAACTAAAGATTTAAACTTTTGAGAAGTATGAAGTTAAGACTAATTTTGTTCACTGCCTTGAACAATATTAACGAATTTGTAACACACAGATCTATCTAAAGCAACATTAATAAAATGTAGATATCTAAATAAATAAAAAATAATTACATATCAAGTTATAAATTACTGTACTGTATATAGATCCAAGTCCTACCAAGCTAACAGTTTACTCAACATGATTGCACACAAACTCTGAAAAGCTTCGAAAAAAAAAATCATTCTTTTATTAAAAACGGTATTGCTACGTTACACATTTAATCCATGAAACAAAAGGTGCGATATCTTAAGAGCCAAGGCAGATAGATGAAATTAAGAGATTGATCTGATTTTGTTGCATATAAAGTGTAGCACAACCAACAATACATGAGACACCATTTTTTCCTTGCTTTGTTTTTAATTAAGGTATAAACTGTAAATGCATTTAATTAAAAATAAAACTGATTGCATATGTATTCACCCACAATAACCCCAGAAAAACAAATGAGCCCAATCATAAAATATAAAAAAAAAAATGAAACGACACAAATGTGAGGAAACAAATAATTAAAATTAACAAATATTCTCTGGTATATATAGTTAAATGTGCTTTATTTTTTTCTTTATCTAAATATCAAGCTAGAATCAGAATCTGATCTCTCCCTAATTTTTTGTACTAGATGCAATTGTCAAGATTTTAGAAAGTCTTGTACTTCCCTCAACATCAAAAATGTCCACCAATTTGCGGCCTGCTGCTGGATACCTCCTGCTTAAAACCTACACTTATGTTAATTGGTAAATTAACTAGACTGAACTGCAGAGTCTCACATAGGTGGGTAGGTGGGAAAGATGGGTTTAAAATCCATTTGACAAAATCTTCTTAAAGGGAATGGGTTTAAAAAAACAAAAACAACAACACTTAACTCCTAGTGCTAGAGTATCCACTTAGCAAATATCTACATCAGACATTGTGCATATCAAATACGCAGTCTATAGAAGGAGCACTTCGCTTGTCATGTAAAGCCAACGCACCCTCAATGCTCCATCATTCACTCCGAATGCAACACTAACAGGCACTGAAGGCCGAATTCGATAAACCTCACATATTCCTCGTAAAGCTACACTCGCGCGCGCACACACTCACACTCGTATACACAAGCCCCATGGGCCGATCAATGAGTGAGGCACTCTGACTAAGAATGGTGGATGTTGTATGCCAAAATATTTACATCTCTGTCTATATTCAGAAGGGGGTCATAGCGCAAGAATTGGCCCACCAGAGTGGTGATGGTCTGCTGTTCTTATTCATGCAGAAGGGCTCAACAATAATTCAGAGTGCTCCAGCTCTGAATAAAGGACCTGCTGTTACACCTACTAAAGGGGAGAATAAGGGCCCAAGTGGTTATGTCTCAAATAAACCACTTTGGTGTTATTTTACAAAATTGCAAAATAGAGAAATGCCATTCTATTGCCTTCTTTATGGACAATTAGAAATTAGGACAGTTTTCTCTTCCCACAAGCATTACCCCTCAACATTTTGCCTACAAGTAATATGTTACACATCTACATCAGCACCACATTCATCCAGACAGACCCAAAAAAAAAAAAAAAAAAAAAAAAAAGTGTCTGCTTTGAGTGGTAACTTGTGTGAGGCAATGGTTTCATTACAAAATGACCCCTTTTTCCCCTTCCCAAAATGTTGAGATGATTTAATATTCTAAGTATATATACACATTTTTGTTTTTAATTATAACTCATAAGACAGTGGTGTAATTTGGCATAAATGTTCAGCACAAAAAATCGAAAAACTTAAATGCAGACCAATCTCACAGCTACATAACCTCCAAAGAAACAGTTTTACAATAAGGTCATTAGTGTTTCAAGACATTAAGGGCCAAGACAACAACATTATAAACTTAACTGTAGCAAGAATACTCACTGTATAGCATAAAGTTGTCAGCAAACAGGAAAAAATTGTCAATAGAGCAGGGGGCAAACTTAAACCAGATCTTAATGTAGAAACAACTTGTGACCTTGCCCATTTTAAGGCGCAACGCACTGCATGTAGTGTCAAAGAATAAAACAGTGAGAACATTTAAAAAGATTAAAAAACAAAGTATCAAAAAAAAAAAAAAGACGGCAACTCCAGTTCCATAGTGTTTTCAGTATCTTGTTTCTTATTAAAAAGAAAGAAAAAAAAAGTGAGTGGCATGAATTTAATGTACCAAAGGGAAAATAAAAATGACTACAGAGTCTTTTTGCCTAATAGTGTCAGTCAGTCATTTGGATCGTAGGAGACGGATCAAGAAGCAGAAGATAAGCGAGAGAAAGAAGGGATAATGATGGAGGAAGAGATCTTTGCGTCATTGATTAGAGGCGGTGGTCCCGTTGTGACGAGTTCAGCAGGGGCAGTAGGCAGGAACAGGGTGCTCACCACGAGTAATGCACACTATCAGTTTTTCTGTGGATAGAAACAAGCGGCAAAGGCAAACGCTTTAATTCAAGCAGGGGTTTAAAATAATTGGAGAAAACAGTTTTTTTTTTTTTTTTTAACTTCATTATAGAGAATTCTGACAGATTAAAGAGCAAGTACATTTTTTGATTTGCTAAGGTTTACATCTAAGGTTTGACTATTCTTAGCAACTACAGCAAGCTGTAGTAAAAAGTGGTTATGCAAACAAACAACAACAAAAAAAATCAAGTAATGTTACAACTCATTAAATTATATTTCTCTCTCAATATGAAATACATGGCTCAATTTAAACAACCTGACAATAAATCCTAGACTATGGTGCATCTAACTGGTCCTATCAAAATGTTTTCTAGGCCTCTGCTAAAAGCTTGTAATCAATTTTTCTAACCCACGATGGTATAAAAAAAATTGGCTGTGTAAACTACAAATTAATTCATGTGTAATGATTAAAATTACTTTACTGTTTGGGGAAACCCTTATCATACTATCCTGCTAAGTAGTTTTCACTACTTAAATATATTCCCTATCAGACCTATACTATATAGCTTTCAACTCATAAGCACATAATTTTTAAAACATTAATCCTGCAGTCTCTCTTAATTTTCCTTTATTCAATCCTAGGCTGTCCTAGTGGACATCAAAAATAAATAAACCAACATAATATTAAGGAACAGACATGACGACCTGAATTTTATTTCCTCTTGAAACGAGATCTCTCCAAAAACAATAGGGATTAAAAAATGACTTGTCATTCACTTTTAGCCACAAATCATACAGAAAAGGTTCCTTAATGATATTAGCCATGAAGGGCATTTTGTGCATTTGCCATCATATGCACAAACCCATTCAGCACAGACAGGGCCACAAACACTGGGGGGAAGGTGATATAATTACACAACGCATGTGACCAAAGTGGGTACATGAACAGCGCATATATAAACAAACTACATTAAAATAAGGAAACACAACATTACCGCAAAAACGGCAAAATATAACACCAAGTAGGTTAGAGCAGTGGTTCTCAAAAAACAGTCCTTAGGCTCTCTCCGGACAGTCCACATTTGTACACTCCATCCCAAGCAAAACGGCAGACTGTCCGAGGGCACTCGGGAATGGTTTGAGAATCACTGGGTTAGAGAGAGGCTGAAGATTAAGACCTTACACACATACACTGAGCACATGCAGTGTAGGAAGGAGGCAGTGGACACACATACCATGCTCGCTCATGCACTGAGTGGGGTGAGGGGGGGGAGTGGCCTAACCATCGTATGAGTCCAACAAGGGCATGGAGCCCCGTCTCTCCCCATACATCCCTCCCTAGGTGAGCACCAGAGAGGAAGACACATGTTCACAGGTGTAAGAGGGTCATCATAGACAAGAAAAATGTGAGAGAAAAAAGGAGAGAGGGCAAAAGGGTTAGAGTGAGACTGTCCACAGTGCCCCTGTCATTAGTGATTAGTAGTTAGAAGAAAGTAACAAGCACAATTAGTGTGACATTTTGTGAGTCTATCTGATGACTTGCAGAGTTTGTCCTTGTCAGAAGTACTTGATGTGTTAAATGTGAATGTGTGAACACTGAAACCTGCATTTTAATTAAGCAGCAGTTGGAATAAACATGACTAAAACCTGTCTGATATAAGCCAATTCACTAGAAATCAACGGATGTTAGACTGAGGAAGGAATTTAAAAAAAAAATTATATGAGAAGTAAACTTGTAGTTGGAAATGTTTTTTTCCCCCTTGAAAGAAAGAAAATACTTAACATCACTTACTGCTGATTCAAATTAACACCTGGCAAGGAATGCCACAAATAACCTAAATGTTTGGCAAATAATTTAAGAAAATCAAATGTGTCAGTAGCCTGAATATAACTACCTGAATGTCATTTTCTGCAGGGTCTAGAGTTTCATCCAAAGTGTTTCTCCGTCCTCTCTGGTCCAGTGTAGCATAGGAGTCTTGTACCGAAAAGCCAGAATAAATAACCAAAGTAATTACACACAAAGCACTTAAAACCCATATATTAATTTGAGGCCTTAAAGTTAATGAAGACAACGTATATTAATGAGAGAAAAATCACCTGATCCCATGTCATTCATTGGAATCATGTTTCTGTCTCTGTCCTGCTTTCCTCCTAAAAGGTGTTTATAGATTAAAAAAAAAAAGTTATCCACTCATTACCACAAACAGACCATTATTGAAACTGAAAAATTAAAGAGCGCAAAAAATAAAAATCCCCAAAAAATACACACACCTCTGTCAATGAGGGGCAGGGTGCTACTGTCCCCGTAGCCACCATTGGTGCGAGTGTTGCTTGGAGGGTTCACATTTACCACAAAGTCCGATTTCTTCCAGCCATCTTTCTCCAGGGTGCGCCGCAGCTCCTTAAATCCCCACACAATCTGCAGTACCAAGCCAGCGCCACGTACCTCCCTATCGGAACGGTTACTGTGGGACAAGCAGTGTCAAAGATATTCATTCACTAAAAATAAAAAAAACTTTACTAACTAGAGTCAGAACTCCTTCAAATATATAAGTAGTAACCACAGGGAAGGAACCACCAAAAACAGCCCAGAGTAAAGAACAAACTGACCCATCCTTGTTAATGAGCACCAATCTCTCAATGCCCTGTGAGCTGCGCAGATTCTTGGCTGCATCCACACTGGAGCCGACTACCTCTGCCAGTGTGCTGAGGACCGAAACCACAGTCTCCTCTGAGAGGTTACGTACAGGCTGGCTCTGCCCACCACCTGGCAGATTCGCCACAAGGTTTGGAATAGCATGCTTTCCTGCACGGGCACATGGGAGAGAAGGGGTTAATTTAAATTAACAATACTATTTAACTACATCAAGCCAACAACAAGCACGACTAAAACTCTAATATAGGACTATATAAAGGGGAGAGACAAGTGTACTGATTAAATAAATGCCTATTTTAAGAGTAAAACCCTCAGACAACCAACTTGAGTGTTTACCAATGAAAAATATCCCTTGTGTGCACTAATGAATTTACCATATCTAAACATAGACCCCATTTTTTATGGCTAGTCACAAAATACCTCAATATCCATGTAAAGTGGGTGGTAATATTTTTAAGCAAAGCTTGACTAAGCATTCCCTCCCACATCACCTATCTTAAAAATATTCTCTACCAATGGTCTTCGAGTCTGAGCAATACAGTCCAAGGGAATAAAAGCTGACCTGGTACCATAATGTGCTCATACATGTTAGCCTAGACAATTGCAACACTTTCCGCCTATCTACAAACTTTGTAATGTATAATACATTGGGTTTTTTTTTAATTACTTCTGGGGATTCTAAATCTATCGCAAGCATGACATGAACTACAAGATAAACACAATACAGGATACATTTTCTGTGCACACACTTACCAAGAAGGTCCCGGTTGCGAGCATCAATAGCCAGGTTTCTCAGTGCCCCCGACATGGCTCGGACAACGCGGTCATTCCCATGACACAACAGCTCAGTCATCATGGGCAATCCTTTCTCCTGTCTCGTCATTGCTCTGATATAACGTCCATACTGTTAGAGGAAGGAGAGTGAACGAGTGGAGGGACTTAAAATTCCACAAATATAGCAAACCTAAACAGCAGTGGCTATAATTTAAGTGGCGCATGGTAGTTTTGTGGCGGTCAGCAGAGTATACTTACGGTCCAGCGGCCTGCACAGAGATTTTGGACGGCTCCTGCAGCAGCCTCAAGAACAGAAGGATTCTTACTCTCCTTCAGCAGTGATGTGTATACTCGAACCACCTCTGGCTGGAAAAGCAGTTCATAACCTAAAATATAGAATAGAGAACGATTTAGTTACAGCTGGCTTATGGCTAAAAATAAGAATATGTAATGTTTAACAACAAATCATAGGAGAGCACATCATATGATTAACAAATCATACGAGTCCCACACATAGAGTATACTTGGGCCCAAGCATATTGATGGCCACCCAAGTATATCTGCGCAACCTTTTCAAAAAAATCTGTCCATCTGCCATCCGCGATTGATTAATTAGTAGTGGACAGTTCCCTCTCATGGTAGCAGAATAAACAGGTACAGGAGCGGTAGCGGGAGAACGGTGTACTGAGAGGCCGTAAATGCAGCGGATGCCAGCTGCCATATACACACACACTTGCGATGGTAACCCTCACAACGAGCCGGCATTACCTGCCAGCAAAAAAGTAGTCTACCACATACAACAAATTACTATGTTAATATATAAATAGATTCCAGTGTTATGGATATGACCTTTTGATTCCAATCACTAAACGAAAAAGCCTTAAAAGCACGCAGTTTAGTACGAATGAAATAATGCAACTTCAAAAGTTATGAAAAAGTCATTTACATGCAGAATTTTTTTTTTGATCAACAACATTATGAATATAATTTTAAACAGACATTTTAGGAGGTAATACAGCTGTACTACAAGCTCTGAAGCACCCGGCTTTTAAAGACAACTGCATAAAGTATTACACATTTAAACAAACAAGTTCATATTTAAAAATGTACTTTTGAAATATACAATTTAGGAGATCTGGTGTTATGGATACAACATGCCCAAATAAGCCCATTACTAACTGTATCACGAATGTATTTAAACAGCCAATAAAAGCAATTTATTATGAAAATACTAACAATTAAATTAGCAATTATTGCTGACATTTTTTTATTCTTGGTCATTTCATTACTTTTTTTTTTCTTTTACAGTTTTCAGCATTTTTATGTTTAGCATTGGACTTTGTTGTTTAGTCAATATAATCATATATAATCTAGGATTGCATAGTGTGTCAGTATCGTTTATTAAGAACCTTATGAATTATACTTTTTTTTTTTATTCCCGTGGGAAATTAGCTGTCAGCAAAAGGTCAGGTGCACATCAATCATCGCCAATGATCCTACTACATCACCCCACCACGCAGGCCATTTTATTTGTATTACTTCATGTAAAATTTCAAACATATAACATTTCCATATCCGATGCTAGATCCAGCATATTCATATACGACAATGGTGGCATTAGAGACATGGATAAAATTTTCACACCCTTTAGATAGATAAAAGAAGCAGAATTTAAATCTATCTAAAAATTAGGATTAACTTCTCCCACTCCATTTAAGATATTAACGGACAAATAAACCTCACGGTCATCTCCAACAAAATTCTGGCATTTATACTCAGAACATGTTCAGAATTTTTAGCCCAGACGAGTAAAGGTAGCTTAATGTCATTTTCTGCAATCTTTCTTCTGCAGCAAGCTTTTTCATAACCCGAACACAATTTTTATTTTTTTTTGCATTTTGGCAAGCTGCTTAGGTGATTGATACCTTTGGCTGGTGTGGTCCTCTTTGGAATGTCAATTATGTCTGTGATTCCATCAACATCACTCTTCCCTAAAAATACCAAAAACAATATTTTTAGCACTCCAGAAAAAAATAAAACTAAAAAAGGAAAAACAAAAGGTAGATCTAAGCTGTCAAGTGTAGGTGTGTGCTCTTATTAGGGTCACACCCTCAGACTGAATATTACAAGCAATATTTAAATGATCTCTGTAAGTATTTTGTATAAAATGTTAGCCAATTTTCTGAGTGTTGAAAAATAAAATAAGCTTGATCAAAATCTCTCAATTAATAATTAAGAAACGGCCAAAGTAAACCCGTAACAGAAAAGAAATAGTGAGTAAAACAGTTAGGTCTACTAGGTATATACACACACACCAGTGATCTCTGAAAAGCAAAGCATAGCTCACAAACATGGGGGCTTACCTTTGGAAAACCACTCGTCTGTTATGGCAGTGGACAGAATAAGCAGTCGAAAATAGAGGAAACAAAAACACAGCACAAGAAAAGAAAGACAGTGAGAGAGGATCTCAGTAAGAAAAAAGCAAGAGCAACAGTGCCCCAGCCACCGAAGGCAACAGGCTTGCACAAGAATCAAAAAAACAAATGCAAAAAGACTCAGTTGTCATGCAATGCAGTTTAATATGTTGCATTACAAGCACTACTGTAAAATACTTTTTCAATCATCTTAAATCATGTTATATTTTTTGGCTACAAGAATCTTGTCTTTTGTCACACCTTTGCCCTTGCGGGAGCTGAAGCACCCTCCCTTGTGATTGGCAGGGGCAGGGCCTTGATTGACAGGTGCAGTCTCCTGGTAGCGCTCACAACCTGGGATTTCTCGATGCACCTGGTATGACAGATTCCTTAAAAGACAAACGCTGTTCTCCACCAACTACAGAAAGAAAAACATTTTTCTCAAAACTTCGTCCATACATACAATGTTATACATGCATACTATGTTGTTGTTTTTTGCACAAGTGTTACCTTGTTGTCCACATCTTTACAGTTAATTTGGGAATGAACAATGTACATTAGCGAGTCAACCAAGCCAGAGCATTCTCTTAATTTCCTCCTGGCCTCACTCCTCTCTGAGCTCACATTCCTGTGGAGAACAGGTACAGCACATGAACAAGAAAGAGGTGACAGAGACACATGCCAAACTGCCCAGAGCTGGAAGTCTGATTATTGAAGTTTGGCAACAATTTAAAATATCAGACCAAACAGGATCACAAAACAAAAACAGCTAGAATTACTTAAAATTTGCTTTTTGAAATGTTCAAACAGTACTCCTGAACAACATACAATCCCATTTAAACACATACTGAAAGTTACCGTTTTCTTTGAAAAAGATTTGTGGCGACTTAACACAGAGCTGGTAATTCAACCAGGTTTCTTGTTGAATTCAACCAACATTTCCTCTTTTGATCACAAAGCGTGATCTCTTAATATTTATCACTCATCATGATGTTTATTTGTTTACACATTTGAAAAAGATTTTAATTAATGCATCAAGCCAAATAATGAACTGTTACACCCCTGACAGTTAGCTAATTATCTGAAAGGTAATGTTTTAAAAGACTGCTGTAAAAACTGAGCCAAATCAGACAAATCTGACTTTAAAAGACAGACAGAGAAAGAAGCAGCAAGACACTTTCAGCTCTTTTGCGATGCACTCAGTGGAAAACATTTCTCACAGCGCTTTCTAAAGGCGAACAAGAGAAAAGAAGCATCTAAAAAGAGAAGCACTCGAGAGAAATAAGTGAATTTAAAGATCACGTTTCTCTCTTTTGTCCCAAACCTCCCTCTCACAAATGCCATTAAGGAGCTTGCACAATACAAAAAGCATTTCCCTTTTAACTTCCGCTCTTTCTTGAATACAGGAATGCTGCTTCCTCTCATGCATGTACAGACAAAAACATACACGCCTCTTTTTTTAGTCTTGAACTAACGTATCTCCATTCCATAAACACCACCATTGCGCCAGCTCTGTTTAAAATATCTTTGCACTAACAGCCTCTCTCTCTTCCCTATCCAGTATATCTTAGTGCCAGTACCTCAGGCAGCCAGCAGTGTTCGTGAGAGCCGTCTCCCATTCCAGGTGGCGGGGTTTGCAGCTCTCTTCTCCTACATCGTTACCTCTCTCCCAGCCTGAGTGTGGCACCATCACTTCATCAGACAGCGCATGGAGAGCATGGTCCACAATCTCCATCTTCACCGAGTCGTGAGATGACAGGTTCCATAGAGTCCCTGGGAGGAGGACAGAAAACAGTAATTTTTTTTTTTTTTTTCAAAAATTCTGCTTCTACCACCGCTACAGGGATTCACCAAATATCTACCTGTAATGGTATCCGTCAGGTCCTGATCTCTGGTCTTCCTCAGCAGACGCACCAGCGCAGGGATCCCATCACAGTTTTTGATGGCAATTTTGTTGTCAGGGTCTCTTCCATACGAGATGTTCTTCAGAGCTCCACAGGCAGAGTGATGCACCTCCTTCTTTGGGTTGTCCAACATGGACACAAGAGCAGGGATGCCCTTCAGACGCCTTACTTCTGATTTGACCTACACGAGATGAGATACAGTAAGCTGATAAACAATACATTAATGGTTTTTAGTAATAGCTTAAGTAGTTAGTGGAAATATATCTGAATGAGTAAAAGTTTCCACAAGATATTTAAGTGAATTTTATAGTACGGGCTGAATTATAAAATAATTAATACTACATACAAGACATGCAATAGATACCCCCATTTGTTAACGTCTAGTAGTCAGCTAATTAAAAGTCTATCAAAAAGTGACTGCAAACGATACTAGTACTAATGCTCGACAAACTATTCAGGTGGTATCGAATGTCTGTGGGTGTGGACACGTACCTTATCATTTTTAAAGGTGAGATGTTGAAGGTAAGCAGCAGCATTGCTCTTGACTGGATCCAGACGATAGTTGAGCATGGCAATAACCTCAGGCAGTTCGGGTTGCCTCCATGTTGTTGGGGCAGGGCCTTTACGCAGTGTGCTATCCAGTGATGCCATGCTTCCTCTTTCACCCTGAGCCAACGGCGCTCCACCTCCCCAATAATACATATCTCCTGCTCCACTCATATCCCCATCCAGGGTACCCTCATAGGATCTACACAACACATCCAAAAATTAATCATGGCAAAACAAAAAATCAAGTGGGCACATGGCCAGCAGTACTTCAATTACTTTATTAAGCAGACACACACAGACACACAAATGTAGCTACTTGCACTAACCCAGTCCTGCGTGGAGGGGGAGCATGATGACCCAGGCGAGGCATGGTGCTATAGTGCATAGGGGGCCCCATACCATAATCTGGCTCATCATAACCCAGACTCCTCTGGTCATCCTCAAGGCCGTATGGCTCTGGAACAAATCGTTGCATGCCAGAGATCTCCATGGCGCTGCCCATGCGCCCTACCTGTGGCTGAGCTGCATATGGGTCCAGCTGGGGCCTGCTGTGGACACGGTAGCCTGGATCCAATGTTCTGTACCCATCCACAGGTCTGAAAATTTTCCAAAGAAAAACAAAATGAACAGTTGGCTTAAAACTTGAAGTACAAACTGTTTAAAGAAAGACATTTACTTTAAGCCCTTAAAATTAAAATTTGGTTTATCCTCATCTGACTGTATGGTTGTGACATCGCAACATCATGACAGACACACCTGTAGCGATCATCCATGCGAGCCCCGCGGTTGAGGCTGGCATATGTTTCAGAGGGTGGGCCACTACGGTAGTCATCATAACCACCTGGTGGCCCATAGTGGTAATTCCGAGGGACTGTAGCTGTTGGGTAGTCCATGTGCCCTGGCTGCCTGTACACCCTGTCTACTGGGGCATTGTAACCACTCATACCAGTGACAGAACCAGTGCCATCCAGAGAGAGTGTGTCAGAGACTGAGGGGATAACTGTGCGAGTGGTTGTGGTCTTAGTGACTTTCTTGACCTGAAAAAAATTACAATCCATGTCAAAATTAGAAGGGTATCAGCTACGCAAATTTTTGCTACGTTTTTTTTTTTGGTTTTATCAAATATCCATCCATCTATCTATCTATCTATCTATCCGTATAGACCAAAATTGAAGTCAACAATACTGTCAACGATCACCTAAGGGAAGGGGTTTATAGAGCAATAATTTGTTTATTCAAAGATTTCCCAAATGAAAAATTATAAAACACTTAACTTACTTAATAACTGTAACCAGATTATAGAACTTGTACTTAGGCTTACTGTTGTTTCAGTGCGGCGTGTGGTGCCATCTTCACTAGTTTCAACAGAAATTACTGGCATCGTCTCCTGGGGTTCCTCCTGCACCGTGACCATCTCCTGGACAAGGTGACCTGGGTCCAACATTCTGTACTGTAACGGGCATAAAAACAATAGTGAGCTATAGATATATGCTGAAAAGTGTTTACTTATCTTATAAAACACCACCTGGCCCCAAAATATCAAAATGGTGAGAGAACGAAACACACACACGCATTTACTTATATCTACCTGTGTCCCGTTGATGTAGCCCTCGTTTATTTTGAGCCGCTCTAACTCTGCATCACCAGGGATACGCCCGTTCTAAAGAAGCAGAGACCAAGAAAGACTGCTGAATATCAAGCTCAAGGGAGAACAACTTAAGAAGTATCTTTTTTTTTTTAAGCCATGAGCAATTAGGGTTAAGAGATGTCAGCCTTGGAAGACACAAATGCAGAATGTATAATTTAGAGGCATTACAACAGCCAGTAGTCAGACCATTAAACTATTTCTAACATTCTGAGTAGCAGGAAGAAATCATATGAGCTTTAATTACACATGCACACGCACACAAATTTGTAAACGGGATCAGGATAGGTCATTGAAAATGGATGATTGTGAAAGATGAAAATCATGAACTCCAGTAAATTAAAGCATGACAAAAAATAAAGAGAAAAGAGACAAAGGCTTCTGGAAAATCTCATTCATGCAACAACGCAATGATGTCATACAACACCACAAAAATGCACACAGCAGTAGAGCAGAGTATCATTCCATCCCATAGAGGGAGCCATTGAGTTGAAAACGCGTCTAGGCGGGGCCCAGGCTTGTGTGAACCTGTCAGCAGGTAGGCCCTGAGCCTGCTGTGCATTGTACCCACACAACTATGTGAACTGAGAAAGATAAAACTGATTGGGGACATTCCAGAACCACTGCCCTACACATTCTCCCTATAAAGAGTTTGTGTGTGTGTGCGCGAGTGGTGCTGTGTGTTTTAAAGCCAGAGAAGGAAAGTGTGAGAAAAACAGGGAAAAGGCCAGATTTCACAGAGAACTGCTGATCTCACATGTGATGCAGATAAATACCATAAAAAGGACTATTGTCAAAATGTGTCATTTGAGGCTGAAACAGACCAGAGGATTATAACTGTAAAAAGCCTGTTAGATGTTGAGTAACTTCCGTTACGGGTCAAAGCTCTCTCTCACACTGACTGAACCAGTTCCTTATCTGGTTTTAACCACAGCGCCATTAGAGCTTTTAACAGGATCTTCCCACATTGGCCTCAATCAACATGCAAGGATTTTGCCTGAACATGCTGCACCATTAAACTCATTGTCTTTCCACATAGACAAGATGTCCTGCTTCACATACATCCTATAGATTAACAAATTGCTTACACTAACAATAGGGAGGAATATTTCAAATATGTTAGATACAGGGTCTAGCAATCCTAAAGGGAATTCCACTGCTGCCATTCAACCCAGTATTTAGACTAAGCTGTAATGAACTCTGAGCAAAGACAGAGCTACTCCGAAGGGAAAAAAAAAAAAAAAAAGCTAGTGTGATATGGTTGGCTTAAACAATCTTTGCTCTTCACTCATCATATTGTTCCACATGTGCGACATGCCTAAACATGATTTTAAAAAAACATGTCTGCATGCCTATGTGGACTCCAATTACTTTAACTTTCTGTACATTTTGTAAGCTGATTAACTGTAATTTGTGGTAGAAACACAGGTGGTTAACAATTTACACAATTATCCCAATTTCCAAACTTGCCAAAATATTAGGAGGTCCTCAGCTTCACACTTCCAGAAAAATATTTTAAACAGAGTCAATGTTTAGATCTTGCACAATTACAGCTAACTATGTTTGTTCTTGAACAAATAAACAGTGAACAGCCAAGTTTATTGGTTTATTAAATTCTTCTGATAATGTGGCTCACTCCCTGCTATTGCGGATATTTTCATTCTTGGGTTTTGAACATCTTATACAAAAGGATCAGAAGGAGAACTCTGTGTGGTGTTGTGGATGGAGTACAATCGGGTTTTGTTGTCATTACTAAGAGACGTCCCATAGGGGTACATTTTGTGTTCAAACTGATTTTCTTATGTACAACATCAAACATACATCATGCCCATCCTCTGTAGGAACTGACACTCAGATTAATAGAAAAACAAGCCTGCATATACAAACTGAATATTTGAGTTTTATGATCAATACCAGTCCCTTTGAAATCAACTTCACAGAGTGGTGTGTTTCGACTGAGTGGATACTCGATTTATACTAATACAGACACACTATATTTTAGTGGGCTGTAGATTTATTCTGTTTTGACATAATACCTTAATTCATACATGCAGAAACCAGTAGAGTTTTGTATGTTTAATGGTAAATTACTTTACCCTTTTTTTCAAGCCATCAAGATTCTTCCACAGACAACTGCTTTAAATTAGGCTTCTCTCAATAATTATTAAAAGTAACCACGAAAAGTCTGCAACATAGAAATGCATATTCCTGAATTTAAACCAGGCCATTTTAAATATCCATTTTAAAATAAGCTGCTAAAATGATTAGAAAGAATGCATCAACTGCAGAACTAAATATACTTTGCTGCGACGGCATCACTATCAATTGGAACAAGTAAGAAGCAAGTCGGGTGTTCGTTCATTCACTAATCACACAGCAGCTGTACAGTCTCCAAGGTAAAATAATTATATGAGATCAGATACACAGAACATCCATACTGCACAGCTGTCGCTCCTGAAGGCCAGCTGCATTACAAACCTCTTAGCCTTTTTGTGGTCATTTCCATATTAAAAAAGCCATCTATAATTCTAAAACTACTCAACACCACCCTTCGTCAACAAGCGCATACAACCAAAACCTGTGTTGCCTGTAATCAGTGGCTGTGTTTACTTTAAGAACATGGTCTCATAAGGAACCACTACAACAGGATATAGCTAAAACCTAAAAAATAAAAATAATTTTTTTTTTATAAAAAGCAGCATTCATGCAGTTACAATCACATGTATGTAACTTCTTCGTAAGAAATTCACTACAAATCATTGTTGGTCGAGGGTCATATTTTCTAAAGGCAGCCACTTCATTGAACATTCAAGTATAGTTAGACATATGCAACATTCTTCATTCATGTAACACACAAGCATGCGGTTTACAGACGACAGGGATGCGTGAATCAGGGATGGAGTAGTAGCATGCGCAATGGACTAACAAGCTAGAGGATATATAAAAAAGTAAATAAATAAAACTCAATCCTGAGTTAAGGTCTAACATTATTTCCAGGGGGGGACTCGAAATTAAACCGTCTCAAGGGAGGATGAAGGATAGCCATGTGCTTGATGGCAAATGGGATCAGGATGCAAACAGAAGAGATGAGGTCATAAAACAAATTTGAAAAAAAGGTGAGTCACCATGCACTAAGGTAGATGATGCAGCTGATATGACAACACAAGATGGTCACCAGATGCTCACGCAAGGCAAACACACATGAGGTAGGGCGCAGGCTTATGAGGATGAAAAGGGGTGTGGGACTTGTGACCTCTGTAGTCACGTGACTGGTGGGAGGAGGCGTTACCTGCAGCGTGGGGAGGGGACGGGGCAAGGTGCCGGGTGGCCCCACGCTCCTCCTCTCCTCCTCGAGAGCTCGAGTCAGACGCTCAAACTGCATCTCCTGCTCGCGCACGGACGCCAGGAGAGACGCGGCATTCTCACACTGCTCCATACACACTGAGAGAGAAGACAAAGCGTTACACACAGCTGCATACACTCCGAGAATGAGTGTATGGCACAGACTCATTCGTTTATATTTGTTCTCAGCATTTCAGGACACCATCAAAGCCTGGTCCCAACCAAAGAAACAAATAAGAATATTCCCAGAGGATAGCATACGCCGATGTCACAAACAGTTATAAGTTACACAAAACCATTACTGTAAAAGAAAAAAAAAAAAAGAAAAAAACACCTGCTAATGTTTGGCACAGCTTCAGCAGCAGCAATTACGCAACATGTAGGCGTGTCAAATAAATCAGATCACAAGACTTTCTAGTCAGTCATGCAGTGTATATCCAATTTTAGGTCTCTCAGTGCACACAGCTAGGGTTCTGCCAGAGAGGAGATATGTTACTGTTTGCAATTTTCTATTTCAAAAATCAAGATAAATTACATGATTATCCAAAACACAACAGCCTAAAAGAACTGGAATATGAGATTTCTACCATTTTCGGTATAACGAAAGGGTTTAATATTACCGGGTGTACAGTCGGGGGGCTGCAGGCTGGCAGAAGCAATCACAAAAAAAAAAAAAAAAAAAGCTGGTTCATGGATTTTTAGATGAATTTGGAGCAATGCACAGGAAACAGGAAAATAAAAATCCCATTTTTAATATACAGTGGTACCTCGGCATACAAATGTCCTGCCTCATTAATGTTCACCATAAGAACGGAAATTTTGCAAGAAATTTGGCTCGGCACATGAAGCATTTTCGGCATACGAGCAAACGAACAAACAGAAATGAGTGCTGGTTAAGTTAAGCGTATGCCCGGATTGTTTTTTTTTTTTTTTTGCAGTTTGTGCAAGATTTAGTGAAGATATAGCATCTTGGTTCCCAAGAATGGTAGCAAAATTCGTAGCACAAAAAATAAATAGCACTCGGTACCAAGAGAAATCATAAATTAAAGGTTAAGTATAGTTTTATGTATATTTATGTCAGATTTTATTCTAAATGTTCTGATTGTTTTATATAGTTTTAGAAAATGGTAATTTTGAGTGGTTAATCTGCATTTACATTATTTCCTAAGGGAAAATGCATTTCACAATATGAATTTTCATCTTAAGGACTCACCTCCAGGACGGATTAAATTTGTATGCCGAGGCACAACTGTAATCCTTTTACAGACTGACCATCTGATCTCCACATGGGAGCAACTAAGCATCCCCCCAACCAAACAATCAAGTAGTTCCCAATTTAAAATTATCTTCACAATAATCAAATATTTTCGTTGGGAAGCGCAAGTGTAAATCAATGGAAATGTAATCTTTTTACATACATTATTATTATTATTTTTTTTCAATTAATATTTTGGTCGGATTGCTACAAACGTATCTAACTTCATATCTGTTTACTCTTAACCAAGTCAAACACACTATAATCAATTTTATTTCATCTTAATGAAGTTAAAGATCATTATTTCATTATGGAGGAAGACAGATTACTCATACTAACAAGATTGGGGCTTTCCTATGCAAAATGGTCAGGTAACAAATGAAATAAAGGTTGCTGACTATTATGGCAACGTAATATGTAAAGATAAATTCATTACTTCCATTTAAGCATTAATGCTATAAATGATACATTTGTATGATAGTGAAATTATTCAGACACAAAATTAATGAATGTAAAGGAGTTCTCTATGGTGTGGGTCAGTAATGATTAAACTACCACTGTCCATGATACTTTAGAAAAGTACACACAGAGCAACTTAGTATCCTAGCTTTAGTACTGTGTTTATCAGGTGCCCTGATAAACTACATGGTCTCCCAGATGGCTGATGAGATTTTTAAACAAGGCAATAAAATTTTATATTATTTATCCAAACCAAAAAAATGAAGAATCCAAAGGAAAACCAAGACAGGCAGTGACAAAACCTCCATGATAAAAGAATGACACCGCCAGGGTACAAAGCCTCACAAAGTGTAAGTGACAGGAAACCAAACAGGTTTTTGGAAAGATGATTAAGATGTGGCAGAAGAAAGAGACAAAAGAGAGCCATCATGTACAGGCAGGCATAATCAGCTCAGCCACAACATTAAACCAACCAAGGTCCTCTAATATCACATCAGACACCTTCAGAAAACCCGCATCTCAATTACAACGCATATCTTACTATTAAAAAGGGATCAGAGTCACTGAACCGTGGGAAGGGTTAACAACTTCAAACTGAAATGAACAATTACTGTCTGCCAAGCGCAGCTTGGATTATTAAAGGATGTCGGTTGAAACATTGCTGAGTGCTTGCGTAGGGCATTTTATCCATTAACTCCGCAGCACTACTCTCAGAGGGGTCGAATAAACAGACAGCACACTTTCGCTTTAGCTAGATGACGCACTTATCACTTTGCTCCTTCATATGCTTTCAATTTTGACATCTGGTTAATCATCTTGTCCAAGGAGGCGTTTCTATACTTCCTATGTCAAATAATTGTGTTCGAAATTCTTTGAAAGGAGAGGATGTGGTGTAAAGCATTTATAACAATTGTATGCAGTTCCCTTCACAGCAACCACCATCTTCCTCTTCCCTTCCATCAACCTCATCAATAATGACTGAGACTAACAGATAGCTAGACAAGTTGAGAAATGTACATCTTTAGAATAAGGGCTTATTTACTATGAATATATACGAGTCTATATGTAGCAAGAGGTTTTAGCTTCCGGTTGCAAGGCTAGACACCTTAATGACTGGAAAGCTACTCAGATTTTGTGCTGTTCTAATAAAATGCCTATAAGAAACAGCAGTTAAATTTTTTTTTTTTTTTAAAGAGGTGTGAACATATACATGATGTATGAACATGCATATATAAAGTCTCCACAACACACAATCCTATTTGCACCTCATTTGCATCAATTTGGCTAGAAGAAATTATGTAAGAAAACTATCAAAACATGCAACTTCTTTAACTTTTGGCTACCAGAGAAGCAGATACACAGTTATTGATCCACATACAGCATGTCTGGTTAAATACACCGAGTTTCCAAGCTACAATTTCAGGCATATCACCACCCAGAACAATTTAAACACAGACTGTACAGTTATTCAGCAGTATGCTGACATTTCACTCTCTGCATGTATAAATAAATGACTATGCTGATCTGCACTTGCTCATTAGCACCAGTTAACTGAGAGGAGTATGGAGCTGGGTGTGAATGGCAGGTGAGAAGACTCCATCCTGCGGAGCTCTATTCTAGGCTCAGTGCAGCAACGACATTTACAAAAATGACAGGCTCTGATAGTATATGCTTTTGCTAAATTATCATTCGAGTTGCCTAATTGGCATCATGGAAATTGATTAATCCATGCTTTACCTGCTTTGCCACTTTAAATGTGTGTAAATATAAATAAATATCTGTTATTGAGTGATGGAAGTTCATGTGTATGGTGCGTTTGGCCTTGGTTTGCATAATTTCGAGAGAGTTAAAGATACAACGTTCACGGCTATCATGGTTCGGGTCTGTGATGAGAATCAAATGACCATGGAAAGAATGGCTTCTTTTTTCTCTGTGGTTTGAGATAAGTGAATATTACAATTTTGAAACATCCAAATAATCATTCTAAGTGAATCTAGAAGCCAGAAATTCTACACACAAGGCCATGAAACCACTCTTATGATTCAATACTAAACATACATTATACCAACATTATAGGAAAAGTTTCATCCCTATTTTTATTCTTGCCAACAAATGTCAACGCTCTCAGAACAGAAAATTGCAATCGCTTAAGTGAAACTGGTGAGCTGAGTGAAAGAATCCTGAAACCTGAAAACAAACAGTAGCTTCTAAAACGAGAGCAAACTTGAAACAGTAGCCTGCCAAGGTCAAAGCTCCGCTGCTAAAACAGCACAGCTGCTGTGTCCCCCTGCCACACCTGTGAGTGAGTGAGTACTGTTTCCCCTCCTATAGTTCAGACCTCTGCTTCACTACAGTTACTACAAAATCAGGGTTAAGGGGGGGTTCTATTTGCAGCTGTCCATCTGGTGATTCCAGGAACAATAGTAAATGTGTGTCGAAGAGTGTACACGCAGAGTGGGTGGGAGGAGCCGTCCTTGAAAAACAGTCATAGCAGTCAGCTTCATCAACTCATGAAACTGTTTTCCAACCTTGTCCCGAAACAGCTCTTACAGAGATAGCATGCTCTTACAGAAATAAGGCGGGCATGCGCACACGCACCCACATTCCGACTAGTCTTGCGGCAAGCCTGATCCTGTCTTGGATTCTCTAGCTCGTTAGAAATTCCTAAAAAGACCTTTTTCCTTTCCCAACTCACACCCCCCTTTCATTCTCTCCATATCTAATTCCCATGTCTTTCCCCCACCACACACAACCACACGCTCTCTGATTCAGTGTGTGAAGTTAGTGACTCACAGGTTCGGTCTGACAGCGAGTTTCAGTGACACACACCTTTTCCTGTAATAGCACACACTTGTACACCTGTGAACTGAGTTACTAACACACCTGTGCAGCCTGAATTGTGCTTACAGCAACATGGATCAACATCTGATTTTTTTATCTCAGCAGCAAACTGGCAGCTAGATTTTTTTTTTTAAAGAAAAAAAAAATCTATTTAATGGAGTTTGAACTATGGACTATGAAACAACTGGAACACAATAATCCCCTCCACCCAAGCATGAATATCATTTTCTTAGAAAAACAAGGTCTGAATTAAAAAAAAAAAATGTACCCATTATGATACATGTGAGACACACATGCACAACAAATACACCGTGTGTATAATGCACCGGTCTTCAAAGGGTATTCCTTCAAAGCACACCTTGAATATGGTTAGAGATGAGTTAGAATCTAGGCCGCACTAAGCACGTCACTTTTATTTTTGGCAACAGTACCTCAAAAGTTCTACGTCTATGCCAGAGGAACAAGAAAATGGCACCCTTAGAACTAGCCTGACCCAATACAAGAGAAACTTTAAGTAGGTTTTGCTGCGCAAGCAACCAAGCTGCTCGAGTCAACCATGTAAAACATTACAGAATAATCACAATGATCTCTATTGGGATTCACCTACTGCAGTTAGTAAATGAGCCAAATAAACCTGCATTCCTCACACAGAACTGATAGTTTTGCCATCATGGAGACAAAAATTCCTGTCAAATGCTAACTTGGAGATCAGCAACCAAGTGCCACACCATTTGTACTGAAGAAAAAATAAATTCAGACATCATCACAGTAGCTCTGATGTACTAAAGCTCAAAATAACAATAAACCAAAATCATTTTATTCACTTGAGTGTTTACCATGTCTACTAACAGGAGAGGTGATATATTATACTGCTACTCAATTTAACAGCCAAATTCTATAAACCTATACCAGACACACACACACACCTAGATGAATCCAAGGATCAGGCAGTGGCATAATGTCTAACTTGAATGATGAAGTGTACAAGTAGCGCTTATTGCATACCAGGGAGCAGATGTACAAGTCAGGAAACAGGGATGCTCTGCAAGAAAAACATTTTAGCCAACAGTTGTGAACTACAGTAGCAAAAGAAATTAGGTGAGTGTACAGTGGTGTCTTTATACACAAGGCATTTTAGTTCACTGTGGCAAATGGAGGGGGGAAAAAACTGCCTACTGGCCACATTTTTCAGGAGCCACAAAAATACCACAGACATAACATTATCAAGATTGAATCTGGAATGTTAAAAAAATACAAAAAGTATTAATTAGAAACACTGGTAGCCACCTCAGATCTGTCATTTGGATCTGTCAAATTCCAACAAAAAAAATGTGAAAGGACAAACGGACAAGCAAAGGCTTGAGTGAACACCAGAGGTATGCAGTGACCCACAGGCAGTGAAAGAGGTCTTTGAATGGACAATCAGTTAAAGGTGTATCTCAGAAAATGCCAGAAGACCAAGTGTAGTTGGCGGTAGTACTGATGGGGGGGGGGGGGGGGGGGGGGATTATACTCGGTACTCATCTGTTATGGAAGTCAAAATGACTGTAGATGAAATAGAACAATTTCTTGTCTTCTTATAAAACTCTTCAGAAAACAGCCACCATGGCAGAATTGTCAAGCTAAATCACTTGGAACTTTCTGACCAAGGTGAAAGTAAAAAAGCCAATCCTTCTGTTTTGGCACAAGTCCAAACTAATGTTTCTGAACTTTGGACTGAGGGCATATCCAGCTCGTCTATTGTTGAACAGAGATCAGATTTAATCATTGGTAGTATACCAACTCTTAAAACCGACAGATGACGTTTAAGTATATAGTGTAACAAATTAAATAATGGGCTTGGTCTCAAATGTCTTCTTGCTGGCGCTCATAATCTCCAAAAAGTGAACAAAACAAAATTTCAAGAGTTAAGATATGAATAGTTTAGGACAGATTCATATCTGGAAAGAAACGGATGAACTGTTGCTCCCTTAAACAAGAAGGTATATGTTTATATATAAAAATAGATAAATACATAAAGTAAAGGCTGTCATTTCTAGTGGGTTTTACAACATGATATTTCTGAATATTCTGGAGCAGAAACTTAGTCTGGAGTGACCACAAACGGAGGCAAGGAGGTTGCAGTGTGTTTTAAGACTGCTCCACAAGCTCTTCCGTGTTGGCCGGACACACCCTTGTAACCGTAAACCCGGTTATTACACCGTTAAGAAAGCGACACGTCTAAAAAAAAAAACATGAAAAGGGCGCACTAGGGCAGGATTTAGAGCCTAGTAGACTTATTGAAGCTTTAACTCTCTCTTTAAAAAATATTTGCAATTTTAAAAAAAAACGAGCATATGAACACGTCTTTCCCAATTGCCCCGCTACAGGTCAAGGTGGACACACCCGCAGGGAGGGAAGCGTCCCAAACATTTTCTCCTTTTAAGTAGAAAACCTTGGCTTGAGTCATACAGATTCATGAATCGGTGAATAGCCAGACGAGCCGTAAAATTACTAACTGTGTAGCTGAACTGCTGACTTTCTGACTCAATCCCGCATTGTGTGTAAATGCAAAAGCAAAACACAAAAAGCGGGCTACAAAGAAAACACCGAACCACGCCTGTCCCTTCCCCCACATACACAAGACCTACTCAACAGGTTCTCACATAAGTCATACTCTTGCTACACAAACCACGCTGTCTCAACATTATCAATAAAATCTACCAGATATACTGGCTTGCACTTGCCAGGCGCGTGCGCGTGTCTTGTTTAAAAAGAACAATAATAATATACTAATTTACCTAAGGGACTGCTTTTTTCTTTAAACCAAACAACGTTATAATTAACCGCAAAACTTACTGGACCTCTTAAGGCTCAGTCACTCGGTCAATAACTCCAGCCAACCAGCTGGAAGCAGCTCTCCAACTATTAACTAATCAAAAAACTTTCAGTCAAGCGCAGGTGCTCTGAACTCTCAGATGGCCTGCTGGTGAACTTCCTATGTGAGGTCTATGTGGAGCAGTTTTATTCCTCATCATCTACCCCGTTGAAGAGAATTTCACAAAAATAGGGGGATCTTAAATTATAGACCAAATAAAAAAACGTTTATTTAAAAAAAGAAGAAAGAATGAAGCCTGAAGCGAGAAGCGCTAAGTATAACTTATCCCTGAGGATTTTCTCTAGTAACTCAAGTTTAACAATTGCAAACATTATACAAAAAGGTTTAAGCGGTAACGTATTAATCTATATAATAAGGCATGCGCGAGCAACTCTGCTTATTTAGACTTTCATCTTACCCAACGCTAGCAAACTATACCGAGTCCGGAAAGTAGCGTTAGCTTTGTTATGCCAAACCCATTTTCCTCACAGATACTGCTTAAAGATAAAGTAATTCACAAAAAAAAAAAATTCGTGTTCAAACAATAAACACAAAGAAAAGGAAAAAAGCAAACAACTTCTATCTGACCCAAAAGGGATTAGGTTATGCTGCTAGCTTTAGCTAGAAAACAAACTAGCTAGCCAGCGTTTCTAGCTAACTTTACCCCCTAGCATGCTAGCTAAGAGTGAGCTAGCTGGGCTAACTTTCAAGTTTGCGAACTAAGACGCTAAGCAGCCGCGTTAGCTTGTGGGAATCCGAACGTTTTTAATAGCTGCGTTAAGAAAAAAGTGAATCGCAGGCGACTCCCAAAACCAAGCAAGCCCAAGTTTCGACAGTCTACCTTTGTGTTCTTTGTGCAAGTCCGCTGCGTGGCCTATAGAAACAGGCTCCGTCCTACTGACGCCAGATAACCGATTTTCCAGTCAGGAGTAGGAAGTAGTTGTAATTCCAACTGGTCTAAATTTGGGCGTCCAAGCCCGCACTGCCAACGAAACTTATCTGGTGTGTTCACTCCGAGATTTTCACTCGAACTCGTACTTAGATTTCTGCCATTCAAAGGTACAAATACAGAAGCAAACAAAACGCATATGAATTTTGCGGTCTTTAAAAAAAAAAACCCACCTAGCTAGGCTACCTTCCGCGTCGCCGTGTTCACTCCTCTTTTCCTTACTGCCAGTTTTTTTTTTCTCGGGACTGGAGCAGAAGTGATGAACCCCTCCCTCTCTGCGCGCTCCCGACGGTGAGGGGCGGGGGCGGCGTGACCGCATACAAATGAGCCCCAAAGGGCGGGGCTCGCGCGCGGCACGGCGCTCATCATCCGGGTATTCCACCCGAGTTAGCGCAAGATAAGACGATTCAAAATACAAACAAAATGAATCAGTGTGACTTACACATACACGTTAGCAAAATAACAATATACATTTTAGTGCCATGTAATGTGTTATGTTTTAGATAAGTTTGATACGAGGGGCAGAAGCGAGGTTGACACACTTCCTGCTTAGTTTCGTGACTTGGAAATAAGAGTTTTGTATGTGATAAGACGCCATCTTGTGACTAAAACCAGTCAGTGCGAATAAAGCAGCGATTTCTCAAACGTCTGTGTGCGCACAAACACAGACAGGCCATATATAACGATCAGGGTAGTCACGATTTTCTGTATTAAGCTGTGCACCAACAACACTTAAAAATATATATATATATTTATATATATAAAACAAGAATAGAACACTAACAACTAAACATAATACATAACCTGAAAATGTAATAAATAATGAACGAATAACATTTTTTTTTTTTACCAACAACTAATTTAGGTCCTGCAGTACGGTGGCATAGTCGTTAGCACTGCTGTCTTGCACCTAGGTTCTATTTCCAGCCAGGTTCGAGTTCTGCCTCTGTGTGCATGGGGTTTGCATGTTCTCCCTGACTGCATGTTCTCCTTGCTTGGTGGGTTTCTTCCGGGTACTCCGGTTTCCTTCCACAGTTCAAAGACATGCAGAATAGGCTAATAGGCATTCCCAAATTGCGTGTAGTGTATGTGTGTGCCCTGCAATGCATTACCACCCTCTCCGGGGGGTGTACCGCGCCTCGTGCCCTAGTCTGCTGGGATAGGCTCAGGGAAGGCTCCCCGCAACCCTGTATATAGGATAAAGCAGTATAGATTATGAGTGAGTGAGTGAGTAATCCAGGTCCAGGGTTCAATCGTGAACCGTGAACTCCATCTCCCAAAACATACTATGGGTTAGTTTCATTAAATTTCCCATAGGTGTGAATGAGTATGTGCATGTTGAACCACAGTTGCCTGGCATCTGATCTGGCTCCAGTGTTCCTACAATAGGCCCGGGACCTATTGCAACTCTGACCCAGATAAAGCATTACTGAAGATGAATGAATGAGTGTGGAATTCTACTTTTGTTGTTATAATCGTCTTCTTGTTCTTCCTCTTATTATTCATTAATCCATTCATTTATTCATTCGTCTTCTATACTGCTTTTCCTATACAGGGTCACAGGAAGCCTGGATCCTATGCCAGGAAAATTCGGGCACAAATGTGGGGTACACACTGGACAAGGTTTTTCCAGTGTGTACCCAGTGTGGAGAATTCCAGTGTTTAGAGGCATATGGTAACAGTGTTTAGAGGCATATGGTAACAAAAACATCTGTTAAAAGACTTACAGTCTCATTTTGGTAATAGCCTGTAGATTGCTTTTTTATTACACTGAAGACCATTTAGGCAAGTATCAAAAATAATTTATTGGAAAACAATGCAGGAAAAACAGTATAAATAAAATCAGATTTAAGTCAAATCTATAGATGGAAAGAAATACTATATCAGTTAGTTAAAAAAGAACATTGTGGTGGTGCTTGAAAACCAAAGGACAGATTATGACTTTCACCATTGATGTGCTACAGAATGAGACCAAAAGAGAACTAAGCACGAATTTCTGAGGTATTCAGTTTTTCCTGAACTATCCTGGACTCCACTCCTTCATGGCAACCTACAAAACGATTATTCATGACAGGCAATGATGAACTAATACACACGAGTAAAAGCTTCAGATTTTTTTTTCTCCAAATTTTCAGAATATTTTTATTAAGTGTAAACAGGATAGAATGACTTTACTTGATAGTGTGTAACAAATGCGAAGTGATTCTTTATTACTGGATATGACTGATTTATTTATTAGCAATAAACTTCCTCCTTCCTACATCATAATTGATGTATTCACCATACAGATATTGTATATATTTTATCACACTTTACCAAATACAATAAAATTGTATCCTTCCTGATTTTCACATCTATCCCTCAAACAAAGAGGGGAATAGCTTGCTAGTACTGTATATCACTCTGTTTAAAGGACATCAGTCCGTGCATTAGATGATAACATATTTTGTTAAGGCTATTACATAATTGCAGAGCAATATAAACTACCTTTTTAATCCTTTCAGTAGTTAATGATCTCATCCTGATATTGTGCACATATTTGGCTTGCTGTGTTAAGAAGTCTTATGTGGAGCACTATAAAAATATGGATTCAATTACATGGTTTCTGAACAGCTTAAGATGAACGCCATGCACTCCCTTCCTCTTTTCTTTTCTTTTTTTTTTTGAAAGCTGTTTTTTCCTCTTTCACTCACTCTTTCCTCTATTGGTATGTGAAATTGAACCATGCGCACTGGCCTTCAAATCAATATTAAAACTCAAAAATCATAAAGAGGTCCTTATATCCTCATCATGAAACAAGACTGGTGACTCACTGGTAGGTTTCCTGCCATGTGGAAGGCCCGGGTTGAATTCCCACAAAATGCCAAACCCCAGCAACTGGATGAGGTGCTGGTCCCAAGCCCAGGTCATAGGGAAGGTTGTGGTAGGAAGGACATCCGTTGTGTGTCGACCGGATGGTCTGCTGTGGCAACCCCTCGATGGGAGCAGCCGAAAGACTAACAACAACGACAACAACAACTCTTTGAAGATGCCCTAAAGATGACTTTCTTTTGAGGGTTTAGTTATTTAGTTCTGAAAATTCCTGGGGTGTTAACATTTTTAGGATTTTAATCAGCCCTGAAGATGTCCTAAATAGTTTATATGGTCCTGAAGACATCCTGTGCTCATTGGGAAAGTTCATGGTTTCAAATCATGTCATTATAATCTTTGAATAGTTCACAAAGCCAAACAAGCTTTAGATAGAGGGAAAACTCTTTCTGGTTGCAGGATATCTATTGCAATCACTGTGGTGTTATTGCCCTTGAGTACAGATTGCTACAAACGAACTTGATTTAAAACATTGTACGCTTAAAAGGGGTTTCCCCCCCACTATATAATTAGTACAAGATAAACAGGCCAATATTTCTGCTTGTGAAGTGATGTTTTCTTGAGCATAAAAGTTTAAAAAGCTTGGCTGGATTTGCCTGGTAGAGGTCATATGTTGTGTGTGTGTGTGTGTGTGTGAGAGAGAGTGAGAGGACAGGGTTACCAGATATAATTAATTATATTAATTAAATTATATTATTTTTAACCAGTGACCTGGAAATACTGATTTTGTTATTTAACAAATCTAAAAAAAACGGCCATGTTTGCTCCTGTTGAGACAACGAAATAATCTCTAAGGCACGTTGTCAGGCAGCAACTTACTCTGACCGTCTACGCCATACTGAACAATACTGAATCGACTCCTTTAATATACACGTCGTTTTTTGTGATTATTGATTCGTTTGACTTCTTATTATTCAGTCAGGGGGAGCACCCGGAAAAATTACAGTACGGAAATAAGAAATGTAATCTTGTCAGTGCTTGTGTGTGGTGAAATCTAGAAAATTTAGGAATCGATTCCTCTGAGTCAGGAGTCAGTTTGTAGTTCTAGCACGCTGTAGACCTCTGCCATCGCGGATCTAACGGATAACCGTGTTGGTCTGTTGCGTTCAAATAAATACAGTTATGTGCATCAGCTATGTCGAACAAGTACATCTTTAAATGCGTTGATGTCAAATAGCGACAATCATGCATGCAGCAGGTCAACAACGTCAACTTTGCCATATTTAGCCTTTAGTTTATATAATTGTGAATCTTCTATTATAGAATATACATACATTCATTATAAATCCATGTGCTGGAAGAAACCAGGTCTCTCAGGAAGCTTACAGTGTGATACAGGTTTGGAGACGGGTAGGTGATTCCCCAAAGCCTCTCTACAACACACACACACACACACAATCTTAATGGTTTAACCCCCCCCCCCCCCCCCCCCCCTTTTTTTAAACACACTTCATTATTCCATGTGGTATTTAATTAATTTGATGTATTATAGATATCTTTAAAATAAAATAAAAACCTCTAATGAGTATTTGCATCAAACATCAGGAAAGTTGCTGACAAATGTTGTCACATTCTTGCATTGTTAGTGTGTTTTGAATTATTTGCTTTTGAACACTTACTTTTGATTTGCACTGGAGTTTTATTTGTCATAACGATTTGTTTCTTTACAGATGTGTACCACATGATATAGTAATCATTAAGTTAACTTGCAGGAATTTAAAAAAAAAAAAGTCTATCATATCATTTTTGTATACTATCATGTTGTTGACTCTTTCAGTAACCAACAGGAAAACCAGCCTTAGTGTTGACATTTTAGGGAACACATGAAAAGAGGAACATGACTTGTGGCAAAAATTTGTAACTGAAGCTGCAGAAGGGCAGCAACTTGACTGAAATAGAATTGCGTCAAAGAACAGGCAAGTTGCTCACAAGTCTTGTCAAATTCTTGCATTGTTATTATTGTCCATGTTCAAATTGCTTTTAAATTCATAGTCCGGTGTAAAAGCGTTTTTTGACGGCCCAGTGCTGCAGCAGAATGAAAGGAAATGTGCTTTGCTGGGGTTGTGCTTGGACGGGCTTCTCTTTTACTCGTTCTGAAGACAGATGGTTACTTTTATGGATCTGTGTCAATGTTACTAAAGCAAATGGCACAGCGGACTAGTAGATTATCATGATGTTTACTCTCCCTTATAACCAACAGGAAAACCAGAGTAAGTGTAACCGAAGCTGCAGGAGGGCAGTCACTTGACTGAAAAAGAATTGCATCAAACATCAGGCAAGTTGCTCTTGCATTATTAGTGTAAGTGTTCAATTTGCTTCTATTTCCTCATACTTTTTTTTTGCAACTTTTTAAACGTGCTTCTATATAAGTAGCCACAAAGAGGCCGAACTTAACTCCCTGTATAGATGATTGGTTAAAAGATGATTGGCATTTTTATCTGTTTTATCTCTTTTCTCCATACCATGTCTCTCTCTAATCACTCAGCTCTCTCTGCACTATCACACTGGTACATGTGGTAAAACACCAGCAACTGTGACTGTCTTATGCCTGCGGCTGAGTCAAATTCATAGCGAGGTATAAAGTGTTTTTTGAATACCCAGTGTTGCAGCAGAGCACAATGTTGAGATGTGCCAGGGAATCAAGGACAGGGGTTCGATACAAACTAACCCTTGCTACAGGACTGTTGGAATGCCTGTGCTTTGCTGGGGTTGTGTTTGGATGGGCTTCTCTTGTATTCATTCTAAAGACAGATGGATATTTTAGTGATCTGTGTGTCAATGTGACTGTGACTGAAGCAAATGGCACAGCGGGGAAAGGTGAGAATGAAAAGAACATTTGATTTTTAAGCTTATTTTATATTATTGGGTATCACATATTGTATACTTGCTCTTATTATAGCTGTTAAAATTTAGATGTGTTAAGAGTGTGTATTGGTTGCTCAAACATTAAGACTATACATTTATAGAATTATGATGGTTAGATCATTTATCACTACATAAATATTATATATATCATATTGCCCAACTTTATGTATTAAATATAATACATTTGCTAATTATTATTTTTTATTGTTTAATCCTCTCTCTTTTTCTTTCTTCTTTTCACCCACACACAACACACACAGGTACTCCCCTAGACTGCAGTGCTCAGGATGAGCAGTTTTCTCTTGTCTTCACCATTGCGTCCTTCATGAACAACTTTCTCACTTTCCCCAATGGCTTCCTTTTTGACCTCTATGGAACGATGACTACAAGACTTCTGGCAATGTGAGTTCATTAAAATGATTCATGGGGAGAGTGTCAAGAAAAACATATGGGTAAATAGTGGTGAAGATGACTCATCATGTAAAATAATAAAATAATACATTAAATGTGGAGTGCAGCTTTTAAAGTCTGCAGGGTCAAATCATAATGATGCCACAATCATCCATGGCAAGGAGTCCAAAAAAGCCCAACTCATAAGCTGCCTGGGGTGGATGAGGTTGGCTTGTTTGTAATTTTGATTAATTCAGTGCCTGTCATTCACATGGTGTACAGAATAGTGCAATCCTCTAAGCACATTTAATTGTTGTGTTGGGTGATAAATACAGAGGTGGTGACTGCATTAATATGTCTCGGAGGAAGTGGGTTAACCTTGGGTCTATTGAAAGTGGTAAATGTTGAAATTATTATTATTATTTTTTTAATAGCATTGTCCTTAAAGTATTGGTGTTTCCTGTTCAGTCTTATATAAATATCTGTGATATTATACGTACGCTTTAAAAAAAAAAAACTGCAACAAATTTAAGAGGTGCATTCTTTTACACCTTTAAATCATTTAAACATTTAAAAGAAATTATGCACTTAAATTGAATAAGAAATGAAGAAATGGGACCCACCTTAATGTTAAACCACAGATTAATTTAAGCTGCTGTAAGTCATATTATATAACGCTTAAACAAATTTGCAGTCATAGTGCCGTCATCCTTCATTCAGATTTGTTTATTCAGCACAACCCACAGATTATGGATCAGATAATATGTCAGTCCATGTCGACACCTTGACCTTGTTAACAAGTTCCTCAAACCATTCCTAAACAATTTTTCCAGTTAGAGGGGCACATTACATTGTCCTGTTGAAGACACTCCTGCCATTAGGGAATACCGTTGCCATGAAATGTAATTGGTCAACAACATGGTTTAGGTGGGCAGCAGGTGTTAAAATAACAGCCAGATGAATACCAAGAGGCTAGGATTCCCAGCACAACAATTCCCAGAGAATCAGGCTGCATCCTTGTGCTTTTTTATTCCAAGGTAAGGTGCATGCACACAACTGGCCATCAATAGGAAATGTGAGAAAATGTGATTCATCAATCCAGGCCGCCTTCTTCCATCGCACCATAGTCCAGTTATGAAGTTCAAATGCCCATTGTGGGTGCTTTCATCAGTAGACAGGGGTAAGCATCTGACCAGCTTGGGGCACATTAATCTCCGACACCTTTTTATCATAGAGATAAACAGTTATCATAGAGATAAACAGTTTCCTACAGTTGAACAATCTGAAGGATCAGACCGCATGCATCAATGAGACAATATTCACCATTTGTGCTTGGACCACTTTTGGTAGGTCCTGCTCACTGCATATGAGGAACACCCCATAAGACCTACCATTTTGGAGACCCAATCATCTATGCATCACACTTTGACCCTTGTCAATGTCAGTTAGATCCTTGCTTTTCTCATTTTTTTCAAAGACTGTTCACTTGCTGCCTAATATATCTCACTCAGGTGCCGTTGCAATGTGTCGTAACGTGTCAGTGGTTGTAATGTTATGTTTAACTAGTGCTGCAATCTCTCTGAGGTTTGTAATGAAGCCAGTTTACTTCTGCTTTGATGATAGTTGAGAGATATTTTAACTCGATAGTGCGTGGTTTAATTTTTTATATATTTAAAGTGTAATATATCATAGTTAAACAGCAAAAACTTGCGTGAGTGTAGCTGTCAAACGTGTGCAACTACTCATGTGTTAGAAAAAAAAACATGCAGCTACACTGGCACTTTCTGGATGATAATGCATGATGCAGTGTGCCTGCATGTGTTTAAATGGAAGGCATGCGGCCATATAGATGTGGTGACCCCCCTTCTTTCTAAATATGGGTTATCAAAATGACAAAAATCCCCAAAATATCACACCAAATACAGTATACTACAGGATTTAATATCAGGATGCACCAACATTTATTCTCATTTTTTCCCATCAGATTCCTCTATAGTTCAGGCACATTGTTTGTGGCATTTTCAAGTAAAGGTAAGAAGCAAAACCAGGACATTCATATCATAATCTCAATTAACCAGCTAGGCTTAGGACATTAATTTCACTTTTTTTTTTCTCCCTACAGCTCTCCCGCTTTTGCTCTTCCCTGCCCTGTCTCTCATTGCTATAGGGGGCATTTTGTTACTTCTGACAAACATGCAGGTATTAAAAGTCATTTATAGTATATATATCAACATATTTGAACTTGTACTTTATACTCTGTGGACTTATTCATAAAAAATAAAAAAAAAACATTTGCTTTATTGCTTTATAAATGTACCTCACCAGGTGGGAAACCTTTTTGGTACTCATCGCTCGACTATCATTACTCTTTATAACGGTGCTTTTGACTCCTCATCTGCGGTTTTCCTTGTCATCAAAGTAAGTAACAGACCTAAATGCAAAGCACTTAGGTCACATATCAACTTGCATATTCTTATTGATTGATTTCATGTATTCAAGCAGATTTGATAAACATCCTCGGTTTCCTTTCACTAAGGTCCTGTATGAGCAAGGGATTTCTCTTCAGTCCTCTTTCCTCTTCCTGTCTGCCTGTGGTATCATTCATCTACTGCGAACTCTCTTCCTTTTACCCAAATCACACATCCCTTACCCACTCCCAGAGAGTTACACTTATGGGTAAAAAAATAAAATAAAAATCTATTCCTCGGTTCTCAAATAACCTGTAAGCAAGTCTTAGTTCCTTGATGCCTACCAAGTACTTTTTTAAATTTTTGCTCAGGGTAAGCTGTCGTAAGTCAAAGAGCTACAATCTTGAAGAGTTTGAGGGCAAGCAGGAGATAGATTTCACCACAGACAGAAAAAAACAAGACCAAAGCAGAGACAGTGAACCACAAAAGCCTGATGATGCGCCTCCAAAGGAGGAGAGCTTAAGCAAAGGTACCGCTTACTATTTCACTCCTTGAGGGACAAGCTCACAAAAATGGAAGGCCCTTATCAAAGACTATCTTTTCTGAGACTGCCTACTTACCTGCCCTTTTTGTACTCTCTCTTAGTCCTTATCAATACCAATCTCTCTCTTTCTCCAGACAGCAGCTTTAAGAGCTGTGTTGTATCCTGGTTCTTTTTATGGCATCTGGTATGGCTTTCAGTCATGCAGCTGCGTCATTACCTCTTCATTGGAACGCTGAACCCAATGCTGAACCGACTGGCAAACCAAGATCCAGCCACTGGTAAATAGCCCTGAAACTATATAAAACACATCATTCAGTACTCAAGTCAAGTCACGTCAACTAGGCTTTTATTGTCATTCCAACCATATACAGTTAGTACACAGTGAAACGAAACAATGTTCCTCCAGGACCAAGGTGCTACATACATGCAACAACACAAATTTACAACACACATTTTTACATTTTTAAGTGAATCTAAAAGAACTATCAAATTTCTATACAAAAATACACAATAGACAAAGTGCACGTGCAAATGTGCAAACAAAGAGGTACATGACAGACACAACAATGTAACACATAGCAGTACTTTTTTTGATGAAGTATGAGTTGAGGTAGTGGGAAGAGCAGCAGTAAACAGTTTACATTTTGACAAGAGTATCGTGTGCAAATAGCAGTGAAATAAATATTGTGCAAAAAATTGCGAAGAGCAGCACAGGTAGGTAGGTATGAGCAGATTGAGATGGATGTATATCAGTGTGATTGTGCATGTGTGTTTATCAGTTCAGTCCAGATGTTATTTAGTTCGTCTGAGTGATTTGTGTGTGTGTGTGTGTGTGTGTGTGTGTGTGTGTGTGTGTGTGTGTGTGTGTGTGTGTGTGTGTTTATCCGTCCAGTCTCTTTGTTGAGGAGACGGACGGCTTGCGGGTAAAAACTGTTTCTCAGTCTGGATGTGAGTGCCCGAATGCTTCGGTACCTTTTTCCAGATGGCAGGAGGGTGAAGAGTGAGTGTGAGGGGTGTGTCCGGTCAGCCACAATGCTGGTGGCTTTGCGGATGCAGCGTGTGATGTAAATGTCTTCGATAGAAGGGAGAGAGACCCCGATGATCTTCTCAGCTGTCCTCACTATCCGCTGTAGGGTCTTGCGGTCTGGTACAATTCCCAAACCAGACAGTGATGCAGCTGCTCAGGATGCTCTCAATAGTTCCTCTATAGAAGGTGGTGAGGATCGGTGGTGGAAGCTGTGTCTTTCTCAGCCTTCTCAGGAAGAAAAGACGTTGTTGGGCTTTTTTATGCAGAGAGCTGGTGTTAAGGGACCAGGAGAGGTTCTCCTCCAGGTGGACGCCCAGGAATTTTGTACTCTTGACGATCTCCACAGAAGAGCCGTCGATGCTGAGCGGAGAGTGATTGCTCCATGTCCTCCTGAAGTCAACAACCATCTCTTTTGTCTTTTTGACGTTCAGAGCCAGGTTGTTGTCTTTACACCAGTCCGTTAGCCTCTGCACTTCCTCTCTGTACGCTGACTCGTCGTTCTTGCTGATGAGACCCACCACGGTCGTGTCATCAGCGAACTTGATGATATGATTGGAGCTGTGTGTCGCTATACAATTATGAGTCAGCAGTGTGAACAGCAGGGGACTGAGCACGCAGCCCTGCGGGGCCCCAGTACTCAGTGTGGTGGTGCTGGAGGTGTAGCTCCCGATCCGCACTGCTTGAGGTCTTTCGGTCAGAAAGTCCAGGATCCAGTTACAGAGGGAGGTGTTCAGGCCCAACAAGCTCAGCTTCCCGATCAGGTGTTGGGGGATGATTGTGTTGAATGCTGAACTGAAGTCTATGTACAGCATTCTGACGTAAGTGTCTTTCTTGTCAAGATGTGACAGTGCCAGGTGGAGTGTGGTGGAGATGGCGTCGTCCGTTGAATGGTTTGGAGACGATACGCGAACTGCAGGGGGTCTAGTGAGGGGGGCAGCAGGGTCTTGATGTGTCTCATGACGAGCCGCTCGAAGCACTTCATGATGATGGGTGTGAGTGCAACAGGGCGGTAGTCATTGAGACAGGACACAGAAGACTTCTTCGGCACGGGGACGATGGTGGTGGACTTGAAGCACGTGGGAACGACGGCGCTGCTCAGAGAGATGTTGAATATGTCGGTGAGAACACCTGCCAGCTGTTCTGCACATTTTCTGAGCACTCTGCCTATGATGTTGTCTGGTCCAGCTGCTTTACGTGGGTTGACTCTGCGTTGACTCTGAGTTTTCCTCACGTCAGCCGTGGTGAGGAACTGTCACTGGTCGTTGGGCGGAGGGGTGGTCTTCCTCGCCGTCACATCGTTCTGCATGTCGAACCGTGCGTAGAAGTTGTTCAGCGCATCTGGAAGGGAGCCGTCACTGTCACAGGTAGGTGATGTCGTCCTGTAGTTAGTGATGGCTTGTATACCCTGCCACATGCGCCGTGTGTCACCGCTGTCCCTGAAGTGATTGTGGATTCTCTGGGCGTGTACGCGCTTCGCGTCTCAAGTGGTTTTCATTTTTATTCCAACCATATCCACTAGGGACAGTGCACAGTGAAATGAAACTATGCTTACCCAGGAAAATCATGCAGCATAAAACAACAAACAACTATACATTCTTAACTATCTTAAACACAATATTACACAGCAGGTATGTGCAAACAGTGCGAGATGGTACAATCCACTAAAACTTTAAAAACACTGGGCACAGGAAATGACCGTGCAAAGGTGACCAGTTCAAATCTCTAGGGTGACTGAAGTGCAAAGAGAAAAGATATTATATTATAATGTGGAAACATAACAAGCTGCTGTGGCAGCCATTTTACAGTACAGTATTTTGTTTTTAGCGATTTAGCATCCAGCTGAAGAGGGGAAAAAAAGAAGAAGAGAGTTTGTTAAATGTAATAGTGTCGTTCAAGGCCCTTGATATTGTGGAGTCTGTTTGGTCACGTGGGGCCAAATTCTTCTGTACCTTTTGCGAGATGGCAGGAGGGTGAAATGTTTGTGTGATTGGTGTGTGGGGTCTTCCACTGAGACTGCTGGTCGATTTTCATATGCCTCATGTGGTGCAAATGTCTTTAGCTTTGTCCATGTTTCGAGACAGGTCGTGGGCACCAGGCCTGTTAGCCTCTGCACCTCCTCTCTGTGTGCTGAATCACCGTTCTTGATGATGCGCCTCCCCACTGTCGTGTCATCAGTTTGTGAGTCATTAGAGTGAACAGCAGTGGACTAAGCACACAGCCCTGTGCTCAGAAACATGCATATGCGCGCACTCATAATAACAGAGCAAAAAGCGTGTTTAGCTCTTTCTGATACTATTGAGTGAGTCAGACAAACTAATTTGAATACAGCATGGGGTGTATTTATTATTGAGTTCGTAAATATATTCATAGTATAAATTTGTATGTGACGTTTATATGCAAAACGTACATATAAGGAAATTGTCATACAGAAAAAAATAAAGATGTGTATCTGTGTGTGCTAGCGAGTAAATCGCAAACAAGCAGTAATATAAATTACATATATTTTTTTGGGCATACATAAATATCTACATCTTCTTTGTTCATTAAAACCACGCAGAGCATTGGAAACTGCAGACTCCGCAACTCTAGAGCTGAGTTCAAGGTGTGATTTCTGGCTGGGGGTTATTTCAGTGGGTGTGATAACCTAAATCTACATAACAAAAGCCATTAACAGCTCTGAAAAGGCTAGGCCCAGCTTGAGTAGAAGGGGCTGCTAGGTTGGTTCGAGCCAAAATATTCCAGGAATTCAAGTGTTAAACAAAGGCTTAAAGGCGTTTTGACAAAGTTTGGTGTAGGAGTTTGTGTTATTCTAAATATTGACACCAGGATTGTCATTTTTGCTGCAAATGCATATCAGTTTTCTGTCTTCTATCATCAGTGTCGGCATCAACCCTGAAAAAAAAAAATCCCAATTAGTGTCATGGGGAAATAAAGGCAGGTCGGTGATGAGCCAGCTGTAAATACAACAGAACACGCCTTAAAACCGTGACATTCTGTTTATTTGGATTTCCCTTGTTGCTCTACTAAGTACTGTACAGTTATTCTGCACACTTAAAACACTGTAGTAGCTTGTGATTATAACTTTCTGTATACATTTTCTCTCCATATAGAGAGTGAAAGAGAGGTAAAATGGATTTCCGCTGGGTTACGCTTCACTCAAATTGGTGGAAAAAAAAGACCTTGTTGTCTTTGAGCAAATCATTTAAACATAATAAAAAAATCATTTACTTTGGACACTCAGGCTATTTTCTCTGTCAAACTGTTATAGCTATTTTGACCTATGATGCGGCCTTTTCACTGTCACTCCTGTAAATCCTGAAAAAGGTTGTGGGGGCCTGCTGCCTATCAAAGGGGACCCACGGCATGGGCGGGGTACACTGCTAATACACTGCAGGGCACAAGCCTCACACACTACGGGCAATTGGGAAGTAGCAATTAGCCCAATCTGCCTGTCTTTGTAGTGTAGAGGGAAACCAAAGAACCTGGCGGAAACCAACCAAGCACGGGGAGAACATGCAAACTTCATACACACAGGCCCGAGGCAGGAGTTGAACCCACAGTGCTAACTACTATGCCACCATGCTACCCACATAGCATCAGGTACATCAGGCAACAAATGCTCTCCTCCCTGGAGAGATATCCATTCTGTCAGTGGCAGTTTCTTACGTGGTCAGGTTGCCAGATCGACACCTGGTTGTGTCTGAGCTGTTGAGGGGGATAGCTCGGCCTCACTGGGGCTCGGACCAAGGACCTTCTATTGCTGTTTTTGGAAGTGGGTTAAGTATTGTCCAATAGATTATTGAAAGACTTTAAAGTGTAACCCGTCAATAAATGTGGTCAGAAAAAAATGAACAACTATGATCAAAGGAGACTTAAATGCTTGGTGAATTTACATTATAAAAATCAACAGTAGAAATCACAGCTTTGTTTAATAGTGAAAGTAAGAACGTTTCCGCAAGAATGGAAAGGATCGGGACCAAACAGTTGTGTGGGGCTTGTATTGAGGCTAATTGGAAAAAGGTCTCGAAATAGGCCTTACCCTATTTCAGGATTGTAAGTTCTTTGGTAGTTCTGGATTATGAATACAGGTGACTGTTACTGAGACCGGTTATTTCCAGGTTTCCAGAATTTGAAAATACATTTTCCATGAAACTTCTCTCTCTCTCCCCCCTCCGCACAGTTAGCAGATACACCAATGCTTTTGCGTTCACTCAGCTGACTGGGATTTTCTGTGCTCCTTGGAACGGCTTGTTAATGGACAGACATAAGCGGAAGGGGTTGAAGCCAGGTTGGTAACAAAATTTGCTCAAAATATTAATATTCCCAGATATTAGGAAAATCTCTAAAACATCTCTCCTCCTTTTCTTGGCCATGCTTTTTAGGAGAGAACGAGAAAGAAGCCGACTTGCGTGCATCCATCCTGTCCCTCTTCCTCACCTCTATGCAGTGTTTTCTCTTCTCTATCTGTTCAACTATTCCATTTCTTCCTCTGCAATATGTCACATTCGTCCTGCAGGTCCTCAATCGATCTTTCCTGTATGGTGGGAATGCTGCCTTCATCAGCATCGCGTGAGTGAACCAGTATGAAAATTAATTAATATTTAATTAATTAATATGTATTAATTAATAACAGTGTGTATATTAATTTGGAAAATATTTATGGAGTTAAAAGTTTACGAATTAGATTTTAATTGTACCAGGTTTCCCATCCAACACTTTGGAAAGCTGTACGGTCTTATAATGTCCCTCTCAGCTGTGGTGTCATTGCTGCAGTATCCTTGTCTTGCCTTGGTCAAAGCTTTTGGAGGGGATCCCTTCTATGTAAGTCATATTGACTCATTTTGTGACCAGATCAGCCACCAAAATGTGCTAAACATATCAGAACATAGTCATAGATATACTGTAGCCATAATCATTTACATCAATGGTTCTCAGATGTAGGCCTGGAGGACCAGGTTTACATGAACATTCACATTCATTCTAATCTTTACTGTTGTTCAAGGTGAACCTTATGTTGACCATTCTGACGCTACTGGCTTTCGTCCATCCTCTGAATGTCTTCCGTCACTGCAGAAAGTTGGACAGTGGGGGAGAAAACACACAGCGCATGCCGCAGGCCGATTCTTCAAAAAGAGAATCTACACTATAGTACCAGATAGTTTTCATGATCAAAAATTACATTTATTTTTATTATTTGTTTAAAAAAAAAATACATTATGAGCCAAAAAAAAGTTTCTATTCTGAATAATGGCTTTTTTTTAAGTGTATACTATCTGTATTAAAATACCACAATACAACAGTTTTTTGTGAACATGGTTTATTATAGAAGACGTCATTGACGTGAGATGTAATGTTATGATGAAATGAGAAGTAAACAGACAGGAAGCATTTATATTTACGCTGAAATTACGCATTAGGCAGCCTTAGCAGTGAGGCGCATTTGTGCTGCACAATTCTGTGCTGCAGCCAATCAGATATGTTCACGGTCGTATGCACATCAGGTGATTTGGTATCTAAATCTGACACCTTATATTACGCAAGTGTCAGTAAAACATATATATAATAAAAACAAATATGAACAAACATACCAGCAAAAAAAACCTGTGGATTGGAAATCATCAAACCGATCACATATCAGCTCCTGTAGCAGATGGCCAATTGAAATGCACTGGATTGAAAAATGGAAATAGTTGTGTATAAAGAGATCTGATATTTTCTTAGGATTGATTTAATTTTTCTGTCCTATATTTTATTTATTTATTAACTCTCAAGTAAAAGAAATAAACAGATAAATAAGTTAATTTTAAAAAAAAAAGGTTTTTAAGAAAGCCTTATTGAATGGACACTGGTATCAGAATAAAGAAAAAGCAGAATCTTATTTCTAAGCAGAACACAATAGAATAGAATAGAATAAAACAATACAATATGTACAGTAGATCAGCATAGAATATTATTTGTACTGTGTGTGGACCTTTTGCAACTTTGCAATCATGATGCCTGCCATGGTCCCGCCCACGTAAAGACGGTAAAGGCAACATTGCTTACCGTAAATCCACCCACGTCAGTGCCAAAACCTACATACAAAACCACTCACTGTAGCACTTTAAGCAAGAAATCACATCTGATAACGTTCTCATCTTAAACACTTTGTCTCCTTAGTAACTGCTTTTAAGTCGTTCCAAATCGCCTCTGAACAATGGGCTACAAAGTTAGACGTGAAACACAACACGGATAGTTCAGATACTTTTTTTCCCCCTATATAACAAAGCATCAGATAATCTGGTAGGTAATAAGGGAATATTTCTATAATTTGTGACACTTCGAATGTAATGATCAACAAAAATACATAGTAGCATAATGTTTAAAGTTACTTCTGTTGTCCAATGTAGTGACTCATGTCATGTCAAGGTCTATACAGCAGATAGGATAGAATATGCAACATTTAGCATAGAATAAAATTGGTAACAGAACAACTACTGATGCAGCATAAATAAAACACACAGTCCTTGCAACCACTCACTAAAACATTTTGAATTATACAACAGGGATTTAACCACACCAGTCAGATAATGAAGATAACACTTAAAACTTTAGTAAAAAATAATGCTCAAGCTATTTTTCCTTCACTAATTAATGGTTTTGTAAATACTGTACATGTTTTATTAATTCTATGTACCTTTACACATAAGATATTAAGATTTAGATCAATCGCACTTCATCTCGATCTGAATTCAGCTGGGACATTACAGCACACACCTATCTTTTATTATTATTATTTATATATATATATATATATATATATTTTTTTAAAGACACCTGTTTTCCAAGGGTTTTTGCATTTTTTTTAGGGTGAGACTTATTTCTCAAGTGCTTCTCTTGTTGAGACATTGCGGTTTCACTTCCCTATATTGCACTATTTTCTCTTATCATTTCACCATGGCCTGTTTGCTTCCTGTGGCTCCCAGCATTCAAAAGCATGATAATGAGCTGATGAGAACATCAAGAGCTGAATCAGATCAGGTGTCACAGGTTTCAGCCACACCCATTGTCGAACAGGTGCATGACACCAAGCACATATCTACTCAGTCTCAATAAACAAACCTATTGAAGACCTTAGTAACGTTAAATGCGCCACTGTTACAGGATGCCACTTTTGTCATAAGTCGATTCATGGAATTTCGCCCCTGGTAGATCTGCCCCGGTCAGTTGTAAGTGCAATTATAACAGCTCAGGAAAAAAGCATGACAAAGTATATCATGCAAACTCAAAGAGTGGGCCAATTTGCCAACATCAGCCACATTTTACTGTGTATTGATCAATACCTGTATTTATGTTTTGGAAATAAAATATGCATTTGAACACCTATTTGAAGTTCCATGTAAACAGCACTTGTATCAAATCTGTTCTCATTCATATTTAATCTGAACCGAATAGGTGAGGCTAAGGGCACAGAAATATTAGCAGTTTATTTTAACAATGATAATCAGATAGGATTGTGTTAACCTGGAATTCTACTCAGCAAGGGACCCGAGAAAATAAACAAACACAATGAGGCATTTGGATCATATTACATGGGCTGTACTAGAACCACAAAGATCATGGAAAGAGAAGATCAATTCTGATAAAGAGCATACAGGATAATCCAAATGAACTGTAAAGGAGAAAGCTACAGCCCATCTGTCCTCTAACTGTACACTCATTATGGTCATGTGACCTCTGTGAAATCAGTCGCTTCATCTAAAATATGGACATGATAGCATATTGTAAAGTGCAGTACAACATTTAAAAAGTTTATTAAAGTGTGTAATGTATATGAGCACAGTGTTTTAACACTTCGATAAATACATTTAATTTGAAACATGTGATATTAGATATAAAGTTTTCTATTTTTATTTGCACTGCAAGAGAATTATGTTTATAACTATCTAAGCATAGAAATGGGCACCACTTACTCTTAAATGAAAGATTTCACATGAAATATTTTGGTATCATTACATTAAATGGTGAGGGGAAAAAAATCACTAAATCAGGTAATTTTCCTTTAGACGAGTAATATTTCTCTCTCTTCATAGCAGGATTTAACAGATTTACTGGTCGTCATTCTTTACTGGTTTAGCGAGACATCATCCGCACAAACTCTGCAGAGAAAAAGAACAGTAATGGATTTGACGCACACACAAACAAAGTTTTTTAGGTTTTTTTTTTATTTAAGAAATCCAAATTTCAAAAGTCTGTCTGAACTTGACAATTCACTTGATTTTTTAAATCAATGTAATTCATATATTTATTCTTATATTTACAAATGACTAAATATTTGTCATACATTTTACAGTGAAGTTATCATTAAACAACATAAAATTAAACCGCATTGACTTTAACAAGCGTCAGAATTCTGGTTGGACATCTTAAATTGAATGTTATATAATTCCATAATGTTTATTTTATTCATTGATAAGTATCATATGCAGTGATGATTAAACACTTTTCCAAACCATGTAACAGTACACCTCTCCAAAGAATAGCATTCTAAATGAATTCTATTTAAAAATAATAATGTAATGATTAAAAGCTTTTTAATAATTTTTTGGGCAAATGCCATGAGTCAAAACCAGGAAATAAACGCTTCCTGATTTCTCTTTAACCTAATTTAGTACAAAGGTTTATACATGCTTTTCAGAAGCTATTAGATTTTTGCTTTGTCTCTCACCCTCAAAATCGACTAATCCATCTCCATTCAGGTCCACGTCTCTGAGGATCTCATCGATCTCTCTTTGGTTCAGCTGCTGACCCATCAGTTTTTTCATGGCCTCCCTCAACTCCGCCAGACTAATCTGACCATCACCGTTAGAGTCAAACTGAGGCAGAGAGAGAAATAACAAATTAAAGACACCAGTTAGAATTATTTTTTTTCTACGAGGGCAGTTCAAGTCAACCCAGGACTTACTGTATGAATAAATGAAAAAGACCTCAGGCAAACTATGGTGATGAGACTTACCCTTAGCCGCAGTAAAACATTTGAATGCTGCAAACATTTTAAATGACAATTCCAGCCGAATGGCTCAAAACCCACTGTGACCACCATTTCTACATCTTTGGACCATTAAAGGTGTTCCTGGGAGGCCAGCATTCCAGACGTGAAGCATGCGGTCTGATAATGGCTCCAGCAAAATAAAGGGAGTATTAACTGTGTTCTGTTATTCTGCACAATCAAAAGTCCAGGTTTGACTCGAACACCACTTGTATATGCATAAGCCTTGTTTAATTTGACTTGAAGCACACAGATTCATCAACCTCTCTAAAAGCATCTCTCAGTTCTTTGACTCCAATCATGTCTGCTGTCTCAGCCAACATTTTAGGCCCCATTAATTGCACAAAGTCATCAAAGTCCACCCGGCCTCCACCTAAATAAGAAGAGCACAACATTACAGGTCTTTTCAGCATTGTATATACATGAAAATGTATATCAAGTACAAACATATTCTGAGTATGTGCGATTTTATACGCAAAACCTTTATGTTTTATGTTCACTGCTATTTATTATGCATAACACCATTCATGTCACTTTACCTTTTTAGACTGGGACGGGCAGCAGGGCGATTAACATTTTTGTCCTATTTCATTGTCGATTTCTTGAATCTACAGTATGATGGCATCTTTGTCAGTACCTCCGTAGTCACTGGTTTATACTAATGAATCAGTACTGAAATGTTTTTTGTAGAAGCATTAGTAATAACTTCCTATTCACATTTTTTATATTCAAATATATGGCAGTCTGGCAATCATGTAATCCAGAAGACAAACATACTCCATTTTGGCAGGTAGTCATGTCTAATATAAGATTGAGAATCAAAAAGAGCCGAGTACGTTTGCATTTACAGTACAAGGAATTTGTGTTGGTGACAGAAGCTTCGACAGCAGCACATACACCATTAAACAATAATCAATCAATCAATCAATCAATCAATAATAAGAAATACAATAGGATGTGTGTTATTCTCAAATAAATATCAGTGGTATTGCACAGTTTTTTTTTTGCACTTTGGAGAGAACATTTCACTGTTCATGATGTAGATTTCCTGGGGGGAAACTATTCTCATGCCAGGCTGTCCTCGTGTTCGGTGCTCTATAGCGCCAGCCAGACGGCAAAAGTTCAAAGAGAAGATGGCTTTGATGTGAGGGGTCAAATGCGATTTACTGTACCCTTTTCCTTACTCTGGATGCATACAGTTCTTGAAGGGTGGGCAAGGAAGCACCGATAATCCTTTCAGCGATCTGAACCGTCCTTTGTAACCTTCTGATGTCTGTTTTTATAGCTGAGCCACACCAACTAGTTACTGTATTGAAGTGCACAGGACAGATTCAATGATGATTGATTAGAATTGTGTAAGCAGCTCCCACAACATGATAAATCTTTTAATAAATTCACCTCTATAAATTTGATTGACAAGATAATGGTGTATGTTTTACTTTAGTCACTGGATATTATTGTTCTTTATCAAGCTCCAGCTGTTCTTTAATACACTTTCATAGCCAGTACACTGCCAGATTTACCATTTCACTATATAGTCTGCTGATATTCTGGTAAGATTTAGTGTTAAATTATATTTTGGTTAAAGTGAAGCATTGTTTATTTCTCAGAATATGAGTGTTGTTTGTATTTGTACGCAAATGCATTTGCATTTGTAGTTTCTGACCCATTTTTCTCCCTAACAAGGGTTCTCCCCTGCCCTCCACCGGTCACCTGAGGGACGGACGAGTGACTGAGGTCGCTTCTTGTGCACTCACAATAATTTGAAATCTATGATGGAAAAACTCTAGCAAACATATGCTTTGCGGATTTAAAATTAAAATGATAGCAGAATACTTCGGGAAGCTCAATAAAGCTGATGAAGACATAACGACGGCCCGACCCTTAGATGTACCAACAAACAAAATACACATACAGTACAGACCAAAAGTGTGGACACACTATGGAAGCAAATTAGCATCATAATTACTTGAATTATATCAGCCTTTGAAAAATACATTTTGAAATTTAATCACTGTTGAATTGTTAATTTTGAAATTTAAATACTACTGAATTTATTAAACTGAAATATTTGACTTTAAAAAGCAACATCTTTGAATTTAAGTGCTCTGAATGTCACACGAAATTTTCAACAATCCATTTCAACTGTGAAATTCAGATAGAAAATTCAAGCTTGGAAATTCAACACAGGAAAAGCAATCGAGCCAGAACGGAATCCGTTCGTCAGTCACGTGACCCAGGGAAGCGGACGTCTTCGATACCGGCTCCCAGCGAATCTCGCTACATGGCGGAGGGCAGCGGCTCGGTAAGTGCACCTGCAGTGTGTTACACTCATTATATATATTATCAGATGCATTTTACTGTGATAAAGGAAATTAGTCAAAGTTTAGTTAAAGTGGGGCTAGTGAGCACGAGACACAGACTGATGTTTGTTACACACGCACGAGAGAGAGAGAGAGAGAGAGAGATACACAGTGGTGGGCAAAAGTATTAAGACAGCACGTGCCATGTATTAGTTCCCTCTCTGTACAGAATAGGTGACGTCACCAGTTAGTTCAGGTCCGACTGAAGAGTTGTGTTAATTAAAATCGGCTGCTTTAGTTAATTGATGGAGCAGATAAGTGGCAGGACTTGTACTTTCTGAAGCCAGGGTGTCCACCTCTGTACAAAGTGCCTAAAACTCTCCAGTGAATTGTGAACTTCTGTGGAAAATGTGTGTACCTGATGTTCATGTTCATACACATCCTTCCAAATCTTTCCTACATTTTAATTTCTGGCAAAGTATTGACAATAACAGGTGAGAAAGGTCATAAATGTAGTCTGGCAAAAATGGAGAATCTGCTACTAAAGTGACTAAAAAAGCAATGATTCTGAAATGAGTCACCTTCAAATAAATCTGACTATTGCAAGTATTTATGGAACAGTTACATTATATTCAGTATCGCCAAAAGTCGGTAAATTGATAGCACTTGTAATAAAAAATAAAAAAAACTGTCATTGTGGAGGAAATGACACTTGAGAGTTTGTCAGTGTGCTCTGACTGTGCAGCTGCAGGAAAACTAGCTGTGATCTTACAGTAACTGTTTGGTTAAATGTTTACATTAACTTAAAACCGTCATAAAATTTGGTTTGGGGCTCATAAATAATGGGAAAAAATGGCTGACAAGTAGTTGCATGGCCTGGTGTAGCATGACTCAGCAAGTAAATAAAAGTAGAGCATGCTTTTCACTAAAGGAAGAACAAAGACTGAAAGCAGGAAGACTCACAAGTCTGGCAAAGAATCTAGAGAGAGGAAACTCAGCATTGGTCATGTCCATGGGTTTCAGACTTCAGGCAGTTATTGACCGCAAAGAATTTTTATTCAAGTATTAAAGGCAATCCTTAAGTTTAATTGTTTTTCCCCATTATTTATGAACCCCCAAAATAAGTGTGTGTGTGTATGTGAACATGTCTGTAATTCCTGAATGGTTAAAGAGACACTTTTCTTTCGATTTCACTGGCATATTGAGTGTTTCATTTGAAATGAAATGTGGTGATGTACAGAGGACAAACGCCAAAACATTACAAAATTTATACTGGGTGTATGTTCAATTGTTATCGCATGTGTGATGTTCAGTTAACTTATTCTGCATTATTTTCGCCCTGCTTTTAAGGCTCAACAATCTGCTGATTGGGAGGACCGTAGAATACCTCTTTCTGACCACTCCAGTGCTGTGTCCCAAGTCTGGGAATCCCCCTCATCAATGGACATTTTTACGACAATTTCAATCTTATGAATCTTTTGAACAATGAGTAATATTTATGACTGTTTGATCCTGTTCATACTTAAAATGGTATTTACAATTACTGTAAAATACTGTAGCTGCTGCTTTATGATCATAATATTCCTGATTAATGCTATTAACTATTGGGAGCCAATGCTCCCATTTATAAATTTTGTACTAAATGAGCACAGTGAAATGGTTGCATCTTTGATACAACAGTTTGTTTTAACTAGTATATGAATGGACGTGTGTCTACAATACAGAGTTGAAAAAGGTTTTGTGGTCAGAAAATGTTTAATGTTCTAGCACCTCTGATCAGTGCTTGAATGAGGTATTGCTCCCAAATACTGTATGAATATGCAATATTTTAACCATAACTAACCACTGTATGTCTACATTCTTCCCATATATGATCTGTATATTTACTACACATACTTTCAATCTCATTTCAAGAGGACATATATATATTTACAAATGCAGGCAGTGTGGTGTTATATATTACAAAGTAGCACATTACAAATAAATATATACAACTAATTACAGTAATGGAGTAATGTATTACTATTCCTAAATTCAGTATTTACATTGCAGTTAATAATCAAGGAACTTGCTTTACATAGCTTCAGTTATCTGCATAATGATCTCTGCTGAGCACTGGGTGAATTGATTTCTCACCACAATGGGCTGTAGGATGCAGCACTTCAGTGAGAATGACTTACTTGCTTTAGATGATGAGAATACAGCTTCTCTCAAATGCGACACTGAGGTGACTAAATATTAAAAGTCAGATGGAGATCCTGAGCCATTTCCCTACAGTAAGTTTATATCCATGGAAATCAGCCGTAAGAGGAACAGTTTGTCTGACAAACAATTAGACAAACTCCTCCTCATGAGATGTAACCACTGCGTATCAAATAATCTAGACTAATTTAGTGTAAATACATGCTCTGGTGACTAAGCAAAGTGATTGTGCTTTTGGTCTGTAAAATAGTTATTTTGCAATTTCGTTTTTTAGGTTGTGCAGCATGTAGATGAGAATACAGCTTCTCTTCGATCTACTCATTTTTACGAGTAACAACCCAGAACTGCTCACTGGACACGTCTTTAATACGTTTAAGTAATATAACTCACATTTACATAAAGTATAGCATATTACAAAAAAGAAAATCTACATAAGTCACATAAAATCTTTGATGAACTGACGATTGATAGCCTGACATGCGCATCAAGTGAACAATCATCATCCTCATCTCCATTGTGAGGCCAGGTGATGTGCTGGAGAACAACCTGTACTGAAAGCAAAAACAAAAAGATCAGGGACTTTTTGAACTTTTTTCAAAGTTCAACATAATTATATCTAGCTTTATAATAGCTTTATAATAATATATACAATGGTGGACAAAAGTGAAAGTCGCTGCTTTCATATCAACCTCAAACATTTAAATAATGACTATACAGAAAAACTTATTTTATGCTACTAAAGTGCCATACAACTATCAGTATTTAGTTTGAAGTCATTTTCTTCTAAACCTGAAGGTTTTGTACAGAGGTGGACACCCTGGCTTCAGAAAGTACAAGTCCTGCCACTTATCTGCTCCATCAATTAACTAAAGCAGCTGATTTTAATTAACACAACTCTTCAGTCGGACCTGAACTAACTGGTGACGTCACCTGTTCTGTACAGAGAGAGAACCAATACATGGCACGTGCTGGCTTAATACTTTTGCCCACCACTGTGTATCTCTCTCTCTCTCTCTCTCTCGTGCGTGTGTAACAAACATCAGTCTGTGTCTCGTGCTCACTAGCCCCACTTTAACTAAACTTTGACTAATTTCCTTTATCACAGTAAAATGACTAAAACATCTGATAATATATATAATGAGTGTAACACACTACAGGTGCCCTTACCGAGCCGCTGCCCTCCGCCATGTAGCGAGACTCGCTGGGAGCCGGTATCGAAGACGTCCGCTTCCCTGGGTCACGTGACTGACGAACGGATTCCGTTCTGGCTCGATTGCTTTTCCTGTATTGAATTTCCAAGCTTGAATTTTCTATCTGAATTTCACAGTTGAAATGGATTGTTGAAAATTTCGTGTGACATTCAGAGCACTTAAATTCAAAGATGTTGCTTTTTAAAGTCAAATATTTCAGTTTAATAAATTCAGTAGTATTTAAATTTCAAAATTAACAATTCAACAGTGATTAAATTTCAAAATGTATTTTTCAAAGGCTGATATAATTCAAATAATTATGATGCTAATTTGCTTCCATAACACACCTTCTCATTCAAAGAGTTTGAATTTGTATTATGGTAAGAAAAAAGCAGCTAAGTAAAGAAAAACGAGTGGCCATCATTACTTTAAGAAATGAAGGTCAGTCAGTCCGACAAAATTGGGAAAACTTTGAAAGTGTCCCCAAGTGCAGTCACATAAACCATCAAGCGCTACAAAGAAACTGGCTCACATGCGGACCGCCCCAGGAAAGGAAGACCAAGAGTCACCTCTGCTGCGGAGGATAAGTTCATCCGAGTCACCAGCCTCAGCAATCGCAGGTTAACAGCAGCTCAGATCAGAGAGCAGGTCAATGCCACACAGAGTTCTAGCAGCAGACACATCTCTAGAACAACTGTTAAGAGGAGACTGTGTGAATCAGGCCTTCATGGTAGAATATCTGCTATGAAACCACTGCTAAGAACAGGCAACAAGCAGAAGAGACTTGTTTGGGCTAAAGAACACAATAAAGAACACAATAAAGAAAACTCTTTGAATGAGAAGGTGTGTCCAAACTTTTGGTCTGTACTGTATATCATGTTTTATAGTTATGTAGTGTTTCATCTGTCAAACATTTATTTCAGGTTTATGCTACCTGAGATAAAATGTCCCCACACAAGTGGCGGTGAGCTTTGATCAGGATTAGACTTGTCTCCTTGCTGGATGACTGATATCCACAAATCTCTCTCTGTTTTTTTTGTCAGTTGAAGCTGATAAAACCGTTTTCGAGGATTTTGACCTGGATTGTTGTGGCATGCCCCTGCACAGACACTGGCTAACATTGTTCAAACTATGGACAGATTCCCAGACGAAATGACAAAAGTTTGGATTTCAAGTTTGATGTTATATGAAAGAGCTCTATAGCAGATGACCTTAACTTCTTAATGCTGATAATTAATGGACCAAATTAGATTATTATGGAACATTTATAATGAGAGTCTCCCGTATATGTCAATGGATTGGCACCCCATTTAGGGTGTACCCTGCCTCATGCTCCAAGGCCCCAAGGATCCTGTGACCATGAACAGGATAAGCGGAACAGAAAATGAGTGAGAGCGTCTCGAGGATACAGCACTTTTGTGACTGTAAAATCTGACTAAATCTACTAATAACTAAGTCAAAATGACTAAATATACTGTAGATGCTCAGAATTCACATGTGGTTTTTGGAAAACAATCAACCCTTGAGTGCCATCATATTATCTCGCTGTTGGTTATTTGTCTACAGTTACATTTTATGTCTATATGTACTTCTAAAGTCATGTCTCAGTGCTGGTTCACACGTGGGGTTTTACTTACAGATCTGCTGACTGAGCTCAATCAGCTCCATCTCTGTAGGCATGTATCCCATCGTCCTCATGCACTCGCCCAGATCTTTACAGCTGATGAAGCCGTCCTTATCTCTGTCAAACTCCTTGAAGGCTTCCTTCAGCTCTGAAAGAGGGAAAAGTCATTAGCTTTGCTTAATTAAATTGAGAATGTTTTAAAGAATTGATTAAGGAGTGTGCAGCTGGAGGAGAATGAAGGTTACAGTTTCGGGTAAAACTTGTTTGAGGAGTGAGAGTGATATCAGAAGGAGAGGATGGTCAGAATGGTTGAATAATGGACATACGGTATAAAGCTGTTTTTTAAGCCATTATCTGTTTTGATCTGGTTTTGAGGAGAAAGGGGAAATATACAAAATTATTGTACCTTCAATTTCTTCTGGCCTTAGATCTCTGTTCTGTAGTAATAACCAATAAAACACACACACACACACACACACACACACACACACACACACACACACACACAGAGAGACAAGCAGTAATTTAGGACAGAAGGAATCACACTCCCATGTTCACTTTGTGAAAAAGTAAATGTAAAACTCCTAGTGTAGATCATTATGTATTACCTGAGAGCATTATTAGACTGATGATGGAGCGGGACTAGAACTGAATTACATTTTCATCTACATATCTCTTCTTAAACAGATATTTGCATATGTTTGTAGGTAGCAGCACTTTGGCAAAAACGTTAGCACTGTAATTTCAAACCTCCAGGGTCACCTCTGGTCTGTGTATGTGGACTCTTGCTTGTTTGGTGCCTTTCCTTCTTCTACACCACAAAAACTAATTAGTGTTTCCAATTTTCCCATAGTATATATGGTTGTGTGTGTGAGTATGCATGCTTGTGCCCTGCAACGGGTGGTACCATGCCTTAAGCCTTGAGCCACAGAATAAATGGTATGGAAAATGGATAGAGTATCCATGAGAGCTCAAGGCACAAGAGCCTGGATGAAACGGCAACCTATAAGGGCACAAACATTGTCGCCAAGGAGCTTAACAGAATCAAAAAGAAAATTAGAGAAATTAGTTTGAAATGTGTGAGAAGGGCAGTGGTTAAAGCGCTCGCCCTATCATCCGGAGATCGCCAGTTCGAATCCCGGGTGGTGCTGTAACCTCTCGCAGCCGGAGGTCTAGAGAGAGCTGATTGGCCGAGCTCTCTCAGAGGGGAGGAATGAGAGGTACTTAGTGCTCCCACATTAATCACGGCTCTACAGCCAATCAGGGGCGTCTGTGAGCTCGCGCAACGGAGGGAGCGGATAGCGCTGTCCTCCGAGTGTGTTACGCCGCCCCCAACCGTGCGCGAGCGAGCAGTTCGAAAAGATGCTGTCGGCTGGCGTCACGTGGTTCGGAGGAAACACGTGATAGTCTTCGGCCCTCCCGGCTGAGTGGTAGTAGTAGCCTTAATGTGGGAGCCCCCTAGTGACGGGGAGGAATTGGACACGACTAAATTAGGGAGAAAGTCGGGGGGGGGGAATTGAATGTGTGAGAAAATATGTATAAATCAAATCATAAACTACTGACCATTTTAAATAACACAATGGAAACCCAGGAAGCATGGGGAGAACTCTATGCACACAGACAGGAGCTGAGATTCAAACCCTGGAGGTGCAAGGGGAGAGAGAGTGCTGCCCACTAAGTCATGATAAGCCAAAATATACAGTACCAAACTATTTTAAATTAATAATAAATTTAAATTAAATTTAAAGATTTAACCATAACTAACCATCTAAAATATATCTTTCTGTGATAAGCAATTATCCAAAAGATGTCGCAATGTGCTGTTTGGTAAATACAGTAAGTCTGTAATCTTTAATGCATAAATGATTCATGTATTTCTTTTTTATTAATATTCTACTCATCTTACTCCTCCCTCCCAATTCACTGTCTTAATCGTCCAAACACTACATGCAACTCCTTATGTATTATTGCACAGAACAGCACAGATCACATTTTAGACGCTGATTGTTTGAAAATCAAAAAGAAAAAGAAAAAAACTCTTATAGCGGGAGAAAAACTGTAATGTGATGGACTGAGCCCAAGTCTTCACTGTAGCTGATTGTAACCTGAATCTGATAGGCAGAGCCTCTGCATACTTAGGATTATTACTATTGTGATTTGGATTATTGCTATGGCGAATGTTGCAGATGGCAGATTACAACCAGGTCTCTATGGAGTTCAAGCAAATCCTGTTCAAGCATGTTCAAATAAAAGATGAAAGCCAGCAAGCTTACATAATGAAAAGAGAGAAAGAGAGAGAGTCTACTATATATTAAATAATTAATATAGTTAACTCAAAGTTTAGAATTATAAGAACTGTAATTAATCTTGTAGACAAATAAGTCTCTGGCTAGCCAAATTGAAAGCAAAATTGTCTACAAGATGTTATAGGAGCTGCTCACACAATTCTAATTTAAATTTCTGCCTTCACAATACTAAGAAAGTGGAAGTCATGAAGCCCTGGCCATGAGTCCACCCAAAGGTATATACATATACATCAAGGTATAAATTCAATAGTCTGGTTGTTAATTCAACACTAGAAATGTATGCTTGACAACTGTGCGTTTGGGGTTGTTGTCTTGCAACAGAAACCTGGGGTCAATCAGACGCCTCCCTGGTGGTGCCTGTGTTTCTCAGCACTGCGAACACCATTAATCCTGACCAAATCTAAAACTCTGCTGTTATGAGGCATGGGACAGTTCTGTACCAGAGCACACTGGGGCTCGTCAAACTCTCGCTCACTCCCTGACTCCTTATCCTTATCATTTTCGCCCACTGCATTGCTGTTGTGCGAGAATCCAGCAGCACAATAGCTTTCAGCAGGGACCACACAAGTCAGCACTAAGCCAGGAGGCATTTCTCCAGCAATAAAACATCAAGCTCAAAGCTTTATTATTCCCACAATAGTAATAATGAGTTTAATGAGATTAGCTAGATGTGCAGCTTAAAGGTGTAGTGCACAGTCTGAAATTCAAACAACTTTTTGTATAATATATTCTAAAAGCCAAAGATGTTATAAGACTTAGAACTCTACCACCTGAACTCAAGAAATGTGAATGCTTTTTAAAATTTTCTTTACTTTTTGGTCAAAAAAAAAAAAAGAAGATCTAGATCATAAAAAAGTCCACCCATGATTACATTATCTCTTTTGGATGACTCATTGATGTCTCATTCCCTGTTTTTGCTCTACTTCCCCTGCCTTCACTTGTTTTCCCCCTCTGTTAACCTCTGTGCAGTATTATACATCAGATAATGACTAGATAACTGCTATCTAATTACCTAGTTTTCTAATCTTTTTACTTTTGCTGTCTTAGATTTGCCACCCATTTTGTCTCTATTACTTCTCATCCCTTTTCCTTTCACCAATACCGTTTTCTACCTCATGTTATCATTTTATGCCATTTTTTTTAAACAAATAAAATAAATCTACTATATAGGATTACAAGTTACTGATTCAACACCAGCATGACGGTGAATAAAGAAGAAAGAAAGATGGATAGAGAGGGAAATTCAGGAGGGTTTGAGGAAGGTGGGGATCAGACGGCACTGGAGGGTTTTAAATCTCGAACATTCGAGATTTTACACAGGGAGTGAAATCTCATTGGTGCTGATGGAGTTAATAGAGAGAGCGAGAGAGAGAGAGAGAGAAACTGGAGTGGCACCAACGGGACTACTGAGGACTAAACAAAAGTGATAGCGACACATTCCACTGCCAGAAAAAGAAAGATAAGGATATAGATGAGAGAAGGAGCAACAGATGAATTAAAAGATGAAGCAAGCTAGGTGCTAGTTTTGGAAAACATCAACTAAAAATTGAGGAAATGCAGTGAAATATTTGTGGCTAAGTGAAATTAAGGGCAAAAAGAACAAGAACTGCAGGACGATTAGAAAAGACATGCAGACATCCTGCAAAAAATGTCTAGGCCATCAGACTTTGCATTAGAATTTTTTTGCATTTACCCTTGCAAGTCCTATATAGAAAGATTACTCACAATATACACTGTATACATTATTTGCTTTTGTAATAATTTGACTATACATTACAAAAAAGACTTTGGTTCATCCACATTGCAAAACAAAAAAATCCTCAAACTTAAATTGTACTTAATTTTACTTATATTGTTGCACTTAAAAAGATTCCAAATCACAATTTTTTTCATTTATATGACCTAGTCAATGCATGCTCTTGTTCACTTGAACATGTCTCCACTGTGTAGAGGCCAGTGGTTGTGTATTGTGCTTTACACAATTGCATCTGGAGCTCACATGCACTTGGTGATGTAAGGTTTGCATGCAGCTGCTGGACCATGGAAACCCTTTCCATGAAGCTCTCTACACTCTGTTTTTGAGCTACCTCTCTGCACTATGCGTCCCCCCCACTCTGTGATTTATGGCCTATCACTTTGTGGCTGAGTTGCTGTCGTTCCCAATCACTTCCACTTTGTTATAATACCACTAACAGTTGACTGTGGAATATTTAGTAGTGAGGAAGGAAATTTCATCACTGGACTTATTGCACTGGTGGCATCCTATCACGGTACCACACTGGAATTCATTGAGCTCCTAAGAGCGACCCGTTCCTTCACCAATGTTTCATTGGAGCACCTGAATTAAATGATTTGGATGGGTGAATGAATACTTTTGGTAATATAAGGTACGTAATATGTCCTTTCTTGATATACTGTCATTGAGTACACTGTGATAATTAATACAAATACACTGTAGTGTACTTATTTTACCACCAGATGGCAGACTACATTTACTTTACATAAGGTGGCGCTGACAACTAAAGCTTAGCAGCAGCATGTCACACTCGCACCCTCACTGCAAACTCCTAACACACTTTTCACATCGGACTATGACATAAATGAGTGTTTTCGTGTGTAGAGGTTTTAGGCAGAAAAAAACATAATTTATATCGTTCAAATTTTCTTGACAACACCTGACAGACAATGCTTAGCTAAAGAGCTTCCACACAGGACTAATGAACATTCAGACAACTGGACATTCTGGACATTATATACAAAACTCCTGAACATTCTAAACAGGGCTACTAGACATTCTGGACATCAATTTCTGGAAATATATTAGGGATTTAGGAAATAATTCTGAAGCAACTGGGATGTTAAAAAATTTAGGGCCTTAATGGGTCCTGAAGTTGTTCCCATTAGGTCTCTAATTTGTATGGACATCCTGCATTCCGACCCCCTGGGAAACTAATTTAGCACAGGAATAAAGGCTTGGCACAGGTTGGATGATAAACAGCACAGAGCACACAGTATATGTCACAGTTAGTAGAGTGCACTGAAAGAGAGAGAGAGAGAGAGAGAGAGAGAGAGGCAGATGTTTCCGCTGTTTTCAGGCAGGATGTAAAAAAACTGTACTGACAATCTTTCCTCTAGTATAAACAAAAAGGCTGTAAAATTTATTATTATTATTATTATTATTATTATTATTATTATTACAATTAGCATTGATTTTGGTCAAAACACATTGATTATTTAAAATAATCATATACAATATCTCAGAAATTGACCCCGCCCACTTAGAATTAACATTTTATCTGTATGAAAAATAAATATTTTCAAAACTATTTTTACCAAACCCATAATCTAGTGAGCATCCAAACAAGAGAGACCGTACCGATTTATCTTGTGCTGAATGAACCCGTCATCTTTCTTAGCTACTGTAAATGTATAATGAAGTTCAAATGCAATAGATTGGAGAACAATGGATTAAGGTAAACTGAACCTAGTTTTTCAATAAAAATGATGACACATACCTGTAAATATGCTGAATATGCTTATGTTCACACAGGCATATGAATCAACTGTACTGACATAAGGTATCACCTGGGGATAATTTGTGATTTTGATATTAGAATCGCAAAACATTCTCCTTTCTCTTATTTCTCTCCATAGAAATATCATTCCACAAGTTATTATGTTTTTCATCTATAGTTATTATTTTTCTTAAAACTTGAGTCCATACTTATTATATTGTTAAAACATGACATTTAAGATACACAGTAATTTAAGCAAAAGCATTATTTCTGATATATAAAAACTGTTTTGTATATAAGCTGGTGAATGAGGGATATCTGGACAATTCTGGCTTCCATCCTACAAACAACAAGATTTAGTGCATCTCATTTTGTTACTAATGCCTTGAATAAATCTCTTTCTCTCTCTCACTGTGTGTGTGTGTGTGTGTGTGTGTGTGTGTGTGTGTGTGTGTGTGTGTGTGTGTGTGTGTGTGTGTGTGTGTGTGTGTGTGTGTGTGTGTGTGTGTGTGTGTGTGTGTGTGTGTGTGTGTGTGTGTGTGTGTGTGCATGTGTTATTATCTGGGATTTGGGTCATAGTCACAGGTTTTTTTGCCAGTGGATTACAGTGAAGCCCAAATGACTTCGGGGTGAGTGCGAGAGAAAACGAGAGGAGCAATACCTAGTGTGAGTCTTATTAAAATTACTATATCCATAGTTTCTCAGTATTCATTGGAATGCATGACATTTGTACACTTCATTGAGTATAAAAAATGTCATTACATAATAAAGGCTATTATGCAAATGAAGCAAAGGGAGGGAAATTACAGCCAGACGTCTAATCTTTCTTATCAGTTGGTTACATGAGTAAATTCCAGCTGTAATCCTGATCCAGCTTTAAAATGTACTTGCTTTTAAGGTAGCAAACTCATTTGTGCATTTAATTTCATTTGAGACGAACTAAAATATACAAATGTCTCAAAAATAACCTTAAAAAAATAATAAAAAATTTAGGGTAGACGAAAAAAGTTGATTTAGACACAAAACAGTTATTAGATCTGTACACACACACACACACACACACACACACAAACACACACACACACACACACACTTGAATTGCGTGACAAAACGTCCAGCTTATAGCATATCCCAGGGTAGAAATACATTTACAGAATGGGGTCTACAGGAACGCACTATGCATCCTCATGCTTATGTGCAATTTAGAGCCACCATTATACCCATTAGCATGTTCACAGCTGAACGGTGAAGTATTCCAGACTCACAGCACATATGGAGCAAGCATAAGAAAGCTGAACACTGGCGAAAAACACCAAATGTTCTGTCCATATGCACATCCAACATTATGGCTTCTCTCCATAATTTTCCATGACACAGATTCAAAAATGAAGGGAAGCTCCAACCTCACTGTTCATATTTACAAGCATACAGACTTACAGCACATACCGTACATAATGCCTATTTCTTTGCACTGGTTCAATAAATAACCGTTATTTATCAAGAATAACTTACAAGGCTGTGATACTATAAGAATATTTTGATGCGATTTCTACCCAAAAGTTAATAATTTTACAATAACTGCTTTGTTTTACTCTTTCTTTATACCACTGTCACTGCCACTGTTTTTTTTTTTTTTTTTGCATCATTGATGAGTCTTCATTGTGCTCTTTGCGTCAATTTGACTAGCCCTTTCATGCATAGTGGTCACTACAGCGGACAGCTATTCAAAAGCTGTTCTCTTGTGAATACAGAGGTTTTGTTGTTATAGTTGCATATAGGCCAACACAGTGGATGCTTGAGCATTATCCCATACACTGCCACCTATAGCCCAGTCATGGTAAGTGCATTTTTTTCTAACCCAAATCCAGGATGGCCACCAGGAAGTCAGAAATGCAGAACATGCTAGGAATATCTTGTAAATCCTTCTATAGCAGGACACCCCTGTAGGTAAAAAAATATATGCTGGCATCAAGTAACATCTAAGGATTAATATGATTGTCAAAATTTCCAGATATTTATTTTGTGTATGGATAAATTTGCAATTAATCTCATGTCCACTAAATTGGACGTCATGCGTCACTGGCTAAATTTTAACTGCAATTCATACTAATATAGTTGCAAGCAACGATGACTGGCCCAAGCACCCTGCGCCATTGATATCAACAATTAAGAAATAAAAAATAATCAGCACCTTTGAGAATTCAGCAGAGCCGTGGTATAATATTAATAACATTGAGGCACAGTCATGCCATTTTGAGCCAAACAGACCAAATGCCTCTTAGGTAAAAACAAGAACTGTATCCAATACAGACATCTTTGCACGAAATCGTAAGGTAGTGATTAAGCTGGGTGAAAATAACCAAAAACATAAAGATGTCTAACACTCAGCAAAGCCAGGAGCAAAATGCGATTTAAAGATAGCCTAGCAAAATCTACCAAATCTTCTGCATAAAAACAGTTTTAAAAGAGGCCATGACCTTCCAGTTTATTTCATACCTGACCAAAAACAGATGCCACCATAGGTCTGAATTTCCTGCGCTCATTCTCGTCATTATGTAGGTCGTCTTCTGCCTCAGTGGTTGACCTCAAGCTGAGGGTCTTCACTTTGGATGGGGGTTTGAAGCTTCCACCGGTGGAGATGCTCCATTTCCTCAGCTTCTCGATCTTGTTTTTTATCAATGCCTGCATGGAGACAAAGCAGGGAACTAAGATCATCTGAAAATAATGGTTTTAGTATTCAAAATCTTTCATTGAAGTAAGAAATGCATACTTCTAGAATAAAAAGACATTTTATTTCACTCAGCTACAGACAACTAAAGGAATTAAAAATTAATAAGCGGGAATGCAACAGTTTGTAATAAAGTTTAAATAAAGTGTAGAAATGAGCCAGGTTTTTGTGATGTAAGAAATGAAACCAAGATGAATCATTTTAGAACTTGTTCCACCTTAAAGAGACATATAACTTGTACAACTCAATTGAAAAACGAACTGTAATTTTAATTTTTTAGTGTATTGTATTGTATTTATCTATTTATTTGGGATGGGGGGGATAAAAAGATTGAAGAAATATCGTTGCATAAATATGTATACCCTTAAACTAATACTTTGTTGAAGCACATTTTCATTTTATCACAGAACTCTTGGCACATCTTGACTTTGACTTGATATTTACCCACTCTTCCTTGCAAAAACGCTCCAAATCTGTCAGATTGCAAACAGATTCTCCTGGGCACTGCCCTCTTCAGATCACCCCACAGAATTTCAATCGGATTTAGGTTTGGGCTCTGGCTGGGCCACTCATCTTCTGGTGAAGGAATTCTTTTGTGGATTTTTCATGTCAGCCAGTACTAGACATTTCTGAAGCTCCTTTAATGTTGCTGTAGGCCCCTTGGCAGCCCCTTTTGGAGCGAAGTCTTGTTCTTGCTAATGTCATTGTTGTACAATATTTTCTCTACTTGATGATGACTTCACTGTGTTTCCTGTATTTAATGCCTTGGAAATTCCTTTGTAGCCTTTTCTTGTTGAACTTTGATTCCTTTCAACAATGAGAGCACTCCAATGTTTTGGAAGTTCTCTGCAGACCATGGCTTTTGCTGTAAGTTGTGACTAAGAAAATGTCAGGAAAAACCTACCAGAACAGCTGAACTTAATCAGAGGTGTGTAAAGGTGTGTAAAGTTTGAATATGATTGCTTAATTCTGAACATCCCCAGTTATAAGCGGGTGTGCACACTTATGCAACCACATCATTTTAGGTTTTTAAAAAAAATTTCTTAAAGATGAAAGATTCCTTAAGGATTTCAGATTGCTTTTCAGTACAGGTTATAGGTCACATTGAAGTTGGAAAAAGTCTTTACAGGGTGGGCCAAAAGTAGGGTTACAGTTAACATTTTTCCTTTATTAGAAATTTTGACTTTTCTTTACACACACACATATATATATATATATATATATATATATATATATATATATATATATATATATATATATATATATATATATATATATATATATATATATATATATATATTATACATTTTACATTGAACATTTAATCTAAGTGTAACATTTAAGTGCTCAAAGAGTCTACTTTCTTGATAATAATAATTTTTATATCTAAAATGTGATTGTGAAGGTGAAGCAGATAATAAAGTAACTATAACCCTACTTTTGGCCCACCCTATATATGAAACTATATAGTTGTTTATATACTGTAGCTTTATTTAATATCTGTTTATTACTGTAGTTCAGACCTAGACCAAACAGTCTGATGGCCATAATGTTTCATAACGGCCATAACATCACAGAGTTTTACCAGTCTGCTCTTCAATAAAACCTATAAGTAAACAAAATGCAAATATAAAGAAAATCCCAAATACTCACCTTTTTCACAATCTTATCTTGTGGGACATCAGGGGTTTCCATGCTTTCTGCTTCCATTGAGTTTTATTTACATTTGCATTAACACCATCCAACCATAAATCCCACTGTCTTTCCACCCCCTTTGCTTCAGAAAGCAGCTTTAGAAAGCATCCCTGCCTTTTAATCACTCCCCCCTCCTTTTTCTCTCTTCATTGCATTTTCAGATTTCAAATAAACACAAATTGCACTTGGTAGTGGAATCATCAGGTTATTAAATTATTTATCTGAACTGATAATGTATCAATTAGAAAATGATAAAAATGCCAAAATATAAACTTGCCACCTTGTGCTACTTTATTCCCATAACGAGTGTATAGATTTAATTTCCCAGCATTTCCTGTTCTATATGCCCTGTTTGCAACCATTTTAATTCATGTTGTCTATATTGCTCATCACCCCACCTTTATTCATTCTAATTGTTCAACAGTGAGTCTTCAGGACTTTTCACAAATTAATGCTATATTTACATTTGTCTTTTGTATAAAGAAAAAAAATAGTCAAAAGTGAAGCAAGATTAAAAAAAACTGAGAAATCGAAGAGCGAGGCATCAAATCCAAATTGAGAGGTGAAAACGAGAAAATGACAGAACAAAGCAAACTTTTCAATGTGAAAAACATGATCCAAGAGCGCGAGAGAATTGGGAGAGAAGGCACACATGAAGACTTTGGGGAAAATGACAGCGTCAGTATGAAGCAAGATGATGTAGCTGTGTGACGTGGAACGTGGTGTTGACTTGCTGCATAATTGAGGGGAGCAAGAGTTTCACAGAGCACGGATTGACAATCTTGGTGATCGTGAGTAGTGAATCCCAGTGTAATGAGAACAGAGATTGTGGAAGGTGGTTTTTTTCCACCCTGTATTTCGGAGCCAGAGAGAGCTTACTATCCGCTTGCTTCTTGTAGGCTCTGCTGACTCATAGCAGCATTTTTCTGTCTTGTAACCAGATTTTCAATCAACGGCGGATAAAGCTTGAGCAGACTGGATGTTGACCTTCTCCTCCCGGGAAGAAACCAAGGGTGATTGACAATGTAGATGGCACTGGAATGTGGACAGATGGGTAGATGATGAGACTTGGGAGTTATGGGCGTACTTCACCCAGGGCAGAAACGTCCAGGACATCCTGGGAGGCCATGCATCTAGGGCAACCTCGAGGGACTGGTTCTTCCTCTCTGTCTGACTGTTGCACTGGCGTGGAATCCCAAAGACAGACTGGAGTGGCCCCAATGAGCTTGCAAAATGCCTCCCAGAACTGTGACATGAACTGCAGACCACGGTCGGAGACAATGTCCTTGGGGAGGCCATGGAACGTGGAGGATCATGAGTTCCGTGTTTTCGCGGTAGAGGAATGAAGTGGGCTTTGGAGAACCAATTCAGCACAGTCAAGATGCAGGTGTGGCTGACAAAGGTAGGTAGTCCTATGACCATGGGTGGTATGGGATTGGTAAGGTTCTGAGGAGGTCTGCTGGGGCATTGTTGATGTATATATATTTTAAGCAAATGTCACATGCTTACAAAAGTTGTAAGTAACTTACTAGGTAAGTTACTTACCTAGTAATCTACAGCAACAGCAGTTCTCTGTTCATGCAGGACCTGCACTGATCCAAAAACTTTCACTTAATTAGATCCTTCAGGGCATACACTTAATAAAATAATAAAATTCCACACAATATAATAATTCTTCCTGTTCAACTTCCAGGGAAAGTGGGATGGTGTCACGAAGATCTTGGCACAAGTTCATTTCTGTTCAGCTTAATAATCAGTATAAGACAGGATTACAGGCAGTAATCCTGTCTTATAAGATAAAGCTGGCTGTAAACACCTCTAATTGAGAAATCAAAGAGTGAGGCGACAAATCCGAATCGAGATACGAAAACGAGAGAACAAAGCAAACTTGGAACGAGAAAACATGAAACAAGAATGCGATAGAACTGGGCGAGAAGGCACACAATAATCCGTCACTGAAGCAGGGCGCATGCTTAAGTGCCAGAGTAATCAGCGCAAGATGCGAGACCAGTGTGTAGATCAGGTGGGAACACGGGTGTGGGAAAAAACGCATGCCAGGCAAGGAAAACATGAACACATGGAGGAAAGTGACAGCGTGGGTCCTGAATGACAGGCAGGTCATGGAGCAATCATGAAGGATGAGAAAAAAAAAAAAACCTTCAACCAAATTATTAGATTGTTATAGTCCTTGCTTTGTGCACTCAGGCACAGTCATGTTAGATTAGAAAAGGGCCTTCTCCAAACTGTTGCCACAAAGTTGGAAGCACAGCATTGTCTTGGTATGCTGAAGCATTAAGATTGCCCTTCACTGGGGATAAGCGGCCTGATTGAAACACCTGAATTCAATAAGTAACAGGTTTGGACAAATACTTTTGCAGCAGCAGTTCTCTGTTCATACAGGACCTGCACTGATTCAAAAACATTTACTTGTCGCCATAACAATAATATTTTAGATCCTTCTGGGAATAGGCGTGTGGTGCTGGTGTTGGCAAAATCTTGGCACAAGTTAATTGCTGTTCAGCTGGTAATCCTGTCTTATAAGATAACGCTAGCTCTAGAGCTGAATACCTCTAATTCTTTATAGGAAATCCGTGAAAGTGTCACGAATTCGGGTGTGAGGCATAAACGCAGAGAATCCAGGTGGTAAAGGAAACAATGTTTATTTAACAACAAGCCAGGGAAAATCAAATAAACCGAATACTGTACTTTAAGTGAAACCAAAACTAAAACACGTATAAATACACTGAAAGACACAACTAAACATACGGACATTTACTCAAGGAGAAATCAACAGATGCAAGACAAGGGAAAGGACTAAAAGCAAGCTATTTATAAGGAAACTAATAATCAACTCGGTTCAGGTGAGCGCCCATGTCACCTGACCGAGATTAAACAAAACAAAACAAACTACAACACAAAGTGGCGGCGCATCACGGCGGCGGCGGAGGAAGAGGAAGCTCGCTGTCCTCAGCGGCGCATGAAGGCGGCGGCGGAGGAAAAGGAAGCTCGCTGTCCTCGGCAGCGCATGAAGGCGGCGGCGGAGGAAAAGGAAGCTCGCTGTCCTCGGCGGCACATGAAGGCGGCGGCGGAGGAAGAGGAAGCTCGCTGTCCTCGGCGGCGCATGAAGGCGGCGGCGGAGGAAGAGGAAGCTCGCTGTCCTCGGCGGCGCATGAAGGCGGCGGCGGAGGAAGAGGAAGCTCGCTGACCTCAACGGCGCATGAAGGCGGAGAAAGAGGAAGCTCGCTGACCTCGGCGACGCATGAAGGCGGAGGAAGAGGAAGCTTGCTGACCTCGGCGATGCATGCAGGCGGCAGCGGAGGAAGAGGAGGCTCGCTGTCCTCGGCGGCGCATGAAGGCGGCGGCGGAGGAAGAGGAAGCTCGCTGACCTCGGCGGCGCATGAAGGCGCCGGCGGAGGAAGAGGAAGCTCGCTGACCTCGGCGGCGCATGAAGGCGGCGGCGGAAGAAGAGGAAGCTCGAAGTCCTCGGCGGCGCATGAAGGCGGCGGCGGAGGAAGAGGAAGCTCGTTCTCCTCGGCGGCGCATGAAGGCGGCGGCGGAGGAAGAGGAAGCAGCTCGCGATCCTCAGTGGCGCATGAAGGCGGCGGCGGAGGAAGAGGAAGCAGCTCGCGATCCTCAGCGGCGCATGAAGGCGGCGGCGGAGGAAGAGGAAGCTTGCTGTCCTCGGCGGCGCATGAAGGCGGCGGCGGAGGAAGAGGAGGCTCGTTCTCCTCGGCGGCGCATGAAGGCGGCGGCGGAGGAAGAGGAAGCTCGTTATCCTCGGCGGCGCATGAAGGCGGCGGCGGAGGAAGAGGAAGCAGCTCGCGATCCTCAGCGGCGCATGAAGGCGGCGGCGGAGGAAGAGGAAGCTCGCTGTCCTCGGCGGCGCATGAAGGCGGCGGCGGAGGAAGAGGAAGCTTGCTGACCTAGGCGACGCATGAAGGCGGCGGCGGAGGAAGAGGAAGCTCGCTGACCTCGAAGGCACAGTGCAGCGACGGCAGCTCGCCGTCCGCGAAGGCACTGTGCAGCGACGGAAGCTCGCCGTCCACGAGGGGCACTGTGCAGCGACGGAAGCTTGCCGTCCGCGAAGGCACTGTGCAGCGACGGAAGCTCGCCGTCGACGGAAGCTCGCCGTGCAGCGACGGAAGCTCGCCATCCACGAGGAGCACTGTGCAGCGACGGAAGCTCGCCGTCCGCGAAGGCACTGTGCAGCGACGGAAGCTCGCTGTCGACGGAAGCTCGCCGTCCACGAAGGCACAGTGCAGCGTCGGAAGCTCGCCCTCCTCTTCGCCGCAGTGCAGCGGCGGCAGCTCGCTGTGCTCGGCGGTGCGGTGCAGCTGTGCTACCAGCCCTTGGAGCGTGGCCACCTGCTCCCGCAGGTCACGAATGCGCTCTTCATTTCTTTTAGCGCACCACCGATTTAGTGCTCCAATCAAGCTGGGAGGTTCCTCCTTGCTGCACGTCCCACTCACCCTCCGTTCTCTTGACGGTACGCCGCTTGGTTCTCCGGCTATCTTCCGCACCGGCTCCCCACAACGCATACATCGTTGCCCCCTCCAAAAGAATCTCCCGGGGGAAGGGCTCCTCTGCTATGCCTCTTGTACGGTCTTGCATTCTGTCACGAATTCGGGTGTGAGGCATAAACGCAGAGAATCCGGGTGGTAAAGGAAACGATGTTTATTTAACAACAAGCCAGGCAAAATCAAATAAACCGAATACTTTAAATGAAACCGAAACTAAAACACGGATAAATACACTGAAAGACACAACTAAACATACGGACATTTACTCAAGGAGAAATCAACAGATGCAAGACAAGGGAAAGGACTAAAAGCAAGCTATTTATAAGGAAGCTAATAATCAACTCGGTTCAGGTGAGCGCCCATGTCACCTGCCCGAGATTAAACAAAACAAAACAAACTACAACACAAAGTCTCTGGGCGCTAGGCGCCCTCTAGGGGTTACCCGTGACAGAAAGGCTATACAGTATACCGTATAGTATGAAAATGTAACTCTTTTAAAAACAATATTCATGAGAGTAAGATCTCATGGTCAAATCAGAGTAATAACTAATTTGCTTTCAGTTTATTATTAATATCCCACCGTCTTTGTAATTTTCAAAGCATAATAGTTCTAAAAATGGTGTGAAAATGTGCTTGTGTTGGAATACAGTATGCTTTGCTTTAATTGACCCAGTAATGTGTGTGCTTGGTTTTAAGTGCACATGTTTGGAGTTTTTCTATTTTGGCAAAAGCTGTAATATGGCCTATTTAAACAGTTCCTGCTTTTAATCTTTGTTTTTGATCATGTTTTTCACTTTTTAAATCTCGTCATCCACTTCAGTCTAATTCCATATTAATTTTCATTTCTGCTGAACTGCAGCATAAAAAAAAGAGTAAAAAAAATGAGTACACAAACATCATGTTTTATAACAGCTCCCTTTGTTCTATTGTTCTATAACATTTTCCACTCTTGGAAGGCTGTCCACAAGGTTTTGGAGTGTTTCTGTGGAACTTTGTGCTTATTCATTCTGTAGAGCATTTATCAGGTCTGGTGCTTATGCTGGACGAGATACTTGGCTCGCAATTCTCATTCCAGTTTTTCTCAAAGGTGCTCGATGGGGTTGAGGTCAGGGCTCTGTGCGGGCCAATCAAGTTCTTAAACACTGAACTCATCAAATCATGTCTTTGTGCACAGATGTCTACATGTTGGTCCTGTGAGCATGCATCTGCTATGTATAAAGAGTATATATATACACGATTCAAGATTTAAAGAACTTTATTAATCCCAGAGGGATTATATAATGTAATTCATTGATTAGCACAAAAAATATTTAAATTACTTAAAAACATCATGACAAAAACTGGGTTATTAGTCATATTTGAATGCTAGAATGTAATCTTACATGACTGGTGACATGACTGGTTGCTTCTATTAACTTGAAGGTAGGAAATTATTCAGTTCTATTTATACAGCGCTTTTAACAATGGTCATTGTTGCAAAGCAGCTTTACAGAATTTTTTTTTAATGTGTTTAAAAAGTGTGAGATAGATAAATAAATAAATAAATATATATAGTACTGGGCAAAAGTCTTAGGCAGAAAAGGGGAGGGGAGAGCAGCTGCCTGCCAAAACCTACATTCAAATCCAGTCAGGTTATCCTAAAGCAGACTAGGTGGAGACATAAAGAGAAATTTATTAAATTTACAGGATTGTCCACCACCTCCAGGGTTAATTCTTCTCGCCTTTTGAAAACGACTTTTACCTCTAGCTGTGTTTAATAAAAAGGACTCTGCTACTACACTTCCAGAGTAATGTATTTAAAGCCTGATCCTGATTTACAGTATACACTGGAGTCTCTCATCACTCTATAGTTTGACTTTGACTAACATTGATCTTTGGTAGGTTCAAGACTGAGTGAACTGTTTAGAGAAATTGAGAACTCTTTCTTCTTCCATTCCTGAGAACTAAACAGCCCTTGAAAAAGGTCTTTAAGACTATAGACTAATCATAAAAAACAGACATACAGGAAGACGACGTCATAAATATGGTTAAGAAAGGCAAGAACCATTGCCTCAGACAATCGCACCATTTAACCCACTGTTTTGCCTGATATATGCTAAGCTCCCACCTAAAGCAAACAGGAAATTTGGCTTGTTGAGCAACAAGGGTCAAAAGTTGTAGTGATTAGAGCATCACTTTAATGAGGTCATCTGACAGTGAGTCTATACTTACTGTAGGTCAAGTGATAATGAATATGTGACAGTGACAGAATATGACATGTACTGTATAAGACAGACCAGCTTTATTTATCCTTATGGATTACTTAATGTTCTCCTCCCTTTTCCAAGAAGCATGTGGGAGTAGAAAAATGAAGTAAGGAGTAACCTCATAGGAATGATAACTATGAAAGTCTTCATATTCTGTGCCACATCCTACAACCAAACTGAAGTGACAGGTGGGAAGTAAGAACTTAAGCTCTGTATGTTGTTCAGTGTTGTCAAAGTGGCTTATATTGTCATATCAACCATATACTGTCATATAGTCCAGTGAAATGAAACAACGTTACATCCGGACGTCGGTTTTTGTGGGTCTACAACACATGACTACACATAAGGACATAATTGAGACAACACAAGACAATATGCGAGACAATGGGCACAGTTAAAAACAGTGCAGTGAGATGAGTTCAAAGTTCTGACGAGAGTAAAAATGGCAATGACAAAATATTGCAGTATTTTAATGATAAATGTGATGAGTATACGCATGACATGCTGATGTATAATACAGATCAAAAGAGTGCCATATTTTTTAGTATCCAGTTCAAGAAATTATGTATAGTATGGTGTCAAGTTACAAACTGATGTTTTAAACTGTTTTAAAAAGTTATATCCAAATGACCTTTTTAACCACCGAAACAGTGATACTGGGTGGTGGCTGAATGGTTAAAGGCTCTGCACAATTAAATGGAAGTTTAGTGGTTGGGAAACGGCCAAAATGTCTCTGTTGGGCTCTTGAGCAAAATGGGCCCTGTTTTGGGCAACAAAAATTACTGTTGCTTTTTTTGTGTGCAAAAAATAAAAATGTAATTCTGTTATATACTGTTTAATGCAAAAACACCAGACAGACATAAACCCTCATTACTTTGTCCACATTAAGAAGTATCAGCTTTTAGTTGTCAAATCCTGATATGTAAAGTTTCTCTATACTTTGTATACCAGTGCGACATTACCTGATCAGATCTACAGTTACAAGTAAATGACATTGTGTTTTTTTTCCACTTGTCATGTCCTTATTGGTAACTGTATCTTCCTAACCAAGCAGTAAGGATATTACAAAAGTATTTCTTCACAATACTGTAGGTTGGGTAATTTCCTTACTGTTTGATGAAGAGGATAAGGATACCAACAAGCATCGGACAAGCAGAGGAAAACACAAAGTCATGGTCTTTGTAGATCTAAGTTCTCTTTCCATGACTTTGTGCGTTCCCGCACTTGTCTTACCTCGTGGTGACCTTATCTGATTAACAGTATTGTTAATAAATCTTGAGCCACACTTTCATATTAAATTTAATTACATTATGTCGAGTAATGTAAAGAAATATGAACACATGTTTTATTGCATCAGGCTAAAAAAGTGCCCAAATATACATAAAAAAACAACAACAACAACCTCAGCAGCAACCTCATTTCCCCATTCGTCTGTTTCATCCACTCAGCATTAAGCATCACCGATATACTAATCACCAGACTGATCATCTATCATCGTCTATACCTGTTTCTCACGGGTTCGTGCTATAAGTTAGATGTTTGTTTTTTTTAAATGTGTGAATGATTCATAGATCGAGTCATTGTGGGTCATAACAAACTGAAATGTTCCTCGGAAACTGGCCACCTACTGGACTGAAAGTGAGAGCTGCTGTTAAAACCTTGCCAAAAATAGTAGACAAATATTCCTTCAGGAATCCTTTAGAAATATTGCCAAACTGTATATTAAAATACACAAACCTCTGGCAAAATATGAAGAAATGAGGGCTGTCTCAAGATAGTACTCTGTTAGTCACGCACTGCACTGTGTGCCACTAGCAGTTATGGCCACACACAGGTATGTACTGTACCCTATTGCAGAATATATATCATTGCTTTATATACAGAGGGCATACATGTAAACACTGAGACTGTCACTATTTTATACTCGATCACAACACAAATTTCAAGATATTATAAATAAGTTGATCTGTCATTTACTGCCTTAGTATTTCTTCTAAAGCATATCTACATTTACAGTACAACATAGACCTGTTAGAGTCTAACATATCATCATGTAATCAAATATGAAACATGAAATATGATGTTTCTTAAAAGAGCTCTCCTAAAATAAGATGAATTGAGCAACATCTTTGAATAGCAGCCATAAAGCCATTTCTGCAACTGCATAAGTGTGAGCTACATTTTATTATTGTATTACATTTAATAAACAAGTAGGGAAAAAAAGCTCCCTTTTGATATTCTACATAGTTTAATATTCTCTACAGTTAGCAGTTTGTGAATTCACTTTCTATAAAGCAGTTCCAACATTTATTTATGTACAAAATCATTGTGACAGAAATCTTGTAGTGATAATGATGATTATTATTTCAACATCAAAGTAGTAATAAATAATAATAATAATGAATTATCTGGCAGAAACTTGCCACACCCTGAATTGCCACATCTATATATGGAGGAGAGATCATAGTCTTGCATTTGTTATCACAGCAACCCAAGTGATCAAGGAGGAAGGACAGAGCAAGTGTGGGATCTGTGAAGGTACTGTATGCAAAACTACATATGAGGATTTACTGTAGTTCTATTGCACATTATTTCATTCACTAGCACTGCATAGAGTGTATAATCTATTATATCTAATCTATAGACTAGATAATAATCTATGTTACTAACTGTAAATATAACTATAAAGATCTGTACTGAGAAATTGCATTCAGACACCAAAGAAAAGAAAAAATACCTATGCTGTATTCGTAGAAAGTATTATTTCCAGGTATTAGTCATTAATGAACATAAAGAGGTAAAAAGATTTTTTTCCCTCTGACAAACAAATATAAAATATACATATCACTAAGTATAAAGTGTAACAGATTAAGAAACTTACATTAATGCAATTTTTCCATTTTAGCACTGCGCAGTTATTTTACTTACAGTCACTTTCTCAACAACTATTTTAGCGGTTTCACTCTGTGCATAGGACTGTTTTATTTTCCCAGCAGTGGAGGAGGAATTTTCTCAGACACTCCTCAGGAACTCGCTGTGAATAGTACAGCCTTCCTGTGCATGGTTCCGCAGACTTGTCTTGTCTTGTCGACAGAGAAGATCAGGGATATTAGGATTTTGTTGGAAATGAATACAGTCAGAGAAGGGGCACGCTATGCTAAACAAGTCTACGCGATAGAAAGAACTAGAAGAAAAATGAAACACAGATTGTCAAAAAAGACAGGAAAGCTCAAAACAGGATGTGGACAACCTTCACTTCAACTTGTGGTTGATCTGCACCCCAAATCCGTACACTCAGCAGCACACTGAGTAAACATGAGTGCAGTACACTTACATAACATAGTTTTATAACACATAAGTCCATTAATATACTGTAGGTACAAATATACAAAAGTTGTAAGTAATAAGAAAGATTAATATAAATTTTCAAAAGATTTTCTTCAGGCTGACGTTTTAAATATTTTGTTAGCATGGAGGTGGTACTAAGTGCCTAACCCCAATGTGCTGTCAAAATCTGAAAATTCCCATTGGTAATATGAGAACTGTTTGCCTCTTGAACAATACTCAACATTGTTCAGGAGAAATATACTTCCATTTGCATGCAAAATAGAGCTCAGGTTGATTTGAACCTTTTAATTATTTATGGTTGACAAGGACATTTTGGGGAATGTATTAGAGTCATTGCCTAATTCACAAATGTTACCACAGTTTCTGACTCATGTGTTTCCATCTTGATAAATCTGTAATCTATTTCCTTCATATTTTATCGCTATTCCTGTGTGTGTGTGTGTGTGTGTGTGTGTGTGTGTGCGCACACAGATGCGTGTTATATGACCCTTGCAGCTACGCATGTGCGTATGTACAGTATGTGTACAAACTATGTTATACAATCTCTCTCTCTCTCTCTCTCTCTCTCTCTCTCTCTCTCACACACACACACACACACACACACACACACATATGATTCTAAACATTTAGCTAATTCATACATTTAGCTAAAACTTATTAACATATATAACTCCAATAACCACTCAAATGCATGACTGGCCACTTCAATTCAATTCAATTCAATTCAATTTATTGTCATTGTTAAACATAACAAGTATAGATAACAACGAGATATCATTTGGCAACATCTCCCGGCAAGTAATGAAGTGCAACCATAGTGCAGCAAAGCAATAGCCATAATGGCTATGTGAGGTAGGATATAAAGGATATATATTATAGAAGGAGAGGGGGGTGGGGGGGGGGGGGGGATAGGTCAAACCACGATCTTATGTGTATGTATGTATTATGTGTCCTGCATCAATGCAAAGTCCAGTTCACAGTTAGTGTAATGATGTATAATAAAGAAAATAAATAAATAAATAAATAAAGGTCCGAGAGGGAGGTATCTAATCATTCAGCAGCCTCACAGCAGTAGGAAAGAGGCTGTGGGACAGTCTGGTGGTTCTGGCCCGTAAGGACCTATACCTCCTACCTGAGGGCAGTAGCTGAAACAGGTGATGTGCAGAGTGATGCTGATCCCGCAGAATGTTGTGCACTCGACGAAGGCAGCGTCTCGTGTAGATGGTACTTATCTCCGGAAGACTAGTCCCGATGATTTTCCCCGCTGCTTTCACCACACCCTGTAGTGCCTGTTGTTCCGCCCTAGTCCAGCTGGAAAACCACACCAAGAGTCCATATGTCAGCACACTCTCTATAGCACAACGATAAAAGTTCACCATAAGCTGCTGAGAAAGATTAGTTCTTCTCAGTTTCCTGAGGTAGAAGAAACGCTGCTGGGCCTTCCCTATGGCAGAGTTGATGTTATTGCCCCACGTTAGGTCCTCTGTCACAGTTATGCCAAGAAATTTAAAGCTGGTAACCCTCTCGACCGTCCCATTTCCGATAGTAAGTGGTAAGTGTATGGTCTTTGTGCCCTTACGAAAATCCACAATAATTTCCCTGGTTTTCTTGATGTTGAGGGCCAGGTTGTGGGCGTCACACCAAGTTGCCATGTGTTCCAACTCCCTTCTGTATGAGGACTCATCATTGTCAGTGATCAGGCCTAACACCGTGATGTCATCAGCGAATTTAATGATGTAATTAGAAGGAAGGGCGGCGCAGCAGTCATGCGTGTATAGTGTATACAGTAACGGGCTAAGTACACATCCCAGGGGGACCCCAGTGTTGATAAGCACTCTGGATGATGTACTTTTATCCACTCGCACACACTGTAAGCGATTTGTTAAAAAGTCCATAGTCCAGTTACACAATACAGTGCTTAGTCCAAGCTCACAGAGCTTAATTTGGAGCTTATTTGGCAAAATGGTATTAAATGCCGAACTAAAGTCCACAAAGAGAAGTCTGGCATACGTATTTTTGTGTTCCAGATGTTCCAACATGTGATGGAGCACAATAGCCACCGCATCCTCTGTGGATCTGTTGGCTCTGTATGCGAACTGGTAATGGTCCAGTGTGGGAGGTACAACATCCTTGATGCGTTTAATCACCAACCTCTCCAAACACTTTGCTGGTATGGGTGTGAGTGCAACTGGTCTATAATCATTTAAACAGGTAATGTTAGGGTTTTTGGGGATAGGAATTATTGTAGTTCTTTTAAAACATGCTGGTACCCATGACGTGGACAGTGACAGATTAATGATGGTCGTGAAGACCTCCGCCAGTTCAGCTGCGCAATACTTGAGCACCCGACCGGGCACTCCATCGGGTCCTGTAGCCTTCCTGGGATTGATGTTACGAAAACACTGTCTTACCTCGTGACTGCTCAGGACTGGTGCAGCATCACTAGAGGGAGGGCGGGGTAGGGGTAAATCTCCATTGCCTCTGTCAAATCGGGCATAAAAGTTATTCAACTCCTCCGCTAGGGTGTCACAGCTGTTAAAAGAGAGAGTTGTTGTTCTCTTATAATCCGTTATCACCCTAATTCCCTCCCATACCTGCCGGGAGTTGGTGGAATTATGAAAATGATCCTCAATCCGCTGTTTGTATTGAATTTTGGCTGATTTAATGCGCAGTATAGATATAATAATGAATAACACAAGGGCGACATGGGTCAAAAGTTCAATTCCTGCTACAGGTCTGTGTGCATGGAGTTTGCATGTTCTTCCTGTCCTTGGTGGGTTTCCTCCGGGTGCTCGATTTCCTTCCACAGTTCAAAGACAATTCCCGGGCCTCCGAGTGGCGCAGTGGTTAAAGCGCTCGCCCTATCATCCGGAGATCGCTAGTTCGAATCCCGGGTGGTGCTGTAACCTCTCGCAGCCGGAGGTCTAGAGAGAGCTGATTGGCCGAGCTCTCTCAGAGGGGAGGGATGAGAGGTACTTAGTGCTCCCACATTAATCACGGCTCTACAGCCAGTCAGGGGCGTCTGTGAGCTCGCGCAACGGAGGGAGCGGATAGAGTGTGTTACGCCCCCAACGGTGCGCGAGCGAGCAGTTCAAAAAGATGCGGTCGGCTGGTGTCACGTGGTTCGGAGGAAACACGTGATAGTCTTCGGCCCTCCCGGCTGAGTGGTAGTAGTAGCCTTAATGTGGGAGCCCCCTAGTGACGACTAAATTAGGGAGAAAAATCGGGGAAAAAAATCACGGAAAAAACATCACGGAAAAAAAAAAAGACAATTCCCAAATTTCTGGAATGTGTGAATGTGTGTGTGTGCATAAGTGAACCCCTGCGATGAACAGGATGAAGCAGTATAGACAAAGAGCGAGTTTGAAGTCATGGTCATCACAATATCAGCTAAAGATTAGTACTGACAGCTAGCCACTTAGTGTGGACATTATTTTTTCCTCGCTCAAGACCAAATCTCTGTATTTTGTATGCAGCTCTTGTTTTGGGGTTGACCTTCATTTTCACTGTACTTCAAAACAAACGCCACCACGCCATATATAACGATGTCATTATATAATTCCTGCTATCCATTATCACCCAAATGAGGATGGTTTCCCTGTTGAGTCTGGTTCCTCTCAAGGTTTCTTCCTACTGCCATCTCAGGGAGTTTTTTCTTGCCACCATTTCCCACACCCTTGGCTTGCTCATCAGGTACAATCTCATTATTATCTAAACACATTTTTACTCACTAATACACACTTCCATAGATTTTCTTTTCATTTTGGGAAGCTGCTTCCAGACATTGACTATTGTTAAAAGCGCTATATAAATAAAATTAATTTAATTGAATATCAATACAAAATGGCTAAGGCTGATGTAGATACCAAAATTATGATTTCGCTGTTGTGAAGCCAAACATCAACTGGTTTCCATTTGCATGGTTGTGACAGATCATACCATATAAATTGAATATAAACTTATTGGTTAATCCTTCAATGTTGTTTTCACCAAGGGAAGCCAACTCAGCCAGGCTAACATTAGTCTACGGTAACATATTTCACCACACATTCACCATGTAATATTTAGAGGGGTGCTGTTTTAATCATTGCAAAATAGGAGTGCTGTGCCTTAACTAACATAGGATGTTCAAATTGCACATGTTGGTAGAGTAACTCTTCCTTACAAGAGTGTACGTGCCACAAGAAATGAATTTGCGCCATCACTAAAACCAACCCTGTTGAAACCCTTTGTTGCAGTTGATTGTCTCTCATTGCACTAATGAATGTGCACAGAGATGACACTATTGACATGAGCAATGTGCACATATGGATGAAGAAGTTTAAAAAAGTGAAACCAGCATTGAAGGTGAACCACACAGTGGAAAGCCAAAACCTGCGACATAGAGGATTTTAAAAGAGGATTCAAGAATACTGTTCAATGATGGCGCAAATATATCTCTTGTGATAGAAACACTCTTACATCTCCAGTGAGGAAGATGTTACCAGCATGTGCAATTTAAGTGATCTATGTCAGTTAATAAAAAAAAATTATGCCTATGTTTGCATACTTTCAGTAGAGAGCTTATATTCATTTTGAAACTGGGAAGCAAAAGCAAAACTAAGCAAACCAAAACTGTTAAATAGTGTTTTTTTTTTTTTTTTTTAATGAAAAGTACAGTCTATAAAAAAGGGAAGTCTGGCTTCTGTGAAAAATCTCCATTGGTGGTTAACCTTGTGTCTATATAGTTATGATTTTTCTGTTGGGGAAAGTCCATGAAACAAGTTAGTTCCTAATGTTATTCACAATATTACAGCTATAATCAGTAATTCCCTGACCAACTTCTTTATTTTTTTCTTTTTATGTTAGTAAGACAAAAAAAAATCAGTTTGTTAGGTCACCTAGAAATTGCAAAACCCTTCATACTTCTGGCTTGTGGATTAGTAGAAAACCCAGAATTGCAGCTTTATCTCTGACTGAGATATAATTTATAATAAAGAAGTCTTCTTACATAAACACTTAGACACACTTAAAAAAACATTTATGTGTTTCTGACATCAACCATACACATCACTGTACTGTATAAGTTACTACTAAAACAAATCTTAGTCCGTAAAATAACTGTTGCTGTGGTATTTAATAGGTATTTAACCTTAAATTCACTGGTGAATTTATCAGTCAAAGGTTTGGCCAGACCATTCTAATGTTTTGTTGCATAGTGTAGAGTTTCTACATTCTCGAACATTCCAGTCTTTAACGTGACTCAGAAGAACGAGCGCGCATGCGCAAAGCATCGCAAACTCTCCGTTGGTAATGTACAGGAAACAGAATTGACCGGGCCTTATTGACTCTTCTAGTCCGAGTCGTTCGTTCATTTGTCACGTGACTCCCATAGACGCTATGCCAAAAAAAAAAAAAAGAATCGAGCGATTCTTTCTCAATGACTCTTCTAATCGGAGTCGTTCGTTCTTTTGTCACGTGACTCCCATAGACGCTATGCAGTGCAGTACACAGGAAACAGAATTGAGCGATTCTTTCTCAATGACTCTTCTAATCGGAATCGTTCGTTCTGTTGTCACGTGACTCCCATAGACGCTATGCAGTGCAGTAGATTCAAAAGAACAAACGACTCAGAGGAGAAGATATGATGGTGAGCTGCTCATTCTGTTTATAATAATATGTCCATAACTGCATTGTAACCTTTTTTCATTACTGGAGCTATAGCCCAAATTTGTATGTAGACGTGTTGCGGGTCTGTTTATTGAAAATGTAACATTTTATTTTATTTCTGAGCAAAAGAACGAAATGAACTAAATGACAAAAAAAGATTCGTCATTTTTATGAACGAGATTCAAAGAACCGAGTCATTAAAATGATTTAAACTTCCCATCACTAGTAAACTGTTCTGGAACAGTTTTTGCAAGAACAGTATTGTCATGTGCATTTGCAAAACCAAAAAAATCAAGCACCATGTTGAAACTGGCTCTCATGAACAGCATCCCTGAAAAAGCAAGTCCAAAACTTACCTCTGCTGTAGAGTTACGGAAATCATAAAAATCGGTGTCTTAACTTTTGACTGGTACTGTAGCATGAAGGATTTGATCATGTTTTCTTTGGATTCCAATCAAATATTGGAAAAATATACCAGAGTTAAGAATAAATGTGGTAATGAAATTCAAAGGAACTAACATACCCTGCTTTGCTTTATTATAGCTAAGTTGAAGATGAGCTCACCGTTGTGCATTATCCAGCTGGTGCTTCTGGTACTGCCTGCTGTGCAGTCATTTGTGCCAATAGGCAATGGTAACACACATGTGACCATCACTGACAGTGCTGTGATAAAAAAGATCACTGAAGTATGTAAAGCGGTGGCTGAGTCAGAAGGACGACCATTCAAACCAACAGTAAGTATGGTTTTAATTAGATTTCATTTTATTTATATCAATTCATGGGTTAAACTTGGAGTGAGTGACTCTTTTCATCTTCTTCTCTCTTTTCCTTTGTGTCATAGGGTTCCTCTGCAGAAGAACTGCTGCGTGCATGTTTGGGTACAAAAACTGGTCAGGTGTCAGGAGACAAGTTCCATGAAGCTCTGAATCAGATTTACATGCTGAATGCACTAATGGATCGTGACTATATGTACAATGATGAATATCATTTCCACAGTGAGACATTTAACCAAGGACATGTTCTGATCACTCGGGGAATCAGTTCAATCAAAGCCAGCATTCGTAACAACAACTTACAGGCTGCTCGGGAAATGCTAGGAAGAGTCTTACACATCCTACAGGTGAGAATCCCAGTGATAAACAGTTCATTAAGTAAATGAAGTGTATCTTTGCTTTTTTAATGTATGAAAAAAAATGCTGTAATATCACAAGTGCAGATGAATGTATATGTATATATGTCTTTCAGGATTTTTACAGCCACAGTAATTGGGTGGAGCTGGGTAACAATAACATATATGTCAACCTCATTTTTCCACATCTCACCATCGACAATGTTGCAGGTAAATGTTGCATTACACCATTTTCAACTGCAATGTCTTGTAGCAAATAAGTTGTTTAAATTAGTTAAATACAAATTGAATAAAGAATATTGCTACTAAAATGAAAGCCATGCTCACAAAAGCATTTATATCAACAATTATGTGAATAAATAACAGAACAAACAAATATCAAGCAGACATTTCACTACATGACAAGTTAAAATAATCCCAAATCTTTTAAAGTCTAATTTATATCAGACACATTTCCTGATAATTCTGTTACAAAGAATTGTTCATATTCCACCAATAGATAGATGACTCCACTTCTAACCAAATACTGAATAATTTTAAGCTAAGTTCACACTTTGCATTTTTGGATCAATTAAAACAAACTGGTGTTATTGTTCTGTTCGTTCACGATCCACAACCAAACAAACTCTGGTCCATTATGATTGAAATGTGAACATACCACCGACCAAAGATATGTAAACTAACCAAGTCTGCGTTGCTAGCATTATCTGATAATGATGACTCTATCTGAGAACTTTCACTGGTTGGCACTGTATCATCAGCTGTAGACGAGGATCTTTCAGATGGGCAGGGAGTGAGGAAAAAGTCCTTGCTAGGCAGCTAAACTACGTCACTGAATGAGTTTAGGAAGCTGCTGAGATTAAAAAGGGAACCAAATGAAATGTCGATTGTCATTAATAAATTGAACACTGACAAATTGACTGTTAACTTTAATGAGCATCCAAGGACATGCTATGGACAGCGCATAAAGAGGGGCATCACCCTACTTTGTGGAATGCGCTGTCTGTCAATTTAAAACCTGCCACAACTGATTAAGATTTCTTTTTTTTTTACTATAGTACAGTACAGATAGATAGATAGATAGATAGATAGATAGATAGAGATTGTACATGGTACTGTACAATGAAATTAGGTGTCACTTGTATGACAATATGAAAGTACATATTCGGATATCACTATTCAACTGAGATATTAAATATTGCATGTGCAAACAGTGTGATCTGGCAAGCTTATAATCTTTACATTTAAATATATCAATAAGCAACATTTCCACATTTTGTCCAATGACAAACCTAAATGTATTTATTGGGATTTGATGTGACCAACACAAAGTGGCACATAATTGTGAGGTGGAAGGAAAATGATAGATGGTTTTCAAAATTTTGTTACTCATGAAAATCCGAAAGGTGTGGCATGCATTTGTATTCAGCCCCCTTTATTCTGATACCCCTAAAAAAAATCCAGTGAAAACCAATTGCCCTCCACCTGTGTGTAATTTTGTGTGTAATCACTGTTCAATCCATTCTTTACCAATGCACTGTTATGACCCTTCCACACACTCTCCATTTATACATATTGGATCAGGGGCTATACTACACTTAGCTTTATTAGCCTCGTAATATGTCATTTTATCGAATCAAGGATTGCTCAAATTCAGGCCTGGAGAACCAGGGTCCAGTAGGTTTTTTTTGCTCAAACTCAAGCTGATTCAACTAATCTGTTAATTGCCTGTTTTAGTTGGTGTTTTTACGGTGTTGGTAGACAAAATTTTGAATTACAAACTAAAATTCAATTTCATTTAATTGTATCTTATTTGTATTGCTTCTATATCTTGTCATTTCACATAAAAATTTTTTTTTGACTTATTGACTGTCTTTACCAACCACACTTACCTTGAAATACTTTTACATTGTTGAACCAACTGTTTGTGTGTGTGTGTGTGTGTGTGTGTTTATAGATAAGGCCACCCCAACCTGCAGTGACTGTGCCAGTGGTACTTGTGCAACCCCCCTGCTGCCCGCCATTATAAAGGAGAAAAAGCTGACATCAGGATACGTGAACATGTTTTCTCCTACGAAACCTACTGGTATAAATGATCATATGCAGGATTCCATACCTAACATAGCAGTTTGTAATTTTTAGTGCCCTCTGCAGCCTGTAAGGTGAATTGCACTTGCAAGTAGAGTAAAGCACACAAAAGTCCCATGTTGCTCCAATATGACCACAGCATCTCTTTGAAAACAGCATACAGGGGGGTATGATAGTGCAGAATAACAGAACACAGCTATGAGAGTAAAAGCTCTCTTTATTTCTCTACATCAGTGTAACAGGGGAGCCTGCTACACTAATGCACTTATCCCAGTGTTTCACCAGTGCAAGGTAGTAAGTTTTCCCAGTATGCCGGAGCCATGATCGGACTGCCTGCTTCATATCTGAAATGCCGGCCTCCCAGGAACTCCTATAATGGCCCAAACATATAGAAAAGGCTTTGAGTGAGGTCAGGACAGTACGGGGGATGTGGCAATAACTCCCAGCTGAGTTCCTCTAATGTGGCATTCTTGAATGATTGTGTGTACAGTTCCCACAGACAGATGTTTCTCTTCTGCAGGTTAGAGACACATTACCTCTCGATTTTCAATAATCAAGCATTCCACTGGCTGAATAGTCATGGACTGCATTGGGCTCCAAGCCACCTCTAATGAGATCATGTCACAGCCTTTGCACCATTCAAATGTGTTACTTCCGCTGAGTGTTACTGTACTGTTCTTCACTTCTTCTGCAAATGTCAATTGTCTTACACTGTAAATGTAAATGTTTTTTGCCTTTGTTCACAAGAAAATTAATCACAAGTCCCAGTTTGGCTTGAATGCAATTTGTACTGTATATTATTGGTGATTTTTCTAGAGAAAAATTTCTGTGCTAGTAAAAAACTGAAAAAAAAAAGGGAGACTATTAATATCAAGAGCAAGACAATGATAGTAATCATAGTTTCCCCAAGTTGACATTGCTGTTCTTTCATAGCCCTAGAGCTGTATAAACATTACAAACAGCACCTTCAACTAGAAAATATATTTAGGTATAAATTTATATGATAATATTCATAAAGGATTTTGTTGTATTTGTTTAAGGTAAATGCAGCCATGGTGGAGCTGCTGACCTGAGCAGTACGCAAACGCCTCGTGGAGGGATCAGCAAAGATGAGCGTAAGACCCACAATGCAGCTCTACACGACACTGCAGTCGCATTGGCAACAGATGCCACTCTTGACCTCCTGGAAGATATTCGTGGAGCCGTTGGTGATGACAGTTTTCTGAGGTAGGAGACAGGATTGAGTGCTGGAGAATGTAAACATTGTGTATATAATTTTCAACATGTTCTCTTTCTATATATATTTTTAATTTTATTTCTCCCTTCTATTTCTGTCTCAGGATGGTCGGTATTGCTCGTACTGCCGTCTTGTGTTTTGTCATTGACACAACAGGCAGCATGTCTGATGACATTGCCGAAGCTAAAAGAGTTGCATACCAGATCATTGACAGTAAGAAAGGGACACAGGACGAGCCTTCGGAATACATACTGGTTCCATTTAACGATCCGAGTAAGAGAATGTGTATTTTCCTCTTTTCCACATTTGCACTCTTTTCCTGTCTCAGAGTTGTCAATATAAATATCATTATTTTAGCATATACTTACCTATACAGTGCCTTGCGAAAGTATTCGGCCCTCTTGAACTTTTTGACCTTTTGCCACATTTCAGGCTTCAAACATAAAGATATAAAACTGTAATTTTTTGTGAACAATCAACAGCAAGTGGGACACAATCATGAAGTGGAACAAAATTTCTTGGATATTTCAAACTTTTTTAACCAAAAAAAAAACGGAAAAATTGGGCGTGCAAAATTATTCAGCCCCCTTAAGTTAATACTTTGTAGCGCCACCTTTTGCTGCGATTACAGCTATAAGTCGCTTGGGGTATGTCTCTATCAGTTTTGCACATTGAGAGACTGAAATTTTTGCCCATTCCTCCTTGCAAAACAGCTCGAGATCAGTGAGGTTGGATGGAGAGCGTTTGTGAACAGCAGTTTTCAGTTCTTTCCACAGATTCTCGATTGGATTCAGGTCTGGACTTTGACTTGGCCATTCTAACACCTGGATATGTCTATTTGTGAGCCATTCCATTGTAGATTTTGCTTTATGTTTTGGATCATTGTCTTGTTGGAAGACAAATCTCCGTGCCAGTCTCAGGTCTTTTGCAGACTCCATCAGGTTTTCTTCCAGAATGGTCCTGTATTTGGCTCCATCCATCTTCCCATCAATTTTAACCATCTTCCCTGTCCCTGCTGAAGAAAAGCAGGCCCAAACCATGATGCTGCCACCACCATGTTTGACAGTGGGGATGGTGTGTTCAGGGTGATGAGCTGTATTGCTTTTACGCCAAACATAACGCTTTGCATTGTTGCCAAAAAGTTCGATTTTGGTCTCATCTGACCAGAGCACCTTCTTCCACATGTTTGGTGTGTACTTTAAACGACACTTTTTATGGATATCTTTAAGAAATGACTCCCACCTCAGCTGTAGATCTCTGCAGTTCATCCAGAGTGATCATGAGCCACTTGGCTGCATCTCTGATCAGTCTTCTCCTTGTATGAGCTGAAAGTTTAGAAGGACGGCCAGGTCTTAGTAGATTTGCAGTGGTCTGATACTCCTTCCATTTCAATATTATCGCTTGCACAGTGCTCCTTGGGATGTTTAGAGCTTGGGAAATCTTTTTGTATCCAAATCCGGCTTTAAACCTCTCCACAACAGTATCTCGGACCTGCCTGGTGTGTTCCTTGTTCTTCATGGTGCTCTCTGTGCTTTAAACGGACCTCTGAGACTATCACAGTGCAGGAGCATTTATACGGAGACTTGATTACACACAGGTGGATTCTATTTATCATCATTAGTCATTTGGGTCAACATTGGATCATTCAGAGATCCTCACTGAACTTCTGGAGACAGTTTGCTGCACTGAAAGTAAAGGGGCTGAATCATTTTGCACGCCCAATTTTTCCGTTTTTTATTTGTTAAAAAAGTTTGAAATATCCAATAAATTTCGTTCCACTTCATGATTGTGTCCCACTTGTTGTTGATTGTTCACAAAAAATTACAGTTTTATATCTTTATGTTTGAAGCCTGAAATGTGGCAAAAGGTCACAAAGTTCAAGGGGGCCGAATACTTTCGCAAGGCACTGTATATACGTACCTCTCTAATAAAAGTTCAGTTTTAGGTACTCCTGCCACATCTGATCCAACTTATTAATTAATAAGAATCATTTTCATTTTTTTTTATTCATTCATCTTTAATAATACAGACATGGTGAATCCAGAGCCTGTCCTAAGAGCACTGGGTATGATACAGGAATACAGCAGTCTATCACATCAAACGTATACTGTACTATATTTATACAAGAAGCAAATTAGCCTGTCCACTTTCCATTATGTTTTGGGAGGAAGAAAGAAACCCATGCAGACATAGGAGGAACATTTAAAACCCTGATCAGGATTTGTAATAGACTGGGGACTGGAATAACCCTGTTCTGATTTATGGTCTTCATATTTATATTACGTTATACAACAATTAGTTTTGACTGTGTAAACCGATTTGATGAGAGGCAGTACAGTCTGCTGTAGTTGTAGCTGTAGTATACTATATTCCATTTAACGCTATTTGGGATTCAACCCTGGAATCCTAGGAGTTAGCTGATATTCAAAATAATAATAATAATAATAATAATAATAATAAATGGAAATATAAAGTAAATCTTTAATCTTTACTAAAAAATAGGGTTTATTCTGATAATAAATGCCATTTTTAGAAATGTTGAAAATGAAAGCAATATCACGCTGAAGGATGTGCTGTTGTGCTGAATAGCATATGATATGATGGCACAATAGCACCACCTCTTGTGAGATATATATGAGTAATCCCTTTACAATTATAAAACTAGAAATGTGCAAAAGGACTGTGACCACTTAATAGTGGTGGAAATTGACCTGCCAACCTTCTTAAAAGGTAGCCCAGAGTCTTAACTGCTCTGCCACCTCATCAGTTAGCTTATGAGCTGGGTTAAGTAGAGTTTTAAGAGATGCCACAGAACATTCGAACTTGAAGACTGTCAGCTTTTATCATGCTTTTTTGTTTCTTTTTTTATTCTTTTCAGGCTTTGGACCACTTCTGAAGACAACAAACCCAGACGATATGAAGGCTGAGATTTCTAAACTGGGTGCCGCTGGTGGTGGTGATGAACCAGAAATGTGTTTGTCAGGACTCCAGGTATAATCCGCCTGCAGGCAATTTCTGAGAATCTCAACCTAGACTGGAACCTCTCTAGACTAATTCGCAATTGAGTTTACAAATGCTTTCTAATTATGCATTTGTGTTTCTGATTCTCAGCTGGCCCTGACTGGAGCTCCTCCCTCTTCTCAAATATTTGTTTTTACTGATGCCACTGCAAAAGACATGCACTTATATTCCACCATCACTGCTCTCGTGCGCAGCACCAAGTCCACAGTAAACACTCCAGTCTTTGGAATTCATATAATGAAGAAATAATACATATTTTGGGTCAATTATATAATTGTTAGTACCACCTGTTAGTACCACCTTAACTACTACTACTGCTATAATAACCATTGTCATTCTTATTATTATTTCTCTTACACTTAGGTTTCTTTCTTCATGACAAAAAAATCAAGATCAGGAAGATCTGTACGTGCTTCGCTACCCACAGGTTTTCAGGTTTATTATGACTTAGCTTTGGCGTCTGGAGGTCAAGCTATTGAGGTCACTAAAGCTCAGCTGCCCAGTGCTACTGACATCATCTTAGACACCTCTACATCTGCTTTGGTAAAAAATATAATTTATGTTGAAACAGATGTTAGAATTTATGTAGAATGAGTAAACATATTTGGAAACCAACCTTCTATAGTCTTGTATGCCCTGGTTTTGAGATTTTCAGATGTTTACAATTATTGGCTCTCATTGTAAAGATTAGAAAAGAATCTCCACAGTATAGAAAAAGCCACCTTTCGGTGATGTCGCTTCATTTTACACTGAAAAACAATTGTGGTAAACCCATCTTTTAAAATCCATTATAATAACATTGATTGAAAGAGAAAAGCAATCCTTTACCAATAGATAATTATTTTTCTCCAAAAAAGATGTGCCACAAATTATTCAACTTCCATTTGCCAATAAAATTGCACTGGGCGATGGTGGCAAGAAAAAACTCCATGAGATGACAAATGGAAGCAACCTTAAGAGGAACCAGACTCAACAGGGAACCCATCCTCATTTATGTGATATCAGATAGTTATAGCAGGGATTGATTTGCGCTCATTGATTATAGACCTTAACTATTGAGCGGCTGTAGTTACAAGCCAAAACATAAAAACTTCCCGCATCAACTTAGTACAAGTCCATCTTCATGGTCAAGTGAAACCATCCCGAGTCACCCCATGGATCCCAAGCGGACCAGACAGGGCCATCCTCAGCAGTAAGCTAAAGGCCTCAGTGAGACTTCTCCCTGTTCTTTTCATGCTACTTAAGGAATTTGGCTTCTGTGTCACTTCATACTTCATACTACACATTGCTAGAAATATACATTTTTAATAGGAATTATGTTCAGTTTTATTGAGGAAAGGTTATTTTTTTCTGAAAACATTTTATTCAATGAATGGTTGGATTTCTCTCATGTTCCCATATGAAGCTACTTCACCCAAAGACGGATTTTTCATAATCTTTTTTACTAAGCTTTATGAGGTTCCCAAAATTGGTGAGTGTCGTGGTTACAGTATGTATAAGAGCCCTTCCGCTGGATGTCTGTCTCAGATAACGATCCTGCAGCGAGCCAGGTCCCCAGGTCGTGTGGAGAATTTCCCCTTCCTATTAGATGCATCGGTGTCCAATATTACTGTCTATGTGACAGGAAATAACCTCAAGTTCACTCTGCGTAGTCCATCAGGTGAGGCCAACGTAGCACTGGAATTGCATTACACAGTTAATATTATATATATTATATATTATACAATATTATAATCATATTTTCAATAACAGCAATAGAATACCACATAAATGCTCTGTAAATAATGAAATATAGTATACAGCATACAGTAATTGGAAAATTCTTTGAGGCTAAGAGGTTTAAAATATTTCACCCAAATATCATTGTCCTGACAATAATGAACGGTGTTCATCAGGTGTGTCTCAGTCTAACACGGCAAATAATGGGCCTCTCGCCACCATTCAGACTGTGGGGAACCTGCAGCGGCTTCGTTTCGACAGTTTAAATGAGACTGGCATGTGGAGCATCAACATGGAATCCACAGAGGCTTACAATCTGAAAGTGACAGGTGAGCTAGTCTGTTCACTTTTGTACACTTTTGTGGTTACAACATTCATGTTCTTGAAGGCTGCGATCTAACTGCTATCTGCAGAAAAAGCCATTTATGAAAACAGCGTTTTTCTTGCAATATTTGACAAAATCATTGTGAAAATGACTTTTGGCCAAAACACTCTGTAGCAAGTGCCAGAGATGTGACTTTTGGGAATTTTGGTGAGCTTTATACTACAGCCACTACAGGTACTGGAGTTTAAAATGAAGCAGTACTCTAGTTTTCTATTTCACTGTAAATGAGGGACTAATCTGTGAATGTTTTCACCAGGTTAAAACAGAGAAAGGGCTTCGCAATTAGATGATATGACATAATTATCATTAAACAGTGTCATAATTTGCAGAGGCAATTTTAGAGCCTGTAGCACCCTAGGAAAAAATCGCTGAGAGCCTGTCTAACCACAGACAACCAGTATTCATTAAAATGATCTTATAAATAATAAATAAGTTGGTCAGCCCTCAGGGGCCCCCTACTGGACTGCGGCCCCGAGCAGTAGTCTGCCTCGTCTCTGACAATGTGTCAAATTTCTAAGCTACAACCCTGCAATAACTTGATAAATTAACTTTTTAATGCTTTTCAATAAGGCGCCAGCAAATAATGATCGGAAGCTAATGTACATATAATTTCATACAGAAATCACTTTTGAGTGATTCTTTTTTCATATTGTCTATTAGTCATTAAAAAGACAAAGAATGGCTCAAACATTGTTTGTTTGTTTGTTTGTTTGTTTCAGGTCAAAGTCCAATAACTTTTATTTACAACTTCGTGGAGGAATTTGCTGGACCCCACCCAGGGGTTTCTGTCATTGATGGTCAACCACCAAAAGGTTGGAGTGGTCATTACATTTCATTTTACACTATAATTCTTTTTATCCAACTTAACCAAGCATAAAATGAAATGCCGTAGAACCTTTCACAAACTGACCAAAAGCAAATGCACAATAACTGTGTATATTACAATTATTAATATACTGTACAAAAGCACACACAATCTTTTAATTTTTAGCACATGATTCTTCTGCCATAGCCTTGGGAGGTGGGAGGGAATCAGAGGACCTCGAGGATACCTATATAGATACATCACACATATAATATCGAGAGCTTATGATCAAACAGGATACTGAAACAAAAAATCAAAGAAATTATAGTCATAAACTTATCAGTAATGGTACCTGATGAATTCATGAATTCAGATATGTTAGATGGTTATCGTGACCTTTGTAAACAACCAATTTTATATAAATAGACCTTTCCAAATTTAATCAAGCATCCCTGGCTTGTGTAAGAAACTAATAATAAAAAAAATAACTAAAAAAAAAACACAGGGGACCTCCGAGTGGCGCAGTGGTAAAGTGCTCGCCCTATCATCCGGAGATCGCTAGTTCGATTCCCGGGTGATGCTGTAACTTCGCAGCTCTCTCAGAAGGGAGGGATAAGAGGTACTTAGTGCTCCCACATTAATCACGGCTCTACAGCCAGTCAGGTGCGTCTGTGAGCTAATGCAAGCGGAAGGAGCGGATAGCGCTGTCCTCTGAGTGCTTTTCGCCGCCCCCAACAGTGCGTGAGCAAGCAGTTCAAAACGATGTGGTCGGCTGGCGTCACGTGGAGGAAACATGTGATAGTCTTCGGCCCTCCCGGCTGAGTGGTAGAAGTGGCCTTAATGTGGGAGCCCCCTAGTGACAGGGAGGAATTGGACACGACTAAATTAGGGAGAAAATCGAGGGAAAATAAAAACAAAAAAACACAGGGGTTAGCCTTGTGGCCTCACACCTCCACGGTTGAGGGTTCAAGTCCTGCCTTTGGATCTGTTGATCTGAGTTGCCATTTTCTCTCTGTGCTTGGTGGGTTTCCTCCAGGTGCTCCGGTTTCATCCCTCAGTTCAAACAAATTGAGAGTAGGCTCTTTGGCATTTCCAAATTCCCAGTGAAAGAGTGTGCAAGTCTGTGGGTGCACCGCATCCACGGTGTACCCCACCTCATGCCATGATTTTTCCAGGATTTCTGTGACTTCTATACAGCATGAGTGGTATAGAGAATAAATGAGTGAGAGTAGTATTTGTCTCTCTATTCACTATGCCTGTCCTGTCTTTGGTACTTTAGGCTTACCTGCTAAGCTGTTAATGACAATAACTGGCCAGAAGGGTGCTGAAGCTCTGAAGCTACAAGAAGTTGCCCTAGTGGATGTTTCAAATGATAAAGTGGTGGATGGAACTATCCAAGAAATGAGTGGTGGAAACTTTCTGGTTACTGTGGATCAAGTTCCAGACGGAGAATTTGTGGTTATGATTAAAGGAAAAGATACGACCACCTCAAGTGACTTCCAAAGGCAGACCACCACACAGATGTCACTGTCTAATGTCATTGTCAAGGTACAAGTCTCCTCTCATTTTACGTGGAATTTTGAAAGGAGAAATCTCTCCTTTGTCTCCTCAAGTATATTTCATTTCCCCTTCTCTGTAGGCTGTAGCAGGCGGTGCGATGGTGCCAGGAAAAGATTTTAAAGTATCGTTTACTGTATCTACTAATGGAACCGGTGGAACCTTCAAAATCACTGCTAAGAATGACAAAGATTTTCCTCTGATATATGATAACAGGTAAATATAACAGCTCATGTAAAAAATTTATATAGATCAAGTGTCTCATTATCAAATCTCCAGAAAAACATAATATATTTTGTGTTATCTCAGCCTTACCGTGATCACAGGGGGCAATGCTTCAGCCTCAGTCACTGTCAAACCCCCTGTAAGCACTGCATCAGGAAGTGATGTCACTCTAACTATTCTGGCTGAAGGGCCCGGAGGTGCTGATTCTAACTATGCTGTGGCCCGCCTTTCTGTCCTCGCTGAGGTAACTCATTTGTATTTGTTGTCATAGTAACTAAGATTGTTGAAAGGCCTGGAGAGAATTGGTAATGATAGAGACAAATCTTCCAACAATATACAGTCAAATGCAGAATAAAGAAGAAAACTATGACAATTTGTAGATACAAGACATTGACATGTTAGTTTTCACAGATGTTGTTTCACTATTATTACGTTGCAATGAAGAAAAGGTGCAAATAGCAGTGGGAAAGTATTAAAAGTGGACAAAATGTAAATGAAATTACTTTAAAAAATGTAAATATTATCTAATACCTTGCAAGTCCAACCTTTGTCTTGATTCAAGGGCCGCTCAGGGTCTAACCGTGGTGAAATTTCTCATGAATGAAGGTGTAAAACCAAAACCAATGAGATGCTTAGCCTCAGTAAAACAATTTACTGGATGCAAAATTTTAAAGAAGGCTAAACAGTACATCCATGAATGATGATTGCGCTTGTTCCCGGGAACATTCAGGATGTGGAACACTTCATCCTTGAAAAGTGATGTATAAGCCGGCAGAAGAGACATCTGGCCATGAGAACTGTAGAGACAATCATTCAGTAACATCACTTGCACATTACAGGGGGAGGTATTATCACATCCCATGTGCTATCCTGACCTCACTCCAAGTGATCTTCACACGTTTGGTAGTTCCTGGGAGGCCAGCGTTTTTGCGGCGAAGCAGGCAGTCCGATCATGGCTCCGGTGTATTGAGAAAACGTTCTACCTTGATTGGTATCCAAGCACCAGTGAAACGCTGGGATTAATGCCTTAGTGGAGTAAAGGATTATATAAAGAAATAAATAGAGTCTCAATCTGATTTGAACAGTCCTAGGAATAATCAGTTGTTATATAGGCTAAATATTAAGAAAAGGTTTTGATGACATTTAAAGTTTATTTCAAATTAACTATATACCACTAATTACTCACTCACTCACTCACTCACTCATCTATACCGCTTAATCCTGTATTCAGGGTCACGGGGGGCCTGGAGCCTATCCCAGGAGACTTAGGGCACAAGGCGGGGTACACCCTGGACAGGGTGCAAATCCATCGCAGGGCACACACACATACACACACTCACACACTCATTCACAAGCTACGGCCAATTTGTGAATGCCCCACTAATTACTGCCATTTTCTTTATTTAATTATTTATATATATAAATTTCCACTGCATCATCCACTTCTAGTGAACATATGTACAGTATACTGTACGCACAGTTCACTATTCTTTAGTTTAGTTTTGATTAATCAGTTTTTTCTTTCTTTGTTCAGGTGACTGACTTTAGCCCTCCGAAGTGTGAGATTGTTGCGGCAGGTCCTATCTGTCCATCCGACTGCTCTCAGGCAAACTGGAACCTGTCTGTCAACATCACAGACGGCAACGGTTCCGGCATCGATTTTGTCTCCATCCAGAAAGGCAATGGCAAATTCTCATATGAAACTGTGGTGGATGGGGGTATAACTGTACTCCTGGGTTACTACAATGCCACCTGCTGCTCACCTGATGTAATTGTGACGGCTGTTGATAAGCAGGGAAATGTAGGGAGATGCACCTACTCTGTCCAGAAAAATGGAGGAGTTTCCCTCAGTCTGTCTCTGCCCCTGTGGCTCTGTCTGCTGGTTTCAGCGTTTAGCATAATGCGTATTGAGCTTCCATTGTAATGAAAAATAAATAAATAAATAAATAAGAAGTCCTGATGCAACCACATATAAACCTTCCTCTGATGCAATAAAAATGACACACCGGTGTCTACCGTCATTTTTATTTTGTATTTTAATTCAGCTACATTTAATAAAGTGATGTGCTGTGCATTTATATATAAAAAAAAATTAATTGAAAATGTAAAACGATCAGCCTCAATGAATTATGCATGTATTATATGTAAAACTTTTTATTATTTAAATAAAAATGAAAGCTCCCAATTTTGTGTCAGTATTTAAGGCAGTTACTTTCTAATGTTTATTGTCAACTGAGCGCTACCATGGTGAAATGAAAGTATTTTTCTATTATTATTATTATTTGGAGCAAAGGTGTATTTAATCATTTTCTTAGATCAACAACACTACACACATCAGCCACCAGGAGGATCCTAAAGTATTGAGAAGAGTTTAAGGGTCTGTTTGCATACTATAAATATTCATTCTTCATTGCCATTTATCTTCCATATTTGCTGTATCCTGGTTAAGGTCACGAGTATTCTGTTGCCTTTACTGGGAACACTGGGAGTGTGAGGCAGCAATAAATCCTGGCAAGTCAATCCATCACGCGTGACAACCTTCATATTTTAAAAACTACAATGCAAGTCTGTCTATCTATTTAAACTGTTACCACAACCAGTGCATGGTTGTAATGACCGACAATTCGTCAATGACGCCTACAGTTGTTGCTTTGCATTTATAAAGGAGTGGTCATCGGCACTGGAGCATTTCGGGGGACGTATTTCACTGCACAAAAACTATCCTATGTTGGGAGAGGGAGCCATCCTCTGACAACATACACACATACTGTATATAAATATAAGTTAAGGGCTCAACATTGGAAGCCTGATGGTGCTGGGACTTGAACCCCAACCATTCAATCAATAACCTGGTAGCCCACAGCCTTAACCGATGTTTGTAAATGTGTGCGTGTAAAAGAGAGAGAGACTGAAAAGCATAATTACAAGCTTAAACCTTATTAGAAGCCTCTTTGAAAAATAAATGCCTAATAACATTATTATTAAACATTTCACATTTTATTTGTTTTTGCCACAATGTGTTCAAACCAGGTCCATAATAGGTGTAACAGCACAATTCTTATTTTCACAGTAATTATGTAACCTGAGTTGTTTAAGGTCCTTTATGTCAGCAGTATTATAAAACAAGGAATAATAAATAGCACAGAAACATTATTCTTTTAGTTAAGTGGGAGTAAAAATGTTAATGATACGTGGCATATTTTCATAAAGATCATCACAGTTACAGAAACCTAAAATTATAAAACACTACGAAAACAAGTTAAACACTTCCATCTGGGATAAAAGATTATTTTACAGCAACTGATGCTAAGAACGTCAACATCTGCCTTATATATTTTTTACAAGACAACTGGACGATAGCTTTTTCTTGAGAGTTCAAGAGCTTTTATGCATTATAATGTACATTTTATCTACTTTCTATTTTGGTTTCGCTATTGCATGTTGTGTGTTGATGTGTTTCTTCAGATGTGCTGACTGCGTGAAACGCTTACCACACTCTTTGCACTCAAAGGGCTTCTCTCCAGTGTGGATACGCTTATGTCTCTTGAAATTACCCAAATCCACAAAGCCTTTCTCGCAATGAGGACAAACATAGCGCTTCTCCCCCCTGTGTCCCTGCATGTGCATGTTCAGTGCAACTCTATGCTTGAACGTCTTTCCGCATTGATTACAGAAAAATGGTTTCTCCCCTGTATGCATGCGCATGTGAGTAGCCCGGTCTGCCTTCGCCAAGAACTTCTTGCCACAAACCTTACAGGGGAATGGCCTATCTCCAGAGTGGATGAGTTTGTGTTTGGTCAGGGTAAACTGGTAAACAAAACTTCTGCCGCACTCCTCACACTTGTAGCCTTTCTCCTCTGCATGGACTTTTACATGCCGGTTGAGGCCTCGTACACTAGGGAAGGCTTTACCACATTGGGAGCAGGTATATGGCCTCTCGCCTCTGTGAAGCCTCATGTGGTTCTCCAGCGAAGATGCATTGCTGAGAATCCTGCCACATTCAGAGCACTCAGTCTTCTTTTCCAGTACTTTCCGTGGAGGTTTCTGTAATATGGTCTGTGCAGGACCACTTAACGCAGACTGGGGTAATACACTAGACAAATCAGATGGTTCCCACACTTGGCAGGTTGTGTCACATCCCTCTTTTTGCTTATTAACATCATTGTCCATCTGTAAATCCTTCACCATGTTCATTCTGAAGGTATGTTGTTCTTTTGTAGAATCTGGTACTATAAAGTTTGGCCCAGGCTTGGAAAGAACCGTATAATGTTGTATTGCCCCTGGAATAACTGCAGGTCTGCCACCTTCATTATTTTCGGAGGGGACTTCATGATGCATTTCCACTGTAACAGATTCGCTTTCACAGTTTGTAGGTTCATGAACAGCAAGAGACGGATATCTTTGCATATGTTCCTCAAAGTCAGTAACTGTAGACATGGGGATCTCTACAGGTAGGTTAGCTCCTCGCTTGGATAAATTTCCATGATTGGAGGCTGCCGCTTGCTGTTCTTTCAAAGTAAGAAGTGGTGCAAGCTGCAGAGGTTGACCAGATGAATGGGAATGGATCATACATGTGGCTTCCTGTTGGTTTAATACAACAGAAGAATGGAAAGGCATGGAAGCTAAGGGCTGAAGCAAATCTGATGTGTTATCGGGAGTTGGGAAAAACTGGTCTGAAGATGAACAAAGTGAATCAGATAAAATGTCATAGTGGGATGTGGCATGCTCTAGAGGAGATGAAATATTGGTCTGTGAAATCGAACTTTGAGGAACGGTAGGCTTTATTGACTGGAGTGGGATGTAGGGTGGAGCAAATGATGCATGAGATAAAGGATAAAATGGCTGGCTTGTTGGGGTCAGATCATGATGGGGCATAGGAGGGATGTGGGCTTGTAGATTTAAACTTTGTGAATTTGGTGGAAGCATGTCATTTGACTGAATGAGTACTTGAGGTGGTGCATGCGTTGCTGTAATTGAAAGGTGGCTGGTTTGAACAGGGACTTGGTTGGGTGGAATTGGGACCTGGTTTGGTTGAGGTTGAATCTGAGTTATTGAAGTAGGAACCTGTCCTTGTGCAACAGTATGCTGGTCTGGAAGAAAAGGAGCCTGGACCCGTGGACTTAGAAAATGGCTTATCTGTGTCATGTTCTGGGCAGGAGTTACCACAGTTTGAGGGTGAGAGACTGAAGGTTTTGTAGTCTGAGTAGAAGACTCAGTTAATGATGTCATTGTTTTGTTGACTGGTAATCTTTTGTCTGTAACTGTAACTATGGTTTGTAACAACTGACCAGTGGGCAAGGATTCTGTAACCGGGTTCTGGTTTTGGGAAAGACAGGGTGTAACCAGTTTAGAGCCAAACTGCGTCACCATAGCTGAATGCTGGATATTTTGCTGGGATTGAGGTACACTAAGTTGAAAGGTTGCCTGAATGGACTCATCCATTTGAACAGACAGTGCTGCTTGCTGGGCTTTAGGTGTTGACATCTGACCTACTCTGCTAGACATGCCGGTCAAGGCAGATACACTAACTGGAAGAAGTGACTGGGCTGAATTAGCAGATAGTCCTGACAAAGTTGGCTTTTTAGCCGATGTAGACATTTTTTGTCTTTCTGTATCACTCTGAAAAGATGGACATCCACTAACTCTAGCCCTAATTTCAGTCGGGGTGACACTGTTACTCGATGAGGCTGTTCTATAATTACAGCAAACTGTGGTCTCAGGTGATGACCCGTTAGTGGTAGATGTTTCTTTTTGGGTTGCATAGCTTCTGCTCACAGTTTGAATTGCTGAAGGGATCATTACTGCAGAAATGCAGAAAGATAAATGGAAGAAATGGTTAAGATTAAAGCATGAGTGGTAATAGAATTTAAATGTTTTATAAAACACTGTCCAGTTTTTTAGGTTTACAGTTTTACCTCACCTTTTTCCATGGTGTTTTTAAAGGGCTCTTTACGAACCAATATTGGCTCAGCACCCTCTTGCTTCAGTAAAAAGTATCCAGGTGCGTATTCATCACAGCCAGTCTCCTGAGGCTAAATAATAAAAAAAAATTACAAAAGTATACCTCAAGGTATGTTCCTACATCCGACCCTGTATCCACACACCTCATCAAGTAAACCTACCAGAAAAATGCACATTGTTCGGTATGCACCAAAATATATAGTACTGAAACTCGCGCATCTCGAATGCACATGTGTGTTTGTCAGCGGAACATAGCTCCAGCTGCACGTCTTCCCAGGAGTGAAAAGGAAGTTGTGTTGTGCAGTTGTTGTTGGGAAAATGGAGAAAAAAGATTCATATTTGAGTATTATTTCCGCTTATACTGAAGCGGTCGTGAATGGGGACCAATGGCGACCAAGTTTGAAAAAGGTGGCAGAACAATTTAGACATAGATATAACTCAGTCATGCTCCCTATTGTTATGAAATTTTGCCATTCTGGTAGTGTACTGTGTCAACATGATGCAGGTAAATCATCTCCTTTCGCAGGAGTCTACAGCAACCTTTGTTCTGGTATATGTTTGAGAATCTGCGTGAACGATAGGAACACTGTCCACAGAGAGGCGGTGCTCACACACTCCGAACACTTACATTACGCAAAACGTGGTAAATCAAGATGCTAATAATATGTACGTTAGTTTCTTTCACAAATATATATATAGTGTACCCACATGACCCGTAAATCTAACAAAGGGGTCAGTAAGAACACCAAAACCACACACGTCAAATACACTGCTGTACTGAGAATGTGCGTTATCTACATTATATCTAGCTAGTGGTGGGTCTTATGGTGGTCTCTGTTATTGGCGTGAGGGAGTAGAGGAGCTGATAGTCACAAGACCCCATTCACACAGCCTGTTAAAGGGGAGAATTTTGAGCCATCGTTCTGCTTCAGCATTATGTATGAAAAGAACGGAGGCAGAATCTGGGGTTGATGGTAACTCATCTTTAATCCGGGAGCAGAGGAGTGACAGATTAGATCTGTTTGAATAGGGAAAGCCCCCCATCACAGAATGGGGGTCTGACGTTTTTGAGACGTGTGATGAGCCTGACACGCCGATGTGAGGTTTTAACGCCAGGAAAACACCTAGCAGCTAACACAAAGATATCTTATATCTACAGAGTAGATCATCAAAAACAATAAACTGAAGGATCAGCTAAGATTGAGACTGACTGACCCAGCCACGCTTTTATTTTTGGATCAGATTAAAAATATTTATAGAAAATAACCTTTTCCAGACAAATCCCGGCTGGTTATAAAATTTCAACGTTGTCTGTGAATGGTTAGGTCTCTAGAGTCTTGGAATAGGAGCCAATTCTATAGTGTGAAGCAGGACTTAAAGGCAACTCAGTTAAGCACCTGTTCAATAAGAAATGACCATGAACTGAGGAGACAGCAATCTCCGAGATGAGTGCTGTTTTTAGTGAGTGATGTAAATGTGCAGGCCTTGTCACACCCCCGCTCATAGCGGAAAGCCACACGCTGCTTGAAAGTGCTCATTGAAGCGGCCTGCAAAGCGCCAAATTCGTGGGTTCTGTGTGATTTACAAAACGTGTGGGAAAGCACAATATTCAGGGGGGCTTATTAGCGCCTTTATAGTGCGATTTCTGTGAAAAGTGCTTGTATAGTAGGCAGAAACTACAAAGTGTTCCTAATAGAGCTTGTGCAATTGATGTAACCAGTGATGTCATCTTGTTGCAGCCACCATACTGTTGGTCTAACACAAATGAAACACTAGTTGGTCCCACAGGTTCAATCACTCTGACATGAAAGGAAATACTTACCCCTGGTGATAAAATCTTTCTGACGTGGTCATCGTAATCTGTTTAAAATGTATCTGCTCCAAACAATTTCACACGCAGGTTCCTAGTTATTACCCAAAGTGGTAAACATCTGTCATGCAAAACGTTTCAAAATCAGAAAAAGTCTCATTAAAACGTATTGTGCGTGTCAATCGTAAATGCATGAGCGTTTACCACTTTTTTAGGACCTGAGTAAGCAGGAAGTGCTCGAGAATTCACTCGAAAGGATTCATGCCTACACTTTGGTTTGACCCCTCTAAGGTAAGAAAAACGTATCTTACTCTTTACCAGCAAGGGAAAGCTAGAGATGCACGACATACAGACATATTTACAGAATGGGTCAGAATACCCAGAGTGTAGCAACTAAGAAAGAGCATTAACTTTGTACAGAGTCCGAATTTATTAAATCCAAATTTATTAAAGGTTTTGGCACCAAATACTTAAATCTGAATCTGAACACACATTTAAAATGAGGCTCTCTGTCACAAGTCAAAAAGAGAACAGACTAAAATTATATTCACTTAGGATAGGATAATAATTCTGGTGTGCATTTCATTCAAATCGAAATATTTGACATATAACATTAATGGCCTTCTAGACAAATTATAGCCTCAAATAGAGCAGAATATTTGGAGCCCAACCCAAGGATTAGGCAGGTTGATGACCGTAGTGTGTGAGTATGACCGGCAAGATGGCCGTATCCACAAACATCATGTGACAATGTAAGGACAAGCTCTATACGGTAGGTCACAGGGTCCAAAGCTTTGTCCTAAAGTACCTTTCCTTGTCTTAACAAGTAATTTAATTAATCAAAGTAAATAACAGCTCTTCCTGAGTTGAAGTGGGTAGGTAAGTGCCTATTAATTACAAATAATTAAGTATATTATTAAATAATTAAGTATAATAAAGTATATAATTACACAGTTTCAAATCATGCATTACAACATTGAATATCTCTTGATATGGAATTAAATACAAGGGGTGTTCAAGTCAAACTGGGTCTTTCAAGTGCAAAAAAACACGGTTATGAGAATATAAACGACCTTTCTTTCTCTATAGAATCCCCTGCTACACTAATGCACTTATACCAGTGTTTCACTAGCGCTTGGATACCATCAAAGTAGAAAGATTTCTCAGTACATCGATCCGACTGCGAGCTTTACGTCTGAAATGCTGGCATTCCAGAAATTCCTTTAATGGCCCATGCATGTGGAATTCCTTGGAGCAAGGACAGGACTGTATGGGCGATGTGGTAATAACCCTCAGCTTAGTTCTTGTAAGGTGCAAGTGGTGTTAGTGAATGATTGTATGTACAGTTCCCACAGAGAGACGTGGGACTTCTGCAAGTTGGCATCAAATCTGTCAATTTTCAATCTGTCATTCTCAGACATACGGCCTTCTTTAAAACCTTTGCACCATTCACATGTTTTACTGCAGCTAATAGTCTCATCGCCATATCGTGCTTGAAGTCCTCTGTAACTGTCAATCGGTTTTGCACCTTTGTTCATTAGACGTTCCAGCACAAGTCCCGGTTTCACTTGAACACCCCGTGTAAAAACTAAATGTACATTGGATAAAATTATTATTATACAATTATACATTTTATTTTTTTGTTTGTTTCTGACCTCTTTTTTAATAAGAAGCAAAGCAAGCTGTCTGTTTCCTTCTTCTGAACTGCTAGAACAAAGATCTTCAAGACGTTCACTTGTGATGTGTCGCAGGTTTAGACGCTCACCGACTGGTGCTGGGCTGCAGCATCTTTCCACCATGGTGGGCTTTTCTGGAAAACAAATTAGCAATTGGTTAACACTTCCAGCTGAAGAATAGTGGTATTATGTGTGTGTGTGTGTGTGTGTGTGTGTGTGTGTATGTGTGTAGGGGCCACATAATGACACCTCAGTTTTAGGACAAGTGTTCTCCATGTGTTTGCAGATGGTTAAGTGTAGATTTTGTAGACTAGTTTTCACATTTCGGTCTCAAAATGTTTCCTTTACATAACTTAGCTGTCAATTACAAGTGATTAAATGATAGGCCCAATGTACCAGGTTCAAATGGTGTAATAATCACACAAGTGCACATCTTTCCACTAGAATGTTGCCCTTTTTCAGGTTGGAGCAATGGCTCCTCCAAATGTCTGTGCATGTTCCTACATCGGCTGTGCTCTCTGCATGAGAGGAAGGATACGATTGCTGTTCTCCATTGGTGACTCTAGACAATCAAGGATGAGCGTTTGTAAGCTCATGTATGCAGAAGAGGGCAGACAGTTCTACAAGTGTTTGCAAGTGTAGATTTTGCTCAAGGGCCCATCAGTGGTAATTTGGTGGTCGTAAGGTTTGAACCTGGGACCTTCTAAACCGTAATCTCAGTTAATTATGAGTTGAGAGAATTAGAATTCTAATTACGAATCTGAACCTTACGATCACCAAATTACCACTGATGGGCCCTTGAGCAAGTCCCTTAACCCTCAACTGCTCAGATGTACAGTATAATGAGATAAAAATGTAAGTCTCTCTTTGGGTGTCTGCCAAATGCCTAAATGTAAATGTAAATGTAAATCTGAGTTCAAACAAGCTTTGGTTTTCACATTTCGATTTCAAAAGTCAAAGTTTCTTTAAAGTTTCTCTCCTTTACATACTATACTATACTAGTCCTGTCTGTAACAAGTGATTAAATGGAAGGCACCAGGTACCAGGTTCAAATGGTTTAATAACCACGCAAGTGCACATCTTTTCACTCAAATGTTGCACAATTTTCAGGTTAGAGCAACGGCCGCTCCAAATGCTCTCTGCGTGGGAGGAATGAAACGACTGCTGTACTCCGTTGGTGTACTACTGTATATACATGTAAGACGGCAGACAGTTCTTTCCTCTAAACATGTTTTCTCCAGCGCCCCTGGTTCAGAGTACAAGGGATACGAGGTAATGTGCTACCGTGTCCGAATTGTACAGAAAATCCTTGGATATCCCCTTAATGTCAGTGGTTAGCACTGTCGCCTTGCACCTCTAGGGTTTGATACCTGCCTCGGGTCTGTGTGCATGGGGTTTACATGTTCTCACCGTGCTTGGTGGGTTTCCGCCCACAGGCCAAAGACATGCAGGTTATGCTAACTGGGGTTTCCAAATCTTCCCGTAGTGTGTGAATGCTGAATAAGCACAATGGTCACCATTGGCCTCCACGGTCCCCAGTTAGAGGTTTCTAGATGGATGGATGGATCCCTCAACGTACAAGGAAGATATAAGGTGTCCCTAGGTGTCCTTAAACAAAGATTTAAGATGTTCCTCTTCACTAATTACTTTATTGAAGACTAATTTAAAAAGCATCAAATTTTTGTGTGTGTGTGTGTGAGAATGATTTATTTGTACTAGCATGAGGACATGTTCTGAATCGTGCTAGAGATAAAATACTAAGATAAGTTGCTCTGAATAAAGGAGTTTACTAATTGTTAATGTACATTATGGCTTAATGCATTTGTTTCCTTCTACACTGTACATGCTTTAACAGTGTGCAATAAGACAGTATGTCCTGTGTGGACTATGTATGAAAATGTCTCTTGGGGTGGAATGGTGGACGTCCTTGGTCTGTGCAGAAAGTCTGCATTATTTTGTTGTGAACAACGTGGAAGTAAGAATCTCATTTCAGCGAAATGTTACACAGGTGAAATCAAATCATTAGGTGGTCTTTTTGTTGTTGTTGTTGGTAAAAACAAAAACAAGACAGCCATAGAGAGTCAGGAAATCCCCAGAGCATGCATGCATACATGTAAGTGTGCACGCGTTCTGTTTGTAATGGACAGGCTATTTATGTGCCTTGTGTATGTGACTTTATATTGCTACAGGAAGTGTTTAATGCGTGCTATAGTTGACGAGAGTGTTTCTGTTGTAAAACTTACCACATTGTACACCAATATCGCGTTTGGTGTGCTCAGGCTTTGGACATCCATCTCCTGCGTCTTTTGTCTTGTAGTGAGAAGGAAAAATCCCGCTCTTTAAATCGACGTTCTCCTGCCGCAGGTGCACTAACTCCGCTTTCATCTGGTGCAAAGTCTGCTCGAAAAGTTTCGTCGCCTCGCTGACTGCTGTCCTCAGCACGCTTTGCATAACAGACCTGAACTGGGTTTCGAACCCAGCACACTCCTCCATTGTGCATTTAGAACGAAATGTTTAACACAAATGAAATGGTTTCTGTTTTAAAGACAGGACGAAGTTTACAACTGACACAGCAGAGGATGACAGCGAGGGTGGGGGGGGGGGGGGGGGGAGGGGGCGGGGGGGTTGTGCGTTCAACTTGCGCAGACGTCAAGCAGATCCTCTGATCTGTACTTCATACAGGCAAAACGCGCTTCCGGATTGAATGCGATGGAGATCTGCAATGCTGCGCAGCCCAGCGAGAACCACCAACGCTAACGTGTGAAAGAAAGAACACTTCCGCAAGACAAGTGCTTAAATAAAACTGAGCTGAAGTGCACCCATGTGCAGAATGAACTCAGAAACCATTTGTAACAAATATTTATGTTATGGTGTGTTGTTTTATGTTTCATTAACTTTTGGATTGGTATGGGGAAATATTCATTTCATGATAGTGTCACGAGCGCTTAATCATTTGATCTGTAAAGCGCTACCGTGTTGCAGTTCCTCACATTGGCTACTTTGTTCTCCCTGTGGTCTTAAAGAGGAACTTGGGCTTTTAATAGAGAAATGAACGTTTAAAAAAAAAATACACACAAAAGAAGGAAGAGAACTGTTAAATGCTCATAAATGATCCAAAACATAAACGGGAAACGTTGGAACTTGAAAGTAACTTATGTAAATGAGGTGTGAACGAACTATAGCGTTTCGATGCCTTTGCAAGCGAGCGCTAATTTGCCTACCCGTGAGCCCCTGCGGTGTGCTCGTAATTTTCGTGTTTAATGCCTTTTTTGTATTGCGACACGAACTGTTCATTGGTAATGTTTGACAGTTGTGTTTAAATACCAGTTTAACATTCGTGCCCGTATGCATTGTACCTGTACATAATTTTGTGGTTTTATTGTTCACCGTCCGGCTTGTTATCAGAAGTATTAGGGCCTATTTATTTATTTTCTTCGTATATTAATTATCGGTTTGTACTTATCCTGATCAGCGATTTATAATTTATCGGCTTTTTCATACTGTAGTTCAAGTTTTTATTCGACGTTTTCTGCGATGCTTTTCAGCTCATCACATTTGTATCGACTAGTTTTGTGCTACTATAGCCTTCCAGTCCGCGGGAGTCAGTCGGTACATCCTCCTCGCTCCTCTAATCGTTCATTTGTTCATTTATTCATTCATTCACAGTTCATACAGCTTGTCTTGTTGAGGATTTTGGAGGTCCTATGCATATATTTGCACTGTGAAAGAAAACCGGAGTTCCCAGAGAAAGGTGTGAAGAGAACATAAAAAACGTACTGTATACACACTTCAACATGAAAAATATATGCACAAAAAATATCACAGTCACGACAGCATCATTGACGGTGCGACTACTGACATTTTCAGAGGAAACATAATACTACACATTGCTGACCAAATTCAATTTGAGCTTTAAAAAAGGGCTTGTAAAAACCCTGTTGAAGTGTGTATGCATTTTTTGGGCCTCACTGAATGTTTCAGCTATATGAACTAAGTGAGAAACCTGTTAGTGGGTCAAAGCCCTCATCATCGGCTCTTTCAATCAAATCTGATCTAGCAGGGGAAGTGGCAACATCAAACTTGTGCTAAACATATGACCCGACCACACTTTGTCTAGGCCTGGCAACAGTCGCAACTTAGCTGAGTAAGCGGTTCCTTGCTTCTCATGCTCTAAAGCTGAAGAAGTGCTTCCTTATCTCAGTCTCATAAGAACTCTTCTGAAGCTTAAAGTCAAGACTCTGGGCATTATGTGACAGCACGTAGACTGCAGGCAAGGTTCGAAACACCAACCTAGGAGGCGAGAGCAAACTATGCTAACCACTAAGCTACATTGTCCCCTTTTCTAATAAGTAAAGCATTTCTGTTCTCAACAACTCTGTAGACTGTTGTTCATTAGAATCCGAGGAGGACAAGAGTGTCTGAGATTCTCAAACCAGCCTATCTGGCACTAACCATGCCAATGGCCAGAGTCACCTAGATCACATTTTCCCTATTATAGTGTTTGATTTTAAACTTGTGTAGGGTACTACCCTACCCCACTCTCACAGCTGATTTTATATGACATGTAATTTGGAAATGTCAGTCAGCCTACACTGCATGTCTTTGGACTATGTGGGGACTGGAATATGCACAGGAAACCCACAAAGCATGGGGAGAACATGCAAACATGCACTGGAGAGTGTACATGCCAGAGGTCAAGTTTCAATATTAACAGTTACAGAAGGTGACCTCTCCTTGCTTTTTGATTTTGTAATTTTGCCTAACATGTTGGAGGTCTTATAACTTCTGTAATGTAAACTGTCCTAACTGTCTTATCACAACATTAAATGTTGCCATAAAAAGGTTAGATGTGGTGTGATGTGATCATTAATAAATTACACTTCACACTTCTTCAATTGTTCAAGATTAGGACACAAACACAGATCACATATAAAGATGAACTAATAATAGTAATAATAATGTTTGTTTTACTACAAGTAATGTTCTAGTCAAACTAGGAATTTTGATTATGCAGAATAACAGCAGGGCGGTTGTAGGGGTTAGCACTGTCGCCTTGCACCTCCAGGGTCCGGGTTTGATCCCCAGCCAGGTTCGATTCCCGTCTCTGTGTGCATGGAGTTTGCATGTTCTCCCGGTGCTTGGTGGGTTTCCTTCGGGGACTCCGGTTTCCTCACACATTCCAAAGACATGTAGGTTAGGTTAATTGGCATTCCCAAATTGCCCGTAGTGTGTGAGTGAGTGTATGTCTGTGTGCCCTGCGATGGATTAGCACCCTGTCCAGGGTGTATCCTGCCTCGTGCCTGGGATAGGTCCAGGCTCCCCGCAACCCTGAATACAGGATTAAGCGGTAATGACTATGAGTGAATGAGTGAGAATAACAGCACACAGTTATGAGAGTAAAAACAGCTATTCCTGAGTTGAAATGGGTAGACTTATGGGAATCAACTGCAGGGAATGTCTGTGTTAGGTGAAAATGATTAGGTCAGTGAGAGCAGCTACAAGGTATGTGTATCTAACAAAGTGCCTATATTATTAAGTGTAATACAATATTTAATTACACAGTTACAAATCAGGCTTTACAACCTTGAATAGGTCTGGACATGGAATTAAGTCCAAGTCAAACCTGGTCTCTATATATAATCAAACGCCTGTTACACTAACTAATGCACTTATCCCAGTTTTTCACTAGTGCTTGAATACCATTAAGGTAAAAAGTTTTCTCAGTATGGCGGAGTCGCAATCTGCTTCACATCTGAAAAGCTGGCCTCCCAGAAACTCCTTTAATGGCCCAAACATGTGGCCTGGAGCGAGGTCAAGGCTATACAGGGGATTTGACAATAACTACAATAAGTTCCTGTAATGCACCAGTGGTGTTTGTGAATGATTGTGTGTATAGCTCTCACAGATGTGTCTCTTCCTCAAGTTGGCAACAAGTTATCTGTCAATTTTCATGGAGTGTTGTACTTCAATGTTCATGGGAACAACTGCAGTGGCCTACGAGCCACCTCGACCGGGATCATCTTTCTTGGACGCACAGTAAGTTTGCGCCATTAAATGTTTTACTGTTGCTAAGTGTCTAATCATCATACTGTAATTGACATCTATTGCATCTATTGTAAATGTCAATCAGTTTTATGCTTTTAGCTCACTTGAACGTCTCTTGTATGAACAAATTAACGGTGCATTTCACTCATTATTTTATCTCAAAGAATCATGCTAAATGTTTAATGGTCATATGGGTAAACAATAGGAAGGGGAATCACCAGATTTGTGTTAGTTTCACGATTTTATGAATATTTAAATTTAAATACTAATAATTAGTTCCTGGCGGCACGGTGGTGTAGTGGTTAGCACTGTTGCCTTGCACCTCCAGGGTCCAGGTTCGATTCCCGTCTCTGTGTGCATGGAGATTGCATGTTCTCCCCGTGCTTGGTGGGTTTCCTCCGGGTACTCTGGTTTCCTGCCACAGTCCAAAGACATGTAGGTTAGGTTAATTGGCGTTCCCAAATTGCCCGTAGTGTGAGAATGAGTGTGGGTATGTGTGTGTGCCCTGCGATGGATTGGCACCCTGTCCAGGGTGTACCCCGCCTTGTGCCCTAAGTCACCTGGGATAGGCTCCAGGCCCCCGTGACCCTGAATACAGGATTAAGCGGTATAGATGATGAGTGAGTGAGAGTGAGTAATAGGTTCCTACCACACAGAATGATGTACTACCTGCCTATGTGGTAATAGTATAAAGCCACAGGGAATAGTACATTATACACACCACCTGTAGGATTATAGTGGAATGGCAACAATTTATCACCTCAACTACAAACATACTGTATATACAATAAATTTGAAGAAAAATAAGTGATATTTGGATTGGCATACAAAAAGGTTGTTAGATATCACTTTAATTATCCCCCACCCCCCTTATCTATAGTAAAATAGATATATGATTAAAATACTTATTTAGCTTAAACAATTTGTATGAAAAAAACATGACAAATTCAATATATACAGAGACAGCCAACAAAATGTATACACACTTCAGGAAAAGAAAAACTTGTATAAATAATTTAATACAAAATGTATTGATATCCATTATAATATGATAATGTTATTAATATTATATTAATATAATATACATCATACAATTTTTCTTTTCCTAAAGTAAATTTGTGGCTGACTTTGTGTATATATACACACATTCACATTTCATACAAACTTCCATAATTCTTATCATTGTATAAAGTTGCTTTGCGACAATTGTAAAAGAAGCGCTATGCAAATTGTATAGAATTGAATATATACTGTATATATGTACAGTATATATATACCACATTGTACACCAATATCGTGTTTGGTGTACTCTGGCTTTGGACATCCATCTTTTATCTTGTAGTGAGAAGGAAAAATCCTGCTCTTTAAATCGACATTATACCGGTCCTTCTCAAAAAATTAGCATATTCTGATAAAGTTCATTATTTTCTGTAATGTACTGATAAACATTAGACTTAGGGTTAGTTCATTGCTAACCCTAACCCATATATTTTAGATTCATTACACACAACTGAAGTAGTTCAAGCCTTTTATTGTTTTAATATTGATGATTTTGGCATACAGCTCATGAAAACCCAAAATTCCTATATCAAAAAAATAGCATATCATGAAAAGGTTCTCTAAACGAGCTATTAACCTAATGATCTGAATCAACTAATTAACTCTAAACACCTGCAAAAGATTCCTGAGGCTTTTAAAAACTCCCAGCCTGGTTCATTACTCAAAACCGCAATCATGGGTAAGACTGCCGACCTGACTGCTGTCCAGAAGGCCATCATTGACACCCTCAAGCAAGAGGGTAAGACACAGAAAGTAATTTCTGAACGAATAGGCTGTTCCCAGAGTGCTGTATCAAGGCACCTCAGTGGGAAGTCTGTGGGAAGGAAAAAGTGTGGCAGAAAACGAGTGTGAGAAGAGGTGACCGGACTCTGAGGAAGTTTATGGAGAAGGACCGATTCCAGACCTTGGGGGACCTGCGGAAGCAGTGGACTGAGTCTGGAGTAGAAACATCCAGAGCCATCGTGTACAGGCGTGTGCAGGAAATGGGCTACAGGTGCCGCATTCCCCAGGTCAAGCCACTTTTGAACCAGAAACAGCGGCAGAAGTGCCTGACCTGGGCTACAGTGAAGCAGCACTGGACTGTTGCTCAGTGGTCCAAAGTACTTTTTTCGGATGAAAGCAAATTTTGCATGTCATTCGGAAATCAAGGTGCCAGAAGTCCAGTGTCAAGTACCCACAGTCAGTGATGGTCTGGGGTGCCATGTCAGCTGTTGGTGTTGGTCCACTGTGTTCCATCGGCTGAAAAGCTTTATGGAGATGAATATTTCATTTTTCAGCACGACCTGGCACCTGCTCACAGTGCCAAAACCACTGGTAAATGGTTTACTGACCATGGTATTACTGTGCTCAATTGGCCTGCCAACTCTCCTGACCTGAACCCCATAGAGAATCTGTGGGATATTGTGAAGAGAAAGTTGAGAGACGCAAGACCTAACACTCTGGATGAGCTTAAGGCCGCTATCAAAGCATCCTGGGCCTCCATAACACCTCAGCAGTGCCACAGGCTGATTGCCTCCATGCCACGCCGCATTGAAGCAGTCATTTCTGCAAAAGGATTCCCGATCAAGTATTGAGTGCATAACTGAACATAATTATTTGAAGGTTGACTTTTTTTGTATTAAAAACACTTTTCTTTTATTGGTCGGATGAAATATGCAAATTTTTTGATATAGGAATTTTGGGTTTTCATGAGCTGTATGCCAAAATCATCAATATTAAAACAATAAAAGGCTTGAACTACTTCAGTTGTGTGTAATGAATCTAAAATATATGAAAGTCTAATGTTTATCAGTACATTACAGAAAATAATGAACTTTATCAGAATATGCTAATTTTTTTGAGAAGGACCTGTATATAATGTTTTAAAGAATATTTGAAGATGAACCATTGCTGGCAAAGAGGAGTAAAGAAAGGGACACAAGCAAACAGTACACATTCTGTATTCTTTTTAATCAAATTTCAGGTTGAACGATGCTGATCACGTGATTTTATGCACTTCACATGCATATGCATAAATAGCTAAATCTCTGGCAATATCTTTGCCAATATCTATAAAAAGCCATGTACTTTAAAAACTTTACTATTCACTTCACTATTTATTTTGTGTTTTTACTGTCCCAGAAAAAGCATTGTATGTTTTATTTTATGTACAAAAAATACATGTTAAGATATTTTTGGATATGGGTTAGATTAGATTAGACAATATGGATTAGAATATAATGGTATTAGTTTACTAGAAATAGCGCCCTAAGTAGTCCACATGATTGTAGTGGATGAGACACAACCCGAGCATTTCGGTGTTACACTGTTTTAGTCCCCCATTCACACAGCCTAGCCTCGCAAACACTGGATTAGGACTACTTTTCTTGCTTCTCGCTGCATTTTGATATACATTTATATTTATTTGTGCACTGTAACATAAAGAAACGGTCGTTTAAACGTTTTTTTTTAAATATTCATAATATTATCTTTTGAGACAGTGAGCAAATGTTTGTGCGTATTATTTTGGCTAGCTAGCTATCTGCTTTCTCGATGTTAACGTTAGCGAAGCTAGCTACATAGCTTATTGCAGCTTTTGCTTATTAACGCAGCTTCTGCTTATTAACGTGTAATTATTAAGAGGTTAGAAAGAAAAAAAACTTGAAGATATATATTATGAACAAGTCATAAATTCAGAACCAGGAGTATTAACCCTTGACAGATGTCCTGAAACGCTTGAGCGCTATAAGACAGACAGATAAAAGCACGGCGTTGTGTTTATTGATCTCCTCCAGCTCCAGCTGTGAACACATTCACCCCGAAGATGTCCGAGATAATCGTCACGTTTCAGAACCAGCTGTCCGGGGTTATGGAGACAGTCTTTAAAGCGGCTATATTTGAGATCACCAGGCTTGTGGAGGACAGTTTCCTAGAAGAAGTGTCCCGCAGCCGAGAGCAGGTGGAGTCTCTGAAAAAGAAACTGAAGTGGTGTGAGAGCAAAGGCAGGAGAAGATGTGCTGGGTGTGGAGGCAACAGCAAAGCGTCCAGTGAAGAAAGAGCAGAGAAAGCAGCACCAGGACACACAGGTATCATGACTACATTCAGGCGTTGGTCATATTTATGGTTCAGCTTTAATGATGTGAGGGTGGAAATCCAGCTAACTAAAATGTGCTCAGTGTTTCTGGTGATAATTTACTAGTTGGTAATGTATTTAGTGGTCGTGGATCCAAGGCCTGTCCAAGGAATACTGAGCACATGCTGGGAATACACGCGATTTAGGACGACAGGCTGTCTCAGGGCATCATGAGCACCCTCATTCACACACTATATTAAGTGGTCTGTATTGTACTTTCTCAATACAAACCTGTACACACTGGAATGAAATGTTCCTGCAGTATTCAGGTGCACTACCTAACAATACAGACTACAGTACATAAAATGCAGATCCAGTACATGATGGCGTGACAAGTTCAAATAATTCAATAAATATACTGTAGAGGGCAGTGCCTTTTGACAGTATTGAGCAGTATTTGTATGAACTGTAGGATTGTTGATAGATAGATAGAGAGAGAGAGTACTTTATTAATCCCAAAGGGAAATCATAATGTTACAACAGCAAGTTCACATGCTCTGATTTCTTATGCTCTCAGAACACAATTTCACAATTTAAAGGACTCTGCCTGTGCCATCAGGGAACAAAAATTCAATAGATGTGATAAACTGGTCAATCAGTATATTCAGGTCATCAGCTGATTTCATTTTATTCCCACATAACGTTGCTGAGGCAACTGAATCAACTCCTGATCATAACACTGCCTTCATGCATTTCCCTTCTTACCCTGATACATCCCATCATTCTGGAATAGGGTCAATCTGAACTCATCAGAACTTTTTCTGATGCTCCATAGTCCAATCTTTATGCTCTCTAACAAATTCAGTCCTTTTTTTCTAGTCAGTTTCACTAACAAGTGGTTTTCTTATGGCCATACAGCTGTTTAGTCCCAATGCTGTGAGTTCTTATCATATTGTTTGTGTATGGAAATGCTCTTGCTTTCACTATTAAAAATATATCAAGAATCTCTATAGTTTTACTGTTGTGTTTACCATGTAAGTTACCATGCAAGTGTTTAAGTGGTCTCCACAAAATTGACAGTTCAGCACTATCCTTCAAAGATTTTATAATGTGTTAAAGGGTTCTTAACCCAGATCCAGAATTCCAAGTGTTCTTTGCTTGATGCAGCCCAATAATTTGACCCTTCTGAAATGGTGAGTTTTTTTGTGGCCAGGCAATGTAAGAATTGAACTGAATTGAATTATTGACTTGAGGCATGGATTGGTGGTTGTATTGTGTATTGACTAGTCCAGGTGTGACTGCTTTACTTAATAGTCCATGAGAGAGGTGGGAGGGTGGCAGGAGTCGTTCACAATGCTGGTCATTTTGTGGATGCATTGCTTGTTAAATGAGACATTCATGGCATCTAGGGGCAGTTAAGAATAGCCAATCCATCTACCAGCATGTTTTGGGTTGTGCAAGGAAAACGAAATAAATCAAAGGGGGCAAAGAGAGAACATGTGAGACTATGCGCAAAGAGTAATCAGAGCAAAGACAACAATGCTACCTAGTGCAAAATCTCTAAATTAAGGGATGACATCAGCAGTCAGACATCACTGTTGGATATGAAAGGAATAGAGCAAGAGCTTCCTCTACCAGTGACATTAATGATTAACAGTATTTTCCTATAAGGAAAAGTCCCAATATAAAACAAAAATACTCATTCAAAGAATTCTAACCCCCTCTTTTTTGTTTGCATGACCACTTCTTTGCATTTTAACCATCATCCCATAGGTGTGGAAAACGCTCGGACTCTTAAACAGGAGAGAAATGCGGAAGAGACCTGGAGAAGCTGTGAAGTTGAGAAGGAAGTTGAAATTTCTGGAATGGTGGAATCCAACGCCGTACCCAGTCCGGTTCACGCTGCCGAGGTGAGCTGAGTACACGATTTTTTATTCGGCACCAAGCATTTGCTAAGAATCACCTTTCGCATCCCTGAATTTTTACATTGTGGTGCTTTCTGTGTGCGTCATACAGCATGTGGTTGAAAAGAATGGAAAACTGGACTGCGTGCTTAAATCTGAGTCTATTCAGACTGCCGCTCCTGCTGAGCTACAAGATGAGTGGAAACTGAGTACTGAAGGTATGATAAGGATATCCTTAACGTTATACCAGAAATTAATTAGGTGTGTATTTTAATAGCACTTACTAATGTTTACTAACTTACTACATTTCGTATTGGTTTGACTGAAGTCACTGAAGAATTCATTGTTGCCTTAGTTTACTATACAGTATTATGCAAAAGTTTGGGCACACCTTAAATAACAGATTTTGGTGATTTTTTTAATTGAAAAGATGTTATCACAGTCTGTCTTGGAAATGGAAAAAATGCACAATATTTTCAGCAAACACTGATGCATATTTACTTCTTATGCCATAAATTGAAGAAAAAAAAAACAAAAAAAAACATGGCACTGTGCAAAGTTTGGAAGTTCCAGAGTCTCAGATTCTTTTTACAAGGTTTCAGACCTTAATCAGCTTGTTAGATCTGATGCATGGCAACAGCTGTCATTAGTAAATGCCAATTTCAAAGCTTTACAAATACTTTGACTCTTCAAACCTTGTGCACACACACTTGCGGACACTCAATAACCATGTGTTCCTCTAATACCCCTATCTCACCTATGCGGTTTGACTCTCGGTGAGACATCGCGAGTGACCACCTAAAGTTCCGCGAGTGACCACCTAAAGTTCCGCGAGGTTACGTAGGTTCTGCGAGCTTCCGTGAGGACCGCAAAATTTTTTTAACATGTTTAATTCTTCACGCGGGAAGATCAGAAACGTAACAACACCGCAAAGCACCTTACTCACCGTAATGAGACCATAGTGACAACACGGCCGTCTGTCAGGAAACCGCAGATTTCCGCTGCCCTCAGATGACGGTGGCTTCACGATCTCATTACGGTCGCTTTACCCAATCACTACGTTGTTGACGGAACAATGGCGGATTGTCCGCGTTGTCGTCATGGTGCCCACGTATGGATTACGGTGTCCGCGGTTTTATTACGGAGACCGCATTGTTCTGCGGTTATTACGGTGTAAATACGGTGTTTGCATCTCATTCATAAAAACTTCGTCTCCTCGTCATTTCTCATCATCACATCATCATGCCACCCAAAGAGAAGGGACGAGGGAAATTCAAGAAAAGCTGTTCTCAGCCACCACTGTCTATTACTGCTCCTGTTGTCTCAGAAGAAGAAGGTGAAACTACTGATAATGAACCAGCTTCAGACACACCTGTTCCCAAAGCAACCAAGAAGGCTTCAGAACCAGCTTCAGGCACACATGTTCCAGAAGAAATCAAGAAGGTCAGGGCTCCTGCACTTACATTACAGCCTGAACAGGAACAGGAAGTAGCTGACTGGTACAGGGAAAATGACTTCCTGTACAATTTTAGAATGGCTGCATGCAAAAATAGAGAACAGAGAAGCAGAGTGGTTTCAGAGAAGGCACAACAGTTGGCCATCACAGCTGACCAGTTGACTACCTGGGTGAAGTCCATGAGAGATAGGGCTGGGAAACTTACCAAGAAGCAGCCGTCTGAGTCAGGAGCACAGCTGATGATAGACCGAGACAAGTGGATACTGGAGAATTTTGCCTATTTCCAGAACTTCATGAAGAGGGTGGCAGTGGGAAAAAGAAAAAAGGGAGGTCAACTGTCACAGAACCTGACCAGTACGGCTGATGTTGCAATGACTTCATCTGCTGATGACAGTGACAAGGAGGATGGAGATTCTGAACCTGGGTCTAGCACAGTCTCAAAAAGGTCCACTCAAACTAAGAAGAATGCAGCCACTGTCCAGCGTTAATCATCGCCCGCTGCAGCTGCTCTTAGTGAAGTAAGTACATCTTTTTATTACTTATTATTATTGGTGCATCTACTAAAACATTACAAACCACATAATAAGTAATGCATGAATAAACAAAATAAATAATAATGCTCCTTTCACTTCATAACTCTTCTCCCTAGGGCACTTGGTGACAATCGTTTCATACTAGGCAGCAGAATTCTTTAGTGCTTTAGTACTTACTTAGCTGAATGCAGTTTTCTTATTTTTTTTGATTCTCAAGAAGGCAGCTGAGGTGCATAATGTTTTTAAGCAGACAGCACAACCACATAATGATGAGATGGGATCAAGGAGATGATATACCATGAAACCAGGCAAATGGATGCTGATACGTGGCAGGATCGTAGCAGCTCTATTTCAGACGGTGATGCCAGAGACAGCTTGTACCTCCACGTGCTCCTTGGTCCTACCAGCTGACCCTTGGAACTCCGTGGGCATACCAACCAGCTGCTTCCTCGTTGTTCCAGCCAGCTGTTTCCACAACCCTCCAGCCACCTGTTACCACAACCTTGCAGCCAGCTGTTTCCACGACCTTCCAGCCAGCTGCTTCCACGACCTTCCAGCCAGCTGCTTCCACGACCTTCCAGCCAGCTACTTCCATGACCTTCCAGGCACCTGCAGGCCCTCCTCTGTCCTTCCAACTTGCTGCAGTGCCTCCTTCTTCGTCGTTGCAACCACCTGCAGTCCGGCAGTACCAAACTGCTTCATCGCTCAGGCAGCTCTCCACCCCAGTACCAACGTCATCTGATGCTGGGCCATCTCTCATCGGTCAGGCAAGCACTCCCAGCACATCTGATGACACCTCCCTCACGACACAGTTGGTTAGAGCATTTGGGAATGATGAGGATTCTGATGATGACAAATAACTTTTGTAACATACGTACTGACACTTCATGGTGAATATTGTTCTGATATGTTATTTTGTGTTTAACCATGTCTGTTGAATGGTTATACATAATAAATTATGTTTGCGAACTTTAAGTGTTGTGATTAATTGGTAGCAGTTTACAAAGAAAGACCTGCTGCTATAATAACAGTTCTAGATAAGTAAATACTTTTGCCCCAAGTGATCAAAGGTAATCATAACTAATAAAATGAGACTAGAGTGATTTGTCATTCCAATGATTCAGTGACCCGTTAATGAAAACGGGGATGTAAGTAACCCATACTTTGCATATGGTGAATATTGTGTTCCTCACTTCCTACTAATAGTAGTGCAGTATAAATAAAATGGTATATAGCGGTACATGTATGATTGTCTTAAAAAGTGTATGTATACAACCGTGCTTGGCACATAATTATACTACAAACTTTTATTACAAAATTACTGTTGTACATAAATCAGTGTCACGTACACTATATATGTATAAAATGTGAATTCGATTAGATTCAACTTTATTGTCATTGCACATGTAGGTACAAAGCAACAAAGTACAGTTAGCATCTAACCAGAAGTGCATTTCACAGTGCAGAATAGTTTGCATATATAAATAGAAAGTATATAGAGAGGTAGATTAGTTACAATAGGTGCAAATGAGCAAAATGATTACAGGTGGTACAGTAAGGAAGGTATTGTATACCATGCTAAAGAAGTTTGCATATGTAAACATTATAGAGTGAGGAGGTAATATATGAGTGCAAATGAGCAAATTAATTATAGTGCAATAGGAAGGTATTATATACAGAGGAAGAGTTATATACAGAGTGCAATGATTTTGGTGTAGCCAGTGTGAAGATATTATATACTTATAACCAATACAGTAGGTTGCATATGTTATATACAAACGGGTATATACACTGAGTGCAATGAAGAAGGATATATGGCAAGATGAAAATGAAATAAAAAAGTTTTAAATTAAGAGTACCAGTTAGTTTATTTAATGACATTTGGAATACAATACCAACCAGCTTTAATTTTTTTGTGACTACCTGTATTGGTTTGCTCTTTTTAGAAAATGTGGTGAGCTCTTAAAAGAGTTTGAGTTCTTTGAGATGGAGGAGAGATTAAATTTTATCTTGCTGCCAAGGAACACTTCCGGCTTCTGAGCCATCAGTTTCTCATACTGTCCATACAATGTCCTTCTCTGCAGCCACTGTCTCACCCAATATCTCTTCTGTCTTCTCATTCTCCTTTTTTCTGCAGCAATTTGTTGTCTTTCCAACTCTTTTCTTCTTCCTCTTCTGGTGAGGAAAACTCCTGCAGCCAGACCTGCAGCTTCATAATGCATGATGTGGCGAGTAGTGTTTGTTCCTCGAGGAAAAGCATCTTGTCTATAGGAATGTACTAAATGAATGAAAAGATGCAGAGGAGAGACCTTTTATATTGTACATTTTCACGCGGTGATAGGTGGTGGACCAGTCCGCGATTTCCGCACTCTGGAACCGTAATAAGAACGTATGTACAGCATTGTTTACGTACTAAACGTAGCGCTTCCGTATGCGCCGTGATCTTTTCGTGAGACTTCCGCCAGCGCCGTAGTGCTTCCGAAATGAAACCGAACCTTAACCGCAAAAACACAGCAGTTAACCGCAACGACACCATACTTATTACTTACAACCACCACGCGAAACCGCAATAACTCCGCATAGGTGAGATAGGGGTATAAGCCGCTGTGTAACACTCTGAAAATGAAAGTTATTGATGCCCACAATGCAGGCGAAGCTACAAGAAGATAGCAAAGCGTTGTCAGCTTGCAGTTTCCACATTGAGAAATGTAATTAAGAGATGGCAGTTTAGGGGAACTGTGGAGGTCAAGATGACATCTGGAAGACCAACAAAAACTCTCGGAGAGAACTGCTCGTATGCTGGTCAGAAAGACAAATTAGAACCTATTGGGCTGCAAAAAAACCTGCAGGAAGATTTAGCAGACTCAGGAGTGGTGGTGCACCGTTCCATTGTGCAGCAATGCTTGCACAGACAAGACCTTCATGGAAGAGTCAGCAGAAGAAAGCCTTACCTGCATGTCCATAATAAAATCCAATGTCAGAAGTATGCAACAGAACATCTACAGAATCCTGATGCGTTTTGGAAACAAGTGCTGACGAAGTTGAAATAGAACTCTCACAATCAGCAAAGGCATGTTTTGAGAAAAAAAGGAGCAGCATTTCATGAAAAGAACACCTTGCCAACTATTAAGCATGAGTGTGAATCTATCATGCTTTGGGGTTGTGTTGCAGCCAGTGGCACAGGAAACGTTGCACGGGTGGAGGGAAGAATGGATTCCACTAAATACCAGCAAATTCTGGAAGCAAACATCACAACATCTGTAAAAATGCTGAAACTGAAAAGAGGATGGCTTCTACAACAGGACGATGATCCTAAACATACCTCGAAATCCACTATGGAATACCTCAAGAGAGGCAAGCTGAAGGTTTTGGAACAGCCATCACAGTCCCCTGATTTAAACATCATTGAAAATTTGTGCGTAGATCTTAAAAGAGCTGTGCATGCAAGATGACCAAAGAATATTACAGAACTAGAAGCCTTTTGCAAGAAAGAATGGGAGAAAATCCCAAGTACAAGAATTGAAAGACTTTTAGCTGGATATAAAAAAACATTTTCAAGCTGTGATATCTGCCATAGGAGGTGTTACTAAGTACTGATTATGTAGGGTGCCCAAACTTTTGCACAGTGCCACAATAATGTTTTTATTTTTTATTATTTTTGTTATAAAAAGTAACTATGCACCAATATTTTAGATTGCTGAAAATATTGTGCATTTTTTTCCATTTTCAAGAGAGACTGTGTTAACATCTTTTCAATTAAGAAATCATCAAAGTCTGTTATTTATCAAGGGGTGCCCAAACTTTTGCATAAGACTGTATATAGAGCAATACTGGCTGGATATAGACGGATAAACACTTACAATATTCATTACTTCATTACTTTGTAATTAAACGTAACTCCTGCTTTTGTTACTGGTCATGTGTTCTTATTGTGATCTAATGATTCTTAACATAACAATTAAATATAAACATCTGACACACATGCAGTGATTATAGAGGTAGTAAAACATTTCAGCACTTCTTTGCCCTCCTCATTGCTGAACCTCAATATTGTCACCATATTCATTTTAGTTAATACTCCTTGTATTTATGTGTCTTTTTCAGTGACACAAGGCTCTGAGAACACTGTTCATGATAAGACCTACAGTGAGCAGGAGCTGCAGCAGATTCAGAATGACTGGAGTTCCGGGTTGGATCAAGCACCTGAACCTGAGCCAGACATGGACCATATCCAGGGCCTGCTCTATAGATCTCGCTACAACATGGAGGACTTGGGAAGCTATAGCAACCAGGACCTGGATATGGGAGCGATAAACGGCCTAACAGACCCTCCTCAGAGACCTGGAGAGGTTTTGGGATTTGGGATGCTATCGGGTTCTTTGCAGCCCGAGCTGGGTACATCTGAGGAATGCAGAAGGCAGCTGAAAAATAAAAGAGCAAACAAAGGCTCGTCGTCGTTACACAACGCTTCAGGTACAGGTGACATGGACTGTTTGCTTATTAATGAGGAAGGCTTCTTGCAGGATGTAAGCGGTCTCTCTCAGGCTCAAAGTGTTCATGCCGGAGACTCGCAAGGACCCCTGATATACAACAGAGATACAGTTAATAATAATACTGATTGCTTTTACAGTGGAGAAGCATACAGCCAGCCACTAGAGCTGAATAACGGGTCTGCAGCAATGTTGGCAGACAGAGAGGAGAGGGAACATGCTTGCACGCCGTGTATGATCAGTTTCCCAGACCAGGTTTCCCTTAAAGCGCACTTGAATGGTCACCGCCATCGCAACATCACCACTTCTTACACCTGCAACCAGTGTGGAAAGAAGTTCCCTCAAGCCTGCAACCTGAAGGTTCACCAGCGCGTGCACCAAAGGGAAGGTCTGCATCTTTGCAGCCACTGCGGGAAAGGTTACACATCCTTCAGTGACCTGCGGCGGCACCGGTGCAGCCAGGCTGGAGACAAGCCTTACAGCTGCTCACTGTGCGGAAACAAATTCAGCCGTCTGTGGAACCTCAAGCTACACCGGCGCATCCACACTCAGGAGAAACCGCACCGCTGCAGCATGTGTGATAAGAGCTTCACCCGGGCAGACATTCTGAAGGTCCACCAGCGCACCCACACGGGAGAGAGACCGTACTCCTGCAGGGTCTGCGGACTCACCTTTAAACGCCTCGACCATCTCAGATCACACCAGCGCAAACACGGAGTCAATCTGAATAATCACCAGAACTAACCGTTTGTAGAATAATGACGTCTATACAGCATGACTTATATTTTGTAATAGGTTTCTACACAACTGTAGTACATTTAGTCCAACATCTTAGACATTTGTAATGGAAGAAGGAGCAGATTAGTGTATTTAATAAGCAGATTAGTGTATTAACTGGGCATATGGTTATAAAGCAGGTATGATGCATTACACACAGCTCTGCAGTGGTTTCTTATGATACTCTTATTTATTAAATTTGTCATTACAATTGTAACTATTTTATTCATGCAAAAATATTCACTGCAGATATTTGCAGTGTTTTTAAAATTATTGAGTATTTTTAATTAGGGTTTTGATGTTTGTTTTTTTGGTGAAGTTAGATATGAAATAAGAAATGGATTTTATTAGGCTTTTACAAGTCATAGAACAATACAGCAGAATTGTTTTAGAAATTACCTGGGGTAGACAAATCACAAATTCATTCACATACTCCATAGCCAAGTTACCTGGAAACCTCATTGACTAACCTAAAGTAATAGCGTCATTGCAAAATGTTCATAATCAAACAACACAGCGGTTTATACTTAATTCGGCCAATAATAGGGTCAGTAGTATGAGGGAAAAAAAGATTTTGTAGTAGTCAAGGACGTGAGAGTCACGTAAACGGGAAAGGACACACACCCTGAGAAAGCGGTTAATTCGTCGACTGTGAGCCGACTTTAGATTTCCAGTTTTCATTAGTGAATGTTTTATTTTAAACATGAATATAACTTTTTAAAAGTGAATATAACAAAACACTTGGATGCAAGTTTTGCTGGTTTCATTGTGTTAAGACTGAGTTTTGCTCCAGGGAATCCGTATAATGACTGACCCTGCAGTCTGCCCCGAGCCTACTAATGAAAAGAAGAATAACAAATTTCACTGTGCAGTCATGTATATGTGATGAATAAAGTCTAGACTTCTAAACTTCTTTCTCTCTCCTTCCCTCCCCCCCCCCCCCCCCCCCCCACACACAGACACTAATTAGCTACATTCTCCTCAGTTGCATCCTTTCTCATTTACGTGACACTTGCGCCCTTAATATTTAATCTTTACATCTTTAAATTTTGACTAAGTAAAAAAAAAAAGGTATGTTATTGCTGCTACTGTGCTTACATTTCCACATGAAGAGAACTCAAGAGATTGGGACTAAACAGCTGTTTGTTCATAAGAAAACCACTTGTTAATGAGACTAATGAGAAAAAAGACTTCACTTTGCTAGGGAGATTAGTCTTTGGATCAATGGAAAAAGGTTATGTGATCTGATGAAACCGTATTCCAGAGAGATCACCATCAGGGTATGAAAAAAAATGCAAGAAGCGATGCACCAATCATGCATAGTGCACGCTGTACAAGCCTCTGGAGATGTTATAATCTGGGGTTCTGTTGGTCAAGTCTAGGCTCAGTAATGTTATGTGGCAATAAAATTAACTCATGATGTTTTTATTTTCTGATGGAAGAGGCATATTCCATGACTTAAATTGTATTTTTCTGATGGAACAGGCATATTCCATGACTTAAATTATATTGTGAAAGAGTGGTTCTGAGAGCATAAGGAATAATCTTAACACATGAATGGCCATCACATTGTACGCTGTAATCAAGGCTAATTGACTGAATGAAATGTTAGAATGTTTGACTTTTGACTTTTTTTTGGCCTGGCAGTGTATGTTCTTGCACAAAAAATGTTCACCAGTATAATGTAATTTTTCTTCAATGCCCTCTAGAAATTTTTGCCAAGATAGTCTGCAACATTTCTTAATTTATAGACGGTAGTGTTAGTCATGTCTATGTAATGTTTCATACTGCAGTGCCTCTGGAATACTTTTACAGTTACAAACTGAGATCTATCATCTTATTTAATACTATTTTAATAAGGAATGTTTTAATGTTAAGTTATTTTATCTGAAGTGTATTATTATTATTGTTATTATTATGATGTCACATATATGGCTCTTTTTTATTTTTTTTATTTTATTTTATTTTGGAGGGGCAGGGGTGGGTGTTAGGACTGTATTTGTATTGATCTCTGCCAGATATCTCACTGGCACATTTTTACAAACTTTTTTACAAAGACAAGCTTTTAAGTTACATGAAGATGGTGTGTAGGGGAATGTGTATAAGCACTCTGGACTAAAACCTTTCAATAGATAAAAGGAAGACCACCGACACTGGAGTTACACAAGGCTCTACTGTTAAGGTTCTGTGTGTGTGTAAAAAGTCAATATATGAATGAATATTTAAACATAAAACTGTTTTTAATAATGGTTTAAGCTGAAAATGAAACATTAAGCCATGTTATTGAAAATACAAAGGTTAATATAATGTGTAATTATAAATGTTGTTATAGATAGTTGAGATTTAGTGAGCGTGCATTTACATTTGCAGCATTTAGCAGATGGCCTTATGTACAGCAACTTTCAGAGGTGCTTAGTAGTCGCCATAAAAAAACTTCACATGAAAGATGTGATGGATTACTAAAAAATTTCCATGTGTATCTCTAGATGAGACTAATCAAGTGATGTACATGAGGCTAAGGAAACATTCAACCCTGAATTCACACACCTTAATGCTCATGGCAGTGCTGGCAATTATGCCAGTCGGATTCCAAGTTTAAATCTGAATACGGATAAGGATAAATGGAGCACTAAGAATAGGTAAGATAGTGGAATTGCATTACTCTTTCCACTCTAAAATGGACTGCTCAGATTGAGCCAGTGTACCTCAATGGTGGAACAACGACAGCTTGGCACTGCCTTGTTTTGAGCCTCAACTGCAGAGAAACAGATGTGTGAGATGCCTAGTGTGGGTCATTTTATATTTAAAAAGTGCACCTGTATCATACAGTAAGTGAAGCCTAAAATCTCAAAATGGTAATTTAATCTAAAGACAGACATGCAGACAAATAGACTGATAGGAAGGATGAAAAAACAATTGAGCAAGTAATGTTCAGGTATTAATACATTATGAATACTCTTTTGTGTTTCCTTTAGTGGCTTTAAAAGAATCTATTTTCCTAGGCACACAATGGGGAGATTGGTTTATTGGCAAATCTTCAAACAGTGTTAAGATGTCTTTCAGGAGGACCAGGTCATGACTGTTGATGGTTTAAACAACTTAATGAGTTAATTAATTAATTAAACAATTGATTAATTAACTAATTAATTTACTAGTTATCTATTTAATTAATTGATCAATCAATGTATTATTATTATTAGTATATTAATGATAGAAATGTCTGTATCAAAATCCATCCTCAGACAGACCAACAAGTCAATCTCTTTAAAATTCATTCATCTTCTATACCTTTTATCTTGAGGTGGCCTGACGCCCATCCCAGGAGACCAAGGTGGGGTACACCCTCACCAGGTTGCCAATCCACTGCAGGGTGCACACACACACACTCTACAGGTAATTTGGGGACGCCAGTTAACCTAATCTGCATGTCTTTGGACTGTGGGAGGAAACCGGAGTACTCTGAGGAAACCCACCAAGCACAGGGAGAACAAACTCCACACACACAGACCCCAGGCTTGTGCCGCCGCAGTCTCTTTACAATTATTCAAAAATATTACTTCTAGGCATGCTCAAGGATGGAGCTATTCCAGTCTGAAAAGAAGGACATATATTAGTTAGAATAACAGCAGCACAGTTTGGTCTATGCATTTAGTGTGTGTGTGTTTGGTTCTAAGTCCAGACCAGGAGAGGCCACTGGACCTAATAAAGAACAAATTATTTGAATCATCTGCATTTGAGAAGAGGCCGTGTTGGACACTTTCCCTCCTGCACCCGGGCAGCCCGTGTTCGTGATGTTCACTATTTCCCGCAACGCGTTTCACGTTCGCAGTATCCTTGCGGGCCACTGTACAATGCGTGACGTCACGCAGGACAACAAGGTTCCCCTTTTCACACCGTTACATCCAACCAAGTCTGTTAGCTTACTAGTCCGCGTAAATTCAACCGCATTTTTTTTTTTACTTGCAAGATATTTGTTTCTGAGGAAAAAAAGCAATAATACTTGACGCCGTTGTTTAGCGAAATTGTGTGTAGCGTAGCCGAGCAGAGCTAGCATGAGTACTGAGTTAGCTGGGGAAGCTAGTTATGCTAGGAGCTGATGAAACACGCAAGGTGTCAAGGATGTAACGATCGAGTTGAGTGTACGACATCTGACCAGTAAGAGGAGTGTGTGGGGAAGTGTGTTAAGTGTGTATGTGTGTGTGTGTGTTTCATCCTGACGCGTACTGCTGGTTGCTTTGGTGATTGAGTCTCTCCGGGAGTCAGGAGGTGTATGGGACGCAGCAGGATGTCGGATTCTCTCCTCCTGACGTTTCAGACTCAGCTCTCCGGCGTGATGGAGACCGTCCTGAGATCAGCGCTCTGTGAAATCACCAGGCTGGTGGAGGGAAGCTTCTTAGAGGAGATCGGGCGCGGGAAACAAGAAGTCGAGGTTTTGAGACGAAGACTGCAAATCCTGGAAAGTAAACTGGGAGAGAGAGAAAGAGTGAAGCGAGTGAGGTGCACGGACTGCGGCAGAACCGGGCTCTCCAAAAAGGACGCCTCTGCGAGAGGAGACCCCAGGAGGCAAAGTGAAGGTCAGTCACCCACCTGGGATATACTGTTCTTCTGAACGTGGATGTAGTGAATATTCATGAGTCTGATTCATTTTCTGTAACAGGAGCTCTTGTAGTTCTGCTTCTAAGAGGAGTTTTCTGTTGTTGCTTCTGTACTAAACATTTACAGGAACGTCTGTGTTGATGATCTACATTACACACTGTCAGTCTGTGTGTTTGGACACACCTTCTACCTCCATGGTCTGTCCTGATTTTTATTTCCTTGTACACTGTAAAAAACAAAACAAAAAAGAATGCTAAATGCATCCAAAATATGCAATAATGTCCTTTGATTGAGGTGTGTCTATTGAGATGTGTCTGCTACGTATGCTCTGTAAAGCCGTCATAATGGCTGTAGTGTGAGTTAATGTTAACTGGTGAATTCTGAGATTAGTAGCTTTAAGTGAACAACTTCTCTGGGAGAGGTAAGTTTTCGTCTTGCTTTCCTGGGAAGGTGTTTGATCGGTTTTGAGAAAGCACTTGACGATACTGTTCTTGTAAGAACTATTCCAGAACAGCTGACATCCATGTCTTAAAATATACATATACAGGTTGCTGCCATAATTTAATTCAAATTTTAAATAAGGGAGTAAATAACAACTGTTGTACATTTTGGGCCCCATATACTGTAACTGTCTTTATATGTTCACACGACCAGTATGAGAAATGCTTATTCCTGTAACACTAAATAAATAAATAATTCATTAAAAGTTTTTACAAAAATCCATCATAAAATGTATTTACACTAAAAATAAAATTTACACTAGACTAAAAGTTACACAGATAAAAATATAAATGTACGGACAATAAACCTTTTTTTTTTTTTTGCAGTTTACAATGACTTAAAATCTAGAAATAAAGAAATAAATTACAAGAAAATGTAGAGGAACAAATGACAATGTGATAAAAAGACGAACATATACTGATCTACCGCATTTTTACTTATAAGATATACGGGGTAAGATGTTTATTTTACGTTTACAGAAGGAGAAGCTGGTTTCAGTTAGTCAGACGGTTTTCCCCCATGGGGAAGTCTTTGTGATTTAGTGATTTCCAATTTCTTGACCACATGACAAGCTGTAGTTTTTCCATCATATTACTTTTGTAAGCATATTTTGGTAAATATACATAAGTATACACATATTAAATATGTTCATGTTACATATTAAAATATAAAATGTTGTTAGTCATTCGGCTGCTCCAGTCAAGGGGTCACCACAGCGGTCCATCTGATCCGCACGTACGACTTGGCACAGGTTTTATGCTGGATGCCCTTTCTGTTCTGACACACCCCTCTCGTTTTATCCAGGCTTGGCACTGACACTGCGTCCAGTGGCTGGGGTTTGGGCATTGGGTGGGAATTGTACCCGGGCCTTCTGCATGGCAGATGAGAAAGCTATACCACTGAGCCACGTATGCCCTATACAGATAAAAAATATAAAATAATTTTTGCTATTAAAACTAATGCAGGATAAATTGAAAGGCACACTGGGATGCCAGGGAAGGTGAGATACCTCTTTGTGACACTTGTTCACAATGATGGGCAAATCAGCTGCATGAGAATAGAAAGGGAGTAACAGAATAAGACCTGATTTGAAGCTGCGTCAGGGACTAGAGCAGATTAGTTCGATCTTGTACTTATCACTCTACCAAGCAGAGCAGAGAACATACATTAAAGATATGAGGGATACATGACAAGTGTAAGTGAGAGTTTAATGTGATTTTGCGAATATGGTACATCATTCTTCGGTAACAGAATATAAAGAGTGTGGTTTGTCAGTCTGCTCTTGAACGCGCTTGGGCTTTTATTTCTGCAATTAAATCCTGCTTACTTCATCAAGATCAACAGACTCCTGAGTCTTAACTAGCGGAAGATGAAAAAAAATCTCCCACGCCTTCAAGGGAGGCAAGTGAGGGAATTCAGTATTCCAATAACAGGAATTAACTTGTTGAACAAAATTACCCCTTAAACGGCTAAAAAGAATGACATGTTCATAATAAATAAAGTTTTCCCTCATAGGGAAGCTTTTGAGGTATTGAATTAAAATAAATCCTTCAAGAAGGCTGTAATAGTTAAATAACTTGCGTCTGCTTTGTGCCGTACCCAGTCGCTTTTCCTATATTTGTTGCTTTTCATTCCTCACATATGACACAGTTAGTAATTGTTCTACATGACGAATGTACAGCTGAGTGACCTACCGCACTGTACTGTTGCAGGTGTGGAGATGATTTGTGTTACAAAGCAGGAGGGTGTGTCTGAAGCAGGCAGGAGAATCTGTGACAAGGGCAGTGGAACTTCAGGTCAAGAGGCAACGTCAACCATCCCTGACCCTGAGCTGAAGGTGGGGTGACTCCTGCTATACTGTAACCACACACGCTGCCACTTCCATTACTGCTGGTGTTAATAAACGCCCTGACATAACCGGTCATAATGAGAGGGCTTCTGTGATGCTGCTGTGAATATATACATCGGTTGGGTTTAGGTTTATAGTCATTCGACATGTTAGACATGAAAGAAAATTGTTTCCCAGAACCAGCATCCAACATTAAATTAGAAAAATAATACTATTATAGAAATAGAAAGCTGAAGTAGTTACCATGAATGTTATTTAATGTTGGTGCGTATTAGGGTATGATAAAACATATTTTTAGGTACACTGTGTCTTTTGCGCCAAAAAAATATAATTAAATTTAAAAAAATAAAAATAAAGATGCCTACATTACTTTTTAAATCGTATCAGGTAAAATATGACAACTATATTAATAAAAAAAAAAATCTTAAAGTCAAAACATTGGAAACAACAGAAATGATATAAAGTTTAAATAAAACAATATACAGTGTATTTATGATCATTTTCCTTGATAGCTGTGGACGATATTTTTTTTGAAGAAATGATTCAGATTAGAGATTCCAGCTTATCTGTTTTCAAGGACGCTGATCAGGTACGTTTGTTTGCTCGAAGCATTTAAGAAGAATGTTTTTTCTTTTTGACTTGGGCAAAATGGTTCTTCACGCTGAGGCATTTTATCTGTTGGAAATATAATTATTTTTACATATATAATTAAGAATATTTTTGCCAAATATTTTTGGTTAAGGTTAGGCATCCCATCTTTTCTGACAAATCCCACTTTCTGCTTTATGATTGGTTAGAAGAATTTTGTCTCCTCCATGATTGTTTAGAGCAGTGCTTCCCTACCCTGATGCTGGACATTTTAGTGTTTTTTCCTGCCCTACCCAACTCACTGCTATCAAGCAAAGACTGGTAATTATATAATTGGTTACGTCAGGTGTGCTGGGATGTACAGAGCAGGGCGTCCAGGACCAGCATTGGGAACTACTGGGTTAGAACTTAGTAATTTGTTAGGCCAATCTGTGCTATTTTCTTTTGGAAAGGAATTGGACACGACTAAATTAGGGAGAAAATCTGTGAAAAATCCCCCTTTTCTCAAATAACAAGCAACTAAAAGAACAAATGTATCATCTTACATTATTTACTTTATTCAGCTAAATCAGCATTTGGATAGAAAAACAGCATCTCCTCTTTGACCTGTTAATAAATGAGAATAATTTATTAACACACACCACCACACGGTCTGTTTTCGTTTTTGAGTTTTTTTATTTCCCAAGCTTAATCTCTTTATGTTTGTTCTTCAGCTGCCTATAATAACCGGTTATGCAGGTATAAGAGTCCAAATAGACAGATTGACAGACTCTCTCCTGTTTTTCAGACTCCGCTGGATGGAATGAAAGCTACAGGGGCGGTTAAAGAGGAAATTGCAGAGGCCTCAGGTGTGCAGATCTACTCGACACCACGCTGTCACACCACAGCAGATCACCGAGTATCCCAGAGCCACAATGCTGCAGAAACATCGGGCATCCAAACATCGCAGCCTGAGCACTGGCTTCCTCAGAGAGACAACTTGCCTGGCACCAGTGCTGGGACTCAGGATTCGGTGAAACAGAGAGCACAATCAAAAAAGCCAGAGTCTAAAACCGAGCACTTGGCGCAACCATCGCTTTCACAGTCTGAGCATATGGGGTCTGCGCCATCTTCACTGTCCCCCACTGTGACCCAGCAGACAGGCGCTGCAGAATCAGTGGCCATTAAACAGGAAGTTGTAGTGGTGCTTCCCCCAGAATGGGAAGAGTTGGACAGGACGAGGACAGGGACCACGTCCACAGCTAGCAGGGGAAGTCAGGTACGGGAAGAGCTCCAGCACAGAGATCCTCTACCTGCAGGAAGCCCTGAGGAAAGACGTGCGGTCTATCCAGGACCTTGCGCTAAAGAAAGTCTGTCGTCTCAGGTCACGCAGCAACTCAGGATGCTGATTAAAAAACAGCCCAAACCTGCAGAACATGCCAACGCATTGGCATCAAGTTCAAGCACCGTGAACATGTCCCACGGACATTCGCTCCACAAAAGTCCCCCTCTGCCAAAACCCCCTCAGGCACTTCCACAACTCGCCTACGCAGAAGAGAGAACAGTCAGTGGCTTGCAGTCAGGAAGAAATCTCGCACATGCGATTGGCATTAGGACTCAGGGCCATGTCGGACACCACGTGGCAAGGACACAGCACATCTGCTCACAGTGTGGTAAGGGTTTCTCGCACCTCTGCCACTTGAGAGCTCACCAACAGATCCACACAGGGGAGAGGCAGTTCTGCTGCGGGCTGTGTGGCCGCAGCTTTACGAAACTCAGCAACTTGAAGGCACATCGCAGGGTCCACACGGGAGAAAGACCCTACATCTGCATGGACTGTGGGAAACGGTTCACACAGAAATGCAATTTAAAAAGGCACCAGAGGATTCACTCGGCTCCCCTGTGACAGCCGGGTTGGAGAAGGTCAACTGGTCTGACTGTGCTTGCTAAAGCGTAAAGATGTTTTGTGTGTTACAATGTTATAATTATTCTATTGTGCAGCTGTCTCTTGTTTTGTATTTGGGTGTGTGAACGACTTCTCCATCTCTTTTCCAGATATGTAAGCAATATTGTGCACAAGACCATGCATAGTGTAGTCTTTTTTCCCATAGTCATACATAAGTGTCACCACTATGAATTATGAATAAAGGACCTCATTTTTCTTAGTTTATGTTAGTAAGATTTGAAATCCAGGATTACAAACTACAGCAAGCAGGTTTGAAGGGTGAACACTAAAGAGCATTTCAGTGCTTTCAGTGCTTAAATCTTCTTTTGCATTTATTCAGATTAAGAATTTTCTTGTGATTTCCATACTGTACTTTCCAAGGAGAATGTTTTACTTACAGTCACAGTATGAAAAGAAACAAATCCAATCCTATAATCAGAAACCTGCAAGGCTGAAAAACCAAATGTTGAGTGCTGCTGAGGTCAGATCCTGAAAGCATGCCGTAGGATCAGAGTTCAACCTTTAACTGATGAGCTATAAGCAAAGCTGCCACTGTGCGAGTCCCAGGTAGCAGCAGTGGAGTCTCTGGGTACAGTGCCCGAGGAGGTTATGCTTCACAAAATGGCATGTCGTGACACAGACCAAGTATCCAGCCCACCTGTGGTCCAAGGTAATGATATCATCAATACCATCAGTCTGTTCACACATGCCCCATGACCATTGGTCTGATGATCAAGTTACCATCTACTATAATGCTTGTAGAAAGTTTAGCGAGTAATGCTTCATGGAATAGAACTGCACTATTTGGCCAAAATGTGGATACCTGACCAACACATGAATTTTTTCCTGGAACATCCCATTCCAGATTTCACCCCCTTTGCTTTTGTATAAAAAAAATCCCTTGTCCACTAGATATTGGCTTGTGGGATTTGCACATTCAATCCACAGCACACTAGCTGGAATACGTCTTTGCTGCTTAGTTCTTTAAAGTTAAAGACATTCTACAATGTGCGTTTTACACTTTGTAGCAGCAGATTGCAGGAAAACCCAGATATAGGTGTCGGGGACTGAAGTCCACAAACTTCTGTCCATGCAGTGGAGATAGATTGAAGTGGCTGATGTAACACTGGGCAGAAACACAAGATTCAAAGTCACATGGTGAATATAGCAAGACTGCAGTTTCGCCATTTAATGAGCGGCCTTAAGGGAATCCAACAGAAAGGTGGAAGCTCACACACTGGGTTCCTGTAGAATTATGAATGATGAAAAGTTGTAATAATTTATTGAGCCTCAGGAATGTTTATATTAATGGTGTTGTGATGCACTGTGATGGCTTTGACATCTAATGAGAACTTCAAGCTGCCAGAGTACTTCCATGGGTAAGTAAGCTGGGGAAAGGATAAGCTTTTGGGGTATAAGGGAATGCTCTGATGAAAAGTGTGAGCCTCTGCGTTGTGAGACTTCAATCCTGGGAGGAGCACATTTAGAGGTATCATGTCTCACTGCAGGTCACATATGCTCCTACAAAGAGATGTTAATTGAGTTAGTTGGTATTCATCCCTCATTGTTTTATATGACATTTTAGTCATTTTTGATTAGTAAGGTTCTTAGGTTGTGGCAACTCCAAATCAGTGTCTAAATCTGCTTAGCTCTTTGTGCTGTGGGACACCAGGATCTGAAGTGCTTCATAGACACCTGTGATGTGGAATAACTCCGATAGCTGCAGGTAAGTGAGAGGTAAGTGTCATACTGGACAGCGAAACTATTTATAGCTAACCCAATATAGGGCGGGTGTAGGAAAACAAGGGAGCACAACCCAAGCTCTGCATTGTAGCCATGAATAGAGGAACGGAGATGGTAGGTGTCTCTTAGCAACACTGTAGGAAAGGTGGCGGCACAGTGGCTTAGTGGTTGGAACTGTCGCCTTGCACCTCCAGGTTCCTGGTTCGATTCCCACCTCTGGTCTGTGTGCATGGAGTTTTCCTGTACTCCCCATGCTTGGCGGGGTTCCTCCCACAGTCCAAAGACATGCAGATTAGGCTAATTGGCCTTAACAAATTAGTGTAATGTGTAAGTGTGTGTTTGTCAGTGTGTGCCCTGCGATAGATTGGCACCTTGTCCAGGTTGTACCCTGCCTCATGCCCCAAGTCTCCTGGGATAGGCTTCTGTGACCCTGTACAGAGGATAAAGCTGTATAGACGATGAATAAATAAATGTAGGACGGTTTAGCTCTGATCATAGTCACATACATGTCTTGTGTGAGGGAAGAAATTATTACTGGGCGTTTATTCTTAGGCATAGTGTTGGTGTAAGACAGAAGTTTCCAGAAGATTGTCGCAAGGCCAAATGCGATCAATGAACAGAGGTCAAATGGCCTGCTACTTTTCGGTATGTCACGTGGCCTGCCTGTCAGCCAACACATTGCAGTTTTTTTATTTACCTGAAGGTGGCAGCAAACTGTCTTTAAGCAATTAGCTAAGTTCCAGAAGCCTTTTTTTTCACTGATTACACCTGTAAGTTATTTTATTGAAAGACCTTTAGTTATGGTAACAGACAATATGTACAACCTTAAAAGTCAGAAAGGTGATTACAAACAAACTGGAAACAATACTTATCAAGCGTGTGCCTCATACGTCACGAGACTTCTGCATTAAATTAAGGACGAGAGAGCAAATAAACTGCTGATATTTTTTCTTAAAGTAAATGGGGAAAGTTGTTAATGTAAGTGGAGAGAAGGCACGTAACGCACAGTCAGTAAGGCGAGCCTTACTGGTCCAATCCACAGAAGAGGTACTGTAGCACAAGTAGAGCATACGTGATAGTCATATCTCAAATCCACGTGTGAGGCCCAGGTTTGATTCCCACCCAATGCCCAAACCCTAGCCACTGAATGCAGTTCTGGTCCCAAGCCCGGATAAAATGGGAGGGTTGTTTCAGTAAAGGCATCCAATAACCCGTGCCATGTTGTTGTGCAGATCAGATGCTCTGCTGTGGCGACCCCTCAACGGGAGCAGCAGAAAGACTAACATCTACTTATAGCAGGCCTTTACTTAATAAAATCTTATGGGAGATTTTATATGGTCATTATATGTTAATAAAAAACTAACAAACAGTTAAAGTAATCTAAACATTCTTACCCATAACAGGGGTAAAAGTAGTTTTAAATCCTGTCCGGTATTTAGCCAAAAGGTAAAGAGAATAAACTGAAGGTGGTGGACACTTTTTCCTTTATTTCCCCACTTACTCTCCTTCAACTTACTAACTGTTCTGGGGTTGGATCCAAAGTGGAAAGCTAGTGTGCTAAGTAAAGTGTACAATCCCTTATTCACACACTAAGTAGGGTCCTTCTTGAGGGCTTAGAGACTTGGAATTATCCAAATTTGGTGGTGGCTCAATCAGTTAAGGCAGTGGGGTTACTGACCGGAAGGTCATGGATTCAAGCCAACTCCAAGTTGCCACTATTGAGCCCTTGAGCAAGGCCCTTAACCGTATCTGCTCCAGGGGTACTGTGATGGGAACCCGGAGTACACAGAGGTAACCCACCAAGTACAGGGAGAACATGCACAACAGCGCTAACCACTACACCACCGTGCCGCAAAGTGCTGTTTAAGATGACATTATGTTCAAATTCCAATTTTATTTGTCACATACACAGTCATACATAGTATGATATAAAGTGAAATCTTTACATGACTGCTGATGACCTAAAAATAAGAATATGTAGTATGAACTAACAGAAAGAAAAATTACAAATATACTAAAAATATAGAAAAACTTTTAGCTGTAATTATTATTATTTTTTTTTACATTATGTAGAAATAATAAAATAAAATAGAATTGAAATGGGATTGGTTTATAGAAATTATGTCCGGTAATGAGCATGACAATGTGCAGAATAATGTGCAAAGTTATCAGATTATCAGTACTCCCGTGACTTGTTTTGAATATGGGTTTTGGCAGGCAGCTGCTTTTTCCTCCTTCCTGTACTACATACTGAATCTTTTATAGGTACTTAAGCCTACTTTCAGCCAAGGTCTTAGCCATGACAAGCCCAGATTTTAGCCAGTCACTTTACATAAAAAATCTGTGATAGCTGTTTTGTCTGCTTGTTTACCAGTATGGCAATGACAGGTGTGAAAAATTGAATGATTACTGCGATAAAATGATGGTGCATAATTGCAGTGCATGATTGCAGCTTGCTGCGTATATGGCTGCTTAGATGCAGAAAAGTCAAGTTAAGTCAAGTCAAGAAAGCACCTACAATGTGTTTGGTTCTCGCCCCGGGTCTGTGTGCATGAAGTTTGTTCTCTCTCTAGGGCTTGGTGGGTGTCCTCTGGGCACTTCAGTTTCCTCCCAGAGTCCAAACACATGCAGACTAGGTTAATTGCTCATAGTGTGTGCACCCCTCCTTATGCTCGAAGCTTCCTGCGACCCTGTACAGGTTAAGTGTTATAGACAATGAATGAGGTATATAATCCCACTTTAAGAAAAGTTTTGACACCCCTGATGTTTAATATTTACTGTATCTATACTCCACACCAGCAGATGTCAGTACAATAAAACATATTCAACACCTTCAATAAAAGACCTGCAGTTCACCGTCTGAATGCTGGCTCATCTCTCTCTATGTGTATGTTGTAAGTTAAATTAATGGTTGCATTTGTGGTTTGTATTTGTTTTCGTGGGGTTCACACACGCTGCTTTGATTAGAACAAAAGGAAACGGGTTGTAGCGCGCGTGAGGCGAGCGCGAGTGCTGGAAGCTAAGCTGCTAACATGTCGGCTAACGTTAGCGTTCTGGAACACAATAGGTTACTAATACAGCTCGGTGGAACAGCACTGTTATAATAAATAACGTATATTAATCATGATTACGTGTAACAGCACACAGGTTTAACGTTAAATAACGTTAGTTGTTCATAAAGGCGCGCTGTTTCGTTTTGTTTTAGCCGCAATGGGACAATGTTTATTTATAATATACTGTCTGTCTTTACTCGGTGGTCCAGATATGAAATCATTAACAATATGCACATGGAACCTTTCATGAGTGAGTGTGTACAGTGTTGAGGAGTCAGTATTTCACATAGCCATCTTTTAACACCGTTAGTGATGCGACCAATACACTGGCACTTCACTCCCGGGATGCTTTGCGTTGTTGACGTTATGCTGGGGACTGGAGGAGGGTTGAGTTTTACTCCTCAGTCTGGGTCAGGTTCATGTACCATTAACATCTTCCAGTAGTAAGAAAAACTCTCTGATACAAGTTTCGTGTTTTTATGCAACAGTTTGTGCATTGCTTTTTTTTTCTTATTAGAATATTTACAACTAGACTTCTTCATCCTCATCACGATTAATAGGGGATATGGAAATCGCTTTAAAGGATAGTGAAGCTGAGGAAAGAGAGAGAGATCTATAGGTGGCAGTGATACAGCCTACCTAACTCCAACTAGATGCTGAGTGGGACTGAAAGGGAAACCTGTCGAAAGAAAAGTTCAAGACAAGATCATCAAAGTATGCGTTCATTTAATTTTAAGGCAGGCTGGTCTGGAAAAATGGCTTTAGGACGCCGGGAGGATGAGGGAGAACGACACGCACAGTTGGTAGTAATGTACCAATCTACTGGATTCCAGCTGCTGTTAACCACCAAAGAAGAAGAAGATATTAGCACAATAATTAGATGCCAAGTCGATTAAAATTGAGATTCTCACGTATTATCCACATTCTATATAGAATTTTCCCCAACTTTTGTTAAAATTTTAGACCTTTTAAAAAAGTTTAATGATTAATTAATTGTGGCCTTTTCGTTATAACATTAGTTTTCTCTCAGCATCTCAAAAAAAAAAAATTAATATGTCACCTACACAGCCATACACAGTATGAGCTGCAGTGAAATGCTTAGGTCGACTGCCTGTGACCTAAAAGATGTAATGGTTTCTCTGCAAGAAATAAATTGCAATAGAGTACAATTAAATAAAAAATAGAATATTAAAATAGAGAAATAAGAATATGAAATAAAAGAAAAAATACAAATATTAAAAATGAAAAATTTACAATATGAAGAAGGTTTAAATAATGCAAACTAACTTTAAATACAAGAGTTTAAAATTTAATTGAGATCTGTCATGTGCCATAATTACTATTTTTAAACAAACTTAGCAAATAATTCACTCCTACCATAAATTAAGTCAGAGTGTACTGCCTGTAGGATTATTAAGAAATGGCAACATTTTACCACCTCAAATGCCTCCAAAGTTTCAAAATTTGAGCTGCGTGGGTTGAGTGGGTACAAGAACGTGGGAACGCAGGGCTTCTAACACACACGATTTTCGACAAATTTTCACTCATGGTGTTTTGAGATTTGTGTAAGTGTGTGTAATGTGTGGGTTTGAGAAGACTTCGCTCACAGACTTTGGAGAAGGCAGATCGGGGACTTTTAATGCATGTGATACTTGTTTCTGAAATAGGGAAATGTGTTTCTGTTGCGCCACTCTGAAGCTCCCGCGCTTCGTACAGAATTATTTATATTTGAGGCTGATCGGCCGATCACTAGTCACGGCCTGTCAAATTGAAAACCAGCCAATTCCGTTCATTCACGTACATTTCATTAACATTTTCAACTTCTCTACAGGTTTTTTTTTTTTTTCTTGGTTGACAAAAAAAAATCTTCAAAATGCTAGTTCTTTTTTTTTTTTTTAGGGAAAAGCAGCTAAAGCATTGTCATTAAGTAACCAGATGATGTCATGCCTTACATTTAATCATTATCTTCATTTGCACATCAATACATTTCTTTAGACAGAATAGAAAGATGATAATAGGAAGATGAGGGAGCTCTGAGAACTAGGGACAGTGGAAGGCAGTGTTAAGTCTTTTAGAATAGGGAGCCACTGATCAGGGAAGAAAGCATTTAATGTTTTTTTGGAGGAAGACTGGACACGAAAGTCGGCTTTAAGAAGCCGGGAAGATGAGGGAGAGTGGCAGTGATACAATTCACAGGACTTCAACCAAAGGCACAGAGTGGTACTAAAAGGAAACATATATGCAAGATAGAGTATGTGAAAGTGCTGGATAAAAGCAGACAAAGAGTTTGAGACACAGAACAAGACAAGACATCTTGTAAACAAAGCTGTGATTAGTAGTTGTAAATAGACACAATACTATAATAGCAATACTGTTATGGATGGATTAACACACCTTTATTATTTGTAAATGTAACTAAAGGCTGTATGGTGGCGTAATGGTTAGTGCTATGGCATCACACCTCTAGGGTTAGAGTTTGATTTCTCTGTGTACTCCTGTTCCCTCCCACAATCCAAAAACATGCAGATTAGGGTAATTGGCTGCCCTTTAAAGTTGTCTATGGTTTTAAATGCTCCATGCAGCTAGATAACTTGTTTTCCAAGTATTTGATGTGTGAAATTGTAGGGGAACAGGGGAATCTTAACAAGCTGACAGCGGGCATTTCACCACCTATCGTAGTGAAGTCAGACTTATTTCGGCCAATAAATCGATTCCCATGCCCTGCTTGTATAATGTGACAAGGAAAGTAGTCCAATTAAATTGCCTGGTTGAGCTTTAAAATAGCTTGACTGAACTACAGAACGCATATAACCATACTGCCTGTAGAGTGTGAAGTGTTTGTAGGGAGTAAGCTTCTTGATCCTGGTCATGCTGTATATGTGCAGCGAAGTGCACCGGCTTTTTTTCGTGCTCCGGGGGCTTTTTTATTATAATGAATCTACATACACATGCACAATTAATAAAAAATTATATATGATTAAATAATTACTCAGGAATGTAGGATACAATATAAACCAACATGCTATAGAATAATTCTGTTTCCTTTTCCCAAAATAGCCATGCACGCATTATTGAAGCTAATGTGTTTACTCTTCTATTTAAATAGTAACTGAGCCCTGATATGTTTTGGGTTTTTTTTCCCCCAGGTTTTGAGAGTTAAATTCAAAGTCCCTAGACAGTATCTGCTGAAGGAGTAGTCCGGCAACAAGACAGAAAAATGTCCGAAGCCCTCGTCGTCACCTTCCAGTCCCAGCTCTCTCTCGTCATGGAGACGATTCTCAAGTCAGCCATGATGGAGATTACCAGGCTGGTGGAGGACAGCTTCATGGAGGAAGTGGCTCGTGGCAAGCAAGAGATGGAACTGCTTCTGCACAGGCTCCAGTTTTCCGAGAGCAAGCTGAAGGAGAGAGAGAAGAGGGTGCGATGTCCAGACTGTGGGAGATCCGCAGCCGGTGGAGAGAGGACTACAGAGAAACCCGCAGAGACACTGGCAGGTTAGAAGACTTTAATTTTAATAGATTGGTTGTCTCGCAAATGGACAATCATGTAAACTGATGGAAATGATGATGCAAAATCAATGAGTCGACAACCACATAAACATGCTGTTGCTAGGCGGGGAATAATACCAACTCTCTTTAAAAGATGTCAAATTTGCAATATGCAAAGTTTTTTTTTTATTCAAAACCACATGAGGAAACGTCTGCCAAAAGCTGTAATACACCTACCCTTATTCACCACTCAAGAACAATGCAACGTGAATAATTTGAGTATGAAAAGTTATCCGATAGCAAAGGCAGCGGCAAAATCTATTAAGTCGCGTCACCCTCAACCACCTATAGCAGAAGCCCTCAAAAAGCTCAAGCCTTACTCTGTAGCGAGTAAAAAGACTAAAAAACATTATAACAAAAATAATAATAAAGAGAGAAATAAAGAGCGGTTCCCAGCTCCCATCAGGTTTACCGTACCGTTCCATGTACGCGGGCTGACAGTGAACGACTATCTGACAGGTGGCACGACCGCACACATTCTGGATGATGAAAGAGAATCCACTGTCTCTTAAAAATGCAGAAATTCTGATATTCCTAAAAAAAGAAATTTAAAAAAGGCCTGCCCTTGCTGTTTACTAATGAGTGGCATTATTAGCTCGCCAAATACAAAGTGACCGATGTCTGTGTTTATTTAAAAACGTTCAGTGTAGAGCTCCAATTTGTTGTTCATTGGCACAGCTTTGTTTCATGTGCAGCATATTATAACGAGAGAGTACAGTAGGACAGTAGCATTTTAGATCAGCATTTTGGCATGTGTGAGAGCCCGTTGATGCTAGTTAAGGAATTGAAAATATTTGCCCTTTAGTTTCAGTTTCTTTCTAATATACATGAAATAAAAACGGAATGGAATACTATATGTAGCATATGTTACCTTCCAATAAATAAAAGTTTTATATTTATGATAGTTTTTCAGATCTTAATTGCATTTGTGCTCTGCTGGTTAGAAATAAATAAATAAATAAAATAAATAAACAGTACTACATAATAAATAGAACATTTTAGATGGCAGATCTCAAAACCCCCCACACATCTGTGATCAGCAGTCGGTATATTAAAATTTATGTGCAATATTTTCAGTTCTGTTTCGTAGATGATTCATAATATCGACTTCATAACATCTATCTATGTATTCATAAAATTTCATCACAAAATCGTATTCCATTATTTATTTGTGTTTATTGCATTTCAGACTGAAGTATCATGCTCATCAAGTTGTCAAAACAGACAATATAACACGGGAAAACACTTAAATGTGAAATAGCACTAGCAGGATTCTGAGCTGTGATAACACTTGAATTATCTTAAGTTCAATACCAATGTTAGTATTATCCTCGCACCTCAGGATTCAGGCCTAAAGTGTTTTTCAGTGATTATCTGTTTACATTCGGTAGCTTTGTAAAACATTCATGTTTGCTTTGTGACAGAGATTTATTTATTTATGTATTTTTTGCCCTGTAGGTGAAGATGCTCTGTGCTTCAGGCTTAGCCTAAGGGAGCAGTCTGAGAAAAGGCCTCAATTCGGTGAAGTCTGGAGCTCTACAGAGAGTCTGGGCTCATACAGAACCACAGAAACACACAGTGACAAAGAGAAGAACTTAAATTCACTTGACAAAAGAGGGAAGCAGGAGTCTGCATCTAATACTGAAGTGCAGCATGCTCATTGCATCAGTGCACCAGTCACAAGAACCCACGAAGCTTGTAGCAACCCCAAACCCAGAGAAAGTCACTGTAAGACACCTGTCACGGACTTCACTCCCAGTAAAGACATAGACTTAGACCAGTCTCGACCCACACAAAGTGCTACAGAAGAAGACGGGGTCAGGGAGTCTGCGCAGTCTCCATCGTACGCCGCTGTGAAATCTGAGCTCCATCCTGATCCGGTCGATATTAAAGAAGAGGAGGAGATGCTCCCAGTGTGGGATTGCGGAGATGACTGCGCTCCTGCAGAAACAGACCAGAATCTCTCCGGCTCCTGGAATCGAGATGAAACACAGGTAGATAACTTTCCAAATCTCACTGCTCTCAACATGCCAGATCCATCATCACATGTAATGTCCTATTCAGTGAATTGTAACTCAGAGGTATTGCGAGGCATCAAGGCTGAGCCGAGTGAGGCGATACCCACAGAGCTGGTTCACCTTGCTTTGGCTCCCGTGCCTGAGGGATCCAGTTCATTTGACCCTAATGAAAATGGACACTTGTTTGGTCCAGAAAGTCTCTTGAGTCATCCAGAGCTGTGTTTAGGTGAGAAACTTTTCCTCCCTTTCCCCCAGACCGAACATCTTCCAGTTCCCACTGAAAAGCCACACTATGGAAAATTGTTTTCTCCAGCGGCTCAGCTGAAGGTTCACATGCTCACACACCAAGTGAGCAAACCCCTGAAGTGTTCCCAGTGTGCCAAAACGTTTGCTCACGACTTTGAGCTGAAGGATCACCAGAAACAGCACTCCAAAGAAAGGCCTCACATCTGCCCAGACTGTGGCAAAGGTTTCACTCGCTTCAGCAACTTCAAGCAGCATCAGAACATCCACACGCACGAGAAACTCTTCAACTGCACCCACTGCGGTATGAGGTTCAAAAGATCCACTCACTTAAGAATCCACCTCAGGAGACACAGCCGAGTGGGGAAGAGTTGTCCTTGCTGTCAGTGCGGGAAGACGTTTTTGTGTCTCAAGCAGCTGAAGAGCCATCTGCTGAAAGTGCACGGAACGGAAATGAACTGAATCTCATATTCCAGTGCACGGATCTCAGAATGCATGACCTGAACCCTGAGCCTTTAGTCTTTCTGTCTGAGCTAAGCCATGCTTCAGTTTTATGTCTCAAAATGTCTCACAGTTACAGAGAACAAAGAATCCAGATGTAATTCAAAAAGAGGTTGATGCTTGGAAAAAGCTATTCTAAATAAATAAAACTAGTTTTGCAATTAGGAATTAAAAGCACTAATTCTAAACACATGAAAAGCCTGTTTTTTCTAATATTTATTTATTTATTTTGCCTTGTGTCTCAATTTTTGAAAACTTTCACAACAAAGTACATTCTTTTAAAATTGCAACATTCCTCAGACATTTTTATTTAATAATTAATCAATTAATTTGAAGTAATGTGGAGATCCAAAGCCTGTCCTGAAAACACTGTGCCTGAGGCAGGAAAACACCCTTCATGAGATACCAATCCAACACAGGACAGCACAGCACACACGTTCACACCAGTCTCATGTTTTTGGGAGGGAGAATGCAGAGGAAACGTCAACTGATCCGGGAAGAACGTAAGCAGATAGTAACCTGAGCTCAATCAACTGAGGACCCTGGATCAGCGCCAATATTATTGTGTGCAATAATATTTGACTCTATTTGGAAGCTTTTAATTTGTGAACATTCAACTAACAATATATTTTTTATTTACAAACCTACTGGTTTGAGAGGTAACTTTGAATTAAACTCACTGAACCCATTTGAAGGATGCAATCAAACAAGCTAATACCTACTGTAGAAGTCCTCAATAATAATAAAAACTATAATAATTTTATAATGATAGGTTGTGAATTTCACAGCAGTAATCAAGAGTAAAAAGTTATGATGTCCCCCTGACCCCCACCTTGAAAACCATGTAGTGGCCCATAAAAGTGACTTATTTGTTTAAAGACCCAAAGACATTTTAGTGTTGCTAAAGTGACCTGAATAGTAATTTTCCATTACAATTAACACGCCACATAAAGCTACATGTGTTTGAGATGGAATATTAGCTATGCCTGTTTCAGGTGATCATTCATTCTAAACATTGACCTCCCTTCTCTTGGAAGCTCAAGCAACATTTATTAGACAGAATTATAGTCCAACATAAAGCTTGTAGAGAAGCTGACATATAGAAGCCCTGCATTGTGGACAGAGCTGTCCAAAGGTCTTGAGCCACCCCTTATTTCTTCATATTAAATAAAATTAAATAATGTATATACAATTAAATAAACTGGAACAAATGTATTACTGTGACAGGCTGCAAAGTGCCTTAAGTTATATATATATATATATATATATATATATATATATATATATAATTTTTATTTTATAATTTTTTTATTTGGCCGTTTATTACAACCTCAGCACCAACCTCATTTCCCCATTCGTCTGTTCCAAACACTCAGAATTCAGCGTTCAAGTCTACTAATCACCTGCCTGATCATCTGTCATTATCTGCACCCGTTTCTCACTGGTACATGCCTTGAGTTAGATGTTTTTTTATGCTTAAATGATTCATAGGTTACTGTGTGGCTTAACAATGTAAAGCATTCCTCTGAAACTGGTCAGATACAGAGACTGGACTGAAAATGAAAGCCAAACAAAATCTTTCAGAAAGCCTGGAGAATTATTCCTCAAGACTGCATTAAACGCAAAAGAAATTCTGGTCCTTCTGAGTGGTGGATCAAGTGAATACAGTAGTGTGTGTGTGTGTGTGTGTGTACAGTACCAGTCAAAGGTTTAGAGACACCTTCTAATTCAGTGGTTTTTGTTTGGATTTATTTTCTACATTCTAGGGCAGTACTAGATTTTTTTTCAAAACACAGAAATAACATATGGCATTATGTAATTAAGTAACAAAAACAACAACAAGAAGAGTTATTTTAAGACACATTTTTTAAAGAACGAACAATTACCAGCAGTTTCCAGCCTCAAAAATCACCAATTAACAGCACAATTATCAGACGCACCTCAAAATCAACCGTTCAGAGCATATTTTGGATACCTTCATCATTGATTTACAATGTAGAATGAAAAAAAGAGAGAGTTTTCACAAGCTAATACATTAGCTTATATATATATTTATACCATATATTTATCAGCAGCTTTAAAAACTTGAAGCACTGACTCCAGCTGCAGTCCACTCCTTGTGAATCTCCCCCATATTCTTGAATGGGCTTTGTTTCACAATATTCTCAAGGCTGCAATTATCCCTGTTGCTTTTGCGCCTTTTTCTATCACATTTTTTCCTTTTATTCAACTTTCCATTAACGTACTTGGATACAACACTGTGTGAACAGCCTGCTTCTTTAGCAAACTGTCAAGTAAGCAGTCTTCCTCATGATTTTGTAGACTAAACCCAGACTAAAAGACCATTTAACGGCTCAGGAAATATTTGCAGATGTTTTTTAGTTAATTTACCTAAACACCATAAGTCTCCAATATTGACCTTTTTCACAATATTCAAATTTTATAGAATATTCAAAGGTATTTATTTTGGGGTTTTCATTAGCTATAAGCCATAATCATCATATATGAGTTTTACTTTTTTAATTGAATTATTGAAATAGGTCAACTTTTCAATGGTGAAAAAATCCCCAGTAGAAACCATAGTTATGTCTAATAGTGAAACTAAGAACATTTCCATACACAGTGTGACAACATCTCACTAAAGAGCTGTGTTCATATTAAAACCACTTATTAGTAGGACTAACCAGAAAAGGTTTTATTTTTTCAGAACTTTGGACAGTTGTGAATTATGTCAAGTCAAGTCAAGTAGGTTTTATTGTCACTTTAACCATATACAGTTAGTACACCATTAAACGAAACAACGTTCCTCCAGGACCAAGGTGCTACATGCAACATAAATTTACAACATAAATTAACAGAAAAAATAACTAGCTAACTAAGAAGCCTAATTAGCTGGCTAGCTAAGACAAGACGGAACGATCTACGTTTTTTTTTTTTTTTTACGAAAGGGACAGCATAAAGTGCACGTGCAAATGTGCAAACAAGAGCAACAAATTGACAATGTGGCAAACATGACATTACAATACTTTGTGGCAATGAGGTGAGGTAGTGGGAGGAGAAACAGTAAACGTTCTGTAAGGAGCAGCAAAGATAAATAGTTTAGTGCAAATGAACAAGGAATGAATATTGTGCAAAAGAGCAAGGTTGTTGTGTACAATAGTTTGGTAGTATAGATCAGTGTGTTTGCGCATGTGCTGATTAATAAGTCTAGTCTTAATGTTTTGAGGTAGTCAAATTAATCTGGGAGATCATCTGTGTGTGTGTGTGTGTGTGTGTGTGTATGTGTGTGTGTGTGTGTGTGTGTGTTTTACCAGTCCAGTACCTTTTTGTTGAGGAGATGGATGGTTTGTGGAAAAAAAGCTCTTACACAGTCTGGATGTGAGTGCCCGAATGCTTCGGTACCTTTTTCCAGATGGCAGGGGGGTGAAGAGTGAGTGAGAGGGGTGTGTCTGATCAGCCGCAGTGCTGGTGGTTTTGTGGATACAGCATGTGGTGTAGATGTCTTCAGTAGAGGAAAGAGAGAGCCCGATGATTTTCTCTGCTGTCCTTACTATCCGCTGTAGAGTCTTGCGGTCCGATATGGCACAATTCCTAAACCAGACAGTGATCGGTGGTGGAAGCTGGGCCTTCCTCAGCCTTCTCAGAAAGAAAAGACGCTGTTGGGCTTTCTTGTGCAGAGAGCTGGTGTTGAGGGACCAGGTGAGATTCTTCTCCAGGTGGACACCCAGAAATTTGGGGCTGTCGACGATCTCCACAAGGGAGCCGTTGATGCTCAGCAGAGAGTGGTTGCTCCATGTCCTCCTGAAGTCAATAACCATCTCCTTTGTCTTGTCGACATAGACTTGTTGTCTTTACACCAGTTCGTTAGCCTCTGCACCTCACTGTATGCTGACTCGTCGTTCTTGCTAATGAGACTCACCACGGTCGTGTCATCAGCAGACTTGATGATGTGATTCGAACTGTGTACCGCTACACAGTTATGAGACAGCAGGGGACTGAGCACACAGCCTTGGGGGGCTCCAGTACTCAGTGTGGTGGTGCTGGACGTGCAGTTCTCGATCCGTACTGACTGAGGCCTTCCGGTCAGAAAGTCCAGAATCCAGTGTTGAATGCTGAACTGAAATCTATGTACAGCATTCGACCGTAGGTGTCTTTATTGTCAAAGTGTTTGAGGGCAAGATGGAGTGTGGTGGAGATGGCATCGTGAATGGTTAGGACGATACGCAAACTGCAGTGGGTCCAGTATGGGGGGAAAAAGGGTCTTTATGTGTCTCATAATGAGCCTCTCAAAGCACTTCATTATATTGGGTGTGAGTGCAACAGGACGGTAGTCATTGAGACAGGACACAAAAGACTTCTTCGGCACGGGGACGATAGTGGTGGTCTTGAAGCACGTGGGAACGATGGCGCTGCTCAGAGAGATGTTAAAGATGTCAGTGAGAACATCTGCCAGCTGTTCACCACATTCTCTGAGCACTCTGCCAGGGATATTGTCTGGTCCAGCAGCTTTACGTGGGTGACTCTGCGTAGAGTTTTCCTCAAATCAGCTGTGGTGAGACACAGCACCTGGACGTTCGGAGGAGCGATGGCCTTCCTCGCGTCACGTTCTGCGTGCCGAACCGAGCGTAGAAGTTGTTCAGTGCATCTGGAAGGAAGCCGTCACCGTCACAGGCAGGTGATGTAGTTTGTGATGGCTCATATGCCCTGCCACATGCGCCGTGTGTCACCGCTGTGATTCTGGGAGCCAGAGGAGTCATTTTCACACATGAACCGGATTTTTTGGCCAGGCAGTGAATATGTATACACAGAGAAACAAATGTGCATTGGATGTAGAAAGAACTGAGATAATCACAGCTAATTACACTCACAGACACAAACCTTCTGCAAAGACATAAATCATAGGCAGATTAGAGCTCAGGGTGTTCACAAGTAATCTCTTTAAGATAATAACATTATTAATATTAATACCATTTGTCTGGAAGGCTACATGGGAATCTGCAGAATGAATATCATGAAGTATTCTGGGTTCCAGAGACCCTGCTGCACAAAGTGGATCGGTTCCCTTTTAACAATTTTTATTTATTTATTTATACATTTGAGACGGGTTTGCAGATCAATCGGGAGCTTCAGCACAAATCTAGCTAAACCTAGAGCTGCATAATTAATACAACCACCATTTTTTGGCTTTAAATAAAATGTATTTAACTAGCAAGTTGGCTATAAATAATTTTATTGGTTAACATTAATAAATAAAATATTTTTTTTATTATTATTATTATTAAAATATTATTTTTTATTTTTTTTGTGTTTGCTTTTTTATCATCAAGCTGCAATGGCATATTTATGCATTGACTAGTTTTGGCTGATTGTACTTTGCGTATAAGAAAAGTGATTGAAGAATGAACGGAAAGAATATAAGATTCTATTGTACAGTATGGAAGTTGTTTGGGTGGGATTTAAATGAGAAACTAATAAAGTCTTAATCAAGTTATTTTGCTCCTAAATCATCTGAGTAACTGTGATAAATAAGCAGGATTTTAACAACGAGGGCAAAAACTGATTACGTTTGTAATGTAGTCATTATCATGCAGCTTTAGATAACTCCATTACGCACCACTGGTGTGTTTTGTGAAACTATCCTGCTAGTAAACTGATTAAAAAGGAATTTGGATGAACACCAATCTGCTGAAGTCTGTTTGCACGCACGAGGATATTAAGGCTGATGAACTAAGGGACATCTCTGTCATTTCAGTTTAAGACTAAGCATAAATGCGATGAGAATCTGTAGAATCTACACAAACACTGTAAGATTATTGAGTATACTAAAATATGTCAAAAGTTGAATTAATGTGATTGAATACACATACTGAACCTCTTTTTCCCATCTATTTGTGGCAGGATGTTTTGGGTTTTTAATCCATTTGTACTGCTGCAGTAAGCTTACCGACGACACTTTTTTTTTTAATGATTGGAAGAAGGTTGTTGTAATATTCTGTACTTTCCACCTCAGGAACAGCAGGAGACGTGAATGTGCTTCAGACTTTCTAAACTCCATTCGTTAGCTTCCCGCAGTCTCTTGTTTATCTGTGTGTGTTTTCCTCCTCTCCTGTTGTCAAGGTCCCACCAAGCATCTGACCTTCATGTGTATAGAAATAAAAAATGTTTTTATCCCATTATTCGCCTCAGCCTCCTGCCTGGTTCATCCTTTTTAAGGCCATGAAAAAAAAACTCTTTCTGATCGATAATTACGATTTCTCAGACTTTCACTCAGTCACGACTCATGAGCAGGCTTTGAAGCATTATCTGTCAAGTCATAAACCTTTTAAAAAGTTCTAAAAAAGTGTCTGGATATTGTTTCAGAATGTGCCGGAATTGAATACTTAGTCAGATTTGTGTGTGTGTGTGTGTGTGTCTGTTTTTAGACAACCCAAAGGCATCCTGAAAACCCTCCAACAGACCTGGTGAAAATGTGCGCCACTAACAGACAGAGAACGTTCAGTGTAAGTGATTATTTTGATTATCTTTGAATTATTTTCAATCTCTGAATAATAATATTTAGGGAAAAGTCTTATAGTTATTATCTCCATGTTTCTGTAAGCAGGTGGTTGCCAGAGAGATCCTGACCCAGTTCCAGGTGTGGCAGAGGGCCTGCTATAGCCGAAACATTGAATGGGGTCCAATTACAGCAAAGGTTTTATGGGTTCTGTATTTCATTAAACATATTACAGCATAAGTGCATAAGTTTTAACCTCCCTTGAACTGTTCTGGATTTTGTCACTTAATAGCCTGGAATTGAAATGCACCTCACTGAGGTTATACCCTGGCTGGACAAAAAGTCTCAAATTCAGAAGGGAAGAAAAACAAGCAAGGAGATTGCTAAACCTTTTATTAATCACCAACTGAAGCACCTTGTGGAAGAAATCTGGTTTGAAAAAAATCATAAATTACATACAAAAAAACAACAGATGAAATTTGTCAGCCAAAAGCATTTTCACACCCAAAATGTGACAGGATCGGGACTAAACAGCTGTGTGTACATAAGAAAACCACTTGTTAATAAGAGGAAAGGTTCAATTTGCTAGGGAGCATGAAGATTTTTATTTTATTTATTTATTTATGTGTTAGTTTATGTGACAGGGATTCACATAGCTGTAAATGTACCAGAATTAGCCAAACGAATTCTCACAGTTAAATCTCACCCAAAAACAATTAACAATAACAATGCAGGACCATTCATTGGACTTCAGACCAATGGAAAAGTTCATGTGATCTGATGTGTTCATATCACACTATTCCAAGAGTGATGGGTCTGTCTGTCAGTGTGAGAGGGGAAGTGCATGAAATAATGCACCCTTCATGCATAGTGGCCACTGTACAAGCCTCTGGAGGCAGTGTTTTGATCAGGGGTTGCTTCAATTGGTCAGGTCTAGAATCAGCAACGTTATGTGGCAATAAATGAAGTCAGCTGATGACCTGAATGCACTGAATTACCAGGTGGTATAATTAATAGTTTTTTTTTTCCCCCTGGTGGAATAGGCAATTATTCTAGTGTTGAATTATTATTCAGTGTTCTGGGAGCATGAGGAATCATTTTCACACATGTACGCAAAGCTCTGGGCATGGTATGCAACAAATTATTCCAATTTGTTAATTTATTGTATTAGTATTCACACCCATTGCTGTGGGACTCCTAGACCAACTGCCCTTAGAGTTCACTTTATTAGCTACTGTAAGTGGAGTCTAACTTTGCTTCAGCTATCTAGTTTAACTTCTATCTCATGTGTGATGTTAACAAGCTCTTGATCTCTATAGTCATGGGTAAAACAACGTGCACCCTCCTTCAGTTATGTTTAATTGAGGCAGACAGGACAAAAGGTCCCAATAAAAGTTGCATTTCTGTGTACTTTCAGATAATTTCTGCTTTACCGTATTTGTCTGGGAGAGAGACGGAGGTGATTGTGCGATGTACAAAAATGCTGCATAATCGCAGGGATTATCTTCGTAGGAGAGCAAAGGTAATGCACAAATAAAAACAAGTACATGTTTTTAATGCACAGTGGTTTTACTTTATATAAGACACAATTTAGATAGTTTACTCACAGTCCAATTTGCAGCAGAACAGTGCAAAAAATCATGTAGATATAGGTCTAAAGCTTAATTTAAGGTTCACATCAAAATAAGCATAGGGATGTGCTCTCTGTGACTTTATCTGTGGAATGGGGTTTTCGAGTTTACACAACAAAATACATTCTGTGAGTACATGATCTGCAGGCTGGCACGTCTTATTGATTATAGGGATCAGACTTGTTTAGCTGACAGGAAATCTATAGTAACTCATATAATCACTGTTTACATCCACTGTGAGCAGAAATGCATTTCAGCATGCACAACATATCAGACCTTGAGGTGGCTGAGCTTCAGCAGCAGAAGACTTTATCAGGTTCCACCTATTATTAAGAAGACATCTTCAGGAAATGGGCTACAATGGCTATATTCCTAATATCAAGCCAAGTTTGAAGCAGAGACAACATCAGGAGGGTCTACGAAGAAAAATCAAGGTCTCAGAGTCCAGAGGAAAAGTAAAGAGGCACAGAATCCAAGTTGCGTGAAGTCCAGTGTGAAGTTTCCACAGTTGGTGATGATTTAGGGGTGTCCAAAGTCCAAAGTCAACACGGCCGTCTACAAGAAGATTTCGGAGCACTTTATGCTTCCGTTTCCTGACAAGCTTAATGGAGATGCTTATTTCCTTTTCCAGCAAGACTTGGCACCTGTCCACGCTGCCAAAACTACCACTTAGTGGTTTGCTGTTATTGATATTACTGTGCTTGATTGGCTAGCCCACTCATCTGACCTGAATCCAATAGAAAATCTATGGGCTACTGTCAAGAGGAAGATGAGAAACAACTGACCTAACAATACAGATGAGCTAAAGGCTGCTATCAAGTCCTCTTCGTTTCAACGGCATGGTCTCCACTTCCAAGAAACCAGACCTTTGAAAGTGTCCCCAAGTGCAGTCACAAAAACCATCAAGCGCTACAAAGAAACTGGCTCACATGCGGACCGCCCCAGGAAAGGAAGACCAAGAGTTACCTCTGCTGTGGAGGATAAGTTCATCTGAGTCACCAGCCTCAGAAATCGCAAGTTAACAGCAGCTCAGATCAGAGACCAGGTCAATGCCTCACAGAGTTCTAGCAGCAGACACATCTCTAAAACAACTGTTAAGAGGAGACTGTGTGAATCAGGCCTTCATGGTAGAATATCTGCTAGGAAACCACTGCTAAGGACAGGCAACAAGCAGAAAAGACTTGTTTGGGCTAAAGAACACAATAAAGAACACAATAAAGAAAATTCTTCGAATGAGAAGGTGTGTCCAAACATTTGGTCTGTACTGTACAAAATGCATGGCTCCTTTATGACTCCAGGGCATCCGTATTTTGAATTACATAGACGACTGGCTGATTCTGGCTCAGTCTTAGGAGCTAGCACATCGAAATGTCGTCCTAACTCATCTCCATTCTTTAGGATTGAGACTCAACGCCACGAAGAGCGTTCTCTTTCCTGTTCAGAGGACAACATATTTAGGTGTCACATGGGATTCGGTCACAATGCGGGCACAGCTGTCTCCTGCTCGTGTCGAATCCATTCCCAACACCCTGAAGGAAATCAAGCTAGGCCAGAAGGTGAAATCTCTATCTCTAGGCCTCATGGCAGTTGCGTCCACGGTGATACCTTTGGGCCTTCTGCACATGAGAGCGTTTCAGCTGTGGCTAAGAGACAGGGGATTTCGTTCAAGGGCCAATTCCCAGAGGCTAATAAAGGTTACTCGCCGGGGGCTTTGTACCCTTTCTATGTGGTTCAGACCCCAGTTTCTGACTTTGGGTCCCACTTTAGGTCCGTCTTGTCGTCGCAAGATGCTAACGACAGACGCTTCCCTCATGGGCTGGGGTGCGGTCTTGAATGGCCATCCAGCACAAGGGGGCTGGTGAGGTCATCTTCTCGCATGGCACATCAATTGCCTCGAAATGATGGCTCTGTTTCTGGCCCTGAAACACTTCCTCCAGCAGTTGAGAGGCTACCATGTCCTAGTGCGGGTGGACAACACTGCGGTACTCTCATGCAAAAATCGCCAGGGTGGACTGCGGTCGCGCCGCTTGAACAAGCTAGCTCACCAGGTTCTGCTTTGGGCACAGGACAAGTTCCTGTCCCTCAGAGTGATTTACATTCCGGGGCATATGAATGTAGGAGCGAACTTGCTATCCAGACAAGCTGTGACACATGGGGAATCGAAACTCCACCCCGAAGTAGTCAGTTAAATCTGGGAAAGATTTTATGTAGAAGAGGTGGACCTCTTTGCCTCGCAAGAGGCAGCACAATGTCCCCTTTACTACTCTCTGACTCCTCCAGCTCCCTTGGGTCTGGACGCGATGGCCCACAAGTGGCTCAGATTACGCCTTTATGCGTTTCCACCCATAGTTCTGCTACCAGGAGTCCTGGCGAGAGTCCGTCAACAGGGTTTGCGCCTCTTATTTATAGCGCTCCATTGGCTGACCAGAGTGTGGTTCTCGGATCTAATATATCTCCTCGACGGCTCACCCTGGGTGATTCCAGTGAGGAGGGATCTTCTGTCTCAGGCGCAGGGGACAATATTTCATCCCCGGGCCCTGGCTCTGGAACCTTCACGTTTGGACCCTGACGGGGACCAACTAAGAGATGCTGGTCTTCCAGCCAGCGTAATTGAAACCATTTTAAGTAACCGGGCTCCCTCCGCTAGAAGAACTGATGCCCTCAAATGGAGTGTATTTGAAAATTGGTGCATGGCAAGACATGTAGACCCAGTTCACTGCCAGAGTGCTGGAGTTTCTGCAAGAAAAGTTGGCTTATGCCCTAGTACTCTCAGAACGTACGTAGCCGCTATTTCGGCTTGTTATGCTCTGACCAATGGGGTTTCTGTGGGGAAGCACCATTTAGTTGCCCGTTTTATTCGTGGAGTTAAACGGTTGACGCCGCCCACTAGAGCGACGGTCCCTTCGTGGCTGACACCCCTTTCGAACCACTAGAGTCAGCGCCTGTCAGGCTTCTGTGTCTTAAGATGGTTTTTCTTATGGCTGTTACTTCTTTGAAGAGGGTTGGGGATCTGCAGGCTCTGTCAGTCTACCCATCCTGCCTAACTTTGCCCCTGGGCTAGTCAAAGCTATTCTGCATCCTCACCCGAACTATCTTCCGAAGGTTCCATTCTCGACCATGCACCCAGTCGTTCTCGAAGCCTTCTGTCCTTCGCCTTTCACAGCTCCAGAGCAGGAAAGACTTCACTTACTGTGTCCAGTACATGCTCTTCAGATTTACGTCCACCGCACTAGCCAGTGGCGTAAGTCAGAGCAGCTTTTTATTTGCCATGGGGGTCGCAACGGGGGGTTGGCTGCCACTAGACAGACGCTGTCACAATGGGTGAGAGATGCTATTGCCCTAGCCTATGTGGCGCGTGGTCACACTTTGCGTCTGGGAATCAGGGCTCATTCGACCAGGGGGATTGCCTCATCAATTGCTCTAGCAGGAGGCGTCCCCCTGCAGCAGGTGTGTGATGCGGCAGATTGGTCCTCTCCGCACACGTTTGTTAAATTTTATAGTCTGGATGTCAATGCTACTCCGGGCTCGCGGTTCCTTGAGTCAGCATCCCAGAGCTAGGTCTGAGACCTATTGTGCGCACACGCTACACAACCTGGGGGTCCAGACACTTGCAGTGCGGCGGTGTTGGTATTATCGTTCCCATAGCGTTTTCATGCAGCATAGAGTGTAGCTTTTGAAAGGGAACGTCTCGGGTTACTTAGCTGTAACCTTGTTCCCTGACAAAGCGGGAACGAGATGCTGCGTTTCAATGCCGCACTGCTGGCTTGCCTGGACGTCCTTCAGACAAAATTGACCTGAGGATGTTTCCGGTTCACTCCTATTTATAACCTGCAGGTGCACCTTATTCAGTGACGTCACCTGACTGAGGTTATAAGCCGAAGTATTCGGCGGTTTTGACATACACAGGCTTCACAACCGGAGAACAAAGAGATGTTCCCATAGCGTTTTCATGCAGCATCTCGTTCCCACTTTATCAGGGAACAGGGTTACAGCTCAGTAACCCGAGACAATTATGTGCATTGGCTGATTAGATAACTGCATGAAAGTGCAGTGTTCTTAATAAAGTGCATGGTGAGTATACAGTATATGTTGCTGATTGTATATGCATAATTTCATATATCCATATTTTTATTTCAGATCAGAAGTTATGTATGAGGAAAGATAATGTACTGTACATCAGGCTTTAATTATTTTGTTGACCTAAAATAATGAATGTGAAACATAAATAATGTGGAAATTGCATATTTAAAATACCTCATATAAATTCCACCTTCTTCATATGAGCACTGGGATTTGGGGTTTAATTCCACTCAACCCAGGAGGCTTTAGTCTAATCTGATCCACAAATGGGCGGCGTTCATTCTGCTGTTCCCTCCAACGCGGATTCACATGTAAGATAAGTGGAAACAGAAACAGAGGAAACAGGTGTGGATCCTGCACAACACCTTGAGTTCTTTGTGGATAAGATTGAAGACTTAATTCACGTGACCTTTCACAATATAATTGCAAGTTTCCTCACAGGGAAAAGAATGATGACAGGGATCTTTCTTTTTGACTTCACCATTCAACACCATCTTATCAGGTGTCTTCACTTCTTCCAAATGTTTTCAGTGTGCAGTAGATTGAAAATGCTTCAGTTCCAGATAGACTAAACACTGGCATCTGCTTTGCTAGATTGGGAGTACTGTCATCCAGCAGGCTGGGACTGAGAATGATCTAAGCCAACAATACAAAAACACAGCCTGATTAAATGAATAAAGAAGGGGGAAAAAAACATCTGACACCATGTTCATTTCTATCCACAGGATGCAACTCTGGAGAGAAACAATTTGCCTATGGGCCAGAGATATGTTTTTCATCTTCACAGGGGGAACGTTGTTCAGCACGTGTAACTGTGAACAAGACGCTCTTTGTACTCTTGATAAACTATTTATAGTCTGCTATTGTATTTATTGTCTTTTACTTGTCAGTGAGTTTTTTGTACATTAAAGTGAAATGTCTTCCAATGTTTAATTTATATTCTTCTATAGCAAATTTAGAAGAAAAAAAAGTTCTTAGACTTTTTGATTTCTTTGTTATTTATTGCTAAATGCACCACATTTTACTAATATACATACAACTTTATGAGCAAAAGAATAAACCGCACATAAAGAAACACATGAACATGTAGTGATTTCTTAATTAATTTACTCCTTCAATGTCCTATATATATTTTATTTTATGTTAATGACAATCAAGCTAATAAGAATAATTCATTTTATGCAAAGAAATTGGTATACATCGAACAAGATTTGTTGGCTCAGGTGGTTGACATTCCCCCACCATTCCTGGGTTGCTACTGTTGGAACCTTGGGCCAGTGCCTTTACCCATTGCCCATATTTATAATACCCATCCATTGAGATGTACAGCATTCTCAGTGCCAGTTATAGCCTGGAGATATGGTTGAGTTGTGGCAGGCAGGGCATCCAGTGTAAAACCTGTGCCAATGATTTAATGTGGTGACCCTGAGAAAGGGAAAAAACTCAATATTTAGCAAGAAGTCCTTTATTCGTCAAACCCTGCTTTATCTGGCTGGGCAGAGAGTCAGAAAGACATCTGCAGTACCCTGGTATAATTTGATCAATCCATGCCTGCTTGATTGCTTCTTGTTCATGTACAGAAGATGGTTTCTTGACTGCTACTGCCTTCTTCACCATTGTCCAACAGTTTTCTTTTGGGTTTAGGTTTGGGAAATTATCCAGACCATGGCCATATGTTGTATTTATACTTTGGCCACCACTGTGTGTAAAATTTATATACTGTGTGTAAAAATAAAAAGCTACAGCTGAGCCACGCCCTGTCAAAGCTACAAAGTGGGGGAGGGTATGTTCTTATATGAGGTGACATTAGGGGGTAATTCTAATTGACTTGTTAACCTGTGGCCAATGAAAAAATTTATAATAGACAGTTTTTTCTTTTTCTTTTTTTTTTGTACTTGCGCACTTGAGAGCCATCTGAATGTTTAAACATGACTAAAAGGTAAATTATCTATAATATGTCCCCTTTCATTTCCAATATTTATTTAATGTTGGAAAACTTCCACAGAGCAATGATGGAAAATGCTCTGACCTACTTCAGTTATTAACTTACAGATGATGAAATTGCCAGATTAGCTGAGCATTACTACCACAATGAAGAGCTACCGCTTCAATCATGAGTGCCTCCTGATGAGAAAAGCTCAACTGAAAGCATGAAATCATTGTCGTAAGAATTTCTGTACATGTGTGGTGATGTGTGAAAACCAGTTTTGTCGCTTTGGCTGAAAACAGTGAAAAATTGGGCCAATTCTATTGATTTTCTGGCAGAGTGAGCATAATGACGTTGCCTGATTTAAAACTTATGTAAAATCTATGCTAAGTACAACCATTGGATTTATTGCAAATAATATTTAAATAATGCTATTGATTTGTTTGTAATGCCATGATGTTCATGTTTGAAGATGCTAATTCATCTTAGCAAGAATTTCCATTAAGATCATTTATTGTGTTATTTCACTCAAACTATATTCATACTAGTAATAAGAAACATTTTTGTATGCAGTCATCCTTATCATGATGAAAGTGTGGAAAGTTTAGGTCATTAGAGAATCTTTTTAGGAAAGTCTTTAAAGCATTCTCAGTTCCTGAGCTGGTGTGAGTGAATGGACATGTGAGGCATCACTAGAATAAGCTGCTTGATCACCAGGGGGAGATCTTGCTCATCTCTGCTCAATCTCAAAAAGCGATGAAAAAGTGATTCGGATCGTTTGACTCAACTCACCAAAAAAAAGAGTCAACTCTTTTGGCTTCTAAATGGCTCAGAACAATCATTGTTCCTATTGATAGAATGATTTCATTTACCTCAGCTAAGCATTTTATAAAATATTTGAATAAACTTGAATAAGGTAATAAACTTGCATGCATGCAACACATTCTCTCCGACATACTGCCTCATACAACCACAAGAGAGTCAAACCTATCCTAATTACAGCTCAAATTTTAAAAGAGGTATTTATTAAAGCATTTTTTGAATGAAACTCCAATGTCTGTGTAGAAAAAGTGAAAGACTGCTTCTGAAAGGTGCTTGAGTTTCTAATTTCTGAAGGTAAAAATATATATATTTTTAAAGAAATAATGAAAAGCTGTGACACCTCTGTAATATTCTTGTATGGCATCAATACATATTCATCAACACATATACTGTAAGTAATAAAACGATAAATACTGTATATCTGCATTTATAGAAAAATTACAAAGTGCAATATTTTCCTATAACAGCAGAAGGCTGGCGGCACTTACAAACTGCTGTGTTGTAACAACAATATGCTCTCTCTCACTCATTCACTCATCATCTATACCACTTTATCCTGTATACAGGATCTATTTATCTATCTACATTGTCTGGGCCTCAATAAATAAATAAATATCATATGCTCTAATATTTAGTTGGACAGCAATTTGGCCATGGCCTTGTTTCAGTAAGGTTATGCAATGTCAGCATTTATTTTGGTCCAGAATCATATAAATTTTTCTCTTGTATTGATGTTGGGAGAGTCTGACCGCTGTGTAAAGCCTTCTCCAGCACATCCCAAAGACTCTCAATGAAATTAAGATCCGGAGTCTTTGGTGGCCAATACATGCATGAAAATGATATCTCATCCTCCCTGACCCACTCATCGTCTATAGTGGTTTATCCTGTGTACAGGGTCGCGGGTGGCCTGGAGTCTATCCCAGGGTACCAAACCAGGGTACACCCTGGATAGGGTGCGAAGCCATCGCAAAGCACACTCAAATACACTCATGCGCATTCACACGCTATGGGCAATTTTGGTAACGCCAATCAATCAGCCTAATCTACATGTCTTTGGACTATCGGAGAAACCCACCAAGCATGGAGAGAACATGCAAACTCCATACATACAGATCCGAGGCAGGAATCGAACTCGATCCTGGAGGTGCAAGGCGACAGTGCTAAACACTAAGCCACCGCACCACCCTTCCTGAACCACTGTTTTACAATTTGAGCCCGATGAATCCATGCATCGTCATCTTGGAATATGCCTGAAAAACCTGGTAATTCGGTTTATTCAGGTTGTCAGCTGACCTTAATTTTTGGGTCCATAACATTGCACAACCTAGACCTGACCAACAGAAGCATCCCCAGATCATAACACGTCTCCAACAGGCTTGTACTAAGCATTTCAGTAAGTCTTTAAGACGTCTCCCAACACGCTTATTCAGGATGACCACATTTCTTCCTCGAAGATGATGGTTCACCACTATCCTTACAGGTTTTAATAATGTGTTTTACATTGCAATTATTAATTAACCCAATTTTAGTCGTTTCAGCAATTTCCTTAGTTGTTTTCTTTTCCTGATGCAGGGATATAATTTGTCCCTTCTAAAAACACAGAACCATCTTTGTCATGACCACAGGATATGTCTGCCAGATTAAACATACTAATCACTGCATTAATTATCCAATATAAGCCTCTTACTTATTTGCTGACTTAAATCTGGGTGGTGACTCTTTTCAGAGAGACTAATCAGAAATGAAAGCATTAATTTGCTAGGAAGCATAAAGAAGGGACTGTGTAGCATTGGGAAAAGGGCATGTGGTCTGATGAGTCCAGATTTAACTGTTTTAGAATTATGGATATATCAGGGTAAGAAGAGAAGCAGATGAAGTGATGCAGCCATCATGCCTAGTGCCTACTGTACTAGCCTGTAGGGGGCAGTTTTATGATCTGGGGCTCTTCTGTGGGTCAGGTCTGTTGGTCAGGATGGGCACATAGTGTTGCTGTGCATTTTTGTTTGGCATTATCCTGAATTACCAGTTTTTTTTTTTTTCAGGCTTATTCCAAGATGACGATTCATCAGGTTCAAATTGTTAAAAAGAGTGATTTAGGGAGCATGAGACGTGATTTCTACACATGGATTTGCCACTACAGAGTCAAGACCTTAACCTTATCACACAATCTTGGAGAGAAATTGATGCGACTCTGGATGGAAATCAATGTTGTGCATTGCATATATAGTATGCAAATATATACACACATAATATAGTGTGTTCCTTCTTTTTTTGGACAGGCAATATGTATATATATAAAATGATACACTCATCCGGCTACGTTGCATTCTCCTTACACAACATACCATTTATTGTATTATCACAGCAACAGAAGGAAAGCAGGCAATTAATCACCCTGTTGTCAGATCATAAACCATTGCATCGTCATTCAGCCCATGAAATCAGAGACAAACCTAAGTTGTGTATACTGTACATATGTCTGGATGCATACGCAGTTTGGTGCTTTGCTGCCAATTTATTTACATCAATGCTACAATGCAACAGTCTGTGTAATAGTCACGCATTGAATTCAGAATCCCATCGATTCATGTGCAACACAGAAGAAGGATTTAATCAGCACTTCTTATCTCACTTGAGTAAATGCAGTGGGGGTGCATAAAGCAAACGTTAAAATGCTTATGCAAGTCATTTTTATTGTCGACTAGTTTTAAAATGGCTTACACAGGGTTAAAAGACACTAGATGTGTAGTCCAACTTGTGTTAGTCCAAATTTTATAATATATTAAAACAAAACATGCCAAAATCTTATCATCACCACATCACAGATTCAAATAATGAATATAATATAACTATTTAAATATATATTAATATATTATTAATAGACATTGTGTTGTTGAGATGTGTTGTAGCTATAAATGATAAAATAATGATAAAATATAAAGGCACAGAAATTGTAATATACATATCATACAGAACACCTTACATTATGAAAGTGGTACTGGTTAGTTGTTTTTCTTTGTTAAATAACACATTTTCAAACTACAGTATTTATTAGGTTTTGATTTTATTATGTCCACTATATGAGTCACTCTATAATTTAAGGTACATTTGACATGAGTACAAACACAGTGTTGTTTCTCAATAGAACAAATAGTGGTTTAAGTTAGAACATTCCTTCTGTGTAACATATCCGCTAGTTGCAAAACTTAAACATCAACCATTTATTTTAAGGTAAATGATGGTTTCATTACTCAGTTTGTCAACTATGTTCGTATTGCACCTCAAAAATGATTTGTCCCAATGCAGAGTGGCCCGCATCAAATGATGTCAGCATCCTACTTAGCCCTGTGTTTCCTCTTTTTATCTACTTAAAACATTCAGATTTTAAAAATGTGTTGATGAGGGTGATTGTGAATGTATACCCGTATGAAAAGTGTGTTTTGTCTTACATATGTAGACTAACAACGGTAATGATGTAGAAATGATGACTCGTTATGCACAATATTGGGTAAAATTGACAATTTTAGTGGTAGGACTCGCCTGGCTGACCACTTCTCATATTCATAAACATCATATTAACATCATATTTGAACAAATAATGCAATTATTAATTGATTAATTATGTAACTAAGAATCTGTATAACAGTACATAACATAGTTGATGGTCAGTTCTTAATACTTAATGACAACAAGCTATTATAGATAAAATATATGCTCTTCCTGACACAACTATTTAAATGAGAAAAATAACTGTAAAAATACTTTTTTTTTTTCAATGTTTTATTTTGAAATCAAGAAATTTAATTGCAATAATGGTACATGGAAAAAAGGTAATTTTGGCAGGATTATGAAAATTTTCAAGCTGAGGGAAGCAGGATAAACGTAACCATAGTGTAATTTTATAACATGCTTTCTCTTAATAGGTGAAGTATGATTTTGTTGGGTGGCACGATGGCTTAGTTGTTAGCACTGTCGTCTTGTACCTCCAGGGTCCCGGTTCGATTCCTGCCAAAGGTCTGTGTACATGAAGTTTGCATGTTCTCCACGTGCTTGGTGGGTTTCCTCCAGGGGCTCCAGTTTTCTCCCACATTCCAAAAACATGCAGATTAGGCAAATTGTTGTTCCTAAAATTGCGTGTAGCATTGTGAATGTGAGTATGTGTTTGCCCTGGGATAGGCAACAGGCCCCCTGTGACGCGGTATACAGGATAAAGTAAATGATAAAAAGTGTTAATTTTGTTGAAGAAAATATTTAGAATATATATACTTATCATCATGGAATTTCCATTAAATTAATGTACAGAATAACATGTACACGTCACTGCTGTTATAGAAAATCAATCATCACCTTCTTACCAATTAGAATCAAGGATTAAAAATGTATACTTGTTTTGTGGATGTCCGACAATAATAAACATAATATATAAAAAAAAAAAGTATGACATGTTATTCATTGATAAATAAACTGTGTTAGAGGAATAAAACACTGTCCCAACAGGCTTGTACTAAACACTACATTAAGCTTCATTAAGAGGTTTCCCAACACGCCTATTCGGGATGTTTTTCTGACTAAATTTCTTTCTCGAAGATTATGGTTTAGCACTTTGCTTGCAGGTTTTAATAGTGTGTTTTACAGTTTATTTATGAAATTTTAGCAGTCCCCTTAGTTGTTTTCTTTTCTTGATTCAGCCCAATAATTTGACCCTTCTGAAACAGAGTAACGTCTTTGTCATGACCACAGGATATGTCTGCCAGGAGAAACATATTCATAACTACAGTAATTTTCCAATCCAAATTATGAAAAGCTCTTACCGATTTTTTTTTTTTGGGGGGGGGGAAATGGTTTTAATTTGCTAGCAAGCATAAACAATGGTCTGTGGAGCAATGGAAAGGGTCATGTGGTCTGATGAGTCCATTTATGTGTATGAGAAATAAAACTACCTATGAATGGATAAATGGAAGCTTTTGGATCTTGTTTAGCTTGATCACACCATACTGTACCATATTTTTAACAAATAGGATTTTCTCTGTCATGATTGGTGGTCACGCTTCCTCCCCAGCCCCTTTGACCTCTAGTGTTCCACAGGGTTCCATTCTGGGCCCAGTTCTATTTTCCTTGTACAGTACATGCTAACATTAGGGTTGATTATTTCAAAGCACAATGTTTCATTTCAAGCACATGTACATATGTTTCATATGCAGATGATTTTGAAATCTATTTGACAGCCGTGCCAAATTCTTCTGTTGCACTTGAATCGATCCACAGTTGTTTGCATGTGTTGACTGTCACAGAATTGTCTCTATGTGACTCTATGAGAGTAAGACAGAATGTATACGGTTTGGCACTTCCAGTCCATTGCCATTCTAGTTTTGTTACTGCTGGTCTTGATTCCTCAGTCATTTTAGCCAAGCAGTCAAAAATTTGGAGGTGACTTTAGACAACCATTTAAACTTCCAGACACACATGAACTCTGTTGTCAAGGCAGACTTTTCCATCTTCGTCTCCGTGCAAAGGTCAAGCCCTTTTTGAATTCATTTTTCACAATTCACATTTTTATTAATTCACGGCTAGACTATTGCAACGCTCTTCATGTTGGAATCACTCAAGCTTGTCGGCATCACCTGCAACTTGGGCAGAAAGCTGCAGCTCATATGCTGACCAATAACATGATCACATCACCCCAATCCTGTATTCCCTCCAATGGCTTTTTTTTTTATTTTTTTTTTACAGATTTAGTTTAAACTTCTGATGTTTGTTTTTAGTGCAATTAATGGTCTGGTGCCTTCTTACTTGTGTGAAACAGTTAGCTTTTATCAACTAAGTAGAGCTTTACATTGTGCTGACCAAAACCTGTTAGACCTATTAGTAAAGGTACAAATAATGGGGTGATTGCTCTTTTACAATGGCTGGTCCTAAACACCATTCCACCTGAGTTATGTTATATTACTGACCTGCCTCTGCAAAACTTAAAACTCAATTATTTAGAATGGGGCGGCACGGTGATGTAGTGGTTAGCACTGTCGCCTTGTACCGCCAGGGTCCGGGCTCGATCCCCGGCCAGCCTCGATTCCCGTCTCTGTATGCATAGAGTTTGCTTGGTGAGTTTCCTCCGGGTACTCCGGTTTCCTCCCACAGTCCAAAGACATGTAGGTTAGGCTAACTGGCATTCCCAAATTGCCCTTAGTGTGTGAATGAGTGAGTGTATGTGTGTGTGTGTCTGTGCCCTGCGATGGATTGGCACCCTGTCCAGGGTGTACCCTGCCATGTGCCCTAAGTCTCCTGGGATAGGCTCCAGGCCCCCCGTGACCCTGAATACAGGATTAAGCGGTATAGATGAGTGAGTGAGTGAGAGTATTTAGAATGACTTTTGATATCTTATAATTGTATGTGTTTAAAAAAAAAATTATTTTATATTATAAATATTTACATTTATAATTTGATATTATATATGTGTTTAGTATATATTTAGTTTTGTATATTTTATTATATAATAAGATTTATTTTCTTATTGCCATTTTATTGTCATTTTTTTAATGCTGTGAAGCACTTTGCTTCAACTTAGGTTGCTGTAATGTGCTATATAAATAAATGTTGATTAACTGTAGTTGATAATTGTTGACTTTCCTACAGCATGAATTTTCATTCCTTATTAGAGTTACTGGGCTAAGGGATTAGAATATAAGCACCTCTGTAAATTCAGTGACTAATTCGCAGATTATCTCCAGACTCCATTTTGAGTGCTATGTATAAATACAGACAAACATATGATAATAATAGAAATTCGAGTACTGAGGACAACATGATCTTGAATGGGATTCTGGGGAGTGCTTTGCTAAAAGAAACCAATTATCTCATCTCTGATTTTCTTGACAAGAGCAGAGAAGCAAGCAAGAAAAAAAAACACCATTTGCCATAGCTTAACAGCAGGAGACTGACAATTAGAGGAGACTTTGGTAAATGTCCTGGTAAATAAAGAAATCACAAAACAGTCCTTATTGTAAAATAAACCTCTGTCAAGGTGTAGAGGGAAAAAAAAAGAAAAAAGAAATTAATAAACATTTGGATGGTTTGGACTGTATAATGTGTGTCCTTGTCTGTGCACCTTAAATTGAAAGCAGTAATTTATAGCAGATATCTCAGTTATACAAGATGTACTGCCAGGTGAAAATGAGTACTACAGAAGGTGCTCGATGTGGTGCCAAGTCAGGTTCAATACAGTAAATCAACCAGCCGTTACACATATCCTGCCAGGTTTGGAGTGATGTGCGTTGCATTTTATTGCACTTACAGTAAAATAGACAATATGTTCTTTGTGATTTACATACCACTGTCATTACTACTTAAAAATATAAAAACCCTGTTTTTTTTTTTGCATTTTTGTTTTTTTTACGATGAACATTGTTTAACATATGTTACAAATATGGGATGATGAAATGTAACAGCACACATTTATCTGCACAAATTAAGTCGTTGCCTCGGTTCCAGACATGACAGCAATGACAGAATGTACTTTATCTCAAGACAGATTGCGGTGTACTGCAATGACAGTAGGGGGTTTACTGAAAGAAAAAAAACAAAACATTTTAGTCCTTCTGTTCATGAGTAGGTGTTTAGACAGAGTCACTCAGTCTAAAATGTTCACATCAGGTCACACTGCACCGACATTTCACTTCTTTAGTCTTTGTCTGTGACATGAGCCTTAATACAAAATAAAAAAACATGGAATGCAAACCAAAAAAAAACAGCCATTTTAGCAAGTGCAGGTATCTTGAATAGAAATTACTTAGTTTAACTTTTCAAATGGATGTAGTACTTAGATAATATACATATAAGATATAATTATATTAAATCATATATATATATATATGTAATAACGTGCAGTAATGTGCTAAAGTATGTAGATTAAATGAAAGAAATGGGAACAAATGTTTTACTGTGACAGGCTGCAAAGTGCCTAGACATTTAAAAACGGTTTAAAAACTACTTGTTTATGTAATAACCTCATTTCTCCTCTTATCTGGTCCAACCACTCAGCATTCAGCATCACCAGTATACTAATCACCTGATCATCTGTCATGGTCTGTGCCTGTGCCTTACTGGTTCATGCGTTAAGTTAGATAAGCTATTTATGTTAGACTGTGTGGCTTAACATATCCAAAACATTCCTATGAACTGGTCAGGCACAGATACTGGACTGAAAATGAGAGCCAAAAACTGGCCAAAAATTTGAGTCAGAAAAGGCCTTGAGGGAGCCTGGAGACCTATTGCTCAAGACAATGTTAGAAATACGAGACGTCTGGCTCTTTGGGGGCAAAATATGAGGAGTGAGAAGGAGAAAAAAAGAAATGAGTGGTGACGCAAGACTTTTGTACTCAACCCAAGCTTTACTATTTCTTATTTGATTTTATCAAATCTTTGCAGTCTACTGAAAAGTATTCTTTTACTACAAGTGCCTGTCTAAAAACTACGTATTTCAAAGTGTCTTAACAGTAATCCTTAAACAGTATACACTGTCTCCATAAAAAAAAAAAAAAAAAAAAAAAAATTATTGGTCTGCATCAAGTAAAGAAAACAACTAAGGAGATTTACAATTAGAAGATCAAGAACACTCCAACATGTTATTTAAACTTAGAAGGATAGTACTGAACTGCCAACTTCAGGAAGAAATGTGGTCATGGGAAAAAAAAATCATAAAATGGAGTTCACTTAAATGCTTGGTGAAGTCGCATCATAAAAACTGACAGTAGGAATCACGGCCATGTTTAATAGTGAAAGGAAGAGCATTTCCACATGCTCAAAGCAACAAGAACTCACTAGATTGGGACTACACAGCTGTGTGCCCATAAGCAAACCACTTGGTAGTGAGACTAATCAGTGTATTTCAACTTAATGGGACCTTTTTAGAGCATTTTGTATGACTCTTATGTAGCTATGAAAACAGATATTTTTTACTTGTTATTTATGCTTTCGTAACTCATAGCCTAGTTTTACAAAGTCCACCCACCTTGTAATAAATATTCATTAGCTGACCTGAGACATTTATTAATATTTATTAGCTTAGCGAGTTCTAAAATACTGCTGGCCTGAAAGATATAGAATATGTTCTGTTTAAAGAGCAAACAAATGTTTCACTTTATTACCAGTAGATTCAATTCAGTTCAATTTTTGTTATATTTATATAGCACTTTAAACAATGGGCATTATCGCCAAGGAGCTTTGCAGAATTAAGTATGTGATTTACGGTAATTACTGGACTTACGAATTTTAGTCAGAAATATCAATCAATCAATCAATAAACCAACCAATCAATCAATAATTTATTCATATACTGTAGCACTTATTAACAACTACAAGTTGACAAAAGTGCTTGACAGAACAAATAAAAAAGACAAAAAGACAGAAAAATATTAAATCAACACAAGCTATTAAAATAAAATGTAAATTTCACATCTAAAACATGTGTCAACTTAAGAAATGAAGAAGATTAAGAAATAGATATGGATAGACAATAAAACAGCATAAAACAATATTGGAGAATATACCTCAATCAGAATTGTGCATATAGATCAACGTAGGATAAAAACAGAATATTAAAAATAAACATATGAATATAAATATGAAATACGAATTCAGTAACTGAAAAACATTGGATGTAAGGTGTGATATATAACTTTGATGCCAGTCTATCCCAGTGCACTATGCACACACATAGTACAGCGCATTCACACTCATGTACACCCAAGGGCAATTTTGCATAGCATATATATATATATATATATTCTAATATACTAATATAATATATACTTATTATTTAATGTACAACCTTAATTAAAAAAAAAAAAAAACAGGGACAATATGGAAACAAAAACTGCGTAATTTGAGTCAGTTTTTGAGGTCAAAAACTGACCTTTTTTCAAGTCTCTTCACCTTGTATTATATGTAAAATTCACAACAACTCATTATTTGATGACATAACATGTGAATGTAATTGTTTATTGACAATATGCATTAATTTTAAGTCTGGTGGCTGCAACGTCCTCCAAAACAGTTGGGACAATTGACTGTTTAACAATATGTAACATCACCATTTCTTTTAACATTTTTTCAGCATTTGGGCATTGAAGACACCACTTGGTCATTGCTAGCAGGACTTTAACCTTTTGTTCCATTATGCAGGTCTTTGGATGCTCAATTGTATGGAGTCTGTGTTGCCATATTTACCACTCTATTATGCACCACACATTCTCAATTGGAGTAGGCAGGCCAGTCTAGCACCCGTACTGTGTGTTCAGCAGCCATTGTATGTGTAATCCGAACAGAATGCGGTTTGGCGTTGTCCTGTTGGATAATACAGAATGTCTCTGAAAAACATGGTGTTTGGACGGCAGCATATGTTGCTCCAAAAAGAATATATTTTTCTGCATTGATGGTGCCCTCACAGATTTGCAATTTACCCATGCCATGGGCACTGGCACACGCCCATGCCATGACTGATGCTGGCTTTTGAACATGATGCTGATAACAGCTTGGATGTCCCTTTTCCTCTTTGACCCAGAGAAGATGACAGCTGTTGTTTCCAAAAAATATTTGACATGTTGACACGTCAGGCATCAAAACAGGTTTCCAGTGTGCCAATTTCCATCTCAGATGAGAAAGAACCCAGAGAAGTCTTTGACATCTCTGCACAGTATTGACGCATGGCTCCCTCAAGGTGCATTTGTAAATGCAGCGACAAATGGTACAATGGGCAAAGGTTTACCACAGTGTTCCCAAGCCCACATCACAATATCCACTACAGGAGCATGACGTACTTTTTAGATGGTGATGTCTGAGCGATCAGAGATCACTCGTATTTAGAAGTGGTGGAATGAAATTGTGTGTTAAAATTGGGCAACATTATCCTAAACGCATTGGATAATTTGCCGGTGCATCTGTCGGCAAAGCTGCAAGCCTCACCCCATCCTCACTCTAGACAGACTGGGCCATTCTTTGAAATTTCTCGTATACTATAACATAATTGGTTCACTTGCTAAACGGCACTTGTTTTTTAGCACCTTTTAATATAACAATAACTTGTCACATTGTTATTAGTCTAAAATTGGCCAGGTCCCAACTTTCTTGGAGAACATTGCACCAGTTGAATGTTGAATGAGTGCATAATTTCAACAAACTTAACAATTAAATTCACATTACAAATCATCAAACAATGAGATATTGTAGTATTTTCAATTAATTACAAGGTGAAGATGACTCCCTTTTTGTTTTTATTGCCAATTTTTCATACTGTCCCACCTTTTTGGAATTGGGGTTGCAATGTAATCAAAATTAATCAAAAATGCACAATGCCTCTTGCCTGTACTGAGATAAATGACATGCTTGCATTAAAGAGTCATAAGATCTGTTAGAAGATTTTGAAACAAAAAAAGAAACTAATTAGCTCACTGGAAAATGTTTCCCTATGTTCCAAATATTGTTTTTCTTGGACTTTGGTCCCTTATATACTAGGGCTCACCACATTGAATCATTTGATCTGCAAGATCAAAGATGTACAAGGTTTTGCACTTTTAAGATGCCCTTCCTGTTGCAACCATCCCAGTTTCTCACCGGGCTTTGGACCAGCACTCCATGCAGTGGCTGGGGGATATGGGTCTTGAGGTTGCCTAAGGACCCAACAGCGGTGACCGAGCAGCAGTGATGCTCGAACCCCAGACCCTCCGATTAGCAACCCAGAGCCTCAAATCATATTCATATAGTAGAGTTGTTTTAAAATAATAATATTCACCTTGGGATGTAGCCCATGTCTTACATAACCCTTACTTAATTTCAGACATGGCTTAGTTACAGTGAGTTGTTTAGACGCTCCTCTAACATGAAACATGATGTAGATGAAATATCTGATTTTAAATTGTTTTCTAATTACATGGTTTCTTAATGTTTTTTTTCCCTTACAGCTTTACTGAAGGGATCATGTAAGGTAGGGATTTTCATTTTCTCAGCAAAAAGAGAAATGATTAAAAACAGATCCTTTCATAATGATCTGTCATCTACAGTATAGACCGTCTGGAACATATCCAGTAATAGATAGACAGATAGATAGAGTACTTTATTAGTTCCAAAGGGAAATTGCAATGTTACAGAAGCCAAGGCACAAATGGTATATATTTTTTAAAAAATGAAGACTATTACAGTGCTTAGATAAAATTTTAAATCACCATAAAGAAAACAAAGTAGAAAGATAATTTACGAACATAAAGAGAATACTTAAAGATATATGATACCATGTACAATAGTGCAGTCAAGAACTGTGCATTAATATGCTTTCATCCATCCATCCATCCATCCATCCACCTCTGTAGTCCAACAAGTGACCGTGGAGACCAATGGGGACTGTTGTATTTATTCCAATTTTGTACGACCATGGTAGGACCTCCAGTCAACATTCACACCTGCATTTATACACACATTTACACTCACTTATTCACTCAACTCACGTACTCATCGTCTATACCACGTTATCCTGTATTCAGCGTCGCCTGTCCCAGGAGGCTTAGGGTGCTAGGTGGGGTACACTCTGGACAGGGTGCCAATCCATCGCAGGGCACACACACATACACTCACTCAATTTGGGAACAGCAATTAGCCTAATCTGAAGGTCTTTGGACTGTGGGAGTTCACTTTTAAGAAGCCTCATCTGTAGCTTGGATGTGTGAGACAGTATTGTGTTCTGACTGTGAAGTTTATAATACCATTTTTCATGGTACCATATTTTCAAGATCTGGTTAAACTACAGGCTTTCACAAAATATAAGATCATAAATATACTAAACCATACTGATGCTGCGTTATCAGCTGTGACAATAAATCAACTGCAGAGACTGCAACCGCAAGTGAAACTCTTCACTGGAAATCGTTTTCAGCTCAGAACTCGCGTCTCGACTCCAACACGTCCTCTGTGTCTGGAAGCAAAAATCCTTGATAATTTAGTGTGACATTAAGTCATGCTTTATTAACATTCCTTTTTCTGACTATATGGAGAGCCTTGAGCTTTAGAAGCATACTGAAGTTTCTCCATGACCTAAACATAGAAAAGTTCATCCTCTTGTCGCATTTTCTTTTCAAACATCGAATGTGTTGGAAAGAATTCAAATGTCTGATTAATCTTCATGCTGAAAAAGATGACTTGATAATAAAGATCTATGTATAGACTTTGTAGATCTGGCATTATCTGTTGAAATTAATGGAGGTTCACTTTTTTGCAGAAATGAATGCAAAACCAAAAGAGGCAGCGCAGTTTAATGGCTAAAGCAGATTCAAGAGCAAAAGGTTTTCTCTGAATGCTAATCGTAAAGTTTGAGAGGGAAGATGAGAACAGCGTCACTCTCTGCCGCGCTCAAGCTCCATGGAGATAACCTAAATCTTATACAAGCTGACATATGATAAAAAGGTCTTAGAATTCACTTCTGTCAAATATTTGACTTGTGAGATGCAGAAGCGAGGTTTACAGTTTAACTGATGAATGGAATATTAGAAAGGAGCTGCAGTGCTCTGTTTGAATAATAAAACGTAATATAATATGTGCACTTAAAAAAAGAATTGTACAGGTTGTGTTTGTCCAGAAGCCTGGGCATTTAAAATGTCTTAAGTGCTTTTTTGTTTGTTTGTTTTGTTTTTATGTGAACAGTTTGAGTCAATTTTCAATTATTTTGGAAAATGATTGTACAGATTGAAGATTGCTATATATTCTTCGTTCGGAAACCTTGAACTGGTTGTGCTGCATTTGGAAGCCATCATACACTTCAACATATATGAAAAGAATTAATTTCCATAAGAAAATTAAACAGAGAGCCAATGCTACGAACACTCTGGAGATGTACCTCTGCTTTCTGGATGAGAGACATGAGACACATGTGGGAAGCTGTTGTCTTTGGTGCAACTATGCCCTGTTCTGCAATCTGGATGTCTAAAATGTAATATAACGTTATTGTTTACTGCCTGATCAGAACTTATATGGCTCATGTTTCATGAAGAATATCTCACTCACTCATCATCATTACCGCTTAATCCTGTATTCAGGGTCACGGGGGCCTGGAGCCTATCCCAGGAGACTTAGGGCACATGGCAGGGTACACCCTGGACAGGGTGCCAATCCATCGCAGGGCACAGACACACACATACACTCACATCATTCACACACTATGGGCAATTTGGGAACACCAATTAGCCTAACCTACATGTCTTTGGACTGTGGGAGGAAAATCACCAAGCACAGGGAGAACATGCAAACTCCATGCACACAGAGACGGGAAGCGAGCCTGGCCGGGGATCGAACCCGGACCCTGGCGGTGCAAGGCGACAGTGCTAACCACTACACCACCGTGCCGCCGTTCATGAAGAATATAATATACAAAATATAGATAAAATGCAATATAATTATTATGTATCAAACATAAAAAAGGGTAGTCATCCAATTCTCAAAACTAGCAAACTTACTTGCAGTAGAATTCAACTCCACTGAAAGACATCATATGTTTCAGCATTGTACACATACAGGACTTTTCCACTGAGTATTTTTAATAGACAGCATGATGGCGTTTTGATTTGCACCGTGGATTTGCTCCTTCTGGTTTAAGGGTCTGATTCCTGCCTTGGGTCTGTGTGTGTGTGGTGTATGTTGGGTTTCCTCTGGGTGTTCCGGTTTCCTCCCACAGTCCAAAAGACATGTTGACTGGTGTTTCCAAATTGCCGGCATCGTGCTTGTGTGCCAATTTTGCCCACTGTTCAACAGTCATATTCAGTCCTATTGCAGTACAGAATCTTATAGATTACTGGCTTGGTGCTTCTGAATAGCGATTTTCAAACAGTGCCACATATTCTTAATATCAGGGCTTTGATTTGGCCATTCTAAAGCATTCATCTTTTTCTTTTTGCGCCACTCCGGTGTTGGTTTGGCTTGTTCTTAGGGTCACTGATGAATCTTATCCCAAGCTGTAGTTTTACAGCCGACTGGAATAAATTGCCCTGCGATATAGTGTTTTATTTGTATCCATCCATTGTCCTTTCAAGGCTTACAAAATTCCCAGTCCTAGCACACTACCAACATCCCCACAGAATGAAGCTCTCACTGTCACTGCCATATTTATGTTAGTTACTTAAATAGCACACATACCTCATTAAGATTGGGTCAAAATTTGGGTCTCTTTGATCTGACGATAAAACCTTCTTACCTAGGTCTCTTTCATGCTTTCTAGCAAACACCATGCATACTTTTATGTTGAACGTCATAAATAATGGTTTATTACTCACTCTAGTTCCAGCCACTGAGCACTGGTTGGATTTTTAGTGGCCTCTCTCACCAGGCAGCATCTTGCTCGTATGCTTAGTTATGAGTCAAGGCCTTTTCTAATAAGCTTCTGGGTCGTGTGATGCAGCTTCCACTTTCTGATAATGGATTTCAACTGAAATACTCAACACGATATTCAAACACTTATATGTCCTGTTGAGTATTTTCTTGTATGCATTTCCTGCTTTGTACAATTCATTTACTTTTTCTCTCACATCAGCAGAATGCTCCTTTGTCTTTCCTTTTTTCCCCCTTACAAATTGTGATTTTTTTTAATATCCAGTGAGGAAACATTACGTTAAAGGGCACCTATTTGGAGGAGAAAAAAAAATCACTTTTTAGTTATTTTTAAACAGTTAGATGGGACTCAAGTGTAAGTGTGAAAAAAGCTAGAGAAAAAAAAACATTTCCTGCTTTTTGCCCTTTTCCCACTTGACCAGGGATTAAACAAGACAATTATATTAACCCACTACACACTTTGAGGGAACTCTGAGACCAGTGTTAACTTGTTAAAGAAATAGTAACATACACTGATCAACCATGACAATAAAACCAACTGCCTAATATTGTGTAGGTCCCTTTTGTGTTACTAACAAGGACAACTCTGAATCATCAAGGCAAGGACTTCACAAGACTCTGAAAGTGTGCTGTGGTATCTGGCACCAAGGTGTTAGCAGCAGATCCTGTAAGTCCTGTAAATTTCGAGGTGGGACCTTCATGGATCAGACTTGTTGTAGTCCAGCACATCCCACAGATGCTCAATTTGAGGAATTCGGACTTCAAGTCAACACTTTAAACCCTTTGTCATGTTCCTTTAACCACTCGTAATGATTTTACAACACAGCAGGGTGAATTATCTTGCTGAAAGAACCCACTGTCATTAGTTCCCACAGAGGAGTTCCCATCATCTGTGGGATGATACTTGGTAGGTGGTATGTGTCGAAGTAACATTCACATGAATGACAGGACCTAAGATTTTTCAGGAGAACCTTATCCAGAACGTTACACTGTCTTGGCCAGCATGCCTTTCTTCCACAGTGCATCCCGGAGTCATCTATTGCCCAGATAAATAAGGTTCACACACCCACATATCCACATGATGTAAAAGAAAACATGATCCATCAAAACAGACCACCTTCTTCCACTGATCCATGGTCCAGTTTGATATTCACATGCACATTGTAGGAGCTTTTAACAGTGGACAGGGGTCAGCATGGGCACTCTGACCTGGCTGTGGCTACGCAGCCCCATACACAGCAAGCTGTGGTGCATTCTGGGTTATGACATCTTCTTATCAGAGCAAGATAGTAATAACCTTTTCAGCAAATTGTGCTACATTAGCTCTTATGGCTGGCTTCCAACAAGGAATCAACTGGCTAGCCTTTGATTCCATGTTGATTGATCAGCCTTGGATGCCCATCAATCTGTCATCAATCTGTTGACTGGTGTCCTCCCTTGCACTTATTTTGGTAGTGATAAGTACTAACCAATGCATTCCAGGAGATGCTTGAACAAAGCTTTTTCAGCCATCTCAATGTGGCCCTTGTTAAAGTCTCTCGGATCCTTATGTTCCCCTACATTATTTTTCCTCGCTCCAGTACATCAAGGTTGAAAAAACTGACGGTTAACTCACAGCCTAATACTGTATATGCCACCCATTAACCGGTGTCAATTAAGGAGATAATCAATGCTATTCTTATTTCAGTTTATTATATATTCGGGTTTATACCTTTTATGCATTTATGATTCTATTTAAAAAAAAAAAACCTAATACACTTATACAGCTGTATAATTATATTCTCTCTAAGACAGGTTTTTATTTCCCATATCAGAAAATGACTCCTCACATAAGAATTATCCCTTTTTCCCCCCAAAAGTCCATTTATATTTTGGCCAAAATACATTTATATTTTACTTGTATTTTGTCCACCATACAAGTCTCTGTCGGCACTTAAAATGTAAAAAATTATAATATTGTGTTATGAGGCTGCATTAATATTAACATTGCATCTGACACGATTTTCAGAGCTACAGTACAGTATGCTGTTATTGAAATATATTTAGGACGTTTATAAATGGTTCCACATGCACACACAAAAAAAATCTGCTGTGGTTACAACTGTGAAAAGGTTATTTGTTCGGAATGCACACAATACAACTAAATTAATAAATAACTATTTCAAATATTCAAGTATTTGATAAGATTTTTTAATTAGGGTGGCAAAGACAGCTTCAAGAACGTGAGAATAGCAACGGGAAAATATTTATAATGAAAAACAGATTTAGCTCATTTGGTAAAATTGATGAAAGTGCTAAATATTGTAGTGCTCAAATGAAACTAAAAGCAGTGGTATAAACATTGTCATGCTTTGCCATTAGCTGTTCAAACACAGTCTAATTCAGTTACAGCACCATGTGACCACAGGGACTTAATATCAACATTGATCTCATTTTATAATAACACTCAGCTTAATGAGAGGTGCAGCTGTAGGCGTTGATTCAATTAAAATTGCTTGATGGGATTTTGCTTAATGTGATTATGGGACGACAGTGTCAGCCATGCAGAATTCATTTTTCTTTTCCTGATTTTATTTTCAATGTCTGAATCAGTGTTTGGCTGCCATGCTCACTGTACCTCACCATATTCCATGTAATTATCTTAGTATGAGCCAAACTGTGCAGGGTGCCATCTGCCTTGGAAAAAGGGCGCATTTCCAGGCTCTTAGACTTACGCTATACTTCACAGGCAGCAAGGTAATTGTTTCCATGCTAACGCTTAGTGCCAAGAGGAGAACGCCATTCTGCAACCCACATCTGCGGCCACTTACTGTAGATGCTCCTTTGGCATGCAGGAGTCCTGTGTGCATAAACCTGTTAGAACTTGTTAGTCTTAAATTGAGTAACAATCTTAGAAATCAGCTTAAAAAAATATATATATACTTAGAGCAATGTTAGAACAACATTCTTTAAACTTAAGAGTACTCTTAAATGTGTGATAGTTTACAAATGTCTAAGAGATGTCTCAAATGTAACATTTACTACTTTGCTTTGATCTAAGATATTAGTAATATATTTAACAGGTTGTCCAAATATTTCTGTATTAAATGTAATTTTAGGCCAGATTATAAATATTATTATTATTATTATTATTATTATTATTATTATTATTATTATTATTATTATTGTTGTTGTTGTTGTTATTATTATTATAATCATAATCATAATCATAATCATAATAATAATAATATTAATAAGAATAAGAATAATAATAAGAGAGGAAAACATGGACCCTGGAGTAAAAAAATCTTTAATAAATCAGTGAAAAGCATAATGCAGACAAAAATCTTACATAGTCCATGTGTCAATTATTTGTATTCAAGCTTGTTCGACTTCAAATATTTTTCCTGCACATGTACAGTATGAGCTTTAGTGGAAAAAACACATACTGCATGTAACATGTATGTTTTTACAGAACGTACCACAAGTGAGAAAAGTAAATTTATGTAAACTTTGATATGACAAGGAAATATTCAAGCAAATCAAAGATCAGATGATTGGTTAGTATAGGACCAGTATTTCACATGAAAGCCACCAGAGCAGGTTAAATATCAAATATGAGATGTTATTATTGTGAATCATTAGTATAGTTAAATAGCATGAAACATACTTGCAGTAACAAATAACAAGCTTTTAAAAAATTTTCCTGCTTTGGTCTCATGTGCTACCACACCACCTTTTTGGAAATGATGTCACTGGTTTGCTCATTTGGTATAAACATTTAATGAAGAGGTGAAGTGCCTGACACAACAATACAGATGTGCTGAAGGCTGCTATTAAAGCAACTTGATCTTCAAAAACACCTCAGCAGTGCCACAGGTGGATTGCCTCCCTGTCATGCAGCACTGACGTAGTAAATTGAGCTAAAGGAGCCACAACCGAGTATTGAGCCCATATAAACACACAGATGGAAAACGGTGAGATTCTAATTCTGAGTTAGAGATCTAGATTTCTAGAAATAGAAATGGAGAGAGGGGACAATATAACGCCTCGCAATAACAATATGTATGCATTTTTGAGGCACCATTGTTTATGTTTTTTTGGATTGTGGGAGGAAACTGGAGTACGTGAAGGAAACCCACAAAACACAGGGAGAACATTTACAGTACACACATGGACACATGTCTCTGTTTGTGCAGGTCAGTGTAGGTTAATTTAGCAACAATAAGCTTTAGGTTCATCGCATTTTGTAAGCACAGTGGAGACATTTTTTTGTTTAGACAATGTACATATGCAGTTGTTGATCATACAGTAAGTGCTTCATAATCCTAGGCATTGTATGATCTAATATGATCTCAACCTCTGGTGAATCTCAACTATCCAAGGCCATGTTTGACTTGTTTTAGGTATTTTCAATACTCGATCAGTGTTTAAATTAAGCTTTTATTCTTAGTGAGTTTTGCAACTACCAGCATATTTAATTCCTTATATTTTATGGCTTGCAATATTGGATTTCCCCCTGGCATTGATTTGTCCATGTATCTACAATGTCCTGAGTGCCTCGACGTCTGTGGTAGGGGCATCGCCGGTGTTTAAAAAATTGCCTCAGGTGTGTTCCTTTTTTATTAGCTTTCAACATTTATGTGGATGGTTCTCTTATAACATCGCCATACAATTTTTAAACACTACAAAATCATTGAAGCTTTTCCTCAGCATGGTGTGGCTACCGAACGCAAGACAACCTTGCAGGAATTCAAGAAGGCCAGCACTCTTATTTACATTTAGGCATTTGGCAGACGCCCTTATCCAGAGCGACGTACATTTTTATCTCATTACACATCTGAATAGCTACGGGTTAAGGGCCTTGCTCAAGGGCCCAAGATGGACAAATTGGTGGGCATGGGATTTGAACCTGGAACCTTCCAAACCATATTCCACTGAGCTACCCCTGACCCTCTGATAATGTTATTTGTCATGAACATTATCAGAACTTTGACAAATAAAATAACATAATGGTATCAAATACAGCAATCTAACATGAACACAACCACAGTTGTGTATCAGCTCATAATATCTCTGGCTCCTACAGCTGCTCTGGTCTACTAGGCAATACAACTGTATCCACCTACTACTACATCCACCTAATCTGAAGAACTTCAGGGGGTATGTGCCTCGTCAAGTTGAATAACCGTGAAGCCTCTGCACCTGACTGACAACTTTTCAGCTGTTATATACAGTTATATGTAAAAGTTAGTACCCCCATCTTTTAATTCTATGGTTTTGTGTAAAAAAAAAAAAATCCTGAAAATCATCTGATCGTTGCAGATCAGTATTAGTCAAATATAACCTCAGACAAACCACATATAACTTTTTTCAGTGTGCCATTATTTATTTTTTATAAATGAAGCAAAAAAAATAAATAAAAAAAATCATGTGGGCAATACTACGTTTTTGTGCATTTGCCCCACCACAGCGTTTCAAATGGGTTGAGGTCTGAACTTTGACTAAGCCATTACAAAATCTTGATTCTTTTATTTTTCAGCTATTCTGATGTAGATTTACTGGTGTGCTTAGGATCATTGTCCTGTCGCATGACCCAATCCCAACTAAGCTGTAGACAGTCAGACAGATGGCTTCACATTTGCCTCTAGAATACTCTGGTAAACAAAGTGCATGAATGACTCAGTGACTGCAAGATGCCCAGGTTCTGTAGCAGCCAAACAAGCCCGTATCATCAGCGCTCCACCGATGTGCTTGATAAGCTGTTTCTGCTGAAATGCTGTGTTTGCTTTTCACCAAATATGGCATTGGCATTAAGGCCAAACTGCTCCACTTTCGGTCTCATCTGTCCATGGGACATTGCTCCAGAAGTCTTTGTTCAGATGCAGTTTTGCAACCTCTTGTGCTTCCATGTTCTTTTTAGACAGAAGAGGCTTCTCATGGCAACCCTTCCAAACAAACCCTACTTACTGTGTAAAAACTTGTAGGGTCTGAAATGTGCTGTAGCTCTTGGCTTTTTTCTTTTTGTATTTCTCTGAGCATTGCATGGTCTGATCTTGGGCTAAATGTGGTGGGACGTCCACTCCTGGGAAGATTGGCAACTGTCTTGAATGCTTTGAACTTGAGACGTATTGTGGAGAATGCCTTTGGCATCCTTGCTGGTGATTGCATTTTTGTGATTAGCAATATGTTTCTCATTGTAAATATAAATACATTTTGATATAAATTGTACAAAGTGCTTTTATTATAAGAACAATTTGATGAAACTTGATGTATAAATATTATAGTGATATCAAAATCAAAATGAAATGACCAAACCTAAATTTGTCCTCAGACTATTATGAAATTAACAGAAATGATCAAATCACAGATATTTAAGATAAAAACATTTCTACTTTGCATCGGATTATATCTTTCAGTTGTGTTTGATCATCACTATTTTCCTTAAAATATTACTTTGTTAAAGTTGTCATTATTTCCACCTATATTAAATACGAGGATTTTTGGTAGCCGAATGGTCATTCCCACAGATACCAATCGATAACAACACGATAACAGCGTTTAAGAATCAATACCTAGGTGAAAAAATTCAGTCAGGAAGTACCGACGCTAACGACGCTAATGAACACGACAAAATTCACACCAAGCCCAAACAAGGCTGTGAGGAGCCATTACTGACCTCTACCAAGCTCGCCAGAGGTTGTAATGAATTTAAGGTTAAGATTTTGTAGCTGGGCTGAGTGGAATGAGAGTATTAAGAAGAGCTAAGAATATAGTAACAAATGGACTGTAACACATGAGACAAATACACAACAAACAAAAAGTGAAAACAAAGAGAACTTACAGGTTTAATAGACATCGTCGTGAGCATGGGAGGCTTCCTAGTTTGATGGAAAACACTTTTCTGATAGCATCCTGCATTGTGAAATGCATATTTCTTTCATTTATACCCCTGAGCCTCTTTGAAATGTATCATAATCAGAGTACCGATTAGAGAGACACAATGTATTTTAAGGCAGGAAGGACCCCCAGGCAGGTAGCTCGTCCTAGGGTGCTATTTGGTAATTAGCTTCCTGATAATGAGTCAGAGGGAACAAAGACAAAATGTCACCTCAATGGATGTGTTTTTGGTTAGCTTATTGGTTAGCACTGTCAGCTCACAACCCCGGATGTAGGCTGACTGGCATTTCCCACCTGCCTTGCCCGTCTAAGGTGGACCCTGACTTGTTTCCTGGGATTGGCTCCAAGCCCCCGGTGGCGCTACAGAGGCAGGATAACGTTTGGTTCACAAGACCGCTCTGCCCCACAATTTAGGATATTTTTAATACAAGCTCTGAAGTCAAGTCACTGAAGTGTTCCTGAGTTTGAGTTCACATGTTCTCTCTGTGTGTGTTGGGTTTCCACAAGACAGGTACAGTAGATTGGCTGGCCTAAATTACCCAATGCATGTCATTAAATAAGAATAATTATATAATTAATCATTGTATGAATAATCATACCAGTTGCTGCACCTACAGTAGTTTAGGACAGACGAGTTTGTTTAGTCGAACGGCACTTTCATTATGTTTAATTGTTCAGAAATCTGAACGCCTTAAAACCCCAGGCTACATTGCTCAACATTAAAACTACTGTAGGTACCATTCCTATTCGTCTCACTGTAACTACTTTAACTATCATAGTAACAAAACCTCAAAAAGGTTATAACCAAAAAAACAACAACAAAAAAAAACACTATGGCAAGCTGAAGAGTTCTAATCAACAGGTACTGTAGAAAACACTGAGCATATTGTACAGGTGGAATATCCTGGTGGCATGATGTACAGTATAACAGAGTGTGTAATAAGTAATATATTGAACAAGAACATGACAGATTTTATGATGGCTCTTGGATGTTATGGTCTTTGGTGGTCATATCGGTAGGCTGTTCTCAGTCATGGGGCCATGTGGTTAGCCGTTCTCTGTGAAGCGACGCCGGATTGGCTGTTAACATTGCATCATATGATTGATATGTTTAAATGTAGCACAGGCAGAAAACGATGGCAGTTTTTCTTCTTTCCTCCCAGTAAAAACAAGCTGTGTCATCCAGAGGTATGATCCAGGAAGAAAAAGTACATCATTGTAAATGCAACCTGACAGAAAAAAACCTGAACCAGATAAACATTCTAAACTTTTTTTTGCAATGCTGAAAGATTTTTTTTTATCATGTTTGTTTTTCTCTTGCCCATTTTAGAACCTAAAACAGATGGAAGAAGCATGACATCTCTCCCAAAAGGGAGTTATACTGTGCTTTTCATTACTTTGGCTAAACTTGAAATATCAGAGTGATGAAAAGCACATTCTGCATCTGTAATTTCTTATATTAATCACATCGAGGCATGGACACAATCTTCTGCTGTGGGGCATTGCTGTAAGTATAAGCAAGCACTTCACCACAGACAAATTAAAAATCGCTGCATTTGGGCAGCCATGCTCAGGGTGTAACAGTTGGATGGATAATTAAGCTGCCATACTCAGATACTGCAGGGTAAAAAAAAAAACAGACGGCAGTCAAGGACAAGTGGAACAATGAGCTGGAATGCCTTTGAACAGTTTTCTAGCAGCAAGAAAGCAACGTCATTTGAGTGAAAGTTGCAATGACCTCCCGTCAATCTTAACGCACTTTAGCTAAAACACAAATTGAGTCATGCTTAATGAATCATATACTGTACACTGACTAGCCAAAAAAGTTACACACTCTAAGATTTCATTCCACCACCTTGACAGCAGATTCGATTGCAGCACACAGTTTGGTGGGTTAAAAATGATTCCTCACGCTCCCAGAACCTGAGTCCTGGAATATTGCTGTACCATCAGGGAAGAAAAACCCCATTTATGTAATAGCCTAATAATAATTCCGTACATTCAGGTGGTCAGCTGACTTCATTTTATTGCCCCATAACGTTGCTGAGACTAGACCTGACCAACTGAAGCAACCCCAGATCATAACACTGCCTCCAGAGGTTTGTACAGTGACCACTATGGTGTCTGCATCGCTTCCCTTCTTACCCTGACGCACCCATCACTCTGGGATAGGGTCAATCTGCACTCATCAGACCACATGACATTATCCCATTGTACTAAGAAGCATTTTTCTGATTGTTTCACTAACAAGTGGTTTTCTTATGGTCACACACCTGTTTAGTCCCAATCCCGTGTTCTCATAATACTGTGTGTATGTCAATACTCTTACTTTCACCATTAAACATAAATATTGTTTTTAGTGTTATTTTAACCATAAAAAAATTATTGGACCAACAGTTCGGCACGATCCTTCCAAGTTTTGATAATGCGTTAAAGGGTTCTTAACTCAGTTCCCATAATGTCGAATCTCCTTAGTTGTTTTCTTTGCTTGATGCAGCACAATAATTTGACTATTCTGAAATGCCAACTTTTTTTTCTTCTTTTTTCTCTAGGAAGGTCAACATATGATAGCATACTAACATCTGAGATGAGCTACATAATCTAATATACATAAAAACTGTTTAAAAGAAAAACAACCTACATATTGTACAGACTGAATGAGATGCTTTGAAAATGACAAGCTGTGTTTTCTTTTCACTCAGCATTCATCTCCACCAGTATACTGATCACCAGCCTGATCATCTGTCCTCATCTACACCGGTTTCTCACTTTATGCTTGAATGATTCATAGGTCACAAAAACATTCCTCTGAAACTGGTCAGGTACAGGGACTGGACTCGAAATTAGTGAAAGACAGTGAAAAGCTTGTCGAAAATAAGTGCTAAAAAAAAAGTCACTTAGGAAGCCTGGAGAACTATTGTTCAGGAATACATAAAAATACAAGAAAGTCTGACTCATTAGAAGCAAAATATGAAGAAAAAAGTGTTGCTCAAGACTTTTGAACAGTACTGTGTGTATAAACAGTTTAAAAGCATCTATAAGAATAAAAAAAAGACATTTTTAGATGAGGGATTAAAGGAAATTAATTAAATTGCTGGCGAAATTAACAACAAAGTGATACTAAGAATATGATTATCAAATGTATACTACGTAAATAAAAGAGTTGTTAAATATTTATTTTATTTAAAAGAGATTAAATATTAATCAGACTATCAGACACATTTTAAATCATGTTCCACCAAAAGACATATAAGTATTAAAGTTTAAAAAATAGTAAGTATTGCTATTTTGTAATGTGTGGTATCACTTTACCACACTCAACCATTCTCATTTAAGATGTCTATTATTAAATAAATAAATAAATAATACTGCTGTGTTTCAGGTTCATCCAGATAGGAGAGAAACCATATTGTGAATTGAGAAAAGTAGGTCATCAATCGATGTTTCCCGTTCCTTCATTTCTAATCCTGACGGCTGTAAATCTAGTGCTAAAGATGATTGATCAGTGCAGAATTGCTCTGTAATAATAAACCGATGGTATGTCGTTCTGATTTTTCTGCAGTTGAAGTTTTTTTTTTTTTTTTCTTTCAAGGTTAAATGATATTTCTTCATGGACTGTGCTCAGTTTTAGGTACAGCTATAATATACACAGACATTTCACATTCCTCTTTGTCCCCTTAGAACTTTGAACAGCAGCTATATACTGTATCTCTGTCTCCAAATGTTTATGCTGCTTCATTGGTGTCAATTAGGTAATAACACGTTGGACTCAATATTTAACAGCACTGTGGAAATGGAATAAAACAAGATGGCAGTGAACACTGAGGCCATGAAACTGAGGACTTCTTCAACTTATAATATGTCTCTGTCAAAATGGACACCAAATAGAGGTGGTAATTAAAAGCGATCGAAATGATGTTGTATAATAAATACGATACTTTAACAATGAAGTCTTAAGTAAAGTCAGAATACAATTGAATGATGTTTCATTTACCTTGTTTATGCAGTCGCCATCCACTCTATCCGGAGCTCCTGTAAATGTGCACATTCATGCAGTTAATACAATCAGAGCTTCTGGTAATGTTTAAAGGAAACATTAGAATTTAGACTTTGATTATATAATGAATGTTGCTAAGAGGTGGGCTTGTTTGAGTATTTAAAAAAAAGTCATCAATACCGCCTTATCCTGTATTCAGGGTCGAAGGGGACTTAGGGCACAAGGCAGGGGGGTATACCCGGCACAGGGTGCCAATCCAACACACGGTACATGCAAATACACTAACATCATCTGCTTCCACAGAATTCCACAGTTCCACTCCTGATGTATTAAATATATATTTAGTGGCACTTTAAGATCTGTCAAATCTCATTTATTGAATAGAGAAAGTGAAGAGGATTGTGGGATTAATAAAATACTTCAGTTATACTGTAGGTGCTTTTATAGGAAGCTAATCATTAATGTAGTAGGATGTCAACAAGTTATCCTTGAACAACTGACGCCCTGTTATACATTACGGAATAGCAGTTATAAACTTAACAACTTCTCTTTTTCTCTCTTCTGAAGTTAATAAGACTAAAATGCAGCTTGTCATGTTACTAAGAAACCACAAACGTCAAAGGTCTCTGTGCTGAAAACCTGTCCTGCTGACACTGGAAACTCCTTCTGGAACTGTTACACAAACATCTAATTACCGAAAACATGTACACTGTTTCTCATTGTTAAATGACAAAACGTTTAGTTATTTCGTACTATTGAGCATGAAATGAGCGTGAAATGAGCCAAAGTAATACAGATGAGATGTTCATAAAATATTAAACACATGTTGAAATCTGAGACATAACCGGCTGCTTAGGACCAACTCATACAACATGGTATTATCAGTTGTCATTCATATTCGGCAGATTGACACACAAATAAACGTGAGCTACATGTGTTCTGATGCTTTCATATAATCATTTATAATAAAAATAAATAAATAAATAAATAAAAAAGACATTATAAAATGAGACTTTCTCATCTTGTAGCTTTACGCTGCCTAATTCCTGCAATCTACAATTCCGGATTCACAATCATGACAGCAACAACGGCAGTGTAACAGACGGCATGGTCTGAAAAATTATACAGGCTTCTGTAAGAAAAACAGATCTAATACATTTTAAAATCCAGCGCAGTGAAAGAGAGATCCTAGATTTACCATGATAATGTAGCTCTGTAAATGAGCCCTGTTCATAAAAGAAGAATGCATTTCTTCATTCTTCTTCAGTAACTTTATCCTGGCCAGGATCGCAATGGATCTGAAGCCTGCATCACAACCTCTATATAAAATGCTGGTCCATCATTCACACACAGTAAATCAAGCCGATTTACTGTTACTGATCTATAGTACTGTATATATTGGTATGCATCACTGACTGTCATTCACCTTAGAAACAGCAGAGGGCTCTAAAATTTACAAATGGCTCCTTTAAATAGATTATAGCAGCCATTACCTCTGTTTTTTTTTTTTTTGTTATTGTTTTCTGAGATTCATGTTGGTGAGATAGCTTAAATGGCTTAAAAAGTAAAATCTTTGGAGTACATTTTAAACGTGTCTGAGGCATAGAATGGAGAAACTGGAAAAACAGGGTTTGTCAGTGGAAGAGTTGATAATGAGTTGTATTGTGTGTTTTTTTTTTACATCAATAAGACAAAACTGTGTGGCTCGTCTTGTTACTCTGGAATTTGAAAAATGCGTAGAGTGTGCATACTGTCCCTGTGGGTTTCTTGGGTTCTCAGGTTTCCCCCACAGTCTTGTAAAATAAGGAAAGATGGTGCTTCCAGGTGTTTCCAAATTGCCTGTAGTGTACGATTTTATGTGTGTGTGTGTATGATCCTGGACCCTATCCCAGGAGACTTTGGGCACAAGGCAGGGTGGACTCTGGGAGGAATCCTGAGCACCCAGAGGAAACCCCCCAAGCAAGGGAAGAACATGCGAACTCTGTGCACACAGACCCAAGCCGGGAATCGAACCCGGACACTGGAGGTCCACGACCACATGGCTAACCACTAAAAAAAAAAGAAATATATATTATACCAGTGTATGTTAACATACGGTGAAACTTTTGCTCAGATTATTCATTCATTCATTTATTTATTTCACTATATACTGTATATAACATGTAGTTCATTTATTCAATGCTCCCCGATGTTATGTTGATTATGGCAGTTCCCTCCGAGCTGTTACGTTGTTTAATACTGAGTTTGATTCGGTTTTAATGAGCTCCGGGCTCGGCGCTTTGCCCGCAGGCTGTGGATGGGTAAGTCGCCGCCCTCCTCCTGCTGCTCTGCCGCGTGTGATTGGGTTAAAGTCGGCTCCCCTTTCCCCTCTAACCCGGTGATGTTGGCCGTTTCCTGCCTCTTCTGCCCAACTAGTGGTAGACAGAGAGCGCTGAAGCTCCGGTGAAGCACGTAGCCTGGACGAGCGGGTGGCTTTAACACCGAAACACGAAGCCATCCAGGGAAGCAGTGCGTCCAGACCCGCAGCCATGCGCCGGAAATCGAGGATATTACTGTGTTTCGCTGTGCTCTGGATCCTAGGAATAGCGTATTATTTCTATTCAGGAACAACGCTACATCGGAAGGTAGGATGAGCTCTCGCCGCGTTGCTAATGATGAACACGGGCATGTAGGGGGGGAAACGAAACGCACGCCTGCTTCTTCCCGGCTCTGTTTTTTGTTCTCTTTTTTTGTTTACGTTTTTCTCCTTTTGTTTTGCTTCTGGTTTCACCTTAAAATACTTCTTCCACATCCGAGGAAGCATGTAGTAACTTTGCCAGGCGTCACACTCGGAGTGGTGGTGTTATTTCCTCGGATACTGTTACCGAGCTCCACAGCCTTGTGCTGTGATTGAATCCTGCTCACAGTGCTAGCAGCTAGCGCTAGCCGAGTGCACGCAGAAAAAGCAGATGTTTCTTACGTTTCCGTATTGTTTACGCGACTTTGACTTCAAACGTCGCACTCGGACGTCAAAACTCGGATATCAATATACAATGTTTCATTCTCAAAGCTTTAAAGGTTTAACGTAAAAGCGGCAACCGAGCTAACGGACATACAAAGTATCGGCTCTAACGTTACTTCGAGGAGAGAGAGAGAGAAAAAAACTGGTCGTGTTCGGCTTTCTGCTCGGAGAGTCTCTGCTAGAAACTTTCTATAGCCTGTAACTCACTACATGATTTTTTTTCATGCCAATACAACAACCAAGTCAAATATTACTCTCATTACTTAAATATGCAAATCAATGTTTTGGCTGTTTCCTTAACACTTATTCATGGACTTTCCGGACATCAGCATTTACTATCATTACCTTAATTGTCACTAGTGCAATTTCAGGGTAACAATAATACTAATAAATAAACATGTTTGTCTTTTTGATGTATTAAAATTTCAATTTTACATGATCAGGCTACTAACTAAAAATGACTCCAAGTGAAAATATTTGATGATAGTCTCTTGTAAGCACTGACCTCACTGTGAAATACACTGTACTCGAATGCCCTAGTAGTCAAACGCAGTGGGTGCACAAACTTTTCACATCCAGACTGAAAGCCCTTCCAAGAACCCGCTTATGATCAACACACAGATTAAGAGCAATAGGGTAAATATGTGGCACGAGTTCAGCTCAGAAATGTTTAAGCGTTTCATTCCTGAACCTTACACTTGCCCGGATAAAGATTATATTTCGTCATCATACATGACCGCCACTTCCTGTTTTGAGTGAAATTTGCACTTTGTTCAAAAGGAACATTACTTGTACACTACCTGTCTTTTAGTTGTCGTGTTTTGGATGAAACAATATTATTTTAAGCGATCAGTTTGAGAAGCATGCTACTAGAGAATAAAACTCGCACAAAATCTTCACGTTTTTCTATTTGAAAGCGTTTTACATGGTTATAACCTTTGTGCCTTATGTGACTCACGTTAAATGACTTCCTGACGATGTGTAGTCGTAATAAATTGCAGGCTTTTGCGAGTAAATAATTGCACAGGTGCTTATTGCGATGTCGATTTTTATGTGATTTAATGGTGTAGCTGTATTATTACTATTATTATTTATTTATTTGTTGTTTTTAAACACATTATTCTGTTTAAAACATATCTCTTAAAAATATTCTATATATTTAGAAAACATGAATAATTCTTGTATTTGTACAACATTTAGTAAGTAATACGTCAGTGTGAGGTGAAGGTGGGGGGGGGGGGGGGGCGGTGAGAAAATTCTCTTCACATATCAAACACATATCGTTTATATTGAAATATTTATGGTATATTTAGTTGTTTGGGTGCAACTTTTGTTGGGTTGGTGCCACATTTTCCGTTTTCCTTTCACAAGTTAGTGGTGCCCTGGTGTCACAGGGGAACACTGCTAGTGCACTTAAAGCACTGTTTAATCAGATCTCCCTTAAGTGATACCGATCGTGTTTCACTGTTAGCTCCTAAAACAAAAGAACGAACGCTTATTTTCTCACCAGGTTCCACTGACGTTTAATGTCACATTAATGAGAAATACAACATAGATGTATCGAAGACAGCAAACTGTTTCTGAATGCATTGCAGCTGCAGTATGATACAGTTGAGTGACAACAGAGACTAGGCTCAGCTAGTTAGCAATATATGAGGTGACAAGAACGGTGGTGTGGATTGATGGTGGTGGTGCGGGCATGAAAGTTGAAGATTTGAGAGCTGACGTGTTTGAGCAGAGTGTACAGATGAAGAGGTGAGAGAGACAGACAGGAGAAAAGTCTAGATCGGGATTGTGTTGCTGTCTTTAAGGAAGAGATTTATTCTCACTTGAAATATTTTGCACAAATATTGATATACAAGTACATTGGACTTTTGCTTGTCAGACTAAGAAAACACATTTATGACAGCAAAATGTATATAATCCCCAGCTACACTAATGCACCATGTTTCACTAGTGCTTAGATACCATCAAGGTAGATTTTTTTTTTTTCCCAGTATGCTGGAGCCATGATCGCACTGCCCGTTTCACTTCTAAAACGCTGGCCTCCCAGGAACTCCTTTAATAGCCCAAACATTTGGAAATGCCTTGGAGCGAGGACAGGACTGCAAATAGTGTTGGTAAATGATTGTGTGTACAGTTCCCACTACTTGATGTGCCTCTTCTACAAGTTGGGCATCAAGGATTTTCACTTGCTGAATATTCAAGGAAACGAATTCAGAGGGCTCCGAGCCACCTCGGCCGGGATCGTCATTCATATGACATATCGGACATAAGGCCGCCTTTAAAATGTTTTACTGCAGCTGAGAGTCTCATCATTGTACTGTGCTTCAAGTCTTCTGTAAACACCAATCGGTTTTATACCTTCATTTAGGGGAAATGACATCAAGTCCCAGTTTGACTTGAACGCAACTTGTATAATATTTGACATCTATTACCTGATACAATGTTGTCACGTTATTAAAAACATTAAGAATAATACGTGCAGACTATTAGCTACCGAACCACTTTAAGAACTAGAGCGAAGTAATGCTGTTAGTGAATATTAAACATTAAGCTAGTGCCATATGCAGTGTACGGTGTAGTATGACATCATATAGGCCAGTAATATGAAACGTGGTCATCATCTAGCATTACTGATGGACTCCCGGTCGATAAGTTTGCTATCGACTGGTGTAGTATTACTTCCAAACTCCATTTGGGAACTTGCTGGTGTTGATTTCTTTTGCCCACTGATGCTTGTTTATTCTTTTGTCCCTTAAACATCCCATTTCTTTCTTTATGGATTATGAGAACAGCAGATTTCTAAACCAATGATTGCTTTTGTTTGTTTGACCAAAAGGCGGTTAAATGTTACACACATAAACGCACATAAACACACACACACACGGAGCAACTCTGCAAAGAAATAATCTTGCTCTACAGTTCAGTGAATTCAGAGAAGTTGGAGTGAAAAGTACACCGTGTGCTAATGTTCAAACTCTATAATCACGAGTGTTGAATTTGTGTGTATTAAATTGTATGCCACTCGCATGCCTTCCAAAAAAAAGTCACGTATGATGCAGCATTTGCAATACATACTCGTGTTATATGTGCATCTTGTTTTTTTTTATTTTTATTCCATGTCAGACCTTGTGTACATCCTTGTGTAAGATCTCTGTATAACAGCTTGTGACTATTTGAGGTATTCTGTACTCCAAAGCTGCCAATAGTCAGTAATTTTCTCCTTTTTTCCCTTACTTTATTGTATTTTATCTTAAGAATGATTTAGCACTCTGTGGCAATGAGTGGGTTTCTTTTTTTAGTAGTGGTACCCTTCTTGCCAGCACTGGATGCAACAGCTTTCTCTTTTGGTGTTCCTCTTTTCAAGACTTCACTTTTTTTCCTTTTTTTTTTAAACCATCAAATCTTTGTCTGGCTAGCTGTCTAGGATGCATACACAATGTTTTCAATCCCGGCCTCGGGTCTTGCATGTTCTCCCTGTGTTTGGTGGGTTTCTTCCGGGTACTCCAGTTTCCTCCCACAGTCCAAAGGCATGCATATTGACATTCCCAAATTGCCCGTCATGTGTGAGTGAGTGAGTGTGTGTGCTCTCCGGTGGATTGGCACCCCATCCAGGGTGTACCCTGCCTCATGCCCTAACCTGGAATAGACTTCAGGCCCCCCGCGACTCTGTATAAAGAATAAAGCAGTATAGACGATGAGTGAGTGAGCTTATAATTTGGTGTTGCCTCCATGCACATTTTTAACCTTTTGAGTATATTTAGTCTTGTTAAAATACGCATTATTTAGTCCTTTCTGTAACATAAAATATCTTGTTGTTTCTCGAGTGTGGCATGACCTCGGCACAGAGTGAGAGAAGAGCCAGAGAGAGAGATGGAAAGCGCTGGAGTAAAAAAGCAGCAGGACATAAACTAATGTCAGAAAAATGCCAGACGGAGTCGGTAAACATTCCCATTTCCTATTAGTGCTCGGACGTTAATTAGTTTACAAGTTTGATTGCTAGCTGGTAACTTCCAGCTGTAAAGAGGGTGACGCTCTATTGCATTAGTAGTCAGCTCGTGTGAGTGCCGAGTACAGCAACAACCTGTCAGAGGTGCTCCTTATTTTCAAAGCACTTAGGCAATAAGGGACAAAGAGGGTGGTCATGGAATAAACTGTGGCCTGATACGGACTGACAAAATATTTTTCTTCTCATTGGTTTATTTAGCATATTGAGCAGATATAGTGGTCCTGATGCATCATTTGGACACATGGAATAATCTATTTTAAGCGACCTGGGTGTACTTTTAAAGAAATTTTTACTACTTGGTAAATGTCGTGTAGGTCAGTGTACATTTTTACATCGGTATGTTGCAACATTTTGAGTCAGGCTTCCATTCATTCACTCATCTTTGCTGACTCTCATGTAACTTTGTGATCTTGTATATGGGAAGGTAAGGAGCCATCGTTCCTGGGCATGGTCCAAATCAGTCATGTATAATGTGAAAACGCTTTTGTTTGTCCAGCGCATCCCATGGATTCTTTTTGGATTGAGATCGTTGGAATTTGAAGGCCGGATCAACAACCTTGACTCTCTTGCCTGCTGAGCCTCGTACACAGAAAGCTATGATGCACTGGGTGTTCTAATACCACCGCTGCATATACACTTTCTTTTTCAGCATTACGTGCAGCATGGGCTTTTCTGTTGGATCTGACCTGACCCGCTGGTCTTTGCTCCCCATAGGCATAGACAAGCCATGGGTGCTCATGATCCCGTCACCAGTTTACTGGGATATAATTTACAATCAGGGTTATTCAATTCATCTTGTGGTGGTGTTAGTGCTGTGACTGATTGGTGTACTTCGTGTCCAATGTGTCATATTTGAGCTGCACAATATGAATTTATGCAGTGAATGTGAATGATTAGAATGGCGGCAGCATCATATGGTCTATATTACTGTGAGATTGTACAATCAGCTGTTTGCTGGAACAGACTCGCATTGATTTGTTCTCCGCAATGTAGTCCACTCAGCACATTTCCAGTTCCAATGACATGTATTCAGCTGCCTGTTGCTTTTATCCAAAGTGACATTCAAGTAACGCATTATCAGAATCGAGCTGTTAAAGGATGTTTCTACTAACTTGTATTCTAGAATCGTATTGGTCAACAAGTGTTTTTTTTTTTTTTTTTTTCGTGACCATCTTAGCAGCTTTAGAACTTTCCCCTGATTTATGCATTTCTTAATTTGTCAGCTTAATCAGCTTTGAGATAAACTATGTCTATCTTTTTTCTATCTTTTTTTATGACTTCTTCACAAAAAAGGCCGTTGCCCATGTCTAAAACTGGTGCCACATGACATGAGCTCATGTATTATGTACGCATTTTTATGATGCAATTGCACTAGCACTTGCCCACGACTCTACTGACTGAGTAGCGTCTGATGAGGCTTTCATGCAATCCATACACTTAAATGAAATCCCCTGAAAGGATTTAATCATAAACCTGTTCTACAGAAACGGCTTTATGAAGGTCACTCTAGGGTGATGTTAATTATCTTTGTTTTAAGTGAAGAAGCATCACTACGTCTTCTTCAAAAGTCTTACCAGTGTTTAATAGGGGGGAGAGGGGTATCATTTAATACGGGTGCTCTGCAAAATGAAACAGCAGAGGAATGTGCGGAACGGCGAAATTTAATCGATGAAACACAAGCTGCTTTGAATGTCTATACATTAGCGCTCCAGATCATTTTCCATGGCTTCTTGACTAGTGTTTAATGCTGGTATGTAGCGCACCATCTTTTAAGGTAATGCGTAAGGGGTGTTCTTATATTGTCTGCTTGAAAACGAGGTGGATTGCAGAGAGGATGTTGTAGTCATGTTTGACAGTGCACTAAAACCTGAAACATTTCTTTGTAATATTTAAAAATGATTTTTGAAGATGGCAGGTAAAATACTCCTTAGATTCTGTTAAATTAAGTGGCTGGAAAACGTTTAACTACATTTATGTTTAAATCCACAAGGCTGGATGATATGATGATGATGATAATAATAATAGTAATAGTAATAATAATATATAATAATAATAATAATAATAATAATAATAATAATAATTATTATTATTATTATTATTATTATTATTATTATTAACAATAATGTATATTATTATTAATAACAATAATTAATAATGACATATATATTAATAAACAATAATAATTATTAATAATAATAATATAATGAAAAAATAATACAATACGCATTTCGGTGACACAGTATATGATCATGTAGGTGCACAGATTTATGTGGAGTGAGAGCATGGTGTTCAAACTAAAAAATTCTTTTGATTCTATTGTTTTGTGACATGCAGCAACATTCTCTTTAAACATTCTCTTCAAAATTTTCTGTAAAAGAAAAAAAATGAGAGAGATGAGTGCCTGATGCACCTGAGTGAGCTGAGCGATGAATCCCATGTGATGTTAAATTGACGTTGCATAAGCTATGTAATTAGCATAGGTAACACCCAGAAACACCTCATAAGGGCAGGTGCATTTTGTGCCATGTGGTGCTAGAATTGGAGAGATGCCATGGCAAAAAAGGTAGTGAGAGGAAGAACTACAGCATTTGTAAAATCAAATTTCTTCCAAATAGAGCGTGAGCACTGACGTTAAAGGAAAATCAGATCTGTGAGCCAGTGAATGCCGTGTCAGCTGAGCAATAGTAGTTAACCTAACCATTTCACCAATACTATCTCTCTAGGCCACGAATTGAATGATCCAATCATTATCGTTAATTCTCCTAAAACATATAATGATCCAAATTTGATTATATGATGATCACCATAATGTCATAATATCCTTGATGCCTCAAAAAAGTGCAGCATGAGCTGATTTCCAAATGATGGAATAAATTAAGGATTAAGAATGACACGTTTTCCTGTTACTGTCAGAGTTATAAGAACATATTGTGAGGGAAATGATTGTAACCATGGCACTGTCTCAGGGTATGTTCCCTGAATATTTTGACACTTCAGGCTAATTTCCGTGAGCATATTATGTTGGCTGAAGACCTTCAGAAAAATCTGAACTTAAAAAAAAATGTCTTAAATGTCTGTTATCTTAATTTACTCTTTAAATGATAAAATTAACGAAAGTATGGATCTTTTTGTTTAACGTATGCTGAAAACCTGCGAATCGAAATGACAAGAACAGATAAAGATGTCGCTCATCTCTGTAGTAGTGTTCTTGCCAAAGAGTGCAGCCATGGTGCGGATTGCTGTGTGAATCATTCAATCATTTGTTCCAAATAAGATTCTCATGCTTTAGATTCATGAATGGGGTTTTATGTATTTTCTTAGGGTGTACTACTCTAACTAGCTGCGTAAGGGTTTATGGTCACTGGTTAGTTTCTGTAACACAATGTTCATTGTTTTTATTAACTGTCTGTCTGTAACTGTTATCAGTTGAGTGTCATGTGTGCTTCATTCTTTGGGTCATTTCACACACATACAGTAGCAATTGCACTTTCCACTTTGGCGCAGTTTTTTCGTGCAGGTCAGAACACTACAATTACACCTAGACACGAGCAAAAATAACCATCTGAGCAAGGTGACCGCCGCCCGCTTCCAGTCAAACTTTAGCAAGGTTTACGCGCAGTGAGCAAGGTATTGTGCGTTATGGTGTATTATGGGATGCTATCATCAGCTTGTTTTTTAATATATATATATATATATAAAATATGAACAAATATTTATTTATTTAGTTTGTTTTATTTTATTTATTTTTGTAGATGCAAGCCACTAAACTGATCAGAATGTGTCTGAGCACAGTGTTCTCTGATCAGTTTGATTACAGTGAGAGCCATTTGACTCTGAATGAACTTAACTGCAGGACATAACGTTTGTGACTTTGACTTGCCTTATGGGTTGCTATCGTGATGATTTGACAGATTTTACAGCTACTAAACTGATTACATAGCACCAACTTAAGGTGCACACTGTCTGCTTCCGAGAAATGGGGGGAAAATGTATTAGGAATCTCAATTTTGTGTGGCGATTCACATAGCTCAAAGCTGACTTCCAAATAGATTTTATATATATACTGGTTTTCCGTTTGATTGGCCTGGATCGGGCAGTCAGCCTTGGATATAACCCATTCTGTCCCGTGCACATAAGCTTCAGCGTGGTGCAACAGAAACTCATTTTGTTTGTCATTATCATAAATCTTGCGTGTTTAAAAACCTCCGATCTGCCTTTTTCTCCAAAGTGTGTGAGCAAATTAGTCATTACACACGCTTACACCAGTCTCAAAACACCATAAGCCCAAACCTATGCATGTTAGAAGCCCAGCGTGTCCGCATCAGAAGCCGCGCATGTCCATCTTCATTTTGTCGATCGTGTCCATTTTCAAATTGAATTTTGATCCTTTGGAGGCATTTGAGGCAGTAAAACATTGACGTTTCTGGTACACTCTGAACTATTTGCACATTTTCAACCCATTTGATGGGAGTGAATTATTTGCTAAGTGTGTGTAGAAATGGCAATTATGCAGGATGACCGATTAAAAATTTCGCTTTTTGTAACTCTTGTATTGGAAGTTATTTTGGATCGTTTAAATGCTGTCATCAGCTTTTAAGTGAGGAAAAATAATATAATACGGAATGGACTATATTTAATGACTCATTTTCAATACAGTTGTGACACTGTTGAACAAGGCTGAGGCATGAAATCTTTGAGTTATGGCAGCTTTTTAAAAAGGTTTAAAATTGTAACAAAATCAGGAGAAAAATAATATTGAATCATGATATTTATAAAATCGTGGTACTTAAAGAATTGCAATATTAATCGAATCAGCACCTACAGTAGGTGTTGTGATGATATCATATGGAGTGATATCTGATTCGCTCTGAATAAAATCGAATGCAGAAAACGAACATAACATGTCATGTATTTGTGGGTTTTTGTAGCAAAGGGCCGAGCTAGTGCACTGCAAAGATGTGGTTTATAGAGCTCTTGCTAACCTGTGAACCACAATCAGAACATTTTGTCTGGTAATCATTTCTGCCACTAAGCCAAATAATGATGAATCGCTGGCTGAATTTATGCTCTCAGATTTTACTGAGCACACGACAATAGAGCAGATAACGCTGCATATCGAGAAACTTTAGTCATTTTATATTAACGATCTTTATCAGACTCCAGCTGTCCTTTACAACACTTTCAAGGACAGTGCATTGGCAGATTTACGATGTGATGATATTTATAGCTCTCTCATCAGGTGTGATTTAATGTTACACTACCATCCATCAAATCTAACCACTGATTAAGCAGAATATGAGCCTAGTTTATATCCCGATATTAAAACCTGCCCATTTCTGATCTGTTGATCTCCGTACTTGCTTATCCACCTGTCACTCGCTGTCAAGCCGTGTTGTCTGACCAAATTTTCCTAATTTACACTTTAACATAAAAAATATGTCAGATGCTAAGTGAATATCATGAGAAGTTTAATAATGTGAACGAAATGACGGCCTGCGTGTACTCCACATTAGTAAAGGTAATTCAATTACATCATTTATATTGGATGTTTGGGCTGAATTTACTGAGTATTTATTTCATGATGATGCTACCTGAGAGAAAATGGTCACTACACAAGCACCAGTGATCACAATGGGCACTCATCTTTGTCTAGGATTAGCTTCTTCTCCCTGTTAGATGGCTGATAACCACGTCTCTCTTTTCTTTTTTGTTAGTGGGAAACTAATAAAACTGTGATCCAGGTGTGTTGTGGCAGTTCCCCTGTACAACACTTTTCTGGCATTGTAAAACCGCAGACAGATCTCCAGAACATATAGTGACCAGTTTGGTTTTGCATCAGGTCTGACTTCTCATGCAAGAGCCGTATTTGCTCGGGAGCATAAAGATTGCACTCTGGAGAAATGGGAAAAGTTCATGTGGTCTGATGAGTCCAAATCAACCCTATTTCAGAGTGATGGGTGCATGGGGGTAAGAAGAACCTGAAGTGCCCATTGTACAAGCCTCTGGACTCAGTGTTATGATCTAGGGTTGCTTCAGTTGGTCAGGTCCAGACTCAGCAATAGCAATGTTATGTGGCACGAAAATGAAGACAGCTGATGACCTGAATGTACTGGATGGCCAGGTTATCACATCATTGCATTTAAAAAAAAAAAAAAATTATTCCTTGATTTCATGAGCATGTTCCAGGATGAAAAAAATTGTCTTCCATTACCCATCCATTCCCTGTGTGTATGCCGTCATAGTATAAGCGTGTGGCTGTTTTGGTTTTATGTCGTGCATGCAAGGACTCTACTCTGGATATCTGGACCATTGAACCAAAAGAGAAATAAACGCAGGGTTCAGTGCACCGCTTTCATCTAGTTTATTTGTTGTCTTTATGCCCCCTTCTCCAAAGTTTCCATCACTTTATCAGCCATCCTTTTTTCACTCCATTTAATTCTGTTCAGTGTGAAACTTGATTGCACCATATACCAAGTGAACCAAAAGAATCAATTTCACCTTTATCAGATTCTGCAGATGGACGAATGGGCATGAAAGCACCCCGAGGGTTATGTAAACACACCGAGTGCATGAGTATCCTGTTTATCTTGTGCACCTTGAAAACACAATGACTGAAAGTAAACAGTTAAAGCCAGCGATCGGGGGTGCAGCCTGCATTGTGTGGTGCGGTCCGGTGTGTTGTGGCGTGGCGTGGTTGTGCAACATGACAGCTGTTCTCCAGCCCAGTGTAAGCCCTCACTGAATACACACTATTCACACTGCTGTTCACAAAGAGCACGTCAATACTTGCATTGTGAATCGGATATCGGATGAAATGCCCGAGGACGATCTGTTTTAGAGCTGAAATTACACAAGTTGAAAAGCGTTTGATTGAGCGGAGGCTTTCCCGCGACGGTACGAAGCACCTCAGTTGTACAATAGACGTATAATTTACGTGTCGAATATTTTCCATAGGTTTGCAAGATGCTCCTAGATTCGTCCCGATACAGCGTATATGGACGGACAAAGGCGGCTCCGGGGTTGTCGGGTGCCTGCTTTCTTCACCGAGAAGTGAGAAAAGAGAAGAGCTGATCTGATATCTATTTCACTATACAATTATTGACTGGCTGATTGTTCTGCCCCCGTTGGATGGATTACCGCAGCAGTGCATTGATGGAGCTGTTTGCTTCCCTCCCACGGATTCCAGTCCGTCTGTCAGAGTCATAAAGAAGCTCGAAGGCAAATTTGTGTGCATTTGCATTATGAACTTGGTATCACATTTGCATTCATCCCTCATCCCATGCACAGTGCTACATGCGTACATGGATAATAATTCACATAGTCTTGTTTTGATCTAACGTAACAAAGCAGGAAGATATAATATATATATATATATATATATATATATATATATATATATATATATATATATATATATATACACACACACACACACTCAAGGCTTGTGTTGTCCTCGCTCTACTGGATCGATTTACAGCAACTGCTCTGAAAAACCAAGGTGGCTTTTTAAAAATGAGTTTCGAGGGTTTTTTATTTTTATTTTTATTTTTTAGCATCTTAGTCCTTCATGCGCTTATAATACACTAGTAATTCAGTATTTTTAATGCTCTTCTTTGTAACCCTTTCCTTTAAAGCTCATCACATGCTGGAAAAAAGCATTTAGTCTAAAAGTTGAATGGAACCAAAACAGGCATTTATAATTATAGTCCCTGAAAGCTGTACATCTTTGTGTTAAGTGTTTAACTGTGCCATCTATTATCTATACTACTTATCATGTGGAGGGTCAAGCACATGCACCCTCACGCACCCAGGGGGGGTGGGTTTCAAACCCCCATCCCTGGAGACGTGAGGTGAAAGTTAATCCATCCATCTAGGAACCTCTATAGTCTAACTAGGGACCGTGGAGGTCTATGGTATTTATTTATTGTAATGTATATATTGTACTTAATCCCATTTATTTCATTTATTCCCATTTTTACGATCGTGGCTAGGACCAGTCAACATTCACACACAAATCCACACACGAATTCACACATTACGGACAATTTAGAAATGCCAGTTAGTTTAATCTGCATGTCTTTTGGATTGTGGGAGGAAACCCACCAAGCATGGGGAACACATGCAAACTGCATGCATACAGACTCGAGGTGGGAATCGAACCCAGACCCTGGAGGTGCAAAGAGAGAGTGCTAACCACTTTTTTTTTGTCTAGTTAGAATAAATGTTGTGGATAAATGTTTATCTGGAATAAACAGCTACTTCCTCTTATCACTTAGGTTATATATAACATTTAAATAAAAAAGAGAAGAGAGGTTGTTGTTTTTTTCCTCAGCTAAAACAGAAATGTCTTGGAAGACTTTTCATTCTATTTTTACAAAGCATTGATGCTGGAGAATTCTGAAAAATAATTCAAAATCTCCTTACATTTAACAAGTCCACACATTTTTTAATCGTCAAGGAAGTACTATAGACATGATAAAGCATTGGAACAAGTACATTAATATGTAAAATATGATTTGCTGTACTGCCTGGACTATTGACAGTACGTCTGTTAAGTTAATGAACACTTTGTGACCGGTCCAGTTTGAGAATTCGATAGCGCTGTAGTGTATTTTATTTTGAGTATATCAAAAGAAATGCAACATCATTACCCCAGTACCCCCCCCCCCCACCCCACCCTCCATCCCTCTTTATTCTAGCTATCCCATTAGTAATGCAGAAATAAGTCAGAGCTTGTAGATATTGAATGTTACTCCTAGGAAGCTGCAAACTGACAAATATAATCTCTGTTTTCTTTTCAGTGGTCAGCATTTTGAGCGGCTTGTACTGAGACTCGATATTCCTGTACATGGATCGACATCGGCATTGAGTTCCAATTCAAGCCTCGTTAGATGCAAGGATTAGTAATAACACATTTATTTATTTATTAATAAGCAGGTCTTTTCAAATTAGAGTCAAAATAGCATGATTCAATGAAAATGGTGAGGTGTTTTACTTTGCTTGGCTTGCCATGATTCCTGCTTCTTTTAGATATAAGGTCTAGCAACCATATAATATATCTACACACGCACACAGACACACAGTGGTGCCTCGGCATACGAATTTAATCCATTCTGGAGGCGAGTTCTTAAGGCAAAATTTGTTATTGAGAAACACATTTTCCCATAGGACATGATGTAAAAGCAGATAATCTGTTCCAGTCACCCCAAAAAAAAGACCAATTTCGAACACTACGAATATATTTTTGCAATTTAAGGCAATTAGAACATTTAAAGAAAACATGTAAATGAAGTAAAATGTGAAATAGACATTAAATCTCAATTAACCTTAATTTATCATTCCTCTTGGTGCCGGCTGCTTTAAAAACAAAACTATAAGTGGCTCAGTTTTATTGTTGCTGATGTGCTTCATAACATTCTTGGGACCCATGGTGCTATGACTTCACTAAATCTTGCACAAAATGCAAAAAAAAAAAGTAAACTTGCTTTGCTTGGCTTTCCACAGACTCGGGTGAGAGTTCACACGGCGGGGCGTTCGTATACCGATGTACCACAATCATATATGATGTATTTCTGTGTTTGTTAATATATGAATCTTGATTGCTGCTGTTAGCCTTTTTTTTTTTTAATGTCTATCATTTATTTTCTGGAAGTAATGTAAAAATGCAAACATGCCTCCGTTCCACCTTTCCTAGTTACCACACTCTGTCGGCTTTAATTAGATTCCCTCTAAATCTCACATCCTGCACTATGATTAGGAAGTATTCTTCCTTGCCTACGATAAGCCACTAATTACAGCTTGCTCAGGAATCCGTCCTACTAGCTGGGTATTGTAGGTAAGGGCCATTGACTCAAAAAAAGACACACAAAGCATGCGCATTTAAAATGTAAAGGTTGTGTATTTTGCTGTGTAATGGAATTTTTTTTTTTTTTTTTTTTTCCCAGTTTTCTACTGGTTAATGCATGTGTTGTTCTGTGTGATGGCGCAGTGCTGAAATACTTATCTCAGGAAGTCATATGAGAAGCAGGAGTGTCTGACATTCTGACCTTTGTTTGCTCATAAAATAGTTGTCCTGGGGCATTTCTGTCCTTGTACAAGATAGTGATGTGTGTGTGAGATCACATGGGTACAGGATTTATAGGTCCTGCAGAAATCCTTTTTTTTTATTTTTTATTTTTTACTTGCAATGAAGTTCTGAGCGAGTATATGCCTGTGAAGCAAACCGTGCATAAAGATGTGAAGTGTCTTCTGTGATATTGCTTGTTTTTTTTTTTTTTGCTGAATGAGCAGATTATATAATGTAGGAGAGATCTAGGGTAAATGAAATCAGCTGTGAACTGTTTTTTTTTCATCAGTTTTCATTGTGTTTGCTTTATAAATGTCTGTATGCAGCATTCGACTGCTATATTAAACAAGGTTATTTGATGAAGTGTGATTTTGTAAGATTTTGACAAAATGATGTTGCCTTAGTACTGGTGATGGAAAGCCTCCAGTACTGGTCAGTCAAAGATCAATTTTATTTCTAATCTTCAACAGACTAGTTTGTCTGTATGATCGCATCAGATTCCACTGTGGCTTCCGATTCCTGTTCGTGGCTGACAGACGTTGGACTCGACATGACTTTTTCGTTGTAATGTTTTTTTGATGTTTCGTGCATGCTGACTTGCTTTTCTGCTCACCACAGTTTTAAGGAGTGATTTAAATCCGCTTGAATCGATTTCTGACCTCTCATCACCAGATATGAGGTCTTTTAAGCCTCACATATCTGCCGTTGTTTAATCTTTGTTCTTGAAGTCTAGGTTATCATGCCCAAATCAAAAGAGCTCTAAGGACCTCAGAAAGATGGTTGGAGAGCCTTTGAGCCTGAGACGGGCTTTTAGAAGATTTGTCAAATATTGGAAATCAATCCTTACACTTTCCGGAAGATGATCTGCAAGTGGAGAAGATTTTAAACCACTGCCAAGCCGTCCCTCAGAACAGACCCTAAGATACTAAAAGAAGTCTTTAGGAGCACAAGAATTTTCATCATAGGCTCTGCAGGTTGCTTTTGCCAATGTTAATGTAAAACTGCCTGCCTCTAGTATTAGAAAAGGATTAGAACGTGAGGAGTGCCAGACTTTGCTTTCTCAAAAAGAACATCTGGGCAGTGCTAACCTTGGTTAAGGAAATCTAGACAAATGTAGGACTATGCCTTCAGGAACAACATGCTATATCTCAGATGAGTCAAATATAGAGATGTTTGATCAAAGTACCAGGGGGCATGTTGGCGGAAAGCCACAGACGACATTTGATCAGAAGAACAGCATAGCGACTGTAAAGCACCATGTTGAGAATGTTATGGTTTGGGGCTGCTTTGCTGCCTCAGAACCTTTCCAACTTTAACTCTCAGGATCGACTATGAATTGTCTCTCGTACCAGAAAAGTGCTTACAGAGAATGTAGGGCTATTGGGTCAAAAAGTTGCCGCTGAGCTTTTCAACAGCATAAATACACTGACCAGGGAATCGGCTGAAAAGATCTAGTCTGATCCCTAGAACTGAATCCCATTGTAATGCTATGGGGGAATTTAAAATGTGTAAGAAACTCCTCAAACATTTCACAGTTGAGAGAATTCCGTATGGAACAATGGGCAAACATTTCTCCCAGTTGATTTTCAAGAGACAAAGAAAGTATTTTCACTCATCTCAAGTTGCCAAAACATTCAATGCCAGGGGTGTACTTACTTTTAAAAGACGAGGCCACATTTTTCCAATCTTCCAGCTGTCCAGTTTTGTGTCTCCTATAGCCTGAGGTTCTTGTTCTGGGCTGTCGAGTGGAACCTGGCGTTGTTTTCTGCCGTAGTAGATCATCTGTCTTTGGGTTTCGACACGTTGTGTGTTCAGAGATCATTCCGCTTATCCGAGGTAGCTGTCAGCTCGAACCAGTCCGGCCGTTCACCTCTGATCTCTGTCATCAGCAAGACATTTCCACCTGCAAAGCCGTCCTCAGTGGCCCTTTCTGTTGAATTTCTGGAGACTGTTGAAATGAAAATGAAAATCCCAGGAGATCTGGAGACTCTGGAAATACTTGAACCTGCTTTTCTGGCACCAATAACCACGGGACTGGCAAAATACCTGAGATATCATGTTCCTGATGTTTGATGGGAATATTATCTGAAGCTCTTAACCCGTATGGTTACTTGTATGATATGGTTATAGAAACGGGTGTGAGAGTCCGTCCTGTGTGTTGAACAGTGCCACTTCCTCCCCAACACCGGTGAAATAGTATATTAGTAAGAGTATACTGTAGATCTTATTTCTCAGTTTTAGCAGTTGCCTATTATAGTTGTAGATCATGATGTGATATATATTTTTTTATTAAACACTAAAATGTATTATTATTATTATTATTTTTTTTTTACAATAAACACTGTTCAAATTTTATTTGTTTTATGCAAAGCGATCTTTTTCTTCTGTGTTTTACGGACCAGGTTTTGTGTAATGAATGCTTAGTGTTGCTTTGTTTATTTCTGGCATGCTCGTGGTTATCTGGCATGCCTCATGGCTTGTCACTATAGTGTCACTATAGTTGTCAGTTATAGTTTTTTTTCTTTTGTTGTTTTTTGCCCATGAATGAACTACATGAACTGCCATGCTTCATTACTAAGGATGTGAATCGTACTGTATGTTGACTCATGATTTGATTCAATTCGCTTTTTAAGCACTGCAGTTTTCATTTTAGTTTGTTTCCAAAGCACCAATGTTTATTATCTGATTTTATCTCAAGCAGCTATATTTCTTTTAGGTTTCGAAAGAATTAAAAACTACTTTTTTCCATAGACTTTGTCCCTTTTCTCCTGGGGCTCGGCACATCAGATTATTTGATCCGCGAGATCTGGCACGTGTTTTACGCTGGATGCCGCAAATCTCCGATTTACTTAACCAGGCTTGCGACCAGCACTGCATACAGTGGCTGGGTTGTATGGGGCGTAGGGTCAAAGAACTTGCCCAAGGACCCAACTGTGGTGACCGGACACCACTGCCCCTTATTAAAAACTACGCAAAGTATCAAATGAGCACTATAATTCTGTGTAACTAATGTCATTTTTTTTTTTTTAAATGGCATATCTCTTAAAAAATATATATTATCTTCTGTGTCACATTCCAGGCCAGTAGGTTGTGGTATCTCATCAACCACCCATAAGCATAGAAGTAGAAGCAGGAGATATCGCTATTCTCGCAAAATGTGGAAGTTGGAAGCGGTTTGCATTTCCTGCAGAGACTGTAGTGTGTTTTTAAGAAAATAATATATTTTTTGTGAATTTAACAGTTCAAAGTTTACATTAATAGTTTGGAATGTGAGAATTTGTTCTGAATCAGTTCATTTAGTTGAATTAAATTAAATTGCATAATCGTTTAAATCACACAGATCTGTTTAATACTACAGTCTATTTAAAGGCTAATACTAGCCCGATATGGGCAAGATTTTTAATAATGTATGGCCATAAAAATCTGTTTCTTGGCCATTCAAACTGAAAACTAGGTAAAAATATTGTAGTAAATAATATGACTATAGTAATTAGGACTGGGCGATAAAACGGTATCGGTATTTATTGACGGTAGACCATTGTCGATAACGATAAAAAAAAAGAAACATTCGGTATGAAGCGCTATAGTTTTATTACAGTGCGGCTGACTGAGCGTGCGCCTTGCCTTAATCTCAACAGCCTATCAGATCTCCCGATGAATGAGCGTGGCACGAGTGACCAGGAAACGGCCAATACGCTTACGCAGCCACTCTGCGTTGTGACATCACCAACTCATGTCAGTATAACACACGCGAAAATGAGTGCCGTGCCACGCAGTACGGATGAGATTGTGAATCAAAAATGATGCATCAGCTCACCAGTTTTTTTGGTTTCTTTTCTTCTGATCAACACCAGAACAATGTTGTGTGTAAGCTTTGCAAAAAAAAAAAAAACATCCCGGCCAAGTATGGAAACACAAGCGACTTGCTTGTGCGATGGAGAGGTACTCGGCAATCCTTATAAAAAAATCCTCTAAGCCATACAATGATATAAACCACGCAATCGCGTACTACATTGCCAAAGAAATACTAAAAGAATTACACCAATTACACTCAGCTATCTGTGAGTAAAGTTAATTAATAGTTGCATAATCTTCCACATATAGTTTCTTTGGATGTAGTGCTACATGAGCGCAACTTCCCAATAGTGAGCAAACTTGCAAAAAAATACTTGTGCATCCCAGCCACCAGCAACCCCTCAGAAAGAACCTTTAGCATAGGGGGTAATGTAGTCACATTCACAGCATTAAATCCAGAGATGGAGGGAACCAACTTGTTCTTGCTCACAATTTGTAATGTTGCAATGTACAGGTACATGTGAATAATGATGGTTGGTTCCTCTACTCGAAAGCTCATATTTGATTATTATAATTTGTTTTGTTTACAGAGTTTGAGGTTTACTGTATATTGTTATTATTGACATCTTACAGATGTTGATCTACCTCAAAGTTTGCTTTAGTGTTCTTTACAATTGCACACACTTTGTAACATTTTATTTATTAAATTTAAGAATCTCTTCAACACTTAGATTTAGTTTATTATAGGACATAAGAGACAAGATATTTTTGTTCACATTTTTTTGTTTTTGACTATTAAAATAATTTGCCTTAGTAATGTTGGTAAATTAAAAAAAAAAAAAGTGGTTAAATTCTAACTTTGTTTCTACTGGTCTTCATTAATAAATATTCAATAATCACCGATACCGAATGATATGAAACATTATATCGTGACAATTTTTTTTTCTGTATCGCCCAGCCCTAATAGCAATTAATAATGCTATATAAAAATGTGGTCACTGGCCAATCGAACGCTGCATCTCTATTATAAATGTAAAAATAATAATAATAATAAAAAAAAAAAATCTATTTTGGAGTCAGTGTAGCAGTACATGAATCGCCACACAAAGGAAATGTGATTCATAACTGAATCAATATCTAACCCCTCCAATCTCTAACTGCTACAATTGTAATAATAAAAACAAATGAAAGTTAATAATGGATATGCTGGCTAGGACGCTCATGCCTTTTAAATCAGGCCAAAGTGTATGCTTTTGATTTGGTTTAGTTTTACACTGTACATAAGAGAGGGGCATTTCTGTGGTGGTGCCTAGGGACAAAGTGCATACAAAATTGAAAACACGAACATTATGTAAACGTGTTGCAAATCCAAAGAACATGCAAAAAGAAAGGTGCCGCAAAAGACATTTGGTGCACTCGAAGTGCTCTGGGACAGTTTTGCAGAGTTCTTCTTTTTGCATACGATTTGTTTCTTTGTGCAGTTCCGTAATTTAAATAGGATAACCATTTCCCATGAATGCTTAATAAAAGCCTGGGATACTGTCCACCTGCTTATTCACGCAATCAGCAAATCATATCACAGCAGCGGTGTGCGTAAAATCATGGAGATGCAGGTCAAAAGCTTCAGATATTGTTTTGTGTGCATTTGTGGACAGCCCTTGCAGCAATGATTAGTTTGAAATGGAGATTTTTCTCCTCTGAGCGGTTCAGTTTCATTCTCGGTTTTCATTGAAATCTTGGCAGCAGAGAATGATCTAGTTAGACAAAGGAGATGAAGAGATTTGGAGTTGTCATGCCAGTTACTCCCAGCCCAGCTTCCAGAATGTTTTGCTTTGGGAATGGCCTCTCTCAAAATGTTAAGTCCATGCTTCACTCATCAGTATTTGTTGAAATGTTTTGAAGGCGGTTATTTATTTATTTATTTATTTATTTATTATTATTTTTTTAGAAGCATCAATTTAAAGTGCTATGGCATGCCAGCACAGTGTGTATCATCGCTGCTTCACAGATCTTGAGCTCAGGTTATTGAATGCACAGAAATTCGCATGTTCTCCCCATGTCCGTGCGAGGTTTCTTCTATTTGCCCGTTTCCTCCCACGTCCTAAACATGCTTGTAGATGTATTGGCAAAGGTGTATTCCCTCCCCACGTCCAGCGTTCCGAGGATGGTTTCTGAATCCACCGCAGCCCTGACCAGGACAAATCAATTACTGAAGATTACTGAGAATCTTTTAATTTCCGGATGATGCAAATCCTCCTGCCAAATCCAGCTGTAGATAGTTTAGCCACAGTGCATGGCATGGAAGAATTTTATGAATTCCATGAAGGTGAGGATGAGTCCAATTTTAAATCTCATTATACTTGCCATTGATTGATTGATTTGATTGATTGATTGGTTGATTTGATTGATTTTGATTGATTGATTGATTTATTGATTGATTGGTAGTTAAAGCTGTTAAAATGGCCAGTGTAGGTCTAAGTACATCACAGCACAGATTTGTTTTAAATGATTAGAATCCTATTATTAATTAGTAATTCTCCAATAACATTTTATGTACATTATAGGTTTTGACACGTGCCCTTTTTATCATTTTAATCATTTCCATTTGAGCTCAGAGTTTCTTGTGAAATCGTAAAGTCTGAACGTTCCAGAGATGCGGTTCCTGATCCTACTGCAACCAGTGATCTGTGGTTTATCAATCAAACTTTGGCACATTCCATATCAGGTGTGAAAGCTGTCTGTGCCGAGGACTTCATGCAGAACAACACGACTGGTTCAACTGGTCACATTACTTCCTGATTTTACTTCTTTTACTTATCGGATTATACAGTATATATATATACTGTTAAAAAGTAAAGTAAAGCCTTTATTTTGTCACATATACATTACAGCACAGTGAAATTCCTTCTTCGCATATCCCAGCGTAACTGGGGTCAGAGCGCAGGGTCATTATACTGGTACAGCGCCCCTGGAGCAGATTAGGGTTAAGGGCCTTGCTCAAGGGCCCAACAATGGCAACCTGGCTGAGCTGGGAATCGAACCGCCGATCTTCCGATCAGTAACTCAGTGCCTTAGCCCAGTGAGCCACCACTGTTATACATTATACGTATAATCTAAAACCAGACACTCATAAAACTCATAAAACTGGGGTTTTGCCCTTAGTCCACCTCTCTCATCACATCTCATCCATTATTATGGGATCTGTTCTTTATTGTAGGTTCCCTGCATTATGACTTGCATTAAATAGTATTTATCATGAGGAATTCTGTGTGGACTATATTGCAAACCTGCTAGCAACATGTCCAGTTGAGCTGGTTTGGAAGAAATTCTACAAGGGGTGTCGTAATGAAATTTCTTGTGAATGAAGACATAAAAAACGATTGACATTTTAAGTACAGTGCGGTGATGAGACTCTTTGCGGCAGTAAAACATTTGAATGGTGCAAACGTTTTAAAGAAGGCTATACATCCGTGAATTACGATCCCAAGAACATTCTGCGAGTGGAACGCCAGATTGTTGAAAATCAGCAGGTAACTTTGTCACCAACTTGCGTAAGAGACGCATCTGTCTGTGGGAACTGAACACACAGTCATTCACCAACACCACTTACACGTTACAGGAACTCGGCTGGGAGTTATTGCAGTTTTCCCCCTATTTTCTCCCTAACCTATTAATGTTCAATTCCCAGCTACCCACCAGGGACGGTGAAGACACTGACATGTTTCCTCTAAGATACCACCTTACCACAACTTTTGGGGCTATCCACCCCTTCCACTTGCCTGAGCTCGCAGACACCCACAGTTACCTAGTGTCACAATGATTGATGTGAGAGTACGAGTGTACCATCCCCCCCCCCCCAAGAGATCACAACCAATCTGCTCTCTAGACTCCTGGGTGTACAGATGGCTGCAGAATCACCCGGGAATCAAACTTGCGATCTCCGTTTGAGTCAAAAAGCTTTTTAGTCACGAATGATCCTCTGTTGCATCATATCGTATCATATTCAATCGCTGATTTCTCAACCTTTTTGGTTTTGAGTCACTCAGGTATGCATCCATCATTGTCAATGAGCAATCAGGAAATTATGCTTTTATAAATCCAGAGTTTGTCCATAAACAGTCATTTGAAAGTGGCTGGGATCAGACGGGACACTTGCTGGGTTTATTAGCTTTGACAGATTGCTTCCAGGGAAACCTGGTTCTGTCAGAGGAACATATGGTGTCAAATTTACTGCCTTTCCTTTCTTTCAAATGTTTGAAACAGGTTTTTTTTTTCCCCCGTGCTGTCTGGCACATGCTATAAAAGGCTTCATGTTCGTGTTCTGTTCTAGAAATAAACTAAACGCATCCATCTGATTTAAAAGAGAAAAGAAAGTGTTTAATTGAATGATTGACACTTTAGTCATATCAGGACTAAGGTGAAAGGTTTGGATGTCAATATAGCTTGAATTTGGGTATCTGATATTTATTTGGGTATCTGATTTGCTGGACGTGGTGCAGACTAGCAAACCCTTTCTTCTATATGAGCACTACGTCTGGAGGTGCTGTTACTAACAGGAACAATGACACGGCAGCTCTGTGGCTCAGCCAGTTTCTTGGGGCAGATGAACTGCTGAAGCATTTCCTGCTGTCGTTCAGAGAGTGATCTCCTGCCGCCCTGTTCCCGCTGACTGAGAGACAGGACTCCCGCTGAGATCCCCCCTCTCTCTCCACAGCCATCTCGCTTATTCTCACCACTATTCTGCAATTAGTTTGTCAACTAAACATGGCAACAGACACAGCTGGTACAGGAGGTGGCTGCTTCCAGCTGTTTCAGGTTAACAGTAACATAAAGACGCATTTAACGATCACCAGCTTTGTGTGGCAGTCTGAGGAAACCTTTCTAATCGGGCAGTTTTGATATCTTCGTTTATATGTGGTTAAAAGCTAAAAACTGCACAGAGCTCTGGGTTTTTCTCTTGCGTGCATTTCAATTAGAAGTGCATTTCTTCCATTCTAAATCCTTGTGTCTAAAAGTAAAAGGTCCATTTAAATCTTCTATTTAATTCGACTGCCCCACCAGAGGACATCCTGGACATTTTGACAGCCGGAATCTGATTACAAGGTCAATTGATTAGGATTATGCCTGTTTTTCTATCCAAGAGCTTGAGCTCATTAAGATTAAGATCCAGTTATTCGTCACATTTACCTTATAGCGCAGTGAAATTTTTCCCCCCGCGTATCCCAGTTAGGAAGCTTATGTCAGAGAGCAGGGTCGGCCAAGATGCAGCTCCCCGGAGCAGATAGGGACGTTTTTACATTAGGCCTGATTGATTTGTACCATGGCCAGGAACAACAGCTCCCCCTCCCCACTCCCACTCTGTTTGGCATTCACATTATATTATATTCTGTGTTTGACATTATATTATTCCTTCGTTCTCGGGTGCACTTGTGTATTTATTCTCTCCGATACAGCAGGTGGTAGTGCGTACCTACCTTTTGAAGGTAGGTACGTACTAGGTAGCGTTGATCTCGTCTAAACAACAGTCTACTTCCCTGCTCAGAAACTATTGGCCTCCATATCTGATTAGATCCATACCTCTTGGACTCAGTTCTCAAGCCTGTAACAATTGTGTTCTCACTGAGCAAAAAGAACCAGACTTTGAAGTCAAAAAAGGAGTTCTTCCTCAATGGCTCAACAGTGGAAGCTTGGTGTTGCTGAGGCTGGTACCCCTGACCTTCTGAACAGTAACCAGAAGCTTAACCATATGAGCCATTGCTGGCCCTACATTTTGGATACCTTTAGACGGTTTTAAATCTCGTCTCTGTTTCTTAGCAGCTTTCCAGGGTTTTACAAATTTTACCTAGCCAGTTTTTGGTGGCCTGTATAGATTTGGATCCCCGTTCTTTCACCTGCTGTAGCCCATCCACCTCAGTTCTTCGGATGGGCTCCAGGTTCCCTGTGACCTTGCACATGATAAACGCTATACGCAACGGATAAAGGGATATTAACTGAAGTTCTTAATTTCATTTTTAGGTTTTATCCTTGATTGCTGTATCTGAGCTTTGTGCTGCTGCCCCATGATGGCTTTGCAATTGGATCATTTCCTGAAAGTGTAGGTGTACAGGTGTTCCCAAAATAGACAGGAAAAGGAGAACTGCCAAACATATTTGTGAATTATCGAGGACAAATATTGGTTTAAATTGAGTAATGCTAGATGAAACGCTTAGAGTCTGATTTGTTCGTTAAAGGTCATAATGAATCTCGAGTGAGGCGCAGAATTGATTTTCAAAATGCTCCTGCTGGTAATGGAGGCTAAACTCTGGAGCTGATGGTGGGCAGAGCAGGACAGATGAAGGACAGCAGCAGTGTTGCACTGATCTCAGCGCTGCCGGGCCTCCTGCTTCTACACGCCACCAATCACAACATAAGCGCTCTCTATACACCTACGCATCCATTACAAATTAATCCCCGGAAGCCTTTCACTTCACTGAAATTGCTCTCTGGTATGTGGCGAGGAGCTCATTTTCTGACTCCCTGTCTGATTCAGTGTGTAACATGAGCGCTTTGGTTACATGAGAATTTCCTTCATGACTCCCAGTATTATTTTGACCGGGTATGTTTTTTTTTTTTTTCTTTTTTCTAAGAAGTAATTATCATAGATTTGCATGGCATGAGTGCTCTGTGTAGAAGTCTCATACACACATTTATTGAGGATCGTGTTGTATTAATAATTTTATGAACCTAATAAAAAAAAAAATCAAGACAAATAAGATTTGTCTTATAAGATTTTGTCTTATCAATTTGGATAAGAGTAATGGCATCCTATAAAAGGAAGAAGTGCCTTATATAAAATTTTCTGGGTGGTGCTACATGTAAATCAGCTGGTGCTGTAATGCATTTGGTACAGGTGATAACCACTTCAGCATGAGGCAAATTTATCTTGGATACAGTACCGGTCAAAGTTTGGACACAACTTCCAACTCTGTGGTCTTTCCTGATTTCTATTGCTTTGTAAATTTGTAAACCAATGCGGAAGGCATCCAACATTTGAGGTGCTGTTAATAGTGATTTCTGAAGCTGGTAACTCTAAATTAACGTACGTTTTGGTCTTGCGTTTCTGGGAAGGTCTTCATGAGGGCCAGTTTCATCATGGTACTTAATGGAATTTGCAAATGGACATGAGAATACTGTTCTTGCAAGAACTATTCCAGAACAGCTGACCTTGACCATGTCTCAAAATAACAACTAACCATTTTTGTTGTTATTTAATTACCTTATTTCATAGTTTTGAAAATTCCAGTATTGTGGTAGAATGTAGAAAACAAATCCAAACCTTTGACTGCTACTGTATGTGTTGACCCAATTTAATAAACATTTCCAACAATAGTTTCACCCAGATGTTTTCTGTTATTGTTATAACACTGATTATAATTTATATGCCAGTAAACTGGTGACATCATCATTGGCACCTAATGTCCATCTACGCTAATGGGGACCAGGCGCACGTCCATCCGGCCTGATCCCAGAGAAAAGCCAGTGCAGCAAAACGGTGGATTACAGAACAACACTGGGTATTCGGATATATCACAGCATGCTACATATGGGGCTTAGCAGGTAGAGAGTTCATGGTTGTTGATCCGGCCTCCAGATTCCCCAGATCTCAAACCAATTGAGCATGCGTGGGATACTCCGGACAAACAATTCCGATCCATGGTGGCTCTACCTTTCAACCCACAACACCCAAAGGATCCACCCCGGTGCCAGACACTACGGTGGCACAAGGGGAACCCAAAACCTAGGTGGTTTTCAAGTTATGGCTGATATAATATGTATATATGTATACATACAGTATATGCATATTATACTCATCGTGTCTACCACGTAATTCTATATACAGAGTTGCGTCGGGCCTGGAGTCTATCCCAGGAAACTTGAGGCGTGTGGTGGGTTACACCCTGGACAGGGTGCTAATCCATCGCAGTGCACATACACACACTTACATACTCATTCAACACACTACGGGCAATTTGGGAACACCTATTAGCCTAATCTTCATGTCTTTTGACTGTAGGAGGAAACCCACCAAGCACGGGGAGAACATGCAACAATTGTCACACAAAGGCGGGAATCGAACCCTGGGTGTGCAAGGCGACAGTGCTAATCATTAAACCACCTAAGCTAACCATGCTTATGATGATCATTTTATTAATAAATCAAGAACTCATAAAATGATTTACAAAAGCCGGGATACATAAATCAATCATGCGTTTTTAAAAAATGATTATTGTACAGCAATTATTTTTAGCCTGTCTACTGATGACACCATAGACCAAAATATCTGTTGCTCATGTTGTACTGAGAATCCTTATGCCATATGGAGCTGCTTGCGCACACAGCCTCGTCAACTCGCGCTGGAAGCAAAGTCATTGTCAGTCACCAGGCTGGATACCGGTGTCTGCAGGAAACCCTGGTGTTGTTAAACTCGTCTTGCATCATCTTTAAGAGGCTTCAAACTGAAAGGATCACATTTCATATGCAAATGAGAAAAAGATCTGATGAGGCGCAAGTGAAAAGCGTCGGGAGCTTTTAACTTTACTCCTTAGGGCGTGCGCTTGGATGTATTTTAGTTTAAATTTTCAAAACGGGCCCGGTGATGACATATAAATTTGCTTCCCATCAGATTTTAATACTGGTGTTATTGTAAAAAGATGGTATTGTTGCCTGTGCTTGAATCTACTGAGCTTCGTTCTTGTGTCTTAGTGCGTTGTAGACATTTTCCATCTCCTGCTCGTAATGACTGTGTGGAAAAACTACAGTGACTGATGGTGGGATGCATACTAGAAATTGTTACAGCGTATGAATGATGAGAATAGTGAATCAGATGCTTGGGTTTTTTACGAGTCAGGACTTAAGAGGGGTTTAATATGGACTGGGAAATTAGTGTAAATAATAATTATAATGATTTGAAATCGTGTATTTATTGAGGAACTGCAAATTCTTTATCTTGGCCATTTATAAATCGTTCCCAGGTTAGACGAGCTAATAGTTTAGGGAGCTAGGACACTGAGGGCGTTTTTTCACATTAAGGCCCCAAGATGGTTTGTATGAACACATGGCCCCAAAGCCTGGTTCACCTCAGCCTGAGAGGTAAACGTCTCAGTGCTATTGTGCTCCATCCAATCAGATTACCCGGTCTGAATCAACTGTCGTATAATTCTAAATATATCACTATTTGAAAATAAAAATATTGCGGAACAGATTTGATAACTTCGAAATCGAAAGTGGAAAATGAAAAACAGAAGATGAACATATAAAGAAGTGCACCATCAGTGACTGAGTGTGTCTTGAGTCAGATCTGTATTTATGCACATATGATGTGTATGTGCGTGTTTTGGTAACTGTTAACTATCTGAACCAGACCCAGAGGTTTTATATAGATTTCGTGTAACTTTTGCATTTGCAAGGGGAACTTGTTACCCCACAAACATTTCTTCCATGTATGGGAAGAACATATTTTTAGGCTGCTTTTATTTATTTATTTATTTATTTATTTATTATCGCCTACAAATCCCAGGCTTTGAGAAGCAGTGCCCCTCTCCTGAACGGTGAGGTAATAGGATTTTCAATCATACAACTGAGTAAAGAAAGAAAGAGGCTCCAAGATAAGCACAGTGATGACGGTCTCATGTTTTTAAAAATGATTCAGCAATTTCTGAAACAATTCAGAATTTATTCCTTTCTTTCCTTGAGAACGCTTGTACAGTATGAGCTCAAGATGTCCGGGTCTAAGTAACACCCTTGGCTGCTGCATTGGATGTGTATCCTTTTGTTTCAGATTTTTCTGTTGCTATGACATGGAAACGCCCTTAGCGTGTGCTCTCGCGTGCGTGTCTGTGTGTTGCTCAGTTGTATTCATCATAGGCCATTTTTACCGACAGTGTTTGTATGACTCCCGAGTGCCGGCACTTTAATCCAGTCCTCATGCTTGTTTGTGGTTAGAACAGCGTTCCTAAAGCTTTCAGTAGTAGTGCAGGGAATGTCTTTCTTCACACATCTACTCCCACTTAGACGCGCCAGTCCGCCTAAATTATTTCTAGAGGTGACTTGAGTGACTTGAGCTCAGGAGTGAACCGCCGGTGTGCCAGTATTATATTCTTGTCACTGATATTTGACTCGAAATTACTGTCAATACTCATAACCCATGCAAAATCCGGGTAACTCTGATTGAATCCAAAACGCCTTGTTATTAAGTGCGTTTAATAAGACGACTTTGCCTACTGCATGCCTGGCTGAGGACATGGTCCACTTGCCTCACTGGACAGCTATAGGAAATGACTGGCGGTCGCGTCACTGTTCGAGTGCATTACTCAACAGTTTACTGTGTGTAGCCTTGTTTGGTTGTGAACTGCTGCGATGTCATCAGGACATGTTTATTAGCAGTTTATTCATAAACATAGCCCAATGTGGAAAAGTTTAAAGCCAGGATTGATCTCCAACAAAAAAGGCTCTAGACATGCTTTGGAGTAAACACACATTCTTGCTGTGTCACGTATGAGGGCTCATCCTATTGGTTATTGGTTGCGATTTTAAAAGGTCAGTATAAACTAAATCAAAGGTAAATTTGAGGAAACACTGAAGGCGTATTAGGTTGGTATTGTCCATCTCACTTTTATGTAGTTTGATGCATGCGTATAATACAAACCTGTATACATCTGAGACAAGACCAACCTAAACTTGCATAGGCAGAATCAGGGCGCGAGTGTGTTTCATTCACTTCCTTGCCCTGTGTAGTTAGAAAAGACACATCTTAGCTTGCGTGTTTTTTTAAAAATATTTGTTTATATTTTTTTAAAACAAACGTGATAAACCCTCCTAGCCGTAAAGTGATGCAAGTGCACGTCTCGGCGTGGCTCCTGCCGAGCTCCCTGGGGTTTGAGTCTGAGCGTGTGGTGCCGCTGCTTGAAAAGGAGTTCTCTCTCTCTCTCTCCACAGTGGGCAAGGCCTAATGGAAAACGTGACATTAAATTTCAAACTCCTTCCACTTGTGATTGCAGTTTGAAACAGAGTTTTTTTTTTTCTTCCATTGGGCACTACAATACGCTGGTACAACTAGAAAGTAATGAAAGAGGAGACTCGGTCATCATATGATGCTGATCCTGTTATTTAAAATTTTTAATCCGGTCAGTGAGGGTCAGTGGTTTGGTCATTCAGCAATCTGAGCTGCCTATCTGTTTGTCCTGGGTAATGTAAGATGTTTAATATAGTAGTGGATTAAACAGTCGCTCATGTTCACCATGGTCCAGACGGTGGGGGTGTGATTATTGTGAGGGCGTTGCAGCCAATCATTAAAGGAACGAGAACAACAGGAGTTAGAAATAATAACAATGAGTAAAGGGTAATGGACGGAAACAAATTTAAATCAGTTTATTTGGGGGGGAAAAAAATCTGCAGTAAATGAACCATTCAGTCATTCACCATGATGAAGTGTGACACGGTAACAACCCTACTACAAATGTGACTTTGTTTAATGGTCAAGTCTGGACATTTTAAAAGCCTCACAGCACACAGATCTCTGTTCAACTCTAAAGCATGCATCACAGTAAACCTTCTCTCTACCAATTAAGACTGGGAAATCGTTTAGAGGAAACCGGGCTCTTAAATTCAATTAGAGTACACTGAGGTTTTTTGTTTTGTTATCTGTGATGCATGATGATATGAAATATTACTTGGCAGAATTATTAAGCAAATGTCTTCCCTTCTGATTTCCTATAGGACATTTGCCTGCCTGTAACATCTTATCTATTGCTTTTATTTAGCCTTTTGCAGCAGATTCAGGTTAAAATATTAGTGAAAATGAAGTCCTATAATTACATTCAATTCTGGGACAAAAGCCTGTCAATCAGCATCTGCCATCTGTCTTGGCTCATATCTACGATTGTTTATATCTCCGCTCCATCACCACAGGATTATAGTATAAGCCTATCATGTTTCGGGTATTCTGTCTGACAGTTTAATTATATTTTTTTGTCGTTTTTATAACCTGAACTGTAATAATTTACAGCCATATATAAGCACTGAGCATGCAGTACATGGAAGACGTGACACAAATATCCTGGACTTAACAAAGTAAATGGGTAAGGGGCCTTTCATTGGATAAGGCAGGCAGGCAGGCAGTGTTATGATCTGGGGTTGCTTCTGTCGGTCAGATCTACGTTCAACAGTTATGTGCCCATAAAATTAAGTCAGCTGACTACCTGAATATACTGAATCACCAGGTTTTTCCATTAACAGATTTTTGTTCATTACCTGACGGTACAGCCAAGGTAACAATGGCAGGATTCATCAGGATCAGGTTGTGAAAGAGTGGTTTAGAGAGCATGTGATATCATTTTCATACATGGATTGACCACGACCGAGTCAAGTCCTTGACTGCGTTGAGAATCTTTGGAATGTGCTGAAGAAGGCTTTACGCAGCGGTCCGTCACTCCCATTGTCAATACAAGAGAAATGAATGCGACTGAACGGAAATAAATGTTGTGACTCTGCATAAACTTATCAAAACGATGCCATGGTGAATATGCCATGGAATCAATGTGGGTCTTCCAAAATTTTTTCGAATGACTTTGTAAGCTGTATCATTACCATTTCCCTTCACTGGAACTAAGAGACCCAGACCTGTTCCAGTATGATGAGCATGAAGGAGAATTCAAGTGAAACGAACAGGGCCCTGACCTGAACCCCGCCGAACCCAGTCCTTCTCACCCGACACCAGTGCCTGACCTCGGTAATGCTCTTGTGACTGAATGAGCAAATCCGTACAGCAGTTATTATAACAGCGAAATTAAAACTGGACTACATCCGGAACTGGACGTCTCCAAAAAGCACAAGATTTTCGTTTTCTGCTGTCAAAATGCAGGTCTCAGAAGTGTCTGAATTTTTGGACTTTATCAAGTATTTCCTACTCATTTTCAGGCTTCCCCTTTCTTAATCTTGTTCGTGATGAACAAAATTAAGAGGAAAATTTATACATGCATATCATGAGGACATCCTCAATGTTTAGCAAAATGTAGGAGCTAAAGAATGCTAGGTTAGTCCTAGTGTTTCGTCTCTACTCACAAGCCTAGCCTTATTTACTGGCTCTTAAAAATGCTGTTAGAGTTGTGTAGAACTGGGTGGAGTTCAGTAGGGCTGAGCAATAAGCCTTGGTATTTTGGTATACGAGGTCATAATAGGGGGAAAATCTGATTTGCCTGTTCAAAAATGGAAAAGCAAGCCTGGAGACCCATATAAATGTTTAAAAATGACAGAATTAAAAAAAAAATATATATATATATATATATATATATAACATAGATCCCCTTTAAAGTCGGGTAGAAGAGAGTTGTGGGATGAGGGAACAAATGAGTCAGCAGCCATTCATCAGTTGTCTGATGAACAAAATAACTTCACCATACACGTAAGTCACTTCTCCCTGGCGATGTCCATTCCTGCCTGTGATATTTTTAAAGCATTAGGCAGCCAGTTGAAGGACACCCCGCCCTGGGATAAACACGTACATCGTCAGTGTGCGATTATATGATTAGATCATTAATTAAGTCTTTTAATGATGGTAGTTTAACGATTATTTGCCTGACAGCTAAACATACTGTAGCACTATTCTTCCCATTTGGAGCCGGGTGGTTTGCTACTTGCTTGTAATTTTCTTCTCTTTTTGGCTGCAGCTTTTATGGAAAATCCCCATTCTTAAGATTGACACGAGCGCTCCGATTAACCATCAGCTGTGTTTTCGCACTCGGGACAGCTCGCTGCAGATTTCTCTTGCATTTGTGAGTCTCATCAGTCTCTGTGCAAGATCTAAATGAAAGGAACACAAAGGACGGCTCCGGATTAAAAACAAAACACATTTTCAAAGAAGCACAGTGATGGCTAAAAATATTAACATTTTAACGACATTAAATGACATTATAATGAGAATTTATTTAATGCAATGAAAACGCTATACAACATCCAATATTTAGTATGAAGTCAGTTATCCTATAGTCACAAAGACGTCTGCAGCGCTCTGGTGTCATTTGCTCAATCGGTTGTCACATGTCGCATACCTGCTTGATTGCTTGATGAAAATTTACAGATTTATTTTTGTTTTCTTGACCACCAATCGGTTTACATTTAGGCATTTGGCAGACGCCCATATCTCATACATTGTTATCTCATTAAATGTTTGAGTAGAGGGTTAAGGGCCTTGCTCAAGAGCAAGGATTGTGGGATTTGAACCTGCGACCTTCCGAACTGAAGTCCAATGCCTTAACCACTGAGCTACCCATTTCTGTTGAGGTGACCCAGGCAATGGCTCCAGAACCCGAATATCATCACCTGGTTGTCACTAGTTTTTCAGGTATTTATCACAAATTTTCAACCAGGTAGGTTAGAACCTATTAGTGACATCACCTCTTTTGTGCCCAGGGAGAACTACAGTATAATAGATGTCTTAGTGCTTTTGGCCACCATTGTAAAAGTGGGATTGAACAGACATGAGGCTTGTATGAAGTCCGTGAATCCGTCTTGTTGCATGTATGGAAACGCAGTGGAGTTTTGGGATTAGCATTTTTCTGAGAATTCAGATTTGAGGCACAGTGCTATGTGAGCATTATTTCCCCAGTGTCCCCAGTGTTTTGTCTGAATAAAAAATGGGCAGCTGCTTGGTACAGGCTCCTGGAAAAAAGAATCCATTGCAGAGTTTTGGAGCAAATTAATCTGCAGATTGAAGCCTCTGAAAATATAGGTTAACAACTGCTTCTTCTTTTTTTGTCTGCAGTTTGGATTCAGAATTACGTAGTCTGTTTTTGCCATTCTGACAAACATGTATTTTTCTACTAGACATGCCTGATGTATTATGTAACTCCCTTTCTTTCTCTGTAATTTAGATTTTTCTTTTGGAACACACTTGAGTTTCTGCTTGTTGTGCATTTCATTGTTTTTGTTCTCTGCTGAGCCACAACCCTCCATAGAACAAAAGAGCTGAGCATCAAGCCCAGGGGAGGGGCTAGTCCTATATGAGGTCACAGTTGGGGGAAAATTTAATTGACTTGCTTAAATCCAATACAAAAAAAGGATGGAAAGCAGGCAATGGATGACCCATGAAAATGATCTTAATTTTGCATAAGTACCCTATAAGATTGGGTTGATTCCACGGACTTTCTAGATTGAACCGAGGCGGCAGATCAGTACTGTACTCGCACTCCAGTGTGACTTTGCTTTGCAGGAAATTTCAGTCCAATATATTCAGTTACTCGCCACCTAGGAAACAAAAAAAAAACCTTTCACTCATTCATCGCTCATGCAAAACATGAGCGGGGTGTTCAAGTCAATCCTGGACTTTTGATTGCGCAAAATAACGAAACACACTTATGAGGTTAAAAACCCGCCTTTATAAACTTGCTACTTACCGCAGTGTTGTACGTTTTAGCATAAGCTGCTCAGTCCACAGTAAATCTGACCACCAGATACATCGGTCAGGGTGCGATTTGCTCGAATCTAAATTAAGTATGGGGCTGTCCTTCTCACATGATGCTTGATGCGTCATCTCATGCTTAATCATAGCACAAAGAGTTGGCAAGGTCACATCGACGTGTGTTTGAGTGAGTGAGTGAATCAACCAAAAGGTGTCCTTGAGCCGCATGGCTACATTTTTATTTCCTCAGATGCAAAGAGAGGATGAGTTTATCGTTCACTCTTCCCTACTTGTTTTGCTTACACATCAGCAAGTTTTGACGTGTACTCTTTACTGGAGAACACGCATCCTTACCTTTCACTTTGTTTTTAATTCCTTTGAAAGTTTTTACTTGTAAACTTTTTTTTTTTTTTGCGCTAGACACCTGCCACTTCTATTAGCATTTCAATTGCCGATACATCAAAGATGCTTCCTTTGAGATAGAGATGTTTTGTTCGCCACTTCAGCTCTTGTATGTTTTTACCAAAATGAGTTTGTGAAGTCTTCTGCGTCTTCTCCACCATGTTGTTAAGGTTTTCATGACAAACAAAAAACTACATAGCTTAAAAGTTTCCCTAGAGTTTCTATATTTTATAAATCCAGTGCAAAATCAGAATTTTTTTTTTTTGGTGCAAGGGTTTTTTTTTTTTTGATCAAGTGGTATTGAAGCAGTGTTCAGTAGTGGTGTTTCATGGGGAATTAGAGCTTCAGGAGGATGAGTGAAGTTAGTGCACACAGAGGTCTACTTGCAGAGTCATCAGAAGTTCAAGTGATTTGAGGTTTTGCATATGAAATTTTCACAGGAAAAAAAGTTTTATAGATTGCGTTATAAAATAAAATAAAGAAATTCCATATGATTTGAACATCTTACAGCTAATACTGAAAGTAAAATGTATCAGTTTCAAGGCGAGTGTTTTAAATGTCTTGAGCGACCCAGTCAGTCCAAGTCTCTGGAAAGATCTGGACGTTTCTGCTGTTTGATGGTTATTCATCCGACTTGACAAATATCGAGAGGTTCTACCGAGAGGAAAGAAAGAAGAGCTCCAAATCCAGTTGTGCATCCAGTTTGTAGCATCGTACTCATCATGACTCCAAGCTGTAATCACTGCCGAAGTGTGTGGGCATAATGTGTAAATGAGTGTATGAAAGTGTGTGTAACACGATACAGGCAGTGATGGGTTTAAGAAGAGTGTCCAAACTACTGAGTTTTAAGATGAATGAAAAGAAGACGAATTATTACACGGTCTGTCGGCCACATCTCGATGTGTTTACCAGCAGGGCCTGTAGTGGGAGAGGGACACACATGCGCGCGCACACACATTTCTCTGTTTATGATGAGAAAAGAGAGCGTATTTAAGCCAGATGCCCCGCGTCATGTACGTCCCAGACATCAGAAGAACCGTCATCAAAATCATAAGTCATAGAGAGACATGGAGGCCAAAGAGTTCCAGCGGGGACACTCATGTGTATGAGTATATACTGTATGTGTCATCATGCGGAATGCAGCCATAAAGCATGTAAGATGTGAATGCGTTTGTGAAGTGCTGCCCCTGACATTTTGTTTCACAGATGATGACTTTACCATTAAAATATATATAAATATGAATTCATAAATGAGAGTTTTAGCTTTTTAGTAAAGTGGAGTGCTTAAAAAAAAAAACATGCCAGACTGAGCATCAGTGAAAAATTATGGTTATTAAGTTAATATTCCCGTGTCGCAATAGAACTCCAGTTAGGGACTTGACTTTAAGATTTCAGGGACCTTTATCAGTAAATGATGACTTTCCACTTTCACAGCAGGGCACCGTTAACCCACATTAGGCTACTGTGAATTTTCATATTTTCTTTGTTCTGTTTTTAATCAGATTGTTTTTAATGATAACAATATGCTATTGTAACAGCTCGCAAAGCAATTGAAGGAATGACCTGGGAGTACATGAGTGTTTTTTTCTTAAAGGGTGTGTGAAATTTTATATACTGTATATTTTAATGGCTTCATGTCAAGACAACTCCAAGAAAGAGACGATCGGCTGGACAAGGAACATATGTTTATAACACCTATTCATCAAAATGAGCTAATTTATGTCTGTATGTCCTACAACATTAGCTGTAATTTAATCTGATGAAACTAGATATAACGCACATTAGCTATCAAACTGCTGTGGCATCACTACACGGATGTAAGAGAAGCACCGTGTCAGAGTCACATCACATCACGTCACCCTTTCACAATGTTTTATTTGAACGTCCACACCCAGTGCTGAGAGAATGTTTTAGTCCTCATAGATAATGTTGAAGAGCATAGCTGATGTAACAGACATGCGGTGTGGAAATTCCATCAGCCGATCTGAGAAGCCCAAAGATGAAAAGGCAAACTTGTTCATAATGAGAGGAAGGAAACTGAATAGGCTTTAGTATGAGCACAGCAGAGGAGCAGCCTGTTTGTTCTTCCATGTTGCCTTGCCTCATTTGAAATAGATACTCAACAAGTAACTGTACCGTGTAAACGCCTGAAGCAACTCGATATTAATTTGAAGATCCTGAATCTTAACCGATGGCAAGCACCCGTAAGTCTGTTAGAAGATCCCGCCTCCCCCTCGACCTTTAGAGCAGGCGCGATGTGGATCAATGCGGCTCTGTGTTCCTCTCGGCTCCGTATTGTTCGGCGTCGGTGTAATGTTCTTCCCGGTCGGCCGCCCCGTAAACAAACCCATGACACGGCCGCCTGGATCCTCACAATGCGCCTCCGCGACAAAGGCCTCGGCACTAATGGATCTAGATAGAGCAGGAAGGAAACGGGAGCCCTGATACGGGACATGCCCGCCGTACACATGAAAGGCAAAGTCCGAAGTAGGGCCGTAGGAACAGTACTCTGTTGTTGACTTAAACAGAGGGTTAAGCGGCTTGTGTTGACTCGTTGACCGTTGCGTTTTTCTGTAACTGATGACCTAATTAGATCAACAGGCAGCGAGTTGGTGCTTGGCTTGCTCGTTGTGGTTTACTGGAAGTGCAGCACTCCTTCCTCTCTCTGAAGGTGTGATCTCTTACTGGACAGCAGCTTGGAGAGTTAAACACGGCACAGCCGGCTAAAATCCATTCTCTGCCGTTCCTTAAACATGCTTAATTCAGAATTAAGAGAAGATGTTTGTTTTGCGCAAGTCACATAGGTTTGTGTGCATGTTACAGTCATACGGCTGCTGTCATATTCACACACCATGTTTTTGTCCTTTTCTATTTTTACATTTTTATACCGCTCAAGTTTATAATTACACATTCTGTAAATCCGGTGTAATTTATATATTGTTATACAGTATATCGTCATCATCTATACCGCTTCATCCTGTATTCAGGGTCGCGGACGCCAATCCCAGGAGGCTTAGGGTACGAGGAGGGGTACACCCTGGACAGGGTGCCAATCCATTGCAGGGCACACACACACACCCACACTCACACACTACGGGTAATTTGGAAATGCCAGTTAGCCTAACCTGCATGTCCTTGGACTGTGGGAGGAACCCGGAGCACCTGGAGGAAACCCAGCAAGCACAGGGAGAACATGCAAACTCCACACACACAGAGACGGGAATTGAGCCTGGCCGGGAATCGAACCCGGACACTGGAGGTGCAAGGCGACAGTGCTAACCACTACACCACCGTGCTGCCATATTTTTTTAATACAACATTTCCATTTTATTTGTAAATACAGTCATGTAAGTATTTTACTGCACGTCATACTGTGTATGATTGTGTATTTGACAAATAACATTTCAATTAGATTTTTTAAATGTATTTATTTTTTGCCGTCACCAGATTGAATAAGGGTATTTATTTGCACTCAGTTCACCTTATTGCTCCTTATAAAGCTTTTACTACTCAATAATGCAAGACTTTCGAGAACAGCAGAACTGTTAGTTAGTACTGAGTTTGTGCCAGCTTCATCATTTTATCACTTTAATAATAATAATAATAAAAAAAAAATCATAACAGTGACTCTGTCGAAGTGACCGACACCTGAACTAGACTCGTTTGAAGCCTCATAAATTTTTATGACCTGCGCATGATTGAATTGTTCTCTTGACGTAGCCGTGTTAAAACCATCGCTGCCGCTTCCCCGGCTTTGTATCCGCGGCACGGGAACGCCGGCCAACTATCAAATAGTTCTCGTCTATCAGATGGCCTACAGGGTGCAAGCAGTCACCGAGGATCTCTCAAATTGAAAAGCAGTGATGGAACGACTTCACGTCGACGCTTTCACAGCGCCCATCTTCGCTTTAGGCTCTGGTTGCCATGGTTACACGGCCTGTCTGGACCCTGAGGAAACGTGACTGAAATCTAGTGAAATCCTTATACGCTAAGCATTCGAATGATTAAAGAGGCAGAGGTGTTCGGAGGAAGAGGAAGGATTGCATAAACGACGCCGTCGAGCCAAGAGTTTCGCGTCGTCCACGTTCTCTAAATTACAAACGGTTTCAGATTAAAGGTCAAACGTTTCATCCAATTGAACCAAGTACTACTTTAACGACAAATGGACGGTGTGTGTCATATTCAGAGTGGACATATTGCTTGGTTTCATCAGCTTAGACTTGTAACCCTTATGCGAGTTAGTGAATCTGTTGTTTTTGTAAATCATTTAAAATCATTTTTCAGCCATTTTCAGAAAAGTGAGTGATCGATTTTGTGTTGATGTGATATGTGCGCGCGTTATATAATGTGATACCCGATTCTGTGTTCCCTCCAGCAAACGAATAGCAAAGGCATCTATTTAATGAGCGGTTTAACCTTTCAGCGTAAGAGCAGCATCTTTCTGTAGTCAGGAACGCTCTCTTTAGAAAATGCAAGATTCTAAGCAACAAGGCAAGGGATGAGGGGTTTTCCCAACGTCCCAGACTGTGCTTTCACAAACCGCTGTTCATATGGAAGCCGGGGCAGCTGTGGGATTTGAGCTCGCAACCTCGGATCATTAGGCAGAGAGCCGCTGTAGGGGCTTTGAGCACGAGTCTTAACCCTGAATTACTCAAGTATTCGTTCATATCGGATTCTTGTAAACCGCATTCACAGGATGACGAAACGTGAACGAAGCATGGAAAGTGTGAGTTCCTGCAAAGTCAGTTCTGATGGGGGAAAATAAACTCAACCGTATGGTGTGTTGCTCTCCAACAATGTAACAACGGTGGAAATGTTGACTAAGCACTCTTAAGGCAGTCCCCACGCAACGCAGAGAAGCAATAAAATATGTAGTGCGTTTTACACAAACACATAAAGTTCATTCCAAGTCAGGCTCGAGATTAAGAAAGAAGGATCACACGACTACACATATCCGTACCACTAATCTACACCTTCCTAACTGTAATTGTTGTACCATTCATTACCTGGTTTGAGTTCAAGTTAAAGGTCCCATATTTTACTATTTCTTTAACATAGTTAACCCGGGTCTCGGAGAGGCGCAAAGTTTGTTAATGCTCCAGATTAAGATTAGGCTTATCGTACATGAGGTCACATTAGAGGTAAATCTAATTGGCTGGTTTAAACACAAATGGAAAATGACAAAAAAAAAAAGAAGTGTTTTTTTTTTAACCTACTGGAGAACCATAAAAATGGTATAGAATTGGACCTTGAAGATCATTGGTTCCTTGGTCCAGTTCAGATTTCTTCTATAAGTGCACCTTCCCAGGTAAAAAGAAACTTATTAAAGATAATAAGTTGATAATATCCTGTTGATAATATATTAGAGCACAAAAATCTCAGCACTGATGCTTTTTTAGATGAGAAACCATAGCAGTGTGAAGAATGTTGAACAGCACCTTATGTAATACCTGTTGCAAATCACTAAAAGACTGACTTCAGGATCAATAGCATCTCTCTATTTTACTGCAAGACCCAGAACTTGGAGTCCTGCGATTCTTCTTCGGGTTGTTCGTCTCTTTGCACAGAAACTTTTCACTCCTCTGCTGCAGCTGGCCTTTGCATTATTAGCTCTTAAGAGCCTGATAGTGGAGCTTTGCCAGGTGTTGATGCATCAGGACCAGATTCAGTCTGACGGCAGCATCTTGTCAGCTCCTGTAGTGGCAGCTTGTTAAAATATGGCCGTTAAGACAAGTGAATGCACACACTGCCTCTGAAAACGAGCACAGAACGCAATGAAAAGTCGCACAATTCTTAATGTTGGTGAGAAAGGACATGGAAATGCAGCATGCTTGTTTGGGGAGCTGTAATGAGCTGTGTTTAGTCCTGTTAGTTGCCCTCTGGCAGCACATCTGTTAGGACTGTTCTGTACTTTTTCTTAGAAAATAAGAGAACAGAGTCATTGGGATGGTGTAACCTAATACAAAGTCTTTTTATCTTTTACAACTTTTAATTGCAACCTTTTTTCCTCCTTGTAAAAAACATAGGAGAGCATGTAGAGGAATCTACAGTAAGACAAATAATTTCTGTGTATGCGTATGTGTGCGTGCACTTGCGCGTATGTGTGCGTGTATGTGTGTGCGTGCGTGTATATATATATGTTGGTGTGTATGTATAAATGTGTGTGTGTATGTACAAGGTGGGCCATTTATATGGATACACCTTAATAAAATGGGAATGGTTGGTGATATTAACGTCCTGTTTGTGGCACATTAGTATATGTGAGGGGGCAAACTTTTCAAGATGGGTGGTGACCATGGTGGCCATTTGGAAGTCGGCCATCTTGGATCCAACTTTTGTTTTTTCAATAGGAAGAGGGTCATGTGAGACATCAAACTTATTGGGAATTTCTTATTCAAAAATTTTCAGTGTTGGATTTGCCAAAATGTGGACGCATGAAAACTGTCACTAATGAACAAACATCAGTGGCTGTCCTAGCTTCATTCAGCAAGAGCCCACAGCGTAGCACTCGCCGCATGTCACTGGAGAGTGGCATTAGTCGAACATCCCTTCGGCGGATATTAGCTACTCACAAATGGCACCCTTACAAACTCCAGCTACTGCAGCATCTCAACGAGGATGACCCAGATCGGCGCACACAATTTGCAGAATGGGCAAAACAAAAATTGGAACAGGACCCTCAGTTCACGCAGAAGATTTTGTTCAGTGATGTGGCAAACGTTTATGTGAATGGTGAAGTTAACAAACAAAACCATCGCTATTGGTCTCACACTAACCCACATTGGATAGATCCCTCCAAGACTGTTGGAACAAAAAAAAGTGTGGTATATGGGGTACAAAGATAGTGGAGCCATTCTTCATCAATGGAAACCTCAAGGCCACTGGATATTTGAAATTGCTACATGATGATGCGTTTCCCTCTTTATGCACTGAAACTGAGTTTTTCCAGCAAGATGGTGCACCACCACATTATGGGTGTCAGGTCCGAGCATTCCTAGATGAACAGTTTCCTGAAAAGTGGATTGGTCGTCGTGGGCCAGTTGAATGGCCCCCAAGGTCTCCCGATCTGACCCCCTTAGACTTTTATATTTGGGGTCATCTGAAGGCAATTGTCTATGGTGTGAAGATACGAGATGTGCAGCACCTGAAACTACGGATACTGGAAGCCTGTGCTGGCATTTCTCCTGCGGTGTTGCTATCAGTGTGTGAAGAGTGGGAGAAGAGGGTTGCATTGACAATCCATCACAATGGGCAGCACATTGAACACATTTTATAAGTGGTCAGAAACTTGTAAATAACTCATGAAATAATAAAGTTACATTAAAACCAAGCACACCACTGTTTTTCTTGTGGAATTCCCAATAAGTTTGATGTCACATGACCCTCTTCCTATTGAAAAAAACAAAAGTTGGATCCAAGATGGCCGACTTCCAAATGGCTACCATGGTCACCACCCATCTTGAAAAGTTTGCCCCCTCACATATACTAATGTGCCACAAACAGGACGTTAATATCACCAACCATTCCCATTTTATTAAGGTGTATCCATATAAATGGCTCACCCTGTACATGTGTGTGTGTGTACATGTGTGTGTACATGTGTGTGTACATGTGTGTGTACATGTGTGTGTGTGTACATGTGTGTGTGTGTACATGTGTGTGTGTGTACATGTGTGTGTGTGTGTGTGTGTGTGTGTGTGTGTACATGTGTGTGTGTGTGTACATGTGTGCGTGTGTGTGTGTGTGTGTGTGTGTGTACATGTGTGTGTGTGTGTGTACGTGTGTGTGTGTGTGTGTGTACGTGTGTGTGTGTGTACATGTGTGTGTGTGTGTACATGTGTGTGTGTGTGTGTGTACGTGTGTGTGTGTGTACGTGTGTGTGTGTGTACATGTGTGTGTGTGTGTGTGTGTGTACATGTGTGTGTGTGTGTGTGTGTGTGTGTGTGTGTACATGTGTGTGTGTGTGTGTGTACATGTGTGTGTGTGTGTGTACGTGTGTGTGTGTGTACGTGTGTGTGTGTACGTGTACGTGTGTGTGCGTGTGTGTGTGTTTCACATTTTTGGTGTATGCAACATGATCTGATGCTTTATTGCAGTACAATTTGTTCATTTTGATCTGCAATTGAAGAACATAAGCATAACTTATTTGGTTTAGAAGTGGTGTAACAGACCGCGGTCGATCCATGGTCAATGTGGCGCTCTCCCCCTGGTTCAGCATGTATGAGAATTGTGGATTAACTGCAAAGCAATTGCTATAGCATTTGTATAGTTCTTTTTGTTTTTTGTTTCGGTTCTTGTTCCTGAGTGGAAAATACTTGCTAGGTCCCGTGATACCTGTAAAAACAAACAAATAAACCAGCCAAATTAATATTAATAGTAGAATTTGTATACAATATGTACTTGGGTGCTTTCAGTAAAATTAAATGAGTTTTTTTATTACTCACCCAAGACTGAATCTACAGCCTAAGATAATGAATAGTTGACCAACTGAGTGATCCACTGGAGTGCTCACTCCACAGAGGAACTCCTTTAATTAGTGTGCAGTTCCCGCAGACAGCTTCTGCCAGTTCCATGATCAGGTGTTCCATTCGCTGAGCGGCCACAGGAACGACTGCAGTGGGCTCCGGCATTGGCATTCATTGTAGTACGGATTTCTTCAAAACTTTTGCTCCAATCAAATATTTAACTGCGACAGAGTTTTATCAATGTATTGTGCTTGAAGTCTTCCATAAATGTCCGTCAGTTTTAAGCCTTCATTCACCATACATTTCATCACAAGTCCCAGTTTGACTTGAATGCCTGTCATATTAATTGGAATTCAAAATGACATTTGTCCATACTCCACATTTTTCTTTCTTTCTTTCTTTCTATCTATTCAAAAAAAAATAATCTGATCTGTGACATAAACCTTGTGATACCCTCCATATGTAAATTATGTGTGCCCTGTTGTTTAGGAATTTATTACGTTTATTTGTTTAATGTTGTTTATTTATTAATTGATAATGTAGTCTTTGACTGATGGTGTGCACTGGACTCTAAGGTTGTCAGCAGGCAAGATGGAGCATCTTGAACATCCTTGGAGTCCTGTTCACACCGTCAGTCCTAGACTGACCATTAAGCGTCTTAGGCCTGTAATCATCCCTCATGCCATTCATCAGCACAACAGCAATCTCACAAATAGCCCATTAGTCTGAACTCAGGTTTTGTCTGGCTTGGTGTTTGATCTGTTTCCTGTTTAATTGCACTCAAATCATGAGCCTGCTGTTTTCAAGAGGCTTAATAAGGCCAGAAAGGTTAACGTCCAGCGTGCTTTCAAGGACTTCCGAGATTCATGAATACACGCAACTGTGATAATTTGTAGGGAAGACACTTGTAGGCAGGTAATAAAGTGTGAAGAACTCTGATACAGTACTTGATATTATTCTTTTAAAACTGTCATTATCTGAAATGGAGTATTGCATCTGTGTGTTATTTTTATAAATCATTTATACTTTTTATGCTACATATACACACACACACACTGAGATGAGGTTGTAAGGTTTTTAAGATTGTATAAATTTAAATGTCCTTTAATAAAAACCTGTTCGTAGCAGGCATTTTTCAGTTGTTGGTTTTACACGCTTAATCTTGTTTGATCGCCAGATGTTACAGGGCATCTTAGTAAGGTGTTCAGGATGAGCCACTGTATCATCCTCCTTCACTTAGTGTATTATTATTTTAGCTAGAGATTGTACTCTGATAGCGCAGGTTTTATACATGCACTTGGAGTATTCCTCTCTGTGGAGTTGTGGATGGACTATTCTGTTCCTGCTAACAGTCTGCTTACGTCGTGCATTGACCTGCTCGGTCACCTGGAGAACAGTTATTCCTTACATATCACTAATGCACAAGCATTACGGTCATTAAGCATGTGCTTTCAACCACAATGTCCACAAGGTCTTTTCCCATAGATCTGGATCCCATCGAGACCTCAGTAACAATTTGTTTTCAAAGTCGTTCAGATTTTTCCTTCTTGTTTTGACCTAGAAGTACTTTAATACATTCTTAAGGAAGTATATTAATGGTCACAAGGTCTAGCAAACTAACACGTCCACTAATCGCCAAGCTAAAAGACTTAATTAAATGTAAATGTGAATCGTTAGCCTGAAAATATCCTAAAGTAGTTACAATTTTGTCCACATAAAAAAAAAAAAATTACTAATTAAAAAAAAAAAAAAAAATTTTTTTTTTTTTACTCACTTTGCTTCTAAAAGAATTTCTCCCACAGTTATTTTTGTTGTCTTTTTAAGGCTAAATAACTTCCTGGCATACCAAATTCCTTCATGACCGGCACTGTGTGAAAGAACGCCTTCAGCTACACAAAAACTGCCTAATCACGGTCCGCTAGTTAAGGATCAAAGCAGCATCACAATGCCAGCCTTAAAGAAGCTGTTCCGGACTGGTCTTCCGGCTCCACTGAGGATGGAGTCAGACATGACAGTTCAGTTCATTATCATGTCATAATCAGCCTGGGAAAAACCTCCAGGATGCTGCTGTCCAGAACATCACTTATCCAAGAAAGGTGCAGCATGGACGCTCGTGTCCATTAAATCAGCTGTCCATGCTGTGCAGTCTCGGTCACAGAATTTGTAATTACTTCTGAGCCACCGGGTCATCTATACAAGGGCGCTGGTTTGGTGGCTTGGTTCGGTCGCTTGTATGTCGAAAATGCTTTCAGTGACGAGGGAAATTTCGTGCAAAATAAGGCGAGAATGAGTGAGATGTGTGTGTGTGCTTGTTTGTGTGTGTGTGCTTGTTTGTGTGTATCCATAGGGTTTAATATAATGTTGGCCCATCCTTTGCAGCTAATCAAACAGCTTCTACTCTATGGGAATCTTTGACCATTCTCCCAGAAGTGCATTTGTGAGGTCAGACACTGATGCTAGACGAGGTTTGGTTTGCAGTCTCTGCTCTAATTCATCCCAAAGGTGTTCTATCGGGTTGAGTCAAGTTCTTTCACATCCAGTTCGACCTTGCTTTGTGTACTGGTGTGCAGATATGGTGGAACAGGAAGGGGCCATCCCCAAACTGTTCCCTCAAAGTTGGTAGCATGAAACTGTCCAAAATGTCTTGGTATGCTGAAGCATTAAGAGTTTCTTTCACTGAAAGTAAGGGGCCGAGCCCATTTCTGCTAAACAAAGCTACTACTCATCATAGTCTCCATCACAAACCATGCATCTGGCCATTGTTGAACACAATTCTCGAATCCTCTTTGTCGCAGTTGATGGTCACACTGCATGGTTCAGTGCTGGTTTCCCACTCTTTAAACCCCTGTATGCATCTGTGCACATTGCTCTTGTCAATGGTGTCACTTCCGTAAACAATCTGCAGCGCAGTAGGAGACCATCAACTCACACAAAGGATGGAAAGGCTTCAACGCCAGCATGAATGCATGGCTTGTGATGGAGACCAAGTCTCGTCTAAAGAAGCCTTAAAGCTGTAAGTGTCATTTGTAGCCGGCATTCGACTGTATATCAAATTCTCTCGTCATAAAAAGCTTTCACTGATATTTGTTATTAAATCAATAGTCTAAAAATAGTAATGTTTTTACTTTAACCGTGGCAAAGACCAACTAGGTAAGTACTTCTCAGAATAACCGGCTGACTAATAAATAAAAAAAAGAATATTCGAGCACTCTCTGTTAGAATAAATTCGAAATGATTTCTCTTGAAGATGACTGAATTATGCTCAGCAGCAGTGGAGAGATCTCGCTGTCCTGGCGTCTGAAGACGGATGAGGTTCCTATGCTATTCTCGGCTTTCCTCTTCGCATAGATTGCACTTGCGTTCGTGTATGTGTGTGTGAGAAGCTCTGCAAAGAGATGTGAGCTTAGGAAGCACAGGAAACTCACAAACCTCATTTCAAATGCTGGTGCTCAGACTGGTGAATGCATCTCGAAATTATGTACTTCAACGTTCTGTAGGGTTTCTTCCCTTATTAGAGATGTGAGGTTATGTATTATATCAGTATGCCTGTGGGCCGTGATGTGGAAACCAGAAATAGCTATAGCGTTGCAGTGTTTCCCCTAGAAATTATTTTCAGGCAAGAGGATGGAAGAGATTTTGTGTGCACACGTTACTTATTTCTCATGCAACACCAGACTTTTGCTTGGTAATTCCCATGTAAAGGACAAGTAAAACAATGAGAGTATTAACACCATGTATTTATTGCACACACACTACTGCCGCTACCGATTACTTTACAATAGAAAAAGTTTGAACAGACAGAATTTAAGAAAAAAAAAAATTCTATAAATAACTTCCTATATAATGTACAGTATATAGGAAGTCTGGTTTCATCACACATCCTTTGTATAGAACAGGAGCTAGCCAGCTAGTTCGAATAACTGTCACAATCCTAATGAATGAACGAGGCAGTTCAATTCCTATTAACATGTCTTCTACAATCCTTAAACCCACCAACAAACCTGCTATTATCGGCATGAGTACACCTTAATGTACTTTAGGTTGTTTTTTTGCATTATTTTATGATTACCTTATATTTTATCTCTTTTATTTAGCTTTTAAATCAAATTTTAAATAGTTTAAAAGTTTCATTGTAAACTGTTGATTTTAAATTTTATTTTAAATAAAAATATGTTAAAAGTTTTATTGCTATTACTTTCCATTTCATTTTATGATTTTTTTTTTCTCTTTTATGTAAAGTGCTTTGAAATACCATTGTGTATGAAATGTGCTATACAAATCGATTTGCCTTGCCTTGCCTTCCCTAAAGCCCCGCCCACTAAGACTCAAATTAATGCACTTAATGCAAGTGATTATTTTCCTATGAGAGTACAATACATTTGAATTTAATAAAAGCTCTGTCGTTGGCATGTTAGTCCCCATGTCCCCCCAAGCCTGTACTTTTTATAGGGGAAACACCTCTGTTTCAATAAGGCAAGGAGAACTGCAGGATGTGCTCTTGCTTGTTTGTAGGTTTGGACACATCATGTCACTTGGAAACCAATTGTATCTAACCAGACATCAGCCGGATCCATCTTTCCGAATTTGAATTAGGCTCAGTTTTCCAAAGGTGCGCATTCACGTCACACACGGGTATGCCAGACACAAACCAGAATGAGCTGACAATGAAGAAGAGTGGTTACTGATTTCAATGTAGGCCAGAGAATCGACACCGCAGACGAAGTCCTGAAGCAACGTTTTTATTGTTCGTACCGCATTTTAAGATAATTTGTTGCAGCGCTGCACTGAAATGTGTCTCTCATCGCCTTGTGTTGTTTGCCCGAGGTTTTCTCGATCCCTCTCGATGAATTCATGGTCACCCCTGGGTTCTAATGGTTTAATGATGGGTAGTAGAAGTGTCGGCGTTCACTTGATACACAGCACTGCAGCTTCACACCATGTGTAGTTGAAATTTTCAAGGTGTGCAAGACTGTATGCCTCTGAGAATTACGCTTCCCCATAAATCAGCCTTAAGTGCTACCCTCGACTATTTCCCACAATCCAGATGGGTTCATTAAGGAACAAGCAGGCCCGTACCAACACCGGAAGCTTGAACAATAAGCATGCTCCTCTGCTACAAGGAAGGAAGAAACTGCATTTACTCATGTTAAAGATTTGGGTTTTGGTCCAAGGTTTGTATCTTCTTCTTCGTGCATCTGCATCATTAACAAGACCCCCTGACTATCACAGAACGTATTGTTCGACACGATATCATCAGTTACAGTCATGAGAGAGTGTAATGATCTTTCAAGACGACTTTACTCAGAACAAAGTTTTCATTGTTGACTTCAGCTTTTCTACCCCCTCAAAAAAAAAATCATACTATATTTCCCTCTCTCGCTCGCTCTCTCCATTTTTTTTTTATTTGTATAACTGCATCATCACTGTCTAGCGTGGCCTTGCCCAGTTTACTTGAAGTATTGCAATGCTGGCTTCTTCTCGCTTATACCTATAAATGGAAACCTTCTTCTGTTCGTTTTGTAGTACAACCTTCCGGAAAATCTGGAGACAATTTGTAAACACTTTGGCTTACAGACTCTTACCTACTCAACCCCAGTAGCGGTTAATCATCCCCTTCCCCATCAATGGCGGGCTTTGTCTTGATCATCTGGTTCAAATAGGTTATCTAAACCATTAAGGATTTACAATGGCTTTTTCTGTGTCCATTAAAAGTCTTGCAGAAAGCTTTTCATTATCTAAGAGCCTTTTCCTCGGGTATTTCCAAGTCCGTAGACCCCAGAGGTCGGCACAGCGTGACTCGGTAAAGAACTTGAATCGGGATAGACAATTCTGTAGCTTTGGTGTTTAGGATGGGCATATTTTTTGTGCGTGTGGATTAGTCGGTGTGCTCAGATGAGGTATGATTTCAGTTCCAAAAATCAGGAACACACGGGTATGTGGAACCGAGCAAACATAAAATATAGTGAAAAGCTGTCGTACAATACAACTCTCAACCAAATGCCTGAACTTTGCAACCTATTTTTCCCTAAAACCTTTACCACACTATTGTGTAGATTGTATGCAGTAGCATTACAGATTTGCTACACGACCAAAACCTGTTCCAGGCTCGCTGTGAGCAGGTTTTTTTTTTTTTTTTTTTGACAAGGTTTGTGTAGAAGAACTCGAATGGAAAGAGCTCTGGTTTCAACCCCACCGAACTCCATTGGGACCAACAGGAATGAAGAACTTCTCACAAGTTGACGTCACTAAATCCCCACAGCCACATTGCAAAATCTAGTGGACAGCCTTTCCCAGAAAAGTGGAACTTTTTAGGGCAAACTACAATTAAATCTGAAAGCAAACATGGGTGTGATAGTCAGGTGTCCATCTATAGACTTTTGCTGATGGAAAGTATAACCACTAATCTTGATTAATGCATTTAACTGGATTGTTGGAGCAATGTTTAATAAAGTACCACCTTTACCATGTTTACAGTACTTGCCTTGTGACCTCGATGATTCATTTACAAGTCGGCCTCTCCTTCCTGAATTTACTAAAAAAAAAAAAAAAAGTCCAGATTATGAAAAACATTTCTGTATAAAACAGTCATCAATTCTTTGTTAAAACTTTTTGCTCTATATTCATTCTTCCTCAGTTTAAACAAAGCTTGGGATTATTCAGTATAACCTGCTCAGCACTGTATAATGGGCTCTCTAAAGTGTTTCCAGAAAAAGACCCACCTTGTCACAGTGCTGTCAGTGCAGACCTCATTAATGTGCTTTGGGCTGGTGTGTCTCTGGCTAATCTTAGGGAGGTGGTAATAATCTTTTGCAGAGACGTTCCATGCCGTTTTCTAATCAGTCCGTCAAGCAGCAGCAGTGCAGTGCCAAAAATAATGTACGTACAGATCTTCGAGCATCAGTTCACAACGAAGAGAAAAATAATGCCAGCTCGGGCAGTTTGACAGTGGCATGGTTGTTGGTGCCAGATGGCTTCGATTGAGACTTTAAGAAACTGCTGATCTTCTGGGATTTCATACACAATTTATTATATATAAGTTTAAATATGATACAGTTGGAGGAGGATGGCTCGAGAAAGGTTCAAGTGATCAGGAAGGCTATGATCACCTAGTCTTGCAACAGTGTTGAGCTGAAAAGCATCAGAATTTACATAATTGAGAATGAAGAGGCAACAAAAGTATTGCAGTGAGGTTCAATTACATTTGTGGGCTTTGTAATTTTTGATTCAATTTGCTCTCTAATTTGTTTCAGACAGCTTTATTTCTTACACCTTTGATGTATTAAACCTGCTTGTTGGCTGTCTAATTTTCATGTCTCATACAAAGCGATAATCCAGACAATCGTACGCTACATACTCCAGTCCAGAAGGTGGTGGTATTGCAACAACTGCTCATAAACTCAAAAAAACAAAGAAGGCATCCTCTCACAAAACACGAGTATTTACACATGATTCAGTCACTAGTTTCAACAAAAGCTGTGGTAGATTCTTAAGAATTTCATCAATTATAGACTTGAATCCATTCTGAAACGAAAATCGCCCAATGATTGATTTGAGTTAAACATCATTTGGTCTTCTTCCAACTTCTGGTTTCAGACAGCCTGTACACACCGTAGCTGAAAGTTTGTCAGCTTTTTTTTTTTTTTTTTAATTATCATTATTATTATTAAATATACCAGGAGTGAAACTAAAAAGTGATGAAGCAGCTGTTTTGCATTTATGCATAGTATCAGATATTCCCAGCTCTCCACCCTTCACCGGGCTGAGGCTATTAGCTGTTTCAGGGAAGATAATTCTATAAATGTATGTCCCTCTTTTGCAATGTAATGCGTTCGATAAATCATTATAAATTGACTCGTAGCACAGCTTGTTATTAAAAGTCAGCGAGCGACCAGTTTTCTGCACGTCATGTATTTTATGGTTCGTGCATACATCTAAATGCAGGATCCTGTGTGCGCGGATAAAAGCAGCGCTCTGGTTTGCTTCGTTCCACTGTGTTGCACTTGGCAATAAAGGGATTAAACAGCGTTTGTTTTGTTGTGCGGTTAAATTAAAGCACATTTGACCCTGCTAATGGTGATTGCACTTTTTAAAGACTATTGTGGTGCTTCATTTTTTTTTTCTCCCCACAAACCTATTACCAACTGTTGTTTAAAAAAAAAAAAAAAAAAAAAAAAAAAAAAAAATATATATATATATATATATATATATATATATATATATATAAAATTTTAAATCGAAACTTGTGATGAATGATGCAATATTAATATTTCTTGCTCATAACTAGAGTAATTCAGTCATGAATACAGAATCACTCAGGGTGTGCTTAACGAAACTGAATTGTACCCTGGTGAGTTTTCCTTTCATTTGCGGAAATGAGAATACCATAATCACTCGTGGGTGTGGACCAAAACAACCAGTCTGTTTAAGGTGGTTCACTTCAAATGAGCTCTAGATTAGTGTGATTGCAGGGAATTATGAATCGACCCAACGGCAGGAAGTGTTTTAAGCTGTCACACTCTCCGTTATGGATCATAGGCAGCGCTCTTTTTCTCACGGCCGCTTCTACACAGCCTGTTCGGCACGGGAATACTGCGCCATCAGCCTTCTGCATGAATGGAACAGAAGAGGAGTCGGGGGTCATTGTGGATGTGCGACATGCTGGCGGGAGGTTTTAAAACGTTGGCAGAGTAGAGCAGATGCACTTGATATAGAAACAAAACAATAATAACCGACAGGTCATCTAAAATCTGATCAGCAGGGTCAGGCGTTCATTTCTTATATCACGAAATAGAAAATAAACAGGCATTAAGTGTTATAGTCAGGGTAACGGCTGTGGCGTAAATTTGAACCTGTGCCTGACATTGTAGTGGTTAGCTCTGTGGTCTGTATGCGTGGAGTTTGCATGTTTTCGTTAGTAAGTTTCCTCCCTGTGTGTCCTGTGATGGACTGACACCCCGCCCAGTTCTAGATCCCCTGCGATAGGCTTCCAGTGACCCTCAACAGGCTAAGTGCTGTAGAGAATGAGAGAATATGTGCCTGTTTTAGAGTATAAAGTACATTAGAATGCACAGTATATGCTACCTAGTCAGGAAAATGGCACCAAATTACAGTATGCAAAGAAAAAAGGCTGTACTGGCGAAATTTGCCCCTGTACATGGGCATCAATCAAATGCTGTGCTTAAAATAAAATAAAATTTTTCTATAGGGCTTAACTCAGTTATAAAATAATAGTAAAAAAAAAGATCATTTCTGTAGGATGAATACTAGCTGTACCATATTCCACTTTCATTCCAGGAACTCCGACTCGCGCTTCTGGTCAGGGTCAACAAGACGCAGATATTTCAGGCATGCTAACGCGAATGCATTTACATGAGCTCATTATAAGCAGACTGCAGTACAGTATATACTCAACAGCAAGGTTCGCGTACAGTATATAGTTACTAAAAGATGAGCGCATGCCACATCCGGCTGAGCCTCAAACAAATCACAGTAGCTCTTGTGTGCTTGTCCCCAAGCTGAATGCTGGGCTTTAGTGGCAGTCTTTTAAATCAATAATGTAACTAGATCATGACCAGGGCCTTTTGGGAGTGAAAAGCACTTTCGTTTTATGGTGTTTTAAAGCTGTTGTTTCCGAGCTTTTTGTCCCTGTCTTGGTGTTATACAGTTACGGTTTGCGTGGGTCACAAAAACAGTTCGTCATTTTCTTATTTACATCCTGTAGTTCATCACTCCTAGGTAAAAATATTAAGATTCGTAACTTGTTGCATCATTTTGGGGCAGTGGTTGCTCAAAGGGCTAAGGCACTGAGTTACTGATCGGAAGATTGGCGGTTCGATTCCCAACTCAGCCATGCTGCCATTGTTGGGTCCCTATCGGCTCCAGGGGCCCTGTATCATGGCTGACCCTGTGCTCTGACCCCAGTTACGCTGGGATATGCAAAGAAGGAATTTCACTGTGCTGTAATGTATATGAGACAAATAAAGGCTTTACTTTTTACTTTACATTGATTGTCGATTTGTTGATCCGGGACTTTCGATTGTGCAGAACACGGTTGTTATGAGAGTAAAAACCACCTTTATTTCTCAGTCAGTTGCAAGTGAATGACAAAGTTATCTGCTGATTTTCATCAATCAGACATTCTACTCACCTCAGCCGGCATCATCCTTCACAGGAATGAATTATACAGAAAGTGTTTCATGTTGCCCGAATGTGGCTCAGAGAATGCCGAACATTTTGTGACTTAATTATACTGTAGCATTCATATGCCCTTTTTATTTTTACATATTACAATGTTTGCGTGGTACACAACTCGTGCAGTTACCTGTTAAATGAAGGTGACCGGAGGAACACTAACGTGTTTTTTGGTCTTTTTGACAGGATGACTGGGGTGCCCCAAGTTCGAGCAGAAATCAAGCATCCAGCAACACAGACAGCAGAGCGCAGAGCCTGGAGACCCTTCCACCAGGTACGCGTCGATTGATTGATATCGCGTTAACAAAAGGAAGACATGCCCACTCGACTTGGAATTCTTACTCGAATGTTGGTCTTCTTAACCTTGAGTTGAGAGATGGTATACCGTGTGCATTGGAGTCTGCTTTCCGTAAGGGAGATTCACTCGCTAAGAGAATTTCCAGACTCATCAACCATCCCAAACCTTCAGCCCCTGTCTCTCCCTGAAGCATCTTTCTCCCCGGGTTCTCACCAAAGCAAGGCTCTTAAAGTCTCGAGTTTTAAATTGCTTTGTAACCAGGCATAAATAAACAAATATTGGTGCAACGCGTTAGCCAAGAACAACATTCCCAGCATCTCTCTGGAGTCGTTATCTGCCCACTCTTCAAGCTGTAAATGTTTCCGTCTGCAGTCTGCATAAGTTCCCTGTTTAAATCCTGTTAATGAGGGTTCATGTTTTTTTTTCTTTCTCCTCCTTAAGAGAAACAAAACACAAAGCGAAAGGTGTCGAGGTGGTAATGACGGCAGGTCTTCAGCTCTGTTTAGGTCTTTTCATAGAGCGCCTTTTTCCGCTAGGTGTTGAATTACCCTCAGCCGAAGTTGCTTTTAACCGTTGAGACGATGACAATGGAGCATCAGCTCTGTTGGACACACCGGTGTGGACGTTGCTTACATTCTATCTGTATGCTTTATTAGTATCTAATATCTGCACAATAAGCATGTTTACAGAATACGAGATAAGGAATTATGCACAGTGTAGCCGGAATCATGCAGAGCAGCGGTGTGTCAGTTTGTTTGAATACAAGTCAAGAATAAATTATAATGAGGTGAGCTGTTCTAGGAAAATTATTCACACTGATGTGGTATGAAGCAGAGTTACTGTTGTTTTTGCTTGTTAAGAGCAGTGGTAGCTCAAAGCATTAGGGCACAGAGTTACTGAGCAGGAGGTAATAAGTTCAAGCTCCAGCTCCACTAAGGCCGAGCACGCTGCATCCAATCCCGTTCGAGTAGAACACCTGATTCTTGAAAATTGACGGATAACTTGTCACCAATCTGTCTGTGGGAACTATATACAGTACACCATCATTCACGAGCACCACTAGCACATTACTGGAATTCGGCTTGGAGTTATTGACACATCCCCTGGGCAGTCCTGATCTCGCTCCAAGCCATTTCCATATATTTGGGCCATTAAAGGAGCTCCTAGGAGCCCAGCATTTCAGACATGAAGCAGGCAGTCTGATCATGGCTCCGGCGTACTGAGAACCCTTCTTGCTTGATGGTATCCAAGTGCTAGTGAAACAGTACAATAAGTGCATTAGTGTAGCAGGGGATTATATAGAGAAATTTATACTCATAACTGTGTTCTGTTGTTTTGTACCATCAAGAGTAATACACTCCTCATACTACTACAGTACCTCTACTTCCATCACCACCACTACTACTACTACTACTACAACCACCACTGATTCATTAGAATATACATATTATGCGATACTACTACTACTACTACTAATAATAATAATTTATTATTATTGTTACTGTGTAATATGCCTATTCTGACGAATAATAATAATATGTTTTGATTGGAAGATTTTTTTTTTTCCCCTTTCATCTAATTTCAGCTCTGTGTCATCATCTAATTCAGTTTATACACGTAGTGATGGTTCAGCCTGGAACGAATGTATACATGTGTGCAGGTGCACTTTATTTGTTTAACACAGTTTTAAGTTTAGGCTTCAGTTCTCTGCTGGAGGCTTGAGCTATAATGAAAGATTATGAGCAGACAGATGAGCCAATTACGATGCTCATAATCACCACCAGGCTTCTGTTAGTAGAGATAAATTAATTGAATTCTTCCGTATGTCTGACTGACCTGATTGCTATTAAAATGTCCAGTTAACCGGTGGAAGAGACACCTGCGGCGCCTGACACTGGGGTGGAAATTTGCCATACATGAGGCAGTTTAGGAAAACCTTTCAACATTGGCCAGTATTTTACTATACAGTGGTACATACATACAAATTTAATCCGTTCCGTTCAGGAGGCGAGTTTTAAGGCGAAAATTTGTATTGTGAAACGCATTTTCCCATTGGAAATAATGTGAATACAGATATTCCGTTCCAGCCACCCAATAATATTACCAGTATTTCCAATTTACAACACTATAATCATATTGTTGCATATAAAACAATCAATACATTTTACAAAGAACATGTAAATTAAGTATGAAATAAAAAAAGACGTTAAACCTTCCTTAACCTTAATTTATGATTCCTCTTGGTACCGAAACTGAAAATAGCTCCATTTTTCTCTTGCTGTCAGCCTTGCTAATATTCTTGGGACCCATGGTGCTTTTTTTTTTTTTTTTTTTTTTTTTTTTTTTACTTAATCTTACATAAACAACATGTAAAATCGCTTCTCTCGGGTTTCTATTGAGGCAAACAAATTTTGAACAGCTCCCGGGCGTGCACGCAACTTAGCCGGCGTTCAGTTCGGCTCGACTCGGGTTCGGTTCGAAAATGCTTTGTATCCCAAAGCGAATGTCTTGCAAAATTTCAGTCCTTAAGGTGAATATAAGCTGAAAATGACTGCTTTTGCTGAATTGAGAGGTTTTTCATTTCTGAGTACGTGTCAACCAAAAGAAACACCTGGAAACATTTTGCCTCGATCAATCCACTCATTGGCTGCGGCATATCAACAAGACTGGTTTCGTTATTCGGTTTTACCTTAACCATTCCAATTTTTTTTTCATGGCTATGCATCTATGCATTGTCAAACACCGTGACATTGCTGTTGATGTTGCTATTACATGCGTTTTATGCTTGAATGATTAATAGGTCAATGTGTAGATTTACAAACCAAAAACATTTTTTTTTTTTTTATGAAACTAGTCAGGTACAGGGACTGGATTGAAAATAAGCACCAAAAATGTGCCAAAAGTGAGAGACAAAAGGTCCTTCAGGAAGCCCTCGAGACTACATCCAACATGCAAGAAGTCTGGCCCTTTGGAAGTAAAATATAAAGAAAAGGAACGAGATGGTTAAATACTTTTACACAGTTTTATGTTTTATGAGCATTTTAAATTGGTCAAGAAATATGTTGTTTAGTGTTGGGTCATGGTTGACTTTGATGCTTCCACCCTTTATTTAATGTGTTAAACGTATGTGTTAATATAGGTTGTGGTTTCCACCACTATAATAAATAAATAAATAAATAAATAAATCATTACCAGTACCGATTTAGGCAATTACCTTCATTTATTGACTCCCAACATATCCACATATCTCATTACTGCACACACTCTATTGCCCTCATACACACAAAGCTCAGTGCGGTGTTTATGTATGTGTATTTTCCAGGGAAGGTCAGGTGGCAGGACTTTGATCAGGACCTTTATGTGGGGGCGACGGTGGTGAAGCCGGGACAGGATCCCTACGCCCGGAACAAGTTTAACCAGGTGGAGAGCGACAAACTACGAATGGATCGTGGTGTCCCAGATACCAGACACGACCAGTGAGTGTCTCCACTCTGTCCATCCTCATTCATTCATTCATTACTCACACTTTCATCCAAAGCCACTAAAGATTATTCATTATTATTATTATTATTATTATTATTACAAGAGTATGGATGTTAAAGTAATACTGATAAAGATCCACTGGCCTTGCTTTGTAGCCTTTAAAAATATTTGGCACACTTGCTTTTTACAGATGATATGAAAACATTGTGCCGGTAATGTGAAGTAGATGAACTCAATACTCCAAACAGTCATCAGGGCTTGTTTTTAGCCTTTGAATATCTAAATCAAGTGCAAAAACGTTTGCCTGTACCAGCAGCTCTGATGGTAGTTCTAGCCCTAATTCACAGCCCGTCTTTCTATTAAAGGTCCCCTATTATTACAGTTTCTTTAACAAGCTTACACAGGTCTCAGAGCTTCCCCAAAGTTTTTTTCTGTTAATGTCCCAGCTGAAATACCACTCGGATAATGACTTTTTTTTTTTTTTTTTTCCCCTTCACGCTTCAACTCCCTCTGTTTCACTTATTGAACACAGGCTTTCAGTGCCTATTATAACGAACTAGTCCCCATCCACGGCCCAACAGAGAATATGATGTCACATTAGGGAAAAAAATCTAAATGGCTTGGTTAAACAACTTGTCTAGGTTCCCATCAGCTTATTCACAGTAAGACAGGTGCATCGCATAATCACATGCTAATAATAAACAATTAACAAATGAAAAGGTTTCGTGATGTGGTGGGTTTTTTTTTTTTGTAAGGATATGTTTGTTCTTTCTTGCCAAGTTTGAGGAAAGCGGAAGGCTGGTGAGGAGAAGATTGTATATACTTGGTAATACACTGACGGTGATAACAGGAACGAACATGTCTTGGGGACAAAGTGATCACAACGGCGTGTGTTAATAAATGAACAATTATAAATCATAGGCAAGTTGCTGGGTTAGGGTTAGGGTTAAAAAAAAAAATTTATCCGGGAGACACTGGAAATTAATCAACTTCAGGGTGCGGTCAGTAACTTTATTTCACTCCACCACGTCGCTGGTCACGTAACTGTTTAAATTCTTTCGCAAAATGATGTGACTCATCCCAACTCTACTGTGTGGTGATTATCTCTGGTTCGTTGTTTTATCTTGACCGCTGCACTTAAGCACTGAATGACTTGAAATGCACGCGGAGTCGTCAAAGCGTTCTCTATGAAGCACTTCTCTTGTTCCTCACAGTCCTGATGCAGCACTTAGAAATGTTCCTGCCTCTGTTTAAAGTAACGTGCACCACACCCGTTTCGCACCACGATTAGCAGAAGCCACGTCATTAGACTGGGAGGTGGTGATGTGGCACCCTGGTGGGAGAGAAAGAAGCATATTTCTTTCATCTGATCATAGGTATCGTCTTTCAGCATCTCTGGCTCATCCGTACGGTTCTTGGAGGTAGCTCAGCGTGACTGGAAAGGTTTTTAACAGCATGTCTATTCACAGCTTTTCATTTTGCTCTGCTAGGGTTTGGCTCTGTTCAAATGTAACTTTTAATTTCTGTGTTGTACAAGCTGTATCCAGTCATAATAAGATCATTTAGAGCTTACATTGTGATAAGACTGTACATCATTTGCTTCGAATAGCAGCCTTCCGGTTTTATTCTGAAAAACAGCGTTGAACAAAAATGTTGTAGTTAAATAGAAATTTTTTTTTTAAGTGTTATTATTAGTAGTAGTAAAGGTAGACATAATGGAGGCAGACAGTCAGGTGAGGTGTCCGCTGCATAAAGCTTATTTAATCTGTTCCATGACTCTGAAAATCAAGGACATGTCCCTAATCGTGCCTAATGGAAACAGTAATGGATGTTGGAAGAAGGGCTGACTGTTAAACTGAACGTTGGCCCGTCGTCGCTGTCTGTCAGGGCAGAAGCGGGCAGGATGCTCTGTCCTCCAAGCGCACACAGCTGTTCTGCAGTACCGCATTAGCAGCAGCAGCTCAGAAAAGTTTGACAGTTTGTCAGGGAGGAAGTGTGTTCGAGCACTCACTGTGCCAGAATGGTAGATATGCTCTTATGTCAGCACGGCATGCTGGGTGGGAGTTAACACCAGAGAAATTTGTGGGTAATTTATGTGTATTAAAAAAATCGGTTATAAAAATAAAAGTGGCATTTGTAGGGTTGAGAGAGTGCTTCATTAAAAGAAAATGACGATGCTGATGAAAAGTTAATGTTTTTAATGTCACTATAATCTGCACTTGGTGAACATATTAACCCTTTCTTGGCCGTGTACACTGCGCTCACATGCCTTTCAGTCGGTCATCTTTGTCATTGTTTGTAATTTTTCCAAAGTATAATAATTTTCACTTTCATACCATTTCATATAGCTTCCTTTTGAAAGGTATGATGGACAGATTTAAGGGAGAAAAAAAAACTACATAAAGTAAAGTAAAGCCTTTATTTTGTCACATATACATTACAGCACAGTGAAATTCCTTCTTCGCATATCCCAGCGTAACTGGGGTCAGAGCGCAGGGTCAGCCATGGTACAGCGCCCCTGGAGCAGATTAGGGTTAAGGGCCTTGCTCAAGGGCCCAACAATGGCAACCTGGCTGAGCTGGGAATCGAACCGCCGATCTTCCGATCAGTAACTCAGTGCCTTAGCCCTCTGAGCCACCACTGCCTGCACTGTCTGTTAATAAGGTGTTGGGTCACACCGTGAGTGTTGCTTGGCACATACAGTACTCTGGAACTGTACTAGAGAGAGGACCCATCCTTCATCAAACCATTGTTTCTACAGATATTCCATTAATCTAAAGCCATGTAAAAAGTCAGGCCACAATCTCCACAACAGGTTCGTTCAAGTGGGTCATGGGAGTTTAATGAATTTAATAAAAATCAATTTTATATTAAAAAAAAATCAATACACTTTTTATATCCAGGACAGTCAGGATACAATTCATTAGGAACATCAGTACATATTTACATTTATTTAGAGCAGTTTTTAAAATAATGTAGACACAGGTTGACTCAATATTCACAAAATATATAATCCGTGAGGGCTTGTAGTATAGAGTTTGGTGACAAATGGGGTGGTTTGAATATTTCAGAGGCTGCTGATTTAATGGCATTTTCGCACATTTTGTACAGAATCTTCCCATTAACAGAAAACTTGTAACAAGCAGCAGTTCTGTGGGTGAAAGCTTGCTGATGAAAGAGGTCAGAGACGGGTACCTGCCACGTTAATATCGCTACCGTCAAGAGCGAACAACAGTGTAAGACTACAGTGTGGACTGGGTCACCAAGCCCAGCCAGAACCGGAGATTTTCAAAATCTCCCGCAGATGTTCACCCGGAGTGAGATCAAGTGACTGTTAGGTGGATCCATGTTATATTATTTTATTTGTTTAAAGGTCCAATCTGTTCTTTAAAAGGTTAACACAGGTGTGCCTGTTAAAGCTCCACCTGAAACACCCTATTAATGAAAATATTTTGTTAATACAGTACCTCAGACTAGTGCTGAACAATGAAGCGCATAAAAATCAGAATCGCAATATCGACCTGTGCAGTTATTTACTGACGGTTACATTTAGTTAGAGACAATGTATGCATAGATAGGAATGTATGTGGAGTGTGTCAATAATTATTATATACTGTTCAGTACTGGCAAACATCTTCTTAATGATATAATTTGTGCAATTATCATGACAATTAAATGGTAAAGGACGTCCTGTTCAGCACAAGACAATCCTGTCCTGTCAGTCAGATGGATTTCTCTGCAATGGGTGTGCATGCAAACAATGCAGAATTGATTAATCTCCCACATTCATCTCCACCTTGCCATTCTTTTGTCATGCATCAGAACAGTTTGGTGTACCTCTGGAATTGACTGGGTTAAAAGGCTACTACTCGCTGAAGACGGGCAGACACTGGAATTTCTATCAATCTTGTTTGACGTGTTGTGACCTCACTGCTCACACCAATCGCGATGTGAGTTCTCACGACGCATGTTAAAACAGAACCCTGAACAGGTGTGTATATTGGCAAAACCATTGCAATAAAGCTCTATTCAAACAACACTACCACCTGCTTATAGTTTCTTTCAATACAGAGAGAAGCAGAGATACTCATAGCAAGACCCTGCAACCCGCCAGAAACTCGTCCTATCCTCCTGGAGCAAAATCCTTGGTCATTCCAGGGGTGACCTGGGTACGGGGACCCCGCTCACACTGCACATTAGACAACGGCTGAAATTTGACCCTGATTATAAAGTTAGTCTGGGGCTGATTCCATATAGCATCTGTCCAGTCTTAGAGAACACCTTTCTTTTAGGATATTTAAGGGTTTGTTGGACAATTAAGGTAACTCTTTGTTCTGTATAGATTCTAAACGCTCCTCCAAAAGGTCAACTCAACAACTCGTGTGTGTTTGTTTTCTGTATGTTCTACTAGTCCAGTTAGTGCGGCACATTAATCGCAACATGGAATAAGGGTTAATATATGTGCAGTCTGTAATTAATGTAGAGTTTGTCTATATATTAACCATTTGTTTATTTTTAAAGTTTTTTTATATATATACTTTTGGGGTGATAAATAAATTATTGGCCAGCGTTCTCTTAATGAAATCACTTGTCCTGGAATTTTAGCCTATACAGAAATGGTGCATTTAATTGTTAATTATTGCAGTTTAAATCACACTCACAATACATGTCAAAATAATCACAGAAATGTCGTTGTTTTTTTTGTCAAATTGTTCAGCCTTACTGCTGACTTTCTATATTTCACTGCTTCTCCAAATGTGTCGTTCCACTGTCCGTGTGATTAAGCTACAGTAGTACTGACTGAGCCACACCTACCAGGCAAAAGCAGAGTTGAGCAACAGGCAAGGGGAAGGTATTGGTCACAATAGGGTACAGATGTACTGTAATTTGGTTTGTTTTGCCTCAGCTAATGCAAAAACGGAAAAAAAAACAGACAAAAAGCAGGGAATATTGTTTTTCCTCACATTTGTTTGTAGACAGGGTGGACTGTCTAAAAAAATGACAATTTTTTGGGGGGGGGTTTATAGACCCCCTTTAACACATCTGAAATATATTTTCAGATTTGACCAGGTTAAGGTCCAAGTTATGACAATGAAAAGTTTGTTAGTTGAGAAATGTATTTTGTGCATTGCAGTGTTGTTTTGCTCTGAGCACAGTTACACGAAAGGTTAAAAGTTGTGGGGAAGCGACAGCTGGAGGATTTAGGTGTTTATCTGTTGTAATACCAGCATACACTGCTGTCTCTTCAACATGTGTCGAGTTCCAGAAGGTCGCTGCTTGGCAGGGAAGACGCACAGTCTGTTTGTGTCAGCCTGCGCTTTAGCGTGTGAAGCTGCAGAGCACTGCCATCACGCCCTGATTTCCTGCCGACATCCAGAAGCGGAGTCAGTCGGAGGAATCCCCTGATCCTCACACAGTACATGAGCATGATCACAGTGACATCACACCACCACATGTTCTGCCTGACGTTAATAAGCCGTAATTTATTGTCTCTGGGAAATCTGGTTCATGACTGGTCTTGGACGTTATCGAATATGTTTCACGCAGTCAGCTGGACTATTTATAGAACAGCTTCCTCTAGCTGACGGTCGAGACTCTGACTGAACACGGAATCTGGCAAGGGCAAGTTAATTATGTACCGTAGCAGCAGGTGACGTTCCAGTGTAAATATTCTAACAGCAAACCTTATATTTGCATTAGGCTGCCATGAGCAGATCTCTGGAAGATAAAAGTGGCTTTGTGAAAGAAAGGGCGGGGGGGGGGGGAGAAAAACAACATCTGTTAAGGTGACCATCTGATCATTTCCTGGGCTTGTGCTCACTGTGTCTGCTCCTTTTAAACCTGGAGTTTTAGTGCTGTTCTGTCCTGTTATTGATTGTTTTCCCAAGTCCACTTGTTCAACTGTCTGTTGTAACTTCGGAGGATCAAGACAGTCCATCAGCAAGGCTCTGCAAGAGCATTACTCATGGAATTATGGGCTAAAGTCAACACGAAGCACAAAGCCGAAGTAAATGTTTACTCATCACTTGTGAACACTCCATAATTCAGGCCTCACACTGTGTTTCGTCTCCTGTCTAAGGGAATTTCTATTCCATCACTTCCTACTTTCCTTGTCTATAGTGTTAAAGTGTGGAAGATGATCCTCAGTCCACCTAAAGACATTGTTTTGGGGTTCATCCCAATGCATAACATGGCATATGTCGGAGCAAGCTGTTCAATTGGCTGAGCAATGCAATTAGTTCTTGTCATGTTTCTTCCTGTTGCAACGTTTTTCTTTCTTTTTTTTTTCTGGTGAAGAAAGGCGTGCTGTGGTCTGACGATAAACCTTGAATGATTATAACTGAAATCCAGTAAAGAAGCGTTTAAAACGGAATTGACTACAGCTTAAAAAAATGTAATTAATTATATAGAAGCTATTAAACGAGACGCTTCATTTGAACCTCAGATCATTTGTCGAGAGAAAAGGAAGGAAAAAAGGAATCGAATAAATACCCCTGCAATCAATTAAAGATTAAGAAGAGCGGTAAAGATAACACCCTCCTCCAAGGACACCCGAAGATACAGTTTATTGAAATGGTTTATCAGCTCAAGGACTCTACAAGCAAGTTCATTAATTCTTTGTCCTGTCTTTATAAGGCTCGGTGTGTTTGTGCTCTCAGCAAAACTTAAAGGCAGAAAGTCTTTGGCTGTTCAATAGCACAAGCTGAGCTCTAAATTTTGTCTCCTTTTTTTATTCTGTAGGCATTTCAAGAAAACAAGCTGAAGGTTAAAGGCTCATTGCAGTGTTATAACTGGTGCCATTCTAATAAATGAGCGTTTTCAAGAAAGTGCTTGTATAAGACGTCCTTTATTTCACCACGATTATTTATCGATTTTGTTTGGAATAACAAAAAAAAAAAAAAAAAAAAGAGTTTGCACAATATATTTTCTTATTACACCCCGATACTCTCATCCCGCTTTTCTCCCTAACTTAAACCTATCCAATTCCGACCCGGCATTGGTGCATTTCCACATCAAGGCTACAAGTCTGGGAGGGCCAAAGACTCGCATCCGTTTCTTCCCAACCACGTGACGCCTGCCAGCCATATCTTGCTCACACACCGTTGGGAGCGGCGTAACACACTCGAAGGACAGCGCTATCCTCTCCTTCCGATTGCGTGAGCTCACAGACGCCCGTGACTGTCTGCAGAGCCGTGATTGATGCGAGAGCACAAAGTACCCAGTAGCAGGCGCAGCCCAAGTCCGCCAAGTACCCAACTCCTAATCTACGTCCTGGTGCCAGGAACTACAACACACCACCTTGTGGTCTTGTGGATTCATGCCCTGAGAGACCAGAGCTGCCCGAGTGGCACAAGGAAAAACCTACACAATACTGTTAAACAATAATAAAGTGTATCTTCATAGTGTTTTGGTCTGTAATGTTATGGGTGATCGGTGTATATGTTTGCTTTGTGCACCAAGACCACAAGTTCACATCCTGATGATTTTTTAGCATTGTTGGCTCTGTTGTTCGGACAGCTCTGTGAGCTACTGCATGTGGAAGAGGACAAATAGCACTTCCTAGTAGTGTAAGATGTAGAGGTTAGCTTCATGTGTCTTCCAGGAAGCCTTGACCCTCCCCAGCTGATACAGGAGCGTCGTTAGTTGGCGGGTGGGAATTGGGAAGGGGATATCACCAACCTGGGAAAAATAGGGGAAGAAGTAGGAAAACTTGGCTCTGCAGGTTACTTCAGGGTTTCGTGTGCTGCACTTACTGTAGGAAAGAAAATTTGGAAGTGAAACAAATGCAGCCTTAAGGAATTTGTAGGTCCTCGTCATCTTTTGTCCATCCATCTGTCTTTTACCTACATCAACGAGTGTACAGTGTTCTGGAGTCTATCCCAGCACACCCAGGGAACTCGGGGTACATGTCAAAGTACACACACACACACACACACACACACACACACACACACACACACACACACACACACACACACACACAGCCATATCTATTAAGACCCAAAATCCAAACGAGGATAGAACATGCAAACTTCATACGCACAAAATGAAGATTTGCCTGTTAGGACAAATAAATTAGTGAAATTGGTCCTTTTTTTCTACAATCGTGTCAAGGGATTTACAAATCCATGTGCCGTCTTATAAAGCCATACATTTATGAGGCTTGATTTTCACTAACTAGAGCTTAGTTTCCTGTAGAAATTCGTTTATGTCTCCTTGACAGTGTGGAAATGAAATGAGCATCGCACCCAGCTGAGCTCATGTCAAAGTTCTTGACTCGCCATCCAAGACAACTTTTTTATTTGTTCTAATGGAACATTACTTTTGTGTGAAGTAAGAAATGATCCAAAAATAAATGAGTTAATAGAGATTGTGTTTTTGTTACACTTTGCATGAAATTTGCTGGAGCTCCTCTATAAAGATCTGCTCAGAGCTGTCAGAACTTATAACAAGTGGGCACTGGATGCATGGCAGAAAGTTTTTCCTGCAGTGTTGGCATGCGTGGTTGCGCAGCAGGCGAGCTTGAAGGTAGTCAGTACTCCTGCCATGCGCAGTGCTATGAGGATATGTGGCTATGAGGATAACTGGGAAATCAGATCGCTGGTGCTTATCATAAGCACCAGAAAAGTCCCTCATTGTTTAAAGGTCCAGCTCGGTGGTCATTCAGTTTGGTGGTCAGACATGACGGAGTCGTTGTTTTAAATAGGCTTTTTCTAAATTACGACAGGAACGGTGATTATGTTTGCGTGATATGAAATGTTTTTGACGTGTTCATCCGTTATCACATGCACTATTACGCAGGCTTTGTACTTTTTTCCAGATCTTAACACTGCAAACAAGAGTTCTTAATGAAAAGGCATATTTGTTGGCTTATCACCTGATTACTTCTGTCTAAATATTTATTATTTAAACGGTAGTCACTACTTTACTTGAATTTGCCAAGTTGTTATCCTGAGAGTTTTTTTTTTTTTTTTTCCCCCCCTAGTCTCAGAAGTGCACTCCAGGTTTTTATCTAATCATTGTCGCCTTCTGTAGCAAGAAAAATTGCAGTCTTTTGTATGTAATGGATTTAATGGATTTAATGTGATAACCTGATGAAAGAGTTTCGAGATCGCTGCGTGATGCAGTTACTTTTCAGTCCTGGAGTAGGGAGAAGACAGAAATGGCTCATTGTGCAGCTGAATAGACAAAGACTGTAAGAGGAATTTGGGACAAGGCTTAACGTGGAAATAAAAAGAAGGCATATTTCTCAGTTCGTTCTTTACTATTCATTTAAATAGAGCCTGGAATGGCCTTAATAAGGGGCCAATGCTTGAGTCATACAGTCAGGCATGTCACAAAAGCACAAATCCGTTCAAGTACACGCGCCGCATAGAAATGCACTTTATGCATGCAATTTAGCATGTAGAGCAGGGGTGGTCAGATTTAATATTTAAAGGTCCGAATCTGATTTCTATTCAAGGTCAAAGATCGGCAGCCATTGGTGATAAGAAAGTGACTTTTATTAAACTTGCTTAAAATGCATTCAAACCTCGTGGGAAAAATGTTTGACTGCAATCAGACGCTTAAACCAAAACAGCTTTAATTTTGCATTCAAGTGTCAGATTGAAAATATGTCCAAGTTGAAGCAAATGACATGCCACTGTTTTCCTGCAAATTGTTGCTTGTGATGCTAAACAGCTCCAACTTTTAACTTAACATAAAGTTTACCGTTTTTTTTACAAGTGAAAAATCTCCATTATTCATGCCTTAAACATACTAAATAAGCAAAGTGTATTTGATCTGATGCCTGAATTGAACTGCTTAAACAAACCAACCCTAAAGGACAACATAACAAGATCCTGTAATAGCAAAAATGATATTTAACTAACAGTTACAGGATGCCCTAAGGGGCCGTTCACATGTCGCCCATTTCTAACGAACCATGCGCACATGACCTGCCCTGCACTTGGTGTGGTCGCTAGACGGAGACGCTGATCCTTTCTTTGCATGTTTGGATCGTGACATCCTCAGTGCATGCGGGACGTGGTGTACACTGACGTAAGAGGCTGAAGTCGCCCTCGTCTGTGCCTGCAGGACAGAACGTGAACCGGACTGTTTAGCCGAACTCTCTCGTACGCTCGCCGCTGTCAACGTTTTCATCAAACCATTATGTTCAGCCTTAATCTCTTGCTGGGATCGCCATAACCATCTTCACATAGACTGCCAAACTAACAGTTTACACGAAGTTTACCGTATATTTATTTAAAAGTAGGAAACATAGCCTTAACTGCATTGTATTACTGCATCCCTGATGTGTGAGCCGGGTTCGGATCGACCTGCCATGTGACTTTGAAAAGATAGATTTGAATGATCTTTTTTCATTCAGTTTTGAGGAACAGCAGCTCTGACAGTAGTGTTGGCTGTAATTGAAATTGCCGGTTTCTATAAATACACTGCTGTTTCTATCTTACTGTGCACATGGAACTGCCTGATGGGCAATCAACATGAAAAAAACTTACGTTTTTCTACGACAAGTCATCAGGACTGAGGACTTCTGGTGCACATTCTGTTTTTTATTTGTAACCTGACACACCAGCTACTATTACTTGCTGCACACGTGTTCCACAACGTTTGATTAAGTTCCGAAAATAGGTTAAAAGTATCATTTGCCATTTTGTATTTAATACATTTGTTGTGGTATACTGTATTAAAAAAATCATTAAAAGTTTAGCGACATGATGTTATTACAAACCGATCGACCCAGTTTGCATCACATCCCATGACACCACATTTTATGCTGCATTCGACTGAAGGATGTAACATCAAATAGGAGAAACAAAAAAAGAGAAAACTACCTCACCTGGGGATTTTTGCACTGGACCTCGAGACATTCTTTTCAACTCCAAGTCCAACAAGTAACAACAAATCAACACTGCTGCAGCAAACAAGTCGATACTTTTTATCCTAAATAAGTTATCCTTTATATACTGTATATAATGTATGTATATGTGTGTATGTGTATGTATAAGTGCATGTTTTGTGGCTTTAAATCACGGGTTAAAATAATTGTTATAATTGTACAGTAAGTCTGACTTCTTGAATCTTGATAAGCATGCAGCTTCAACTAAAAGGCTTTCTCTATACCTGCTGATCACTGTTTCCATCCATCCATCCATCCATCCATCCATCCATCCATCCATATGTGGGGTTACAAGGGACTTTGAGATTTTCCCAGGGAACAAGGCACAAGGCATGGGGCATCCTGGATTAGGTGCCAACCTATCGCAGGGCACAAGCACACACCATCTCAATCATACGTTATATGAAATATTAATCCTCTTACTCTGCATGCCTTTGGATGGTGAGTGGAAACCTGAGAGCCTGTGGTAAACCACCCCAATCATGGGGAGAAGAAGCAAACTCCATCGATACAGGACTGGAAGTGTGAGGCGACAGCGCTAACCACAAAGCCACCGTGCTGCCCTGATCAGCATTGACGTTAATTACAACAGTTAAATAATGCACTTATCTTTATTCTTGCGAAATAAAAAGAGAAAATTGTCCCGAACCAAAGAGACACACAAAATTGTCTAATCGAACTGCAGTCTGGAAAGAATTCGTCTGGGTGAATATAAATCTGTGATTATACCTTTAAACAGATCGATCTAGGGTCAGACCCGAGTGTCTGGGCTAAGACTGAGTACACCCTTAAGAGATATTTAAAGATTTTATTTGCCACTCGTGTGCTTCTACATTTAATGGGATTTGCCGTTGTGCCGTCAGCCTGTTATTAATAAAACACTGGACGTATTTGGACATCCAGATGTTTACTGGGGTTAGAAGGACACGTGATATTTGCCCTTTGTTATTCAAGCACTTTATTTAAAGCTGAAATAAATATGGCGAGCATATGGTCTCTATTCCTTAGAGAATATACCACTTTGTGTGTTTTAATGTGTATTTTTTTGGTATTAAGGCTGAATACTCCGAGGAATTGTGGCTTGATCGTGGGACTCGAGCAGCGCTGCAATTTTAATTTATAAGAAATCCACCCTGCTGATTGAACTGCGAAAGTGAAGGCAGCTTGAGTTGGTCTGTTTGTGGGTCTTTGCATCTTTTCAATCACTCTATATTTTTACGTGAGCTCGAGAGTGAAAAAATCAGCATGAAAGTGCAAGTCATAATGAAATAGAAACGACTTCACAGTTGCAAGGGTATTAGATCATCTGATCCATTCTTGAGGAGATTTTGGCGATGATATTTGAAATATCCTATAGGGTATATAAGAGTCCTATTCTGGAAGAAGGAAGTGGAGAATCATGTTACTGAGATTTGCCTCAGAAATGCTCATCTTCGATTCTGTCCAGTGATACAGTGATGGATGTGTGTGTGCTGCTCTTCAGCTGTAAATGGACGAGGAAGCTCGGCATAAGGTGTGTGTGGAATAAATACATTTTTATGTACAAAATCCACATTCCGTTTGAGCTTCCAGCAAGGTCATGCAAATAAATATTTGGAATTCTCGAACTGTAGATATGATGTGAATTTTAAATTTTGCATGAGACCAGGTTGTTGCTTTCCCCACACTCTGGTCTGGTCTGGTGTGGTCTGAGGTTAAACTGAGATTTGCAGTGCTTGCACTGTGCACATGTGTACGAGTGCTGGCTTTTGGAGTGGTGCGGCTCTCACGGACAATAACGATAAGTCGTTTTGGCAGGTTTCTGATCTGTACCACAGGCAGCGATACGGAGACGAGCTTGCGCTTCCCTCACCTTTAACTAAAGAAAAGGCCACAGGATTATCCCCATAGGTGCCGAGTTCAAACCTTTGTGGCCAAATGTCTGGCTTGTTCTGGCTTGCGAATAGTATAACAGAATGAACAATGTGAAAATAACAGCATGGAAATTATTATTGCTGTAGTGGTTTTGTTCTTGCAGTATTAGGCCTTTTGTAGATATTTCATAGTTATTATTGTAGAAGTGGTTTGCATCGTTTTTGTTGGCTTTAGTAATAATTAGATTGGATTAGTGGTATTTAGTGTAATAGTTATTGTATACCTTGTTGTTGTAGGTGTCTGAGATGACATTTTGAAGTAGTTGTTGTAGTTGAAATAGTAGAACTTTTGACATAGTTGTTTTTTGTTTGTTTGTTTTTAATGATTCCTCTGATCTTTATCAGTAAGATGTGCAAAATTAATTATCTATACATATAATAAAACTGTAAAGTTGAAATGTCTATAAATTAAAGATTATACTAATTGTCATAGTTAAAGTAGTTGATGTACTAAATATTGTTGTAGGTGTAATGGTAGTAGTTTTGTCAAAGCTGTTACAGAATTTTGTTGTAGTAAGGAGCAGTTGTAATAGTTGTAGTAGTAATGTTGTATTGTTTAAAATGGTAGTAGTTTTATCAGAGTTTTCGTAGTATATCTTTTTCTCCCTATCCTCTGATATTTATAATATAGATGCTATGTAAAATTTCATTGTAGTAATTATAGTAATTGATTAGTAGTATTCAAGTCAAGTCAATTTGATTTATATAGCGCTTTTAACAATTGACATTGTCGCAAAGCAGCTTTACACAATAAAAGAAGTAAGTTTGTATGCAATGTGTATGAATGAAAATTATAAGATTGTCCCTGATGAGCAAGCCGAGGGCGACGGTGGCAAGGAAAATCTCCCTGAGATGGTAATAGGAAGAAACCTTGAGAGGAACCAGACTCAACAGGGAACCCATCCTCATCTGGGTGATAACGGATAGCAGGGACTGATCAGCATAATAATGTGTACTGGAAGTTCAGTGTAACAGGAGATGTGTTTAGTATTGTTGTAGATGTTGTTGTAACTGCTGCTATAATAGTAGTTGTCATATTTGTGGTAGTGATTAAAAATTGTTGTATTAGTTATGTGTTATTAGGTATGTTTTGTCATAGTTGCTGTTGATGGATTTGTAGTTGTGGTAATTTTAGGATGTACTTGTATTATGAACAAAATGATGGTACACCGATGGTTGCATGTCAGAAAATTAGTAGTAGTTAGTCTTTTACTATTGTAGTATAACTTTTTCTGTAATTTAATTCAAAAAGTGAAAAACAACGCACATATTCTACATTCATTACACATTAAGTGAAATATTTCAAGCCTTTTTGGTTTAATTTCTATGTTTATGGCTTCCAGCTCATGAAAATAAAAAATAAAAAAGATTTACAGAAATGCTCAACTTATAAAAAGTTTCACATAATACTTGTTCGGAGCTCCTGTAGCATGAATTACTGGATCGCTGCAACCACGTCATTGCTACCTGTGGAAACTTCACACTAGACTTCAAGCCAATTGTCTTCTGTGCCTCTCCATTCTTCCTACACTCTCTGGGAAATTGATTTCCAAATATAATGCAAAACCAGTGGGCAAAAGTCCAGTTCTGTTTCTGGTTATCCCAGGTAAGACACTTCGAACGTTGATACTAAGAAAGCAACTCTTTTAGCTCATTCCTTGGAGACGTGTGTGGTGGCTCTTGATGCATGGACTCCAGACTCACTTCTCTCCTTGTGAAACTTTCCAAAGTTCTGTAAGGTTTTCGAGTTCCACGATGACCTTCTGTGGCTTACCGTCTTGTGGAAGGGGGTCGATGGTCGTCTTCTGGACAAGTAGTCTTCCCAGGATTTTGTTTGTATGTACTGGCCTAGACTGAAAGATATAGTATTCATACTGTACTAATAGTGATTTACAATTAAAACAAAACAAAAAAAGAAACGACGTATTTCACTTTGTGTAATGAATCTAGATTATAACATGGTATTCCATTTTTTTTGTTTCGATGCAGGTATTTTGGTAGGAGATATCTACCTTACACTGGCATTATATTTTGACTTTTTTCCAGCTGTGTATAAAGTGCATGCAGAATTAGTGCCAACATTCTGATATTGTTAGAAGCTGTGTTTGACACGAGGTTGGACTGAAATAATTTAGAACTAAATCCTGAATAATTTGTGCAGTCAGGGAACAAAATTCAAACTTCAAGAATCCAAGTAAGACTTGTTGAGGTGTGCACAGCAGGTCTACACTTTTCAGAGCCTCAGTCAACTGAGTCATATAAATATAAAGCGAAAGTCGCACTCTTTTTGTTTATAGACACTGTGAAATTTATTTACATTGTGTGAAGTTCCAACTTTTCCCAAGTGAACTGACTGAACCGCACATTCAGGAACACTGCTTGTATTGCTCAAGGCAACACAGCGTGTTAAGGACATCGTGTCTTCACCATGTTTTATCCATTCCGATATTACATAATGCATACTTTGTATTTGTCTACTTCTCTCTAAACAGCAGTTGGACAATATTTCAACAAGTTTCAGCTGCTCTGCAGAATTGAAATGGCTCAAAAGTAAAACATCACTTTACAATTTTATATTCATTATTTCATTTTGCTTAAAAAACTAGAATAACTGCTTAATGGTTGTTTTAGCACGTTATAAATAAATACTACATGAATCACATTTTGTAATTTTAAAAGTATTCGAAACATTAAACTGTTTGGGAACATTTCCTTTTATATTTTATTTTTCTAGTAACAAGTTTATCATATTTCTTATGCTTATCTTATGAGGAATAAAATCGCTGTCAAAAATAATCATGCGTAAAAAAAAAAAAAAAAAAAAAAAAGATTTGTGTGTAATTCTGTGTTTGTTTTTCCGAGTTGGATTTTATTCCATAATCATACTTTTTATTTTCTACATTTTACAGCAATATTGTGGATTTCAAAACTATGAAGTAACATGTATGGAATTAGGTAATTATGTAACAATAACAACAACAACAGTCAAATTTTAAGACATGGAGGTCAGCCTTTCTAAAACGGTTATTGCAAGAACAGTTTTGTCAAGTGCCCTTGTAAAACCCATCAGGCACCATGATGAAACTGTCTTCTCATGAAGACCTTCCCTGGAAAGCAAGGCCAAAACTTACCTCTGCTGTAGAGGAGTTCATTTAGACTTATCAGCCTCAAAAATCACCAATTAACAGCAGCTTGCATTAGTGCTGTTATGAAGACTTTACAGATCATGAGTAGCAGATACATCTCAACATTAACTGTTCAGAGGAGATTATTGCATATTTTGGACACCTTGAGCATTGTTTTACCAATAGAAAAAGAAAGAACAGGAACAACCTAGGTGTTAGGAAGTGATCCCAAACTTTTGAGCGGTTGTGTGTGTATGTATGTGTGTATATATATATATATATATATATATATATATATATATATATATATATACACTGTGTGTGTGTGTGAGAAAGTCATCCTACACAGTAGCCCCCTCTCACACACACAAACACGCCTGTGCTCACACACACACTAACGGAAACAATGCTCTGTTGGGAAACTTCTTTAACAAGAAACCGCACGCACACTAACGAAATCAGTGCTTTCTAACAGAGAGAGACTCTAGAAACTGGATTTTTAACAAAGCACCGCTCTAGTGACACTTGCTTTTGCTTTACATGCGCAGTGAAAGTCGTCCTACACAGTAGCCCCTCCCTACTCCTCTCGTCTTCGTTCAGCTTCACACAAACACACACACTATGCTGTGTGTGTATACGTATATATTATACGTGTGTGTTAAAATATATATATACAAGTTTTTCTTTTCCTAAAGAGTGTATACATTTTTGTCGCTGACTCTGTGTGTACAGTATATCTCATTTAAAATGATGCTACAATATAGCCTACTAGCCATTTTGGAGTTATGTGTGTGTTATGTTGCTGTAGAAACAGCTGATTTCTAAATCTAATGAGGGCTTTGAGCGGAATCAGAGTGCTCATTTCCATCATTTGGTCACAAAGTAAAAGCACTGAGTAATGCTGGATCAGCCTGAGAGCTTAGTTTAATGCTCCGACGAGCTCTAGTGCTCATGTTTCATGCTTAGCGTTGCGTCACACAAGCGCTTGTACTTGTAATTTGTCAATGAGTCTGAACTCATTAGTGTAACTGAGAAAGCCAACATGCATTTTCTTAGATTTTTTACATTAATTTATTAGTTTAGCTGTCTGTCTGATTTATTTATTTATTTGGAACAGGCTTGAAATGAAGTCATAAGAATATATTGTGTATCATTTGTTGTACGCTGAATAATTTTTTGGAATGCAGTGCCATTTGCCATTCCAGGGGATTTCTGCTTGTGTTCAAATTGTGCTGTTTGTTGGTAATAGGGTGAAATATGAATAATTTGCATATATGAATTGATTACCTGAAATAATAATAATAATAATAATAATAATAATAATAAAGGTTCTGGTGTAAATTCTAAATATTCACGATTCCTGCCTCTCTTCTGCAGCTGTCGCCATAAGCAGTGGAAGACGGAACTGCCCTCATCCAGCGTGGTGATCACCTTCCATAATGAAGCTCGATCCGCTTTATTACGCACCATCATCAGGTGAGTTTTCAGCACTGGAGCTCTTCATGCACTGCTCTCTGTACTGTCTACCGTATTCCAATTGCATAACATTAGAGAGCACTCCACACGCAGAGTGCAATGCTGTAGAGCACTCCTCATCGTTTTGCCCCCCGCTGGTAACGTTTAGTATAACCACTTGTTTAAAGTACACAATGTAAAGCTGCCGTGTAAACAGAGCCTGTCTGACTCCTGAACCTCTCGCCGCAGTGTTCTGAAGAAGAGTCCTCCCCACCTCGTCAAGGAAATCATCCTGGTAGACGATTACAGCGACAACCGTAAGTGCTCCCGTCTCCAAGCTTCCACACGCATCCCTCCTGCAGACGCATCTTATTTCCTTCATTTTTCCAGACTAAGTACAGAACTCGATTCGAGTTCATTTCCTCTGTTCTGTCTTGACATGACCCGATTAGCAGACTGACAGAATGGACACGAGCATCCTGTTTCCTGGGCTGTGGTGTCTGTTTTGTGTCCGACCACGTTTAAACCAGCTCTTCTTCTTCATTTGTTGTTTCAGCTGAAGACGGTGCCTTGCTCGGGAAAATCGAGAAAGTCCGGGTTCTTAGAAATGATAGGCGAGAAGGTGAGTGTGTTATTCAAGGAGGAGGTGAAGTTATGTCTGCTCTTATTTAGTGGACTTTAATATGGTCGCCCTAACATGAACTTTATTTTACAACTAAAACTTAACTTGGGTCAAAATGTTACTTTTCACTTCATAGCAAATCACAGTTCTGACTCAAAACCATAGCTGTGCATTCCTGCTTTGTGAAACATACTGTACCTTAAGTAATTTGAATTATTTTATTAATGGCATATTTTGTTCCAGATCAAATAGAGGAAAAAAAATATGAAGTTGCTAGCAATACATAAATAAATCACCTGCAAAAAATGAATAAATTAATGAATAAATAAATAAAGTGCTTTTGATTCTCCTCTGGCTTTTGTGATGGCCTGAATTCTTTAAGGCATGTAATGAAAAACAGTATTCTCCATCATGCTGGTTCCAACTTTCTCAAATAGTGGTCAACAGATCGGTTTTGCAGGGTGGAGCCTTGTTAGGATGGAGCATATCTTTTGAATCTCCACCATAAACTTTGAATCAAATTAAGATCTGAGTTTGGCTGTCTGCTGGCCATGTGACAGAGTTAGTTTGTCTTTCCCGAAGAAAAGCTTCAACACTTTCTGCTCTGTGGTGAGATACATTATTATTCTGACAAATGACTTCATCATGAATCCTATTTTCTATTGATGAAATAAGAAATGTGTCCAAAATTTTAATGCCCCCCTGTACACCGACAGTCGCAGTAATGATTGCCGTCTCCCCTCTTACTTTACCCAAGATGTGAGCCCACATCATAAATCAGTGAGGAAATAGGATTTTTTGATTTTTTTTTTAAAAATCTTTGTCTTCACATGTTTTATTAGAACAGCACCAGGCACAAGTTCCAGCATTACCTCCTTGGTCAGTGCAGATTCGTGATTCATCACTGAATATCACATCCATCCAACCATACACACTTTATGATTGCGTCTCTGTAGCCCACTGTGACCTTGTTTTCTTCTCTTCAGGTGGTAATGCTGGCTTTTTTATACTGTATGGAAATATTGTTTCATTCTGTTTATTTCTTTCAGTTCCATCACAAACTGTAACTCATATTTCTACCATTCTTTTTTTTTTTTTTCTGGTCAGCATTTTTCTATTTTTAAGGCAATTTTTCCATCCTGATGCTTTGACATCTTATTTGGTCTGCTAATGTTTTCTTTCCCATTTTATTTATACCTGTACCAGAGGTGTATAATTCCTTCCAGTGTTTCAGTTGACATCTTTCTGGGCGTGGCCGTGTTTCCTTTCAATTAGCCGACAGCTCGTTACGGTCTGTAAGCGCTTTTATTTCTACACCGCAGACTAATTTCTAATTTGCATTTTTCAACTTTTTTTTTTTTTTTTGGAAATGCAAATTACAAGGTGCGGTCCACATTTTTTTTCCCCTTAACATTGAGTCATTTATTATTTTTTTGCCTCTTTTTTTTACTTTGGAAAAAAATAAGCCATTGATTTAATTAATTTTAGTTGGTACATTCTGATACAGTCTGGTACATTTCACAAAGCAAGAATGTTGACCTATTAAACAAAAATGGTTTCCTGTCATATCTGTGATTTTGTCTACATTTGCCACTATGTAAATAAAGCTAGGTGAACATCATTTAAATTGTGATGAATATTATTACAAACACTAATACATGCAAAAGAATTCATAAGTGTTTTGTATACAGTACTATACAAGAGGATGGAGGTGGTTATAAAGAAGAAATGTAGACATAAAATGTATTAAAAGATATTTACACAAAATTAAGAAGACAAGCTGCAAACTTTTATACTGATTGATACCACAGCATGGTTGAATTCTCACATCTGATTATTCAAAAGTTGTGGATTAATTCCATATGCTCAGCACAGCTTGGCCGTTAGTCTTGGCTGTAACATAAATCACATGGTAATTTGAATGCACACTTTCTAATCAGTTGTTGTTTCTATAACAGCTTCTGTGGACTTGCAAGCTGCACATAATTGAATAGTAATAAGTGTGTTAAGGATCTGCATAACTTATTGGAAGGTCAGCGGTTTGAGCCCCAGCTTTGCTAGGTTGTCTCTGTTGGGCCCTTGAGCAAGGCCCTTAGCACTGTCTACTCCAGGGGCGGCGTAAAAATGGCTGACCCTGCGCTCTGACCCCTGCCTTCCAACAAAAAGCTGGGATATGTGAAGAATAAAGAATTTCACTGTGTAGTAATGTACAGTATATATGACAAATAAAGGCTGGGGGAAGAAAAAAAAAACTGAACTTAATTGAATGATTGTAAAATCATAGATAAACCACAGTACCAGTCAAAGTTTAGACAGATCTTGTAATTCAGGGTTTTTTGTTTAGTTTTGTGTTTTCTGCATTCTAGAACATTCCTGGAGATTTCAAAATTATGAAATTTGGAAAGAATTTAGAATTATGTAAGTAAATAAGAACACTAACAACAGTCAGTTATTTTAAGACACGAAGATCAGATGTTCTTAACAGTTCTTGTAAGAACAGTTTTTTTTGGAAGAACAGTGCATTTTCTTGTCTTAAGTTTCTTTTGATTCTGTAATGACCATTGTTAAAAGCAGTATATAAAAAAAATTAACTTTTTCAAAACTCATCAAGCACTATGATGAAACTGCCTCTCATGAAGACCTCCCCAGGAATGTAGAGTTGCCAGCTTCAGAAATCACCAATTAACAGCATCTCAGGTTTGAGGTGTTATACTGGCTGTACAGAGCATAAATACAGTACTGTAGCAGACGCATCTTAATATCAATGATTCAAGGGAGATTGTTGCGCATTTTGGACGCCTTCAGCATTGAACATGGAATTAAAAAGGGTGTCCAAACTTTTGACTGTCTATGTATGTATATATGTTTGCATGGATGGATGGATGGATGGATGGCTCGAAAAGTATGGATCCATATCCAAGAATGTATTTAAAAGATAGTAAAGTAAATTCTCATATTTACGGCCTCTGGCTTGGCGTCTCAAGTTTAAACGTTTGATAGAAGAACGTTAGCATTCCTTAATATATCAGAACTGTAAAGTTCATATCCTCCTTTGAGTGTAATGATTGTTGTGATAGACTACTGACTTCAGATCAGCCCAAAGAGGAACTGAGGGCATTGAAGCCCTTTTTACAAAGCCACAGTATATATCAAATTTAATGGAAAGAGAAATGCCTTAGGATTAGATGTTTGACGCAGACTTAACAAGTTTATATATAAGTTTTATTTATAGAAATATTCGCAGTGACATTAACACCTCTGCTCTCCTGGTAGCCATTAAAAATAAAATAATATGTCTGTTAATTGACCAGAGCTGTTGTCTAAACGTTCTAAAGGATTTCCCCAAAAGTTTTTGTTGTTTACCTGCTCAGATTTCCAGCTGCGTAACGATCAAGTAATCAAGCTGCCTAACTGGAAGGCAGTGAAGGAGCCACAACACTTTAATGATGTTCTGTCTAAAAAACACACTGCTTTTTTTTATTTATTTTTTTTATAAAGAGCTTCGACAAATTGTTAAACAAAAGAACATGATTTGTTTTGTGAGGTTTTTTTTTTTTTTTTTTTGCAAGGTTTTCTAGTTACTATCTCAAAAACACGTTTTTCATTTATTACCAGCCTAAAGTGAATCGTTTATTTGTTATCTGCTACAGGTCAGATTTATTTATTTATGTTTATTCTTTAAGTGGCTGTCTGAACACACAAATCTGATGTTTTTCAGATCTGAGTCACCTCTATATATGGTCTTAGACCGGATACGTTTCCGATACGTGGTCATGCGACTTGAATGAGAACGGGCAGATCGGAATTCAGGAGGCTTTTTGCCTGACGTCATCAGTCAGCACCGGCCGTGCAGAGATTTCATAGATTCCTCAAACATCCACTGTAAACTGACGTGTCTGCAAATATAGTCGACTATTTGCTTGCCGTCCTCCAGAGCCAAATCCCAAGCATATTTTTGCAGAAATCACATCCCCTGTTTGAAATGAACGAGCTGTCTCATAAATATGACGTTTCAACCCAGATGGTACAAGCAAATACATATCTACAGTCCTGTAATGTATGTGCGCCTGCGTGCTTTTTCATAGGACCGACTCTAAACTCATCCGATGTGATCTAAAGAATGGGACAATGTAGCTTGTAATGCGAACATAACGTCACACGCACTTGGCTCTTTCACACTCAGTCAGTGAGAGTTTGAATTTTATGCAAACATGACTTCAGTTTAATAACACTTCATTTAAATTGCCATGAACTGATACCAGCTGCGGGAAATCCAAAGTACCTGAACGACAGTGTGATTATATCGAAATATTTGTGTTAATCTCTCTTCACTTAAAAAAAAAAAAAAAAAAAAAGTTGTTGTTTTTTTCTTTTTTTAACAGTGTTTGACTCTGATTGTACTTAGTTAGTAACCCAGGGTAAGAATCTATCCAATGATGGAAAATTTGTTGCTTTGGATAAGAGTGTCTGCAAAGTGTGTGTGTGTGTCTCTGTGTGTGTGTGTCTCTGTGTGTGTGTGTCTGTGTGTCTGTGTGTGTCTGTGTGTCTGTGTGTGTCTGTGTGTGTGTGTGTCTGTCTGTGTCTGTGTGTGTGTCTGTCTGTGTCTGTCTGTGTGTGTTTTAAATAAAGAGGTTCTGGGGATTATTTGTGAAACCTGGTTTAACTATTTAGTGTGATTCGTTCAGTCCAGTAAGTGATGTTAGAGTTATACTGTTGTTGAGTTGTGATCAGAGGCTGAAATGTGACGGAGAGGTGATGTGTGGGTGTTGTTTGCGGGAGTGGGTGTGGGTCGGTGTGATTTTCGTCTGTATGTTTACAAGTTTGTCTTTCTGCCTTTTTCTGATTGTGTGTGCTTCTGTGCGTGTGCTGGTCTTGGCATCGGTATTTGTGTGTGTGTTTCTTTATTGTTGGGTGTGCTCACATGTGTGACTGTGCATATACAGGACATGTCTTTCTGTCTCTGCACATATTTTAATGTGTGTGTTAGAGAATTTTTTTTCCCATATGTGAGGGAATCTTGTCTTTTTGTGTGTGTACATACATGCACTTTTGTGTGCCGTTTTGTCTATAAAATTGTGTGTACCTTGCACATTGTGTGTATGTGTGTTTCTCTCTTTGTGTATACAGTAGCTGTACTTGTGCTTTTTTTTTTGTGTGTACACGTGTATGTTTCTTGTGTTCCCCTACAGGAAGATGAACTTTAGACGTTTATGACTAAATCTTTCCTTATTAAAGTAGTTCTAGGTGTGGCAAATGATTAAAGAGCTGAATTAACAACTGTCTGTGGACGTTTCTCACAAAGATAATAAGACAAACGTGTACGTGTGTGTGTGTGTTATCTTAGGTCTGATGCGATCACGTGTCCGAGGAGCAGATGCAGCCACGGCCAGTGTCCTTACTTTCCTGGACAGCCACTGTGAGTGTAATGAACACTGGCTGGAGCCTCTGCTGGAGAGAGTTGCTGAGGTTAGTGACACACTTTCTCACACACACACACACACACACACACACACACACACACACACACACAGACACACACACACACACTCTTACACACACACATTGGCACAAATGCAGAGGCACAAATCTTAGTTCTCAGCTGTGGCTTTGACAGACTGTTAATTAAACCTTTTCAGGACGGCTCTGTGCTCGCGGTCTAATCGTCTAATTGTGGAACGGTGCAGTGAAGTGATCAGGTTTTTTTTTTTCCCCTCTTGCACACATTTTTCTGTACATTAAGACGAGCTGGTTAGTATAATGTTCCCCGAGGGAGGAAAAAAATGAAGCATGAATGATGCTGAGTAACCATCCTCGGACCTGCAGGTTTCACCCACTGACTCAGGTTAAGATTGACTCCGTCCATATACTTTGGAACAAAGATGAGGTTAATTTTTTTCTTTTTTTTTTTTTACTTTTGTCCTCTGTACACCCCTACACTGACATTTTGTTGTTGTTGTTGTTGTTGTTGTAAATAATTAAACATGCTAACATAATTACGAACATACGGATTGCCTTTACAAAGGATTTTCAACTACTGTACGTATTAGTCAATGACTGTCTACAGTCTTGGTTTCCTCCCTCGGGATGCTTTGCCAGACCATGACTTCAGCTGCCTTCAGCTGCGGCTCTTTTTTTGCCTTCAGTTTTGTCTTCAGTAAGTGAAAACCATGTTCAGTTGGGTCGAGAGCAGGTGACTGATGGGGTCAGTGAGAAATATCCCAGTTTCTCTGCTTTAAGTAGCTTTCACTGTTTTGGGTTTTGGGTCATTGATCTGCAATACGAAGTGGCGTCCTATCAGATAAAAAACACCTATAACCACCAGTGACCCAATCCATACTGTACAGACTTATGACATAACATTGTTTTCAATATGTTTGACAAATGTTGTGATATGCTGTGGATCACGAGCTGTTCCTTTCCTTCTCCATCCTTTTCTCTTCCCCTTATTCTGGTACAATTTCATTTGGTTTCATCCGTCCAAAGTTCTCTGGAATAGAAACTGTCCTTTCTATTCTTGCTCGTTACCATCATGCCTTGAAGCCTCTGTGTGGACTTCATAAAGCCGTCTCTTGACTGTAGGCTTTCACAGTCACTACTTAGACTGTTCTTGACTTGGCTAGATGTTGTGAAAGGGTTCTTCTTCACCTTCTGCAGTCATCCACTTTGGTTCCGTCTGTGGTTTTTCATCCATTTTGCTGTTCCTGAGCTTGCCAATTCATTTCTTCTTTTTAAGAATGTTCCAAACTGTTGTATTGGCCGTTCCCAATGTTTTTTGCTATCTCTCGAATGGGTTCGTTTTGTTTGTTTGTTTTTCAGCCTAATGTTGACCTCTTTAACTTGCAGAGACAGGATCTCTTTGGCCCCAATGTTGAGAGTTTGTGTGAACAGCTCCCAAATGAAAATATATTACCTAGAGGCTTCTTATATCTGCTTTTCTAACCTGGCCATGCAGCTGCTTGTTCCATTACTTATGAGCCCCACAAAATGGGAAGGTGTGGATAAAAAAAAAAAAAAAAAAAAAAAAAACGGCTCCTGAATGGTTAATGCAGCAACTTCTTGACCAGCCTCACATATCGAGTGTTTCATTTCCAATTCAATGTGATGGTGGTGTACAAAAACCTTGTTTTTTTTCCCAAAAATGTATGATCCTGACTGTATAATGTATGTATGTGAGGTTTGGAGCCCATGAGTCAGGTTTTTGCTGTTGTTTTTCTACTGACAGTGCAGTATTTCTTTAAGAAATATTCTCCAATATCCAAGCTGATCAGACAGCAGCCCGGGGGTGTTAGTCCTCCTGTTAATGATTTAGGCCAGTGAGGTCAAATTTCCTCCAGAATGGGCCTCTGTGTGTGTGTGTGTCTGTGTGTGTAGGCTTTCATACCAACCACGCACAAGCCACACCTGATTGCACATGTTTAATTAGTTGTTCCTGCCTTTCGATCAGGTGTGACATCTGCTTGGTTGGATTAAAAGCCTGCACACACACACACACACACACAGACCAGATTTGACACTACTGGTTTAGGCCATCAGTTCGACAGATCTTATTGTTTTGCACAAAGACAGGAAGAGTGAGGTTTAAACCCTCTAAGATCTGTGAAAATCTCATGGATATTTCCGTACCACACAGCAGAGAAAGTTAAAAAATGTCCTTAAGTGCTATAGATCATTTTCTTCACTCCGACATCATCAGGATAAAGTAGCCACACCATTCCTGTGGGCGAGAAGTATTTTTACATAAGAATGATTATTCAGGTAAATCGAACGACTCCAATGAACAGAAAACTGCTGAATGTAGGAATTTCAATAGCCAAAGGTTTATTTAAATATACCCAGATATTATCGTGCCTATACATTTATACAGAGCATGGCAGTTTAATGATGAAAAGTAAAAAAGAAACGAGAATAACGAGACAAGTTTATAATAAAATTGATGTCACCGGTCTTCTTCAGCTCACAGGAATATTATTTTTTATGTCTGATTTATAAACACGGTAAACTTGAAGCGTGAACAGCTTTATATTCATTATACATGCACAATAAATAAGGTCTGATTTGAGTTCTCTTGGTGCCAGAAGTGCACACCTACAGACAAAATATAGTTGCTACTAGGAGGAAAATAGCTAAATGTAAAAAAAGAAGAAGAACAAAAATAATAAGACATAAAATAATATAAAAATAAAACATTGTCTCTACTGTAATGATGGTATCTGGTCTGAACACAGCCTGTGAAATGCTTGCTCTGTTTCTCAGCTCTCTTTGTGTATATGTGTGCGTGTGTGAGTGTGTGTGTGTGTGTGTGTGCGTGCGCGCTGGGTGGGTGGGTGTGACAGTCTTCAGTAAACATAAATTAACTAATAGACATGTGTATCCTGCTTGGCACAGGCTCAGTAAGTTAAACACACATAGACTTGTACAGATGAGCACACACACACACGCTCACACACACACACACAAGTGCACACATCCGTGTATAGTGTTCAGTTGGGCTTGTTGATTATATAAACTGTTTCGGTGAAGGCGAATGTTGATCGTTTAAGGGGTGTAATGTGTGTGTTTGCTCGGGGTGTGACCACAGCACATGGCCACATGTATGTTCTAAGACTAAAGTAAGATAATGTTTCACTTCATCAAGTTTACAGTAACAGTATTGTGTACAGAGGCGTAACACGAGGTCAATGTTACAGTAAGTGTGCATCATAGCTCGAAATCTGCCTTTCTATGAATTCTGCTTGATGAATTGATTCATGTAAATCAATGTCAGTTTATTGGGGCAACGCCTGCTGATTTGATTTCCTTTTATTTCGAAAAACTGTAATTGACAGCATACACAATTTTCTTTAATAGAAACATTTAGTTGTATGTGCATAATAAAAACACAGACTGTTAAATAACTTTCAGCTTTTCTCCTAAGCTGTGTTCTCCAAAGTTTTGCACAAATAAATTGTGAAAATGAGATGACGGTTATCGCCCAGGAAGGACGGAGGCTAACACATGCTTCCAGCAAGACACGTGATGCCACCAACTACAGTTGCTCAACCTGCATCATTATAGGGCAGGAGGAAAGAGCTCTCCGTGAGCTTGCAGCAGCTCATAATTGGCTCGTGTCTCTATGATTGATGTGAGAATGCAAGTCTTTTCCACTTCTCCCCACTGCTCCCTAGACCAGGCTGGCATTTGCACTCTGGATGACGGGGCGAAAGCATTCCTGTTGTTTTCTGTTTCTGTGCTTGGCACAGAATCATATATACTGTATATACATGTTCCTATATCTGATGCTGATCATCCAGTCACCGATCATGACCGATCAAGCTGAAAAACGTTCAGTTTCCTGTCTCTGGACTATTGTATGCATCATTACTGTATGTAGTTTTCCAAAGTGTGTAAGCTCTGTTCTCTTTGATCATTAGGCTTTGGACCATGTTTCCCAACAGCATTGTGTATAAAATCTGTACCTGTTTAAAAACAAATATATATTTTTAATAATTTAGTATTTAATTTATTTTTATTCAATAAAAATGTTTGTTTTTTTTTGTTCACAAAAATTTCACCATGCTACGTACGTTTCCATTGATTAATTTTTCACTAATAATCAGAATAATGGCCCAATCTGAATAAAAATGCATTGTGTAAGCACCTAATCTCTGTGACCCAATCAGAATTCATTTTCAGCCAGAATGAGATGGGGTGTGTAAACCTTTGATACTCTGTTCAATAGGTAAATTTTAGCCATGTAAAAACAGTTTCTCTAAGGTTAGAAGAAGTCTACACGTAACATTAGGTGACATGAAATGTTTCCGCTTCTTCTATTCCTGTTAACTCCTGTCTTTACTTTCATCTACTGTGTCTTGGTCTGAGGAAGGGACACTGAACAGCTTATTATTTTACATTTAACCAATCATAAATGATAGGGAATTACTGTGACCAATAATAATGCAGGATTTATTAGAAATAAAGGAAAGCCTAACCCAACCTCAGAGTTGGAGAGAATCTGATTGTCCATGTGAACATAGCTAGTGACTAGTAAGTTTTCCCAGACCAACATTCATTTGATTATTCCATGAATAGTCTCAAAAGTCCCAAAAGATATTTAACGGGCCAGAAATACTGCTCTCATTTCTGTACCTTCATCTCTCATGCATGTTTTTTTTTTTCTCCCTATAAAATAACACATGGCAAGTTAAGTTCAATATTTACAACTGAAGCATAATTGCTATGGATCTGAAGTATTTTTTTTTTCAAGGATTTGCTGATAGGTTACAGATTAAAAAAAAAAAAAGTAAGTACAGTATATCAGTCTGTAACTATAAACTTGGTTTGTTACTTCAGCCCTAAAATTGATGTTTCTGTGGGCATTTTTAATTCCTCCAAGTTCAGATTAGGTAAGTTTATCATATGTCTTATTAATAGATCTACTGTATTCCATGGACACATGCGTACTGTAGGTTCATTCGTGGCATCTGTACTTTCCAGTCTGATTGGCAAATTCTTTACATAATACAAACTAATGTGCCTTTTAGCAATCACTTGGAGTGACTTATCTCCCAAGCGCACAGACTTTATGGCATTCTGCTACAAGTAGCTTGCATACTGACAGTAAAACAGTGTTGGTGCATCTTTCACTAAATATTGTGAGCGTGTTCCTGCTGCAAGGTCTTCCTCCACTTACTCTCTGAACTCATCCTGTCAGTACCAACTGTCTCATTTATATTCAGTGCTGTTATAGGCTTAGGCTGATGGAAATCATGATTGCCAAGTCTGTTACTACACCTCCAGATCCGTGATCTTTTCCATTTTTTTTTTTAAATCATCCCTCGGAAATATGCTGTCTTTTTGTAAAATATCTGCTCACTAACTGTCCTTTTTATCAGTTCATTAAAACTAAGAAGAACCGTTTGGATTTTTTTTCTCTCGTTTGAATGTTACAAATTTGGCAAATGCTGTTATTCAACCATGCAATATTTTTTTTACTTGTTACAGCTGTGTATGTACAGTACGTATGTACGCTACCAGTCAAAAGCTTGGACACGCCTTCAACTTGTGCCTAATTGTGGAATAAAGGGTTCTTTCAGTGCAGCCACTGTGCTCACCATCCAAGTAAATAAAGTGCATAATAAAAGTGCTGTGTGGTGTAATATTTAGGACTGGACATTTGCTGACTGCTGCCCTATCCAAAACGGCAGTGTCTGTCAGATGTGCCACAAATACCCGAGGATCTGTTTGTGCCCAGGCTGTGCCATCACCTCATAAATTTCAGAGCAAATTTGGGCAAGAAGTCACAATGAATCTGCTGTAAATTGTTTAGAGTGACATGAATTGCTTTTCCATTTCCTGTAAGTGACATGGTCAGTCCTGGAGCTTTCGGTTTTTCCAAATTGGCCTGGTACAAGTCAAAACCAAACAGCTTTTCCACCGAGTTGTGCTATTTGTTAGTGCTAGGAATAAAACCTGATTCCTATATTGTAATATACAGTACACTCACCAGCCACTGGGTTAGACACATGCAGTAGACTCTGATCTGCTTTCTCATACAACAATCTCACCACTCATTACGATGCACATTATACACTCATATTAACACGCATTGCACATTTTGCACACCATGGAACTTTAAACTGTGAACATTGCACATTGTCCTGCACATTATTCTGCACATTGCATATTGTCTTGCTCTTGAATGGACATGGTTTCTATATCCCAATTCCTTTGCAATTCCATTTGACTTTATTCTTATTTGATTATTTGTAGATAACGAAAATTATGTACAGCTGAAAGTTTTCATATATATTTTTTAAAAATTTCTATATTTGTATTAGTATTTGTACAGTATATTTGTTTTCTCTCATTTCATACTTCATATTCTTATTGAAAACTCCTATTCTTCAGACCATGTGCGGTTGTATGAGCATTTCACTGTACATCATACTGTGTATGGGACAAATAAAATTTTAATTCGATTTTGTCTTCAGAATTGTCTTAATACTTGGTATGGTATAGATTCAGCACTGTCCTGGAAACATCACTCAGAGACTTTGGTCCATGTTGGCATGATAGCATCACGCATTTGCTGCAGACATCCATGATGCGCATCTCCTGTTCCATCACAACTCAAAGGTGCTCTATTGGATTGAGATCTGGTGACTCTGGAGGCCGTTTGAATAAAGTGAACTCCTTGTCATCTTCAAGAAACTAGTTTGCGATGGCTTTGTGACATGGCGTGTCATGGATATTTTTTTCTTTTTTCATACTGTTAGTTGTAAACCCTAGATATGGTTGTGTGTAAAAAATTTCAGCAACCAAGCCACTTTCAAAGTTACTTAAATCACTGTTTTTCCCCATTCTGATGCTCAGTTAAACTTCAGCAGGTCATCTTGACCATGTCTACATGCCATATCTGCTTTGAGTTGCTCATTAGATATGTACCTATATGTACAGATGTACCTAATGAAGTGGCCACAGAGTGGATTTACAACATGCACTTTTTTCATTGTTATTAGGGTAATTCCTTTTTCAATGATTTTACTGTGGAATACATTCATTTATACTTTATACTTGCACAAACATCTTATTGACAAAATGCATGCCCGTTTCCCACAGGGTTTACTGTGTATTCATTATTAATCAGATTGGTTAACTGTCTTAGTGAAAAGCCAAATGTGTACCTGTCAGGCTTGTTTTCTTTAATGATTTTTACTCACATTAGAATCACTCTTTTCCCTCTGTTCTTTCTCGCTTTGTTTGCAGGACAGGACACGTGTGGTCTCACCCATCATAGATGTCATCAACATGGACAACTTCCAGTATGTGGGGGCGTCTGCGGATCTCAAAGGAGGTAAACGCCTCAGAGCACCGCTCAGCCTCTTTTACGTATCTAGTTCTGAAACTGAATTATGTTTATTTGCCACAAGCTTGCAGCACTGAAAGGCTGGTCACCCAAAATTCCCGACTACATTCCACATCCATTTACCTAGCCAGAATATCGAATGATTAAACAAACTATTCTTACCACCTTGTTTGTTAAACTGCCGCCTTTTTAAACCAAGTTCACTGTATCATTTATTTTGTTGTTGTAAAAAAAAAAAAAAAAACTGTAAAATACAGTATTATGCAGAAGTTGTTGTTGTAAAAAAAATTTCTGTAAAGTACAAATGTTTTCAAATGTACATATACAGTATGTGTGTGTGTGTATGTGTGTGTGTGTGTATGTATGTATGTATATATATATATATATATATATATATATATATATATATATATATATATATATATATATATATATATATAGTGTGTGTTTGTCCGTCCACCTTGCATATCGTAATAAAAAAGAAAGAGAGAATATATACTGTGTGTGTATATGTATGCATGCATGCATTCTCCTTCTTTTTTTTTCTTTTTTATTACGGTATGCAAGGTGGACGGAAGAAAAATCTAAATTAAATCAATATTTGGTGTTACCACCCTATGGCTTCAAACCAGTATAAATTCTTACACTTTGAGTCGGGTGTACTGTATGACTAACCATTTATACCATGCAGGTGCTAGTGAGCATTTGCTGTGTAGGCAGCTTAAAACTGGGTGAGGAAGAGCCAAACTCTGGTACTGAAGTGAGATTTTGGCAAGTGACAGTTTTAGGTCACAGGTCATACACCATGGCAAAACCGAGCACCTTCAGCAACAAGATACAGGTCAGTTATACTGCATCAGCAAGGTCTCTCTTAGGCAACGATTTCAAATCAGCATGGGGATGTGCTGTTCAAGCTATTTTGAAGAAGCTGTTGAAGAACTTTCGACACAGTGGTGGCCAAGGAAACTTAACTCTTAAAAGACTCATCATGTTTATTTCACTTTGACATCGGAAGATGTCCAGCAGTCCCATCAGCAAAAAACTGGCGGAAACCAGAGGGACCAGGTTACACCTACAGTGTCTACTATCCGGAGAAGTCTGGCTAGAAGTGGCCTTCATGGAAGAATTGCACCTCACCTCCGACAGGTAAACAAGTCTTAGCGACTCAACTATGCACGAAAACATAGGAACTAGACTGCAGAAAAATGGCAGCAGGTGCTCTGGACGGATGAGTCAAAATTTTAAATATCTGGCTGTAGCAGGACGCAGGTTGTTTGCTGAAGGGCTGGAGAGCGGTACAGTAATGAGTGTCTGCAGGCAACAGTGCAGAATGGAGGAAGTTTGGGGCCTCATTGGTGCAATTGGAGTTGGAGATTTGGTCAGGATTAATGATGTCCTCAGTACTGAGAAATACGGACAGATACTTATCCATCATGCAGTACTATCAGTGATGCGTCTGATTCACCCCGGGTATATTCAGGTTTATTCAGCACAACAACCCCATACATACAGTACAGCCAATGTCTTTAAGAACTATCTTCAGCGTAGAGATGAACAATGAGTACTGGAAGTGATGGTTTGTCCCTCGCCGAGCCCTGATCTCAACATCATTGAGTCGTTCTGGGGTTAAATGAAGAGACGCAAGGATTTGAGGAAGTCCACATGCACACAAGATCTGTGGATATTTCTCCAAGATGCTTGGAACAAACTACCTGCTGAGTTCCTGCAAAAACTAGTTCCGGTGTGCAAGTGTTGTTCTTTTTTCTATTTTTGAAAGCATTCTTCCTTTCCAGCATTTTTTCACCTGCCGAAAGCTTCTGCATAGTACTGTAGAATTAGAGGATCCTCATTGTACAGTGTGTAAACACTGTAATTTCAACCAGTGAAATTGTAACTGTAAAACCTCCTTTACACAACATAAGCATAAAGATTACTGATTTCCTAAAGCTGAGGTGGCAAAGCTCGGACAATTTCAACTGAACTGAATTCATCTTTTTTTTTTTTTTTTTTTTTTTAGATATATTATTATTATTATTATTATTATTTCCTGCCTGCTTTTTTGCGATGTACATCTTCTCTTTCTTCTTCTCCTTTCTTTGTCTGATGCAGAACAACATTTGGGAAACAAGATACAGAGGCAACAAGCCCCACAAAATCGAGAAGTTCCTCAGCTCATGTATATATAATATCGACATACTTCTGCTCAGCTATTCTGTTTCTTCTTGTGTTTCTTCTTCATTTATTGATTAGCCTGAGAGTTTTCTCCTTGCAGTAACTCCCAAACGGGAGGCTGCAGGGAAACGAGGTGCACAGCGGCTAAAATTAATCCCCCTTTATCTGCACAACAGTAAATGCCCTGGAATATTTGGAATGCATCAATTTATTTCATGCTCACTTTTTTCTTTTTTTTAATTCCCAGTTAATACTGTCTGAGGCTGTAAGAGCAGTGTGTGGCTGTTAGATGTGTCAGGAAGCTCGTGGGAAATGGTGAGTGCTGAGAATATGCACTCCGTTCAGCTCTTACACTGCTGTGTAATTGGACTTTTCACACAGCATGAAGCAGGCAGTTGATTTTCTTTTTGCGTAATGAGTGGCAGTCTTTCTGACTCGCTCTAATTTAGATTGGACTGCAGAACACGCAGCGCAACATGATTGTGTTCGGGGTTTTTTTTTTTTTTTTTTTTACATATATTTTTCTAATCAGCCATAATGTTGTCCTGTATTCTTTTTTTCACGGTGTGTAAATTGCTTACAGTCTGCTTTTGTTACTTGCACATGCGCTCTGAACCAAGTTACAGAGACAGAAACATGGTCATGGAGCACACATGGACATGGGAAGTTTGACGTTCAGGATTCTTGGACTGCTTGGAAATGTATTAGATTTATATGTATAGTGATTTTCATTTCGCCGTTTTTTTTTGTTTGTTTGTTTGTTTGTTTAACTATCTGTGCTTCAAGCAGCTCGTAATTGCTTGCACTTTTCTGTCAGTTAGAAATCCAGAGCTCTGTGCTTTATTAGTCTCTTTCAAACCACATCGTTTTTTTTTTGTTTTTTGTTTGCCCCCATAAAGGTTTTGACTGGAATCTGGTGTTTAAGTGGGACTACATGACGCTGGAGCAGCGGCGAGCGAGGCAGGGGAACCCCATCGCTCCTATCAAGTAAGTAGCTGTTTCTTCTCTTCTGTCTGTTACATTCCAGTTACTGACCATAACTGACCATATAACCATTATTTTTGGTGTTTGAATTGTTAGTACATTTCATTTGTCTACAAAGTTGAGTACAGTGGTTAAAAGCTTGACTTTTTACAAATAAGACCAGTCCAATTATGTGTTTTAAATCCTTGTGGTGGCTCAGAGGGCTAAAGCACTGAGTTACTGATCGGAAGGTCGGCGGTTCGAGCCCCAGCTTCACCAGGGTGCCATTGTTTGGCCCTTGAGCAAGACCGTTAACCCTGCCTGCTCCAGGGGCGCTGCATCATGGCTGACCCTACTCTTTGACCCCAGTTACGCTGGGATATGCGAAGAAAGATTTTCACTGTGCAGTAATGTATATGTGGCAAATAAAGGCTTAACTTAACAGGGACAAAAAAGGTGAACGATGAATATTAAAAGTAGAATAGATGCAACCTCTAGGTCAGGTCCCATGAAAGGAAAGGTTAGCTGGTTTAAGAGGCCTAGGTTAAAGACTTATACCCACAACGGCCACGCACTTTGCAGATAAGATTGGGCACCCGTGAGGTAATGCCATACCTCCTATCTAACGTTGTGTGATTTTGCTATCTTGAACTCCTGACCATGAGTGGCTGTAACAATAGTGCGCAACTGTTTATTTAAAATAATCCCTTATTCTTGAGTTGCAAAGTGAACCAGAGGACAACATTGTAGAGCTGCTCAAATGCTTGTTGAACATCTGAGCGGAAAAACTGAAAGGGATAATAAATGCAACATATTTCAAATTATCATCTATATAATTATATAACCATGTTTTTGGGGACAACTCATTGTTCTTTGTTTGGTCAATTTCTGTGCACATGTGCCAGTGTTTATTTCCATTTTTCCATCATCAGTATTTCCATTCCATTTTCCACAATCTTGAACAACAACTGAACATAATTATATGTGAACCCAAACTAAACAAACAAGGAAAAAAAAAAAAAAAAAAAATCACTGATTCAAAAACTGCAGCCGGATTAATAGATGTGAAGTGTCTCAGATAAACCAACAACACCTGCTATGTTGTATACAAGTTTAATAACACATGCATATAATAATAACTAAATATATGAATTGAGATTATGATGAAACCGCTCTGACATTGATCTTCGTCTCTGTTCAATATTAAACCTCTTGTATCTTCCTGGATCTTTGTCCCAAAACTTGTCATAATACATAATCGATGGTTTTAGTGAATTCAATTCAGGTTTTTTCACTGTGTACCCGAGTATAAAATGAGCTCCCCACCAATGCGTCTGTAAAATCCAGTCCAATGTTCCAGTGTTTCAGGCCCATATACCAGTGGCCAGTATCAGATGATTCTGTCACGTTAAAGACATGTGACCTGGGTTCTGCCTGATGCATGACATTCCTTAGATCCTGACATGCTCCTACAGACAGAGCTAGTTGTCTGCATCTCCAGATGAGTTTTACAAGAACGGAGGCATGCTATTGACATGTTCGGGTCAAAAACTCATGGATTGGACTGCAAAGGAGGTCAAAGCTGACCAGATCCTAGTCCAGTGTTTTATGCGGATAGAGTTTCGTATGTGATCAGAGTTAGATTCGGTCCTGACGTTTCATATCGAATTGGTGTTCTCTTACTTTATAACCATTGTTGAACTGGTATTCAAAATTTGACATGTACAAATTATGTTGTTTTCTTGATCCCAGTGTAACCTGTCCATGCTGACAGTGAGTCAAGCAGTCAGTAGTGCTATTCTGCATTGTATTTTTATCCTCAGGATTTTATTTATCAACAGAAATACACTGCCTGGCCAAAAGTATATTTCATTGGACCACCTTTAGCTTTGATTATAGCGTTCACTTTAAGTTTCATTCCTCTCTGACTGAGATCTTGTATTGATTTGAGAGTCGGACTCCAGCACATCCCAAAGAACTACTCTTTCACAATTGGAGCTTGATAAATCTGATATATCCCCGTGCCATCAGGGAGTAAAAAAAAAAAAAAAAAAAAACATTGCCGGGATAACCTGGTCATTCAGGACATGCAGGTCGTCAGCTGACTTCATTTTATTGCCACATAATGTTGCTGAGCCCAGACTTGACCAACCGCACTGCCTCCAGAGGCTTGTACAGTGGGCACTATGCATGCTGGTGCATCGCTTCATACACTTCCCTTCTTACCCTGATGCACCCATCACTCTAGAATAGGCTCAATCTGAACTCATCATTCCATTGCTCCAAATTCCACTCTTTAGGCTCCCTAGCAAAAGAAAGGCCTATTTTCTTGATTAGTCCCACTGACAAGTGGTTTTCTTATGAATACAGCTGTTTAGTCTTCACACAATGTAATGCTCATACTTTCATTATTAAACATTGCTGTAATTTTGACTTTTTTAAATATATCTTTTTAAGATGCCACTCTACAAAGCTTTTAAGTGATCCCTACTCATGGTCATTCATGATTTTTTTTTCTTTTTCTTTTCTTTACATCAACCTCATTTATTCTGCAAATGTGTTGGTTCAGCACTATCCATCTAGGTTTTAATAATGCATTGAACAGTTCTTAACCTAACTCGGGTAGTTTCAACAATATGCCTTTTATTCCCCCACAACTGTAGGATATATAATGTGACATGGTTGTTTAAGAAGCTGCTCACTGCATCAGTGCAGCCGAAGCATTTTAATAATCGCTGGAGTAATTAATCAAAGGCTCTTAAGTACGTGCAAATTTAAATTCAAATGGTCATCTTTTTTTTGGCCGGGACGTTTTAATACAGCGTTCATAAAATTTATAGGGAGCTGTTATATATGCTGTCTAACGCCAGTGCCTGCATTTTGTGTTCAAAACCGTTATTAGTTTCATGTATATGTGTAAACGAGAATGTAATTATAGCACTGTGCTATTTCCATTCTGTTTATCCCGTCACATCAGGACTCCTATGATAGCTGGCGGCCTCTTCGTCATGGACAAAGGCTACTTTGAGGAGCTCGGAAAGTACGACATGATGATGGACGTGTGGGGTGGAGAAAATCTCGGTGAGAGACAAAACCGCAGTTTTTCCTCTCATGCTTCATTTTACACAACGCTGTCACGCAGGTGAAGTGCCACTGACCCACACCTCACAGAGGTGTGCTTTAATAGGAAGACAGGAAATGCAGACGAGGTTTGAAAGATTGGTCTCTTTAGCCAGACGAATGTCAACAATGCTGTTGCAGCTGCGTCCCAGTTGTGAGTGCAGGTTTTTTTAGCTTGTGAAAATGAGTTTGTTACTGTGAGAGAACTCAAGTCCGTGCACTTTCCTGTTCATTGACGTCCAAGCGGCAGCGACTTTGCCCTTTCCCCCCCCCCCCTCTATTGCTGTCTAAAAAATTTGCTTTTATGCGAGACGGAGAAGTCTGAGGTCAGCTCAGTTTTAGGTTTAGGAGTCCATCGTGTCTGAGGGAAAAAACATTACTCATTCCCTAAACAGCAGGCTCCTTTCAGCTGAGGTGGTTTTGGAAATGACAAGAATCTGGCAAATGATGCACCCAAGACAGAATGAAATGAGCTCACATTTTTGCAGATGTAGCAGTTGGAGTCGTAGCAGTGTCCACTTCAGCATGACTGTAGTCTGTGTTCCAATTTTAATGCACATTTTTTTTATTGCTTGTGCGCTTTACATATACAATACATAATTCTTATCCTGATGCTTATTTGGTGTGTGTGTGTGTGTGTGTGTGTGTGTGTGTGTGTGTGTGTGTGTGTGTGTGTGTGTGTGTGTGTGTGTGTGTTAGGACAAACAAGAATAAAAATAGCTGACTCTTTTGATTTTGTCAGGACAGTCTAGTCTGCACAAAAAAATTATTTTTTTTTTTTTTGGTGGAAAAAAGATGTTTAAAAAAGTGAAGGCTTTCCTTTGTGCTTTGGTTGCTGAGATTACGGAAGGTTGGAGGTTCGAGCCCCAGCACCGCCAAGTTGCAACTGTTGAGCCCTTGAGCAAGGCCCTTAACCCTATCTGCTCTAGGGCCGGTGTATCCTGGCTAACCCTGTGCTCTGACTCCAGCTTCCTAACTGGGATATGCGAAAATTACAATTAAAGTACTTATTATTATTATTATTATTATTATTATTGCGCTAAGGGTTAGATGTCCAGTATAAATTAACTATGCAATAATAATTTCCACAGGGATATTAGGACAAATGTGTGTGTTTTTTTTTCTTCAGAAATCTCATTCCGGGTGTGGCAGTGTGGTGGCAGTCTGGAGATCATTCCCTGCAGTCGAGTGGGACACGTGTTTAGGAAGCAGCATCCCTACACATTTCCTGGAGGCAGCGGCACGGTGTTCGCCAGGTAGCTGCGTGACTCATTGTATGAGCTCTAGTGGCAAAATCAAACCACACCATGAAAAGTGCTTATAAAAATCTTATCATTCAATACTTGTCAAATATAACAGGAAGCAGTTTAAGTTTTAAGAGGTGCATGTCTAAAGCTCATCCAGGAAACAAAATGGTGCCTACAGGGCAGTGTGGCGCAGGTGATTCTGTGATTCCAAGTGGTTGAAAATGGGTACTGATTCTATACATTTAGGTGCCTCAGTACTGTACCCAAAAACAGGCCTGGCAACAAAGGTAACAATAGAAAATGCATCTATGTTTTATTATTAAAAATGCACAGAAACAGATGGAACTTCTCTTCTTGTATTAAAAATTGCAGTCGACAAATGAATCTGAAATGATTGATGCTGTATATTATCTAAAACCTCCTGGATGTCCTTCCTCTTTTCGCCCAATCTGATAATAGTAATGTTTTTCCCAGTGCTCTCTAGGATTGCCAAACCTAGACAGCATATTAAAAAGTAGAGACATCGCAGTGCCGTCAAAGGTCTGCTTAGTCAAAGCCGTGGTTTTCCCAGTAGCAGTGTAGAGTTGGACCATAAGGACGGCTGAGCGCCAAAGAAATTAAGCTTCCGAATTGTGGTGCTGGAGAAAACGCTTGAGTGCAAGGAGATCAAGCCAGTCAATCCTAAAGGAAATCAACCGTGACTGTTCATTGGAAGGACAGAAGCTGATGCTCAACTACCTCATGAGAAAGGAGGACTCACTGGAAAAGACCCTGATGCTTGGTAAGACTGAAAGCAAAAGGAGAAGAGGAGGGCACAGGATGACATGGCTAGATCGCATCATCGATGCAGTGAACATGAATTTGAGCAAACTGCATGAGAAGAGAGGATAGGATGGACCATGGGGTCGCGGAGAGTCCGAAACAACATAGCAGCAAAACCTATCCCACTGCTCTCATCTAATCTTTATTTCTGGTTTGAACAATTAATGAATGTTTTGTATTCATTAACATGAAATAAAATGTATAATCGTATGCTCGTGACTGCTCATCCTGGACAAGGATTTCTTTAATCTGACTTTAGTAATTAATCTGACTTTAGGGAGGCAACCAAACTTTTAAGGCAGAAACTTAAAAAAAAAAAAAAAAAAAAAAACTACATTTACAATAACTTTTTTACTTTCAGTCAAAGAAATATGAGTGAACCTTTTTCCTGAAAAAAGTGAATTTGGCCAACTGCACAATGTTTAATCTAACAGATTTACCAGCATTTAAATTGTGTAGTCAAGCTTGATTGCATTCATATACAGGGTTTACACAAACCACCAAGTGCCTAAGGGTGAAAAAGAACCTGCTCATCAGCTGTAGTCTTGAAATTTGGACAATAGAAATATTTACACAATGTTTACACAATTCTGTAAAAGTTTTTTTTATGCAGACCGAATAACTGGGATTGTGCATGTAGTCAAACTGGTCAGACTGGAATGCATGCTTATACAGAGTTTAACAAAAATCACCAGGTGCCTGAGGATAAAAAAGAACCTGCTCGTTTTTGTTAAACCATGTAGTTCAAATATTTACAATAGAAATGTTTACACGCACAGTCCCTGTTAAATGCTTTACATACCTTTTTTCCTAGAAAAGGAAAAACAAATTAAAATGTTTTCATTTATGTACATCTTTATTACAAGCGGTGTTCGAGTCAAACCAGACTTTTGACTGTGCAGAATAACAGAACACACTTATGAGAGTAAAATCTACCTTCTTTCTCTATATAATTCCTGTTAATGCACTTATCCCAGCGTTTGATGTCTGAAACACTGGCCTCCCTGGAACTCCTTTTAATGGCTTGGTGTGAGGTCAGGACTGTAGAAGGGATACAGCTCCCAGCTCAGTTCCTGTAATGTGCAAGTGGTGTTAATTTTTTTTCAAGGATCAGGCGTTCTACTCTCTGAATGTTCACAGGAACGACTGGAATGGACTCGGGGATTGTCGTTCACAGACGCACCTTCTTTAAAACATTTGCACCATGTAATGTTTTACTTTGGTTTAAAGACTCATCACCGAACTGTGCTTGAAGTCTTCTGTAAATGTCAATCGGTTTAATGCCTTCATTCATGAGAAATTTCATTGTTTGACATGAACACCTCTCGTTAGAAAAAAAAAAAAAAAAACTCCTTTTTTATCACTTTATCCACAGTATCAAACCAATATGTGGTTTAAGATTTAATATGGATTAAGTCCCCTCTTTGACTCTTCTCTTCTGGCTTTCCACCGGAGTTAGTAGGGTAGCTGTAGAGATTTGTGCTCATTCAGTCACAAGAGTGTTAGTGAGGTCAGGCACTGATGTCGAGCAGGCAGTCAGCGGTCCAGTTCATCCCATCGCCTGAATGAATCTCTGCATTTTAAATAAAAAAACATCTCTAGAAATGTTCTAGACACTCAAGCACTAAGCACTATTCCACTGAAATGCTGTTCTGCCCCCTGCAGGAACACCAGACGAGCAGCAGAGGTATGGATGGACGATTTCAAGAATTTTTATTATGCTGCTGTACCTTCTGCACGGAATGTGCCCTATGGCAAGTAGGTGTCTCTGTTCTTTCTATCCAGAGCCATTATAAGCTCATTTAACCAAATGAGCTTATTTTACATAAAGTTGTATGCACCGTGTATGCCTGTGTGCTCGGTTTTCTTCGAGTTGTCTCTTTTTCACAGTTTGCTCTGTTTTCTCCATACCAGTATTCAGAGCAGGCTGGAAATGAAGAAAAGATTAGGCTGCAGGCCGTTTAAGTGGTACCTGGAGAACGTGTACCCAGAACTCAGGTGAGCGGCTTTCAGTCTGGATTACACTCTTTCACCTTCTCACATTTAATGTTTAGCTTAAATAGTTAAATAGTTGAAAATAAAATTTTCACCTGGGTGAACGAATCCACAGAGAGGAAGAGTGGAGAGTGACTTGCTGCACCATTGGGACTTGAGCATAGTTTTAGCAAGTGCAATAAATAAAGTGGCGTTATACACCGATCAGCAATAGTATTACAGCAGCTAGGGGAAGAACATTGTTTATCTCACTGTAGTGGCACCTGGAAGTTGGTGAGCTATATTAGGCAGCAAGTGAACATTTTGTCCCTGAAGATGATGTGTGCAAGCATTAGGATTTGAGCAATTTTACAAGGGCCAATTTGTGATGGCTAGACGACTGGGTCAGATCAACTCCAAAACTACAGGTCCTATGGGATGCCTGCAGCAGTCAGGATGTTCGAGAAGTGGTCGAAGGAAGGAAAACTTGTGAACCCACGAGAGGGTCACGGGTGCTCAAGGCATATTGATGCAAGTGGGGAGCGAAGGCTGGCCTGTGAACTCTGATCCGATAGAAGCCTTCACTGTAGTTCAAATTGTTGAAAAGGTTAACGATGTTTATGATAGAAAGGAGACAACACACAGCGCATCGCTGTTTGTTGTGTCTGGGCAGCGACCGGTCAGGGTCTCTGACTACGCTGAGCCATGTCCACAGCCCACAATGAGCATGTGAGCATCAGAACTGGACCACAGAAGGGTCTGCTACTGACGGCTTGGTGCCACATACTGTAACACGCACACCTTCAGAGGTCTACTGGAGTCCATGCCTTGTCAAGGCTGTTTTGGTTGCAAAAGAGGAATCTAGTGAATATAAGGCTCATGCTAATGCTATGGTTGATCGGTGTATAATGTATTTGATATTTTGGCTGGTGTGGAATGCAGCCACAAGACGGTTATTTTTGCACTTCATGTTGGCGTGGTTCCAAACAAGTTAGTGACTCAAAAGGAGATTTATTGAAGTAAAATCAACATTGTCAACATTGCAATGCAGATAAAAATAACAACTTGGCTATTTTTGGATCATTGGAATGTGTTGTGGGTAAAACACCTCCTTGTTGTGGGTGTAACTGCGCTTGCATACAGTACCTTTAGGACATACAGCGTGCCACTTTCTGCATCTTTAATTCAAACATGGAGTACTGGCCATCTTGAATCTTGTTTTTATTTAAGATCGTAAAAGTGTTCTTTAAGTCTTTAAGCAAATTTATATTTGTCTGCTTTTTTCTATGATCCAATGTCTTACCATAAACAGTCACATCATCCAAACCCTGAGTTTTGTGATTATTGCTCCCTTAATTTAGTATCATCATGCAGTATGACTGATCAGAGTTTTGGTATGATTACAGTGTATTTTTTCTTTTCTCCTTCACATCAGTAAAGCAGGCACTCCACCATTCAGCACTGTGTGTTTTCACTTTGTCCATGATCATAGTCTTTAGTTTTTTATGCCTGCTGTTTGACCTTTTCAGGGTCCCAGACCATCAGGACATTGCATTCGGGGCTCTTCAGCAGGGCGGGAACTGCCTCGATACACTGGGCCACTTTGCTGATGGCGTCGTGGGAGTCTACGAGTGTCACAACGCAGGGGGCAACCAGGTAGCATTCAGATCGCAGGTACATCATTAAACATTCCAGGAGCAGCAGGAGAAGGTCGAGTGATGCACGCGGTCTGCACCTGGGTGAACGAATCCACAGAGAGGAAGAGTGGAGAGTGATTTGCTGCACCATTGGTTTGGGATCACATGTTACTAGCTTCTTTATATCCTCTCACATAAGCACTTTTTTGTGAAAAAGTAATGTGAACATGTCTGTTAAATACAGTTTTTCATGAGGCACTCAGTAGGTGCCATAGGCTGATAAACCATAAATAAAATCAAGTAGAATAGAGCTTTAAGTGTAAGTGTAAGTGTAAATGTGTGTATGTAAGAGAATGTTCAAGGGGCTGCAAATTCTAAATGTTTTTGGTAAAACTACAGCCATAATGTGAGTGTACGTGCTTCATGGTGGATTTCAATCCTCAAAACTAAAGTGCTTTGACACTGATCATATGGATATTCTGAATGTCTCCTGAAATCCCTCTTCGCTTTTTATGTTCAGGAGTGGGCCTTGACTAAAGATAAGTCAGTGAAGCACATGGACCTGTGTCTGACTGTGGTCGAGCGCATGGCCGGATCTCAGATCAAACTGCAGGGCTGCAGAGAAAACGACAGCAGACAGGTGAGTGAAACACAGCTGAATCTCGATGTGATGGGGAATAAAAGTCCAACTTGTGCCTGGACATACTGGTCTTTTTTTTTTTTTTGGTGTTTGTTTAATTGAAGCATCCTGTGTGGTGGGAGTGAATTATTTGTGAATTTCGTTTAAAATTGTAACATTTCTAATTTCTAAAAATTATTATTAAAGTCGTGATACTTATAGAATCGCAATACTGGTCAAATCGATACGTGGATATTGTGTATCGTATCTGGTGATTCCCGTCCCTGATGAATTGGATTATAAATAAGAGTAACTGAGCATGGTACTGAAGTCAGTACAGATGTTGATGCATCTGTTGTGCGTGTGTTGCAGAAATGGGAGCAGATCGAGAACAACACTAAGCTACGACACGTGGGTAGTAATCTGTGCCTGGACAGCCGGAGTGCCCGTAATGGAGGCCTGACGGTGGAGGTGTGCAATCCCTCGCTCACTCAGCAATGGAAGTTCACCCTCAACCTTCAGCCCTAGTCCCTAGCCCCTATGTCCTGCGTCCTTGGCGGGTCACGGAGCAGCACGCGGTCTCAGAGGGAACGCTGCCCGGCTGCAGTGGGTCTGCTCGCCCCTTCTCCCTCACCCGGGGCTATGGGGCCAAACAGACACAAAAAGCAAACATGAAAACGTTTTTTTTTTTGTTGTTGTTTTGTTTTGTACATCCAACTATATACCTCACCATTTTATTTTTGGTCCAGCTCTTAATTGAAATGCATAGGATTTGAGGTATTTTATTTTCATCCTATTTCATGATGCCAGCCAAATGGATTTTTTTTTAGTTTTCCTTATTTCTTTGTTGTTGTTTTTTTTTTCCCCTCATCTTTTTGTTGTTCTTAGGATTTATTTTTTAATTAATCAAAGTTGATTTGTTTTTATGTAACCTATAATGTTGAATGTAAGTGACGCTCCATTGAGGCTCCTCTTGCGATTGGAGAAAAACACAAGGACACATCATGTTTAGTTTCGCATTTTTAGCCCAACACAGGTGTGCGTGTGTATGTATGTGTGTGTGTGTGTGTAGAGAATCTGCAGGGCTCAGTTTATGTGAACACTATGTGCAGTCTGTTCAACAGACACTATGTACAGTCTGTTCCACAAACAAACAAAAACCGATCAGAGGCCAGCTTTGTCTTTTCCCCCTGCAGCTTCTAACAAATTGTCATTCTATCTATTTTGCATCTTGAATGTGCAATGAAGAAAGATCTGTTTCCTCTTCGAGCCTCTGGAGTGTTTCGGTGAAGAAACAACACGACCCATGTAGTGCTTCGTGCTACCATTCAGCGTCGGTTGCCTTTGTCACAAAACGGACAATAAGTTGTACTTTTGTGTATTTCTGTAATCATCACATCGTCCTGTCATTGGGATTTCTTGATTCAAGTCATAATGTGTAGCTGTGTTACATAGAATCATTCCACTGAGGAGATGGTAACTACCTGTGTATGAAATTTTATTTGTGCATTATGTTAGGAGTCAGTGCGTGCGGTCACTGCGGTCAAACCCAATCCCATTGGCAGGAGCTGTCTGAATTTTGATCATGGGCTTCCCGAAACAAGAAACAGGAAATGTTTTCAGATGGGTTAATTTGTATATTGCACATTTATATTTTTACTTGATTTCTTATTGTTTTATTGTATGTCCTTCGGTTGTTCAGTGATTTAGGTTTGCCTTTGACTCTATCCATGCTACTGTAAACAGAAAGGGTACCTGTCCTGTGCAGCTCACAGTCAGGGCTGGAAGTAGTTGGACCTTGGAGATAAAAAAAAAAAAAAACTCCATGCCGTAGGTGTGCGTTTCTCTTTGTCATACATCCTTCATTTTTTTTTTGTTGTTTTTTTTTTTTACATTACCTAGATCATGGTATTCATTATGGTACTTCACACGATGGTGTGGTCCTGGGTAGACTCTTGTAAATGATACAAAACCATGTGCTTTGATTACAGTTCAGTTTTTTTTTTTTTCCTGACTTTGGTGTGCGTCTGATTGAGCATAGCCCTGTAGCGTAATTTATTCTAGATTAGGACACATACTGATGAGTTTCAGATAAACTGTAATCACCATGTTCAATTTCTTCCTGAATAATTCAGACTCCACTACATTACCCTGTGTTCCTCCAGCTACAGGGGATCTTTTCCACACGTCCTTAGAAGTGAACCTGAGGGACACTAAGACAAGTTGAAGCCTTGTTGGCTTTGAGCTCTTTAATGACACTCTGGCGTGAGACTAGCTGAATCAGGGTAAAAATCGGACCTGCGCGTGTTTGCATTCCTTATGACCAGAGTTGGAAAACGTCAGAAAGGATGCTGTGCCCTATATAGGAGGGGCTTTTTATAGAAGGCAAATGAAAGTATGCTCTTGTTGAGTTTCACTGGTGAAATACAACTGCCTATGATCATTTCGCCATCACTTGCCAACATTTGAGCGATTTTGTACATTATGAAAATAAATCTTTATATGATGTCAAAAAGAAAAAAAAAAATCTAGGGCCAAATTGTGAGAAATCCACTGCTTATGAATCTGAATTGGAATAAATGTTTACATAGTACACTGTGCCAAAGTTAATTCCTGTTGGGTTCAGTTGTCTCAGCGTACTTCAAAACTAGAGCATTGACAGAAATCATGACCCGTATCTCACAGTAAGGAACAGTCTTGTCTGCATTTAAAGACGGGGATCTGTGACGGGGTCACCAGTTGTAAAATTGTATGTGTGTGTATATACAATCTGTATGTCCATGCATGTACATATAAACACGTACAATTGCAGTAACTAGTGATTGGTTAACTGTACAGCGCTTATATATGTCCTTTTGTTTTATAGGTATGGTGAAAGGTTTACTTTGAATGAGGAAACAATTAACTTAAATAAAAGTTTATATATAATCAGTCCTGTTTAATGGAAAGTGTGTGTGAATATAATCACTGGCTGAGTGTGGGATTCGAATTGAAAACCTATGGCTGTGTCATCACCTTTGGCTTCTGACCTCAGAAGTAAGCGCTAAAACAACTGCCATCTTGACTCATCTATAGTCATGTTATCGTGTCATTATAGCCTGCTTACATGGGAGAATCATGTTGTTGTACTAAAAAGGTACTTGTATAATTGCAACAGGGCTAATGAACAACTATAGATGCTAACTGCTGAAGTGTGTATATACATATACACTTTCCAGCATAAAAATGTTGAATATTGCATCAACTGAGAGAAATACTGTATGATCCAACCGGATACATCCTTCCAGCAGGTCACCACCAACCTGTTGTCATGGGCCCTCTCCTGGTCATTAATCAGACATTTCTTCCACAAAACAGCACATGATATCCTTAAGAAATCATACACAGAAAGCCAAACTTGGTTGTACAGTATATGTGACACTTTTAGCTCCTATGCTCAGACCTGGGAAATAATGAAGCACTATTACTTTGTCATGGTTATGTTAAATTTTCTATTTTCTGATTTTCTACTCCTTATATTTTTAAACATTACATTTGTCTATAATCCCCAAATTGTGGTGATTTAACATCGGGCAGCTTCATGTCTAAACAAATCTAAACTGTAGCAGATATTACTGTAAGAATGAGACCTGTGTACTCCTTACCCTTACCCATCAGCTGCTGTAGCATTCATCAGTTATTATTATGCTAGCTCGCTAGCTGTACAGTTTCAATGAAACAGGTTGTACAGCTAGCGCTGTTATCATTCATCAATTATTATCATGTTAGCTAGTTACCCTGTTTCATTAATACTATACAGCTAGCTATCATGTTAATAACTAATGAATGCTGCAGTAACAGCTAGCAGTACAACCTGTTTTATTAATACTGTACAGATAGCTGTTAGCATGATGATGATTCATGAATGCTAACAGCTAGCTGCACAACCTGTTTAATTAACATTAATAATATTGTGAATACAGCCAGCTTTACAGTATTAATGAAGCAGGTTGTACAGCTAGCTGTTATCATTCATCAATTATCATGCTAGCTATCTAGCTGTACAATCTGTTTCATTAATACTATACAGCTAGCTATCATGTTAATAACTGATGAATGCTGCAGTAACAGCTAGCTGTACAACCTGTTTTATTAATACTGTACAGCTAGCTGTTAGCATGATGAATGCTAACAGCTAGCTGCACAACCTGTTTAATTAATATTAATAATTAGCATTAATAATATTGTGAACAGCCAGCTTTACAGTATTAATGAAACAGGTTGTACAGCTAGCTGCAAGCATTCATCAATTATCATCATGTTAACTAAAATTTCAGAGATGTAACTATTGTTGGTTCACATTAGTGAACTGTTTTCCATTTAACATGAGTAAAAGAGACACAAAATGTAAGTACTTAAATTAGAGTCAGACATTTGTACATACATTTGTAGTTTGTACTTGAAAGAAGAATCAAAGCATTATAGCTTTTCACAGAGTATTAATTTACATTTAATATTATGAAGGTTTTTATTTATTTATTTATTTATTTTTACATTTTTAAACCACCTCAGACCACACTGGTAGCTTATAATAGAACCATATTCACGTATTGCACTGTGAATGGTGTAAAAAGAACCCAAAAGAGTCATGTCCATTTATTCGTGTGCAAATTGTTGTAAAGTTACACTAACAACGGTGAGCAGAAAAGGGTGGAGAAAAGATCAGACAGGTGTGTTCTTGTCATGGGTAAAAATACACAGAACATTTGCGCATAGGTTCTTAATTAACATTCACAACCAGAAGACACACAAAAGGTTTTACAGCAACACACACTACAGTCACTACAGTCATTCATTGCTGTGGAACATCAGAGATAAGAGATTATGTACAATGTTAAAATCTTTTTTTTTTTTTTTTACATTTGGTCCAATGATAAATACTAACAAATAATAATTAAATTAATTGTGTACAGATGTTTTTCTCCTCCCACACTGCAGATGCTCAGCTTTGATTACAGTCACCTGTACATACTGTATGTCCATGGATATGCCACAGATAATTAGCAGCCTACTGTATGAGGATATGGTTTGGCTTTATAGGTACAGGTTTTATCAAGCTATATTTGCAATCTTTTTAATCACCTGCAGTAGGCATGGTTTGAAAAAAGCACCCCAACCAGTGTTTTAATATCCTCTTCCTCATCCAGTTTATAATCGATTGCACTTTAGTGTGCAAAACCCTGAGGATTCCCAAGACTAAATTCTCATGTGGACAGAAGCGTGATGAGATTCTCACAGGCTCATCATAATGACCTACCAGTGGAGCCCATTCTTTTCCGCTGTTTGAAGAATATAGTGAGAGAGGAAGTGTGGTATTAACGCCATAAAGCCATTCGTTCATGTTTTCAGATCATCTGTTGCATCAGAAGAAACGAGTTTTAGTGGCATCTATGTATTTGCTTGCTGGAGATACAGTTGTACAAAGACACTGCACTCAGTTGAAACAAAAGCCAACACATTAAAAGTGTTTAAATAAAAAGACAAGGAATAAAAACAACTAAAAGCTTAGAATTATAAGGTGCTATCTGACACGTCTATGATTTAACATACTGTATTAAGGGCATAATCAATTCCTAAGTAAAGCAATTCTGGTGTTAAACCTTTCAACATTGGTTCATTGCCAGGCCAATAACACTTAAAGTATAATTAGTTGGGTGAAAACAGGACCTCTTAATTCCGACAAGATCTTCAAAAGTATACAGTGTAAATCACTTGAAATTAGAGGTGTGCATCAGGAACATCAAGAGCCCTCAAGAAAAACAGGATGCTGCCTGGCATTTCTTAGGGAAGTGGGCAGGATCGGTTACAATTTCTTTCAGAGGGGATGGGATCTTTCAGAATTCCTTGTGTGGGGCCAGGATCAGTCCCAGATTCTTTTTGAGGTTTTGGGATTAGACGGTACTCCTTTTGAAGTGGCTGGGATCAAATATTATTCAATATGGAGCAATTGATGGGTAGAAGGGAGAGTTTGATATTCCTAGGCATTAGACAGGATTGGAGATGATTTCTTCTGCACTTCCCGCTTTGTCCGTTCTACTGGGATTGGAATTGGAAAAATTTAAAAGCAGGTTGGAGGGGTCAAAATTAGTTTTGCAACAAGTGGGGTGTGTCAGTTTTCTCTTGGAAGTTTATGGAAGTAATTAGAATTCCTTCTGAATGGAGCAGGAATTCCTTCAGATGGAATTGGTCGAAATTCCCTCGGCAGCATGGTCGAAGGGATGTGATGCCCTATGCAATGTGGTGGGATTGGTCAGAATTTCTATGTTTGTGGGAAGAATAAAAAAGAATTGCTTAAAAGGTGGGCTGGGTAAGTCAGAATTCTTTCAGGCATGAAATTGGCCAAAATTCCTTCAGGAATGAGCAGTATTTGGAATTGAGCTGGATGGGTCAAAATTCCTTAGGCATACTGAGAAATAATAACAATAATAATAAAAATTCCTGTGCACACCTCTACTACTGATCGCATTAATATTATATTTAAAAGGGACATTAAAGAAAGATTATTAATTTTGCCTTAAAAAAATACAGGTATAAAATGTTTCATTTATTCCATATGGGACAGAAGCGATAATGGCAATAAAGCAGTGATGCGGTTAACAGGTCCAGGCTAAACATAAATGGAAAACAGATGAAAAGGGATTTGACATGGCTTCAGTGTGTTTGGAGTCCATATCTTTAAGAGCAATAAAGTATGATAGAGCTACTCTCTTGTATTTAGACAAATTTGTTTCCATTTCCACTTATTACTTATTTGCCATCTAACAATCTAAGTGCAGCTGCAATCCTTTGGCATTTATCTGACACACAGTCAGGGGGTAGGTGTCGTATAAGCCATCGCACAGTGATATGGAAGAAACTAGAAGCAAAACTACAAGTGTACAAAGCAGAACTTACAATATTGCTTTTTTTTCTAAATAGCGAATTTTCAGTAACACTTTGACTAAAGGCCATGAGTTGAGTATAAAAGTTATTCATACCTAAAAATTGATCAGATGATCCAGTGTTTTTACAACTTAAATATTTTAATAATGTATGGGAAGCTAGTTAGAGAACATATTACTATAAGAGGTGGCAGAAGTACACAAACTCAATACTCAAGTAAAATTACAAGTATTCAGCAAAAAACTACCCCACTACAAGTACGAAAGTACAAGTACTCCAAAAAGAAACTTTTTCTCAGGATATCTATTAATATGATAAAAATATATCATATTGAAAGTATTTTAAACTCAAAGTTGAAACTGTTAATGAAATGAATATCGACAAGATTTGATGTTATTTAAATGAATGGCGGGTGGCATTGTTTGCCTCTTTTCATTAATATGATAGCTTAGCTAGTTGCTACCATTGCTACCCTGTATAATGTAAGTAGTCTATGCAATTAACCATAGACATACTGCATGCATACTGAATACAATAAGGTTAAAGGGTGCACCAAAACATTGAAAAAGGATTTGACAAAGCTCAGAAACTAAGTGGATGGGATCCGTTGTCCTTAATCACTTTGGTGCTTTATCCTGTATACAAGGTCGCGGGCGAGCTGGAGCTTTTCCCAGGGGACTTAGGCCAGGAGGCGGGGTACACTGTGGACAGAGTGCAAATCAGGTACAGGACATATACACTCGCATCAGTTAGCCTAATCTGCATGTCTTTAGACTGTGAGATGAAACCGCTGTACCCAGAGAAAACCCACCAAGCTCAGGGAGAACATCCAACCTCCATGTCAACCTCCAAGCACACAGCCCCAAGGTGGGAATCAAACCCGTACCATGGAGGTGCAAGGCGTCAGTGCCAATGTGCCGCCGCTAAACAATTAATTTTTTCATAATGACCTGCTAGTCTATAAACTTGGACTGCTTAGACTGGTGGAATTAATTTGTTTCTGTCTTTTCCTACATGAGTTGCACTGTAGATCGGTTGTAATACAGTATGTGCGAGTGAAAGTGTATACGCTTATGTTTCGATTAGAACATTGATGCACTTTTGCGTGATCATCATCTGCAAAGTAACAAGTCACTATTTAAATTGTAGAGAGTAAAAGTACTTACGTACCGAGCAGATGTAAAAAGTATCACATACAAAAATATTTCAGTACTTCATCACTGGCCACCTCTGATTAACACGGACTGAAAACAAATGAATATTTGATTGTGATAAGTAAACTCTTTGGCTATTAGCTGAAGTGTTCTGTCCATTAATTAGGAAACATTATTTGATAATCTGGCTAGCATCAGTTTCAACACCTGCATGTTTCTGATTCTGAATCTCATTCGGAGTCTGTCGTTCATGCATGGTACATAATCTGTCCACACTACAGTCGGAACATTCAAGGTGAATCACACAACATGGAAGTTTACATGTGTACCAAATAAACCTTTTACAAAACAAACTCTTGTCTATCTAGCAATTCTAATTACAACAACTATAAAGTCTGGATGTAAAATCTGCAGGTTCCTGATCTGATCCGATCCTATGATGTAAATAGCCTTACAATAGTAAAGTGTTACTGAAAATCTTCAGGTTTTGTTCCACATTGCCTTATCACTATGAAAACATCATTCATCATTTTTCTTGATGAATGTCCTGATACATATCGTTTTCAGAGGAAAATCCAGCCACATACTGTACCTGTCAGAACATTATATTGGTGGTGTCAGGCAGAGCAGCTTGGACAATCTAAAGTGATTCATTTTGAAATTAAACAAGCATCTCGTTGCCATTTTGTAACCAGTCCCGTCATCTTCGCTCGCTCTCACAAGACAATCAGATGACAGGCAGGACTCAGTTCCCTGATACTCAGCCTACCATCATGTTTACACCAGCCCTAACACGATACACACGATAACAAAAAAATCTATTTACAATCTGTGTTCGTCTCATTTACCCTCGTTTGCTCCTGCGTTGAAATTTCTCGAAACGTGAATAATAATGGATAATAATAGTGTAACGAAGAGCACACGCTCCACATCTTCCGGCCTTGGAATCTGCAGATAAACTCATATTCCTCTCGGCGGGATGCGGCAAATCTGGTTACCTATTTATTCTGAGTCGTCGTGTTATATTGGTTTGTTTTATTCATTTCCCCTGGAATACAATGTGCAAAAAATCAAAAGGGAAAGTGCATGTTGGTTTAATAATTCACTCACATGTGGCCGTATTTTAAATCAGGTGAATCACTGTCACTGAAATAAAAAAATGTGTACAGTTACAGTAAATGCAAAAGTTTTTAAACCCTACAGGTTTCTTGCAAAAGGTAACTGCAATGGCATGACTCCAACCGCTGGCACCTCAACACATGGACAGAATATATGATTCCATTTAAAAAGAAGTTTTCACTCTCTTAGCCAACAGGCTTGATTTTAATAAAACCTCTGCCTGGTGCCTGACAGAATTTTAAGAGAGATGTCAAAGAATGGGTACAGCCTGGCCAATTATTCCAACAGAGACAGAACAGAGATGTGTCAGGGGAAATGTGTGGTTTAAATTTTAAAATTTAGGGCTAATTTAAAGCTTTTCGGTGCATGCGAAAGAGATTATAAGGTAATAAAATAAAGGTAAAAAAAAAATGGACTAAGGCTTTAAGGTTGTTGGTCTGAGGATCTGGGTTCAAGTCCTTCCATTGGTGGGTTGCCACACCCCATGCTACCCAGCCACTGCATGCAGTGCCAGTCCCATGCCCGGTTAGAAAAATGAGAGGGAAGACCTCTGAGTGGCGCAGTGGTAAAGTGCTCGCCCCATTATCATCCAGAGATCGCGAGTTCGATTCTCAGGTGATGCTGTGGTTTCTCGCAGCTGAGATTGGCCGAGCTCTCTCAGAGAGGAGACAGGAGAGGTACTTAGTGCTCTTACATTAATCACGGCTCTACAGCCAATCAGGGGCGTCTGTGTGGAAGTGCGGATAGCGCTGTCCACACTCTGAGCGTGTTACTGTGCCCCCAACGGTGCGTGAGCGAGCAGTTCGAAAAGCCTTAATGTGGGAACGACATAGAACAACAGTACAGTTTACTTAGTAGACTGATTTTTTTTTTCATACAGTACTAATATGTAAGCATGTATTGTTAGAGTTTTTCCCGCTAAGGAACCACACACACACTGTGACACACAAAATATCCTGCTGCTGTAAATCATTTTATCCTAAGCGTATACAAACTTTTGCATTCAACTGTAACAGCTACATTAAAATAAAGCCACATTACAAAAAAAAAAAAAAAATGACAAGAAAATTTGGAAGACTTTCAAGCTTCCGTTTCAATGAATGGACATGACTTTTTGAAAAGATTTTTTTTTCCATTCTCTTCTTGAATCTTCATCGCTGTGTGTATTTTGATTTCCTTTTTTAATTATAATTTTTTTTAATTAGTAATGAGTGTTGTTCGTTCGACGTACAGGAGCAAATCCACAAAAACGGTTTACCACGGGGTTCGGACTGCACAAACACTATGTCATAAAAATCATTACACACTTACAGGGTTGTATGCTCACATTCGCCATGCAGCAGGAGGACACACAGACAGTCGGGTGCTTTACTGTATATACAGGGTCCTGTGGTGCACAGTAGAAGGGAGGTTTATCATGGAGAGACTGTGAGGACTGATGATTTTAAATACACTTGGCACAGCTTTGATTTGTCACAGACACAAGGTGTGGAAAAGTCGTCATCTTAAGTCTAACAGCCTCAGGTTGGTTGCTGTCACTGTCTATTCCTGATTGGCTGTGTGTATGTGTGTGTGTGTGCGTGTGCGGGGTGGGGGGGGGGGGGGGTGTATGGGTGTGTAGATGTACGTGTTAGACAGCATGCGGTCACTTCACTCTGTAGGTGAGCAGTCATCCAAGTCCAGTAGCTCCTTGACGAGCCTCTCGCCGAACTGGGCACGGCTGTAACGTTTAACTTGATACGCGTCGGACATCTTGTAGAGTATGTAGGCGTTGTTGATGGCTATGCTGATGGTGAGCCAGAAGACCTGCTGCCACGTCTTGTTGGGTTTGTGGAAAATGAAGTACCTGCGTATATCATTCACGACACTGGTAATAAGATTTTGGAGCTTCCACGGCTGCTACAGTGCATACTGTATATCTGGAACAGCTATAAATCCATGCATTATCTATACCACTTATCCTGTGCTAAGGAGGCCTGGAGACTATCCCAGGGTATAAAGTGGGCAACACCCTGCATAGGGTGTCAAACAAGCACACACACTCACATGCTCAGTCATACACTATAAACAGTTTGGAAATATCAATCAGCTAATGGCAAACATCTTTGGACTGTTGGAGGAAACCAGAGTAACCAAGTCCAGGGAGAACATGCAAACTCCACACAAACCAGCGATGAGATTCAAACCCACATCCCTGGAGGTGTGAAGCAGCAGTGATGATAAAGCCATTATCTACAGTATACAGTATCTACAGTATTCTGCAAGAAATATAGCAGGATTAGAATAGACGAGCTGTTTAAAGTGCAGCTGTGATGGTCAGGGAGTTGGCCATGGTTCTGTCTGGTCAGAAAGTGTTGATTCATTTGTTTATGACATCTCTGATAGTTCTAGTTCTAATATAAATTCCGGTTTTACAATTACAAATGTCTATCAGCTTCCAAAGCATCCACTTGTGTAAGGACTTACGCAGTGGACTGCAACATACAGTACAGTAAACAGACTTGCATATTATTGTAGATAGTGTTGTCTGGGACATGTTTTGATGGGGTCACCAAGTATAAAGCAGTACTATAACTAACACAGTAAACTCACTTGCTGTACTTGTCATCGTATTTGCAGATGTAGCTGAGATGTGCAGCGAAAGCTTCCACGGCCAGAGGACAAGGGATTTCTCCGCTCTTCCTCTTGATGATCACACCTAAGACCAGAGCATAAACATGTGTTAATGTAAACCTACTGTACAATGAACCGATGAACAAACTCGGGACCGGTTTGAGAGCCACTGGTTTAATGAATGACGCCAAAAGAATGGTTACCATGCACAGATGTAAGACATTTGAGAAGGTGTTTACATAATGTAATGTTGTTTAATTGCAATCTATCCAGAATATATTTAAATTGTGCTCATGATTTAAACTGATCAGCCATAACCTCACCACGGGGGCAGTGGTGGGTGGCTCCAACGGTTAGGGCTCTGGGTTCTTGAACGGAAGGTTGGGTGATTGGAGCCCTAGCACCTTCAAGTTGCCACTGTAGAGGCCTTGAGCAAGGACAACAACCCTGTATCCTGACTGATTCTGCGCTTTGACCCCAACTTACTAAGTGGGAGTTGCAAATTAAAAAGCATTTCCCTGTGCTATATGGTACATGTGACAAATAGACGGTCATTACAGTACCACCAGGTTAATTGAATAACACTGATTACCAATTATATACAGGTAAACTGGTGACAGGATCGGTCATTGTGCCTGCATAAGGTCCAGTTCCACTGAAAAACACAATGTAGAACAACACAAAAACAAACAAAAAAAACACACAGACAAAAGTTAATGCTGGCCATGATAGGCAGGTATCAGAGCACAAGGTGCACAAAAGCTGCATAAGAGGCCCAGCAGGCAAAGAGTTCAAAGTTGTTGATCTGATCTCCAAATTCCACATATCCCGTCTGTGGATCCCAAGTCCAATCCAATGGAGGCCCAACTCCACAACCCACAGCATCAAAAGGATCAGTTCCAGACAACACAGCCCAGCCCCAGAGGCCCCGTGGAGCCACACATCGAGGGGACCGAGCTGTCCCAGCAGCACATGGGGAACCTAAAACCTCGGAGTATCCTAGGTATGTACCCATACTTAAGTCACATCTGAGGTGTGAATACAAATATCTGCATGTTCAACATTAAAGTCTCAATACATGGCCGCTACAATAGATATATAATAGAGCTCCCGATTCTCCAGTAAATATGTAAACATTTTATTTACAGTAACATAATTTCAGACATACGTTATTTAAATATAACAGATAACTAAGACAGCATTTGAAAATCCACTCGTGCAGAAAAATGACTTGATACAGTATGTTATAATCTTCCATTGGTTGCAGTTGAGCAGATTTTCATCAGTGTTTATTAAACAGTCCGACATGCGTGCAGGACTCCAACTTATATTGCCACTGGATGTAAACAACTGATCATTAGATGCACTGCATGGAGCATGAGCTCACTTCCGTCACGTTAAGAGCTTCCTTTATAATCACTGTGAATTATGGCTAGATCAAATACAATGCAGAAGCCGACTGCGACTATAATGAGATCTGGATGCAGATTTATTCTCTCCGTTGTCTTGCTGTGTCTTCAGCATTAATAACGAGATGCGTGTCCTTATCTGCCTCATGACCCACAGCATTATGTCAATGAGTTAATATATATACGGTATTTAAATGAGTTGTATCGCTGACTTCCAGAGGTGGGAGGTAACCGTGTACATGTACTTTGTTATTGTACATAGTTTATAGGAGGAGACTTTTTACTTTTACTCTACTCAAAAGTACAGCAGTTATCAGTACTATTACTTAACTCCACTTCTGCATTGCATTGCATTATCTAACCACAGTGCTATACAGTAACATCCTGCAGTATCAGGCATCCTGCTTCATGTCTGAAACCCTGGCCTCCCAGGAACTCCTTTAATGAGTCGAGTTGGCAAGAGTGTTCACAGGAAGGACTGCAAAGTGCTCGGAGCCACCTCGGTGGGGATCGTCATTCATGGGCGTACAGTACAGCCTTCTTTAAAATGTTTGCACCATTTAAAGGATTTAATGCGGCTAAGAGTCTCATCTCTGTAGTGTGCTTGAAATCTCCATTCATGAGAAATTTTATCTCAAGTCTCAGTCTGACATGAATGCCCCTTGTATAATCATGCTGTCTGGTGTCACCCAAAGGGAGATGGTTTCATTTCGAAGTCTAAATTTAGGCACTATGATTTGTGATCTAAAGATAAATTTGGATTTCTGTTAAGATCTTTTGTGACGGTGCCTATACACATAAAATGTAACTTAATTAATGATCACTTTGGTATTGAAAGAGTATGCTCATGCGCTCATTCTCATAAACCTGCTTATTTGACTTCTACTTCTGTGATTTCAGTATTGAAAAGGCATTTTCTCGTTAATGGGGAGCAAAAAAAATGCTCAAATGACTTTCAAACTTAGTTGACTTCATTAGTTTATCATTAGTAGAGACTTCTTTTCCCCCACATAAATGCATGAGCTTTGCTCTGGTTCTCTGCACCAGGAACACCCATGAAGTCATTTGTCCACATGACAATAATAACTATTTGTCACATGTACCTTATAGCACAGTGAAATTACTTTTTATTCCAGACAGGAAGCAGATAGAGTTAAGGGCCTTGTTCAAGTGCTTAACTTTGCAGTGCTGGGACTTGAACCCCTGACATTCTGATCAGTAGCTCACAGCCTTAACTAATTGACCCACCGCTGCCCTATGAGAACGTATTTTGTTTTTGAGCAGATTCGTGGATTAGTTTGTGCTGACAAACAGATAATACAGTATGCTGAACAAAAATAGACTTACACTTTCATTGCAAAGCATTAGAAATCTAAGTAATCTTTTTTCACCTTTTCTTCGCATCAAGGCTAAGAGGTATATATAGAGAAAGATTTTCCTTATTATTTTTTCAGCTGATATTCTTTCCATGGCATACATCTTTCCACAGCTGCATCATCACTTAGTCCAGTAACAACCAAAACACTGTCTTTGCCTGGAGCAATATGTAGACTTCCCAGGGTTGCTATATCCTAAGTACTTTCCCCATGTGTTTGTGTGTTCAAAAATAGCCCAAAAGTGATGTTCCAATCATTACAACTAGTTATAGACCCAGCTTGGAATCCTAGAACTGGGTTAGCATTAGAATAACTGAAATTCTGCCATCACTTGGCACACAATAATGGGAAACAAGAAATCTTTCTGACAATTAGGCACAAATGTAGGTGCATGGAAAAGAGTATGCAGCATTGGTTGATTAAAAAAAAAAAAAAAGCCCTCACCAGTGATTTGACATACGTATCTCACATCAAACTGCTGTCAGAAATCATCAAGGCATCGAATGAAAGCCTGGCAGAAAGCATAATGTGCTGGAGGTTTGTGTGTCATAGTCTATTAGTGTCTGACGCGTTCATTCAGTGCACCAGTACAAAACCTGACCCAAAAAAATGCTTCCTGGGAGGAAACCTGCAAACGTTTGCAGTTTCTGTGGTTTGGTGTATACACGATATATTTGGAGCCTGCTCTGAAACTCCTGCTTAGATGCAAGTGAAGCACTTTTTTGTGCACAGAATATTTACGCACGTAATGTACTGTATACTTCATACTATGAACTTATTATACCACTAATCATTTTAGGAGCTTGGAAAACTGGTAATATCAGCTGATGTATTATAATTTTACCTGTTTAAAAACATTAATAAGTAACCTAAAGGAGTTATTCAAACACCAAACATTCATTAATTCGTTCATTTATCATGAGGACGCACTCTGAATGCACTCAGGGCATGACGCGTATACAGTAGGTGCAATTAGCATAGCCAGTACTCCTGCTAGCATGTTTTTGGGGCAGTGGAAGCAAAGTGGAAGATAAAAATTTAACCTCCCTACACACAGGGAGAACAATGTGTATGATCACATGATCAAGACAGGAACGCTGAAGCTGTTGTACTGACTCATCACCATTCCACAAATAAGTCAAACAAAGCTCAGAGACGTTCTAATCATGTTTACTCTTCATTTAACTTCTCAGCAGAAAAGCACACAAAACTCTAATGAGGATGCGGTGTGCTTAATTTACTACTCTAATCCACTACTTTAATCTTATTATGAGCAGTGACTAAAAGCATCATTAATTCCTGCTGAAAAATTGCCTGGTCTTACAGTACTGCATGTCGGCCCTCTTGCAGTCTTGTGAGCCTGGTTTTTAGAATTTGTTAACCAATCGGATCAGTTTTGTCAATAATTGTGGACTGGAAAAACACTTACGTTTCCAGAGTGAATCAGGAAATCTGACGAACACACTGGCAGATGACCAGCCACACATATTTCCTTGCAGCCCATCAGCAAATTCTGTCAACTGAACTGTTTTGAACTGTTGCTATAATGTATTGGCCTCTAATGAGCTCACTGTGTTGCTTTTGTTCTGATTGGAACTGGCACATGGAGCCTGAAGCTTGAGGCCAGGAAGGTGTACTACAGATATTAGAGTTCTGTGGTTTGTGGAGGCCAACACTTGCATTGTTATAATTGCATAGAGTGACAAGATGTGCAAAACTGTAGCGTGTTTACATGGAATGCGCTGCGTTTGGCTGCTGTTCTGAACGGAGATACCTTAAGGCAGTTTCCCTACATGCTATTTAATGAGACATTTTTTGTTCTCCACTGGCTGAGTCCAATAATTTTTATAGAATCCTACTGCTGATATCATCAGACAACTGCCATTTTATATACACACAGACACTGATCAGACACAACATTATGACCAGCTGCCTAAAGTTGAGTAGGTTCCTATTCTGATGCATCAACATCAGTGGCAGATCCTTCAAGTCCCGTGAGGTCTCCTGGATCTGATCTGTTTTTCTAGCACATTCCACAGATGCCCGATTTGACGGAGATCTGGAGAGACCGAGTCAATATCCTGAACCTGTTATTGTGTTTCTCACACCATGCTTGAACCATTTTTTCAGGGTGCATTATCCTGCTGAAAGTTGCCACTGCAATCAGAGAATAGTTTCCGTGAAGCGATGTACTTGATCAGCAACAATGTGGTATTTGTCAAAGTAACATCTACTTGAATGGAAGGACCTGAGGTTTCTTCAGCAGAGCACTGATAAAAAGCATCACACTGCCACCTCCAGTTTGCCTTCTTATCATGGTGCATCCTGGTGCCATCTCTTCCCCAGGTGCTGTAAGAGAGCATGCCCACCTGTGTCAGCATGGACATCCTGACCCTATACACATCAAACTGTGATGCACCCTGTGTTTACACAGGCCAGCCTTCGCTCTCCACATGCATCAGTGAGCCTTGGCCACACATGACTCTGTCGCCAGTTCTCCGGTTTTCCTTCCTTGGTCCATTTTTGGTGCCGCTGCAGACTAGAAACATCCCACAAGACCTGCTGTTCTGGAGTTGAGGTCACAATTTGGTCCTTGTCAAAATCAAAACATCACGGTCAAAATGTTCACTTTCTGCCTAATAAATCTCACCCATTTCCAGGTGACATTGTAACGAGATGTGCAATGTTATTCACTTCACCTGTAACTGTTCATAATGTTATGGCTGATATGAACATGAAATTTTGAAATTGGCTAATATATAATAATAATATTTAGGAAGACAGAAGCCAGTCCTGGAAATCTGAGAAAGTTCTGGCTCTCTGGCAGTTCTAGGATTTGAACTCCTAAACATTCACTAGCATAAAACTTTGAGTTCCATACATTCTCCACAAGAGCTGCTTGACTCAGTGCCCCTATACTGTATATACCTTGCTTGATGGGCGAGTAGGCATTGGAGAGGAATCGGAAGTTGCCCTTGTTGTACCAGCTGATGAGTGACATGTTGCCCTTCATCTTGATGTGGGACTGGCCGCGTTGCTGGGGACCCTCAGGGTTACGCAGCATGGATCCGGGCAGACCGGTGCAGTCACTCTTCCTGGTGCTTAGCAGGCCACAGCAGTAGATATCTACACACAGCGAAGTGAGAGTAAGACCTCTAGCATAAGTTTACTGGAATCTTACAAGACGAGGAATGGTAAATGCTGATTAGCTCAACCGACTAAAAACACTTCATGTAACTGTGGGCATGAGGCATGAGTTTCCCATTTCAAATTTTCACCTGTTAGTTTCTGAACTTGCCCTTGCTGTATCAGCTGAACTAGCTCTGACCAACATAAATCACACAAATGCAAGCATGCATGCACAATATTTGTATTTTGTATTCTAGTACTAAGAAAAGAGGAAAAGATCAATAAAAAATGGGTCTTATGTTTAGTCTTAAATGGCACTAACTAACATATTGTACTGTACATTGTGAGATATTGGCTTAGGGAGCAAATATGGAGCTGTTAATCACACACACATAAACTTAAATGAAGTACCTAAGTAAATAGAAGAGAAATAGAAAATTAAATGGTTGCTAAGAAACGGTTTTATCATACGGCTGGCTCATTTCTGTTAATAAGTTGGTCAGTGTTGTGAAGTACTGATAATATTGTGTACTGGGATATTCTTTTTTGGTGGTATTGATAATCAGATCATCGTGTTGACCTGCTGACTTGCAGCAGAAGGATATTATTTCAGTGACAACATTGGAACGCTTCAGTAAAAAAGGAAAAACAAAAAGCAGGGCCACAATGGCAATGGCAACTCATGCATGTGGTGATGCATGAATAGATGCAGTTTTAGTACAATTTTATGTATGCAACTGTTCTTTCCCTCGGTTCCTCTACATCAGCGGTTTTAACTTCTCGTCCTGGGTTACCCCCTGCCCTAATTAACAGAATTTTCTGAATTAAAGTGGGAGTGTTAGAGCAGGAAAAAGTTGAAACGTACAGAACGGGGGTCAAACACATTTGAATCTCTCTATTTATACATTTCCAGTATGTCAGGAAAACTGTAAGAGTTAAGAAACAGCTGCTGAATGAAGAGATTAGAACAGAAAGTGCTGCCTGTGCCTCCGAGTGGCGCAGTGGTTAAAGCGCTCGCCCTATCATCCGGAGATCGCTAGTTCGAATCCCGGGTGGTGCTGTAACCTCTCGCAGCCGGAGGTCTAGAGAGAGCTGATTGGCCGAGCTCTCTCAGAGGGGAGGGATGAGAGGTACTTAGTGCTCCCACATTAATCACGGCTCTACAGCCAATCAGGGGCGTCTGTGAGCTCGCGCAACGGAGGGAGTGGATAGCGCTGTCCTCCGAGTGTGTTACGCCGCCCCCAACGGTGCGCGAGCGAGCAGTTCGAAAAGATGCGGTCGGCTGGCGTCACGTGGTTCGGAGGAAACACGTGATAGTCTTCGGCCCTCCCGGCTGAGTGGTGGAAGTAGCCTTAATGTGGGAGCCCCCTAGTGACGGGGAGGAATTGGACACGACTAAATTAGGGAGAAAATCGGGGAAAAATCAAAAAAAAAAAAAAAAAAAAGTGCTGCCTAAACCAAGATTACATTTCATGTCTAACAAATGCGAACAAATTCCCATTCTACAGCCAATTATACTAACTGTTCAAACTGTGAGAAGCAGAAGTAATAAAGAAACGAAATGCGAGTGGCAGTATGCGGATGAGAGGTGCAGCGCTCACCCTGATTCTCAAACTCCTGGAACAGGCTGAGACTGGTGATACTCGGCCCGGTGAAAATGATGGCGTTACGTCCAGACAGGTTTTGGCAGAGCTGCCTGGCCACCAGACTGTGCAGCTGCGGCTTGTTTTTCAGTGTGTCGAGTCCGTCTGGACCAGAGCCCTCCTTCAGATGTACATAAATCTGCAAAGAGGTGGCATTATATACAAGCATACAAGCACTGTCAGGACCAACTCTACTGTTGGATCACTAAGCAGTTTCAGCACTGAAAAGAATTCAGCACTGGAAAATGTATAAGATCTTAAGTACAGTCATTTCTGTAGTGTAAAAGAAATAAAACACTTCGGGACATGCTGTTATTCTGTAGGAGAATACCCATCTATGAGCTCCCAGTCATTTGCAATTTTCCTATAACATCACCTTGAAAATGTCATTTATCTAAAATATAAAAAAATGGCTATAATTTTGAATATTGCGCTCCGGCAGTTAGATTTTTTTCCCTGTCACATGGTTTTCTCTTTGAGTGCATTAGGTCCCTCAACTACAGTACAATCCAATTCTCAATTGGACAACTTAAACATTCGGCTAAGACACTAAAAAACAGCAAGTTTTAGTTCTATCATGTCTGTTCATTAGGTATATACACCGATCAGTGATAACATTTTGTCCATTTAATCAAATGACTATAACATTATATTCATTAATATTCATTAATATAAAGTTCAAGTAGGCTTTTATTGTCATTTCAACCATACTCAGTTCAGTACACTGTGAAACGAAACAACGTTTCAAGAGACAAGACAGATTGACATTTTAAAATTAACAGAAAACTATCTAAAAACAAACAAACAAATAAATAAATAAAGCTGAATGAAATGGTTGGTTACTAGTAAATTAATCAAATTTGAACTGTTTTTACACCATGATTTAGTCTCTTGCTGTGACTGTATTGGTCATTATAATTTCATGCATTTAATAGTATAACTATACGTTGTGGCTGTAGCAGCGTGTTTCTCGCTAACCTGACAGATGAAGCCAGTGGAGCTGCACTGTCGGACCCATAGGCTGAACTTCCTCTTCTTCCTCTTGCGCAGCTCCCTCTCCGTGCATGTTGTGATGAACACAGGGTCCTCATCGATCAGGGGCTCGTGCAGAACCTGAGACACAGCACACCATCACACTGAGAGCTAAAAGGTAAACTTAATTCATTTCCACAGGGGGGAAACACGTTGACTTTCCTAGACAATCAGCATCCAGGTTTGCGATTCTATTGTCCACATGAGCCGAGGCAGTGGGTTAGTCCTGGGTGGAACAACATAGCGAATCAGTAGCAGTCTGAAGTGCATGTGTGCTGAGTCACTGATTGCTTTGTGTGTCTGAACAGCTGTTCTTATCTTGTGGATGAAATGATGAGCTGGTTCTCTGCCCTGCTTGGAAAGTCATCAAGGACAAGCTGGCACAGCCTGCGCTGCCAAGGCAATGTTGCCATGGAAGTGAAAAAGCCAGTGAGCAGATGGTGTTTCATTTACTCATGACAGATGAGTGTTCGGGGTCGTGTCTCTCGTCCGCGTGACACTAGGGACTTCAACAACAACAGTAAAGGATAATGCAAAGCCAAGACAAGCACTTAACATGATTCATCCATTTCACATCTGTTTAAGTGGAATTTGTAAGAAAAGACAGAGATGGAGTAATTAAGCCTGAAAAATGACAAACCCATGATTCAGAGGAGAGTAAATCATCCACACATCTGCTCTTTAGATGTAATTACTCAGTTTCACAGAGGCAATATCAGACTCATCAGCACAGGCAGGAGGTTCCAGGGTGATTATTAAAAAAAATATTTAAAATTTATTCCACTTAATGAAAAAAAAAAAAAAAACGAAATTGGGTAGGGGTGCACAGATGCATTTGGCTTTCCTGGTCAAAATGATGAAAATGTTTTTCTTTTTTCTGGAAGGCCATAGGGATGCTGACATCTAGCCATTCTATTCTCCTGGGTGTTTGTGTGTAAGGGGAGAGGGCATTGTTTGGCCTGGTTGTCTTAGCAACACCTGTGCCTGACTGTTTGACTCACATGCTAAGAAGGTAACCTGCCAAAACTGTGCAGAGTGAATGTGAAATCTTTTTTTTTGTTGTTCCAAACAACCCTTGATTGTTTCCCAAAGGTTTGACCAATCTTCTCCATTCAAAGGTTAAACAAAGGAGGAGAGGCAAGGGTTTGATTTCCGTCTCAGGTCTGTGTGCATGGAGGGTTGCATGTTCTCCCCAGGCATGGGGAAAAAGTCAGTTGGATTCCTTAGAAAAGCAATAGAAAGCCATAACCGTAGAGGAGGGGGAAATCCCCTTCAGGACGCCCACACTAAATACATAGAATACAGCTACACATTTAATACACATTACAGATATTTCAACACCTTGCCATCAACCCTATATTAGCTTTTTTTGACATTCCATACCGTCCCGGAGTTTTGTTCCCCTAAGGAAGGCATTCTGCTAGGTTTTGGAGTGTAGCTGTGAGCCATGAGGTCAGACACTGATATTGGGCATTTCATTTCATATCAAAGGTGTTCAGTGGGGTTGAGGTCAGGGTTCTTTGCAGGCCACTTGAGTTCTTCTACACCACCCTTGATAGACCATGTCTTTATGGAGGTTGCTTTATTCAACTCGGCATTGTCATGCTGGATCTGGTTTGGGCCCTTTGGTTCTAGTGAAGGAAAATCCACAACATACGAAGGCGTTCTAAGCAATTGTGTGCTTTCTGAAATTGTGGAAATGGTTTCATATACTGTAGGTGTGTGATGGTTATGTGTTCACAAACTTTTCATACATATAGGTTCAGTGAATCTGGAGTGGCTCGGTTAACAAATCATCATATTGCTTATACAGATTACAGAACATTACTACTTGGGGAAAGAAATTATTTCAAAGCATCCTTTATCCATCTGCATCCATTTTCTTTCTGAGTTATTAGATATGTAAGTGCAGGACATTGGGATTCATGGGAAATGCAAATTGAATTGGTCTAACCTACAATGACAAATTCGCTGTGGCAGCTCAGTCTATTTGTTCATCAGAGAAATGAATTATTGCTTCGCCTTATTGGAACAATTCTTCTTATTGGGTGCAGCATGGATGGCTGCTATATGGATGGACTGTACTAGATCTTCACAAAAAACAATTCGTAGTGTGCTGGGATAAAAGTCCCCCCAAAAAGTTTTGTCTTAAATTGGCCTCCTTTATACTGCCCTCATTCTTACTGATCAGAAATGCAATCGGTGGCCAGAATTCAGAGAAGAGAAATGTGTTTTAATGCAAACCAAGACATACAGTATCGGCTGGCAGAAATAATTTCAAAGCATCCTTTATCCATCTTTATCCATTTACTTTTGGGATTATTAAATATTTGTGCATGGAGCACAGGACATTTGGATTCATGGGAAATGCAAATTGAATTGGCCTAATCTACGATGACAAATTCACTGTGGCAGCTCAGGCTATTTGTTAATCAGAGAAAGGAATTATTGTTCCACCTTATTTGAACAATTCTTCTTATTGGGTGCAGCAAAATGGTGCGAATAAAGCCAGGACACTCCCTAAAATATGAATGGGGCAATGAGTAAATTCTATCCTTCCAGTAAAAGGACCCAATCTCATTGGTGCTAAAAATGTTGTTTGAAAGCAGATGTCTAAATTGTGGGTGTGTGTGATAGCTTCTAGGCCATATACTTTACTAGATCTCCACACAAAAAAATATTATAATAATAATAATAATAATAATAATAATTTAAAAAGTGCAGGAAAAAATCTCTGGAAAAAGTGTTATTTACGTGTCTGTACATTGAAAATATAATTCAATTATTAATAATTAATAATCCATGATAACCAGACATACACTTCCCCCTTAGTTGAAGTATTATTCAAGCACTTTTAGTTACATAATCCAGTGTTTCCCCATACACTGATTTTTTTAGTGGTAGCCCGCCACAATATGAACACTAACCTGCACATATTAACTCCCTATATTTTTATTATTATCGTGGATAAAAGCTTATTTAATTACATGGAAAGCATACGATAGTTCGTGCCTTACCATAAAGTGTTTTAGTACAAGAGATCTCTGTGAATATAAAGATGGAAGGTAGAAGGGGAAGTGGATTGTTAGCAGGCTGACTCAATCTGGTGTTCATGAAAGGAATCACCGCAGGCATGGAATGAGCCTGGCTAGTATTGACAGCTAATCTCATCTATCTGGCTCAGTAATTTGATCAGTATTTTGCATATTTATAGCCAACTTCATTCTAACCATCGCAGAGTGAAAGGAACAGAATGCAGATCAATCAAGTCAACTCTCAAAAAAATGTCCAAACTCAACTTTCATTTATTGTTTACAGCTTAACTTGTTATAAACGGTCAAGGAGAACATCGATGATGATCAATTAGCTCAGTAACTACTGAACTGGCCCATAACTACTTTTGATACCTGGGCATGGGTGACACGTGGGCTCAGGGAGTAAACAAATTATATAAAATGTTTTAAGCTTAGACATAAAGCCAAGAAATGAAACTTCCGGTAAAGTACACAAATCCAAACATCAGCTCTGGCAACTGGGTCATCTTCCTGTAATTTGCATGACACATGGCTTCTTTCTCTGTCAAACACTCTCGTACTTGCTGTGAGAAGCTCACATAGTGTCACCTGTAAAATGCCATGCTGTCATTGCATTTCTGACAAAGAAATATATATCTGAAAGGCTCACCGTATACTGCATGCACCTCCTGAATTGGTTGTTGTGTTCTGGGGTTGAAAAAAACACTAAAGATAAACGTAGACATGTAAAAGTGTGTTCTTCAGATAATAAAGGCTCTAAGCGTTAATTAGTGGAAGTGGGTATTTCAATGATCCTTGGCACATTTAAACAGGATGGCGGTCTACACAGACAGCACTCACAGAATCCATTAAAGGGAGTTAAATCAGCAGAATAAATCATCATCATTATCATCATGATCACTCCTTGAAGGTCAATAAAACTGCAAAATGTGATTCTGTTCATGGCCTCTAAACCACAGGGATAGGCAGATGAGTGAAGAAGGAGAGGACCTGACAGGTGGCACGTCTGCAGTGCTTCTAATTACAGCTGGAGGCCCGAAGTTACGCCTTAAATCCCCAACCCACTTCCTGCTGGCACACAAATGCTCAGCCGCCTTGCCTGTCCTAGTTTCTAACGAGTTAACACGGCCAAGATTTGGTGGGAGATTGTTACGTCCCTCGGTGATGTCTGAAATTGGCTTCTGTGGCTCATTATATGCAAAAAGTAACTGAATGGATCTCTTTATTGCTTTTCCAGAACAAAAACATTTGCAGATTGTCAAAAAGCTAACATAGCAATTTAATGACACTTGCAGATAAAATCTATTTGAGCATTTATTGGATGATTTTTTTTTTTCATATTGCATTGGGAAAACCCAGTCTCAGTACATAATGTGTATTGCTGAACAAACATTCTACGGAAATAAACCGAGCACTGTATTAGAGTACTCTAATGGAAAAGGAGCAATGAGGTTGGGATAAAACAACCCATTTACCAGCTTGTGGCAGCACTGCAGTGATATTAAGATTCTTATGGCGTTCTACAGCTTACCACGCAAACACATTATACAGTAGGTAAACAGTAGCTATAATGTAAATGTCAATGCAGCTGGAATAGGTTTTTCCTTACTCGCCTTAGAATTGTGGCCTCTATGAAAATTTGAACCAAGAAATGTTTAATTAATATAGAACCTTTAATTATCTTTGTTTATATTATTTATATAAATATTCATTACTGCCTGTTGGGTATGGATTTCCATCACAATTTCCTTACCTCATCAATTATTAACTGCCCCAGTTAACATTACAAAAACATTACTATTGCTTTAACAAGTAATATCCCACAGATAACAGGTTTGGATGACAAACTGGACTGGAGTGCAAACACTGAGGCTAGGGACATACAGTACAGTAGTCGCCTGTACTTCCTGAGAAGAGGTGTTTGGGCCAGTGTGATTTTTTTTTTATGCTGTGTTGTATTAGGGCAGTGGTGTAGGAGATTCCAACAGGCTTAATAAAATGCTCAGCAAAGCAGGTTCTGTCACACGAACCAGAGACTCACTAGAGACGGTGGTCAAAGAAAGGACACCTAATAAAAAAATTTAAAAAACACAGTACAAACCCACTCGAACCCAATCTGGGTTTTCTTAACAAAACAAAAGAGCACATTCAGTAACAGACTGAGACAGGTTCGCTGCTCTATGGAGTGTTATGAGAGGTCGTTTATTCCTGCAGCCATTAGGCTCTTTAATGAGTCCCTGCAGGGTGGGGGGATTCTCAAACTCTTTTCACATCTTCGACTTTATTCTCACAGCTGCTGGACAATCTTACACGCTGTATGACAGAAAGACAGAAAAAAATGTCTTCTTTAGACATGCTACCTCCCTGAACGAGTGTGTATACATTACCCCCACCAGGTCACAATCCAAAGACATGTAGATTAGGCTGATTGTTGTATTCAAACTGCCCGTAGTGTGTGAATGAGGGTGTGAATGTGGACCGGAGGTCTTACCACAGTCGTACAAATGGAAATAAACACAATGGTCCCCATTCGCCTCCACCATCCCTAGTTGGACTACAGAGGTTCCTAGATAGATGGATGCTGTGTGTGTGTGTGTGTGTGTGTGTGTGTGTGTGTGTGTGTTTATATTTATTTATTTATTTATTTATTTAATAGATAAAAAAATAATAATAATAAAGATTTTTACGATACAACATGATACAACTATGCTGAGAGTTCAGGGGCCAGGACACAACCATAGATAGCAGCACTGGGATTTGAACAGATATCCATCTGAACTCTAACACAAAGCCTGAACCACTGGGCCACCACAACTAGCGTAACTAGCTTGCATTTCATCAGCCACCTCCACGACATAATTAACTCACATTAAAACATCATGTTTATTATTTTGCTGAACCAGTTTTTTTTTTTTTACAAGAATATAAAAACTCAAACAGGGTTTATATGCATCTAAAACAGTTGCTAAAACAAAGGACATAAAAATGATTCACTAATGTGCAGATTGACACAAAAATAATCTTTACCATTGTCACTCCTACCAAAAATGTTATATCCCTCTGCATAGTGGGATATACTGTACGACATTCTATATAATTATTCTCATGAGTGCACCATGGGCACCAAAATCAACTGAAAAGGTAAGCACCACTGCACTAATGAATCAGTGACTTTGAACAAGTATCATAATACTGTATAAACGTTAAGGCCATTTTCAGACACATTTTTGCTGATTATTTTTGTCTGTCTACAACAACACTAATTTGAAAACCACAATATTACCTCATTTTAAAAATTTTAAACTATAAACAAAAAAAGTTTTGGTGTTGCTTATAATGTTTCTCATGATCTTCAAAAATCTTTGTAGCTAAAAGGATGTTTACCCTGTTCCTTTGCTGTGCTGTCTCTACTTTCGCCCACTACAAATGATCATAATCGACACAATCAATTATCATAATTAAAACTAACCAATATATTATTGATATTCAATTGCATACTTCAATTACTGCAAACACAACTGCAGGCTTATTATTGTGGCAGAACGGTGGGAGGAAGAGTTATAGTGTTTTTTTAAAAATCACACAAATTTCACACTTATGTAACCAAAACAATAAAAAAACGCCATTTGTGCTTTTTACCACCTTTGTGACTCAAAGTAGATATGCGCAAAATATTTTCTATCAGTTTGCATTTTTGCTTTTCTCAGAACTGCAAAAGCCTCATCTTTTTTGTCAAACTGTTTACAGCACCTTGAGACTGTACGGTAAGTAATCGTGTTATATTAATGTGCATCTCTACCTGTGTTTGTGAGGGTCGGAAGGCACAGCTGAAGCTCTGCTGCAGTGAGTCCAGGAAGGGCTGGATCTTGTAAAGACCCTGATTTCCACCTTGGCTTGAACGGAAGGCCACGATATGGAAGTACTTAAGGATCTTCTCGAAGCGTGCCTGGCTCATTTTGAGTGCTATGCTGCGGTTGCTGAAGAAGCCGCTGCTCCAGATGCTCAGGACGGATTCGCAGCGGTGCACGCTGGTGGAGATCACAAAGCCCAGGAAGGCTTTCATCTCAGCCGGTGTCACATTGCTCCAGCCTTCGTCACTGCCAAAGCGCTCCTGGTATTTCTTAGCATACATGTTGGTCTGAGTCACCATGTTCTGAATAACATTGTCGGGTACGAAGAGCTGGAAGAAATCCATGGCTGTGGCAGTGGCCGGCATTTTCTGCGTGGGACCTGATATTGGAAGAAAACACAATAGTCAGTGTGTTATGCCACATTCAGTACATTATATAATATACCGTAGCACAAGGTGTAATGCACCAAGCACAAGCCTCATCTAATATTGCAATAATAATTAAAAATGCTCATTTCTTTATGAAATATTCATACTAAAATTGATGTAAGCTTCTAGAAACATATGACCTGTCAAAATTGTTGATTAAATTAAAGCATTACGATTTTTGGGAGACACAAAAAAACAGAAAAAAAAAAAACTGGTTAGTGTCCGTAACCATGTCAAATTCACGTTGGCAATATCTGAACTATTTTGCATTTTAGAATAATACACTTTTTCAGGTTTATGTCTTTTCATATGAAATCTAAATGACAGTTAAGATCATTAATTGATTTGAATTCAAAACAGCTATGAACACTACATACTGTAAAAGGGCATAAAATTGTATTTAGAAAATGTTTTTCTTTTTATCTGATGAAAATATAAATGTGTGTGCATATTCAGAAAAAAAAACATGGATTGGGAGATAAGAAGAATGAAGTATTATGAAAAATGGTGTCATAGTATAGAGAAGACACGTTTTAGCCCCAATACCTTGTTTTGGACGTATAAGCCTCGCACTGACTCAGTTTTGAAAGTGATCTCAGCAAATCAGATTTTCCCCCACTGTGACGTGATATACTGTACAGTACTAAAAAACCCTGGCTCAGTGCTCATCTCATAGAGCTGAAGTAAATAAGACCAGGATAACCTTGCCTTCTTTAGCTCTTAGTTGTATTTTAACTTTTATATCGCCATCATTTGTTTGTCAGTATTGCGGAAAAGAAAAGCCGTAAAACTGGTGGAAAATGATTGAAAAGGTCCCAAACAGAAAGTACACTTCCTCAAAGGTGAGCTCAGGAGCAGTTCACTTAAAACTACATACGCTGAATCATGTTTCGAAAAGGAGTGAAACAGAAAGAAAATTAAACATGACAGAATGAGTAGTTTAACTGTAAATATGGCTGAATATTTTAATAATAAAAAATTCTATCACTGATTTATAGCACCGATTCATTTCCAATACAGCCCTGTTGCTGAATCCTAGTACCTGCTTTGTTATCTCTGTTGTTACAGATTCGACATACAGTATTACATGTGTGTTTTTAGAGTTTGTGTATTTAACTCTAATTCTAATTTGAAAGAATGAACAAACATACGAATACAATTTGTATAAGTGCTCCATTTAATTTTGCTTTGCCACAAATTGAACACTCTGAAATCTTACACAGTAACTGAACAGCATTCTGGGATCGTCATCATTAGCTCTAGGATCTGGATGTCGCTATGAATAGCGTCATCTGTGTTTTGCCATGACTCACTTAAAACCCCTCCGGCAAATCAAATGCTTCAGTGAATCCTCAGAAGCATTGATGCTGTTCCTTTCCCACACTTTCCTTCCTCAGAGGCTTTACTCTGCTAAAGGAAAAAGAAAGCAATTTCCTCCATGTGCAAGGAGTTTTTACTGTATTGCTCCCTTTATTTTTCCTACTATTTCATCGACTTTGGGGCAAAAAAATCTCTTTCTCAGTGTGCCATGTCAAGTAATTACATCCCCAAGTTATTGGCACAGATTGTACCCACCGATTTTTTTTGGAGGGGGGGTGTTTGAGCCTTGCATCAGTGCCCAAACAGTGGCACCAAAGAAGCGGCAGGGCTCGAACCCCCAACCCTACAAACAGATCCTAACTAACTGACCCAAGTCTTTAATTACTGTCCTTATTTAACTCACTAATATATTCTGTGCTTGTTACTGCCCCCTCCAATATTTCACTGTATAGTATGGTGAGCACCTGCTGCACTTTGCAGTACCAGCATATCACAGCTGATGGTGCCCTTGGGGTCAGTACTGTTCTGCCTCTAGAGACTGGAATCAAACAGCTTCATTCCACAGAGAGTTAGCAACCTCTTCTTGGCAGCACAAGAGTCAGCTTACATGGGCTTCTCAACAAAGTCATATCTAAATGAGTTAATACTGCAGTGCAGGAAAGCACCAACTGGCCTGCAACCCTGTTAGAAGTCACACTTGGTAAGCTCCCATTCTTCATTTTCTCTAAAACCATACCATTACTGTTGCTTTTAACTACACACACTTTAAACGAAGGACATAGTTTTGAACTTGAGATGCAGCCCAGGATGACGATCACAATGGTGAGATAAAATTCTAACGATGAAAAGAGCTTGTGTGTTCAACTATGCATGAAATTGCTAAACATTTCACTGCTTGATTTGATTTCCTGATAGACTAAATGTTACGGCTCTAACGCGGCATTCAGCAGAGGCCAGATTATTTCTTTCCAAATGTACATAAAACCATTTTGCTTCTTTCTCCCTTTATGTAGCGCTTTGATTTCTGTTATGTCACATGCCCCAAAGAGCTTTGTGCTTCCACTTCTACAGACAGCCGTCTACTTTCCTTTTTATTTGTGATGTAAAACACACCAAAACTATTGTCTACTGATCCTGTGTAGGGTCACAGGGGGCCTGAAACCTATCCAAGGGAACTTAGGGCACAAGGCAGGTACATCCTTGACGGAATGCCAACCCGTTGTACTTAATCATACAATACCTGCAATTTCTTACATTAAGGCCAGTCAGCCTACACTGCATGTCTTTGGACAGGGAAGAACAGAATTCGGATTCAAACCCCTAGCCGTGGCGATGCGAAGCAACAGTCCTAAACACTAAGCCTACAAAGTAGTTTAAAAAAAAATCTAAAGAAGGAAACCTACCCCATTACTAACTATCAGTATCTATCAGTTAGTATCAGTTAGTAAGTTTCATTGATTTTCACCGCATTTTTTTATCCCATAATTTCCACCTAGCATTTACTGTAGGTCCTCCCATTATACAGTATGACAGCTACCAACTGGGGAGGGTGAAAAATGTCACCTGCCTCCTCTGACAAGTGAAGCCAGCCCGTTCTTTTCGAAGTGCTGCTCACGCTGCACCACAGGGCGACGGACACACACTCTATCCATCCACTTTCACATGTATAAGCTCACAGATGCCGTGATTGATAGGCTAGAAAAAGGACGCCACCAGTCCCACTTAGAGACCATGGTCATTTTTCCTCTGGATGGCTGTGGTGTTGTCTGGATTTAAACTTACTGTAGCATCTCTGAATGTCGGGGTAATCACTTTTCTATTGAGCCTCTCATAAACCTTAAAATATAACTAAAATATAATCAGCATTTCAAAATGACTGTATATACTGACATTAAAACCTGGTACCTATATATATTTTAGAGTCCTGCACACACACACACAGTTGTGAGGATCAGCTATCAATTATTTGCTCGATTTGACAAATTGCTTAAACTTGATATGTGTTAAGACATTTTTTTGTTGAAATTATGTAAGTTCATATGCTTAGTATTGTGGGCTGAGGAGCATTAGTCATGGTATAAAATCATACCAAAAAGTTCATTTATTAGCTAACATTAACACGCAGGACCAATGGTCACCGTCAGTATAAAGTGTGTGCACCTTCATAAATGTGCACAGTGTGAGCACTCCACATTCGAGTGTGTGTCACCAGAGGCTCACACCTCCATGGGTAGTTTACCAGCAGTATCATTTGATTGGAGCACCGTATGAAAGCCCTTATCTACCTGAACCACATGTGCAAAATAAACATGTTATATAATGTCTGAGTTCATTTACCATTTTATTTTTTAATTACTGAGATTTATTATTCAGTAATACATCAAGAATCACATTCGCGAAACGCCCGTCTAATTGCATGCAATGATCCTGTCTTAATGTCTTACACCTCACTGACTTTATTTATTAGGTTTTCTGTACATTGTGTGTGTTATTGATGCTATGGATTTATGTCCATACAATATTGGGTTTATTTACTACAGTTACCGAATCAATTTGGCATTTTATTTCAACTTGCCATGTCTTCACATTGCCCACAATGAGAATCGATAAGAACGGCATTAACTGAGCAAATTGTTTAAATCAGAAATGTAATTTCAAATACACAAATGAACAAACAGTCATAAGGAAGCAAATCACCAGAGGATTTCATGGCAATTATAAATCTGCCTAAAAGTCTAATACAGTATAATCTACATGTAATCCATCTCCACTGCCCAATAAATAAATCAATTCATGGGGGGGAAAAAAACTTACGTCAACATCTAAGCCTTTCAGAATTGACATGTGTAAGAAACATGAAAGCTGGGAGTTCAGGTGCGAATTGCCATTGTCTACTACTAAAATAATACCCATTTCTGCATTTGTTCCTCTGTACCTTTTATCAGAGCCTCAACCAATAAAATGATCTCACATGACCATAACGAGCTACTCACCTGCTGTTCTGCGTTTGCCCTTCAGCCTTGTGCACATAACACGTCCTGTATAAAAGCCTTAACCTTACAACAGCTACTATTTTACCAGGACTTGTGTCTATATAGATGTGAAACAGACACAGCATGCACACACACACACACACACACACACACACACACACACACACACACACACACACACACACACAAACACAGCCCCATGGAGAGCAGTTTACAGAGCTTATCTAATTGATGAGATCTTCTATTAACACTAAACAGCATGTTGAGATGAACTTTTAAAAGCATAGCGACTGTCTGGCATTTTGCTCTGCCAGAAACGCTCAGAGTAGAGCTGACAGTTTAGTTAGTATGATCGTTCGTTTTCACTTTCACTAACTGTTTACAGTAGAAAGTAAAAAAAAAAAAAAAGGTTTGTTTTTCTGTTTGTCAGTATATTATGTGGATCATTAAATATTTTATGTTTTACTTTAAAAGTGCAAAAATAATCATATTAATAATAATAAATAAATAATAATAATAAATAATAAATAAGATTTATTTATAATTGGGCGCAGTATACAATGGTATACAACTTTTATAACATATTAGAACATAAAAATATGAATTTCTAATCGCAGATTAACATAGGGCATATATAGGGCAAACATATTTTTATTGTTTTTTTTTTTTTTAATAAAGTGCAGTAAGACACTGTTGCTTAAATCAAGTACGAATTGTGCTAAATACACAAGTTAGTGATAATTTAGCTCATACTGTTATATAAGCATGAGAAAAAAAAGAATACAGGTAAAATGTTATTATATAGAGGTCATATGGAGTTCGAACAAGCCTTATGTACTGGTACCACTTGAATAGAATTGCTGCATGTCATGGTCGAACTGGTACCACAAATGTGGCATTGAGATCTACAATATCATAATAATGTTTACACACTCAAATCTGTCAGAAGTTTTGATTTTCCTGGACTACCGACTGCCGCTCTCATTTGCTTTCATTACAGTGTGTGCACTTGTGTAATATATAACGTATGCTCAGGATAAATCTACTCTGTGTCACTCTCTGACCCTGCGATGATGGTTTCTGAAGCCCTGCTGTAGTTGGCAGTGTTCCGAGAGCCGCACAGAACAGCGCTGCATTATGGTTTCTCTCTGAAACGCAGAGAAAGGTCTGTTTCAGTCAGCATGACGACCTTCTGCACTTTAAAGTGCTTCAATGTAGTCCGTTTTTCAACCCACACATCTGCGTACGCATAAAAACCTTAAAAGAACCTGATACACAAAAGTGGAGGCAAATGGACTTTAAATACTCACTACGTATATTGCATAGTAAAAATAACATCTTATCTGATACAAGGCTAACATTGAGGACAGTGTGATGAAACAACCATCACGTGATAGCGCCATGGGCATTAACAGCATGGCATTGTACGGTAAAGGCACGGTGCCACTTGTCAGCTGGAAGCAAAGTCTGTGGAAAAAAAAAAAAAAACAATAAGCAGATGGCGCATTTTCCCCTCATTGTAACTGGCAGAAGTTTGCAGGCAGAAACGTAAACCATTCATACACTGCTCCAGTCTGAGTGTATTATCAAACACATGATTGGCAGTGGAATGGATCAACCCATGTGGGTTAAATCATAATCAGGTTTATGTGCTTCATCTTCCAAAAATGGGCAAAACTGAGCCTATATACTCTAGGTCTATAGGGCTCAAGGCAAAATCTTGAATTTCGTCATTTTATCTCTACTGAACAAACAAGTAAGACTTGAAAAAAATACACACTATGTAGATAGAAAGAGACATACAGTCATTCAGAATGTACGGTATATATACAGTACAGTATAGTTAAAATTGCTATGTCATGCTCCCATTTTAGATCTTTTCTTAGCTTCTAGTTTAGTCTGTGTCAATTATTCCTAGATGTGTAATACTGTATGTACTGTAAGTGGTACCTGACCATCAAACTCATATGTGGGCCTATTAAAAGCATCTGACTCCAGAGAATGTCTTTTTATGCTCTAGCATTACAATTTCCAGGTCCATGGAGACATGACAGATCCCTGACCCCACCCTTACTGAAGCCTTCTGGGACGCCCTGGAATGCTGACTGCACCCTAGGCCTCCTCAGTGCCTGATCTCACTAACGCTTATAAACCAATGAGTAAATCCCTATAGCCATGATCCAATCTAGTGGAAAGCTTTCCCAGAAAAACAGTAAAGGGGAGAACACATCTGGGCCCGTATTTACTAAGCATCTCAGAATCAGTCCTAGGAATCACACCCAAAGTTCATTTAGAAATAAAGTTCCTAGAGTAGGATCCGAGTAGGAAATAAAAGTAATTAATGAAGCTTCCTGCTCTAAGTTTCAGCAAGGAGTAGGAAAGCTTCTAAGAAAACGTGTGATCACACTTTACATGACAGTGAGATTGGCAAAGTAGGCTTCACATTATAGTGGGTGTTTTGGCAGTTTTAAACGGTGGAAAAGCAAAATGGTGAAATCAGAGTCAGTTGAGTGAAGGTTTAAGACAAAACGTCTAGATGTGTGACTGCACGTAGTTATCCTAATCAGACTGCTCCAATCACCACTGTTTCAAGCTCCTATAATGGAGCTGTGTAGGACTGTCATAATCTGATCAAAATGAATAAAAAAAAAAAAGCTGAACTGGAGAGAGGATGAGACCATTTTTCATGCGGAGGAGGTAGTAAAATGTAAAAAAAAATAATTAAAGGAAAATTCTGCTCCACACTTTTCTTTTTTTTTCACAGTTAAATAATAAACAATAAAACTTGGTCAGTGGGTTGTGGATATACAGCCTATTTCAGTGATTTGTCATCTACTGTAGGAATAATTCTACTGTCCAATGTTCTATTAATGCTACTACAAGATGCACAAGTATGAAATATTTTTAGATGATGATTTCAATAAACTTAGAAAGTGTGACTTCATTAAATTTGGGAAATGCTGCAGAAATCCGCCCAGTGAGAATTGGCCTTTATCAGCTGAAACAGTAATGTCTGTCCTTAATTACACACAACTGGCTGAAAAACATCATTAGCAACACTTTGCAAAATTAGCTATTTACTTATTTAGCTTATTTCTATTAGCTAAATAAGTTATCCACCTGACAAAACACACTATTATTATGGCTAGTATTAGGTTGATGATGATTCTCTTCTGTTCTGTTCTATCACATGAGAGGGAGTGCTGTTGTGCTGAACATCAGCATGGCTGTGATGCGGTCGTAGCAACGAGGATGCAGCCTTACTGACATTTAGGACAACGGCATGACTTTGAGTGTGATATTGCTTTTATACGACAGTTCCACAAACACCATTTTAGATTTTACGAACAGATTTTGATTAATTCTTCTTTATTTGTTTATTATTTTTGATCCACCAATACATATCTTTCCATGCATGTCAGAACTAACTAACAGCAACCGGCAATTCTTACCGATACTGTGTAGTGAAAAGGTGAGGAGAAAAAAATATAAGTCGTGGATCATCGTGCAAATCTCTTAAATTCCTCTTTATATTTCCACTTATTCTGCTTTAGAATATCAGCTCTGTTAACTACCAATTTGAATCCCAAATAGCGTTAAATGGAAAGCTACTGCATTAGGGTGTACAGTCGTGGCCAAAAGTTTTGAGAATTACATAAATATTGGAAATTGGAAAAGTTGCTGCTTAAGTTTTTATAATAGCAATTTGCATATACTCCAGAATGTTATGAAGAGTGATCAGATGAATTGCATAGTCCTTTTTTGCAATGAAAATTAACTTAATCCCGAAAAAAACTTTCCACTGCATTTCATTGCTGTTATTAAAGGACCTGCTGAGATCATTTCAGTAATCGCCTTGTTAACTCAGGTGAGAATGTTGACGAGTACAAGGCTGGAGATCATTATGTCAGGCTGATTGGGTTAGAATGGCAGACTTGACATGTTAAAAGGAGGGTGATGCTTGAAATCATTGTTCTTTCATTGTTAACCATGGTGACCTGCAAAGAAACGCGTGCAGCCATCATTGCGTTGCATAAAAATGGCTTCACAGGCAAGGATATTGTGGCTACTAAGATTGCACCTAAATCAACAATTTATAGGATCAAGAACTTCAAGGAAAGAGGTTCAATTCTTGTTAAGAAGGCTTCAGGGCGTCCAAGAAAGACCAGAAAGTGCCAGGATTGTCTCCTAAAGAGGATACAGCTGCGAGATCGGAGTGCCACCAGTGCAGAGCTTGCTCAGGAATGGCAGCAAGCAGGTGTGAGCGCATCTGCACGCACAGTGAGGCGAAGACTTTTGGAAGATGGCCTGGTGTCATGAAGGGCAGCAAAGAAGCCACTTCTCTCCAAAAAAAAACATCAGGGACTGATTGATCTTCTGCAAAAAGTATGGCGAATGGACAGCTGAGGACTGGGGCAAAGTCATATTCTCGGATGAAGCCTCTTTCCGATTGTTTGGGGCATCTGGAAAAAGGCTTGTCCGGAGAAGAAAAGGTGGGCACCACCATCAGTCCTGTGTCATGCCAACAGTAAAGCATCCTGAGATCATTCATGTGTGGGGTTGCTTCTCATCCAAGGGAGTGGGCTCACCCACAATTTTGCCCAAAAACACAGCCATGAATAAAGAACGGTGCCAAAACACCCTCCAACAGCAACTTCTTCCAACAATCCAACAACAGTTTGGTGAAGAACAATGCATTTTCCAGCACGATGGAGCACCGTGCCATAAGGCAAAGGTGATAACTACGTGGCTCGGGGACCAAAACGTTTCAAGTTTGGGTCCATGGCCTGGAAACTCCCCAGATCTTAATCCCATTGAGAACTTGTGGTCAATCCTCAAGAGGCGGGTGGACAAACTCCAAGAAGTGATTATGAAAGAATGGGTTGCTATCAGCGCTTGTAAATCACAGAAACAACTGAAACAAAGATCTAAAAGCAGTTTAGCAGCAAACTTTGTGAAAACTAATATTTGTGTCATTCTCAAAACTTTTGGCCATGACTGTACAATCCCTTCTCCCACACGCGAACTAGGGCCCTTGATCAGGGGTTGGAGAGCGATTTGGGATTCAGCCTCGTATTAGAAGGTAGCTAGCTTTGTAACCGTAAAATAAAACAAACAGGGTCGCTTCAGAGGCAATTCGGAAAGACTTAGAAGCAAAGTGTTGTTTAAGATGACATAACGTTATCAGAGGAGTTTTCTTGCTGAAAGTGCTCCTGCGACTGGTTTTGAATGTAGGTTTTGCCAGGCAGTTCCTCTCTCCTCATAACAGCCACCAGTTATTAGAACACCTGTGACAGAAAGCGATCACCACTCGTGACATTATCCTTCCTTACAGCATCATTTTACACTAAACTGCATGTAATAGAGGTTTGGAGTAAAAAAGTAGTCCTTTAAGATTACTGTAGGTATTATGATACGGTAGCTGAAACTGATAACACAGACACATTAATGGGTGAAGAGCTTACTGACATTGATTTATGTGCACTGTTACACAGTCTGAGGTACAGGTTCAATAGTTATTAAGGAAACATGTCCATATTAACCAGACTGTTTTTCTCATGCTGGCTTTGACTAATATTCACATGATCATGATGCCAGTCCCTATAATAGCACTGGGCCGAAGCTAAGTGGTTGCTCTTTCATCTGCTGTGTGATAGGATGGTATTTAAGTGTTTTCCATTCATTAGCTCTGCTCCCTTTCTCTTTCTCTCCCATCCTCATTTGCCTTTCACACTGACAGCCGCATAGGCAGTTAGAGACCTTCGCTGAGCGCAGAAAAGTACCTTTAATATGGACGGATTAAAGGGAAGAGTTTTGCACAAGCTTTGAAGATAACAAAGTTGAATTAGATTTTTTCATTGATGCTGGTGGACTAAACAGAATCGTCAAGAACTCCTAGTGGTGCTGTTGCTTGTTGCCATTTTTAAACTCCTGCCAATTTGCACTAGTTTGTTTTTCCAAGTAGGCAACCAAGTACTTCTGTAATCCCTTGGCCATACTTGAGAGGATGTAGGAAGATTTTTAAGCAGATCACAAGGTGTCCAGATTTTTTATTTGTATTTATGATTATTTTCTATGAAAAGCCCATCTTAACCCATTCGGTCGACTTATAGTTCAGCTGTGGGCCCTAGTGCTGCAGACGTAGACACTTAAAGGCTGCAATTTATTACAGGTAATATGTGCAAAGGTTACGAAAAATATATATTAAATCTAACATAAATATTGGCAAATATTGCTTAATGAGATCACTTGTGCTGTAATTTGCTGTTAGCTTAGATAAATACATTTATCTAAGCTAACAAATGGTTCATTTAGTAGTTACATATCGCTATTTAAATCGTGATTGCATTAAAGATTTAAACATTATCGCAATAAGAAGAGGTAGTAAAATGTAAAGAAATAATTAAAGGAAAATTCTGCCCTATCTTTTCTTTTCCACAGTTCAATAAAACTTGGTTGCGGTACAGTGAGTTGTGGATATACGGTACAGTACAGCCTATTTCGGGGATTTGTCGTCTATGAGTATTTCTACTGTCCAATGTTTTAGTAATGCTTCTACAAGATGCACAAGTATGAAATATTTTTAGATGACGATTTTAATAAAATCCGGTGAGAATTGGCCTTTATCAGCTGAAACAGTAATGTCTGTCCTTAATTACACACAACTGACTGAAAAACATCATTTGCAACACTTTGCAAAATCAGCCAAGTTATCCACCTGACAAAACATACGATTATTATGGCTAATATTAGGTTGATGCTGATTCTCTTCTGTTTTGTTCTATGGTTGTCATGCGGTTGTAGCCATGAGGGGGCAGACCGAGTGCCTTACTGAAATTGTGATTTTTTTTTTCTTCTTTGCTTAAATTGTGCAGTCCTAGTGGCCATGCAGTAAAAAAATAAACAGGGATCAGTGGTGGCTTAAACACTTAAGGCTCTGGGTTAGTGATCGGGGGTTCAAGCCCTGCCACTGTTGATCACTTTTGAGCCGCTTGAGACAAAACAATTTCACCGGTTAGTATTGTATAAACCCTGTAGTGCAGCCCAGGCATGAGTCACACCGGAACGAATGTTCTGCCAAATGCAATACAAATGTGACAGTCAGTAAGCAAATACACGCATCATCTCAGACAACGGAAACACATTAAATATAAACTAAACCAGCACTAACACCCAATACTAACATCCAATTAGTGTCTATTTTTTTGGAAACACCTGGAATTCATGTAATTAATCCGATCATGATTTTAAAGAAATAGCAGTCCATTTAGCCACGATAACAAAAATCATAAGAACAGACTGCTGTGAATTAGAACCAAATAAATTGGTTTCAGTGCGTCTGCGTCTGTGATAGTCTCAGATTCTAGTTCTTGGCTGACAGGACTGAAACCTCACTGTATGTTGTCGTCTGCTGTTGTACCTTATCCACTTTTTTTTTTTTTTTTGACATTCAGACCATGCTGTCTAAACTGATGTGTGAGAAATCCCCAGAAGATAAACAGTTTATGAAATAAAGTCAAACACTTTTTCTTTTTTCTGATGTTAGGTGTGAACAATAAAACAACTGAACAATTGAAGCTCTTGACGTGTATCTGGATGCTTTTATGCTTTTCTTATGCCATAATACATTGGCTGATTAGATAACTGCATGAATGTGCAAGTAGATAGGTGTTCCTAATAAAGTGGTCGGCGAGTGTAGTATACCAGTGTTTTATTAAACCTTTTTCTTTGTGTTTAAATAGTGCTAAAGGTCGGTCACGCTCTAATTTTGCGTGCATATAAAATATGTATTGGCTCTTTCTCTTACAACAAACGTGTACACTCCCAACACCTCATCGCATTACTCACTTTGTTGTGTTCCTTGAGTAATGCGGCGGCCTGCTTTATTACAGAGACAATAGTTGTTTTAAGCTTTAGATAATGAGTCAGAGCTGCCCGCCTACTCGTTGCATTTTAACACAGTTGATCCGAATACACACCTCAACTGTCAATCTGTTGTTTTACTTGCTTTAAGATAGACTGCATTTATCTTTCTCATGATCCTATGTCCTTGTCATCCCTATGTGATATTAGGAAATTAGCATGCTTCTCAGACTAATATTAAGCATGATCACGCCTTTTGTCACAATGTCATGTGCAGAGTTCATTCACTCAATATGAGCAGAAACTAGATCATGCATTTGCATTTTGCACAGGCTCTGAAACCACACGCATTAAACCTGATGGCATGACTTCCTGCCATGCAAAATGTGCGCAGCCCAACAAACTCACTACAGGTCACAGATCATATTGCTTATATTAGAGAGATTATGTAGACTTTAGCATTTGTTTTGCTTCTGTGTCATCCTTTGTGTTCACCAATATTCACGTGTCATCCTGCATGCAGAAAGACATTAATTAGTGTATTTACTGCTAGACCACGTGTCCATGTGCTGTCTGAATTTGGCTTCTTTTATGTTGTGCAAGTGTTACCCTACTACTCATTTGATCACTATCTGATCTTATGCCTGGCTTGATCCTGAGTTCAGGTTTGAAGTTTAATGTGTGGAGTTTAATCCTCTCTCTGCATCTGTGTGAGTTTACACCACAATCTATTTTCTCCTACATGAAAAAAAAAATCAAGTAGGTGGAAGGGCTACAATAAAATAAATTTTCTCTGCTTGTGAATGTGGGTGTGCATGGTGCCCTGCAAAAGACTGGTTTATTCCTCCCTCACTACCAATGTTCCTGAGATCCACCATGACCCTGACCAGGAAAAGCTCTTACAGAATAAATGAACTCTTATAAGCTGCATTTGGATATTCAAAACTCATAACTGTGGCATAGTGGTTAACACCTTGGCCTTGCACCTCCAGGGTCGAGGGTTTGATTCCTGCCTCAGGTCTCTATGCATGGAATTTGCATTTTCTCTTGGTGGGTTTCCTACGGGTGCTCTGGTTTCCTCCCACAGCCCAAAGACATGCACATTAGGTTAATTTGCATACCCCAAATTGCCCGTAATGAGTGTGTGTGTGTGTGTGTGTGTGTGTGTGTGTCCTGCGACGGCTTGGCACCCTGTTGCCTTGGGCCCAAAGTCTCCTAGGGTAGGCTCTAGGCCCCCTGTGGCCCTGTACAGGATAAGCGGTATAGAAGATGAATAAATAAATGAATAACCACAGGTGCTGAAATCAGGTGGCATTCTCTAAGGCGCGACTTCTTTGCCTTTAATATGGATTATTGCTTTAAAACGTAAATCCTTAAACTAATTTCGGACATAATTGACCTTCATGGTCACTGTTGTACAGTATATTAAGGAAGACATCGGTGCCTTTTCCCTGATTCCTTTGAGATTAGATTTTCACAGTGATGCTAGTACATTACATTACATTACATTAGAGGCTTGATGCTATTTTGTGACCATGATCTTGTCTTACTATTTTAGCGCCTGAGATGCAGACTTTGGACATGATTGTGTCTTTTATCATGTCTTCCCTTATGCATGACATTTGCAAGTCAGATACGTGTGTAAAGCTGATTTTTCTCCCCCCCAATGCATGGCTCGTGAAGTCCACGTCGTGCCCGTTGTCTTACCGTGCGTGTCATTATAGTGGGGGGTGTCGGTGTCCTGTAGCGCGTCGTTCCATCCGTCCTCCTCCTCTCCTTCTTTCAGCTCCGATTGTCCGGCACAGGCCGAGCCGGGATGAGCGCGCGCTCCGCCGCCGCCGGCCCCTGCACCGCTCGGCTCTGGGCAGCTGTCCGAGTTCGAGTCTCCGGTGGTGCTGTAGAACGGGTTCTCGCTGCTGTCGTCTCCCGACTCGCCGAACACGTCGTCCGAAATCTGCAAGCTCTCGTAGCGCGAGCGGGCCGCCTCGAGCAGCGACAGCGCCCTCCGCCCGCACTCCGCCATCACGCGTCAGAGCCGAGCTTTGGCGTCCACGGCAAGTGTGTCCGTGACGAGCCGGGGCTCCAGCATGCGGTCCGACTTGCACCGACTGCCGTTCAGCGTTAACGCACGCGCGGATCTCAACGCGTCTCTCGAGACCGTCGCAAGACTGAATCAAAGCAGGGGAGAGCTGTTCCCATTGAGTGTAGTGCTGAAACCGGCTGCGAGACGCGCGAGAGAACGGATAACCCCAAAACCAGCGTGTACCGGAGCATCCGGGTAGGGCGCGTCTCTCTCTCCCTCTATCGCTCTATCTCTCTCTCCCTTTCCCTTTCTCTCTCTCTCTCTCTCTCTCTCTCCGCTTCTTCAGAAATCACCTGACTCTCCCTCACTCTGCTGGCCAATAGCGTTATTCTCTGAAGCCAACGTCAAATATTGTCTTACCAAGAGGGATGTTTATGGATGCATTTACAATTCATGAAGATGAATATGTAGCCTATATTCATGTAGGCAGGAGACTAGTATGACCATGCAGTTTATTTACAATATTTGTGGTTTGCTTTGTCCGTGCAGGCTATCCCTAAACATAGCTTCCACTTTAGTGAACTATATAATAATAATCTTCTTCTTTATAATAATAATAATAATAATAATAATAGTAACAACACTTAAAAATACATCCTCATGTAGACATTTTTCTCCCTTTTTTAAAAGATGCTATTTATAGATATTTGCATATACAGTATATATATATATATACTTCTTAACCTTATTAGAGCCTTAGCATGAAGGATTGATGATCCCATGTTCAACCCATGTTGATACATGGCTGATCTTAGTTCACCAAGCATCTTGATGATTTTTACCTCTCCTATATCTTCTTCGTCTTTCGGCTATCCCCTTTCAGGGGTCGAAACAGCGAATCATCTGCCTCCATCTAACTCTCTCCTCTGCATCTTCTTCTCTCACCCCAAATAACTTCATGTCCCCTCTCACTGCATCCATAAATCTCCTCTTTGGTCTTCCTTTAGACCTCCTGTCTGGCATTTCCACCCTCAGCATCCTTCTACCAATATGCTCACAATCTCTCCTCTGAACATGTCCAAACCACCTCAATCTGGCCTCTCTGACTTTATTTCCAGCATAGACCATTAGCCTGAAAGACTGACAAGCGTAAGTGGGTCACATGTACTCAGAACTATGTATGTAAGTTTTCTACAAGTGCACCGCATATATTGCAGAAAGCACTATTTAGAACTCCTACAAGAAGACACAGAGCAATCAGGTGCTCAGGATATGGACGACCATTTGATTCTGCAGTCTGGAGACCTCCTGCCTTACACTCGGGATATCAGTAGAGGGCGCGTGCTACGACACGCTACAGAAGGTTCGCTCCTGTCACGTGACCATGCCTAGCCGTGGCCGTGCCATGTTTGCGGAAGTGATGAATGCTCTCAGGCGTTAGCTTAGAGATGGACCTAGGAGCTTCCGTGTGTAAAGGATAAGACGCACAGTATTCGCGCCGTGGTTCTGTCGTCGACTCTAAACAAGATGATGAATCTACCGAAAGGACCCGACTCTTTGTGTTTTAACAAAGACGAATTTATGAAGGTATGACTGCTGGTGACTAGCATAGACGGGCTAACTTACGCTAACTACTTACGTTACATGACAGGAAGAGAGAGAGAGAGCGGGGAATGTGTTTAATGCATTTCACAGACCACGAACGAACGTAATAAGAGATAAAGAATATAAAAAATGTGATTTGAACTTTTTCAACATTGTGTCTAAATAGTGGCTGAATGTTTGAAGCTGTTAGCTAGTCTACTTAGCTAGCGAATAAACTAGTCAGTGATCTGCACTGGGTACGAAACTTAACATTTTGCCTTTAATTGAGCTGGTTTAAGTATGACATACAAAAATGCTCATTCCCCTTTCTTGATGCCAAAGAGATCAATTATCCTAAATGGTCAACAGAGTGATGTAAAACAAACATATTCTTCTGTTTGTAGTATAAACTTTACAGATCATAAAGCTGAATCGTTTTCTTAACTGTGTTAGGAACCTGATTTTCCAATTCTGTTACTGACTTGATAAAACCATAAACATTTTTATCAGACTATGTAAGCAAACCCTGCATAGCACTTCCTGTCACTTTACTGTTTTGTCACTGTGAGACCTCTTTGCTGTGTATGACAAGACACTGCAGGTCAGCAGGCTTATATCAAAACAATGCAGGTCACAATCTGGCTTTGTCAGTGAACTCCTGATTTCAAATGAGGTTTGCGTAATCTTCCATATTCTATAAATTCTATCCTGGGGTTTAGTACTGTTCTCTTGCACCTCCAGGATCAAGGGGTTAAAATCTCGAACCTCTAGACTGTGTGGAGTTTGCATGTGCTCGCTGTTCTTTGTTGGTTTCCTCCATGTACTGCAGTTCTCTTCTCCAGTCCAGAGACTTGCTTTGTACCCTGATCTGCATTTCCAACTTGCTTACAGTGTATGATTGTGTAATTGGGTGGCATTATATCTATCTTGTTTACAGAGCTTCTTGGTTTAGGCTGTAGGTCCACCGCAACTTGTGGCACCAATTATATCCTTAAATCAGTATCATAATTACTTGAACATTTTCCCTCAATGATGATTAATGAACAATTATTTAGTTTTTGTTTGTTAGATTTTTGACCTTATTGTTCAGTGACAAAGTTTCTGCTGTAATGTATATACACAACTGTTAATGTCCTATAACAACATCGCAAGTGTAGAACATGAGTTTCCGCATGTCTGAATGTGTTTGTGTGAATTTTCAGGATGACTTTGATGTCGATAAATTCGTGGCTGACTGCAGAAAGCGTGTGCAGCTGGAGGAGATGCGCCAGGACCTGGAGCACTATTACAGGCTTCTCAAAACAGCCATGGTCGAACTTATCAATAAGGACTATGCTGATTTTGTCAACTTGTCCACTAACCTTGTAAGTTCAGTCCTCTGGTTTTTCTATCCAAACAACAATGACAACAAAGTAATTTAACACACATTGCAACGAAACAAATTTGTTTGCTTTATTATTAGAAGGTTGTGAGTTCAGTTACTTATTGTATCTTGCTGAATGTGTTGTAGAAGAAGCAGATAGCCCTTTTTTCTGCCTCACATTTATGAAAAGGTGCTATAATAATTTTTTGTGTCTTCTATTATGTATTATGCATTGAGTTATAGTTTATTCTGTCTCCTTCCTTTGTCATCTGTTTAGGTTGGAATGGATAAAGCTCTAAACCAGCTCTCTGTCCCACTTGGCCAGCTACGTGAAGAAGTGTTGGTAAACTGTTTTAGATGCTTTTTTGATCCTTCCCTCAATATTTTCAGATTACCAGTCTTGTATTTCTTTGTCCTGTGTGTTTTAAATGCTTTTTCTGTTTGGTATATTTTTCTGGCTTGCACAGAGTCTAAGGTCATCTGTGAATGATGTTATCCAACGGATAGACACACAATTGACTAAGCAAGAGGACATTCAGAAGAAGAAGGTGTGGTTCTGATATATTTAATTTAAATTATTGACCTATTGATTAAAATAAACATTTATAAATTGACAAGTGTAGCTTGAAGGTGTTTGTGTAATATATATTATTTCTTGGACTTCACATTAGGTCTGTGTGTTAAGACTTATGCAAGTCGTTCGATCAGTGGAGAAGATTGAGAAAATCTTAAATTCTCAAAATGCCCAAGATTCCACTTCTCTTGAAACAAGCAGGTAATTTAACTATTTTTGAAGTTCATTTCGAGTTACCAGCTTCAAGAATCGCCAATTAATGGCACCTCAGGGGAGAGCCGTTATTAAGGCTTTACAGAGCATAAGTAGCAGACACATCTCAATATCAACTGTTCAAAGAAGATTATTGCATATTTTAGATGCCTACAGCATTGTTTTGCAGTGTAGAAATAATTAAAATCAGGAAAAGATCATGGAATTTGAAGCTGTGTCTGGTACAATAGGCCTAAACAATATAATGATCTCTTAGTTAGTGTTTTGTTTCACATAAAGGCATGTTTTGATCTGTAACATGTCTTTCTTTTGTTTTACATGAAGTCCTCTGGTAGCGGGTCAGATTCTTGAGCGGATCGCAACGGAGTTCAACCAGCTGCAGTTTCATGCTGTTCAGAGCAAGGGCATGCCTCTGCTGGACAAAGTGCGCCCGGTGAGCTCAGCTCTTACATGCTAAGACATATCTTTAACAATGATGGAATGAGTTTCCAATAACAGGACGTTATTTTTTCAATTTAATTTGCCAACTTCCCAAACAATTATAACTAATGTCAATCTTGACCATGAGAACCAATGTCCACTCTCCTGGTGGGAGGGCTGGTATACTCTTTCATCTTAGTCACAGTGACGCTAGCCAATCATGGGCATGTATGAGCTCATGTATGTTGACGAGGGCATATAGTGCTTTTGTTCATTTTAATGACGGCATATACAGTAACAGCACAGTAATATATAGATATATATAATGATTAATCAGTATATATTAATCACGCTTCAATTGTTCTGGCAAGTAGAAACAGATGCAGTGCAAGATAAAGCAATAGCAAACAAAAAAGTAAAATGTAGTTTATGGTATGGAAATCACCAGTCACCACGCGATACGATATTATCTTGAAATACCTCCAAATTCTTAAAGTCTTTAAGTAGATGTGAGTACATGGACTTGCTTGGCTTCTAACACGGGCACATAGAGCTTCTATTGCATGCGATTTTAAATTAGTTTGTGCTCTGGATGTTTTGAGATTTGTGTAAGCGTGTAATGAGTGAGTTTGAGACTAATTCGCTAAAGCCTAAAGAGTTAAATAAAACTGATTGAGCTGTGCAATTGTATTGTGCATTTCAGAGAATCGCTGGTATCACTGCCATGTTACAGCAGTCTCTCGAAGGTCTGCTGATTCAGGGTTTGCAAACATCAAACGTGGCCATGGTGCGTCACTGTCTGCGCACTTACGCCACTATTGACAAGACCAAAGACGCAGAGGCACTGGTGGGACAAGTCTTAGTAAAGCCGTACATGGAAGAGGTATATTTTATTTATTTAGCTTGTTCTATAGTCATACACTACACTCGAATGCATATTAATGTATTACAGCAGATTAAATGTAACATATTACTATACGTTTAAATGTTCGTACATACTACATACTCTTGTGGTTCTTTTTGTGTACACCGTCAGGTTAAGTATTTTGTTCATGTCACAGGTCATAACTGAACAGATAGTAAAATCCAGCTCTAACGGCCTTCAAATGATGTACGCGAAGGTTCTGGAGTTTGTGCCTCATCATTGCCGGCTGCTCCGGGAGGTCACAGGAGGGACCGTTTCTAGGTACAGTGTGGCTCCTCACATAGTGTTGGATATGCTTGGTCTATTTTTGGCATCCTATTAAGTCCATGAGTTACTTTAGAAGAGAGTGTATGAGTGCTTGAGAAATGTGGAATGATGCAGCAAAATCCTGCCATAATGCAGCTGTCGGACTGTTACGTCCAGATTGCATTTTTTGCCATCGTCAGTGTAATTAAATTACCTTTTTTCACTTGGCTGCCAATTGTCAACCACCAGTTTTTTTTTCTTTTACATTTTGAACAATGCCCAAACATGTGGCTTTCAAGACTGGTCCTGTCATCCACTATTTTTTTTCTTTTCTTTTTTAAGTCCCAGAGCTTCTAGCACATTTGACTTAATTGATCAGTAAATTAATAGACTTTTCTGAAATGAAGTGGGTGTGACAGAGCGGGGAAACATCTCCACCACCAGGGTTGAGATCCATTGGCCTCCACCTTTAACCTGTAGTGAAATGTTAAGTAAAGATGGAGCCAGAACTATCATGGCTATAAAAGAATAGCACTTCTTAAAGTTATTTTAACTATTAGCTAGCTAAGAGTGTTTTTTTTTGTAAAAAACAGAGGAGAGAGTAGAGTTTATGTAGTGAATATGAAGAATATTGATAATAATAATAATTAAACTTTTTGGTTATGTGTAAAGGGTTTAATCCAATTTCACTATCTATAATAGTCAGACAGTATTCACTAGTATTCAAACTTTCCTTCATGAGTGCTACGTCTTTTTTCTTCTTGTTTTTTCCCCCCTGTATAGCTTATAACTTGTGCAGACCATATAAATATTTTCCCAGGCCACCACACATATGTTAGTGCAGGCATAAATTCAGTTTTTATTGTACTTCTAACATTGTTTCATTTTTATACTTAGTGACAAAGCTGACATCGTTCCTGGGTATGACTTCCTTGTTAACTCTGTTTGGCCGGAGACCATTAAAGGCATTGAAGGCAGAATCCCTTCTATCTTTAATCCTGGTAATCCAGATGCTTTTTATGAGGTAATAGAAATAATAATAATAAAAACACAATTATGCTTGTGTTCTATTCATTTTCAGTCTCTTTATTAAGCATCAGACTATAAATGTTTATCAAATATGCCATTCAGTCAACCTTTTGGTCCTGTCAGTTGCAGTTTTTTCTATTCAGACAGTTTGCACTTTTTCAATTAATTAGGTCCATTTACAAAGTTCTAAAATTTACGGATTTTTTTTTTTGGGAAAAAAAAAAACTGCCAGAGCTTTTTGCATAAAATAGAAGCCGATTCGAATTTAAAATCTTGAAGCCCAAAAATCTAAATGAATTATATTGACAGTCCACTTGTGATTGACCGTTCTATTGGTGAAGGTATATACATAATGCTACTTATCTGTATATATTTTTATGTGTTAATAAGTTGACGTCACTAATGTGCAAGTAATGTGCTTGGTGAGTAGGTTTTTGTTAACATGAAAACATTTGGGTTACAAAGCCCTCTGTTTAGAAACCACTGTTTCTGTTATGCTCAATGTTCTTATTTAGAGCTTCAAGCTAGTTGATTTCTCAGTCCAGATCATCTTTTATATTTTTTAATTAGTCATTTTACCTATGATAAAAACATGTTAATTATGAAAACATGGAGCCTCCACCTCCCCAGATTTAATTCTCATAACTGAGCTACTCGGAGATACTCAGACCTTTTGTCCACGTTCTCAATATGTAGCCATCTTTCTGTCTTTAGAAGACGAGGGTTAGTTCAGTGTCACTTCACAGGTGAGACTTCTGCACACCAAAAAGTAGAAATGTATTTATTATATAAAATTATATAGATCCAGTCACAAGGACATATTACTTTTGAGACATTCAGTATGTTAAGCCTCACACGTACTTGTGCGTCTTGCAGAGGTACTGCATTAGTATGGACTTTGTACGGAAGTTTGAAAGGCAGTGTGGATCTCAGGCGAGTGTAAAGAGACTCCGTGCACACCCGTCCTATCAAAGCTTCCAGAACAAGTGGAACCTCCCTGTTTACTTTCAGCTGCGGTGAGTAATGATACTACTTCTAGTAGACTTTTGCTACATTTGCTACATTACATTACTGCTACGTGTAATGCTATTAATATTAGGGACGTTAATAGAAACATCCTTAAACATCTATATTACTAATTTACGTAACTAAATATTATTTGCCAGGTATTTGATCCAGTATTTGGGGGGGAACCCGATGAATATCCTAGGTTGTAATGATTATATTTTACATTAAAAAAAATATATTTTATTTGCAAGCATTGTAATTCAATTTCTATTTTCTAATGCAATATTTCAAGAAACATTTAAAATATTTGTTACTGATACTAGGAAATTAAAAGACAATCATTTTCCACAGAAATGGATTTTGTGAAATTGTGTTATACTGAATCAGCCGTTGTGTAGGAGTTAGACTGTCTGTGGTTTGGGTTGTTTATTTTGAGCCTCTGCTTTTATTAAGTCCATCCTACTGAACCCTACTGTTTGCCAGAAAGGATACAATGTAGGCGTATTGTGCAATTGTCAGGGAGTAGACTTGGTAAAAAGAAAAACATGCACTGTGTATGTAAACTTGCACAAACGTATATCCAGTTTTATTTGAATGCTCATGTGTTGCTAAACATGAACAACGCATTGTGCCTTGAATTTGGAATAAATGTTCGAAAGTTGCCAGAAGTAGAACAATGCTTGAAATTGGCTTCCTCACTCACTTGTTCTCTTGTTCATTGTTTACTAAAGATTCAATTAATTATTATTTATCTATATTTTGTAGTGGTTGTTCTTGTTAATTATTCCCCTTTTGTGCTAGGGAATTGCAGAAATCTTCATTATAAAAAAAATAACATCTGTTTTTAATCTCTTCTTTAATCAGTGTTTGAATGAAAATAAATGTAATCATTCAAATGTATAAAACAAGCTTTATTGTTGTACAAATTATTTTTGTGAAAATATATAAATGCCTTCGTAGTCCACTATACAACTTGCCTACGTAATGAGAACAATTTTTCAGTGCTTACCAAGTCCAACAAAAAACTTGCAACATAATGTGCAACATAAATGAAATGTTAATTCGATTGATATGATGTAATGTGGGTACATGGTGATGCCACATAACGCCACAAGGTGGCACCCCTTTTTGGTTATGGTAAATTAGAGCGGGTGTGTAGAGATGAAGAGCGCTACAGTGCTGCTCTAATTACCCTCCACACTGAACTTATTCCTCTGTTAAGAATGGTGTAGGGAACGATTGTTGTATTCCCATTTCCAGTCATGTATAGCATAATAAATATAGTGTTGTGGATATTGGACTTGTATGGACAATGTTTTATTTTGTCAGAATAGAGGTACGGTGTGGAAATCAAGCAAGTTTTCTGCTCTTTATGCTTATTGTTAGTTATTCTGGGGCTATAGCTACGTAAAGGCTCTCAGCTGAGCACTACATGGGGGCAGCAATAAATGAGATGTTGGATTGAAACAAAACTGGAATTTCAATGGCTGCTCTGGGAGTGCATCATGACCCACTATTACATAAACATGGTAAGCCAAATGTGTTTGTTATCAAGGAGAAAGCGCTGTTGTCTGAGTAGCAGTTTGAAAAGGTGCGGTTAGCTGGACTTAGTGAAGGTTTAGCCCTCATCCTCCCCAGTAGCAACTGTATGATGGGGGAGAGCTGGCTGGAGAATAGGGAAAAGATTTAAAAAGATTGGATGTTACAACTTTCCTGTAAAACAAGTCCTATTATTAACATTATCTAAGAAATTCGCAGCTATAGTCTTCCTTGAACTCTTGGGTATGTTTTTCAGATATAAGGAGATTGCTGGATATCTGGAAAATGCCACTGCAGATGGATTAAAGGCAGCTTCAGGTTAGTCTCCAAGCAGTCATGCAGAAAACAAAAATGCATAAAAATAAAGAATGTTCCTGAGCAAATCTGCTTAGTTTGAAATATTGTACAAACCTCTTACTTGCATAATATCAGATACTGGCTTTTTAAAATGGAGCATGGGATATTGGTATGTGGGCATGGTTTCATTTTATGGTTGAAACTTAAATTACCACACGAATAAGAATACTGCTTTAAAAGCAGATTAAAAAGCCAAATAGAGATTAGTGTTTGATTATGTGTAGACATGACATGAATTAGCTGCAATAATAATCATGTCAGAGTAAGGTCCTTTGTATAATAAAACAAACTGCGTATGTGTGTTTGCAGTGGGAAGCCACTACCGACTACAGGTGTCTGATGTTTTATGGAGCTGTGTATCTAGGTGTTGGGCAGAGCACGTTTACCTGCCCCCTCTCGCTCATCGGTTCTGGAAGCTCACGCTGCAGCTCCTCTCCCGTTATGCCACCTTTCTTAATGAGGTAAAGCAGATTCCTCTTAAATTCTATTCTCTTCATAACAGCCAGTTCAAAGATATGTCAGCTGACTTCACATGGTGGTGGTGTTGCATGCTCATATGCTCTCTTCATTCTCGCAGGTCCTAACAAAAACTCTGTCTACGGAAACCCCCAAGGAATCCGCAAGGCCTCTCCCGAGCTCTGCCTCCTCCACGTCGAGCCGTACGTCTCAGGACGCAGACAGCGAGAGCGGTGGTCCTACAGTCCTGTCCACCAAACAGCTTGTTTTTATTGCTGCTGATGTGGATAAGTTACAGGAACAGGTAACAATAGAACAACAGCAGATGATCTCTATATGGTGTCCTGGAAACTCAAGGGATCTATGAAGCAAATTTGTGATTTTTATAATCTGGTTATTGTGGTGTAGGTTGTTAAATGTATGATTGAGTTTTTATAGTTATAATCATGTTTGACTTGTGTGAGTTGAATGTGTTTCATCCACACCTCAATCACTAAATAAGTAATCCTTTAATGAAAGGACAAAATATTATCATAAGTGTTTCAATAACCTTTACAAAATACATTAATGTCACTGACAATTTCTGTTCCTGTTTTAAGCACCAAAACGTTTTAGAACCCCTTTTCTTGAGAATATCACATCTTCTCGTTTTACCACTTATTATTTAAGATTAAAACTAGGTAACTTGCTTTAATGCCACCAGGTCTTCAAAAACCTGTAAACCCTTCACAGAATTTAGATATCAAAAGTTGATTAGTCAAGTGTTTAGACATCGTAGTAATGAGTCTTTATATTCATGTTATCATACTTCACTGTTCTTTCAGATTCCTGAAATATCTAATATGGTGAAGAAAAGATTGCAGGATATTGGGTTCCAAAACCTTGCACTTGTATCAGGTATCATGTCTAGAATTGATACAGCATGAAATGACAGTGGTGCTTATGAGGAGCTTTTCCTTATCCCCGCTCTCTGCTTTTGAACCTTCAGATGCCTTGGATGACTCCAAAGCAGCTTTGTCCGGGTGCATCCCAACGCTGAACAGCAGGATGACTCAGAATCTGACAGAGAGGAGCTTCCGCTTCTTGAAAAATGCATCAGAAGTTCCACGCCTTTACAGAAGGACAAATAAGGTCTGCTGGTCTGAACAGAGCACACAATGACTGTAGTGCAGGGTTTTCCAACTTTAATTGCAAGTAACCAGCTGTTAATGACCATACTTGAGTACACCTGATTCAGTTAGTGCGGTTATGATAGTGCAGGGAGATCACCACTGGAATCCTGTACTCTCGGATAAAAGTTGGGGGAGACCACCATACATTCCGTAAACGAATGATCCTGAGATGCTGAGGCTGCCATAGTTTTAAAATGGTTATAATTTGTGTTGGCATATAAAATAAATCTTTTCAAAATGACAATTTTCAGATTTCAAGTAAATCCTCTTGATGTATTTATATATTTGTTTATGTATGTAATTTTGTCAACCTTAATAGGAGGTGCCCACCAGAGCCTCAGCTTATATGGATAATGCTCTTCAACCCCTACATCAACTGCTCAACGACTCCACAGGAGTGGTGAAGGCCTCCATCATCCAGGAGTGGCTCCGAGTTGCACTTTCAGACTGCACTCACAGGTAGTGCATGAATGTATGCTTGTGCAAGTGTTACGTTGGTTTATAATATGATGTGTTACAGTATACCATCATGGTATCATAATATCTCAATATTATCTCAGATACTACGAGACCATATCTGATGTGCTGAGCTCTGTGCGGAAGATGGAGGAGAGTCTGAAGAGGCTGAAACAGGCGAGAAAAACTGCCACAACAAGCACAACAGGAGCCAATGCTGGACCCTCAGACGACAGCAAGATCCGTCTGCAGTTGGCACTGGATGTGGAGTACCTCGGAGAGCAGGTAACTTTAACATATAACACTACACACGTACTAGGGGTCTATAGAACATTCGGATCAACACATCGAAGTAAAGAGCATTTAAAATAATGAAAAACTGATTTGAAAATGCCGCAAGGTTGGATTAAATGCTACCAATGTCTCCACTCACCTCCAGGTCTGTATGTGGAGTTTACATGTTCTCTCTGTCCTTGGTGGGTTTCCCAGATTCCCCCACAGCCCAAACAGTTGACGTGTTTGCCAATTGGTGTCTGCAAATTTTTTTTTTTTTTTTTTTTTTTACTTGCAATTTTTTTTCTCCTGGTACTTCCTATCCAAAATACTATCATCCATAAGTAATATGTTGCATTTTGTATAAAGGAAACAGGCCATTGAGCAATAAAGGATATGTTTAGGATATGTTTTGAGTAACCGTTGTATCATTTCCTTTTTATGCTGCTCGTATAACAAGTATGTTGTGTTCCTGTTAATGGAGAAAAGTTTGATTTGTTTAATATGTTCTTTTCATGTCAGTAATAAAATTACTGTTTTAGTAATAACAAAGCCAATTGTATGCAGTAATGATCAGACATGAAATAGTATCATAGAATAGCTCAGAAATGTAATATTCATAGACATGAACACAACATACTCATTATACAAGCAGCATAAAAAGGAAATGATGTACAACGGTGACTAAAACATATCCTTTATTAATCAATGTCCTTTTTTTCATACAAAAATGCAACTACTCTTGTTCTGAATAAAAAATATATATATATAATTTCCAAAACACATATCTATTTGGACAGTTTTATGTACACAAATGAACTGAAAGTCCTGAAAGTCCATTACATGATAATGTCGACATGCAGAGCAAAGTTATTCTTTGTAATTCATACTGCTGAAATTGGAGGTGCAGCCGAATGAAGCTTGCAACACACTCATATTGTGCAATTGGTGTTTCCTTAACAGATTCAGAAGATGGGTCTCCAGACAGGCAACATCACAATGTTCTCTACTTTGCTGGACCTGGTGCGGGAAGCACAGGATCTTGCAACAGCAGAGCAGGCTGGCTCTTAGGACTCACACTTTGGGTTGATGGGAATTTCCTAATCTGCAGCACTTGGGCAGGTAGATGCTTACAGAGGTTACGGGACAAAACGAAGGGGCTTCCTGAGAGTTTCACAGCCACCTCGCTTTCAGAGCGGTTCCGAGATAAAATCACAGCTCTGAGCTGTGACTGTGAAGAAGAAGCACACTACAAGAACGTTGTCCATGTGGTCAGATGTTATTATTATTTATTGTTAAATCCTATTGGATAATTTGGTAATGATTTATTATATCTAACAGTGGTCAAAGGGATTGATGATGATGATGATGATGATATACAGTGTAAATTCTGAATATAATAAAAGGATTTTTCTGAGCCTTCTATGCCGTTATGTTGTATAAGGTGAAAAATATATGCCTCTCTTTAGAGGGCCACATGATGGCGTCAACGATGGTGCAACTACTGACATCTCTAGAGGAAGCATAATAATACTACACATTGTTGCCATAATTCAATTCAATAGGTTTTTAAAAAGGGTATAGATTAACAACTGTTGAAATGTGTATACGTTTTGGAACCCCTATATACCTGTAGACATATAATGCCCAAAAGAAGTCACACTCTCAAACATTGATTGTACACAGTGTGGTGGTACTGGTGAAAGGTATTCCTTATGCTTAAAGAACACTCCATTCATGCGGTATCCTGGTCATTCAGTACATTAAGGTCAGCAGCTGACTTTATTTTATTGCTACATAACGTTGCTGAGTCTAGACCTGACCAACTTAAGCAACTCCAGATCATAACACTGCCTCCAGAGGGTCGTACAGTGGCCAGTATCCATGATGGGTGCATCGTACATTCCCTTCTTACCCTGATGCACCCATCACTCTGGATTAGGGGCCTTACTCCAGTCCAATCCTGATGATGTCTAGCAAATTTAAGGGTTTTTGGTTTGTTTGTTTTTCCTTGATTAGTCTCACTAACAAGTGAGACTAATGTTTAAGACTTATGTTTAGAGCCAGTCTTCTGAATTCTTATCACATTGTGCATGTGGAAATAGTCTTACTTGCATTATTAAGCACAGCTGTGAATTTTATTGTCTTTTTTTTTTCTTTTTCTTAAACCATGCATTTTTACTAAGCATTCAAGTGATCTACAGTCATTTTTTTCTTTTGACCTTATTTCTTTCAGAAAACTGAAGGTTCAGCACAGTCTTTACATGTTTTAATAACGTGTTGAACCATTATCAACCCAATTCCAATCATGTCTTATCTCCTTAATTGTTTTCAGTACTTGAAGTGGGCCAATATTTTGCCCCTTCTGAAGCTGTGCCTTTTTTTTGTGTGTGTGTGTGTGCCTGTCTGTGTTCGTGTGTGTTTTTGTGGGGTTTTTTTTATTATATATATTCTACTGATCAAGGCTGAAACTTCTGTAACTTTGATACTGCTCAGGATGTTGGCGGTCCAAGCTCTAGCTTCAGCAGGTTGCCATTGTTAAGCCCTTGAACAAGGCCCTTAACCATCTCTGCTCCAGGGAGACCATATCATGGCTGACCCTGCACTCTGACCCCTGCTTCCTACAGTACTTGGGATATGTGAACAAAAGAATTTCACTGCACTGTAATGTATTTGTGACAAATAAAGGCTTCTTCTAAATGGCTGATTCATACATCTTGTTGATAAAAGAGGTCAGGCGAGAATGGCTAGAATGGTGTATACTGACAGGGAGGCAATGTTAGCTTAAATATCAACCCTTCATAACCGTGGTGAGCAGAATAGCATCTCAGAATGCAGAACACCAGCTGAATGAAAGTGGACCGGTTAAAAACCGGACAAGAAAAAGGACAAGTAATGTTTTTCTTCTTGTTGTGATGATCCTGTGCTGACTGTAGGCTCAGATTCCTGTTCTTGGCTGACAGGATGTGGATTTGTACTACTGTAGCCTATCCGACTAAAAGTATGACACATTGTGCATATTGAGATGCTTTTCTTCTGACCTTGGCTTCAAGTGTTGGTACTCTAGTTTTCCTGTAAACTCAAAACAGCCACTCACAGGATTTTATTTTTTTTTTTCTAAAAAATTATTAGTAATTAATTTACTCAGCCCCCTCCCTCTCACAAATGAATACATTCATCTGAATAGCCCCACCACTCCATGTGCACACATCGACTGTGCACATGAAGTGCTCATGAAACACTTTAACATCAGTTTTGTGCCGGAGCTTTCAATGAAAGTAAAGATGGCGGAAGAGGAAGTGGATTGTAAACAGGTCAACTCAAATCAGTGTTGACAAAAGGAATCCCCAAGACCAGACTGTTCAAAAATATTTATTAGCGAGCATGTAATGTTATTACAGCTAGGTTGTCCAGGTTAGCACTACATGCAAAACAAACCTTATTGGTTAATACATCTTTAACTTGTAATTTCTTAACAACAATGAATCAATTAAAATTTACTCATTAATATCTCTGCTTGCAACTGCTGCGCATGAAACACCCATGAGATCAGTAGTTTCTGAAACACTCGAACCAGATTCTCCGGTTCGAACAGCCATGCCACGGTGAATTTCCCAGTCCTGTATCGCTTGATTGGCTGATTTAGATAACTCCTTCAATGAACGGATGTACAGATATTCCTAATAAATAGTGGCTGGTGAGGGTACACTGGTCACATTGTGCAAGGTGGGATGAATATTAAATGGTCCAAGTGTTACTTATTTGGTTTATTATTTTCAAAGACATCAATTAATACAGTGTTGCAACATTATCAAGGTATACTTTACTGTAAAAACTATCAGGGACAATAATTTAAAATCGCTTTCTATGTACAAGTGAAAAGGTAGAAAGTTATCTGTTCGCTTTGCTTTCAACCAGCCATCATTTGATAGTTCTGTTGTCAAGTTGTTAGGACAGTTATTAATTTGGCACTCATTTAACTATTTAATTAATAGAGAACTTTTGCTCTATTCGTATGTGGTAATCGACAGGATTGTACTGTGCTTTACACATTTGGGTTATTTATCCGTCCCAACACAAGTATAGCATTAGTATTGCCTTCTACAATGGTAAACAGGAATGGTCTGTTCACAGTGAGCTTTAGAGGAACTCGCTCATCCTGAGACTTGTTCGGCACCTCCTTTCCTTCCTCAGACATCTCAAAAAGTACTTTGTTGATCACCTGCCAGACATCAGGTAAAGAAGCTTAAATGAAATATTTCACATTTGTTTAAAATTATATTCCAATGTAGACTGAGTTCTTTAAAACCACTGCAACTGGATCTAAAATGTAGAACCTTGAAACTAGGTTCGCGTCCAACCAGTGTGGCTTCCTTATATGAACTCAAAATAAACGGAACTACCTTGACTGGTTTTGAATTATATGGTCGCAAAAGGAAACTTCGTTTATTTATTAAAAGATTTACCTTGTTGACGGTGAAGTTGTCCTTGGTGCTGAGTCTCTGAAAGTTGGCATCAGAGCCCAGCAGTAACTTCTCAAGATTTATATCGGCTAACAGTGATCTCAGGTCAGTCACATCTGTCATTGAAAATTTAGGCAGGGATAATTCCAGGTATCTACAACAAAAAAAAAAAACATGACAAATCTGTCGATTTACACATAAATGCATATATGTGTTTGTGCTGCATTTCAACTGAATTATTGATCTCTCAGGGCCAACTCTTGTGCTGTGGGGCTGAACCTTGGACTAGTGTTCAGCTCACTTCAGTTTGATTACTTTTGCCTGTTAAATATGTTTAACCTTGACTAACATTTGAACTTGCTGTTTAAAGAAGCTACTCACCGCTCCTTTAGATGTTTATGCCATGCAGATATGGTGTCTGTCTGTAACAAATTTTCAGTATCTTGCAGACTGGATCCCTCACTGGGAAGCACCAGTAGCATGTAGGTCCGCTTGCTTAGGCTGAGTTTGACTACAGTGCACTTCTTGTCAGGATCACTGAGGTACATGTAGTCACCAGTGTGTGTCATGAGAGGTACTTTTACAGTGGACTTCTCATCGATCCGGAAGTCTTGCACGCTGGTCTTTTCGGGCTGGAAAGCTTTTCTCCAGTTCCCTATAAATGATAACATTTCAATTTATTATATAATAGAATATTATGTAATATATATACTGTATGGCCATTATACAGTATTGGAGCAGATTTTTTTTTTTTGTATAACACAGAAAATGTTTGTGTGCAAAAAAAGCTACTTCTGAAGTTTATGTAACATGGAAGTGATCAAATCTTGCTTCCCCTAAAAATTTCAAGTTGCTAACTTCAGCCATTTTGGAGAGATGATTTTAGATGGAAAATTGCTAAAAATGGCAATTTTCAGCTATTTCAGTTATACTGTCTCGCTTCTAACAATATTAATTTCAAATGCTAATTATTCTTTATATCATATTTCTTTGAGTATTAAAACATGTCAAATTCGTGTTGCAATATTTGAGCAATTTTGCATTTTAGAATAATAGACTTTTTCAGGTTTATGTCTTTTCATGTGAAATTTAAATTGGTCTGAAGATCATTAAAAGATTTGAATTCAAAAAAGTTATGGACATAAAATTGTATTTAGCAAATGTGTTTCTTTTTATCTGATAAAAATATAAATTTGTAGGCATATTTACACAAATGATGCATGGGTCAGGAAATAAGAAGCATTAAGTAATATGAAGACTGGTGGCATGATCCTATCTGAAAATCTACTTTTTCACCTAGAAGAGACACTTTTTAGCATCAATACCAAGTTTTGGCTTATAATAAATATATATTTATAGCATTTAGGAATTGCCTTTATCCAAAGAGACTTACAGAAAAAAGCTTAAAGCCTTCATCAAAAACCATACACCCTTTATTGGACACCTATGGTCAATTTACTGTAGCCAGTAAGTGTGCCTGAGTGTAAGGCTGAGGAGACCAGAGAACCCATGTAGACATACGGTAGACCCTTATAGAAATCTAGACCCCATGATTATACAAAGAGGGCTTAAGTATGCTTTTGTTCTACGCAGGTGTGAAGGCAATAAAATAATCGAAGATTATAAATACATAAAAGGCCCAAAACACCCACCTTTAAAATGTGTAGAGCTTGCAAACAGCATGTTTGTTGACTGGCTGATATCTTTAAAAAGGTTCTCAACCTTGCTGTGGGATGTCTTCTGAATGAATGAGTTGACTTGTGCCTCGGCTTCTTTGGGCTGGGAGAAGTTCACTGCTCGGATAAAAGATTTATCTGAAAACTCTTGAATGCCATGCACAAAGTCCTTGGACAAGTCAGCATCACTGCTTACAAAGGACCAAACAAGGGTTCTGAGCTCATCTTGAGGGCCGTCAATTAATGAGCCAATGGCTTTAAGTGCGCGGAGTACTTTGTGTCCATTTATCATTTTTGTACAGCCAGGCTTCTCGGTATTCCACAGGAGTCCCAAGAATTGCTGGTAGTCATTGGCTGTACTCTTGGAGGTTCCAAGATACAAAGTTACCATGGTACCAAAGGCAGCGTAGGGAGAGAAAAGAACATTGGGTTTTCCCTGCCTTTTGCTCAGTGCATGAAACATTCTGAGTCCCTGGGAGTTCTGCAGTTCAGCCACCACAGCAGTCCACTGGGTGAGGTTCTTTAGTTCTTCTACTGCAGGCCGGGGATCAGGCTCAGTGCTTTCTTGAATGGCAGTCAGAGAGGGAATGGTCTCTAAAGGCACTTTGTCTTTACTATTTGTGACTGCACAGACTACATCACCAGCATCAACGAGGGAGAAGGGATGGATATACACACGGTTGGCCATTCCCATTGCAAAGCAAGTGAGGATAAGAAACAGTTTCATTTTCCTTTGGGAGTTCGTCAAGAATGAACCTACACGGCCAACAAAGGAAAAAAGCAGTAATATTTCTTTAAATATACACTGGACAGCCATAACATTAAAACTACTAAGAAGTCAAGTGAGGTTGCGTGGGGGTATATTAGACAGCAAGTAAACAGTTTATGTAAGTTGATGTAATAGAAGCAGGCAAAATGGGCAAGCGTAAAGATTGGCATCGCTTTGACAAAGCCATTGTTGTGACTGGTTTAAAGCATGTCCAAAAATGTCCCTGGTGTACAGTAGGTAGTGCCTAGTACCTAGTGCCTACTTTACCAAAAGTGGACAACTGGCGACCTGGTGAGAAGTGATGCATGTGGGGAGTGAAGCCCATTCCATGATGACCCTTGTCTACCACAAAGAGTACTTACAATAGGCATGCAGATATTAAAACTGAACCATGAAGCAATTAATGTAGGTACAAGGTCTTGATTACCTTACCACACTGCAAAAATGGTCAGGAATGGCTTGAGAAACATAGCAAAATGTTAAAAGTGTCAACTTTTCACCAGGGCACCTTCGAAGGCCTTGATGGGTCAATACAGTTTTGGTAGCACATGGAGGACATGTACATGTGTTTTTTTTTTATGACTAACCAGTATAATTCAAAGTGGAAGTAGTTGCTTAAAATTATATAACTTATAACTATATAACTAACTATAATTATTATAACTAGTAAACAACTAAAGGTACTCAAAAATTTAAATTATATGGGTGAATTAGTGTGTTTAATTAAAGATTAATTGACTTTTTTTTATTATAACTTTTGTCCGGCACAATTTGTATGACAAGCTTCATTTGTTTTAATTCAAGCAAAAGATTTTTTGACAACATTTACTTTCTTTTTAAAGAGCAAGTGAGACCAGACAATTCTTGTGCAAATATTACTTCAAACTGGTATGAACCTGACTGAACAAGCGCATGGAAGAAATGAGTGTGCTCTTGAACACACATTAAAATCCAGTAAAATCATGCAATACAGTAACAATATCTTTTAACAAAGTACAATTCCATAATTGCTTCACGTCTGAAAGTAAGCATGCTTGCAGTGAATAAAAATATTTAGTGAGATATTCAGTATGATCAAAAAATTGTACCCTAAATAGCATTTGACAATGTGACCATCAAGAATATTAAACGTTCAAGCTGTAGTTTTCTACTTTTACAGGAGCCAGTTATGTTAAAGTGTTAATGTGTTATTGAGCCATGTTTGAGGTCAGTGACCAAGCTGGCAGCAGGGCATCACACCTGACATCACTCAGAGTAAACAATGAGAGGAACAAATATGACTCAACTTTTGTTTGGTTTGTAGATATAATAAGCCATGGAAAGAGTGTTAAACACACGGTTACTGTATTCATTTATTCACTTCAGTAGAGGTAGAGGTAGTGATTAAGGAAATTCCTCACGCAAGAGTAAATAAGTTGTCTGGTATGTCACCTATTTGAGTGATTATTTTACTTTTTTTCATATGTCTAGAATTGACTCAGCTCATTTCAATATACACACACGTGGACAAAATTGTTGGTACCCTTCGGTCAATGAAAGAAAAACTCACAATGGTCACAGAAATAACTTTAATCTGACAAAAGTGATAATAAATAAGAATTCTATGAATGTTAACCAACGAAAGTCAGACATTGCTTTTCAACCATGCTTCAACGGAATTATAAAAAAAAAAAAAATGAACTCATGGAACAGGCCTGGACAAAAATGATGGTACCACTAACTCAATAGTTTGTTGCACAACCTTTTGAGGCAATCACTGCAATCAAACGATTCCTGTAACTGTCAATGAGACTTCTGCACCTCTCTGCAGGTATTTTGGCCCACTCCTCATGAGCAAGCTGCTCCAGTTGTTTGAAGCGTGCCTTTTCCAGACAGCATGTTTCAGCTCCTTCCAAAGATGCTCAATAGGATTGAGGTCAGGGCTCATAGAAGGCCACTTTAGAATAGTCCAATATTTTCCTCTTAGCCATTCTTGGGTGTTTTTAGCTGTGTGTTTTGGGTCATTGTCCTGTTGCAAGACCCATGACCTGCGACTGAGACCCAGCTTTCTGACACTGGCCAGCACTTTTCTCTCTGGAATCCCTTGATAGTCTTGAGATTTCATTGTACCCTGCACAGATTCAAGACACCCTGTGCCAGATGCAGCAAAGCAGCCCCAGAACATAACAGAGCCTCCTCCATGTTTCACAGTAGGGACAGTGTTCTTTTCTTCATATGCTTCAAGTATAATTAGCAAAATTTGCCTTGGCAAAAAGTTCCATTTTTGTCTCATCTGTCCATAGGACATTCTCCCAGAAGCTTTGTGGCTTGTCAACATGTAGTTTGGCATATTCCAGTCTGGCTTTTTTATGATTTCTTTTCAACAATGGTGTCCTCCTTGGTCGTCTCCCATGTAGTCCACTTTGGCTCAAACAACGACACATGGTGCAATCTGACACTGATGTTCCTTGAGCATGAAGTTCACCTTGGTTCTCTTTAGAAGACTTTCTGGGCTCTTTTGTTACCATTTGGATTATCCGTCTCTTTGATTTGTCATCAATTTTCCTCCTGCGGCCACGTCCAGGGAGGTTGGCTACAGTCCCATGGATCTTAAATTTCTGAATAATATGTGCAACTGTAGTCACAGGAACATCTAGCTGCTTGGAAATGGTCTTATAGCCTTTACCTTTAACATGCTTGTCTATAATTTTCTTTCGAATCTCCTGAGACAACTCTTTCCTTCGCTTCCTCTGGTCCATGTTGAGTGTGGTACATACCATGTCACCAAACAACACAGTGACTACCTGGAGCCCTATATATAGGCCCACTGACTGATTACAAGATTGTAGACACCTATGATGCTAATTAGTGGACACACCTTGAATTAACATGTCCCTTTGGTCACATTATTTTCAGTATTTTCTAGGGGTACCATCTTTTTTGTCCAGGCCTGTTCCATGAGTTTATTTTTTAAAAATAATTCTGTTGAAGCATGGTTGAAAAGCAATGTCAGACTTTCATTGGTTAACATTCATAGATTTTTTTTTTAATTATTACTTTTGTCAGATTAAAGTTATTTCTGTGACCATTGTGAGTTTTTCTTTCATTGACCAAAGGGTACCAACAATTTTGTTCACGTGTGTGTATAGTATATCAAAGTAATATTTTTTAGGAGATCTGGTTAGCTAGTCTAGTTCATAAAGCTGACTAAAGGAGGAATGGCTGTGTAATGCAGATCTCTATGGGTTTTTGCTAGCAGATCATTATCACACTTTCTAAATAAAAACATATCTTTCGCCACCTTCTCAGACACAGCTATTGAGACTAAACTATTGAGACTAGTCCCCACTATGCAGTGTAGAAATCTATTTATTTAGCAGGAATCTAGTTTATTCTGACTGGGTCTTCAACTTATAATAATAATAATAATAATTATTATTATTATTATTATTATTACTACTACTACTACTATTACTATGCACATAATGTATTTTAAGCGACTTGGTTTCTGGGGTTACGTCATCCACCATAATCAAAAATTAAATATACCAAAGTTCATTATGAACCCAGGAAATATCAATCAAATTGGTGTGGGGTTGGACTTTGAATGTGGCATGTGTAAAGAATTATAAATATTTACTTTCTTAAAGAATGGCATTTATTTGTCTTTGCAAATGAACCTACATTTCGTTACTAATTTATGTAATAAGATACTCGGCTAAGTATTAGATAAGAGCTTCTCTTACCTCGTTTTGTGCTGTTGGATCTCCAGCTGAAATGAGTTGAGTTGAGTCCTGCTATCAGATTTTAAAAACCTCTGAAATCACGGCTTGTCCCCAAAGTTACACATTAACCTAGAGATTATGGCACAGATATACTGGACTTTACGTTTCAAAATGAAGAACAAACAGATCAGTGAAGAGCACATCTGACGCAGCGTAGTTACCAAAATAATGACGTTGGATGGACTGGTCAGGGATTTTCCACACAGGAATTTTACATGTGACTGTTAACAATTCCATAACAATTTGGTCTCATGAGCGTCAGCACAGTAGCACAGTGTGTAGCCTCACAGCTTCGGGGTATCATGCTTGACTATGAGCTCCATGATGTTTTGTACACTGTTGTATTTTAGATGAGTCAAATTATTGTACTGCATCAAGAAATCATCTAAGGAGACTGAAGTCACTGAGATTAAGTGTAATGGTTAATGTAGCAGAATAAATGTGGAGTGGTGCTGGTCCGATCCCACAGAAAAGTCAACGCAGCACCCTCGACAAAAAAGTATTGTATTATTACACGTTACATTGATTATCTCATTACAGTGGTACATGGTAGTGGGTAGGATATATTATTCAGAAGGTGAACATTTTGTCCCTGAAGTTAATCTGTTGGAAGCAAAATAAGTGGGCGAGTGTAAGGATTTGAGCAAGAACCAAGTTGTAATGACTAGATGACCGGGTCAGTGCTGCTCCAAAACGGCAGCTCTTGCAGTCCAAGGAAAGAAAAACCAGTAAACCCATGACAGGATCATGAGCGGCCAAGGCTCATTGATGCAAGATGAAAATGCAAGTAGAAGAACTACTGTTGCTCAAATTGCTGAAAAGGTTAATGCTGCTTCAAATAGAAAGGTGTAACAAAACACAGTGTATCACAGTTTGTTGTATACGGGGCAGTGTAAAGTATCTCCAGTCCCATAAGGGTGCAAATGCTGATTCGTGTCCACTGCCAAAAAGTACCTACGATAGGCCTGTGAGCATCAGAACTGAAACCCTGAGCAATGGAGTCAGCTGTCAGAAGATTGCCACAGGTGTGTACTGACCTATTTACCAAGAGATAAATAGTATTTATGATATATGAATAGTAATTTACTCAAACTCAAAAGAAAATATTCTAATATTTTGAGATACTGGATTTTCATGAGCTGTAAGCCATGACCATTGAAATTAAAACAAAAAGGCTTGAAATACTTCAATTTACACTCACGCATCTACTGTATAACACTCACCAGCCAAATCGTTAGGTAAGTTCAATCCGAGCATCAGAATGGGAAAGAAAGGTGATTTAAATGACTTTGATGTTTGTTGGTGCCAGACAGGCAGGTCTAAATATTTCTGAAACTGATGATCTACTGGGATTTTCATGCACAACCATTTCTCTGGTCAGAAGAGAATGTCCAGACCACATCCTGGTCAGAACACACAACACGTCAAACCTTGAAACAGATGAGCACCCATTTGTTTTAAATAGTAGCCTCTGTTTCCTGTGATTAACTGATAGAAATACCACCCGGTGCATTCTTCTGCTGCTTCACCAGGTGCCATTTCTGTCAGCTAAGAACAGGAAGCCGAAGCTACAATTTGAAATAAATGGGCTCACCAAAACTGGGCAATAGAAAATTGGAATACGTTGATGAGTCTGTTGATTCCTCCTGCAACATTCAGATGGTATTATGATCGTATAGAATTCGGTATAAACGACATGAAAGCATGAACCCATTCCGGCCTTGTATCAGTGGTTCAGGCTGTTGTTGGTGGTGTAATAGTGTGGTGGGTAATTTCCTGGCACACTTTGGGCTCCTTAGGATGAGCATGGTTTTAATGCCACAGTCTACCTGAGTATTGTTTCTGAGTTTGTCCTTCATTTTATGACCACAGGATAATATGCCATGTCACAAAGCTAAATTTATTTCAAACCGGTTTCTTGAAAACTAAAATCAGTGAGTGATAATGAATGTACTCCCTCAACAGTTACCAAAGCTCAATCAAGTAGAGCATCTTTGGGATGTGATGGAACAGGAGATTTGCATCATGGTAACAAATTTGCAGCAACTGCGTAATCAAGCAAATCAGCACATTGTTGGATCAGATCAATGCACTGAAGAACTTTCTATACCCAATACAAGCAACGTGTAACTAATAATGTGGCGAGTGTATGCATGCATGAATGTATATATAGTATATGTGTGTGCGTGTGTGTGTTTGTGAGATTGCGAGAGATAGAGAGAGAGAGAGAGAGAGAGAGAGAGAGAGAGTGTGTGTGTGTGTGTAACTAATGAAGTGGTCAGTGAGTGTATGTATGTATGCCTACATTTATGCATGTGTGTGCGTGGTGTGTATGTTTAAGAGATTGTGAGAGAGAGAAATTGTGTGTGCGTGTTAACTATAATGAAGTGGCCAGTAAGTGTATGCATACAGTACCTGCATCCATGTACTGTATGTATTTATGTGTGCACAGTATGTATGCCTGTGTGTGTGTGTGTGTGTGTGTGTGCGTATAACTAATGAAGTGGCCAGTGAGTGTACGTAAGTATGCCTACATTTATGTATGTGTGTGCGTGGTGTGTATGTTCAAGCTGTAGTTTTCTACTTTTACAGGAGCCAGTTATTTTAAAGTGTACTTGCAGTTTCATTTAAGTAAAAAAAAAAAAATAGATAAATTGTGTGTGTGTGTGTGTGTGAACTAATGATGTGGCAGGTAAGTGTATGCATACAGTACATGCATGTACTGTACTGTATGGTTTTATGTATGCACAGTATGTATGCCTAGGTGTGTGTGTGTGTGTGTGTGTGTGTGTATTTTTCAGAGAGAGAGAGAGAGAGAGAGTTTGTGTGTGTATTTGTGTGTGTCTGTCTGTCTCTCTCTCTCTCTCTCTCTCTGACATCTTTCTAAATGACTTGATATGAAAGACTGATTCCTCTGTGTTTTGGCTTGAACCTGGCATATATTCTACAGGTGCATCATATGTTTGATTTGAATAATCTGACCTTTGGGGTAAGAGGAGATCTGTGTACAGACAGTGTTGTTGTTTTTATAGAAACCGGTAGTTGATGAAGTGGAGGAGTGAGAAGTGACATTCAACTACCCTGTCAGTAAGCTACAGGAAAGTGAAAGCTCTTTCTCTCTCTCTCTCTCTCTCTCTCTCTTTCTCTCTCTCTCTCAGTCTGAGTTTTCCGTCGCTGTTCAGTGGAGTTTTGGCGGTCAGTCATCATGGCGAGTAACGAGGACGCTGTTCCCGGGCTGCGGAGTTTCCCGCCGGCGTGTCCAGGCTACAGGTGGAGGTCGCAGAGCGAAGCGTCAGCCTTCAGCACCCGGATCCTGACCCGCTTACGATCCGCCTGCTCAGGTACCGTTCCGCTCACACCTGTATGTCCAGCGTGCGGAGTGTTGATAGGACTAGTGTTTGACTGAACACATTTACTGGTGAATGAAAGCGTCAGAGAGGAAAGTTGCTCGAGGAGGAGAGTAGAAATGTGTGTGAGTCCACAGCTCAAGTGCCATTTCCCTCTTTATGACACACTGCTGTGCAGTAAAGGACGTTTTAAGCGCTAAAATGCCATTAAAATATCGTCGCTTTAAAAACACATTACAACATAACTGTACATCTGTTTTATGATCGACTATATTTCTGCTCCAACGAGCGTTAGTCACGTGACAGCCTTCGCCAACATCAATGAAATACTGGGGTATATACAACGCTTTGTTGAAGCTTTGATCTTAATCTCTTTGAACTAAAATCATAACTAAATACTGCGTAGGGTTTTTTTTTTTAACAGTATGTGTATTTATGCAATCATTTTCATATACAACATGTAGATTTTTTTCTATCATGGATTATTTTATAATTAAATTCGTTTCATGTATTTTGTTTTCGAAATCTCGCCATAGTTCATAAATCAAGATGTTGAGATGATAATTCATATATTTATTTTAGATGTATTGAATGTAAACTATTTGTATTACATGACAAACCCCTGCAAAAATAAAATGTACCCAAAATAATAATAATAATAATAATAAAAATATATAGGATAATTGGTCATTAATGATGATGGCTGTCACGTGACTAGGGCTCACTATAATAATAAAAATAAAATAATATTTGGTCATAATAAAGATATAAATTTAAGTGGTAATAATTTAACATTTGGTAGAGATTGTGTGTGTGTGTGTGTGTGTGTGTGTGTGAGTGGGGTGGCTGAGCAACCCGTGGCAGGTGGCATGACAGCAGCTGGAGTATCCTTAAAAACAACCGTGTAAAATAAATATCTTAAAAAATGTAACTTAAAAAATTAAATACCCATAATTTACCTACAGCCATTACAAAATAGCATTTTATCCAGGCCTGTCCACTATAACTCCATCCATCCATCTAGGAATCTCTATAGTCCAACTAGGGACCGCAGAGGCCAATGGTGACCATTGTATTTACTGTATTCCCATTTTTTAAATCATGGTAAGACCTCCTTGCAACAGTCATAAACACATACACACACTATGGGCAACTTGGGAAAACCAATTAGCCTAATCTGCATGTCTTTGGACTGTGGGAGGAAACTGGCATACCAGGAGAAAAACCCACCAAGCACAGGGAGAACATGCAAACTCAATGCACACAGACCTGAGACAGGAATTAAACCCAGACCCTGGAGGTGTAAGTTGACAGGGCTAACCATTAACCCACTGTGCCGTTTACTCACTATAATTACCAATTAAAATATCATTCATCGTTTGATATCATCATCAAATTTTCAGATGGTCATATAAAAAGTTGCCTTAATGCTCTTTTTATTTTAAATACAGTGACTCTGGGTTCGATTCCCGTCTCTGTGTGCATGGAGTTTGCATGTTCTCCCCGTGCTTGGTGGGTTTCCTCTGGGTACTCTGGTTTCCTCCCACAGTACAAAGACATGCAGATTAGGCTAATTGGCATTCCCAAATTGCTGGGTCCGCTGGGATAGGCTCCAGGGCCCGGCTACCCTGAATACAGGATAAAGCGGTATAGACGATGAGTGAGTGAGTGACACTGACTAATTGGACTATTTTGGAAAAAGAACAGTGTTACCCAAATTATAGGTTAAATGTAGATAAATTTCCAATAATAATAATAATAATAATAATAATATGTTCTCTATTTTCTTATTGAAACATCCTAATTACAATCAGTCTATCAGCATGTATAGTATTTAACCACATACTTGTGTACATATTTGCTATGCACTGCTAAATGTTGGAGGCCTGTTCAGCTACCTTGAACTCATTGCCTGCTAAGCCCCATGTGTGACAGGCTGTGATGCACTGGGTGTTCTGATACCTTTCTGTCATGGCCAGTGTTAAGTTTTGTGCTGCATTGGCTTTTCTGTGGGATCGAGTCCCACAGGTGTACTGTAGATGAGCCTCGGCTGCCCAAGATCCTGTCACCAGTTTACTGATATATAATTTATAATAGTTATCTATATGATGCCATAATCTTTTCCTTCATCAACGGTCCAACAATATCCTGCTTTTTGTGTGTCTTTAAAAAGTCCACGTGGGCACATTTAAACACATCACTCCCAAAGATGTCCATTTATCATAATACCTCACATTCATTGCCATCTGTAGTGAAATATCTCACATCCATCTCATATCTCACATTACTTTACAACGTAGATTTAACACTCACTGTGTCATAAGGTTTAGTGACTGTGGGAACTATTGTGCAGCAGTGGTAGGCATGCAGTGTTGCCAAAAAAACAAACCAAAAAAACATCTGCTCACATTGAAGGTAAGTCAAGGTCAAGCGCAAAAGGGGTCCACAAGCTGTTAACCTACTTTAAGTGTGTGCTGTGGTTTTAGACTGAAAGTTGCAGTCAACTACCTGAGACTGCATCCAAACAGAAACATTTTATTTAGTTACTGAATTGATGGACAATCAATTATAATGGACAATATATTGAAATGATTGAAATGATTACTTTGTCACTTTCATGTTCTTTGTTCAGTACAATACATATTTTTTTTTAATTACCCAAACTGTAACAAAACCCACGAGAAGGCTTTTATGTTCTAGGTTTTGTGTGCACAAGGTTGGTTCATAATCTAGCCACCATAACCTTTACAAGAATCGACTGATGACAGTTAAATATGATGCATGTACGTATATGACACAACTTCCTGTTTAAAACCACCAGAACAGAAGATGCTCTGCTTGCTCACTGCAGCCCTAGAACAAGAGCTGCTGTCTGTGGAAATCCACTCACAATCTACCAGCATCAAAAAAATATATATATTTAATTGCTCAACTCGCACTCTAATTATGGTGGCCTTATTTTCTGCTGGTGTGCTGATCAGGATTGTCTTATCAGTGCTCCATTTCTGCAGGCTTGACGGTTTAAAACCACTTCCTGACAACATACCTTTTAAACTAGCAACACATTAGCACACATTAACAAGTCTCCTCCTAGATCATAAATAATCCATGCATTTTGCATATTTTATCCAGTTTTGTGCATATGTGACCTTTTTACAATTATAATACTGATTCCATAAGGACTCCTTTAATCATTTAAACCTATGATCATAAGCCATTGAACACATGGCTTACATTCCTTCCATAAATGGTGTAATTTCATGCAAACATGTGAAATGTACATTTATTAAGATTAAATTACATAAATTAAGATTTCAATCTGATGATGTATTTGTTACTTCTCCTTTTGGGAAAAACGTACATGATTTACAGAACAAATCCGAACTATTCTGGCGGACACAGGGTCCTTTGTGGGGTTTACTTGAACCATCAATACCCTTGTCCTGTCCTTTTTTTCTCTCCATTTTTTTTTTCTTTTCCTTCCTTCTTTAGTTTTCTTTCACTGGACTGTTTTCCCCTCTGGATTTCCATGATCACTTATTCAAATTTATTGTTTGTATTTATACGTTTGCTGTTGGTCTCAATTGTATATTGATCTGGCTCTGTTGCTTTAGTCTTGTTAAAAATCAATAAGAATATAATAAAAAAAAGTTTAGATTTCACATATAGTGGTAATTTCACAGAGGGGTAGTGGTTAACACTGTGGCCTCACACCTCTAGGGTTCGAGTCCTGTCTTCGGGCCCATACGCATAGCGTTTGCATGCTCTCCCCTTGATTCAATTCAAGATTCAAGATTCAAAGAACTTTATTAATCCCAGAGGGAAATTGCTTTGTCTTGGTTACAGTTGCTTTGATTTGTTTACCTGGAAGAAAGGGAAGGAGTCTTGAATCTTGAATATGTTAAGGTTTAGATGTTGTACCTGGGCACAACCACCAGGGGGCGAACAAGGACTTTCCTTTTTTCCATTGAACTGGAAGTCTTTTTTTTTCTTAATGAAAGATATTACTTCATTAAAAAGCTGTTTAAAAAATAATATTTTTTTAAAACATTTAACCAGTTTTCGTTTTTCCTCTACATTACATGTTATCTGTTATCTCAGAGAAGACATGTTTCTCTTTTTAGGTTAAAGAGGTTAAAGAGTACAGATATAAACCCTTGTTGCTCTTTGGCATTTTGATACTATGTAAATCAGAGAACATATTAAACATTTATAACGTCCAGCAGGACTAAGAAGCTGAGTTTCTGTAATATCTCTCTGGTTTGCGGCTGAATTCACTCTTTTGTGGCACCAGAAGCAGACCTCTAAAATAGCCTAGTAAGTACTTATTAAACTGTACTGTAGTTAAGTGCAGTGGGTGATTCCATGATAAGGATGCCGTTCAGCCTTTGTAACTTTTAACAACCGTATTTTTCTCGATATTTCAACATAATTTTAAAAAAATCTGTCTCAGGCAACTCAGGCAAATCTTACAGGAATTCAAACTCCTGAGTTGCACGCATGCTAATGGTGTGACGATGTTAAATAAATCTCATGAGTCACTTAAAATTTTGAACTAATAATTCAACTGAATACTTTCAGGGGCATGTTAGCTCTGAGGTTAGCACAGTTACCTCACACCTCCAGGATTGGCCCTTTCCGGCCGTGTGAGTGGTGCTCACATGCTCTCCTCATGCTTCATGCTTATACATTAGTCTAGGGTACTAATGTTCGTGGGTTGCCTCCGGCTTTCCCCACTGTCCTTTCCGGAGGCTTTGCGTTGGAGGCTGATTGATGTTTACAAATTTCCTGTATTGTATGATTGCACCTATGCTGTGTGCACGATCGATGCTGTGTGCGCGTGCATGTTGGTTGCAAAGGGTTGGGATCCTCAGCACTGTATCTTTTCCTTAGAGCGATGGTTACTAGTGTGATGTCACAGCAGCAGCATGATGGCTTAGTGTTTAGCACTGTCGCCTCGCACCTTCAAGGTCCGGGTATGATTCCCGCCTTGGGGTCTGTATGCATGGAGTTTGCATGTTCTCCATGTGCTTGTCGGGTTTCCTCCCACAGTCCAAAGACATTCAAGTTAGGCTTATTGGCATTCCCAAATTGCCCGAAGTGTGTCAGTGATGTGTGTATATGTGTGTGTGTCCTGTGATGGACTGGCACCCTTTCCAGGATGAACCCCACCCTGTACCCTAAGTCTCATGTGATAGGCTCCAGACCCCCTGAACCCTGAATACAGGATAAAGTGGTATAGATGATGAGTGATGATGAGTCACAGTTCCTTTTATGGAAGCCTTGCCGGTGTGTGTACACAAGAAGGCTTCAGATATCAAACTGTGCGTTTGTGTTTTTGGATATGTCAGGTAGAACAAAAGTTATAGTTACTTTTATAGCATTATGGGAATGACGTCACAAAAATGTTGGGCTCTCAAAATGAGCATTTTATTATCATTGTTTTCGTCAAAGAAGCAACTTGAAAACAACAATACTGTAAGACCACATATCTGTGCTATTTCTTTGCCTATGTGACCTTTTTTTTTTCAGTTAGGTGGTTAAAATGAGCTAAAATTCAGTTCATCATCTTGCATAAATTAGTGCTGAAAAAAGGATAGGTGACGCTATACTGCACAATCATGAGCTCTGTACATGTTTATTTAAAAAAAACAGCAAAACAAGAGATATATATAGTGGAACCTCGGATTGCGAGTAACTCGGGTTACGAGTGTCCCGCAAGACGAGCAAAGATTTTTAATAAATTTTGACTTGAAAAACGAGCATGTCTTGGTTTACGAGTGCCAGGTTTTTTGACACCGACACACACACAAACTCCCTCGTCTTTATACCCCCCCTCCCCAGCTTCACAGAGACACACACACTCTGCTCTACACAGAAACTCTGCTCTGTCACGATTCTTTTCAAAAGTAAGGTGCTGGTTAATTATTATTATTTTTTTTACTTTACAGCAGTGATTCCGTTAGTCTGCGCTTACGCGAGTGTCATTAGAGAGATTTATTTTTTTCCCGTTAAAACAGTGTTTCCGTTGTGTGTGTTTGTTGTGAAACTTAAAAAGCGAGGTGGGGGGGAGGGAGGAGGAGTTTTACTGTGTAAGATGAGGCGAGGGAAGGGGCTAATTCCACACACACACACACACACACACACACACACACACACACACAAATACACAGCGCCTGCGCGCACAAACGGAAACACTTATTATTTGAACTTTTTTTAAAGGTAAAGTGCAGGTTCATTTGTTTTATTTTTACTTTATATATTGTATTAATTATTTTTCTGTATTTATTTTTTTGGTCTGTGGAACGAATTATTTGAGTTTTCATTATTTCTTATGGGAAGATTTGATTTGGTTTACAAGTGTTTTGGAATACGAGCCGGCTTCTTGAACGAATTATGCTTGTAATCTATATATGTCATTGTTGATCATCACTCATCATCACTTATCATCACAATATATATGTGTGTGTGTGTGATGATAAGTGATGGTGAGTGATGATCAACAATAATATATATATATATATATATTTGATTTGCTGTTTTTTTTAAAATAAACATATACAGAGCTTATGATTGTGCAGTATAGAGTCACTTATCCTTTTTCCAGCACTAATTTATGCAATAACTACCCAAACATGACACATAGGCAAAGAAATAGCATTTTATATGCAAAGAATAGCATGTATTGTTGTTTTCAAGTTGTTTCTATATATATGTATATGTATATAGTGTGTGTGTGTGTGTGATGATAAGTGATGATGAGTGATGATCAACAATGATTTTGGCCTCATGTAGCAATTACATATTGATATTATGTATAGGGTACCAATAAGTTAAGTATGTACAGTACTTGTATTTAATGAGTTTGTCATAATTATACCATTATTTACCCTTTTGTTTCATTTATTTCAGAGCAATAAGAAAGGTGTAGTGTACGGATAATAAGCAAGACCAAGCAGCACTATATGATAATATTTAGGGCACTAATACAATAAGAGCATGCACTACACAGTAGATAATTCCTATGCATGGCTTTAGGAACTGTATTCCAAACTAAAATAGAGGAGACTAAAATAGCAGGATATTAGGTGAAGACAAATCTATGCATTATAAAGCACAATAGTGCTGCGGTGACTGTTTAATCAGCCATCGTTCAGTTCAGTTGGGGTTTTTGGATGTGTTGCCTCGGCAGAGTTGCCAGAGTTAATTCATTACCACGGCTGTAAAAATGAATTCATTCATCAATAAAGATTGTAAGAGTGTTCGACTTGTAAATATGATTCTCTGTATTTCTGATTGTAATCGCCGGCATTCGGAGAACAAAAGCATCTTTGTCTCCGGCGCGATTTTCAGCAGCATTGTGTGAAACGGCTCAGCAGGCCACATTGTTTGGATTAATTTGTAGGTTCGGCTTCCTTTGGTGCTGCTGTGAGGGTGCACACAATTAGTTCCTTAATGATAGAGCTGAAGCTGAAGTTAGTGCACCCTACTGATGGGGGGTGTGGGGGGGGGCACACTTCTCACACTTCTCACAGTGTGGAGGAGACGATCTGAATTAAAGAAGTTCTCTTTTTCTGCATGCTGCATCTGTTTGGAAGCCTTAAATAGATGCTTATTACACGTTCGGTGCTTGGGTCGGAGATTTCGTGTGCAATACTGAGTATTTATCCCGTATACATGATGAACTGTTAATGCTTCTGATTGTACGAGATGTTCTAGAGATAATGGACGATGTGTGTAAAACCTGCCAACACAAATCTGCAACTTTTAATGTCATAATCGCGCAAATGCAATACATTTATTACATTTATCATTCATGTAGTTATATCTATATTTCTGTATTTTATTTAATCCTTTCTCCTAGACATGCCACAATATGCTGACGTCTACACTAAGACAAAACATAGTACTTACATCAAGATTCTTAGGGAACTCTGTACAACTCTGCTGTAACTTTTCAAAACAGACTAAACAAGACGCGTTGTGGTGACCTGCAGGGGTGTCAAGACACATCCCCTGAATAGTCAAAGCTCTTTATCTCCTGCTGAACCAGAATACTTCTTAAAGTGTGTCTGCTGGATGTGTGAGACATCAGCCGTGGGTGTTCTCCGCATAGGCTTAAAGGCCACATGTATTAGCGGCGCGATCCGGCCTTTCAGCTATGATTACTTCACCACGACTCACCATCAAAACAGAGAGAATGGCATCTGAAGCTGTGTTTATAATTTGAAATAGATTATGAAGGAGGTGGAAAGAATCTTAACGTATTAAAAGAGTCTTTCTTTATATCATATTTTATGTCATGCAGGGAAATTGAGATTGATTCGGTGATTCGACATTGCCTAGTGCACAATATTAACAGCTATACAGCTACGCTAATGTTCAACGTTTATAAGTAAAATACACAGGATGGTGCAAAGGCTAGACTTGGGCTGACTTTATTTTAGTCCATACTGTAAATTCATATAAACTACAGCACATAAGAAAGGAGAATATGTGCTCAGCGAGATAAAAGACAAAATATTATAACAGTACAGTGCTATAATAGTCCTGTAAAAGTAAAAAGTCCTAATGCACCACTCATCTCATCATGTTGAATAACATAAAATAAAATCATGTTGGTTTATTAAAGAAATGGAAAGTGGCACGGTGACTGTGGTTAGCGGTGTTGAATAGTACCACCAGGCTCTGTGTTCGATTCCCGCGTCAGGTCTGTGTGTGTGTGGAGTTTGCGTGTTCTGCCCATGCCTGGTGCATGTGGGTTGCAAATAGTTGGGATCCACAGCACTATATCTTTTCCTTAGCAATGATTGCTATTGTGATGTCACAGCGGCAGCAGGGTGGTTTAGTGGTTAGCTCTGTCGCCTGGCTCCTCCAGGTCTCACAATACTTGTTGTGTTTCCTACAGGTACTTGCATTTCCACCCATAGTCCAAAGACATCCAGATTAGGCTAATTGGCGTTCTCAAATTGGCCAAAGCGTGTGAATGCGTGTGTGAATGTTGACCGGAGGTCCTACCACGGATGTAAAAATAAGAATAAATACAATGATAACCACTGGCCTCACCATGGTCCCTAGTTGGTCTATAGAGGTTCCTAGATTTAAGCATGTAATTAAAGAAATGGGAGCAAGTGTTGCAACTGCAACAGGCTTCCAGGTACCTAAAGATTTTTAGACAGAAGCAACCTCATTTCCCCTCTCGTCTGTTCCAACCACTCAGCATTCAGTATCACCAGTATACAGTACAAATCCCCGTCCTGATCATCTATTATTCATAGGTTACTGTGTGACTTAACAAACAAAAACATTCCTCTGATACTGGTTAGGTACAAATGAGAGGCAAAAGTACTTCAGAAAGACTGGAGAATTATCCCTCAAGACTACATACAAAGAAAGTCTGGCTCTTTGGAAGCAAAACATGAAGAAATGAGCGGTGGCTCAAAAAATTAACTTTTTTCCTCCCTAATTCCTCCTCGCCACTAGGGGGCTCCCACGTTAAGGCTACTACTACCACTCAGTCGGGAGGGCCGAAGACTATCGCGTGTTTCCTCCACGTGACGCAAGCCAACCACATCTTTTCGGACTGCTCGCTCGTGCACCGTTGGGGGCGGAGTAACACACTCGGAGGACAGCGCGATCCGCTTGCCCGAGCTCACAGACGCCCCTGATTGGCTGTAGAGCCGTGATTAAGTACCTGTCATCCCGCCCCTCTGAGAGTGCTCAGCAAATCAGCTCTCTCTACCCCTCCAGCTGCGAGAGGTTACAGCATCACCCGGGAATCAAACTCCGGATGATAGGGCGAGTACTTTACCACTGCGCCACTCGGCGGCTGAGAAATGTAAACGTTTAAAGAAATATCTGTACCAGTAGTTTGAATGATGTAGACTGAGTGTGACCGACATAGCAATTATTAAGGTGATCAATCTCACAAGGACATAAAAAAAACCCTATAGTATTAAATTACCGTAATCAGTCATGTTCAGCGTAAAGCAGTTTAAGATGATGTGGTTTCATTGCTTCAAGTTCCTGGGTTTTGTTAGTTTGTGGGGTTTGATATTATTCCAGGTTTAAGCGTATGTGATCAAATCATGTTGGCTGTACGAAAACCAATTGTGTCGATACAACTCAATTTATTCCCGTGAAACTATATACTACTGTATGTCAAGTCAAGTCAAGTCAATTTTATTTATATAGCGCTTTTAACAATTGACATTGTCGCAAAGCAGCTTTACACAATAAAAAGAAGTAAGTTTTTATGCAATGTATATGAATCAAAATGACAAGATTGTCCCCGATGAGCAAGCCGAGGGCGACGGTGGCAAGGAAATGTGCAAACTGTTTTTAAATTCCGGATCTTCAGGCAGACTCCCTAGTGCTGCATCCTACGTACAATCCTGATGTTGCTGGGTGTCCTCGGAAACAAAACTGTCCTGGTGTAATGGTGTAACTATTCAATCATGGGCATCTGTGGGCATCACCCAGGCAGAGGAGGGCAGATCATGCTTTTCTTCAGTTTAAAAGGATGCTCTCGGCTGGCATCACATGTCTCAGAGGACGTTTCGTTATCAGGCTGGTGATAGAAATGAGATCAGCCGTCCCATTCAATATCAACACGACCCATCATACTGTACAGTATGTCTCCAGCATTGCAATATAATTATAAAGATTTTGGTACTACACTAGTTCAGAATTAGTCTCGTCTTATAAAGCCTAATGAGCCAGATGAGCCATGTCCTGCTCTAATTACCTCATTATTATAACAGGATTACATATTTTAAGAATAACTCCGCATGTCTTGCGTTACTTTGAGCCCCTCAGATAGCTTTTCATTAGGCTTCAGAAACAATGTTGTCCGGTCTTTGAGGCATTTTGACATGGAGAAATTCTTGGACGCTCAACCATCTCAGGGCAAATCAGAATACATTGTCTGCAATGTCATGATACATACAGTGCTATAATTATATCAGGGTTCACAGGGTCTTAAAGTCTGCAGTCTGCAGCATCACATGTACAGTACCTTCCTTTATGATGTCGCGTAGAGGTTTTATTGATTTATACATCTCGCCATCTTTATTGTTTATCTCTATTTTTGCTCTCATGACTACAGTAATCTTGGCGCACAAGGTTAGCAATTTCAAGTGGAATCAAAGAATATGCCTTTATGTGGTACGCCTCTTAGCATGTCTGTGAAATGCCTGCAGGTCATAGTTTTTAAGACTGGATGACTTAAAGGAAGATACAACAGAGATTCATCTTTATTCTTACATCGTTATGTCATAAGATGTTTCAGATGGGTAGCGATTATAAATCCAGTCACAAACCTTTTTAAAAATTGTTCCTTCCTTTAGCTCGTATTTAAGGTGTATTCATAAAAAAGAGGCTCTTCAGGAGTCTTTGGATATTTCAGGTATCTTTTATTATTTTTTTTTTTTCCAAGGTGACTTATATATATATACACACGTGGACAAAATTGTTGGTACCCTTCGGTCAATGAAAGAAAAACTCACAATGGTCACAGAAATAACTTTAATCTGACAAAAGTAATAATAAATAAGAATTCTATGAATGTTAACCAATGAAAGTGAGACATTGCTTTTCAACCATGCTTCAACGGAATTATAAAAAAAAATGAAAACTCAAAAACTCATGGAACAGGCCTGGACAAAAATGATGGTACCCCTAACTTAATAGTTTGTTGCACAACCTTTTGAGGCAATCACTGCAATCAAACGATTCCTGTAACTGTCAATGAGACTTCTGCACCTCTCTGCAGGTATTTTGGCCCACTCCTCATGAGCAAGCTGCTCCAGTTGTTTCCGGTTTGAAGGGTGCCTTTTCCAGACAGCATGTTTCAGCTCCTTCCAAAGATGCTCAATAGGATTGAGGTCAGGGCTCATAGAAGGCCAATGTAGAATAGTCCAATGTTTTCCTCTTAGCCATTCTTGGGTGTTTTTAGCTGTGTGTTTTGGGTCATTGTCCTGTTGCAAGACCCATGACCTGAGACTGAGACCCAGCTTTCTGACACTGGCCAGCACATTTCTCTCTAGAATCCCTTGATAGTCTTGAGATTTCATTGTACCCTGCACAGATTCAAGACACCCTGTGCCAGATGCAGCAAAGCAGCCCCAGAACATAACAGAGCCTCCTCCATGTTTCACAGTAGGGACAGTGTTCTTTTCTTGATATGCTTCATTTTTCCATCTGTGAACATAGAGCTTATTTGCCTTGGCAAAAAGATCCATTTTTGTCTCATCTGTCCATAGGACATTCTCCCAGAAGCTTTGTGGCTTGTCAACATGTAGTTTGGCATATTCCAGTCTGGCTTTTTTATGATTTGTTTTCAACAATGGTGTCCTCCTTGGTCGTCTCCCATGTAGTCCACTTTGGCTCAAACAACGACGGATGGTGCGATCCGACACTGATGTTCCTTGAGCATGAAGTTCACCTTGGATCTCTTCAGAAGTCTTTCTGGGCTCTTTTGTTACCATTCGGATTATCCGTCTCTTTGATTTGTCATCAATTTTCCTCCTGCGGCCACGTCCAGTGAGGTTGGCTACAGTCCCATGGATCTTAAATTTCTGAATAATATGTACAACTGTAGTCACAGGAACATCTAGCTGCTTGGAAATGGTCTTATAGCCTTTACCTTTAACATGCTTGTCTATAATTTTCTTGCGAATCTCCTGAGACAACTCTTTCCTACGCTTCCTCTGGTCCATGTTGAGTGTGGTACATACCAGGTCACCAAACAACACAGTGACTACCTGGAGCCCTATATATAGGCCCACTGACTGATTACAAGATTGTAGACACCTATTATGCTAATTAGTGGACACACCTTGAATTAACATGTCCCTTTGGTCACATTATTTTCAGTATTTTCTAGGGGTACCATCATTTTTGTCCAGGCCTGTTCCATGAGTTTATTTTTTTAAATAATTCTGTTGAAGCATGGTTGAAAAGCAATGACTGACTTTCATTGGTTAACATTCATAGAATTTTTTTAAATTATTACTTTTGTCAGATTAAAGTTATTTATGTGACCATTGTGAGTTTTTCTTTCATTGACCGAAGGGTACCAACAATTTTGTCCACATGTGTATCTCATTTATACAACTGAGCAGTTAGGTTAGGGGTCCAAGAGGAGCGGAGACCAGCGGCATGGTGGCTTAATGGTTAGCACCGTCGCCTTGAACCTCCAGGATCTGGGTTTGATTCCCGCCTTACTAGTGTGATGTCACAGCAGCGGTTTAGCACTGTCGTCTCCGGGTACCATTCCCGCCTTGGGGTCTGTATGCATGGAGTTTGCATGTTCTCCCTGTGCTTGTTGGGTTTCCTCAGTCCAAGTACAAATTGCCAGCGTGTGTATGTGTGTACCCTGCAATGGATTGGCACCCTGCCCTGACTGTACCCCGCCTCGTGCCCTAAGTCTCCTGGGATAGCCTACTGCCTATTTGCGACCCTGTACACAGGATTGAGCGGTATAGACGATAAATGAGCGAGACTAAGTGAGAGATTTGGTAGGTGCTTCACATAAATGCATTAAAAATGCCTTTTTCTTTTAAAAAATGAAAAGTCTTATATTTGTATAGTGTATATTTAGCGTTTTTTTAGCGATGGAGGCGTATGGGATTCTCATGACATGTTGCATTTGTCTCATTTCAAGAGAGAGAAAATAGACATAAATCACTCTAGCATCAGCGAAAACGGAAGATAATTTGTTTGGATGTTCCACAACATTAAGTGTAACTAATATACTGTATAAACAGAGGGAAAGTGTGAAGTGTTAGTCTTTGATCATTAAAAACTGTAATTGTGGAAGATTGTGCCTAATTGGTGTAAGAGGTCTAAATATTATGTATTAGGTCTAAAAATATGGGATGTTTTGTTTTTAACCTTAGGACCACACCCACTCACAGTGGGTTGAATTATACAGTATCTCATCAGTGTTGCTTATTTTTCTATACTGTACCAACGTTCCCGTCATGGTTTATTTCATACTTAACTTGCTAAAAGAGTTTTATTTGTAAACCTCTCTAAAAAGAAAGCACTCCATTTTCAGGGTTCCCCAGTGTAATCTCTACCCCGGGGAATTAACCAGATTAATACGTAATCTCTGCTTGAGAGAAATAGCCAGAGGGAAAAGCAATATCTAATATACGAGGGGCGTTCAAGTCAAACCTGGACTTTTGATTGTTCAGAATAGCAGCACAGGGTTATTCCTCTATATAATCCTGTGCTACACTAATGCACTTATGCCAGTGTTTCACTAGGGCTTGGACACCATCAAGGTAGAAAGTTTTCTCCGAGCCCAAATATGTGGAAATGTATTTGGAGCGAGGCCAGGACTGTACAGGGGTTGTGGCAACATCTTCCAGCCGAGTTCTTGGAATGTCTAAGTGGTGTTGGTGAATGACTGTGTGTACAGTTCCCACAGACAGATGCGTCTCTTCTGCAGGTTGTAGACAAGCTATCCTATGATCTTCAAGGATGAGGTGTTCCATTCACAGAATGTTTACGGGAAGGACTACAGTGGGCTCCAAGCCACCTCAGCCGGGATCATCATATACGGATGTATGGCCTTCTTAAAAGCATTTGCATCATTCAAATGTTTTACCGCGGCAAAGTCTCATCACTGTGGTTGAAGTCTTCTGTAAACGTCAATCAGTTTTACACCTTCATTCACAAGAGATTTCATCACAAATCCTAGTTTGACTTGAACACCCCTCGCACCAACTAACTTAAATAATAGGTTAGAGTGACAGTACTGGGTTTCATCCATCAGTTTGTATTTAATACAACTTATCAATTTGTGCATAAAGTTTTAAAGTAGACATCAATCACTCACTCATCATCTATACCACTTAATCCTGTATTCAGGGTCACGGGAGGCCTGGAGCCTATCCCATAAGACTTAGGGCACAAGGCGGGGTACACCGTGGACAGGGTGCCAATCTATCACAGGGCACACAGACATACACACACTACAGCCAATTTGGGAACGCCAATTAGCCTAGCCTACATGTCTTTGGACTGTGGGAGGAAACCGGAGTACCTGGAGGAAACCCACCAAGCACGGGGAGAACATGCAAACTCTATGCACACAGAGACGGGAATCGAACCTGGCCGAGAATCGAACCCGGACCCTGGAGGTGCAAGGCGACAGTGCTAACCACTTTTTAATACAGGCACGATATTCAAATGAATAAAAAAAGAATGTCTGGCTTTTTTTGTTTCTTAATCTTCCTCTGCCATTTAAAAAAAAATCTCCCAAAAGTAGCCTCGCTCAGTTAAAAAGTTTGGACCTCTAATATCCGGCAGATTAACACAGAAGATCATCAGGATGCCAATAATCTTTTAATATAGGGTAATCATCTTTTAATGCTGTTTCAACAACATGGGGACAATGAATTGCTCTCGGAAGTGAACCTTGTACTTTGACCACGAGGTTTTGAAACTGTTAGTTCAGAGGAAGTTTATGTAAAGTATTATCAGACCCCGGCTATGCATTCAAATCCTCAAGCACAGAATCAGTGAATTTTACACTGCTCTCAAAACAGCCACCTGTTCCACTTGCTCTGCTTTTGTGCTCCACAGATTTTGACTAGTGTACCGCTGCTTATTTCATTCCTGTTGAGATTTGCATAGCAATAATTGTTTAGCATCTAATCAACTTGATGAAGAGCTGGAGATGCAGGTGAGGCGTGTCGTTATTAATCCTCTCTAAAACAGGGACTAGACACAAACCCGGATAACAGGAATAACGCTATGAACTAGCAAGCGAGCTATGCGCAGTGGCTATGTAGTTTATGCTAACCTGACAGTGGGAGACGCAATAACAATGACAATGACAACAATGACATTAGCCGCAACAACGAAAGCAAGACAAGGTCTAGAACTTAAATAACTATTGTATCTAAATCTGATACTACTGTAGAATTAAAAACAGGACACAAGATAAGAAAACAGGAAGTGAGCAAAACATCACCCCGTGATTTCTGCTTGACCTCGGGCACCTTATGTCTCCTGGGAAATGAAGTTCAGAACTGACTCAAAAACAAACAAAAAAAACAGTCACAGCAAAGAAGGACCGTACTAACATATAGGAGACATACTGTACATGGAGGAACTCCCCCTTCCTTGTCTGAATCAGCTGTCCCAATGCTGCGGCTGTAATATACTGTAGGGAAGCAAAGTTCTCCATACGTTCTCCACTTCGGGCCTGGCCTTAGGATGGAAGCAGACTTGTGCTGTTTGTCTAAACTGGAAACACAGTATGAGGAGCCACACGGTCGGTGTCTTGATTTCGGGTTTCACAAGTTCTCCCACATATCTACATGAGTTCCATGGTTTTCTCCCACCTCTACTGAAACAACTGGTAACTCTAAATGAACTTCTCCTCTGCAGCAGAGGTCAGTTTTGGTCTTGCTTTCCTGGGATGGTCTTCATGAGAGTCAGTTTCATGATGGTACTTGGAAATGCACTTGACAATACTGTTCTTGTGAGAACTATTCCAGAACATCTGGATCTTCATCTTCATCTATGAAAATATAAACACACTGACTGTTTATAGAGTATTGTTACTTAATTATCTAATGCGATACATGTGTTATTTCGTCATTTCGAATCTCCTTGTCCTAGAATGCCGAAAATAAATCACTAAACAAAAAGCATGAATTAGAATGTGTATCTAAACTTTTGACTGGTCCTGGATACACAGTTGAACTTTTGCAAACACAAGATTGCCCTCACAAACCCGATACAGATCTTGCCTCATCCTTAGTTTAATCACAAAACCAAATACTAAAATACTTGGCTCATATGACTGCCAAGCCCCTAGGGGGATGCTGTGAAAGCTCCCTTTTGCTCTCATCCAAACAGAGACGAATATCACCAGTGAAGATTTATGCTTTTTTTGGCCAGAGTTTGGCGTCATGTCCCAGTGCTGAAAATAGATTGAAAATAGTAAGACTCACATACTGGCGCGATGCTTTTAGCCAAGAAGTGCTAAACCTTATTATGGCAGCACCTATTTAAAAAAAGAATCTGTAGTTATGTGATGCTTAACTTTTTTTCTTTTTTTTTTTACTTCTTTTTTTTTTTACAACAAGCTCAAAATTAATGGACAAGGGAGTCCTGTAATTTATCTGGACGCTGATATATTCCCAAAGCCTCCTTGCCCACCACCCAACCTACCTCATTCTGTCTCAGGCCCTGGGCCGAATCTGAAAGCCCCTGTGAATAGGAAGGTCCCACTTGATGGGCTCGCCCTGGCTCAATCCGTTTGCTCTAATGGACGTAATGGCTGTTTGTCATCCTTATTGTGCTTCCTGCTGCGCTCTGCTGCAGTGAGGAATGCTGTGAGAGCGGCACGGGAGGGGCTGACAGTAGTGAGGGGATAGAGAGAGAGAGAGAGAGAGAGAGAGAGAAGTGAGTGAAGAAACAGAGCAGCCACTCACTGAAGCAATCGGTTTCTCTCCTTCTAGACATGGATCATGCCTGTGAGTGCCTGATTTCATTCTCCAGCTGTGCATGGCATGTGTATATGTGTGTGCATGTGTGTGTGTGTGTGTGTGTGTGTGCATGTGTGAACATCCTGGGAGGTGTAGTTCATAAAGTTTGCTACTCTAATGAGGGAAAATTAAAGGTCAGAATCAGTACCAGGATCTTATCTGATAGTGTTCTGTGCTGTGTCCTTGGCAGGTCTGGGATTGTCAGATTTTTAAAAATCTGAAATCATGAGAATCAAGCTAACATGACGTTTACGTATTGAATAAACACAGTGAAGAAAAGCAACAATATTCGATATTTGAGCCCGGCTATATTTGGTCATATGATGTGATCAGACGAGGTCGCTGCACTTCTTTTCATGTCACAAGCCTATCTGTTTATGCCTTTACTGTGCCTGTAGATTAGTTAATGTACAGTTAATAGAAGCATTAAGGAAAATTCATAGAGAAATGTGATCAAACGTATAGCGTACATTTCCTTTTGTATTTACTGAGCATAATCAGTGCACACGTGCATGCAAATTGATGTCGGTGTGTTTGTGATCGGCTTGTTTACTGGACTTAAACATGATCATTTGTCCTTTTCTCCATGATGAACCTGCATGGACTGGATAAACATATCACGATCCTACATCTCATACAGTATATTTACAACCCAAATCCAGTGATTTATAAAATCCTAGAAAGATTTTCAGTATCTGCGGATCCATTAATGGGACCGAAGAGCATCTCTAAACAGCATCCTGGTCAAGACAGCTATTCTAGGTTTGCTTTTTGGGAGACCAATAAAGCACAATGAGGAACGTGATCCATTAAATGACCTGTGATCTCTGAAGTCTCAAAAGTGTGATGCCGAAATATTCCTTATTGTATCCGAGACAATAATCTTATAGCTTTGATTGCAAATGTGATGCATAGCGAAGAGAAGTGCGCTATTGAAAGCATCTGAAATATGAAAGCTTTGCAAAATAAGATTTAAAATTGCAGTTGGGATAAAGTTTATCATGGACGAATGAGTTTATTATGGATGTTATTTTAGAGGTTAGCTCTCACACCTAGCTCAAACACCTGGCCTCTATAATCATTCTTCTACAGACTCTACTTTTATTATTCAGTTATATTTACAGTATTTGGCAGACACCCCTATCCAGAGCCACTTATATTTGTAACTCATTATATCTGAGCATATATATATATATATATTATCTGAGCAGTTCATGATTAAGGGCCTTGCTCAAGGGCCCAACAACAGCAACATGGTGGTGGTAGTGGTGAGGTTTGAACCTAGCACCTTGCGATCCGTATTTCAATGCCTTAACGACTGAGCTACCCCTGCACATGTTTTTTTTTTTAATTGTGTCCTTGAAGGCATAAACATAATCCTCTGCTTTACATGATGGCCACTCTATTCTTTCCAGTTCTACTTTACACAAACGTTGATGGAATGATACAGTATATGAATAATACCAGTTTAACATCCTGTAATTTAAGTTCAGATGGCTGAACAGAAGTTCAGTGTGTTTGGATGGGCTGCGTTTCTGATACATGTATTCAAAATGTCTATTTGAAATGCAAAATAAAATGGTCGGAATGGAGTGAAATGACGTGGTGACATCATGCAAATCAGCAACCGGGAGATTATAGTCTATTATATACTGTAGCATAGGCACACAACAGAGCTCTCCTGCAGCTAGAAATTCTCTGCTGCACCAAATCTTAATAAAAGTTTGAACACCTTCTGTGATACCTGAAAATCATCAGGGATTGTTGTGAGAACAGCAATGATTCACATTTATTAGGTGGATATTGGATTTCTCATAATCATGCCCTTTACAGGCAAACAGATCCTTAAAAAAAAGTATATTTGATTTTATACAAAGTAGGTCATGTGATATATGGCTTCCTTTGATATATAGTATGGACAATAACCCTGAATCTTAAACATTAACGTTTGCACGAAATGTGGTGAGGGAACGCTATGAATTTGGTGGTACGAGACCACGTTGTTCAATTAGCAACACTTTTCATTAACTGGTTCGCTCTAGCTAGCAGACAAAGGTACTACAATCCTCTGTTAACCTCTCACCCATATGTGGGTGAAAAAGTGACTACAATTATGATAAATGTATATAGTGTACGATTTTACTAAATTTTTTATTTGTATATAGTATACACTGTTATTTAATTTGTCCTGCAGATTTAGGACTAGTGTGTTTGATGAAATATCACCCATCGTAACATTTCGCAACCCGAAATATCACTACAATTTTATTTTATTTTTTAGATTTTTCTCGTGTCCAATTCCTCCCTGTCACTAGGGGGCTCCCACATTACTACTACTGTACCACTCAGTCGGGAGGGCCGAAGTTTCCTCCGAACCAGGTGACGGCAGCCGACCGCATTTTTTTCGAACTGCTCGCTCACCGTTGGGGGCAGCGTGACACACTCAGAAGATAGCGCTATCCACTCCTTCCACTTGCCTTCCAGACGCCCCTGATTCGGCCAATCAGCTCTCTCTAGACCTCCGGCTTCGGGAGGTTACAGCATCACCCGGGAATCGAACTCGCAATCTCCAGATGATAGGGCGAGCGCTTTACCACTGCGCCACTCAGAGACCTACATCACTACTGTTTCAGCACGTCAACACATAAAAAAGTTGCTGTTTCAGAAGAGTCAATTTATTGGCCCACGACCATCAAAGAAAACTAATAAAAATATTAAATAAGGAGATTTCGTGTTATTGGAATTGGGTTAAAACTGTTCAGTGCATTCATAAAATGTGGAAATACAGTATAGTGCTGAACCATCAACTTGGAAGAAATGTGGTTGAAAAAAAATTATATGGAGATTATTTATATGCTTGGTGAAATTGCAGCCTAAAAATCAACAGTAGAAATCACAGCAAGAAAATTTCTACACACACACACACATACACACAATGTGAAGAAAACTCACAGTATCGGGCCAAACCAGTTGTTAATGGAGCTAATCAGACAAATACTTCAATTTGCTAGGAAGCATAAAGATTTGATTTTGGAACAATGGAAAGAGGTCATGTGGTCTGATGAGTTCAGAATGAGCCTATTCCAGAGTGTTGGGGTGCGTCAACAAGTGAAGTGATGCATGCTTCATGCCTAGTGGCCGCTGTACAAGACTCTGGAGGCAGTCGTATGATCTGGGGTTGCTTCATTTGGTCAGGTCTAGACTCAGCAAGGCTATGTGGCTATAAAATGAAGTCAGCTGATGACCTGAATGTTCAATACCATCCCTCTCATCCAAATGACTCAAATCCTTTATTTATAGCGAGAATATGATTTTTGCTCTCTCAGGCTCCAAGCTGCAAATGGCTGTGGCATCATCTGGATCTTACATTTGGCTTTTACTTTATGTTAATATGTATTTTATATCAGTTCACAAGTTAACACATGCAGCATTTGTTATTTGTCCTAATTCAGAAGTTGATTACTGAAAAATCAATTCTTACACTAGTACACATTAGTTCAAGGTCCAAGAATACCATCACGGTATACCACTGTTAGAGAGGAGTTGCTGTGATTTGGAAGTTAGTATAGCTGTAAGACTTGGCATACAAGAAATGAAAATGTTTTTTTTTTATTATAATTTGAATATATTTAGAGCTCACGTCAGTGACGAGTAAGGAGGTGGGTTCTGAGTCATCGTTTGAAGACAGACAGTGACTCAGTTCTTTGGGCAGACAGGTGAAGTTCATTCCAGCACCCTGTTGCCAGTACCGAGAATAGTCTTTAGGGGCGATGGGTCAAATCATGCTTGGTGCTTGAAGGGAATGTGGTATAGTGTGGGTTTCATTTGCATTGCATGTGGAGACTGGACCATTTCTGTCTTCAGAGACAAGCATCAATGTTTTAAAGCTGGTGTCTGCATTCAGATGAAGCCAGCATTGTGATGGTGTGGTTGAGCTTGGGGGATTGAAACTGAGGTATTGAGCTGCATTACAGATCAGTGAATGACAGTGAAGGACAAAGAAGCACCAGAGTGGTTCTTTGGGAGGGAATGGACAGATCCTGCTGATATTTTGAAGGAAAAACCTGCATCATAAGCAGAGAATGATTTGCCTTCATGCATTTTCATTGTGTTCCAAGGAGATGACAAGATCTTGAGGTTGGCATATACAGCCACCTAGTATTGCTGGAATTAACTTTAAGTAATGAACTGCCAATTATAATAAGATGGCTACCAGACCTGCTAAAACAGGTGCGTCTGAGATAAGGAGAGAAAAAATATATAAAGATGATTTGTATTACATACCTAAAAGTGGCATGAGAAGATGGGGGTCTAGAGAGTGGATATAGAGGAAAAATGGAAGAAAGCATGGACTCGTGGGACTCAATAGCCCACACTGTTTCGCACTATGTATGGGTTCGATATAATTTTAATAATACCTGAATATGGAAATGAGCGTTGCATACATTTACTTTATTCTAAAAAGCTCATAATACACTCATGCAATTATCCAATCAGCCAATCATGTGGCTTTAGGATAATGCATATATTCATACAAGTCAAAAGTTTCAGTTAATGTTCATCAAATCGTCACCTGGTCTAGCTGAAGCAATTGTCATGTTTAGTCTATCCATCTCAAAGTTCAACGTGTCGCGTGATATGGGATGATTTTCTGTTCAGCGAGGGTGTAAAGAGTGGTTATTTGAGTTGTCATAGCCTTCCTGTGAGTTTAAACAAGGCTGGGCATTATTCTCAAACCCTTGCATAAAAAAGGCATTTCTGCTGGGGAAATGTCCACTTGTGGAACTCTTTTTTTCCCTTTTTCCATGGAAATCCCAGGAGATCAGCAGTTTTTTAAATATAAATTATGAAACCCAAGTTGCAACAAGAACCTTAAAATGTTAAAGTCGTTTAAATCAGGTTTTCCCACTCAAGCTAGTAAGCTTTATCTGCACTGCTGTCACTCGATTGGCTAATCAGAGAACTGTGTTAATAATAAAGTGGACAAGGAGTTTTTTTTACCCAGATGCTTTTATACTTGTAATCAGATGTGCATGTTGATTTATTCTTGGACTGCATAACTGTGTGTTTTTTTAGGAAGTGGTCTGCTCGTTATGTACTGTATAATGTGTGGTTTTGTCATTTAAACCTCATTAGGTGTGCATCTTGGATGTCATTAGTGCATTATGTATGATGGTGCATTGCATGCTAAAAAAAATTATCTAAAACTACTTAATACTATGATGTAGTTGGACTTGTGGCTTCTGAAAGTAATTTCTTCTCTTCCTGTGCAATAGCAATCACACTCATCTAAGAAAAGCCAGATTTGTATCCTACAGCTCTACGCTCCACACCCACAACACATACTGTACACTGCAATTTCAGATACTGGGTCTACAAACAGTGACAAAGTAAAGGATGTAGTTGTGTGCTGTGACAGCTAAGATGTATTAGCTATAATAAAATAAAAATAAAAATATGTGATGTGTGTCCTCAGCAGACAGAGAAACCACATCATTGCAACGTGCACTTCTGTAATGTATTATGAGCAACATAATGGTGGCTCACTGGTTAAGTTTCTGCCTGAATAAATGAAACATTGGGAGTTTTAATCCTACGAGCACCATACATCTACAGCACTCAGTTGTATGCTTGGATTTTATCCAAAATCGTTGAAAGTAACACTCTGACCCTATCGATGGAACACTAGGTGTTAGGCTGGAGTACATTCTGGACAGGGAAGCTACTGTAGTAAATCACACCCTACAGACACAATCACACTCAGGCGCTAATAATCCTCGGTATTGTAAGGAAACCAAAGAAACGTGAGGAAACCTTTGCAGACACAGAGTTACATGAGACATTTCACACAGATAGTAACCTGAGCTCAGGACGGAGCCTAATTAACCACCAGTCATTATCAGTAGCTTGTTTATCATGGTTAGGGTATCTGATCTGGAAGGGATGCCTGTCCACTACAATGCAATGCAATGCAATGTATGTGTATCTCTGCCAATGCACTTACTAAGATGGAGGAGGTAACCAGAAAACCAAACTAAAAAAACCCACACTGACATGAGAGAACATACAAACCTCTGTGAGGTGGCAACACTATCTACTGTGCCATCAAAAAAGCCAACATAGCTTGTAATCCAGATCAGAACAAAGACATTTTAAAAAATATATATTTTGAGTCATGGACTCATGGTCTCTAAAATAGAATGCTTGATATACTGCTTTAGTCTCAGTGCGCAAAATATATGATCGTCGTTCTCTAGGTCTGTTGTGGGAAATCTTCTGCAAGTTATTGTCATCAATAGCCCCTGTTTCCCTCCACTGTGAAACCTAAAGCTCTCCACTCTTTCTGTGATGTGCTATTATTAAATGTCCCAGATTTTCAAACAAAAGCCATTTTGGTTAGGGAAAGAAATCACTTAGATGAAGGATAGCCGGATGTCAAATATTGACAAAATCTGCCATACCTTGTTGTGCCTCAGGGATGAGCAGGAAGCCCTGCAGCAGAAAGAGCCATGACAAAAGCATTAAAAGGTTTACTAACTGTCCGGTTTTCCCACTCTGTCTATAATCCAAAGCATAGATTTACTCAAAGGTATTTGTTTACTTTGTGGTCTACATTAAATACATGTAATTGTATGAACAAGCACAATGGTATATAAAATTCAGCACCATCACATGGTAGGCTTCTCATATACATCGAGTAAGGCCCAGCCAATTCGATTCCCAGCCAAGGGGAACCAGCAAAAACCCACCACTGGATGCAAGGCATCCTTAGTGCTGGTCCCAATGGATGGAAATGTGGGTTTTTGGGGTCTGGAAGAGCATATGATACAAAGTGCAACATCAGATGGCTTGCTATGGCAACACCTTAACAGGAGAGGCCAAAGGAAGAAGAAGAACAGCACCAACAACAACCATAAGGATTGCAGTATATTATAAAGTATATAGGAGATTAGCTGCTTAAAACACAAAACAAATTTGACCTTGGGATGACTGGGCTACAACAATAGGTTCCTGGCTGCAGTGGGAACAGGTTCACTGAAAAATGTTGCTTAGTCTGATGAATCTTGATTTTTGTTGCAAATTGCAGATAGTTGGTTCATAATATGGGTTCAACATGAATTCATGTACCAACTTGCCTTGTGTCAACAGTTGAGGCTGGAGGTGGTGCATCAATATTCATTTGCCCATCCATTCTCTAGTTAGTCCAATTCAGGGTTGTGGTAGTAGCAGGAGAAGCAGAGATGCTCAGAGAGCTCTCTCTCCAGCAACTTCCTGCAACTCCTCCTAACCAGTCCAGAGTCTGAGAGATATAAAGCCTACAGCATGTCCTGGGTTGGCTCTGGGCCTCTTCCTAGCTGGCTATGACTGGTACACCTGCAATGGAAGTAGACCGCGGGACATGCTTATCTAGTGTGCGAATCACTTCAACTGACTCCTTTCGATGTGGAGGAGTAGTGGTCTACTTCAAGCTCCTTCTGGAATTCCGAATGTCTCACCTCATTCGGAAATTTTGCAGGGTAAGCCCGCCCACCCTAATTTCAACCACTTGTATTCGTAATCTTGTTCTTTCAGTCAGCTCCTTCTTCACCATTAAGATTTAGTTGGACCCAACCTATGGTCAATCTCCTGGAACAGGATGGCATGCTCCCTTCGGGGACAAGGAAGAACCTATTCTACTGTATGTGGAGGTGTTTAAAAATCTTGGAGTCTTTTCTATGATTGTGAGGTTGACTGTAGGTGCATCAATATTGTGGGGAATAGATTCCATTGAAGTTTCTCGATATATAAATAACATTTTTTATATATCAATGATTACACATTTTCCTTGTTAAATATATATATATATATTTTTTTTTTTCATCTATTCATTATCAGGCTTAGAATATGACAATCATGCACCTTACAAGACCACTGTGAAAGACTTAATGGCATAGAAACAATAATGTATTTGAATCATATTAGGCATATTAATATCTTCTGTCAGAGCAGTACCATTATAGGGTCCACATGTTTTTATTCAGTAATCCAACAGCGCTGTACTATAAGAACCTTTTAAAAAACTAAAATGTGCACTTTCTGTTTTTGAGGCATCCATGCAGTTTGCATTGTATCTTAAAGCCCCAGCAATCCTGCATTTTTGTTGTTCTCTTTTTTATTTTGTTATTAACTGTTTGTCTAGGTCTATTTATCATTTCTTATGATTTTTTGTCTAATCTTGTAAAGTCTATATTGTGTCTGCTAATCTAATGTATGTTTTTACTTCCTTTGTGATTTACAAGATGTCACAGCTAGACGACCAATAGGTTCCTACAAGATCCTGAATCTTGAATCAACTCTTTATCTTTTGTCAGTGTTCTTGTGCTTCAACCAATCAATAAAACACAGATGGTCAAGTGGCCACTGAGCAATACATTAAAAAAAAAATGTGTTCAATAGATTTTAAATACATTACGTGACCAATACATTTTAAAATAGAGACTATGTAGGAATAAAACTGTGATTCCAGTTTATCCAAATTGAACAAAAGGTGCCGTAGAGAGTGTGAACTTCCATCTCATACAGGATGTGTTCTAATCCAAAACACTCCAATCACGCTGCATATATTACAATGATTTTGTGCAACAAACTGTGCAGTGATAAATGCTACTGTTTCATAGGAATGGATCACTAGCCTTTTTTCGACATCTAGTATGAGTATTTTTTTATACTTGTTGCTACTGATACAGAAATTAGTAACTTGATGTGTAGTAATCAAGCAGAGATGTTATGGAATTTGGTTTATTCAGTTTAAGTTTTCCTATTTTACCCAGTAGCCACTACAAGGCTTGTCTATTATGATGTTAGCTAGCTTATGACATGCATTAGCTAACTACATCAGTTCCCTTGGGTTAGCTAGGGCTGCAGTACTGTATATATACTGCATATATGTATGTAGAGCAGTAAGGATGTGTTTTGAAAAAAATGTCAGTATTTGGTGTGACAACACTTTAATCTCAGGTACAATTTGAGCAGTCTTATAAGGAAATTATCTACTAAACTGAATTAGCATCCTGCACAACTAGCCCCAGTCCTTCTGAGGACCATTGTACCTGCTTCTATTTTCGTATGCAAAATCCAGCAGCTTCTTGCTTTTTTTGTCTGTAAAGTGGTAGCTTATATATTATATTGTGCTGCCATACAAAAAAAAAATTTTTCTGTCATACAATTATGTTTCTTGAACTATTAATTTTGTCTTATTTTATATATGGGGCTTGATTTGAGGGATTGGGGTGGGGATCAAGTCCCCTCTGTAAAACCACCATCCCCCTTACTATCCCCTTTAGATTAATAATGCTGTGTATTCTGTAAAATTTGTCATGGTAATTAAATATTAAAAGTCTCTACGTATTATACAAACTATAAATAACTGTGTTTAGCCAATTTTCACATTTTCGCAGTGACCAAGAAAACAGACCAAGCACAGCTTTTGACATATTTCAAAAGAAGAGAACCGAAGATATGATATATACGCACAAATCCTCTCAGTGGAGCCACAATGAAAACGAGGGATTCAGTTTAATACGAGAGTTTTCGAACTGACTGATAGCCTTAATAATTATAAAAGACGAGTTCTTTACCCAATTTGTGTAATTTCATTCTCAATTTAAAGAAGAGGTTTTGTTTTTTCAATGAACTTTGTGGCTCCACCTACATGCTTGGGTACAAATGGGTCAAAAATAGATTTTTAAATGCGATAATAGTAATTCAATAATTTGTGTGCATGTGTGTGTAAGAGAGAGAGAGAGAGAGACTGATGCATAGTCATACAAAACTACAGTACTATTAAATTTAATTATTTAATTATTAATGTTTATGCAGATTTTTATTCTTATAATCCTCCCCAGATCAAAGACATGGAAAGGATCAAATGATAGTTTTGACAATTGTATGTTTAAGTGCATGTGTTTCGATGGCTCCAAGTTGATTTAATTACGCTTACATTTTGTTAATAAAACTGTTCTAAAAAAAATGTGACATATTTCACAATCATTTTGTATGATTAGTTATCTGTGTCGTCGTCCCCTAGGTGGAAGGTGCATTTGGTACTGATGTGGAATATATCTATATATGTCTATGTACTGTATATAATGGTGTACAGTATAATACAGTGAACTGCAGTAACGGTGCAAACATTGCAGTAGATTAGCATGTCTGGAAGATCACATGCCCAAAAGTAGCAGGATATACAGTACATATGTACAAGTATGAGTTCATACTGTATTTGTACAGTATATTCAGAATACATGCAGGTGGACTATACAGTAGTGCAATGATGAGCATAATTATTGATGGTGCAAAGATGCATAGTGGTAAAAAACGAAGCAGTGCAATATAAACAGAAAGGGACAGTGCAGCGATGTCTAAGCTAACAGTCCGTGATCAGCTGTTCAGCGCAGTAACAGCCACAGGGAAAAAAAGCAATTTTTCAGTCTGGTGGTGCGGGCTCTGATGCATCTGTAGCGCCTGATGGTAGCAGAGTGAACAGTCCCTCATTTGATAATGCCCGTCGCCCTTTGCAGACAGCGACTCTTGTACATGTACAGGGAGCTCAGAATGGCTGAAAAATGAAATAATTAAAAAAATACAAGAAAAGGTTTAGGAATGGCCTAGTTAAAGGTCAGATCTCAACCCAGTTGAAATGCTGTGATGGCACCTTAACAGAGCTGTGCAATATGCAATGTGCGATAAGCAAATATGAAAAACAATAACGGACCAGAAGGATGGGAGAGATTGAAAAGTCATACAGGAAACAATTACTTCAGACCTGCAATGATTAGATCATTTTTATTATGTTTTTGTACGCAACAAAACATAGATTTAACAGGAGTTATAACTTAATACTATTCTGTATACTGGTACCGTTAGATCCCTATCCCTAGAATTATAGAATAATATCCCTAATCAAAATGAATTGTCAAGGGTCAAACATTTAGCTACAATAATGGAGCTGTAGCGAGATTCATATTTATCCTAGTATCCAAATTATACTTATTAGAAAAAAATGTTTGTGGTTGTACTTGTTCTATACACTGCACTGATCTTTGTCCTGTGATGCTCTCAGGCCTCTCCCAGTCATCATTGGTTAGACATTTGCGTGCACCAACAGGGGGGAAAAAAATCTTTTCCAACACTTGAGAACTTTATCTCAGGACTTGCGGTTAATAAATAAATCATTTGGGGAGAGGAAAGAACTAAAGAGCACCACTTAAACAATAATTACCAGATATTTTGTGCTGAGATTGCCAGTTAATAATTGATGACCTCTACTATCCTGGCCTGCGTCGATGCAGCGGCTGTATTTATATGCAACGGGCTGCCTCCCAACAAGCACTTTTAGCAGATTGCTGGTGCACTTCACCGACGTCAGTGGTCATCATTTCGATTGGATCTGTCTCCTGAATGCGTTGGTGGCTGCTGTGAACAGTGTTTCCAGCTCACTAATGCTACTATCAACCACTCTCCATCGGCAGTGAGAGCACCGGAGCGAGGGCTGGCCCTCATTATGGGAAGTAGCTTATCTGCAAGCGTTAACATTTATGGGGCTGCAATTGTGTTGATGGGAGGCTACAGTGGAGTGGAAAGGTATACTTTGGTGTGTGTACCATCATTGGCTTCTTATATGCCCTTAGGCTGTGCTCTAAAGCAGATGGATAGATGTTTTCCTCCTCACTCATTCAAGATTTCATTCTCTCTGGATATTTGACTCCACAGGAATTTGGACTAAAGTCTTCAATAATCTGAACTCAGATGGAGGAAGAACATGGTATGTGGATAAACTAGGCATATAGTATATTTAATTTCATGTAAGGTTAGTACGAACAAATTGTGTATATTTTTGCTTGGAGAAAGTCTATTGACTGGTTTAAATAAAGAATAAATGTCTTGATGTTTAAGCTGTGAGTGGATTTGGAAGACAGATATACTGTATAGTCAGTGCCAAAATTATTGACACACTTCGCATAAAGAAAGATAGTGAAAAAATGTTGCGGTCAATTTACTTACTCTTATACAAAAAAGAAACATGAAGGAAATATAACCATCAATTAAAGTCTATATAGTCTTAAAAAAAAAAAGAGATATGAATATCTAGTTTTTTTTTCTCCATTTGCCAGCATTGCAGCAGTCTGCTACAGTATAATGATTGTTGATGTTGGAGCAAGGAATCTGAGAGCACTTCTCAGTTACTATTTTTTACAATTATCCTAGATACAATTTTTTCCCCTGCCTATAATAATATTAATAATAATAATAATAATAATAATAATAATGGACAATTAAATAATTATAATAATATATAATACTATTAATATATAATTTAAAAAATCATCTAAAATAAAAATATTAAAACAATACATAATATTAAAATATATAATACATTATATAATTAAATTAAACATACTGTATATAATCTAATGACTTGCATAGGAAAAATAGAATATTCATGTTCTAGAAATAAGATACATGAATCCTTTCCTCAAAGAAATTGCAAAATGATTGATAAGAGGTTGATATACACTTAAGTGTGTACATTTTAAGCGTAGTAAAGTCCCCAACTACTAAGACAAGAAAGTTATAGCCTAAGGAATAAATCTTGCATCCCCAGACATCTCTCCTCAAATTAAACCCCTATATATCCAGTCTGGCATGGCATCATGAAGTCCCCAACTACTAAGTTGAATCAGGTGTGTTTAAGCAGTGAAATCTCTCCTCTAGCTGGGGACTGATCCTAACTTAGTCTAAGGGAATGAAACAGTAAATAGATGACCAAAAGATGGCAGTGTTTTCTAGAAACTTCCGAAAAAGATTTAGAAGACGCTTTGCAATTTGGTGACTCACTACAACACCCACTAAAATCACTCTAACGAGAGAGCATTATACGACATTATGAGTCAGCACGCAAGCAGAGATTATCCTACTTTCCAAACCAACCTGATTATTGATTTTGTAGACATCTTCCTAGAAACCGTTTAAACAAAGAAACCTGACGGACTTACAGAAGATCAAACAGTAATGTATCCTATAATGTCAAACAAATATTTATGCTCCTATGGTTATGCACCCTTATTAATTAATATGCATGAAATTCTGTCTACAGTTCTGTACACAGTTAGCGATAAAAAGTTCCTATTATAATTTTTTTTTATATTACAAGTCTTTGGAGTGGGTGGAATGGTGGCTCCTGGGTTCCTGGATCCTAAGGTTGGCTTAATATTTATGTGGGTGTCCTCTTTGTTTTCACATTTCCTCCTACCTACCAAACACATGCTAGTAGGTGGATTGGTTATATCAGATCTCCTCTAGGTATGGGATGGGTGTGCGAGCATGTGTGTAAATTCGTAGTGCTGTGCAATGGATTCTGGTGCAATGTGTGTGCATGGTGCCCTATGATTCAAGCCCATTGTTTCTGATCCACCTCCACCCTGACCAGGATAAAGTAGTTCCTGAAGATAAAATAATGAAAAAGTCCTTTTTTAATGCACATATGTACATGCAATGTTCAAAAATTAAATATTTTTGATATACACTGATCAGCTATAGAATTAACACCGCATATTGTAACATTAGCACATTAACACTAATTATCAATTATATACCAGTAAACTCATGACAGGATCATGGGCCCCCAAGGCACACTGATGCCCTAAGGGACCAAAGCCCAGGGACAGAAAAGCCAATTTAGCACAAATAGTTGAAAAAAGTCAGTGCTGGCCATGATAGAAAGGCACCAGAACACCCCATGCAGCACAGACCACTGTGCATGGGGTCCAACAGGCAAAGAGCCCAACTGGCCTCCAAGCTCCCCAGATGCCAATCTGATTGATCACCCATTAAATGCACTGGACAAACAATTGCGATCCACAAAGGCCCCACCCCGCAACCCACAGGACCCAAAGCATCCATTGCTAATGTCCTGGTGCCAGACACCACAGCATACCGCTTGAGGTACTGTGGAGTCAATACTGAGGGGCCAGTGCTGCTCCGTTGGCGGAGATGTAAAAACAATGGAGATGCAGGGGATTAAACACTTGATCTCCGTCATTTCATGGTCCAGGGTTCAAAAATAAAACTTATACAGTACATGCAACTTGTCTCCAAGTATTCCAGCTTGTCTCCTAACAGGCGTATAACCATTTTTACTGTATATAATTCCACATTATAGTCAAGGGAAATGTTGATCTGTTCCAAGATATAACTGTCTAATGTAATTCTATGTGCAGATATTTAACGGCATATCAGGTACCTCAGGCAGTGTATCAGTTTCTCTTGTGTACCACTGTGTGGGTATATGTGTGTATGTGTGTTTTTGTCTCTGAGAGACAAAAGGTGCCCTGTCAAGTCTTGTCAGAGTGTGCGCTGATCAGAAGCAGACAGAGCGTGCTATCAGTCTGACGTAAAGTTCTGGTCGTCCTTTGAGTGCACCAGCTGATGAAGTGAACGCTGATCAAGATTAATATATTTTATAGCAGTCAGCACGGTCGAAGTAGAACAGTGGCAGACTTGGATATAGTATAAACAGTTGACCCAAATTTTGAAATCAAAGGTAGTCCATGAAGTCACTGCTCACCAGGAAGTCATTTTTTTCCTCTAAACCCTGACCAGCATTTGCTTCAATGGCCTTTGATGTGAGGTGATACAAATGCAGCCTTTCCCCTATAAATATGTCTACTGCTACCAAGTGGTGTCGTGCACTGAGTCACGGATTTCACCCTTCGTTTGTAGGATCAGCATTGTGACAACGAGCAGAGCGCTCAGGAAGAGGGGAAGGGGTGGGGAGGCACAGCTGGATGAGAACCTCAGCATAGAGAACAATGCTTTCCATCTCCAGACCAGGCTCGTTTCCGTAAGACTTCCTGTCCGGATCCCTCCCACACACACACTATTTCGCCACTAAGCCAGAGACGAACTGGAAGGGGAGGGGAAGAGGGGGGGGGGGGGGGGAGAGGTTTGCGGGGCTCTTGGCCTGTTTTTCAGGAAGCCAAGCATAATCTAGCCGTTAAAGCAACTTCAGCAGTGAACAGCTGATTGCATTAAAACCTTCAAGATTACAATAAAAGATGCAGAATTACAGATATTAATCATTCTGATCACAAAGGGGCATGTGAAGTAGTAAATGCACGAATAAAAGAAGCCAATTATACATACCAAACTCTTATTTTGTCTAATGTTTTACACATGTTTTACTTTAGTATTACTTTCAAAATACTAAGGACGAAATATTCATTCAATCCATTGTTGCTTAATGGACAATAAAAAAAAAGCTAACTTGTGGAGAATTATAACAGTAATATATCACTATCTATCAATCTGGGCATTTCCTTTTGAGAATTAATCCTCTTGAAAGAAACACTGATACCAAACATTTGCTTTAAAGACACTGTGAAATGGATCATAATGCATTTTACGCCCGTAACGTAATGCATTATTGAGTGAAACAGGATATTCAGGCAGAAATTATTGACCTTTTGATTGGATTGTGCAAAGTGTGTGTGACAAAACAAACATGGAGTCAGACCCAAATTGAACTCTATAATCAGGATTACTTTTACTGCTTATTCCTCACTAGCAAAAAGCACAAGACATTAAAAGCAAGAAAAGGTTGTGTTTTAATTTATGATTACATAGAAATCGGACAGTGATCTTATACTGGTGAATCATACACAAAATAATAAAAGTGAAGCAGAAAAGGAAATGGCGGTCAAAACTAACTGAAAAGGATCAGAAATAATTCTCCTTTATGCCTCTCAGCGTTGCCAGGTTTGCAGTTTTTGGAGTACTAGTCTACTTAGTCAGACAAGCTTTGCACTTCTTAGTTTAAAAATGTACCATGAAGGTAGTGTAGAAAATCTGCTTACTGGTTTGGAAGCAGTTATAAGGCTAAATGATCAAACGATATCAAAAGGTTTTGAGATTTGCGCACCACACGTCTGAATTCTCACATGAGGATTGCCTTGACTGTTCCGATTGTTCGATGCCGATCATCATTTCGACTGGTTTCGGCATTTTTTAGGTTGAGTTCGTTGAAGGTCTTCCTGATCTCTCGTCGTCTACCACTAATTTTTTCCTCTTGTTCTTGCTACTCGGAACACCTCAAACGACTCATTGCAGCATCACTGTAAACCTACTAAATCATGTCAAACATCGCTGTGGTAGATTTGCTCAGTTTTTGCCCAGAATATAGCATTAGCTTTTTGTTCTAACATTCTCTCGATGATGAAATAACAGAGATGGTAATGCATGTGGTCAGAATAGCACCAGTTGCAAAGTTCCTGATGTACACAGGACATGTCTTTTGGCACACTGACTTATGCAGGTGACCCCTGTTACTGTATGTACAGCCTTGTGATGCTATCTGTTAGCATGTTACGAAGCTTTTTGATATCACCTCATATAATGGTCTGTTTTCTTTTTGGTTTATTTATTTGTATTGATCTGCTATCCGCTAATACAGTTAATCATTACTAGTTATTAGTATAATTTATATTTTATTAATTTGGACAATAATTTTTGCACTGTTTGTGACCAACATCCAGGCATCCCAAAACTTCGTCCAAAGCTGCCTTGATTTATTAATCCTACTTTCTGAAGCAAGTATCAATTCTTAAAATGCATTTAGAGGAATCAAGGATCAAGGAAAAAGGAGGCTTTTGTGTCAAGGATGTGCCTGTGCTTCCTACATGGAGTTCTTTGTTTGAATTGTAAAAAAAAAAAAAAAAAGGAAAATTGACTAATTACAATAATAACCACAAACAGAATAAATAATAGTATATGCCATAATTTAAAAACAGTAACAAATTAGCAAGGCATTTCATCATTTGACAGATCCAAGTTTGTAAAAAGTACCTGTCACGTAATGGCGTCACCTGCCTTAATTTCACCCTCTTCAAAATGAATTAACTCTGATCATTCATTTTCTAGCAAGGCATGATTCTACATTTAAATAGTGTGTGGCATGACACGTAGCCAAAAACAAGAGTGTTTCCTGATCATGTGCTGCTACCGTACAACAAGAGCATTAACAGATGAACTACTTCCACATTATAACTAAAATGGCACTTCTGTTTCTGGCTTTTTAATAGCAGTTGCATTATTTTATACCCACGATCTTCCAATAATAAACATCAAGGTTGTTTATCATGTGTGTAAAAACACGTGCAAAGTTTTTGTTATTAATCTGGAGAAATATGTCAACCTGTATTGTTTATCGTACATGACCTTGCTGATCTTGCTGTCTTGCTGCACGTGCTGGACATGTGAGCTTAGCATTATTTCACAACAGAAATACATCATAGAACTGCGTGGAAGTAACCTGTTGGTCATTCATGAGACTACCGTAGTATGGGAATGAATCGTCAAAAATATAAAACGGAAGTGAGAATACATATTTATTTTAACAATAAATATTACCAGTATTTACTGCCAATATTGCTGTTATAATACTGCTGTTGCGCTTGTCAGTGGTTTATAGCCCAGATGCAACAGCTTTCCCACACAAATCTATCCTGTTGGCACTGCACTGTTTATCTACTGTATTGTACAATGTATTTTGCTCTGCGTACTTACAGTCTCACTCTCATCTCATTCTGCTCTATTCTGCTTTTCATGTAGTCTTCCGTTTTCTACTGCTGTACTGTTCTGTTTTGCAACATGGACCTGGAAAAAAAAATACTGTTCAGTGTATAAGAGCTAAACAAAGGAACGGCCATAAAAGCTCACCTGACTTGACTTAAGACATTTCAGTGTGTTCCAGGGTGGATTTTTCTATTTAATCTGCTCAGACCTGAACACTAATGCCTCGTAATATCTTCTCACTCTTTCTGGTTAATCTTTCCTGAGTGTCTTGTTCTTTCAATGTGGAAGGCATCAAAAATATATATGCAATAATATCTCATTTGAACAGTTGATGTGTTCAGATGCATTTGCAATTTATTATATGTAAAGCCTTCACAACGGCTCTAATCTGAGGTGCTGTAAATGAAGTGATTTCTGAAACTGATAACTATTAATGAAGTTCTCCTGTGGCACAGAGGTAAGGTGCTTTCCTAGGATAGTCTTCTTCATGAGAGCCAGTTTCATCATGGTACAGTACTTGATGTTTTTTTTTTTTTTTTTTAAATGGACTTGGCAATACTGTTCTTGCACGAACTGTTTCAGAACAGCTGACCTTTGTGTCTTTAAAATAACAACTGATTGTTGTCTGGGTTATTTCTAAATTGATTACACAATTCCATATGTATTATTTCATAATTTTGAAACCCCCAATATTGTCAAGGGGTCGCCACAGCGAACCATCCAATCTGTGCTGCCACGTTGGTGTGCAGATCTGCCATGTCTACCAAATGTAAATGTAAACGCAAATTCTCATGTCAATGGTTTTAACGCTTGACACACCCTTTCCCATCATATTCACTTGGTTTGGGCAATGGGTGGGAACTGAACCCGGGGCTTCTGCATGGCTGACGAGAATAATGTAGAACATAAAAAAGTAGAAGAACCACTGAATTAGAAACTGTGTCCAACCTTTTGCCTGCTACTATATACACACATACACACAGTGTATACACACACAAAGAGAATGTGATGTAAAGACAGAGGCTACTCAACTACATTTCTTTGTGAGTGTTTTTATGGTTATTTTGTATTGTGTGTGTGTGTGTGTGTGTGTGTGTGTGTGTATGCCATCTCAGCTTCATGTCATAAGCAAGTCGTGACATCGTGATAGTTTTAGTGCGTTCCGCCTTGCTATGGGATGGAAGAGGAACTCGGTGGTATCGCCCGTCCTTGCTGAGTGCTGAGGGGCCTGAGAAAGGAGGAGTCAGGCCACTTCCTCTCAGTGAGCTGCTGCGGGTTTGTCTGTAGTCCCAGTGAAGGAATGCTCGCTATTTCGGAGCACTGAGGTCGCTTGAATTTTTTTTTTTCAGCCTGAGTGCTCGTGCGAACCGGGACAACCGCTGGTGATGATGGTGATGAGTCGCGTGCTGAGGCGGCGGAGCGGAAGTTGTTCAGGGAGCGCGCGCGGTGTTTTTGCTTAGCGGCCCGTTAACGGCGCGCGCACACCGTCCGTCATGGGCCAGACATCTGTGTCCAGCCTGTCTCACGGAACCGGTGGTGAGTGTATGTGTGCGTTTGTATGAGTGTGTGTGTGTGTGTGTGTGTGTGTGTTTTTTGTTTACACACCTAGAATAAGATTTACAAACTCACTGACAGTCACTACGTGGAAGGAAAGTTTGGCCGCGTCCCAAACCGCTTACTCGCGCACTAAATAGTAATAAAGTAGCACAACGCCAACCCGAAGCATCTGATCTGACATGAAGGCGTTTGACACGTTATTACTGCGTAGCTTTTGTTTTCGATTCGCGACTTTAATGAAACTTTTTTTTTTTTATGTGTGTTGTTGTTCACAAAGCAAGCAAGCAAGTTAACTGGAAAGCGTTTTTCATCTGTTAAGGCTTTCTCTAAAGTTGTACATAAGTTGTATTTGTGAATCTGTAACTAATTCGACATAAAACAGCTCCCTGTTCCCCTTAAATGTCTTCCTTTAACCTACACTACACTCTGGGAGAGTTTCAGCAGTACTGTAGGTTTCTGTTTGCCTTTTACTGAGTAAGTGCACTCCGAAGTCAAATAATAATAATACACTTAAAAATTACCTTAGTTGGATTCCTATAAGCATGGTAAAGTAATGTCTTTCCTCACACTGATGGAAAATTTGGACCACTGTCTTTCAAATGCATGTGTTGTGGTGTCTATCTATTGAGATTAAACCGTCATGACTATTTCCATCCCAAAAAACTGATGCATGAATAAGGAAGAGTTTCTAAAGACAAATACAATCTCTTTCAGTCTAGAACCGAAAACAATACTTTGTAACTGATTTCCTATATAAGGAAGTGGACACTGATCGTGGTATCATATACTATGACTATTACTATATACATGATGACATAGTACTACACTTCTTTTTACTAGGAATGCAATAAAAATGCATTGAAAATCAGCAGTTAGGATTTAGACACTATGGAAAAGAGTGTTAGAATAGTAGGAATAGTAGAGTGGTAGGAAGTTTGATACAAAGAAATGTGTGGAAAAGAAAGATGTGCACAAGTGGGACAAACATGGTTCAGTGGTTGAACACTGGCGTACAGTGATTGGTTGTTGGGAATACTGGCGATCAGTGATTGGTTGTTGGGAATACTGGTGATCAGTGATTGGTTGTCGGGAATACTGGTGTTTAGGAATTGGTTGCTGAGGGAACTGGTGTTCGGTGAATGTTTTTTTGGTTTTTGGAATACTGTTGATCAGTAATTGATCATTGGGGAAAATAGTGTTCAGTGATTGGATGTTTCTACAAAGGTAATTAAGGATTGTTTTTTGTTTTTTTACCTTCATCATTGCCAATAGTGATCAGTGATTTGTTGTTGGGACCTGTGGTGATCAGTGAATGGGAATTTTACTTTGGAGTGTCTACGATGTGAGCTAGAGAGAACATCCAGGGCAACCAGTACAAGATGTGAAAAACTTTTTGTTGAAAATAACGACATCATACAAACATAATACAAAGCAAAACAAGGTGTAAGAGGTCCAGGCAAAAATAGTCCAGACATAATGTCCTTTCATTGAGTAATTTATTAATGCAGTGAGTCTCCCATGGATTTCTACACGCAGTATGAGTGCAGATCAATTCCTGCTTTCTGTTTCACCCAAATAAGGATGGGTTCCCTGTTGAGTCCGATTCCTCCCAAGGTTTCTTCCTATTGCCATCTCAGGGGGTTTTTCCTTGCCACTGTCACCCTCGGCTTGCTCATCAGGGACTATCTGACGATTTTGATTCCTATACATTCTAAATAATTATTTTGATTGTATAAAGCTGCTTTGCAACAATGACAATTGTTAAAATCGCTATACAAATAAAATTTAATTGAATTTACAGTGTTCATGATAGGAGCCTATGGTTAATGATGTCTACAGTGCAAAGAGAGTTTTTCAAACCAGCTGTGAGACTGTTTTCTTTGGGGACTATTAAAATGTTGGGGAATAGTATAGTCAAAACATGGAAGTACAGAAATATTACTAATGAGAAACCTTAGTCTGTCCGTTTGTCTTCTTTCTTTGTCGTCTCCTTCTATTAATTAAAAAATATAATAAAAAAATCTTTATCATGAGTGAAACACACTGCTGTCTCTGCTCATCCCTAGACACGCCCGAGTCGTTGAATAAGAGGATTTTTGAATTTCCAATTGGGGCAGCCCAGACATTCAAATTGGGTTGAAGGTTTGTTGCTCTTCCACCGCTGATTTCCCTCCTTCTTCAACTGTTGTGCTTTTTCTTTTCCTGCTTCTTGATCTCTCTTGCCTTTTGACACTCTTCTACAATTTTTTTGCAGCATACAGCTCCGGGATAGTTTAAAATAGTTTACGTTCCTCACAACACTCTCACATTCTGATTTGTTCTCACAGTAACTAAGAAAACAAATGATGCAAATAAATATAAAATGTAAATGAAAGAGGTGGCTACTGCTTTTGTTTAGACATGTGAACTGGTTCTAGGTAATAGTGAAGAAAAATCATTTGAGCACATGCGTCACAGTGAGAAAAACAGTTTAGAAAAATAAATTCCAAAACATATTTAAAAACTTATCATAAATCAGGCATTTAAGGCAATGTATTTATAATTGGTTTCTATCATTTTGTGTATAACATGTGATTGTGTGTTAGCCATTAAAGGCCTTAATATGCAAACCACTTTTAAACTATGAAAGATGATCGGTCATTTCATTTTGACTTGAATTCTGGCTGCGAGGGATAAACACAGGTAAATATTAACACTCAACATTAATATGTTATCATTTCTAAAGCAACAGCTACTTTATAAGGGCATGTATAACAGTAACTCTATGCAATCGAAGATGTTTTCTTTAGAAAGATTTATTCACACACAGTCCATGGGCGGGTCTGCAGGACAGATGACTTCTGATTTCCTCATAAGACAACTATTTACAGCTGCTATAACGTGAGAAATAAAAGGAACTAACTTGTGTTGCAGACATTCGACCACATTGAAAATAACTATACATGGTTTAAAAGCGTGACATGTCATTTTTTGGTACTGTGAGTATACAGTAAAATTATAATCAGCTGTAAATTTCTGTAGTGAAGGCTTCATGCAAGTGAAAGCATCACTTGCATGAAGCATGACTTGTTGTGTTTTTTACAACACAATAAACCAGTTCCAAACTTTGTTCAGCAAGCATAGATGCACATATCTGCTAGGGAATTATGCATATACTGTATATACAATTTAAATCAACAGAACCAGTAACCTTATTGATGTCCATGCCTCTTATTGTTTGTGCGTCCTCTTGTAAATCCTAACCCTTATAAATGTTTATTGAGTGCTCATACGTCACATCACATTGCAACAAATGAGAAAGTTACTTAGCGTGAAGCGTCTGTTCTGTTTCATTTATTATAGCAAGCTAGTGGACAAAGTCACAAGTTACTGTATACTCTCTTTAATGATACTGAATGCCTGACATGATTTGTCCTTATATCAGTGTACTGTAAGAGGCTGTTGTCATGGCATCCTTATCAATTTATTGGAGCAAGAATGATTATGAACATTACAGCCTCTTTCCGGTCTTTAATGGAACAAAGTATTCACTGAACCGGCTCTCTTGTTTCCACTGTGTGGAAATTTATTAGGAACTGAAACCTTGAGATTAGAAGATGGAGGAGTAAGAAAAAGCCAAACTGCATAGTTCATATATTTAGCAGAAGGATATATTACTATAATTGTGGCGTAAGATACACGATTAGGGGAAGGTCTGAGAACCTTTTATGCATTAAAAAACATATTAATATCTGTCTACCTTTTTCTGTAAATAATAGAGTTAGAAATTATATATCAGTATCATTATGTATTGTTAGATTTGTATTCAAATGACACTTAAGCAAAAGATATCACGCCCACATCTCACCTCTTCCAACAGCCTCTCTTACTCACTCCATCTATATTTAGTTGGTGATGCAAGCCAATAGTATGACTAATCTAATAAGAAACAGGTTGCCATGAGAGCACTGATATGAACGACACTGTAAAGTACTTCAGCTCAGATCCCATGGTCTTCACTCCCATATCCTTGCTTTTTATTAGGATTTTAAGCTCCCCTCATTATTTCTCATGCAGTGATTTGTGATGATGTATTGTGTACAGAATTATGTTTGGCAAAGGAAAGGATGTTAAGTAAGGTTGTGAAGTGATTACCTACTTCTGCATCTGTAAGATTACTTTTATTTGTGCACATGTTCTGGCTTATCGTCAGTAGAAATTCCGCTCTTCTCCAGCCTGATCTTTTGAGACATGCCTTTAGAGACTTTTACCAGATTAACAATCATCCTTTCAGACAGGAACTAGTAGTGTACGAGATGTGTCTGTGAAGGATTACAGTTGCTTGTACAGTACTAAATCAAGCAAGTAGGATTTGTTTTAAAGTCCATTTGGTTTGACTTACTGCTACAAGACACTTGACACTAGTGAACTCATGGGCCAGTGAGTCCATGATCGTGTTGATACTTTGAAATCCGTGATGAGAAGGTTGGAGCGGTGGCAGTGACTTGCTTGTTCCTGTAACACATGCTCACTAATGAACTCTGTCAGAGCAATTTAAAGGACTGGGATTCTCAGAATTGTGTTGATAATGGTGCAGCCCTGATTGTGGAAAGGAGGCGGGGGTTGATGTACTGTAGAATGTCGGTGTAGTCAGCTTCAGTACTATAGACCAGATTTTCTGACCAAGTTTCTGTTTCATTCTCTCAAGGCAGAGGTATTCTTGATTTTTTTTTACAACTTAAAAAAAAAAAAGTGGCTTGTCCCAGAGAGGAGTTTTTCCCCAAACAAGCTTTGCTAAGTCTAGACATTATTTTGCCTTTGAAAGTGTGTTCAGGTTTAGTCTGGATAAGTAATATTTTACAGGTTTCCTGACTAAATTCATCAACTTTAGGACTTTAATACTTTTAGTGAGACAAATGTTTTATACAACATAATAGTTTCCAGCTGATGAGGCTAGTTAAACCATTCAGTTGCATTATTATTTGAATGCTTCACTTAACACTTAAGGGAATATGAGGATAAAGAATGGAAGCACAAGGCCCACATCAGCACCTAAAAGTGGATCTCCTGACTAGTCATTCATTTATCCTTTTAACTATCTATTCTGGTTGGTGACATGACGAAGCCAGGATTTATTAATGGAACACCAGGAACGAGGCAGAGATGCACCCTGGCCATGTCTATCACACATATTTACGTCTAGGAACCATTTAGCTTAGTTTATGGAGGTGAGAGGAACTTGAGAATGGAGAAATCCCATCAGAAAGTCATATTAGGTATCAGTTTGATCCTGTTTTAGACGGATTGGTTTTGAGTTCCCCGGGATCACATTAGAGGAGTTTATTTTAGTCTGTCACTAGAGAATTAGAATAACCTTTGGTATTACTTTTACTATTTAAAGAGAAATGTCTGTTAGTGCAATCATTTCTCAGTTGATTGTCTGGGCTATTGTTTTTGTGGCCTGGGTTTGGTCAGAGTTGTGCATTACATGGTGGGTCATATATTTCCTTGAGTCATAAGGAAAGCCTAATTATTTCCTCTCCTGCTTGCCTGGGTATAACTAAATGCTTCAGATTAGGCAGGAAAATATCTGTTAATATATCATGGTGTTTTGAAAATTGGGGGTGGGGGGGGTGGGGGAGGGGGCGGTTTGATCAGAAAAAAACTGACATCTGTGCCACTGTCTGTCTGTTGCTGTCAGTAGCTCTGCGTTTCAGTATATGAAGTGATGATCTTTCTGGTGGTTGCTACATGTGCCTAGCTGTTCATTAACTTGTCTGAATAGATGATTATAATTCTTATGTACATTTGATCTCCTGTGATTTGCCTTAATTTCCATTTACAGTCATATGAACGTCACCATACTGAATGTCAGTTATTTCCCCCAATTCATTTCATCTATTCATTAGATGTGGATGTGGTTTATTCACAGCGGAGGGACTGGAAAAAGCTTCTCTGGCCAACTGTGATGTGGTAGTCGGAGGTTCCCAGTCGTCCCAGCTGAAAGGGAAGGGGAAACTGTCCTCTCTAGGCAAAATCTTCAAACCCTGGAAGTGGAGGAAGAAAAGAACCAGTGACAAGTTCCAGGATCTCTCCAAAGGTAGATTATGCCAGGTTGTCCTTATTGTCTACTGCATGCAATAAGACAATGTTTTGCGTTTCTTTTTTCTTGCTTCCTTTTTGTTTTCCTGTTTGATAAATAACATTACTGTTACTCTATTCATACACTGCCTGGACAAAAAAAGTTGCACACTGTTTGACTGTGTTTAGCTTTGATTATGGCGTGCAGTGGTGGTAAACAGTTCATGTATGAAAATGATTCCAGAAACCCTGACATTCACAATTTGAGTCTTGGAATAGGCCTGTTGCGTTAAGGAAGAAGAAATTCATGCATGTGATAACCTGGTCAATCAGGTCATCAGCTGATTCTACAGTATTATATTGCCATATAACATTGCTGAAACAACTCCAGTTCATAACACTGCCTCCAGAAGTTTGTACAGTGGCTACTATGCATAATGGATGCATCACTTCATGCACTTGCCTTCTTCCCATAACTTCTTATCTCATGATAAAGGGTCAATTTGGGATCATCAGAAAGCATGACTTTGTTCCGCTGTTCCAAAGTCCTAAGTCCAAATCTTAAGAAAGTAAAGCCTTTGTACACACAGCTTTTTAGTCTCAAATCCTGTAAGTTCTCGCGACATTGTGTGGGTGGAAATGCTCTTAGTGTCACTATGAAACATAGCTTATTTCCACGGTCGATTTCTAATGATGCAACTTCATCAATTGCTTAAAAAATCTGCAGTAAGGGTTATTCAGTGTTTTGTCTGACAATTCAGCACTAGATACCCAGGTTTTTAATGATGTAGGTCCTTTTGAAATGGTGACTTGTTTTTTTGACCAGGCGATGTGTAAAGGAAAGGAAAATGTCAAGACTGCCAACATTCATAAATAAAAACACCAATTTCTGCAAGTGCAAAAATATACCATACTAGTTCACAGACCATTCAGATTTTCTGAGATTTTGCCAACATTTATACAGTGTTTATACAACATTTATTATACGATATATTAATCAATATTTATGTAAAACAAAGATTTGAATCAAAATGAGAAAAGATCAAAACAATTAGTTAATCAAAATGTGTAACATTATTATATGTGAGATAAAAAATTCCCACAAATCATAGTCTATTGACTTGAAATAAAAGGGCTTTATAAGTAAAGCTTTTGTGCTTTCATTAACATTTCTCTTCCATCTGCTCTCCTAGTTTTAGAAAGGAAAATTTCCACCAGACAAACCCGTGAGGAACTCATCAGAAAAGGGGTCCTTATTCCAGACCAAGGTTGTATTTTCACTCAGTAAAACATTCTTGCATGTGATATTTGTAATTGATGCGTTAAGGTTGTGTAATTGGCTTGCATGTGTTTGTTGTATTGGAGGCCATCCAGCGATCATTTCTCATTTCTGCGTCGAGCAGCAAATAGGGAACATATTCAACGTGTGTGGCAGAAACTATGCATGAAACCATCAAAGATCCTAATTTGACTGAACAAGCAGTAATTGTCATATGCTAATAATGAAAGCTGCTACTTGAAACAGAATAGATTTTGAATGTGTTTAATAAAAGCAGAAATTCTTTTTGTTTATTTAGGGAGCATGTTCTTTATTTAACTGGTCAAGGATATAGACTATTCCTGCACAATTAACCGCATAAAAAATCACCTGTGGAATTATTTAATCGCAAAAGTTTGCAATTTATGACAGCTATTTTACACATGGCTGTTATTTTATGTAGCGTTTGTCAAAATGTTTAATACGCGTTTTGTTTTTTTAATACTTTTGAGGTAATTAATGTATATTGTAACACATCCTTGTAATCAGATTGTTTGTGCCATTATTCACTGTTCGCCTAGATATAGAATAAGTTTGAATATAAAACGGTACATTTAATAGTTTCATATCGCAGTTAAATCATAATCGCCATGCAACGTCAAAAGAATCGCAATGTGATTAAAAAAAAAAAAATTTTTATTGCAGCCTTATATACACATATATTTGTTTTATGATTAGTATAATGATTTATGATATAGGTAAATGACTGTGTCATTTGTTTTTTTTTTTAAGAGGACGCAGTGAGCACAGAGACTCTAAATGGACATGCGGTTCCCAGTGGAGGTACAGAAGAGGTCAAAGTGGACATTGAGTCCCCAGAAACTCCTGCCGAGGAGAAGACCGTTATTACGCCAGAGGCCGATGACACAGAAGGTGACACATTTTTAGGCTGTCCTTACATTTGTGTGTGTAACTTTGTCCTTGTTTTTTTGCCTGTGTGTTTGTTTGCTGTCTTACCTTGCAGCGGTTCTCAAAGTGCGGACCAGGAACCGCCAGGAGACTAGAGTTATTTGTCTGTTTCAGAGGGTTTAATCCAAACTTCAATGAATGTCAACTTGGATCTGTCAGCGTAAAATTCAGGGAAAATAGAAAAAATATATATACACACGTGGACAAAATTGTTGGTACCCTTCGGTCAATGAAAGAAAAACTCACAATGGCCACATAAATAACTTTAATCTGACAAAAGTCATAATAAATAAGAATTAACCAATGAAAGTCAGACATTGCTTTTCAACCATGCTTCAGCGAAATTATTTTAAAAAATTAACTCATGGAACAGGCCTGTACAAAAATGATGGTACCCCTAACTTAATAGTTTGTTGCACAACCTTTTGAGGCAATCACTGCAATCAAACGATTCCTGTAACTGTCAATGAGACTTCTGGCCCACTCCTCATGAGCAAGCTGTTCCAGTTGTTTCCGGTTTGAAGGGTGCCTGTTTCAGCTCCTTCCAAAGATGCTCAATAGGATTGAGGTCAGGGCTCATAGAAGGCCACTTTAGAATAGTCCAATGTTTTCCTCTTAGCCATTCTTGGGTATTTTTAGCTGTGTGTTTTGGGTCATTGTCCTGTTGCAAGACCCATGACCTGCGACTGAGACCCAGCTTTCTGACACTGGCCAGCACATTTCTCTCTAGAATCCCTTGATAGTCTTGAGATTTCATTGTACCCTGCACAGATTCAAGACACCCTGTGCCAGATGCAGCAAAGCAGCCCCAGAACATAACAGAGCCTCCTCCATGTTTCACAGTAGGGACAGTGTTCTTTTCTTGATATGCTTCATTTTTCCATCTGTGAACATAGAGCTGATGTGCCTTGGCAAAAAGTTCCATTTTTGTCTCCTCTGTCCATAGGACATTCTCCCAGAAGCTTTGTGGCTTGTCAACATGTAGTTTGGCATATTCCAGTCTGGCTTTTTTATGATTTGTTTTCAACAATGGTGTCCTCCTTGGTCGTCTCCCATGTAGTCCACCTTGGCTCAAACAACGACGGATGGTGCGATCTGACACTGATGTTCCTTGAGCGTGAAGTTCACCTTGGATCTCTTTAGAAGTCTTTCTGGGCTCTTTTGTTACCATTCGGATTATCCGTCTCTTTGATTTGTCATCAATTTTCCTCCTGCGGCCACGTCCAGGGAGGTTGGCTACAGTCCCATGGATCAAAAATTTCTGAATAATATGTGCAACTGTAGTCACAGGAACATCTAGCTGCTTGGAAATGGTCTAGCCTTTACCTTTAGCATGCTTGTCTATAATTTTCTTGCGAATCTCCTGAGACAACTCTTTCCTTCGCTTCCTCTGGTCCATGTTGAGTGTGATACACACCATGTCACCAAACAACACAGTGACTACCTGGAGCCCTATATATAGGCCCACTGACTGATTACAAGATTGTAGACACCAGTGATGCTAATTAGTGGACACACCTTGAATTAACATGTCCCTTTGGTCACATTATTTTCAGTATTTTCTAGGGGTACCATCATTTTTGTCCAGGCCTGTTCCATGAGTTTATTTTTTAAAATAATTCTGTTGAAGCATGGTCGAAAAGCAATGTCTTACTTTCATTGGTTAACATTCATAGAATTTTTTTTAATTATTACTTTTGTCAGATTAAAGTTATTTCTGTGACCATTGTGAGTTTTTCTTTCATTGACCGAAGGGTACCAACAATTTTGTCCACGTGTGTATAAATAATTATTGATCAAATATATTTTTAATGTTAAAGTGGCTTCTCGCTACAAAATTGGATTTTTGAACTCGAAAATTTGGAACCTTAAAGAAATCTGCAGGTCTGGGACTAAATCAAGAGAACTGGTAAACATACTTGATGATTGTAGACCAGTGTTCGAGCTTAATGGCATCTAGCAGCTGAAGTTTATTTTTCTCACAGACACAAATGATTAAAAGCGTTACCCTGAAATGTGAAATGCTGGCATTACATTTTGTGCCTTTTATCACTGGACAGCATGTTGAGGCAGGTGGTGTTTTTGCATCTTAGAGCAGAATGGATTGCTGCATAATATACAGTACAACTGAGTGCAAAATCTACATACCCTTCAGATAAAATGTAAAAAAAAAAGACAAGTAAACTTTAACTGTGTGTGCTGACATTTGGTGTGTTAGTTTGTTATAAAGGGTTTGTCGACATCATGTAACAGAAGTAGTCAAATAATGACCACAAACAGCTTTAGGATCATCTCACTTGTAATAGGTTTCCATTTTTCCCTGATATATTAGTTTCTAATGGGTTATACTGTATATGGACAGACCAAAAAGGTCAGTAAAGCCTTTTATTTTTTTCGGTTCTTATCATACTACTATCCTTATCCTTGTCTTGCTGCCAGATTCACCTGCTTTTTTCATCACTCATTCATTTGTTTCTTTTTTAGTTCCAGAAGAAACATGTTAAGTCTTTCACAGAGAAATCAAAAACTTTTTGCACTCAACTGTATCTGATCAAAGTCCTGCGTTTGTGGGTGAAAATGTAGGCATCTCATGCGGTAGTCAAATTATTGACATTTGTTCAGAGATCAGCATGCCATCTTGAGCATTTTGTGCATCAGTTTTTGTAGCAGTCAGTCAGTCAGTCAGTCAGTTTATTGATGCCAGAGAAAATTTAGGATGTTAGGAAGTTAAAATGTCAAATTCAGCCATGTTCTTATCGAGCACTATTCCCTGAGCAGAGTTTGTTGCTTAGCACTGCTATAGTACCAGCTGAAAGATACATCAAGGCCATTTTCTATTTAGCATGTGCAGATTTGAGTCTTTACCCTTTCAATTTTTTCAGTAAGATCATCTGGGTTTAGAAAATTTCTCATTTGCCAACTGAACTCCCCCCCCCCCCTTTTTTTTTTGCAATATGTGCTTTCATAATGAGTGAAATCGAAACTTTTTTTTTTTTTTTAATGCAGAGAAAGACAAATGCTCAGCATTTTGTTAATTTTAGTTGTATTTCTCCAGGCTTGGCTTGTCTTAAGCATTTGGCAAGACAGATCACTTCTGATCAACTTCTAATAGTTCTCGGAAATGAATTTACAGGAAAGTGCCATCCTAATGAGAAACAACTTCCTTCCCTTTTGAGGTTTAAAATGTCATTTGGTTTTATCCACTTTGGCTAATTGTGTTATATGCTTACATGTTTTATTTCTAACTCTACTGACTCAGAATATGAAGTAATCGGATAAAACTACTGGTTTTCCCAAAGCTCTGTAATCATCTGTCCATCTCTCCATCTGCCTGCCAGTCTGTCGGTCTGTCTGTCTTGGGCTTTGCCAGTTTTTATTTCATTTTTTATTTCTGACACGCCAGAGTGCTCTGGTCCCATCTCCGCTCCTGTAAAAAAGAAAGAAAGCACGTGCAGCCCACAGGCCAGCGCTTCTGGAGCTCACAGACCCGCTGCCAAAAAGCAACCGGCCGCATCCAGCAAGGCCTCAAGCGGGGCGTCAGGTGCAGGGGTGAGGAAGGATGCCAAGACAGGGGTTAAAAAGGTACAGAAGGGCACGAGTAAACAGGCTTCCACTCCTCCAACCAAACAAAATACACGAACCACAACTCGTGGGAACGGTGAGTATCCGGGCTTGAAGTGGTGACGGAACTTGTTTGCATGTGCAGTGCATGGAGGAGCCCTGTTTGTCATTCCCTTTTATACTATCGCACTGCCGAATTCTCCAATCTTGTTGGCCCGAGGATGTCACTTCATTTTTTGTCACTTCATTTTTTGCAACAGCCACTTAGAGGTGGCAGCTTTAATTCAAATCACAGGTTAATTCTATGTAGTTATGGTTTTTATAAAGTAAGACCAAGAATAAACAAATGAAAAATGTTGCATAACTTAACTTAAAAAAAAAAAAAAAAAAAACCCTCTGTAGGTTTAGTAAATGTTCATTCAATATTTGGGGAAGTAGACATTTCATGAGCAGTTTCTATGTGACATGACAAGATGCATCTTTTTATCTGAGTACATTCAAAAGAGACGCCACTATAAACTCATAAAATGTGCAGTGCAACATAATTTAATTAATGTAGCTCATTTTATTATTGGCAAATTGGTGTGTCGTAAGAGGGGAAAAAAACACTTCAGGACATGCTGCTATAGGCAAAATGCTGCTTTTGGCTGATAAGAGTAACTCCATTTTGTGTTAACACCATGCTGTTGATTATTATCCTATAACAGCATAACCCCAAGCATTTTATTCTTTACAGTTCACTCATTTAAAAATATTGAGACTTTAATATTAATTTAAGAACGTTAGAACATCTGAACAAAAAAGAACCTCTGAACATGAAGTTTAAAGTGTCAAGATAGTGCTTGTAGTAGATTCAAGATTCAAGAATTTTACTTGTCATATACTGTACATGGCTGTACAAGTACAACAGTAGTGAAATGCGATTGTGCCAATAAAATATGCAAAAGATTATTATGCAGATTATCAAAATAATAAAAAAGAAAAAACTCTAATAAAAATAAGAATAGAAGAATAAATTAATAAGTATGTACAAGAGCTATGATATACAATATAAATTATATATACAGTACTGGTCAAAAGTCTTAGGTGCCATATTAGCTGTAGTACAAATTTTGTTATATAAGTTTATTATGTCTGCATTATTATGTACAAGACCATTCCCTACAAAGATACACTAAAATTAATGAATAAATAACATTATAAAAGAATATTTGCATGCCTTTAAAGAAAGCGACATATTAATGTACATGACAGACCAGAGTTCAGATAGGGAAAAAAAAAATCAATAATGTAGACTCCTGGGTTTTGCATGAAAATAGAAAGGAGTGAGTGTGACGACGTTACCAAAAGAACTCATATTCTCCAGCACGCTCAATAAAACCTAACAGCTGTTTTACTTGGAATACTGCACACATCTGCATCGAACACTACCGCTTATGTTCAAGCAAAGAGTTTCCTCACCAAATATTGAGCGTTTATTGTTTATGTTATTATTTAGTGCTTTTTATAGAAGTTTGTTTTAATGTATAAATGTTTTCAAAAGCATAATTGCATATGCCTTTTGTTTGGATGTTCCCAAGACTTTTGCACAGTACTGTAAATAAAACAGTTGTTAGGTTTTACTGAGCATGCTGGAGAATATGAGGTCTTTTGGTAACTTTGTCAAGTTTTTTTCCTTATTCTTTTTCTTTTATTGCATTTTATAGTTGAGTGTTTAATTCTTGATCGTTATATTCTTAACCATGGCAAAAACTGTCAAATACTAACTAACACAATGGCCTCTTCAAAGCATCCTTAAAATGAGTTAGGTGTTAGGGTACAGTGAGCTCTACAGAGGATGTTTTTAGGTCCACAGAATGTTCCTATTGCTACTACTGTAGATTAGTAGCTTACTGTAGACTACTGTTGATGTTTTTTAAATGTTACATTTATAACATGACAGAATATTATTTTCATATTTCACTTGTAAAATTATCCAGTAGGCCAAAATTAAAATATAAAACATCCTTTGCTACAGTAACTAACACCCAGGATTTTGTTATCCAACACCATTAGCCAGGTTAGCTAGCTAACTACAGCAAACTAGCTTGTATTTATTCATTGTAAAAACAAGTGAGATTTTAATATATTTAATCTTTAATTTTGTGTTTGCAGTGGTTTATTAAATAGTAGCCTTTTCTGTAATTAGCATTAGATAAGTTAACTAGTGAGCTAATTTCCTGTAGAATGCAGATGTTGTTGCTTCTAGCTACCAGATGCGACTCTGATGTAGCAGTAATCATCATGACTGACTGTTACAACGGAATTTAGGTGCATGATTTAGTTTTCTCACAAAAACATTGGGAAGGATTTTGTTTTATTTTTGTGTGCGCTACCTCACTTCACACAACTTTTCCATTTTCACTTTTGAGTCACGCTACATGCCAGGTCACATTTGTGTGCTTTTATATATGTATGTGTATGTTTATGTGTATTGTGTTTGGGTTTATTCAAGAGCACTAATGGTAACTCTAGCGAGTGCTTCTTGCAATACTCGTGTGAGTGCACAAGAAGCTGCGTAGTGTCACAGCCTGTGTTTCTGTTCCGTCTCTATTTGACAGGAAGTGTGTAGTCAGAGAATGAGAATGAGTTGCCTTGTTTTGCATGTTGTTTGTTTAACGCATGTTGCTTGCGTACATTCTGTGTACACTGAAACAGAAGAGTGTGTCCATGTAGTCTGTGCTGTTCTGTCGAGCTGGTGGCGTGTAATATCACCAGCATCTTTCTGTTATTTTATTTATTTTTCGTTTTTTTATCCTTATGAAAATGACATTTGCCCTTCAGGCCTTAAATGTTTAACTTTGTGTTTGTTCCTGTAAATTTTCATTTGTACAGGTCAAATTCTACTTGGTTTAGAGTTTCCAATAAGCATTCGTTTCGTGGCAATTTCTGAAATCTTAGAAACAATCTATTTGATGTAATCAAATTATTAATGCATTATTTTTTCTTTCCAAGAAGTATTATTTCTGGCATCGTAGCCAGACAGGTGAAAAAAAAATCAATGGAACTACACTAAATATAGCAGCGAGACCTAGACTATGAGATGAGTCTTTTCAATTCACTTTTCAGTCCTTGAAAAACAACCCATATCCCTCAAAACAAAGTCCAATTAATTGTGTTCATGTTTTTTTTACTATCACTATGAGTGAAGTATAATTCGTGGAAATGTTGTCATTTTAGCGGAAAGTTAGATTTAAATTTTTTTTTTTAATGTAAGCAAATTAAATTTATGAATCATAATCTGTAGAGGACAGTTTACCTTATTGCCTTGTGAACACTTGTAGGACTTTAAATCTAACTTGCTTAAATTGTACATGGACTTATGTCCCGTGTTTGCTGTAAATTCTTGGTTATTTTCATGCACATTTTAAATAGCCTCGAAATAGCTCTTATTGTGAGATGTTTTTTTTTTCTTGTTTCTGTCTTCACTACTATTGTCAGTTGTTTTTTCTTGTTCAAAGCTTTGTTCTCACCCTGTGCCATTTCCTGACAGCTAAATCCGCCACTCCTAAGAAAACTTCTGGCCCATCTAAGACCTCCTCTCAGGCCTCTTCAACAAACAAGAATGGCAAAGATGGCACCACTGAACGGACTCCAACAGAAATTAAAACTGGAAAGAAAGCCAGATCACCTCAGCCCTGTCTCAAAGCCTCGGCCGGGTCTGAAACCACAGCTGAGGGCAACTCTTCCGCTAAAGACCAAAGAAATAGCCGTCTGACCGCAGGTGCTGATGGGAAGTCTGTTAAGGAGACGTCTCAGGTTGGTGAAGGTGCTAAGAAACAGCCGGAATCTTCGGCGCCAGAAAGAAGCCAGCCGCACGTAAACAAAGCTACAGAAGAGACAGCGTTTACAGAAAGTGCGCTTTCCTCAGACATGCCAGGAGAGAATCAGAGCACAGGGAAAGTAACCGAGGACACGAGGACTGGAGCAGATGGAGAACAACAGTGAGTACAATATAACCATCTAGTCAGTGGTTCCTCCTACTGCCGTAGGTATTATGGTACATATAAACACAGTATACTTTTACAGCCGTTTATTTTTTTCTATGCTCATTTTGTACTGTTGAAGTCTGATTGTGATGTTATCACTGCTTATACCACAGCATTGTTTCATTCTGAAATCTAATTGGCCAGACAGTGTTGATTTCAATTTTGATAACAGCAGGTCCTGCTGTAATTCAGATCTGAGGCTTTTGTTAATACACATACAGTATTTGAATATGTTCCTGTTTCTCTTCAGCTTATTCAAAGGTATGCACATAATGAACAATTCACATAATCTAATAATAGGCATTTTAAAAAGGTCACACATTTACTACTTCTTTAACAAATTAACGTAGAGCTTCCCCAAAGTGTGTGTGTTTATGCTATATCTGAAATATGCCATCTGAGCAACAAGCCAAGTGAGGATATTGTCCTACAGTATATGAGGTCCCACTTTGTAGGGGGTGGTGTCTAATTTTGGCAGGTTTAAGGCTTGGCCAATACAAAAACAACTGAACACTAAAGAACCATCTCAATGTCTAAAAGGTAATAAACTTGAGTTTTCCAAATTAGATCCTCTTTAATAAAGAAAAGTATGGTATAATAGTTTATATGGTGACTCTTATTTAAGGAGAGTCTCTATGTCAGTGTGTTTTCTGCTGTTGGAGAGTCTTTAGGACAGAGGACTTTACTCTCCAGTTTCACTATAAAATGACAGCTCGACACCATGACAATTTTTTTCTCTTATTAACTGAGAGAGAGTGTGAGAGAGAGAGAGAGAGAGGCGAAACAAGGCTGGTTAGGAAACAACTGTTTATATCTGTTATGATGTAAGCGATAACAGGAAGTAAATTCTCTCGCAGTTGTTCCTCAGCATTTAGTGTAACTACGAAATGATTCAAATGAATGAATTTAAAAAAATATTCAGTATTATAAAATGCCTGTGGTATAAGAGGAATAAAATGCAGTTATAGTGAAAAAAATCCTCTTCTGAGTGGTAACACTAATTCCACGTTGAGCGTGCGCCACATGACACCACCTTGTGCTTTGTTATTTACAATACCCACAAGTATGTCATTCCTTACATATCAGCTTGGCAATGTGGGTAGGGTCATGTGGTATTACCCACGTTACCATCTGACTAAGATCTATGACTTTATTTCCTATGATGTAACTCAGGGAAAAACTAGTATTTAAAATAAACTAGCGTACGCACCTTTGGAGCATAATGAGCATGGTACTGTCAACTACTCGCTGAAGCAATTGCCAGAGGGAATTTTTAAACACTAAAGCAGCGTTAGCGTTATGTTATGAATCGTGAAACTAGAAGGTTTGTAACTCTAAGGCTGTTGTGATTGTGGTCTAGAGTTGAATTCGAGTGACTCTTTTGTGTTTGGCCATTTACAGAACTGAAGGAAGCAGGAAACCGCAGAGTGTCAATGTGGAAAGTCCAGAAGTAACCGTTATCCCTAATGCCGCTAGAGAGACGGCGGCTAGCGACTCAGACTCAGACGGGCCCATACTCTATAAAGATGATGAAGAGGAGGATGAAGAGGATGAATACACCTCCAGTATGTTTTCTCTTATGGTGTAGTATTTCAGAATTCATTTTTCTAAAAGTCCACATCAGTGTGCTCGGTAAAATCAGATTAACATAATTACGCACAGAGGCAGGAATCGAACCACATAGAGAAGAATGAAATAGCATCTCCCTGGTGTTTTTGGTTCGCTTTTTGTTTTTTATGGATATTTTCTGACTTTAATCAAAGCGTAATCAAAAGTGAAATGTTTTGCTTATCAAGGTAAATACTTTTTTTCATTTGACCAATGTGACCAATTCTGATATCAGTTTGTGAGGACAAAATGCATGCTTTCCATAAAGAACATAAAGAATCTACTACCTTTGTAAACATGAGTGAGTTACATGGCATGAGGCGACATCTAAATAACTAAATAATAATAATAATAATAATAATAATAGCAGCACAGTGGTATAGTGGTTAGCAGTATGACAGGGTCAAGGGTTCAAGGGTTCAAGTTCCGCCTTTGAGGGCGTGGGGTTTGTATATTCGCCCCATACTTGGTGTGTTTCCACTGCATCCTCCAGTTCCCTTTCACAGTCCTGATTATCCTGATAGAGTAGGATGATTGGTGTTCCCTGGAATTATCCATAGTGTGTGTAAAGTCTTATGCAAAAGTTTAGGCACCCCTTGATAAATAACAGAGTTTGGTGATTTTTTTAATAAAAAGATTTTAACACAGTCTCTCTTGGAAATGGAAAAAAAATCAATAATAGTTTCAGCAAACATTGATGCATACTTACTTCTTATGCCATAAATTGGGCAAAAAATAAAAATAAAAACATTATTATGGCCCTGCGCAAAAGTTTGGGCACCCTAAGAGGTCCAGAGTCTCAGATTTTTTTTACAAGGTTTCAGACCTTAATCTCGGAGAGAACTGCTCGTATGCTGGTCAGAAAGACAAATCAAAACCCATTTGACTGCAAAAACCTCCAGGAAGATTTAGCAGACTCAGGAGTGGTGGTGCACCGTTCCATTGTGCAGCGATGCTTGCACAGACAAGACCTTCATGGAAGAGTCAGCAGAAGAAAAACTTACCTGCGTCCCCATCATAAAGTCCAATGTCAGAAGTATGCAACAGAACATCTACAGAAGCCTGATGCGTTTTGGAAACAAGTGCTGTGGACTGATCAATCAGCAAAGGCATGTTTGGAGAAAAAAGGGAGCAGCATTTCATGAAAAGAACACCTTGCCAACTATTAAGCATGAGTGTGAATCTATCATGCTTTGGGGTTGTGTTGCAGCCAGTGGCACAGGAAACGTTGCACGGGTGGAGGGAAGAATTGGATTCCACTAAATACCAGCAAATTCTGGAAGCAAACATCACACCATCTGTAAAAAAGCTGAAGCACAAAAGAGGATGGCTTCTACAACAGGACGATGATCCTAAACATACCTCGACATCCACTATGGAATACCTCAAGAGAGGCAAGCTGAAGGTTTTGGAACATCACAGTCCCCTGATTTAAACATCATTGTGCAAGCAAGACGACCAAAGAATATTACAGAACTAGAAGCCTTTTGCAAGGAACAATGGGGAAAAACCCCAAGTAGAAGAATTGAAAGACTTTTAGCTGGCTATAAAAAGCCTTTGCAAGCTGTTATATCTGCCAGAGGAGGTGTTACTAAGTACTGATTATGTAGGGTGCCACAATAATGTTTTTATTTTTCAACCTTGTTCAATTTAAGACACTAACAAAAGTTCAAAAGTAACTACTGTATGCACCAATGTTTGCTGACAATATTGTGCATTTTTCCCATTTCCAAGAGAGACTATGTTAACATGTTTTCAATTAAAAAATCACCAAAATCTGTAATTTATCAAGGGGTGCCTAAACTTTTGCATAAGCCTGCATGTGTGCATGTGTGACTTGGGTATACCCTGCTCCATGCCCCGAGTTCCCTGGGAGATCCTAGGAGAACTCCTGGGACCCTGTACAGGCTAACCAGATGAGTCAGTGAGTGAGTTGTAGTAGCAATAATAATAATAATAATAATAATAATAATAATAATAATAATGGAAAATAATCATCCAAATTGACTCTAGTCAGATTTTTTTATGTTCTGCTTATCTGTATTTTATATTATGAAACGGTCATGTTTATAAAATGATAACTAAACATTTGTAAAAAGAGAATATTAACTCAGCTCCTACAGTGAGTCTATCATTGTCACATTCACTGTGCACAAAAAAAATTATATAATATTATATGATCATAAGACTTTTTTTCTGAATAATAAAACAAGTATCTGGTTGAGTAGCCTAATTATTCATGTAGTGTGATGGAGAAATTCAACAAAATGTTTTTTGTTCATGTTGTTATATTACTATTATTTTTTCTATACCCAATCCATTTCTTGCTAACATTATGAGACTCGGGAAATGTCACTGTCAGCCCCTGGAAGCATGTTCAGAAGGTTTATTTTCTTGGCTTAAGCCCTTTGGCATGTCCTGTTACTTAGTCAAACAAAGAATTACATTCAGCTGCATTGCCAAGACCTGAGTTTTGCACATGAAGCCACCAGGTCTTTGTTAGGCAGGGAAATAATGTGCTGTGTGTGTGGGTTATTGTGTTTGCTGTGATCATGTAAAGGAAAGCATTTGTGCAAGCAAAATTACATGCATAACACCAGAGGTGTTAATAAAAGTCAGTTATTTATCATGTAGAGGATATTTTGCATTTTACACATTTACAATTGTTAATTTTCCCCTGTGTATAGAGATGTTAGGAATATGGAGCAACCTAGCTTTTACTAGACACCCCTGTCCTTCCCACCTCTGTCTTTTTCCATTTCTTTTTCTGTTCTTTTCTCTCTTTCTAATTTTACCTCCACCCTCATTTTATGGCATATTTAATGGTGGCAGAACCCAAGTGCCTGAGAGAGATTAGCACAAATATTTGTTTCCATAGGCTCCCTTGCCAGTAAAATCCGCCGCAGAGACACGCTTGCCATCAAACTCGGCAACCGGCCCAGCAAGAAAGAGCTGGAAGAGAAGAATATCCTTCCAAGGACGTCAGAGACGGAGCGACAGGAACTGCGGCAGCAGATAGGCTGTAAACTAGTGAGGTGACGTTGACCCTGCACCTGCAGAACACTTTGGCTTTAGTGTATCTGAGTACCAAACTGTCAAACATCCACATACTCCAGTTAAAGATGGAAAGCACAGAATGGTTTGAAGGCCTCTAACCAGAATTGCTGAATTATCTAAGATAATTCCTGTAACTGAGGGCTAAAAAGTTTGGTTAGTCCACAATTGCAATCTTGGACTCTAGCCTCTGGTTTTGGCTCTCTCTGTTTAATCTGTTATTAGTGCAGCGACTGACATGCTGTCTCCTCCCACCGCAGGCGACTCAGCCAGAGGCCCACCACTGAAGAGCTGGAGCAGAGGAACATCCTCAAACGTGAGTTACCTCTTGTTTTCCAGGTCACGTCTATGAGAACATGATCCTGATCACATTTGACATGCAAAGTCTCTGTTAGCACTTGAAGGGTTTTAACAGATGTTTAACAAGCACATTGACACTAAGTTGGATTAAAGATAGAGTTTTAAATCTCAGTCTTGTGGCTGTTTTAGTGAGATTTCTTTTTACTGCAGCATGGACAACAGTGCCAGACTCTATCATTTTGTTCATTTTTAGTCACACGGGTAGGAAAGGATAGCAATCTGAAATTTTAAGATGCTCATTTGCAGACGTAGAACAGGAAATATTTGATGTATAGCCACATTAAGCCCATTCGTAGTGGCTAGTTCCTCCGAAGGTCATTAAATTGTTATGGTGGAGACCTAAAGAAAATAATAATTTCATCTTTGCAGGAAAATGATAAGTACAGCAGCCCATATGAACTAATTTACTAAAATAACAGCCTAAGAGGAGACAACATATCATAGTGGTCACGTAACCTTTCCATAAGGTTAACAATAGACATGTCGGATAATATTACCCCTTATGACAGGATGTACATACAGTATAGGGCTTTATATAATGACTTCCTGTAAGTCCTAGAAATACATTCCTTCATTCTTTCATTCGTCTTCAGTAAGTGCTTTATTCTGATCAGTGTCACGGTGGAACTGAAGGAGCACTGAAAAATGCAAGATGGAAATAGCGGAGTCACTTTGTCTTTAAGTGAAAATCCAAGACCTTCCTCTTCACCAAGTAATTAAACATTCCAGTTTGTAATTTATACCATTCTAATCTCCCCAACACGGTTGCTTGTTTGCATTAATGTTACTCCCTGAACTGGCCTATAGATGTGTTTTGATGGAGACTGAAGGCATGTTTCCCAAAGTCTCTTTGGAGACGGAGATGGAATGGAGATGCGCATCAGTCCATCGCAGGTCACACACTTAACACACATTATCACCCTGGGACAATGTAGATGTCTGAGGAAAACAAGCAGGCCGTAACACGACTCCCCATACAGACAGTAACCCAGTGAAGGGGCTTTAAAGATCCGTAGATCTAAACCCACTTGATTTTTCCCTGAGAGAGCATATGTAAAGTACAGTATATGATGTATAGTACCAGGCAGAGATACAGCACATTGATAATTTAAAGGAAAGCATTTGTGCAAGCGAAAGTACATGTATAACACCAGATATCTTAATAAAAGTCAATTTTTTATCATATAGAGGACATTTTGTACATAAAGCTACATTTTACACATTTTCTATTGTTAATTCCCTGCCCTGTGTATGGAGATATTAGGAATATCATGTAAACCTGAGACACTAAAATTCATCATTTTTTTCCTTGGATTAAACAGGGACCGTTTTTATATGATGCAGTACATGATTTTAAACGTACCAAAAGACTAAAATTGGTTTACAAATGTATGAAACGAATAAGAGACCTCTCCCTAAACTTCGTCAGGTCTGTTATAGAGCTTTGGCTATTTTCGTCAAGGGCCCTTGAAACTACATATGAAACCTGCTGAGGTATTTTACAGAACTGAATAATCCCCTGTCAGGTGCCTATTTCTCTTGGAGGAGAACAGTAATTACACGCCTCTGCTACATGAAAGCCCAAGCGTCTACAATAGCCAGGATCAAAGAGCATCCAAGGCAGCCTGAGTCAACCCAATTTCACACATTTTATACTCAGAGAAGAAAGAATAATGAAGCACAGAATGAACAGCAAGCATTGTCAAAATGTCATTTTATGCTAAGCACTAGTGTTAAGACAGAAAGGAACTGAACAAGCTGGTGGACAGTTAATGCAGCATGATTGATGGGAAAGAAGGAGCGTGTTCGTTTGCTCTCGACCACTGAAGTGCACTCAGCCTGTATGTTTAGATCAGGGGCTGTTGTTCAAGCCATCAAGTCTGTCTCAGACACTCAGATTTTCATTTGTTATTATCGGCAAAGCTGTACTCTCAGACGTGTCGTCTTTCAAACAGGAATCAGGGTTTGAGAGGATACAAACTGACACTTTATTAAAATGATCCATTATGAAGCACTCAGACTTGTGCAGGTGACACATCACAGCTTCGTCTGTTTGTAGTTAGATATTTTAAGGCTCATCACAGTCACAGTTTAAATTCGGAATACTGGCGTCAGTGTCCTATGTGGACAAATCTAGTCTGAGCTTATGTGGTGTTTGTGTTCTTGAATTTAAATGTCTGTTTAATATTATGTGATTTCCTGAGATAACGTTAATGAGTATGACATAAGAACAAGACTTAATATCATTGATTATTATTTTATTTTTTATCACTGCAGAGAAGAATGAGGAAGAGGAGCATGAAGCCAAGCAAGAAATTAAAAGACGGCTTTCTCGGAAGGTATTGCACCGTCCAATGTAATACTTTCCAACATGCATTTCAAAACACTAGTCTTTAATCCTTTGAGATTTAACTTCCATTTTAAGTGTTTTTAAACGCTAGTGCAGAGAAATGTTATGGTCCACTGCGCCATCTGGTGGATGCAAAGTGTGAGGTTTCATTACTATGAAAGAAAATCCATATTGAATGATGTAGGTTTTGAATGTAGTTCCCTAACTGCGTGACGTAATTATATAGAGCTGAAGTGACCTATTGCTAGAAAAAAGATGCCTTTAATCTCTGAAGTAAAGATGCTTTATAATTTGTCATTTCCTGCTGCTGAACATGTTTAAAAGTCCTACTGTCTATAGGACTTAGACTTGAATTAGCTATATTTTATTTCCTGAGACACTGGTTTATATTCTCTCTGGATCGTGTCAGAACATTTCTGTATTTTTGTTCTTTTTAATATAGCTGAGTGTCAGACCCACAGTGGCTGAATTAGTAGCACGGAGGATCCTGCGGTTTAACGAATATGTAGAGGTGACAGAGGCGAAAGACTACGATCGGCGTGCTGACAAGCCCTGGACCAGGCTGACACCTGCAGACAAAGTGAGACATCCCCCATTTCTATATTATACTGTATATACTGAAAAGATCCAAGATACATGGGAGGAAAACTCATTCATAGATAACTCACAGTGCAACTCTACGAAGTTAACCCCAAAATGATTTAAGGATGATTTCTTAAAGGTAATCTGTGTTATTCCACAAGTTGTTTTAAAGTTGTCATGTATTTTCTGTCTGTGCTGCCACCTACTGGCCATTGTGCTTAAATGTTAAGGTAAAATTAATTAAAAAATATATAATTGGTGTTGCTGATCAAAACAGATTGTATAAATAAAAAGTTATTTATATTTACAGAATTTTTTAATTAAGTGTTATAGTATCTATATTAGTATAAACTATATTATACTTATTATATTAATTTATGGGAAAAATCTGCCATAATTTATGGTCTAATTGTCTCAACATGTGAATAAAAAAATTAACTAATTACTAATAAGGTTTTATCTATGTTTGCACAAATTACTAAATGAAATTGAAAACCTAAATACTACGTACTATGATGTTGTTTCTGGATGATTAAATATATATATATTTTGCAGGCTGCTATACGCAAGGAACTTAACGAGTTTAAAAGCAAAGAGATGGAAGTTCACGAAGAGAGCAAACAGTTTACCAGGTGAGTCAGTGTATAGCAACATGTGTGTGTGTGTTTTTTTTTTCCCAATTATGCAAGTATGATGTAGCCAAGCGATAATAAACTTTATGTAAATGCATTAACGCAAATTACATCTCAATTCAAGCAGGTCTTTATATGAAAATAAATAGCTGTATTATATTTATAATTATTTTTCGGGGAAATAAATTTGTACTGAATACACTGTAACTGTAAAAAATACCAACTCCGTTTAGCTCAGTGGGACTGCAGATATCTTTCGCTGAGTTTGATTGCTTTTTATTTTTAACACAGAATGAGAGTTGTGATTATTTATACTGTAATCGTGTTCTAGGATCAAACTTCATGGAAAATGTATAATCATCAAGACACATTGTAATAGATTTACATGCACCTCAATTTTAATTTAAGACAGGCTTGAAAAAAATCCTAGCTATCCCTTTATGATCACATCGCATTTTTGTCTCAATTCAGATGAATAATATGGACATTAACTGATGCTCCTAAAAAGTATCTGCATGGTGCTGTACATTGCATTGATGCCATACGGTAGTCCAATTGGCTTAGACAGATTATTTATCAGAGCATGGGTAAAAAAAAATTTTTTGACTCAATGGAATGATTCAACACTTTATGAACGTAAAATAACAAATTACCACATTATTTAATAGACAGAAAAACTGTGCATTATGAAAAAACGGGCATTATGAATTTGTGATCTCCTTGGAGTGTCTCATGATCACATTAAACAAAATTACATACTGAACTCTCCAAGGCATGTCACGTTTGTTTGTCTGTGATTTACACAATGATTTGAGCTGCATTTTTTTCATATAAAGTCTCATTAATCTCAGCTTATTGGCTTTCTTTTTGGAAAGCTGTCTTGTTTTCCAATAAAATGTGGCTTGATCTTTTTGCTCGATCTCCCTGCTGTGATTGTGTTAAAATAGCGTCCACTCCTTCTGTGATTTGGCAGGTTTCATCGTCCCTGAGAGACTGGAATGGCGTCAGCACCCTTCTCTCTCTCTCTCTCTCTCTCTTCCGGTTTCTTCATTTCATTTTCCACTGTGGGGCCAAGAGTCGAGCTCCATGTCCCACATTGGCACATTCCGGTCATTGTGTCTCTAAACATCATGAAATACTTGGGTGAAATAGAGGACAGCTGAAATGCCAGCAAGGGAGATATCTGTGCAAGAACAAACATGAACAGGTGCCTTGCTTTGTCCCTGACTTTGTTTGCACACACTAAGGACAAGAAGACCTTTTTTTGTTTTTTGTTGTGTTTTGTTTTTGATTTAGATTTTTCCGAATGATTGATTCCCAGTACGCCTCAGGACATACAGTGACATACAGTTACTTCTCTTACGTTCTGTAAGTCTCTGTGTTGAGGACATGGATCCCTTTTTTTTTATTATTTAAAAAATATGACTGATTTTATAACAGTGTTAAAGTGTGAAGTCCCATATTACTTGTGAATATTCATGCATGTGAAAAAAGCATTTTAAAAGTTGTAGTAATTCTTTGAACTTTGAAAATTTCTACAAGAAACTTCAAACAGGAAGTCTTTTACACAATCACGAATGTTTATTCGTGTCATCATTATTATGATTGTTGTTATTATTATTATTATTATTATTATGAATACTTGTAGCAGCTGTAAAGGAAATTTGCTTTGTGCCTTTTTCTATTCCATCCAAAAGCTGTTTTGGGTATCAGCTCTATTTGAGCATATGTGGTGCAGAAGGTTTTTAGTTTTCATAGCTTTACAGTCATCTACTTGCTCTCTCCATTGATTTGGCCTTGGGGAAAACATGCTGTCCATTATAAATGCTGTATTGACTACAACAGGGCTGACTCATGATTCCATTATTCCACTTGGACTATGGGAAATGCTCAACCATTCAACATGCTGGGTTTACAAGGATCCTCCCTTTTTGCATCTGTTTTTATTTTTAGTGTTCCCCATGGTTTCCTCCTCAAATTGAGCCTCATCTCATCATTTCACTTGCACCACCTACTTCTCATTGTACCCAAACGGGTGAAAAACTCCACATCTGTTTCGCTGCTGTGAGCATAGCTATATTGCGTTACAGTACGTTGTAATATGCTGTGGGATCAAACTTTTTTTGTGTTACTGTTATAAGATGATATTACCACAAATGTACATGTGTGAGAGAGGCCAGGAGTATTATTTTCTCATTGCAAACAGGTATCATGGAGAAATGTTTAAATTATTTTTAATCAGTTGTTGTACAGAATGTGCATATAATACATGTGAATACATCCAACATGCCGTAAAGGAGACTGATTGTTTGGTTTAATTGACTGCGTACTTCTGTGCATAAGAAAACAAACTTCACTTAATCTTTTTTTTAACATTGTTGAGTTTGGGTTGTTTGGTCCAAAGTTTCCTGAACTGAATCCTGAATCTTTCAACGAAGAACCTAAAATCAAACAGTACTTCATGACAAGTCAGGTTAGAACTGTAGGAGTTGTACTTACCCATGTAGGTTGTAACTTGTATTATGTCTGTAATTGCATAGTCTTTATGTGTATGCTTGGGTCTCCTCTGGATTACCAAGTTTCAGGTTACCTCCAAGAAACACTTGGAGGTAAAGGGATGCTCTAGCCCTTACAATTGTATACGTAATGCACGTGCGGTATCTTGATGTACAGTATTTTTAATATCTTGTCCAGTGTTCTCCACTTTGACCCTGACCAGAAAAAGAAAAAAGAAAAAAACGACTTTAACGTCACACCACTCTGGTACACACAGTCTATCTGCTCTGTACAGCCTAATTTAGTGCCTGTGTAAATCTAACTGAATCAGACCAGAAGGCCTTGCTAATTTACACCACTGATTCCAAGGGCTCATTTTTCTGTGGGTCTGAGCACAAATCAGTAATATTAATTTCACATTAAGTCCTGCTGGTGTTCCACAAATCATTTTAGAGGTTAATAAAGCAGCTCAGAGTCCGGATACACTGAGCAGATGGTAAGACAGGTGATAAAAAATGTGACACGAATCAGTTCCATGAAACAGAGATGAAATTGCAAACAGAGTAAAATACCATTTTTAACTGTCAGCAGGTTAAATCCATAGAGGACAGAAGCATATCTTTTTGAGAGTGGAAATTGTTTTTAGTGAGCACATACTGTACAGCTAAGATTCTTAGTCCTCTTTATTCTTAGTCCATCCTGCACATCAGATTTACTAATCAACTAACCACCCTCCCTGTGAGACAATGTAAAGGACTGAGGGAGGGTTTTTACTCCAGGACCATGAATATGAGTCATGAATATGAATTTTTGCACATCTGTATTGAAGAACATTATACACTTTGAGTCGTCAGAGTAAATTAGAATAATACAAGAGACATTCAAGTATTCTCAATGACCGTGTAATATCAGCCAATTTTAACAACCTATCTAGCAAAATAAGCTCAGCCTCCTGTGGGTAGTAGTGATGCGTCGTTCATGAATGAATCATTCTTTGGGAACGAGTCTTTAAAGTGATTCGTTAATTTTCTACTGGGCCCACATGCGCAAGCATCGCGAAACCTCTGTGGGTAATGTACAGGAAACAGAAATGAGTAGTTACCGCTCGAGTCTTTTGGTCCGAATCGTTCGGTTTTTTTGTTGCATGACTCCCATAGACGCTATGCAGTGCAATATATTCAAAAGAACGAACGACTCGGACTAGAAGACTCATGAGAAGAACCACTCAATTCTGTTTCTTGTGTAATGCACGGCATAGTGTCTATGGGAGTCACCTGACAAAAGAATGAACGATTCAGACCAGAAGATATGAGAGGTGAGCTGCTCATTTTGTCTATCATAATATGTCCTTAGGTGCATTGTAATATTTTCATTACTGGAACTGTTGCCAAAATTTGTGAACGTAGACATGTTGGGGGCCTGTTTATTAAAAATTTAACATTTTATTTTATTTTTAAACAAAAGAATGTAATGAACTAAATGAGTCAGCAGGGAACCAATCCTCATTTGGGTGAAACAAAGCAGGATTTGATCTGCATTCATACTGTGTGTTGGGTGGCAGGCAGTTCAGTATAACAATTGTTAACAGATGTTAATGGATGTTAATATGGAGTCCAGGTAGTTATTGGAGGCACAGGGAGACTTGTAGGAAAGTCCAGTCCTGAACTATCAAGCGACTGTAGCCAAATCCATAGAGAAACAGTTGTCAACATAGTTCAAGGCCAGAACCGTCTTCATAGTAGAGTGAAACCGTCCCCAGACATCGGATGCATCCCAAAGAGACACACAGGACATCCATGTGACGAGATCTCCAACCAGAAGCGGGGCACCAGGATGAGTCAGGCAGGTGCAGAGGGCAGTGGGAGTCTGGATCAGGATGGGAAATTAGTATTAGAGTGATCCCTTCTATTAGAGTGATCCCAAGTTGGGCAGCAGCAACATGGTTATCCAGCATATAGTCTTAACAGCTTATTGAGAGTTTGTTTTTGCATACAGTACCAGACAAAAATTTGGAAACAGCTTCTAATTTAATGTAGAAGATGATGATGAAGGCCAGCTCTCATCAATATGATGAAACTGGCTCTCATGAAGACCATCAGAGGCACATCTCAAAATCAACTCTTCTGACAGAATTTTTGCATATTTTGGATGTTTTAGAAAAAAATCTAAATCAGGTAAGGTCATGAAATTAAAAGTTGTGTCCAAACTTTCTACTGGCTTTAAAAAGTTGAACTGTGTTCAAAATAGCTGATGTATTTCACATGCATATACAGTACAGACCAAACGTTTAGACACACCTTCTCATTCAAACAGGTTGAATTTGTATTATGGCAAGAAAAACGAGTGGCCATCATTACTTTAAGAAATGAAGGTCAGTCAGTCCGAAAAATTGGGAAAACTTTGAAAGTGTTCCAAAGTGCAGTCACAAAAACCATCAAGCGCTACAAAGAAACCGGCTCACATGCGGACCGCCCCAGGAAAGGAAGACCAAGAGACACCTCTGCTGCGGAGGATAAGTTCATCCGAGTCACCAGCCTCAGAAATCGCAGGTTAACAGCAGCTCAGATCAGAGAGCAGGTCAATGCCACACAGAGTTCTAGCAGCAGACACATCTCTAGAACAACTGTTAAGACGAGACTGTGTGAATCAGGCCTTCATGGTATATATATTTATATATACAGTGCTGCGAAAAAGTATTAGCCCCGACTGATGACTTTTGGGCAATTCTTCTGTGGACTGATAAGACTAAAGTTTAACATTTTGGAAGGTGTGTGTACTTTCCGAACTAAGACAGAATTTCATAAAAGGAACATCATACTGTACCAACAGTCAAACATGATGGCGGTAGTGCGATGGACTAAGGACCAGATCCAGGACCTGGATGACTGACAATAATTGATGAAAACATTAGTTCAGAAAATCCTGAATGTCCTGCAATCAGTTTGTGACCTCACACTTAAGCACATTAATTATGATTATGCAGCAGGACCTGAAACACACCAGCAAGTCCACCGCTGAATGGCTCAAAAAACATAATTAAGGATTTGGAGTGGCCTAGTCAAACTCTGCACATAAATCCAATTTAGACCTTAAACAGGTTAAACTCTCCAATGTGGCTGAACTAAAACAATTCTGCATAGAAGAGGGCCAAAATTCCTCCATAATTCTGTGAAAGACTCATTGCCAGTTATTGCAAACGCTTGATTGCAGTTGTTGTCGCCAAGAGTGGCACAACCAATTATTGGGTTTAGGAGCGATTACTTTTTCACATGGGGCCAGGTAGGTTTGGACAGCTTTTTTCCCTAAATAAATGAAATCATCGTTTAAAAACTGCATTTTGTATTTATTTGAGTTATCTATCTGTGTAATATTCAAATTTGCTTGATAATCTGAATCATTTAAATGAGACAATGCAAAGAAAAAAAAAGAAAAAGAAAAAAATCAGGACAGGGTCAAATACGTTTTCATGGCACTGTACATAACCTAAAAACTACAACAACAGTAACACCTGCAGACTCAAACCAGGGATGTAAACACACCAGAAGCTGTGATGCTGACCTCTGCACCACTTGGTGGACTTGATACTTAGTAGCCCTTCGCCTTAATAAGTGACTCAATGCTCAGCGCCAAAACTTTCTATTCTGCTTATCACCTTTTTGTCCGTACTCTTATTAAGAGGAAGTGTAGCTCTGTGAGAACCTCTAACCCACACGCCAAAACACAGTTACTTGTGCGCTTTCTGGGAAGTGCTTGGAAAATTTTACAGATGAAACATAAGGGGGTGCACATTGTTATAGGCACTCTTTTATTTTGTTTAGTTTTTAAGCTACTTTAAAGGCAAGTCTGATGCAAAACACTGTGTCTGGGGCTTAACACAACCACCTTCACCTGAGGAACCAGAACTCTACCCATCTCACCACTGAGGAACACAGGTGGAATGGGAGATCATGTAAATGAGTTGTATTAATGGTTCCACCGCTAAGGTCTCATCATCCTCTGTTTATTCCCACTTGGTCCTGGCATTCATGTGGATGTTACTTTAACACATACCGCCCACTTAAACATTGTTGCAGAGCATGGACACTCTTAATAGGAACAATAGTCCTTTACGGCAGCGGCCCCTATCAGCAGGATAACGCATTCTAAAATCCTTAGCTATTTTACATGATTCACTATGTGTATGAAGCTAATGTTTAGGTTTATTATGACACATGCATTTTTTTCACTCAACTCAACATGGACCAGAGGAAGCAAAGGAAAGAGTTGTCTCAGGAGATTCGAAAGAAAATTATAGACAAGCATGTTAAAGGTAAAGGCTATAAGACCATTTCCAAGCAGCTAGATGTTCCTGTGACTACAGTTGCACATATTATTCAGAAATTTAAGATCCATGGGACTGTAGCCAACCTCCCTGGACGTGGCCGCAGGAGGAAAATTGATGACAAATCAAAGAGACGGATAATCCGAATGGTAACAAAAGAGCCCAGAAAGACTTCTAAAGAGATCCAAGGTGAACTTCATGCTCAAGGAACATCAGTGTCAGATCGCACCATCCGTCGTTGTTTGAGCCAAAGTGGACTACATGGGGGACGACCAAGGAGGACACCATTGTTGAAAAGAAATCATAAAAAAGCCAGACTGGAATATGCCAAACTACATGTTGACAAGCCACAAAGCTTCTGGGAGAATGTCCTATGGACAGATGAGACAAAAATTGAACTTTTTGCCAAGGCAAATTTTGCTAATTATACTTGAAGCATATGAAGAAAAGAACACTGTCCCTACTGTGAAAGATGGAGGAGGCTCTGTTATGTTCTGGGGCTGCTTTGCTGCATCTGGCACAGGGTGTCTTGAATCTGTGCAGGGTACAATGAAATCTCAAGACTATCAAGGGATTCTAGAGAGAAATGTGCTGGCCAGTGTCAGAAAGCTGGGTCTCAGTCGCAGGTCATGGGTCTTGCAACAGGACAATGACCCAAAACACACAGCTAAAACCACCCAAGAATGGCTAAGAGGAAAACATTGGACTATTCTAAAGTGGCCTTCTATGAGCCCTGACCTCAATCCTATTGAGCATCTTTGGAAGGAGCTGAAACATGCTGTCTGGAAAAGGCACCCTTCAAACCGGAAACAACTGGAGCAGCTTGCTCATGAGGAGTGGGCCAAAATACCTGCAGAGAGGTGCAGAAGTCTCATTGACAGTTACAGGAATCGTTTGATTGCAGTGATTGCCTCAAAAGGTTGTGCAACAAACTATTAAGTTAGGGGTACCATCATTTTTGTCCAGGCCTGTTCCATGAGTTTTTGAGTTTTCATTTTTTTTATAATGCCGTTGAAGCATGGTTGAAAAGCAATGTCTGACTTTCATTGGTTAACATTCATAGAATTCTTATTTATTATTACTTTTGTCAGATTAAAGTTATTTCTGTGACCATTGTGAGTTTTTCTTTCATTGACCGAAGGGTACCAACAATTTTGTCCACGTGTGTATTTATGATGTGCGTACAGTATATGTACAATACATAGTAAGTACATAATGGATAAACAGTAATCAGGTATATATTTATGTATTTTTTAAATATCTAAAGTGCAATGATTTCATTAGATTTTCATTTATCTGGTTCATGCTTTTATCCAACTTGACTGTTATCGAAGTAGTATTTAACCCAGGCAAAGAGCCGAGTCCATTTACTGCCAAAATTTAAAAAAAAAAAAAATGAGGCAGGGCATTAGTTTAATCCATCTAAGAACTCTTCTGCTCAGATTTATTTGCTGTCATAAAAATAAAAATCCATTTGCACACTCAGATTCAACCTGCTCTTGTACAGATTTGTAAAAAAGAATGAGCACAAGCAAAATTATACAATATGGAAATGTGCTCTCCTGAAAGGGAAAATGTGTACTTATCATCAATTTTATCTTGCTTGTGAACCCTTTTATACTCTCAGATTCAATCTTCTGTGGCAAAACGCTGCGGAATCATATGGCCGTCAGTATTAGTCGTATTGGTTACAGGTCTTGATCAGTAAAATTGTTAGTATTGTTCTACATGCGCATTGAAAAACACATTCTCATTAAGTAACCAGAGTCAAGTTGTCGAGTGGTTGTACATGCTAATTGCATCATTTCTATTACATTGATGGAAAGGCTGTGAGTTTGCTCACAAATGTTCTCTTGGGGCGTGGCATGGTGGTGCAGTTGTTCTATCCAGGGTGTAACCTGCTCAGGCCCCTGGGATACAGTAGGCTCCCGGTGTCCAGCGACCCAATATATACACACACACACACATATATATATATATATATATATATATATATATATATATATATATATATATATATGCCACATAAGTCTTTGAATCATATAACCCATATATACTGTATATATACTGTATATATGGGTTATATGATTCAAAGACTTATGTGGTATCATTTGTCTTACAAAAGGCAAAAGCATGGCCCAAAGTGTTTTTTTCCCATAGCAAGTTAATTAATTTTTTTAACCTTCAATTCAATTCAATTCAATTCAATCCAATCCAATTTTATGTGTATAACGCCTTCATCTTGCTTTTTACCTTTTACAGTTACATTTAAAGTTATGGAACACATGGGGAACAAGTTACTTCCTCACAATAAAACAACTATAACGAGCCATTCCCTTTATTTCTTTCTCTTAAAATTACTTGTTACTAAGAAAAGACATGAAACCATTCCAATATGCCACTCAAAACCCCTTCTCTAAATACTGTATCATTCACCATATTAAAGATTAGATCTACTTCTCTGTTAAATAACAGTAGATTTTGGTCCTGGTGTGTGATAAAAAAAAAAAAAGGGTACATTTTATAAAAACTGAACTACTGTCAACTACTCACTCACCACTTATCCTGTATTTGCGGGGGCCTGGAGCCTATCCCAGGAGACTTAGGGCATGAGCTGGTGTACACCCTGGACAGGACACACACAGTCATTCACATAAGTTGAGAATGCCTAGAATTAGCCTAATCTGCATGTCTTTGGAGGAAACCGGAGTACCCGGAGGAAACCCACCAAGCACGTGGAGAACATGCAAACTCCACGCACACAGAGATGAAAATCGAACCCGGACCCAGGAGGTGCAAGGCGACAGTGCTAACCACTACATCACCGTGTCAACTACTGTCAACTACTGTTAAAGAAATGTATTCAACTCCTTCGTAGCTGAGAATTCAACAGCACTGTGGTCTAAGCATGTCAGTGTAACATTATTGCTTCGCATTCTTACATGCATGTTTTTTTTTTTGGTAATAGGATGGTTATATTAGATTTCATTTGACATTTCTGTTTAAACAAGCTGATGTGGCAGAGAGTTAATGATCTTCTACTGTACTTGAGATATTAAACAACTCCTTCAGAAATAGGAAATTAGGTTTCCATTAAAATTTCAACAGGGCTGCACAGTGACAGTTTAATGGCAGGTGAATCTATTCAAAATCTATTTGCTAGCAAACGTTCTTAACATTTTAATAAAAGTTGATCTTTGCATAATACAACAAGAGGAGTCTGAATTGTTTATCATTACCTGTTATCACCTCCTCGAAATGGACACGAGTGACAAAAGGGAATAAAATGGTGTCTCTGTTATTCGACTATGCACAAGGGCTTGCTGAAGAGTTTGATGAGGATGGAAATGTTGTAAATGATCCTTCACAGTCACCAGATCTCAACCTATTTGAACACAGGTGGGAAAATTTAGAGCAATTTGTTAGATAATGCTTTCAACCAGCACCATCAAAATAACAATTGAAGGAATATATTTGGAAGCAGTGGTGTTTATCCCTCTGGTAAAGTTTCAGTGATCTTTGCTATAGCACAGTGATGCTGGTTTGGTGGCTCTTGGTAGCCCTACATCTCTCCCTATTTTTCTCACACTGTGCGTGCTGGTTTAAACCAGCATCATTCAGGATGTCGGCTGCCGACGCGGACGTTATGATGGCCTGCAAGAAGTCCAGACCTCACTCCATGTGATTTTTTTCCCCTGACTATATATATATATATATATATACACACGTGGACAAAATTGTTGGTACCCTTCGGTCAATGAAAGAAAAACTCACAATGGTCACATAAATAACTTTAATCTGACAAAAGTAATAATTTTTAAAAAATCTATGAATGTTAACCAATGAAAGTCAGACATTGCTTTTCAACCATGCTTCAAGAGAATTATTTAAAAAAATAAACTCATGGAACAGGCCTGGACAAAAATTATGGTACCCCTAGAAAATACTGAAAATAATGTGACCAAAGGGACATGTTAATTCAAGGTGTGTCCACTAATTAGCATCACAGGTGTCTACAATCTTGTAATCAGTCAGTGGGCCTATATATAGGGCTCCAGGTAGTCACTGTGTTGTTTGGTGACATGGTGTGTATCACACTCAACATGGACCAGAGGAAGCGAAGGAAAGAGTTGTCTCAGGAGATTCGAAAGAAAATTATAGACAAGCATGTTAAAGGTAAAGGCTATAAGACCATTTCCAAGCAGCTAGATGTTCCTGTGACTACAGTTGCACATATTATTCAGAAATTTAAGATCCATGGGACTGTAGCCAACCTCCCTGGACGTGGCCTCAGGAAGAAAATTGATGACAAATCAAAGAGACGGATAATCCGAATGGTAACAAAAGAGCCCAGAAAGACTTCTAAAGAGATCCAAGGTGAACTTCATGCTCAAGGAACATCAGTGTCAGATCGCACCATCCGTCGTTGTTTGAGCCAAAGTGGACTACATGGGAGACGACCAAGGAGGACACCATTGTTGAAAACAAATCATAAAAAAGCTTGACTGGAATATGCCAAACTACATGTTGACAAGCCACAAAGCTTCTGGGAGAATGTCCTATGGACAGATGAGACAAAAATGGAACTTTTTGCCAAGGCACATCAGCTCTATGTTCATAGACGGAAAAATGAAGCATATGAAGAAAAGAACACTGTCCCTACTGTGAAACATGGAGGAGGCTCTGTTATGTTCTGGGGCTGCTTTGCTGCATCTGGCACAGGGTGTCTTGAATCTGTGCAGGGTACAATGAAATCTCAAGACTATCAAGGGATTCTAGAGAGAAATGTGCAGGCCAGTGTCAGAAAGCTGGGTCTCAGTCGCAGGTCATGGGTCTTGCAACAGGACAATGACCCAAAACACACAGCTAAAAACACCCAAGAATGGCTAAGAGGAAAACATTGGACTATTCTAAAGTGGCCTTCTATGTATTTCAATAATTTTATTCAAAAAGTGAACCTCATATATTATATATTTGATTTCCACATTTGATTTTCAAATTAAATGCAAAATTTACTTTTGATCTGAAAAGAGGACTTTTTTTTTTTTTAAAAAGACTGAGCAACACTCCAGTTCTTTTTTGTCGCACTGCTGCAGTAATTCATGCAAAGCCAGCCCTGACCAAGTATTGAGTGCTATACATGTTCATACTTTTCAGTAGTCTAACATTCCTCTGTATATCCCAGTTATCCATCTAGGACCCCCTGTAGTCCAAGGATCATCTATGCCTTTGAGGCATAGATTTGAAGGTTACCTTTGGCTGGTCTGATCCCAAAGAAAAGCAAATGCAGCTCAATTTAATAAAAAATGTTAATATTAACTATGGTAAAGGTATCAGAAGACTCTGTTCATCACAGCCTGCCACATATGGTGCTTAGCAGGGAAATATCTCAGGGTTGTTGATTCGGCCCCAAATTTCCCACCATCTCAAATTGACTGAGCATCCATGGAATGTGTTGGTAAAACAAACCTGATCCATGGAGACCACACCTGGCAACCCACAGCCCCCAGAGGATCCACCACCAATGTTCTGGTGCCAGACACCCCAGCACCACCCAGAGGGGTCAGAGCTGCCCGGTGGCACAAGGGAAACCTACACAATGAATGTTTTGTGTCTTAATGTTATGGGTATTCAGTGTATTTTTTATTTTTATTTTTTATAAATAACTGGATACTTAACAAGGATCTTAAGATGGTTAAAATGCTGTCTATACATATCTTCACTGTACCTTCCTCTTTTTCTCTATTTTTCCACTTTATTGTTATATGCAGTTACATTCCACCACATTTATACCACATTAGGCTGTGAAATAGCATCAGGAGAGGCCGGGTATGACCTTTAAGCACATCTATCATGAGTAAGTGTAATTTAAGTGGGTTTTTAACTCTAACTGCTGTGTGAGCTCTCTTTTCAGGTTGCATTTACATTAAAACAATCGAGATGAAACGTTAAATAGGCGGTTTTCTAATATGTAATTTCAACTGAAATGGACCTTGACTTTGTGAACGAAGTGTCAGGAAAGCCTTCCCATCTGTCCTTCTTTTCACTTTCTAGCTAAATAGTCACAGAAGGCAAAACAGAAGGTTTTACATTCAGGGCCAGGGAAAGTATAAGTAATTAAGTGTGAAATAGCTCGAAGCACAGTTCTATAACAGCGCTGCTGTTAAAACCAGAATGACCTCCATATGTAATCGAAAATGGCAGGATTCAATTACCTCCTACAGAAATATTTAAAACATTCATTCATATTGAACCTAATTCTATGTTTTAAGGCCATTTCGAGTCCTACAGCCCAAAGGAGTCAAAAGATGAACCGATGAATTAGATCACATCTTTCCTATGAATGAAATGTCTGTCAGGACCAGCAAGGACATTTTAAAATATCAAATTATTAAATGTTAAAACATTTATTTATCAATAAGATAAATAATTAACAACTCAAAATAAACAATCCTTTTTTAGGTATATATCCTATAACATTTCACTCTATCTTAAAACAAACTGCAGCACTACATGAGCTGGTGCAAAGCCCTGCTCCCCATCACTTCAGAGTGGTGGACCATCTGCCAGTGTAAAACTGCACCATAACATTGGAGATTACCGTTACTTTAACAGGTTCATGGCTGAGAAATGTTTGTAATTACAGAATTATTACAGAATGTATTATTTTATTTTATTTATTAAAGAGCATCTTTAATATCCGTGTTATGCATATTTGCTAAATAACAATAACCCTGTTGCTCATTTCCCGAGCACACCATAACCCACTGTCAGCAACTTATAAAAATGAGATATTGCTACATCAGACAGGTTCATGTATTTTGTTAAGTGGTTAAAAGTGGCATATTTTTTAAGATTCATATTAAGAATCCTTATGCATTACAACGACCACGGCCTGAAGGGTCTTTAACCTTCCCAACTTTTTCATTTTTCTTCTTGCAAATTACCTCTTCATCTATACTTCATGATGGATTGATAGCACCTCTGCGCTTGTTGAATAGGACAGAAAGCTGTTACAGTAAGGTTACTGATCATGATTTACGTTTCCCCCATAAACCTGAAAGAGCTGCCTGTTGAGAGATGGTCTGTTTTTTCATTTTTTTCCCCCCAGATTTATTGGAACTGATTCACAGACCTTGTCTGCTACCAGGTGTTTAAAAAGACTACTGACATTCAGAACGATATAAAAACCACAAGGGGAAAAACAAGTTATGATTGTGAAATTGTGATTGCCTATTTACATTTAAGTTTTAAGTCTGCAATTTTAGGCTGTAGATTAAGATCAAGACTTAATTATTCATCACATGTGAAAATGAGTTTTTCCCTCCATATCCCCTTTAGAAAGCTGGACTCAGAGCACAGGTATACAGACCCCTGGAGCAGATAGGGTTAATGTTGCTCAAGAGCTCAACAGTGCAGCATGGCAGTGCTGGTGCTCGAATGCCTCACCTTCCAGTCAGTAACCCAGAGCCTTATCTGTTTGAGTCACCACTACACCTAAGACGTATACATGGCTTAGCAGACTGAGGTTTTGATAGATCAACTTCTGGGTTATGGGCCCAGCATTCACTTCTGCTACAGCACTCCGCTTGACAACCACCCCAGATGGGCTTAAAACTCACAATCGCCGGCTTAGCAGGCCAGTACTTTATCTACTGTCATGTCATTGCCATATACAGTCTATGTGTATATTGTGTCCGAAGGGAGTAACACAATTTGACAGTGTAATCTGAATCAGTTTAGTGCTCCAACCATGTCTATCTGTATTCAGATTTTAACTAGAAGTGGGCGTGGTTTAGAAAGGTCCTTTGAACTTTAAAAAAATTTAAAATATTGGTCTTCGCACCATGTCCCTGTAACGACTAAAAGATCAAAGTTACTGGAAAACGTCATCATTTTCAAGCACAGACTATAACAACAAAGCCATTTATAGAATGAACTCTATTTAACTGAAGTTGGATTGCTCCTCAACTGAGTTTATCATTGGCCTTAAGCAGACATCATGCTCTTTATATGTTGTTGTTGGTCTCTCCGTGCACAAACTTGGCACAGGTTTTACGTCGGATTCCTTTCTGACACAACCCACCCATTTTGTCCAGGCTTGGGACCAGCACCGCATCCAGTGGCTTGGGTGTGGACATTGACTGGGAATCGAACCTGGGTCTTCTGCATAGCCAGCAAGACACCCACCACTGAGCCACCAATGCCCTGCCAAGCTATTTATATAATGGGAACGAATAGCAAAGAGCCATGCCAAATAGGGAGCTAATATTTAGAGATGAAAACTACTACCATTTAGTAATATTTTATTAGATTGACTTATAATGGAGTTTGGGTGTTTTTATTACCCAGGGATTGGTATATTCTGTACATTCACCAAACAAACCTAACACAAAGCTGTGCTGCACTTGCAATGCTTCTGTAAGTCTGCAATACTTCTGCGAGGGATCTTTAAGCAGGGTTCCTTATAACAGTAAAATACCTTTCCCGATTGTTCCTTTTATTAATGATGAATTTGGAGACCCTAGCAGAGAAATCAGCAAACATTTGTAAATAAATCAAATTAAAACCACCTAGGTTTTGGGTAGGGGAACTGCTACCGTTGTCGATGTGGTGGCTCCTCATGGCCTCATGGATGGTGGATGCATCAAACAATAATTCTTCCTTAATTTCATTTCAAACTTTACACAGTGATTTGTGCTGCATTTGCTTTTTTTTATGGGGTTGGACTGGACGGACTGGCCTTTAGTTTCCACAAGCATGGGTGAGCCTTGGGTGCCCATGGTCCTGTCATCAGTTTTCTGGTGTACAGTTCACCTGGGGGTGGCTTTGCTGTTATGGCTGATTTGGTGTATGATTTTGCCCAATATGTATAGAAATCTGGTGGAAATGTAGCTTTGCTTTGTAGCTCAGTAAAGTTTAGATTGGACCAACAAGCCAAACCACTGACCATAGTGGTGACGACAACCATAATGCGCCATTATTCAGTTGTAATGTGTCTTAAAAGTGTCTGAGGTGACTGTAAAGCCTGGACACTTCAATGTGTGGATCTACACATTTTCCCCACATGAAATATTAAGATATTAAGGGAATTAAGATGATTTATGAAACGCATATCTAATTATATTGCAATCATCAAATGAATCTCTTTCTGAGATTAATTAAGTTAGAAACATTGAAAGGAAATTTATGGTACAGTAATTAAGGCTTATATTGGACATTAGACCGTGGAACTCATGAAAGTCTGAGGATGTTCAAGTCCTATTTACTGAGTCAGCAAAGTAAAAAAAAAAAAAAAAAAAGGAGAAAAAAAAACAGAGGAGTGGAGTAAACGATCCTTTATAAGACAAAGTACTGTATAAAGCTTTTAACTGCTTACTAAATGAGCCGGGTTGTCGTTCAGGTTACTGCCCCCTGAGGTATGTTAAACCTGGAAGTCAGCAGTGTACCTCCAAATGGCCTCAGTCTGTGAGATCAATTCTGAGAAAAAAGTTATACTGAAAAAAATCTTTATAATGCACTAAGAATGGCAACTCTAGCCAAACTGATACACACCTGATTATGCTGTTGTTTCACTCTCAGGAATGTGAATACTGAGAAACCTGCCACATGTCCATGGCACATTATTTCTATATCATTAACCCTGATAGGAGTTTGATTGGACTGATCATCACAATGCGTAAAGGAGAAGTTCACCGTTACACACAATAGGTTTTTGCTGAAATATGGGATTAGCCATGGTATTGTTCAATTTTCCTGTATTTTTATCATCACTGCTAGAAGGTCTTGCTAAAATGATGGTTAATAGAAGAAGAAATATTAATGATCTCAAATATCAGAAGTCACTACCAGCTGCAACGCTGCTACACAGTATGATGGTGTTGCTGAACAGCTCTGGGAATAGCTTCCGGTACCTTATACAGATATAAGAATGCTAGTAAAGTGTGTGTGTGTGTGTGGTCCATCTACAGTCCAACACCTTAACCACCGAGCCGCCCCTGCCCAGTAAAGGAATAACAAAATAAAATAATTAGAAATTGTTAGAAAAGAGACTGAAGTGTCAATAAAAGACTTTTAAACCCAAAAAGTTGAGAATTAAATGATTAAATCAGTCTTCATTTCATATCAAATTGTGCAGGACGGTTATAATCCGTTTCAAAAAGCTTGTGCGTTTTTATTGTCGTTGCAAACACTGACTTTAAGACAGTCCACAAAAACAAAATGCGTTTCCCAGCGGGAGCGTGAAAATGAAGAAAAGGCAGATCAGCTTGCGGCAGTATGCTGCGTCTGACACAGCAGAATCGTGTGATCGCCTCCTCGACTCAAACTGTGGGGACAGCTGGTGAGGACTTACCCAGTCAAGACACACACACACAAACACAGAAATGCATGCCCACACCAATATCCGTGACTAGACATGCTTTTTCCAGAAGCCAGACCAAAGCTTCGTATTATTACAATTCTAGTACTTTTTTTTTTTTTAATAGTGACTGTGTGTATATATAGTCATGTGTAAAAATTTGTACCCCCTCTTCTAATTCTGTGTTTTTGTGTAAAAACATCATAGAAAATCTCATTATTAGGGAAATGCATCTTCAGATGAATAACAACATATATGTAACACATATGTAACCAGTGTAATGGGGTGTTTGTGTACAGTATACTGTATATTAGGCCAATTGGCACTTCCAAATTCCACACAGTTTGTATGTGCCCTGTGATGAACTGGCACCCCATGCAGGGAGTACACTGCCTCAAGCACCAAGTTCCACACGATAGGTCTACTGCAGCCTTTTTTTGTTACATTTTTAGGAATTTTACATTAATTTTACTGCTTAAAAAGTGAAACTCATATTGTAGATTCATTGCACATAAGAGGAAATAGTTCAAGCCCTTTGATAAAGAAAAATACAATCCTCAATGTCTTCGGTAAAGAGAAAGGCGTCTCCAGTGTCAGTGCTGTGTAAATGTCAGCAAGTTTCCCTCTGCCTTTTGGGCAGAAAAGTTGCTGAAAAGTTTGCAAAATACGTTGCTTTTTTTTGTTGTGTTATTAACGTAAAAAGAGTGGAAGACTATAGGTGCAGTGTCAGCCATTATTTAGTAAAATAGTTAGGAATAAAAGTTGAAAAAAAAGTTAGTATACTGTAGGAGTACAATTACCTTTTGAGTTGTAGCAGTAAGGGCACAATGCACAAATCAGGTTTATTCCTTATGGACACGGAGGCAGGAATGAAAAATTAAAACCCTTAGTAGCAGTTAAGTAGAAGTCAGATAATTGTGAGGGAAATAAGGGCTTTGTTTGCCTCAGCCATTGAGTTTAGTGCTGGTGGTTTTCTCAGCGATACAAAGAATGACAAAGCAAGAAAAAAAAATGTATAACTCAAAAACATTGTATAATTATCCTTGAAAGGACCAAACTACTTTAGAGGGAATGATTTATGTTTAGGTATTACCAAGGGTTTGCTTGTGCAGAAACCTTCACAGCAGGACAAGTAATTGGAATGACCTTTCAGTGTATTGTGATGTTCTGGCATCCCTCAGGGGAGTAATCCTGTCTTGCACCTGGTATTCCTGTGGAAACATCACCCAGGCTAGGATAGAAAACTTACTGAAAATCAGTTAGTGAATCAAAGTACTTTGTTGCAATGATTCAAATAATTAAACTGTATTGATGGTCAGCTTTGGTAAGGTATTCTCACAAGCCTGTCTCTTCCTTAAAGCTTAACTGTATTGGGTCAATCTGAACCTTGTCAGACCACACAACCTTATTCCATTGCTTCAAAGTCTGATCGTTATGCTCCCTAGAAAATTCATGGCTTTTTCTGATTATTCTCACTAACAAGATGCTTTCTTACAGCCACACAGCTGCTTAGTCCCAATCCAGTGAAATCTCATTTACTTGTGTGCATATGGAAATGCTCTTTTATTATTAAACATGAAAAACATGTAAAAGCTGTTTTTTTTTAACTGTTGATTTTTACCATGCAACTCTAAATGTTTAAGAGATCGCCATTCATGTTTCTTTTCTAAACATATCCTTCAAGGTTTCAATAATGTTAAAATGGTTCCAGTCATTTCAAATGGCCTTGGTTTTCTTTGCTTGATGCAGCCCAATAATTTGACCCTTCTGAAATGGTGACCTTCTTGGCCAGGCAGTAAATTTGTTCTTCTCACTACAGTCAGAGGTAAGGTACACTGTAAAAAATTAAATCTTGACTTAACTCAAAATTTCAAGGCAACTTGCTGCACAGCTTTTTTGAGTTAACTCCACTTTTAACCCAACTTGTTCACTTAACTCAAAAAAGCTGTGGAGCAAGTTGCCTTGAAATTTTGAGTTAAGTCAACTTGTTATTGACTTAACTAAATTTACTGAGTAAGGTCTCCCAACTTATATTCTTTTGTTAAGTTAAAAGTGACTTGATGGTTTCAAAGACTTATTAATTTAATAAATGTGAACTTGCCATATGTATTGGGTTCAAAATATGTGTTTAAATTTACTGAAGCAGGTTTTTTTGTATTACAATATAATGAAAAAAGCTGTAACTGAATGCTTGAAAGTTTCTTCCAAATTTTATTTTAAACCAAAAGGAACACACTACAACCACATTCCATGACTTGGAAACATGGCAAAATGCCTTTTACAATCTAAACTTAACAAGGAAAAGAGTACAAAATAATAATAATAATAATTTGAAGTCTGAAAACAGCTCACAAAAGCAAAGTCATAGGAGAAGTTAAGTCTTAAGGCATTGTACCCTTGCAGAGCAGTGAGTGCCCAATTCCATGAACACCTTCTTAATCACCTCAAAAGTGTACTTCCGATTTTTTGGTACTGAAATCCAAGGCAAACAGGTCAAAGGCCAAACTGTTCTGGAGCATCTTGCAAGACAATTCCTTCCTCCAACAGAAGAGGAAAGTTTATGACACTGGTCAAAGTCGTAGGGGAGTCATCACCTTCAATCACAATAGGAACTCCCACTTTCATCCCTCCGGTCTGTCCGCCATCAGGAGTACTGTCCTAATGTAATAAAGAGTACAACAAAAAAAAAATCACTTTTGACATCCATCTTCTCTATGTTTTTATATTTCTTTTTGTTCCATGAACGTTTTGGATCCTACTAGATTAATGTAGACAAAATGTACAGAAAGAAACACCTCATAAATCTTTAAAATCAGTTGAGATATTCAGATAAAGTAAAATAAGAGCCTGAGTTCAAGTGAATAAGAATTTAAATATGTTAATAATGTCAACACAAATATTAACAGCCGTATTTTTGTCAAAGTGCCTGCAGAGAATCAATGCAACATACTCACCAGACATGTTCTGAATAGTGCAGATGATCCATCACGGATAAACACATCGAGATCTTCCAGGACAGTTTTCATTCAGTGAGCCACAATATTTGAAGTCTGAAAAAAGGGCGCTAATGTTATGCATTGTCACCTTTGATAAACTTTCAGGTATTCATAACATTTAACATTAGGGAGACTCTAATTATGAGAGAAAGATTTAGAAATATGCAATACTGTTTGCATGGAAAAAAAAGATGTTCAGGTTTGTGCTCAAGTGTCTCAGCATCAAATTTTTCTGTGTCCTGTTCTCTCAATTCTACAGTCGTGGCCAAAAGTTTTGAGAATGAGACAAATATTTCCTGCTAAACTGCTTTTAGATCTTTGTTTCAGTTGTTTCTGTGATGTACTGAAATATATTTACAAGCACTTCATATGTTTCAAAGGCTTTTATCGACAATTACATGGCATTTATGCAAAGAGTCAGTATTTGCAGTGTTGGCCCTTCTTTTTCAGGACCTCTGCAAATCGACTGGGCTGCTCTCAATCAACTTCTGGGCCAAATCCTGACTGATAGCAACCCATTCTTTCATAATTACTTCTTGGAGTTTGTCAGAATTGACAGAATTTGTTTGTCCACCTGCCTCTTGAGGATTGACCACAAGTTCTCAATGGGATTAAGATCTGGGGAGTTTCCAGGCCATTGATCCAAAATTTCAACGTTTTGGTCCCCGAGCCACTTAGTTATCACTTTTGCCTTAAGGCACAGTGCTCCATCGTGCTGGAAAATGCATTGTTCTTCACCAAACTGTTGTTGGATTGTGAGTGAGCCCACCCCCTTGGATGAGAAGCAACCCCACACATGAATGGTCTCAGGATGCTTTACTGTTGGCATGACACAGGACTGATGGTAGCGCTCACCTTTTCTTCTCCGGACAAGCCTTTTTCCAGATGCCCCAAACAATCGGAAAGAGGCTTCATCCGAGAATATGACTTTGCCCCAGTCCTCAGCTGTCCATTCGCCATACTTTTAGCAGAAAATCAATCAGTCCCTGATGTTTTTTTTGGAGAGAAGTGGCTTCTTTGCTGCCCTTCTTGACACCAGGCCATCTTCCAAAAGTCTTCGCCTCACTGTGCATGCAGATGCGCTCACACCTGCCTGCTGCCATTCCTGAGCAAGCTCTGCACTGGTGGCACTCCAATCCCGCAGCTGAATCGTCTTTAGGAGACGATCCTGGCGCTTGCTGGACTTTCTTGGATGCCCTGAAGCCTTCTTAACAAGAATTAAACCTCTTTCCTTGAAGTTCTTGATGATCCTATAAATTGTTGATTTAGGTCCAATCTTAGTAGCCACAATATCCTTGCCTGTGAAGCCATTTTTATGCAACGCAATGATGGCTGCACGCGTTTCTTTGCAGGTCACCATGGTTAACAATGAAAGAACAATGATTTCAAGCATCACTCTCCTTTTAACATGTCAAGTCTGCCATTTTAGCCCTATCAGTCTGACATAATGATCTCCAGCCTTGTGCTCGTCAACATTCTCACCTGAGTTAACAAGGCGATTACTGAAATGATCTCAGCAGGTCCTTTAATGACAGGAATGAAATGCAGTGGAAATTTTTTCGGGATTAAGTTAATTTTCATGGCAAAGAAGGGCTATGCAATTCATCACTCTTCATAACATTCTGGAGTATATGCAAATTGCTATTATAAAAACTTAAGCAACAACTTTTCCAATATTTATGTAATTCTCAAAATTTTTGGACACGACTGTACTGTACATGTGAACAAGGTGAAGTCCCAGCTTCAGGTTCACTGTTCAGCTCAGGTTCTGTTTCTTTCAAGATTTTCTCTGATTCCTTATGCATTAATCTGAAATCTTTGATGGTTGCTAAAGCCTGAATCTACATTTCTGTAAGGGGCCAAATACGATCTCTCTATTTCTTATATGTTTTCCAAGAGAAGAACTGTGCTTCAGAGCAGATCTAACTGAACACAAGTTTTCATGAAGGTTACATTTATTTGCGCAGAAATACAGTAAAACAGGAATAATGTTAAATATCGCAGCTTTTTTCCATTGGAATGTATTTAAATTGTTTTATTTATTGCTGTGATTTAAAGCTGTGTTTTCTGCATCATTACTCCAGTCTTCAGTGTCACATGATCCGCAGAAATCACTATTTCTTTAATTCATTCATAATGATAAAGAAACATTTATTGAGTTTTGTGGAAACAACACACCCCCCTCGCCAGGACTAAATGACAGTATTAGACATTTTTATAGGCTAACATTCTTCTTATTATTAAAATTGGCAAAAAAGCTATAATCCTCTATACAAAAATATCAAGAAATTTTCCCATGATCAGATCCTCATATTAGATGGATTTCTGAAGACCATGTGACACTAAAGATGCAGAACATTCAACTTAATGTCACAGCAATAAATTCCAGTTTTAAGTACAGGTACATTCCAGTAGACAACAGAAATTTTGAAGTCTAACATTTTCACCTTATTCCAGTTTTACTATATCAAATAAATGTAGTATTTTATATTGATCAAATAAATGTAGCATTGATTAACATAAAACTCTTTTAAAAACAAAAAATTATACAGATCGAAAACTTTTGAACGTTAGTGCAGAGCTAATCTGACCAATTATATTGACCAAAATATTCAATAGTCTTTTTACTTCTCTTTCGTTATATTTAATGAAATGGGGTATGAATAGTCTTACATAAAAAAGTAAACTAGTAAGGTATAACAAGAATTATTTTTTGCCCTAACTTCATACTTCGTTCTTAAAATCAATAAAAATACTGCATTGTAAATGTTTACTTACATGAAATGGCAAAGTTTGAGGTCTTGTGATGAAGTCTGGAAATGGGTTTATCCAGGAGGATATTGAGAGAATGTGTTCTGAAACGTTAAATGCAAAGATTACAAACACATTCGTGGTGCAAATACTGCAGATTTTAAATACCAAGTGTAGAAGAGTTATTATGAATTTAACCAGACTTTCTAGACTTGTCTTATTATTCTCCAGTCTCTTTGGCTGTGGGTAATAAACGGCTACAGTTAAGTTTGCAACAACTTATTTTATTAAGCCAAACGGCAAGACAAACTGCTCTCCTCATGTGCTTCTCTCACACCGTGTCACACTCTCACCTGTCCCATGGGAAACCCCAGGCAGGTAACCTGTTAGTTCCTCTTAACATAAGCAAAATAACCAATAAATCAAACATCACACATGCAGGGATATAGAGAACATAATCATGTGCTGTGAATAATAATTAAATAATATTCAATTCTAAATGTAATATTTCTAATACAATTAAATATACTTCATAATATGCAACACCTGTAATAAATAACATAAATGTAGTAAACTCAAAATCATACAAAATATATTGATTGTAGTAACTCAGGTTACAGGATGACTTGCATCTTTCTCACTGTCTCACGTTAAATAAACAACTGCATCAAGCTATATGTACTTCGTAAAGAACGCCATATATTAACGCTCATTTATGTTAAGACAATTTCTACAAAGGACTTCGATATAAACATATGCACTTACCAAAGTTTAAAAGAAGTTGTCCGTTGTGAGGTGGAGAAACGGGATACTAATCCAGATGATGTTCAAAATACCCGCTGCACCCAACACGCATGCGCCAACTTCAGAAACGTACCAGCGCGCATACGCCAACTTTAGAAACGTAACACCGCGCATGCGCCAACTTCCGAACCAACTTCTGTGCGTGTTAACTTGCATTAGAACGTCTGTTCAGTAATTAAACCTTAGTTGACCCAGCGGAGTTTTTAATGAACTTGTTTTCACTAGTTCAGTCAGTTTTTTCATGTCTTATTGTCCAGATTAGTAATAAATACTCATTATGCCAACATTTAGCTAGTTGGATTTTTTTTACAGTGTAGTGACGTAAATAAAGATACAGTTGGAATACACTGGAGCATTCCTTTAAAATTGCAGGAAAGAAATGGGTTTGAGTGAACCATCATTTTAGTTAGAGGTTAAACATTAACAGAGAAACATAATTCCACATAATGTAAGCAGTAAAACACAAGAAAGGATTTTTATATAGGAAAGATAATAATATACAATTATGTCTGCCAATTCCTTGAATACGTCAGTGTTTTATACACCACCAAATCAGGTTGAGGACATACTGGCACAAAGCACAGACCCTGGAGACTCTCTCCTTAAAAAGTACAAGTAAAGTGATGTCTTCTTACAGAAGACTTCACATGATTGGATTATGTGGAACGTCTACCAGTTGTCAAGAATTCTGTAGCATTATGCTAATAAAAAAATGTATAAAAATCATAAGTGCAAAAAACGTTAAGTGCAACTTATACAAGAACAACAATGGCAGCTGTTTTGTCTGTGACCATTTCCTCTACAACCTTGCTGCACTGTGTCTATCTTGTATGTTGGGCCTCTGGGGCAAACAAATAATCTTATGTTTAATGTCGCTAAACTAAAATTTAAACTTAACTTAATTTGTAGTGGGGGAAGGCAGGCACACATTCTTCCATTTTTTTATTTTCTTCAAACACAATTGGGTTGTACAAAATGGAAAAAATATGCAAATGAACAATTAATTGGAAAAAAACAAAAACATACGATTAAAAAAATCTCATTAATAATTGACCCCTATAAATTTATAAGACCAAGTCCTCTCTGAGCGATGCTTCATCCTAAGCATCCTCCGGTTTGTCAGCAGGAGGTCCGCAGGGCTGCAACATCTTCTCCATTAGGTTAAAGCGGACACGAGCCTTGCTCTCGTTCTCAGCGATGGAGAAGTAATTGAGGAGGTCAAAGTGGCCCATATAGGAGCAGTACGAGTCTCTGTGCTGGTTCACCAGCCATTCCCACTTGGTGGTATCTGCATGTCCTGTGCCAATGTACTTTGACTGCAGGTGCTCCAGCTGGCTGTGGATGTTGTAACGGTCTGTCATCTTCGCTCACAGATCAAGCGTGAAGCCACTGCAGAAAGAAAAAAAAAGAGAAAAAAGGGACCATTTGAGTTTATTCCTGCTAATAAAAAGGTTCATTAGGAAATAATGCACGTTCTTGCTCAACTGGTTAAACTACATTTTAAAAATCTATTTTCTAAAAACATTTTTAAAAACTCCACATGGAAGAAATAATAACCGAAAGAGCATAACGGAGGTAATGACCTGACCTGCAATCAGACACAAAGCAGCTTTCAGTGAAATGAACCAAATGCACAACCATTTGACCTTCTCCAGCTTGACAATCTTTTCAGAAGCAAAGAAAATAAGTACTACAAAAAGTGAGTGCATGAAGAGAGGACAGGGTCAATTAGACAAGCAGATAAAAACAATACGCCCTTCATATATGCATGTTAAAAAACATTTGTGGACAATTTCTATCCAAACACACAACATATTAATATTGCTTAAACTCAACAAAAAAGGGCATAAACCTCTAAATGATTACTTCCCCAATCGACATCTCTGTACACATCACGACATATTGATGCCCATTACAGTGCAAAAGTTTTAGTGTATAAAAAAAAAATACAAACAAACAAAAAAAGCTGTAAAATGAGAATGCTTTCAGTAATAGAAGTGTTATTAGTTTGTTTTTTTATAACAAAAATGGAAAGTAAATGAACATAAGCGAAATGCAAATCAAATGAATATTTGCTGTGACCTCCCTTTGCATCTTGGAGAACCAAGCACAGATTTTGTGTGGATGTAGGCTGCCTTAAATCGTTGTCTCTTTATGTAATTCCAGAAATGCTCAAAGATGTTGAGATTAGGGCTCTGTGGGGGCCAAACCAACACTTCCAGGAGTCCTTGGTCTTTTCTGATATCCAGTAAAACTACCTTGTATCAAGTTGCTGTGCTCGGTCTTGCCTGTGACCTGAAACTTCCACAACCTCACCTTAGTAACACAGTTTGGCTGTTCCTAAAACTTGTAGTTTTAAGCATCCCATACAGGAGTTTCTTTTTCAGTTAATGACTGTGCTTTACTAATAAAAAATCATTAACATCTGCTTGTTATAACTGCTTAATCATACACCTGAACCTAATCCTACAAATAAGAATTGTTACATGAATTGTTACAACTGTGATTTAAGCCAAAGTGTAGTGACACCAAATATTGGTCCGATTTAGATTTTTCTAACACAATATACACACGTGGACAAAATTGTTAGTACCCTTTGGTCAATTAAAGAAAAACTCACAATGGTCACATAAATAACTTTAATCTGACAAAAGTAATAATTTAAAAAAAATCTATGAATGTTAACCAATGAAAGTCAGACATTGCTTTTCAACCATGCTTCAACAGAATTATTTTAAAAAATAAACTCATGGAACAGGCCTGGACAAAAATGATGGTACCCATAGAAAATACTGAAAATAATGTGACCAAAGGGACATGTTAATTCAAGGTGTGTCCACTAATTAGCATCACTGGTGTCTACTATCTTGTAATCAGTCAGTGGGCCTATATATAGGGCTCCAGGTAGTCACTGTGTTGTTTGGTGACATGGTATGTACCACACTCAACATGGACCAGAGGAAGCAAAGGAAAGAGTTGTCTCAGGAGATTCGAAAGAAAAGTATAGACAAGCATGTTAAAGGTAAAGGCTATAAGACCATTTCCAAGCAGCTAGATGTTCCTGTGACTACAGTTGCACATATTATTCAGAAATGTAAGATCCATGGGACTGTAGCCAACCTCCCTAGACGTGGCCGCAGGAGGAAGATTGATGACAAATCAAAGAGACGGATAATCCGAATGCTAACAAAAGAGCCCAGAAAGACTTCTAAAGAGATCCAAGGTGAACTTCATGCTCAAGGAACATCAGTGTCAGATCGCACCATCCGTCGTTGTTTGCGCCAAAGTGGACTACATGGGAGACGACCAAGGAGGACACCATTGTTGAAAACAAATCATAAAAAAGCCAGACTGGAATATGCCAAACTACATGTTGACTTCTGGGAGAATGTCCTGTGGACAGATGAGACAAAAATGGAACTTTTTGCCAAGGCACATCAGCTCTAGATGGCACATCAGATCTGTTCACAGATGGAAAAATGAAGCATATCAAGAAAAGAACACTGTCCCTACTTTGAAACATGGAGGAGGCTCTGTTATGTTCTGGGGCTGCTTTGCTGCATCTGGCACAGGGTGTCTTGAATCTGTGCAGGGTACAATGAAATCTCAAGACTATCAAGGGATTCTAGAGAGAAATGTGCAGGCCAGTGTCAGAAAGCTGGGTCTCAGTCGCAGGTCATGGGTCTTGCAACAGGACAATGACCCAAAACACACAGCTAAAAACACCCAAGAATGGCTAAGAGGAAAACATTGGACTATTCTAAAGTGGCCTTCTATGAGCCCTGACCTCAATCCTATTGAGCATCTTTGGAAGGAGCTGAAACATGCTGTCTGGAAAAAGCACCCTTCAAACCGGAAACAACTGGAGCAGCTTGCTCATGAGGAGTGGGCCAAAATACCTGCAGAGAGGTGCAGAAGTCTCATTGACAGTTACAGGAATCAATATAAAAGCATTTAGGTTACAGCATTTAATTTAGGCATTTTCAGGACCATCCTTTCTTTTTAAGTAACTGCCATGTGTCTAAAAATATGAAAGCCCTGTAGCAATGGGTCAAATCAGGATACCCACATCAGGGCTCCAGAATAATGCTTTCCAATGCACTGGTGCTGCTTACTGAAACTTTTTATGAGCACCAGCGCACAATTTAACCGCACCACTTAAAAAGGAAGAATTATTCCTTTCCTGTCCAAACTGTTTTCATGAAAAGTTTGGGACTGGAGTGTCACAAGAACAATCTGCAGTGCTAGTTGTAAACCCAAAGCACACCTACAACACACGTGTTTTGTGGCTGGTTTCCAGTGCTGTTTAACTCTGTTTCTACAGTAAGGTTAATTAACAAAAATAAGTTAACTATGATAAGATGATCGAACAGTTAAACTGTTAATAAAGTAAGTCCATCATGTTAAGAATATTACACAGCATTGAGGCAAAGATCTAGTTGAGGAAATGTTGCAGTGCAGGCAGAGGTCATGCTGATGCATAGTTATGCTCATTTAGTCGCATTCCAGTTTCCAAAAATGGTCACAAAATGTGAACAAATGGTCCCAGCCTGAAGCCCTGGAGTATATTAACTCTGTCACTAAAATCACAGGGCATAACGAATCAGGATTCGGAACTCATCAATCCTCGTGCATTACTGGGGAAGCTCTTTACAGTCTCTCTGGCAAGAGCATAAATCAAGTTTACACTGGAGAAACCAAAACGAGACTCGCTGATCATTTTGTTAAGCACATTTGCGCCGTGAAAATGAAAGACATTTCAACACGATTTAACTGCACATCTGTTTGCACTGCTCATTGATAACGTAAGAGAAATTAATTAAATAACAAGGAAAAAGAGGTTGTCTGCAGTCTTGAGAACCTACTGACTACTACTGTCAGTAATTTCAATTCACCTCCAGCAGCACTTTGATGATGGTCTTTCAGCTAAACTCTCCCGTTTTTCTATAACTGGTATCACTAAATGGCGGACCACGGTCCAGATCCGGACCGAGTGAGAGTTCTATCTAGACCCAGATGCTTATCTACCCATTGATTTTATCCCTTGAGGTGTGTGTGGCTTTACGTGTCACTCAACAGAGCATGTTTGCTGAAGACACAAATATCAGTAATGCACAAATAAGCCACCAAAAAAACTCAGGAAACAAAAGCACGACACAGTATGAATTACTCCAAACAAAGCAGACTATGCAAACTGAACCTTCAAAGTTGATTGAACATATCAACACGTTTATTCTTCCTGTGGGAAGTTTAAAACCAGTTTACCGCATATTTCCCAAAACAATGGCGATAATAAAAAGCAGTAATGTGAAGCGCCACTATGAGACAACAGACAGGTCGTTAGAGCAAATATACCTGCAGCAGTCTGAGGTGAACCCGAACTGAGAGCTCAATGTGAAAGATCAACCAAATGAAGATTTACTAAAAGATTGATTAAAGATCATTGTATGTAATCCATACAAATACAAGGACATACACACGTGGACAAAATTGTTGGTACCGTTTGCTCTCAGAAGTCTCATTGACAGTTACAGGAATCGTTTGATTGCAGTGATTGCCTCAAAAGGTTGTGCAACAAACTATTAAGTTAGGGGTATCATCATTTTTGTCCAGGCCTGTTCCATGAGTTCATTTAAAAAATAATAATTTTGTTGAAGCATGGTTGAAAAGCAATGTCTGACTTTCATTTGATAATATTCATAGAATTCTTATTTATTATTACTTTTGTCAGATTAAAGTTATTTCTGTGACCATTGTGAGTTTTTCTTTCATTGACCGAAGGGTACCAACAATTTTGTCCATGTGTGTATACAATGCCATCAAAGATCAAACTGTCCATATCTTTAATGTAGTTACTGTTACTATAGAAATTTTAAATTGCCGATTTTTTTTTTTTACATATTTGAATCGTAACACAAACATGAAATTCGGACCTCTGCTCAAATAAAATTTTATTGACCAGACCTTATTATATTTTACTTCAGTACCCCGGCTTTACAATGTCTCAAATTTGACTGGAAATTATCTACGTTTGCTTTTCATGCGACACAACTGGCAATGTGAAGAGTGAACAGAGTGAAGCTACAGAGTCAATGACTGTAATCTACTACTAAACTGTCCTTCTTTACTCTGTCCATTACTGTAAGTGATCTATATACTTATTTTCAGAAGTGTAACTTCTCTGCACAGTAGTGACATGGTCATGTAACATATGGAGTGCTAGTAGAAACAAACATTTATGTAATTTATTTCTGACAGACAGAAAACTGACACTGGGTTAAAAAGTCAACAATCTTAGCTAACTTATTCAAACATTAAAAGCCATCAAATTCTCGGGAGTGAAAAAAAAGACTAAAATTCAAACGATATATTTTTTTTTTCTTTTAAATATGACCAGGCCATACATGATATGCTGGCTACTTGCACGTTAAGTTACACACAATAAGCTAGTTATTAGCTCGAACCACTGCTGCCGGTTTTGTTTCTACGGTTGCTAATTAGCTAGCTAGAATTTATTAATAACTAGACTATTCGTTAATTCTCTAATACTTAGTATCATAAGGTAACTTTTAAGTGCGGGAGTCGTCTAAAAGTACAGTACCTTATTTCAGACTTTGTTTGGTGAAAAAATGAATCCTGGTCCTCGTCAGAAACTGCCGAAGAGTGTTAGCTAAGAAAGCAGATGGACGCTATACGTAAAGCGGATGTAACCTCTTCAAATGGTGTCCGGGTGGAAAACAGGAACAAATCAGAGTTCCGTTTTGTTGTGAACTGTCGGAGTCTGCGAGGCACCGTTTCAAAACCTTTTTTTCTTCTTTTTTTTTTACAAATGAAAAAGAAAAGCTATAATAAATAATTAATTCAGCAACGTGTAATGTCGGGACTTGTCTACTGACAAATAAATAACCGCTTTATGGAATTATAAAGTACTATATATACTGTGTAAGAACTTTTTTATTACATATCCATCCTTCTACTGCCAATCTATCGCAGGGGACACAAACACACAACATCTCATTCACACACATTTTGGGCAATTTGGGAACACCAACTAGCCTAATCTGCATGTCTTTGGACTGTGGGAGGAAACCAGAGTACCCAGTGGAAACCCACCAAGCATGGGGAGAACATGCAAACTCCATACACACAGACCCCAAACGTGCAAGGGGTCTGATCCCAAACGTGCACGTCGAACCCTCAACGTGCAAGGCAACAGTTAGCCACTATGTCGCCTATTATATAATTGCTGCTTTGATTAATATGTTTCATTTTTACCCCTAACTGATGCAGTGAGTAGCTTCTCATTTCTTAAGCAACCATGTCAGTAGTCATGGAAACGATGTTACTCTATTTCAGAAGCGTAAAATTATTGTCCTGCATCAAGCAAAGAAAACAACTAAGGAGATTGCTGAAACTGTTAAAATTGGTTTAAAAACTTTAAAATGCGTTATTAAAATCTGGAAGGACATTGCTGAAGAGTCATCAATAAGGAAGAAATGTGGTTGGAAAAACATCCTGCATGAGCGTGATAGGAGATCAAATCGTTAAAAAAGCAAAAGCTCACAACTATGTTTAATAGTGAACGTAAGAGCACACACATAATGTGAAGAGAACTCAATGGATTGAGACTGAACAGCTGTGTAGCCTTAAGAAAAACACTAATCAGTGAGGCTAATCTGAGAAAAAAGGCTTTTGTGGAGCATTGGAAAAAGGTCATGTGGTCAGATGAGTCCAGATTTACCCTGCTCCAGAGTTATAGGTGTTTCAGGGTAAGAAGAGAGGCAGATGAAGTGATGTACCCATAATGTTTAGTGAATACTGTACAAGCCTATGGAGGCAGTATTATAATCTGGGGTTCAGCATCATTATGTGCCCAAAAAAATGAGGTCAGCTGAATACTTGAATATACTGAATGGCCAGGATTTTCCAACTGTGGATTTCTTTTCTTTCCTCACAGCACAGGCTTATTCAGAGATGACAAGGCCAGGATTCACCAGGCTCAAGTTGTGAAAGAGTGGTTCAGGGAGCATGAGATATCATTTCCATACATGGACTGTCCACCACAGAGTCCAGACCTTATCCCTATTCAAAATGTTTCAGATGTGCTGGAAAAGAATTTACACACAGGTCCGAGATCTTGGAAAGAAAGGAATGCGACTTTGGATGGAAATAAATGTGATGACGTTGCATAAGCTTATCACAACAATGTCATGGCCATAATCAAAGCAAAAGGTGGTCCAATGAACCAAACTTTTCTTCTTAGGCTTTAATTTTCAGTCCAGGTCTTCCTAACTAGTTTCAGAGGAATGTTTTTTGGTTTGTTAAGCCATCTGTGAATCATTCAATCATAAAAAAAATCATGAACTTAACGCACGAACCACTGAGAAATGCAGATGATGACGGATGATCATTTGGTCTGGTTTTTGGTTTCATATTTAAACTCATACTATAGAGTAAATCATACGACAGCCTGCAACAACTTACCTAAAGCTCACCTCAAATCCACTGCAAGTATTTTCTCTGCAACTGCATGTTATTAGCAGTTATTAGTTACATTCACTTACATGCACGTGGTTATTAGTTTTTAGTTACATTCACTTACATGCACATGGTTGCTCTCAGACCCGCAAAGATAGAGCCATTTGCTTTTGTTTTTTGCATTCTATTTTCTAGTGCTTCAAGCTCAGGATGGAACCAGAAGGGTGCACCTCCCATTTATTAATTAATTTCTTTTGTATGCACAGAAGGGTGATTATTTGCTCTAATAGATATCAGTCAATGTTGTGCTTACATCCTAGCTTAGGGTCAACATCTGTATGCATGTTTGCTTAGCAGCCAGGATCATTCAGATGATATGGTTTTGCTGTAAGTAAAGACAATCCAAATAATGTCAGCATTTTTATTATATGTACCTCTGTTAACAGCTGGCATGTGTATTATAACCCTATTCTATATTATTATTATTATTGTTTTTTTTTTTTTACATTTTGATCATGTCATCTTACATTTCGAGATGTTGGATGTTGTCCGTGTGCATTTTGTAACACTGACTGCATTGTTGAAAAGGTTCCTTTTTTTGTCAAGGCTGCTTGAGAATACGAAAGCCCACTGCAGATTCCACGAGACATGTTTTTGCTGCCTCATCATTCAAAAGGCTGTAAACAAGTCCAACGAAGCATGTGAGCTGTCTACAGACACCAGCAGTCTCTCAGATGAGCTTCAGCATGATGAGCCCACTGCGTTCATCCATTAGACGTAGCGGTTTCAGTTCATCGAGTTTGCTTTGGATCCGGAGCCGTGCTGCTTGAAAGCGAATCTGATTTCCACCCTGATGTGATGCCTGCTTCATACTCATTCCAGTGCTCATTCTTCTAGTGACAAAGTGTGTTTATTTGCACAGTACATAATTTAAGTACCTCTCATAAAACCAATTAGTTATTTAATTTGCTATAAAAAAAAAAAACATTACATTAACATTATAAACTCAGAAACTTTCACTAAGAATAAAAGAGAGGGAGAGAGAGGGAGTGTGTGTGTGTAAGGGTCTACAAAAGGTACAATTTTCAGGACATATTACTCATCTTAATGGCGTCCCTGGCTCATTAACGTAATTTAGAGGAAATGAAATAATCCATTTCATATCCACAACAGAACAGGATAATTTTCCTTAATGTCACCCCTGAAGTAAACAGTAAACCCTGGCCAAACACAGTCACGTGATTCTCATGGATTCATTTGGCTGCTAAAATGAACACAGGATTGCAACGGCTTAAACCAGGCTCACCTATCCATCTTGAAAACACCACCGTCTTCTCTTCCTTCTTTTAAAAAATCTTTTCACCAAACAAGACGGAGAAGATGACTGCATGCTAAATGGTCCAGAATATTCCGTCCCTTTGATAGATATGTAACAATGCATGTCTCACCTGCTGAAGTAGAAAAGCGTGTAACTGTCTTTTTATGGCCTCATATAAAATTGAAGCGGTTGAGAGTTCTGAATATGGTTCCTTCCGGCCTTCAATTTTTATATATTAGGGGACATAAAATAAGCTCTAAAGCCTGATTAGCATCTGAAAAAAGGATCCATTTTCTCTGAGGAGACACTGTGAAATTACAGTATAGTACTTGAGAGACTATTTCGTACAGAAACCGTAAGAAGAGCATGGAGATAGGTAAGATTTCCATTTGCTGCAGTGATATTCGGCGCCCATTTTCACCTCTCTCACAGTCTCATTTAGCCGACGCTTGCTCTCTGCAGTGCTGTATTCCTGTCAGTGATATTAAAGAGCTGGGTCATTACTGCGTCTGTTCCCTGCTCTTGATGATTGGAGTGCTAGGCATATAAACATGTAAGTGGGGGCAGGACAGTGGTGATTAATTGCATTGTACCGAGGCCTGTTGTCTCGGGGAATGAGGGCAAGCATGTACTTTAATTCACATGGGAAATATAGATAGGTAGATGTACTTTATTGATTGCCCCAGTGGGGGATCTGTTTTATGTCTCACCTAATTAATGGAAGAAGCACGACTGGTGTCTGTACCTAATATAAAACCTAACTCAGCTCTTTAACCTCTGAAAATCAGATCACTCAATTGTGTATCAGGAGTAACAGGAGTAACAATGCTGATTTCCATGTTCAGCTCATAGACCATATAAGAACTAGACAAACCGTCTACAATGAAAAAAAAAAAAAAAGAAAGTTTTTTTGGAGAGCGGTTTTGACGATCTATTATGGGAGCTCTGTTTGACACCACCATGACAAGAGCTGACTCCACATACAGTAAACCCTGGTGCGGACAAGGGGAATCCGACTGAACCAGGGAACAAACAGGGCCTGGCTGTTCGTTTCCCCAGTATACCTCAGTTTCCACTAGCTATCCACTTTAGTTTTAGCTTTACTAACATGCTATGGTGGCTAACGTTCATTTGCATGCTAATTGTACTTTGCATTTGATTGAACTCCGTCATTTATACCTTTTAAAATGATGCGTAGCAGACAGTTAGCAGTTTGCAGCTGTCACGCAAATCAGCCATGACCCTAATTATATGTATATTTATGGCAAAATATAATTTTAACTGATGAGTTACAGACAGTACAAATTCACCCCATGTAAAGTTGTCATTAATGGGAAATCTATACAGAGATCCCAAAAAAAATTTTGGTACCAATGTTCATTTTTGTTATAATGTTGGACATTTGAACATGGAAGTCTAAAGGGATTGACTTCTTTTTAAGGTCAGCTTCTAAGGATCATTTGGCATTTCTGCGTTAGACTCATTTTTCAGCACCGTAGGTTGCCCTCGGTTCAGCTTTGTCCGGTAATAATTCACTCCATTTTTCATACAGAATATCCTGATATGAGTGGAGTGAAGGGACACTGAGAAGTGTCTGCACAATGCCTGATGTTAGTCCATGTTAACACAGAAAAGCAGGCTCTCAGAGGTTTTTCGTCAATGCTTTTTCTCTTTTTCTTGTACTAAGGTGATGGCTTAAACAATTATTTCTTATACTTTTCTTCCTGTTATTTGCCCAGATTATTTTTACCAGTACATTTTTTAAAGGCTATTGCATCTTTAAAGATCCTTATATGCAAATCACATTAGCCAGTATGATCATACTGTATGTACAGTAAGAGTCTTAAAAGGCAGCACAAACAACCAACCAATTAGCAATTTAGAGATTAATTCTCTCTACCTTCATCTGTCTAATCTAAAATGATTCTTACCTTATTTTAACCTTAGCTGGCTTTAGAATGTGAACTCATACATTATGATGTTTCAAAATTGAGTTAATGACAGTTCGCCTATACACATCACTTAACGGAGCCAATCAAAGCGATAGTTTACTGTAAATACACTGAGTAGGCAGAAGACAGATAAATGACCGTAATGCACCCATAAGGTGCCCAAATACTCATAAAACACAAAAGAACATGCAATACAGCAAAACTTACTCCAAAAAATGCATGTAGACTATGAAAACTGAACCTTTAAAGATGTACGGACAGATCAATGCACTATTTTTATTCTTGCTGTGGGAAGTTCAAAACCAGTTTGTCTCATATGTTCAAAAATCCAGATGCTAATATATAGCAGTCATGTGGAACGCCACTATGCTAATAACACATCCTAATAACAGGGTGATTAGATCAAGCATAATTTACTTTAAACCAGGAGTATATTCGGTTGATGACAAAAGAAGAACAACTTAGGTTAACCAAGGCGTATAATTTCAATTCACTCTCACTCACTCATCATCTATACCGCTTAATCCTGTATTCAGGGTCACGGGGGGTCTGGAGCCTATCCCAGGAGACTTAGGGCACATCGCAGGGCACAGACACACACACATACACTCACTCATTCACAAACTACGGGCAATTTGGGAATGCCAATTAGCCTAACCTACATGTCTTTGGACTGTGGGAGGAAACCGGAGTACCCGGAGGAAACCCACCAAGCAGGGGGGAACATGCAGACTCCAAAATGTGATTTCATTGTATTAATAAATTAGGCAAAGAGTTCTGTACAGTACATGGGCATCAACCTGAAAAAAATATATCACTGATTAATTACAGCTGATCAGCCTATCTTTAGCTTTAACCTTTTTGTAAAAACTCTTTATCGTACACAACAACAGGTACAAATGCTAATATAGAATAAAATACTTAATCATTTAATAAAGGTAAATAAAAAAACACATTTATTTTACGTACTAAAAATTCATGCTTTGATTTTTTTTATTACTAGATGTCATGTAATAATAATAATAATAATAATAATAATAATATTTCGAAAAAACATCACTTCAAAGTAATTCTTGACACTTCTTCAATATATCCGTGACCTTGACCACCATTATGGGTTGTTCACAGACAAGAAGTGATTTCACTGATTCACTACATGAAAGCAGCTTGCATGCACCGGGAAGGTTCTCGTAATGTTTAGGGAAATGGTTTGTTTTTGTGCCATAGCTGCAGCTGGTCCATTAGCATCACATTTAGCATGTGCGTTACTGCTGTGACATGTGCTGTGGTTGAAGGGTGATTGTACAACATTACTGCCAGCTAAAAGCAGACCGTTATTATCATTTAGAAAGCAGACATTCTAGGGTAGATAGAGAAGCAAGAAGGATATCCCCACTTCTTTAACACATGGGGATATTTTTTATCTTACTCACAAGTTCTAAAGGAGTGTCTGGAAATCTACCCTCCTCAATGGACTACGGCTGAAAGATGGTGATGGCAGTATCACGCCATGACAGGGACAACTTTGACCTAAAAAGCATAGTGCCAAGACAAGGCTTCAAGATTAATCTCTTAATGCTCTTGAGTGGCCAAGCAAAACTTCAGGCTTGAAATCCATTTAATCCATTTAAACTGGTTGACTTTGAGCGGATCTAACAGGATGATTTTGAGAATCTACTCAAACCCCTCGGTATTAAGCCTCAAAAAGAACTGGTCCCAGGATATCCAGTAGGTCCTGAATAAAGGGTCCGAATAGTTATTTAAATAAGACATGCCAGTTTTTGCATGCAAATTTGCCTTAGAAATATATTATAGTGATCTATAGTATATCCAGCACATGGTAATATTTTTTTAAAATCTTTCTCATATGATTTATTAGAGTGTCTGGAAATGGACGATTGTTATGGGTGATTGTGCATCCAACAAAGTAAATGAAGCCGTTTTAACTGTAATCTTTATACAGTGAAATGCAGAAAACTGATGGCAATGCTTATGAATGTATCTTGCATCTTGTATAAATGTATCATTTTTCATCTCTTTATTATTGGCCTTACATTACGTCTTGCATCAGCCATATACGTCCATGTGAATATGAAGTTATTTAAAGTTATATAAATCAGGATCACACTGATATAAAGCTGATGCATTTTGACTGCCAGAAAATATGAGAACAAATGTTTAATCTCATGTTCAATTAAGTGAATCTGTTTCCGATGCTTGGACATTATTTGATTATCAGGGAGTTACCAACAGTTTCGAAAAATTGCTGAATCTTTCAACATCATCAGTTATGTGTACACACACACACACACACACACACACACAATTCCTACAAAATACTAAGGAGGCAGGAAAAACATAAGGACGGTACAATATTAAAGACTTCATGCTAAATTAATCTGTGATTAGAACCTGAGTGGCTTTGATTTGGCATTGGAAATCACATTCTGAGTTGTCTTCCACCTCTAAATGTATCCCTCTAAATGTACCTCACTAGCTCAGTCTGTTTAATTACATGTCTGACAGAGGAGTTCTAGTACGCTAACCGATGCCTCCACACCTATTCAATCTTACCGCCTTCAGCCTGCAGAAAACAATCGAAGTCTTCCATAAATAAGGCTGTACCGATCGTTTGAACGCGCTCAAGCTTCAATCTTTCGGAGCTGTGTGTGGAGCTGTGTGTGCTCTATTCATTCCATTTTGTAGTGGTGCCTGAAACACCTACTGTAGGAGAATATCTAGAGAATGCTTTCAAGTCTGCAGTTCAATAACTGTTTCCTAAAATCATTTCAGCATGTATGTTTTCAGTTCATAGACGGCTTAGTGTTTTGTGTAGTGAATAGTGATTGCCGTATTTAACACAGCCTAGGAGGTCACTGTGTTACCCAAGCCTTCATGTATGGTCAATACTGAAATATTTGTCATACTGAGTGTACTATGTTGCCAAAAGTATTCACTCCAAAAGTATTCACGGTTACATGTGTAACTGCGATATGTGGAAAAAGTCATTTCACTGTGCTGTAATGTGTGCATGTGACAAATAACACGAAAAACACCTGATTAAATGAATTAGCAGTAGTTCATTTGCAAAATTTTGAGCTCAGGTTGAAGATAATTCCAGGAGTTACGCCTGGAGATTTCAGGAAATTATCGACATTTAATAACGGGCTAATATCATTTTTGTTTGTTAACACTGACTTAGGTGGCACAGTGGTGTAGTGGTTAGCACTGTCGCCTTGCACCTTCAGGGTCCGGGTTCGATTCCTGGCCAGGTTTGATTCCTGTCTCTGTGTGCATGGAGTTTGCATTAATTGGCATTCCCAAATTGGCAGTAGTGTGTGAATGAGTGTGTGTATGTATGTGTGTGCCCCGCGATGAATTGGCACCCTGTCTAGGGTGTACCCTGCCTTGTGCCGTAAGTTTCCTGGGATAGGCTCCAGCCCCCCTGTGACCCTGAATACAGGATTAAGCGCTATTAAATGATGAGTGAGAGTATACTGACTTACTTTTAGGATAGGTTTGCCAAGCTTAGTTAATAAAACTCGATATTCTATTGCATCATGTTGCCTTAATAGTTCTTTTTGTTTAGTTTTTTACAGTGTAGTAAATACCTGGTGAAAAATGTGCAAAGCATAATAAGCCATACAACTGCATTAAAAAAACATATGAATAATTAGATTATTATCCATGTGACTTTTCCATAAAGACGACTAAATTAACGTAACCCGACATTCAAATACTCTGTAGTATGTCCTTATTGTGGCCTGGGGTTATGAGCCCAAACCTTGTTTTTTTGCCTATTTGCTCTGGATCTAAAGAATGGTTGCATTCAAAAAGCACAGCAATCAAACAACAGCTGAAATGGCATTAAATGTCATCAAATGGCTGGGATTATTCGATTTCATAGTAATAAAAATCAAATAATCAGGCTGTCTGCTTTTAGACAGGCTGGTAATAATGCCTCCCAGCTCCCAAGGCTATGCATTCTAGCTCGTTTACACAGTGAATCAGCCACTGTATGCTGGGCCTTTCTTATGCTCCTGCTTTGCACTTTGCAAACATGTAGTGTCTCTCTCACATCACATCAATTCTCTCTCTCTCTCTCTCTCTCTGTTCTTCAAACTTATAAATATTCAACCAGACATTTTGTAAATCGAGCAAATCCCAGTGATGTTTAAAAAAAAAAAATTCCTAAATGTTTTTTGGAAACAAGATATTAATACATAACCATACTCTTGTCATATGCTAAGATCCAACGCTTTGTGTGTCCCCACTTATGTATATTCATTTGCCACATTCTAAAAGTGGTGCATAATTATCATTCAAATCCTTTGTCTTCATTTCTAAATATGTCATGTCTTCCATTCTGTCCTTATCTTTTATAATCCTACAATTTGAAATTATTTACAAAATATAGCAGATAAAAGGAAAAATGGACCAATACGCAAATAGAATTGAAACATCTGTCACTTATTTTAGCGAGGATCTCATTAACACCTTATATAATGGGTCACATATTTTCATTTGTCGATAAAACAATGATTATGTATATAATTGGTACTGATTAAGCATTTTGGTTTTATGATTGATTAATTACTTAACATTGAGTAATGAAATATATTTGCATGTGATAGTGGGCGGCACGGTGGCTTAGTGGTTAGCACAGTCGCCCTGCTCCCCTAGGATCCGGGATTCGATTCCTGGTCAGGCTTGATTCCTACCACTGTGTGCATGGAGTTTGCATGTTCTCCCCGTGCTTGGTGGGTTTCCTCTGGGTACTCCGGTTTTTTCCCCACAGTCCAAAGATATGCAGATAAGGTTAACTGGAATTCCGAAATTGCCTGTTCTGTGTGAATGAATGTGTGTGTGTGTGTGTGTGTGTGTGTGTGTGTGTGTGTGTGTGTGCCTTGCGGGTTAGACTCCAGGGCCCTGTGACCATGAATACAGGATAGACGGTGAGTAAGTGAGTGCAAGAGATAGTTAAGTGATAGGATTAGTAGGTACTTAATATCTTAATCTGCTAGTTTTTAGCCTTCACATCCCAGAAATGTACCAGTTCCTAAGTAAAACGAATGGTCTGATAAATGAATTATTTCTCTTCTGTAATCACTTTATCTTGTCACAGTGCCAGTTGCTCTGGAGTCTATCACAGGAACACTGGATGCTAGGTTCAAATAAACCCTGAATGGGCTGCAGGTTCATAATCACAGAGCCTTTATTTATACAAATAATCTATTGGTCTTTTTGCACATGCTGTCATGACATCTGCCCGCCAAGGTCCCGCCAAAATACAAATACACCAAGAGGCCAATGCTCCATTGTTGTGTACTGTATACGCATATGACCGATTGGAATTTTTCCCCAGAGCTGCAGAAGCTGCGTGAATCTTCCTTCTTGTATCTTTGCAGATACAGTACATCAAAATTGGATTACTCCCTGTTGGGACAGTATTTGAGTATATTTGAGTTACAGATGAATAGCTTATTTAAGAGAATAATCAACTTTATAAATGTGGATAATGTATAAATATTGTTAATTTCCTGTTTTGCACAATAGTGATTAATATGTTTATCTGTTAATATTCACACACATTCAGTATAACACATTCTGTTATATTGTTCATATACAACAAATAATTTTAAAATACCTTTTATTGCTGTACGTAATCAATAACATATTCACCATATAATAATAATAAAGGTGAGCAGGGATGTGTGTTACTACTTTAGTGCATTCTCATCAGTATTCATATAACAGAGGCAAAAAGAATGCTTTTTAATGAGCATATATTTGCACGGAATTGTACTGTCAATTTAATTACCTGTTTTATACCACATTCTAAGAACTAACTGTAATGTAATCGCAGCAACAATTTTCTTGTTTATTTTGTTTTAATAAAGCTTTCATAGTGATTAATGACCTCTGTCTCTGTCTCTGATGGTTCCTCATAACCGTATCATTGTCATTACTGTGTTTCACTGTAATAATTGATAATTATTTTAACTTCAAGTTAATTATTTTTACTCACTGCTTTGTGTCCCGAGCCCTTCTGGCCGCTAGCACTTTATCCCAAGCTTTGTGTTTTGCAGTGACTTTCTCTCTCACTATAGGTTTATTTAAGAAACTGTTGTTTTAGATTCTGTAGCACTCGGATGAGCCTTGAAATGAATTGGCTTGCAAATAAAAACATGTAAATACACCAGAATGAAAAATATTTCTGAAGAACTGAAATGAGATTCCTTAAACGCGACTAAAGATATGTTTTAAGCAAGTGTAAGGAACTGAACAAATCAGGCAAAGGACACAAAGAGTCTACAGGTGTACTAGAAAATGATGAAGCTCTACAGAGTGAATAAAACATCTGCACAATTACAGTACAAGGTGAAATAGAGGTTCCTACTGTCGTATTCTAGTTAATAATACAGCAGGTACATCAGTATATCAGGCTGCACAAATCTATCTAATTCATATCTAACACTGCTGATTATTTTCAAGAGTTAACACCAAACATTGTCTGTGTGTATTTTATTATTACGCTTTAGTGCTTTTTTACAGAAAGTGCATTTTTTTCCGTATGCTCTCAAGATGTTTGCACTGTTTTGTAAGTAAAACAGCTGTTAGATTTTACTGAGCGTTCTGAAGATCTTGAGTTCATCCAGAAATCCATGAGCCTGCATTATTCATTTAATTTTTTTAAATCTGAAAACTGGTTATCTATTAATTGATTTTTAAGTTACTGTATGTTTGGGAATGATGAAGGATTTTGAACATAATAATGCAGACATGATAAACATGTATAACAATATTCGTTGTATATACAGCTTTATCCTTTATACAGTTATATATCCTATATATATATATATATATATATATATATATATATATATATATATATATATATATATGATGTATATGATATGATGCATCATATTTTTGGGATGCATAAAATTGTACAACACATGTTAATTAATTCTGTACTAAAATATACCTATATATTCATAGACTGTTAAAGTAACATTATATGTACAGTTAAGGTTAACATATAATCCCACAAACATGAAAACGCAAGACTGTACACTAACCGCAGGACCCCACTAGTAGCAGCATGGATTTATGGGCGTTCCGAAAAATCTGAAAAAGTTGAGGAAACGTTTGTGTGCGCATGCGCAAGTGAGCGTATGTAGGACGGATTCACAGGTAGGATAAATTTATAGAACACCGGCTGAAGACCTGATTGGTCAATCGGAGTCATGCGATCATTGTTGCTGCGTCTGATTGGTGAAACAGTCAGGCGGTAGATCTACAGGGTGGAACAAATGTTTAGAAAAATATCGAGTCGAGCGGAGTAAGAGTAGCGTTTTTCTTCACAAATGTACTCAAATAAAAGTAAAAAGTAATGTGAAGTAAAACTACTACTAGAATTTTTTATCTTTTTTTCCCAACAAAAAGTTACTCAAGTAAATGTACCTCGTTGCTAACCACTTCTGGTTTTGGTCTTGCTTTCCCGTGATGGTCTTCATGAGAGCCAGTTTCATCATGGTGCTTAAAGGGTTTGCACTTGACAATACTGTTCTTGCAAGAACTATTCTAAGAACAAGTCCATTTTTAGTGGGATAATTCTTTGCCTTTTAAAAAGCACCAGTAACCTCAGGTACACTTTTATGCAGTTTTATAAGGATATTGGCTTAGAAGTTTTTCTAAGTATTGCTGCAGGGTTTTTTTTTCCTTCACACTGTGTGGGAAACAAAACTGAAATAACACAGTTCCTTCTTTGTACACAGACAGCAGGAGATTCAGTCGCAAAGATTTAAATAGGCAATAGTCACTGAAGTGACAAATTAGACTTCATTTAGCCCTGTTGGAAAGACACCAATAAAAAGGGTAATAGTGGAAGGGGCACATTCATTGTGACAGTGATAGTGATGCTTGTGCATTTGTGTGATATGCGTGGAAAGCAGAAGAGCTTGACTGAAAATGTGACTGCAGGACGTGATCAGACTGTCGGCAAGAACAACTGCACAGAGAAGGATATTATGGTAGGGTTTCAGGGCAAAAAGCCCTCATTACAAAGATGAATGCACATTTAAGTGCAAGGGCTCAGTGGAGCAGAAAGCACAGGCTTATAAAGATGTGGAAAAAGTAATATTGTCAGATGAGTCATCCTAGACAGCATGCTTGACAAGTGGCTGAGTGCATGTACAGAATTCACCAGCGAAACGGTGAAGTACATATTGCTTGACCCCTACAGTAAAGGCGTCCAATAGCTTAGATATGTTGTACGGGGCATTATTCTAGCCTGGCGTAGGTACTCTTATGTAACACTATATAAACACCAAGAGATTAGATTGCGCATGTGTTTATGTAAAAGATGTTCGCAGTGACAAACTTCATACAAGCCATAAGAAAATGTCTTTATGTTATAATATTCCCTTTGAATATTATTTATACAATAATACCGGAGTCATGTTTAAAACTTAGTAACCCTCTTTAAAAAAATTTGTGTAATAACATAATAAAAAATCATCTGATCTTAGCAGGTCTCAGTATTAGAAAAAAACAACCTCAGACAAATAACAATATATAACTTTTTTTTACCATGCCATTATTTATTTAACAAAAATGAAGCCAAAAAGAAGAAAGAAAAAAAAACATGTAGGCAATACTAAGTATCCCCTTACTGCTTCCACAGGGTTTAAGAGGGTAAGTTGCAGCCAGGTGCTGCTAATCATCAGACCTTCATTAATTTATCATCAGCAGGATGCATTGCATAAATTATACAAATATAAAAAAACACGCAAGCATTACATCTCAGACCCTACAAGCCCAAGTCCATGACAGCACAATTAGAAGAAGACTGCTTTGCTTGGAAGGGTTGTCATAAGAAAGCCTCTACTGTCTGAAAAGCATGACCGAGGTCCGCAAAACTGTATCTGAACAAAGTGCAAGGCTTCTGGAACGATGCCCTATGGACAGATGAGGCCAAAATGGAGTCGTGAACTGATGAAAACTGAACACAGCACTTTAGCAGAAACACCTACTGAACAAATCTGCTTTCAAGCACAGCAGTGGAGTGTGATTTTGTAGTGGAGGCTCATTTAGCAGCAACAGCACTTGGGCATCTTGGAACCATAGCGTCGACCATGAACTCCTTTGTATACTAGTATGTTCTACAGTAGAGGCAAATGTGAGGCTACCTGTCCAACTGCTAAAACTTGGTTGAAATTGGGTCATGGCACAGGACGACGATCTGAAGCACACGAGTATTTCCACATCAGAATGGCTGAAAAATAAAAGAATCAAGGTTTTGAAATTGTCTAGTCAAAGTCTAGAATTGAAAAGAGAGCTGTGCATTTGATATATTATTCCCAAAAACATTAATGAACTGGAGCAACGTTATAAAAAGAACGGGCCAAAATTCCTCCACAATGATAAAGTCATACAGGAAAAATTACTTCAAGTTATTGCTGCTAACGGTGGATCTAAAAAAAACTTTTAATCATAGGGTGCTTAGTATTGAGGTACTAAGGATACTTAATTAGTATGGAGTTTTTCCTTTACAGCTTAATTAAAAAAATAATAATAATAACATGATAAAAATGTTATATGTTGTTCATCTGAGGTTGTATTTGCCTAATATGGTGACCCACTATGATTTTTATAATTTTTTTACACTAAAAAAAAAAAAGAGAGGGGGTAAACATTTTGAACATGACTATATATTTGATATGATGTTGGAAAAAAGTAGCATTTTTAATGATTCAGGGAGATGAACTTCACTTTCATTTTAATGTTATTGCAATTTATGCAGTACCTTCTGCTTACTGACTCTATCTGTTTGTACAGACCTCTCTACGCCATCCAAGTACATCTGTTTATATACTGTATAAAGCATTGGACATATTTCTAGATTCTTGTTGTAACTGTCTTTTTGGTTTTGTTCTTACATTCTCTTTATTGCTGCAAGTCTCTGACGGCTACCAAACGTTTTCATTGTATAACTCACTCACTCACACTGTGGGCAATGTGGAAATGCCAATTGCCCTAAGCTGCATGTCTTTGGACTGTGAGAGGAACCCGGAGTACCTGGGGGAAGCACAAGTAGGATTAAAAAAAAAAAAGTCTCTTATCTAAGAAATCGCTTAAAAAAAATTGCATCAGTGGTCCATGTTTTGAGGTACTGTGAGTTCAAAACCAAGATATATAGAACAAACATAAATGGAAATATAAAATAGGAACAGAAAAATGACTATAGTGTCTAGTGTATAGATATTATGGCGTTATTGTACTCTGTATTAGTACAGTACATTGGCTTTTGCAATAGCATTTTTATCTGCTAAAATATGCCTGATGCATATTGGGTGCAATGCATGAAGATTAGACAAATTGCATTCATCCCAAATATGCTGTGCACTGCATGAGAAAAACAGAAACGCAACAATTTTCATCTCATCACCGCTTTGTTTTTGATTCATTACTGGAAGAAAATCTCTGTGGACTCGCATTCGAAACAAAACTTCAGGTCTATCAATATTTGACGCAACTTCCAAAGCGGATCATGTCAAAGAATGTGCCAAGTAAATTATCAGCGTGAACAGACCCTGCGTTTTCCAAACCCAAGCAATGCATGAATCTTTTATCTGTTCAAACAACAGCGCTCAGACCTTGGCACAGACGTCTTCGCTGCATACTTCTACCAAGCGCCGTATATTTCAGTCCAGTGACTTAAAATTAGAAAAAACATTAAATTCACAACAAATCATTTATTTTGATGAAAAAAACTCAACATATTAACATATTAAGTACAACCTGTTCATATCTTGTCAGAACAAAATGTTGTCATGCAAGCAAAGTACGTTAAATATATTTTCGTTCAAGACCTCAGTAATGTAAAGTCGATTAATAGCTTACAAAACAGATTTGACAAATAACACATTTGCATAATCACGTACATAATCTGTCACCACTGAAGCATGACAACTGCATATGTGCCATTTTATAGAACAAATTGCTCACATTGTGCTTTTGACTCCAAGAAATACAAGCCTAGTTTAACAATAATTACTGCATAAATTAAAAAAAAAGAAAAAATACATTGCAGTGCAAGTGGCCCAGCTGAAAAAACAACATCTTACATATTATACCGCTTGGTAACAGGTGGTAATGTGTGGATGTGACATTCCTTTTAAATCTGTGATATATAATACTTATATGTTTATAAATATGCATGACAGTTGATTCAATTGAGCGAAACATTTCAACAAATATAAAAGCAGGTTTTGTTTAGGAAAATATTATTTACAGGAAATGTACAGCATTAAAGAAACTGGTGGTAAAGATACAATTTTCTTTTCAGTCTTTTTCTGATTGCACAGTGAAAATCAATCAGAGAAAAAGGAAAGCATAAATGCAATGTTTATTATACAGCATATGTTGTCCTATGAGTCACAATTAGTCTAATGTGCAACATGCCAGCGAGTTTGTACTGATCTTGGATGTTCATATAAGGTTTCCTCATGGTACACTATACTCGAGTGAATACAGTATGTGGTGTGGTACACATTGAAACTGATGAGTCACACTACTTTGCTAGCATATGAAATGCACTTTTTTAACTTAATTACGCCGTCATGGGAGATCTCCATGACCATCACAGCGGACCGGTGGTTTCAAACCCAACAGAGCTCAGAGACCTGTGGTGACTTGCGTGAGTTCTGATGTGATGTCAACACTGGGCTGGCAGCGCAAATCCAGTGATGACATCTCCACTGCTAGTCATACCTGCCGGTTGGTTCGGTCGACTGTGGGGCTGGACTGAGCGTCGCGCTGTGGGTTGCGGGTGCGTGTCGAGCGCATCGAGTTCTGCAGGTCAAGCACTGACGGGGTGGGTATGCAGAACTCACGGAAACAGCGCTTAAAGTTCTCGTCCAGAAAGGCATATAGCACCGGGTTGAGGCAGCTGTTGGTGTAACCCAAAGCGATGCAGAAGTGCCAGGTGATGGTCTGCAGTAGAGAGTTGGGGATGGTCACCAGGGCCTTGATGATCACAAAGATGTGGATGGGGGTCCAACACACGATGAAGATGGCCACCACCACTAGCACCATGCGTGTGATGCGCCGCAGGTTGCGGTCCTTCTCCTTGGAGCCGGACAGCATGCGGACGCTCTTCAGGCGCAGGATCATCAGGCCGTAGCACACGGTGATAATCAACACAGGCATTATGAAGGCAAAGATGAAAACGCAGATCTTTAGCAGGTTCTCCCAATACCAGGACGGGTGAGGGAACACAAGAGTGCAATCAACAATGCCTAATGTGGTGGGAGAAAGAATTAAAAAAAAAAAATTGCAGATTAAAACAAGATTAAAAACCACTGATAGTAATTCATCTCTTGTCGCATTGGACAAATCGTTTATGCGTTTTTCTTTTCCAATTAACTGGTCCCACATTTTAGGTTGGTAAACCGTGAATTTACTGCTTTTACACATTATTCCAAAAAAAAAAAAAAAAAATAGACAACTCATTGTTTTTGTCTACTACACGACCAGGATACTGTATGCTTGATTTGTTTGTTATTCCATTCCAAAAACCTAATCATTAATGTGGAGTTGCACCCTCCTTTGCGGTTCTAACATAATCTTCTCTTGAACCATTTTCTAAAAGATTTAGAAATGTTGATTTCAGTCATAAAAATGTTAATAAAATTATGCGCTGATGTCAGGTGAGGATGCAAATGGCACGCAGTTAGTCTTCCAAATCATCCCAAAGGTGTTCGGCGTGGTTGGGGTCAGGATCCAAGTCTTCTCAAGTTCCTCTACCTCAACTTGTTTTTAGTTCTAGATCTAACTTTGTGCACTTTGTTTCATGCTGGAACAGGTTTGGGCTCCTAAGTTTGAGTTGAAGGAAATCTTAACGCTTCAACCGAGACATTGTAAACAATTGTGATTCCACCTTTGTTGTAATAGTTTGGAGAAGACCAACATTTGGTTGTGATGGTGAGATGTCCACATACTTTTGGTCACATAGTGTACTTTTCCGGGACTTTGTCCTGGACTTGTTTTGACTGCTCATCGGTTTTCAGCATTATGATTATGTTTGTTTACTTGTCCTCTAACAACCTCTAGGGTCTTTTTGTGTAACATTTTGCTAAATATATTGAATTTACACTGCATGCTTATGCAAGGATGCTCTGACATTGTTTCAGAACGAGATGAATCTGTTAAATTGGCAATTTTCGAAACACAAATATAGATTTGAAACTCCGTGTTAGACTTGCTTTTAATTGACGGATTTGCATTTTTCATACAAATCCGTCAACTAAAAGGACAGATCAATTCTATTATATGTGCATCACTATTCTAAACATGACCCTAATTGAAAGACTTACAGTACATTTACTTTATTCTCTGCACTCAATCCATTTCGTTGCTACCACCAAAAACACTTACTAAACCCTTAGGGGTAAAAAGTCCAATACATTTATATATACAAGTACAGTAAATCGAATTATATAAAAAAATTGAAACGCACATACCAGGGGTGGGGTATTCAAGTGTATTAATAGTTGAAGCCATGACCATGACTGGCAGACCAATAGCAGACGACAGGATCCAGTTGCAGACGTTGACGATCTTGGCGTTGCGTGGGGTCCTGAAGTCCAAAGCTTTCACAGGGTGGCACACTGCGATGTAGCGGTCTACGCTCATAGTGGTCAACGTGAAGATGCTTGTAAACATGTTGTAATAGTCAATCGACATGACAATCTTGCACAGGATGTCCCCGAAAGGCCAAGTGCCCATGAGATAGTTCACACTTTGGAAAGGGAGAGTGCTGGTAGCCAAGGCATCTGCCAGGGCCAGGTTAAAGATGTAGATGTTTGTCGCAGTCTTCATTTTGGTGTATCTGTAGTGAGAAGAAACAGATCACGCAAAAACAGTTCATTTCACAACTAATTTTGAAGTATGTTGAACATTTTTTATACGTCTATACTAAAATAGAACTTTTGACAGAAAATCATATTGATATTGAAGATAACACTAGTACAGACGTATTGGAATATTACATATACATTACTTAACAGATATCGTTTTTTTAACAGATTGAAATACAGAATACTAATGGGAGGTGAATTATGTGCTCTGCTTACTTCAGGTCTCAACTGACACAGGTATGAATAATTGAAGCACTATACATATACAGGTATTATGTAACACCCTTAATACGGTATAATGATTTTTGTTAATATTACACCCCCATCTTAGTCTGGTTGTTATGTGCAGGCCTTTAAAAAAGACCGTAATTGAAATGCAAACTCATTTTTAAGACTTTTATTCTGTACTAACATACTTAAAACCCAACGCAGACTCTGTACTCCTGCTTAATTTATACACCTCTCATCATAATTACCCATAGCACATCACTTATATTCTCAGGCTTCACATATGAACAGATGAATATGGGAGCACTTCCCCACCTTGGAATAAATGCAGATAATTACTGAGGTCCTTAAAGCAATCTGGAAGCATTGAAATGACAGAGTTAGAAATTGAGGTGAGGAAGAACATGCATTTTAATAGAAGACGTTCTATTATGCATAGAAATGGCTATTTCAGCAGATTGAATTCACCAGCCTTTAGCATGCTGTGCCAGGAGTCTCATCTCACATAATAATTATCCAATTTTAATACAAACACACATAACAAAGGACACAACACTGCATTATTGTATATGAAAGCTTGTACGATTTATAAGGGTGGTATCAGCACTGCATTTCAAATATTTTCATTTCAGAGGAAGAAAAAAGGCTTATGTATAAATTCTCATCCGAAATATTCTCCAATCAGAAAAGTTAGCAGCTGATTTAAATGGGCAGTTGTGTCTGGACTATTAAAATGAGATTTTAAGTGCTCTCAAGTGTCTAGGAAAATAGGAACTTAATGAGAATAATGCATAATTCATAAGTATAGCGTCTGGTTTCTATGCAGGAAAATAATTTGCTATTTTTCTATATTGTCGATATGAAAGCATTTTATGCTAATGAGCTCAGACAGTGAATTACTCAGTGGAGAAGGGTGCGTTTCTGCTTTTATGGACTTGTTTGTATTTTATGGACTTGTTTATGTTAGTAGAGGGGTTATTAGAAGTCTTACTGCAAAAAAAAAAAAAAAAAAAAAAAAAAAAAAAAAAAAATATATATATATATATATATATATATATATATATATGAATTTTGTACTTTATGTAGGATTATTTATGTTATTTTTTAAAATCGGTTAACCGAGGAGGGGAATAAGCCATCATGGTGCTTAGGTATCCAATAAAGCTACTATACTGCAATTCCAGTGGGCATAACGACAGATTAAACCACTACGCCACTATGGTTTTCCGTTCAAAGGATACTATTTTACTCTTGCACAAGCAGAGATAAAATATAACCTCTAGTGTTCCAGACACACCAGATGGATGTAAACTAAAATCTGGCTAGTGTGTGCTTCCAACATAACAATGTCTGCAGATGCAGGCGCAACTGATGAACAGGGCTGCACTGTTTAGGTGACTGTCGCAGATGAAATAGCACAGAAAGATACTGTGCTGTGTGATGGATTTAAATGCATTCATGAAGGTCACTGACCTCAAGGTGTTTCGGCACTAAAGTAATCTTCTAATTTAATCTGATAAGCTCAAATCCACATAGACATTTAGTGCTTGACACCCAATGCGTCACCAAAGTCACACGTCTGATCATTCGTCAAATTCTGAGAATGGACCCGATGAATCATCTCCGTTATAAAGCTTTTGAGAGAGAAAGATAGGTTAACTTCAATATGTATGGAACTAAATCTCCTTACTAAACCTCTCATTTGCCCTTATATGATACATAACTGCACGTTTTTTTTTTAATGATAAATCTCTGCATTTGGGGTATCTAATAGTCATAATGGGATGATGACTATAAATTATTATTATTGTAAATGTCAGACAAAACACTTAATTTCATTTAAACTCCATTTAAATCGGTGTTTTGACAGCGCGAACGTTTTTCTACCACAGAACCAGAAATATATAAAGATAAAGCTGACCTTTTGAAAAGTCTTGCTTGTTATTATGAATATACAATTCATTTCTCTGCATGAACAAAGCTTATGGACAAATCAGAAGTGTGTGTTGCTGATACAGTATATCCTTGCTTGATTATGTATAATGTAATTATTAACAAGAACAATTAAGGAAATAACGTTATTTCTATGGTGTGTAGTATTCCGGTATTCTGTTCATTCTGAATAATGTTAATGTGACCTTGCATTCAAAAACATTCAAACGTAAAAAAGGGTTTAAACGTACAGTATATTCCACAAATACCTTTGCAAATGTACCTGTTTATTCACTCAATGTAGCACAAGACGATGACACCACAGGCTATTACCCATTACTGATGATTATGGGGAGAGATCCAAAACCTCTTTACACCAGATAAATGATCGCAGCATTTATGTTTCTCACCAGGGTTTGTCTCTCATTTTGCGAATGTCCCATGGATCAATTACTTCACTTGCAACTGAGCATTTCAATCTTGTAAAGGAACTGAAATCTGCTTCTAATCACCAACATACAAGGTCAATCTTCATGGTTTTAGATGTTTGCTGGAAACCCATTAAAACTGATCCCTCATGACTGACATATTAGCTCAGCGCATTCTCATTTGAAAATCTCTCTCTCTCTCTCTCTCTCTGTCGAACAGCTGCAAACAGATGGTGTTTTTCTGGCATAGTTACTGTAACAGAGCATTAAAACCAATGGGTTCAAGACAGCAGAACGTTCAGCATGGACGATGAGTCCTGATGGGATAAAAGAAATACCCATTAATCTACATACCCGTAATGTATGTACCAGTAATCGGTCATGGATTTGTCACAGATCCATTTTACTAAATGGAACTCTAGCCAAGGACTCTCAAATGACCCTGAAGTAGATTTTTCATCCCGATCAATGATGGACAGTCCTCCTGACCATGCATGTAGTAAAAGACTTGACTGATGACTAAAGAGTATTTGACTGCATTTCAGTTTAGCTGCCTTCTTTTTTCAAATTCAAGAACTGGACTAGATGAAAATTTCAATTGGTTCTGATAGATTAAGCGCAAACCAAACCTGGTGATCGGGTGGAGCAGGATTTCTTGGTATCACAGACAAACCAGCTTTCATTTCTATTACAAAACCTCAGGATTGGCTTGTTGCTAGGGAACACCAGAACAGCCTGTGTCTCTTTGGAGTCTGCTCATCGATGCATCCTTTTCAAAATTGTTTTTCTTTTTTCTTTCAGATTGATTTTCCAAATTTCAAATATGGATAACTAAATATACTAGCCAAGGTCACTAGAGATACTGAACATGCGTGAACATTCGAGTGACACAGCCGTTCCACACGGCAGCAGTTGGGTGTTGTTTCGAGTGAACGATTTTGACAGAAATGTCAGAAATGCTTGTGACTAATCTTGAATAAACATGCATGCGTTTACTGTAAGCGACGAGCAACATTGTTTAAAAAAAAAAAAAACGCAACTTGTCTGTTCCGCTACAGTAAGTATTTAGTCGACGTGACGCATTCAAAGTCATTACAAACCGATGTTGGATTCTATAAAACAAAGACGAAACGAGAGTGAAAGAGAAGTGACACGACATTGTAGTCGAAGGCTTCTTTTCTCTAACATGACAGTTGCTCCATTGAATTAAAAGTCATTCGATTGACTGGAGGAAAAGGATGAGGCGGCGTCAGTGGATTAAGACAATGTAATCTGGAGGAGTCAAAGCACAAAAATGCCTAATTAAAGCTTATATAATCGACATTTACATGCAGCATGAATATGGTGGTGTTTTGTCTGCCTGAGGCTGAATCATCCAGAGCTCAATTCCATCCCAGCACCTGGAGTCAATCCATTAAAGCTTATCCAGACACTCCATCTGCTTCTGTCTGTCCATGCCAGAGCTTGCCGAACATTACGAACAATGTCAGTGGCTCTCAAAGTGGTGTTTGGGGACCTCCGAGGGTTGCCAGGAGGTCCGAGATTTCTTTCTTTGTTTGTTTGTTTTTTTTGTTACATTGCTAGAAAGCACAATCGTTTTTGAAATCATTCCATTTAATATTGTAAATATTGTGGTGTTGTTTAATTATAAGCCAGTTTGGCTCAACCCTTAAATAAAACTCTAACCTCAATAAATCAAAAACAAGTGGACCGATAAATAACATACTGTATTCTTGGGCCTAATGTGTTCTATCAGTGAAAAGTTCAGTAAATGAAAAAAAATAAATATATATATATATATATATATATTTATATATATATATATATATATATATATATATATATATATATTACTGTCCACATTTTAAAAATATGCATTAAATATTTATTTGCTTCGATTTTGTTTATTATAAACATCTGGTCTGAGGCTTGGGTCATTACTGCTACCTGCCGTTAGAAAGCTTAATAACCCCTGAAATGGTGGGGAAATAATTAGACAAGAAGTCTGTCACCGGCTAATCTATTTTTGCTAAAGGAGAGTCAAGCCAATTCAAGCCAAGGACTAATTTGTGTTCAAGCTTACGCAGTCTCCCCGTGAGTTCATGCCAGTGCCTGCCACATATTCAGAACAATGACAGTGCGTGAGATCACAAACACTGGCAAATTATAATGATTAGGCTCCTCTACGACACAGTGTGAGGAATAGTCAGGCTTGTAAATTGGGTTTGTTGCAGTCCACATGCAGAGATTGTTTTTCTTCAGTCTGTTTGTACATCCTTGTCTTGTTTCATGTTTTCTGCCTAAGAGCTCAAGTGCTTAACATTTAAACAGAGATCAGATATCTTGAACTTCTCTAAGTGAACTCAGACATACCGTAAACAGCTGGATGATTTGTGTCTATAATTAATTCTGACTTTTTTGGTATTTTATGACTTTTCAGTGTGGATCATTTCCATTGCCACAACATGCAATGATTTGAGCTCCACAGTCAAGTAATCCAAATTTGCTGGCTCATTGTCTAAAACCAACAAATAGACTGAAAAAAAAATTAAAAATCAGTGAAGAGGGATTGGTGCATGGTTATTTCTAGGCCACGGTCAGGTGCCTGAGGCGCCATCGTGAAGTCTTGGGTCTGCAGCACACTGGAGTCATAAATGCTTAATTTTATTAATATTTCTCAAAATGGGTCAATAGAAATCTTAAATCAATTAGCCAGTCATCTATGCTGGGCAATATAACAATATAATATTGATATTGAAACTAATTGGTGAACAATATGCTTTGCTGATATACAGTATATGTATATATGTATATATATATTTCATGATATCTCAATATCATGGGTTGATGTTAAAAAAAAAATGGTTCTGTTGTTAAATAAATTCCATGCTGAAATATTATTATAGATTTTTAGAAGATTTTTGCCTTTTAGTGTGAATTTTATGAATAAAATAGGTTTTTAGACAATAAAACATCATCCATGTTCCTAATGAATCTTTGTCATATCGCTGCACACTGCCCTAACTCCATACTGTCAAACTAATATGATCTTACAAATGCAAGTTGGTAAAAGTCCTCACATGCATAAGCACAAGTAGGATGAAAATTTTGTATTTATATGAAAAGTTCAGGTTGAAGTGTGCAACAAGTGGTTATAGCTTTTTCTATAGATTTACGTTCCTAACAAAGTTGGTGGAACCCATCTGTAATACATTTTGTGTTATGACACACACTCAGTCCCGCCGCTTGTATTTCAGCAACCACATCACCATGTCAACATTTTCAGATCAGTGATCATTCATCGATGTTTGTTGTCTGTCCAGATAAGCTTCCTTTCCCTGAAATTTCAGTTCATGTCACTGATAGAACATTGATTAATTGAACATTGAGCAAGCCTGATTGTCTATATTTATCTGTATTTTATTGCACACTAAACACACATGCAGATAGATTAACATTTATGGCTGCACCATTAGCGTACATTAAATGTGCATCACAGCCTCATGGCAAGAAAATTATGCTTCTAAATATTCCTTCTTTAACCTTTAAGATCTGTTTAATTAAAATACAAACATTATAATAAAGTCAGGCAGTGTGTCAGAGTGATTCATGGAACTGTTTCCTAACCTGTATTTTGGTGTGAGTAATGAGTCATGAGTAATTCAGGCTTCTTGTTAATTCATTCGGATCAAGGTTGTAATGCACACACTCTTGAATACACCACACTACATTCATACGGGCGTAGTCGAGAGTGCACACACGCTTCCTAGCCATCAAAAATAGCTAATTGTATTATTACATACAGTACTGCGGTTACGGATAAAGTCCCAGGACAAACACAATAGAAAAGTATTTGCACAGCTAACATTAAGGAAATATAAAGGGATGAAGTATTAACCTTTCTAGTGGTCATGCATTATCAGTGCTCATCGCAATGGCAACAAAAGTCAGGCTTAATTTTTTACTCTTATTTTATGGATTATACAAAACTAGACCTGCTCCATCATTGATTTCCCTATACGCCTTAACAGCAGGAGATTAAAAGCACTAGCTACATATCTAAATGTGAGTGCATCCTGTTGTGTTGTCCAGATGTTACTTACTACCCTGATGGTTAAAACAGGACCAGCGATTAAGAATTTGAAACAATGGTCCAAATACAGTATCTTTGGTTACATGGAAATAGGTAATAATTCTTAAAATAAATTGAAACATCATTATTTACGCTGTGATGTTTTGTTGATAATTTTAGAGGAGAAAAAATACTTAACACAGTAAATGATGTCAATCTGTCCATAAATAATTTTTTTTTTATAATTAGGGAAGATTGTCCAAAATGGCCTAATCATTTGAGTCAATAAAATGTCATGCCTAATCAAGCAAGAAAAAAAAAGGTCATAAAAAAAAAAAGGCTTTGAGTACTGTAATGGGTTTTCAGTACGCACTGTGACAGCATGACCAGGAATTACATAAGAGTAAAACTATCCTATTATCTAGCCTATCTTTAAGAGCAGGGCTGGAAAGTAAAATATTCTATACAACCATTATCTTTTAAGCCTTGTCATTTGCCAGCTCTGTAAGAAGGTTCTCAATAATGACTGATGTATGATATTTAGTGTCACATTGATGTTCACTATGAATACAGCTGTCGCACCTAATAAGTCAAGAACTAATATGAAGATGCCAATGGCCAGCTTTCAATTTAATTTGTAATTGCGGGATTTCATAAAGTGTTTTCACAGAAACGTTTGTGACCACATGACCAGGGCCATGAAGCAGTTAGCACTAGTTAATCCACCATCCAAATGAAGAGGTCAAAATCTGAAGCAATCAGACCACATGGAATGCAGCAGTGGTTGCAAATAAAATACTGTATAGTATATAAAAAAAAAGCAAGGCTGGGTTTATTTCTTTCCGGCAAAAAACTATAGATTTATGCAACCCAGCGGTGTCAGTAAAGATGTACCACGTTTAGTATACAGCATGCACCCAGTAGAACATTACAGATCTGAAACATGAGTGTGTGGGGTGAGCACATGGGGTTTGGCTCACATAGGTCTTTTATGTCTTTGAGACCTTTGGATATAATGAATTGCTCAACTCTAATAGTTTCGCTGTCAAGCAACTGACAAATAATAGATTTTACTCCCATCTACTGCACCATCACGACAAGCTGCCACCATGTAGCCAGAATTGCACACACCACATAGACATAGAGAGAGAGAAAACCCAACAATGCACCTGAGCCAAACGAATAAGGCAGAGGAAATGAGGGGCAGTTGCATCTACAGCAATACATCACAAATGAGCATTACCAAGAACAGACAGGAAAGCTATTATTTGCATATTGAATAGCGCTCTCTGTGGCTAGTTAGAAAGCCTTTTCATAAGATGTTCGATATTAGAACCAAGATCAGAAAGCCTTTACAGTAATATCTGTGTGATAGTGTTAAACCAGAATCTGCAAAATGTTATTATTTGTGCTCAGTAATGTTTTGTTATTGCACATCGAGTTCTCCAACCACACACAGAGGTGCAGTCAATTGGAAGAACACAACAATGCAATGAAATCCAACTATGCTGCCCATGCATGTTTAAATTTTTATGCATAATATCAGGCTTTACACACACAAAGAAAAAACTAAGAAATAAACAAACACAAATTCAGGACAGTAAAAATTCTGGCATATTTAGGCTTTGAAACATTTTGGATAATGATAATGGAATTTTAATGAGATTGGAACTTGATGTTCCATAAAGAACTATGCAAACATTATTAAAAAGAGGCTTAGGCTGAGATCGACTGGCTTTAGATAATCCGTTTAACTCTCAGGGCCTGGAGATTTATAATGTCATACTTGCTACATTATAGGTGCATAATTAGGGAAAATTTGCTAAAGCATCATTTTTGTATTTGTAAAAAAAAAAAAACTATCCTAAAAGGAAATATTCTATTTGGTCAGAGAAAGAAGGGTCATTGTTCTCCTTTCACTTTCCTGGCTATGATGCTTTCAGCATTCAAGTACCATTGCTTTGCGATCTTATTCTTATTCTCTACACTGACCTACTGTTAAGATAAAAAAAAACCTACAGGAGGCTGTAAAAAAGGTACCATTACTGGCACATAATTACATTACAGTATACTGGCATTTTGTTCACACGCCTTTATATTTATTATAGCATGCAGGGAGCATGCAATTGCATGTATGAAAAAAGATTCCTCGTTCTCGTCCATCTTTCCCAATTTAAAGGAAAAAACAATTCATCAGGTCATCAGCTGACTTAATTTTGATTATGCTGAGTCTAGACCTGACCAACTGAAGCACCCCAGATTAAACCTGCCTCCAGAGGCTTGTATAGTGGCCTGTATGTGGCTATACATGATGGGTGCATCGCTTCATTCATTCCCCTTCTTACCATGACACTCTGGAATTCGGTCAATCTGAACTCACCTTTATTCATTGCTCCAAAGTCCAATCTTCATGCCTTTTTTCTCACTAACAAGCAGTTTTCTTATAGACACCGTTCTCAAACCTGTGTGTTCTCATCACATCGCGTGTGATAAAATGCTCTTACTTTCACTATTCACAACCAATATACATGCTGTAAATATTCCAAATGTGCAATCTACGTGACTTATGTTTCTTGAGAAAGCTTTATATTTTAGCAGGAAATCTACAACTTTATAGTCCAATTTTGCAGATGGCACACGACTCTGAAGATATTAGAAGGTGCTGATCGAGAACTGGGGCTTTGGACATCTAATATACTGCTGCGGTTTGTTGGACGAGAACCAGAGAGTTTACAGGTATTCAAGGCATTCGCTGTCTCCTCTCCCAAGATCCTTTGCAGTGCTTTTTCTAGATGAAATGCGGTTAGATTGAGGGACATGAATGTTAAAAAAATTACAGTGGAACCTCGGATTGCGAGTAACGTGGTTTACGAGTGTTCCGCAAACCGAGCAAAGATTTTAAATAATTTTTTATTCGGAAACCGAGCAAGTATTAGTTTACGAGCGCCGAGTATCATGCTTCACACATGCGACTCTTATTTTGACACCGAGCGTCACTCTCTCACCTCCCCCCCCCTACCCCTCCCACCCTCGGCTTCGCAAACACAGAAACTCTGCTCGTGCGTGCGCAACTTTACACTGAAACACACACACACGCACAGACTCTCTCTCCCCTTTTCACCCCTCCCGGCTTCACAAAGACACAGAAACTCTGCTCTGTCGCGATTCTTTTCAAAGGTAAGGTGCTGGTTCATTTGTTTTTTTGTTTTTTTTTTACTTTACAGCAGTGATTCCCTTAGTATGCGCTCACGCCTGGTCAGAGAGATTTCTTTATTTTCCTGTTAAAACGGTGTTTCCGTGTTTGTGTGTGTGTCCGTTTGTTGTGAAACTTAAGTGATTCCTTTAGTATGCGCTCGTGCCAGTCTCGCTTTTTCCGTTAAACCGGTGTTTCCGCTGTGTTTATGCGCTTGTTGTAAAACTTAAAAAGTGTGTCTGTTAATATACGCTCATGTCAGTCTCAGAAAGATTTCTTTTTTTCCTGTTAAAACGGTGTTTCCGTTGTGTGTGTGCGTGTGTTTGTTGTGAAACTGTTGTGAAAAAGCGAGGTGGGGAGAGGGAGGAGGAATGTTACTGTGTAAAACGAGGCGTGGGAAGGGGCTAATTCCACACACACACACATGGCGCGTGCGCGCACCAATGGAAACACTTATCTGTCAGGATTTATTTGTACTTTTTTTTAAAGGTAAAGTGCAGATTAATTTGTTTTATTTTCATTTTATAGATTGTATTAATTATTTTTATGTATTTATTTTTGGGGGCTGTGGAACGAATAATTTGAGTTTTCATTATTTCTTATGGGAAATGATGATTTGGTTTAAGAGTGTTTTGGAATACGAGCCCACTTCCGGAACGAATTATGCTCGTAATCCAAGGTTCCACTGTATTACATTTCCAAATGATAGACTATTGAATAATTCATGGTGCTAGTCTGTTTATGTTTAGACCTTACAAATACCAACAATTATGCACAGACCTTCCTCATGAAGCCTTCACTTTATCGGTGTCTGCCCTAATTATAACCATAATCTTTTTTTTTTTTTTTTAATCAAATGTTAACAAAATATCTATCCAGACTGTTAACTATTTCTACATTTGGAACATACAAGCTTTTTAGGAATCTTTTAAAAATCAGGCTTAAGCCAATGTCATATGTGATTTCAAATGGTCTTACAAAACACATGAGGATGTTGGATGTGTTAATGGCTGGTAACAGTAGTGAATATACTCAGTGGAAGGGTGAGGAAATCGGAAACGTTGCTGATATTTGGGGGACTGATCACAAAACACACAGTGTTTCAAACAGTTGCGCAATCACAAACGCCGCATAGTAAAAATGATGTGAATAAAACAGATCTGATCTGAATAAAAAAGTGAATTGTGCAAATAAACTTGTAAAGTGAATACACTCCAACAGCCATGTTTTCTTTTTTTGTATTACTTTTTTTTTATTTTGTCACCTGGCAATCATGAATCCAAATCCCCAGTGTTTATTTGGAGTAACACCAATAGTTACCTTGTGCATACAGCTGGGTTATGACTTGTGTTAGCCGCTGACATGCTGAGAGACTTGTATTTATAGCTGGAGCTTCAGTTGACAGGACAAACATAAAATGATATAAAATAAAGGACAGGAACATCGTCCTAAAACAAACATCCTTTAAGTATAAAGCACTTAGTAAAAGCATGTCAATCTGCAAGCAAAACAGGAAGAAACATACAGTCGTCTCATCTATAATTATTCTCTCTTTAAAAGCCCCATTAAATAAAAAAAATCTCTTAAGAGTCACATTAATCTTTGTCCTATATCATTCAACCAAACCTATATATGCCTTGAGCATGAACACTGGTGCTCTAATCATCGCACTATGGTTTCCCTTCATCGCTTCGTTACTGTTGCATGCATGGTCTGATGGCTCATGTCTGATGGAGGAGGGGACACTGGGTGCAAAAACTAAGCTCCTCTTCCAGCTTCTCCATGACAACAAAGAGCTGAGGCACTATTAGAATTCTCTTCAGTTTCCCTTTCCGCACACTAAAAATTGATTTTCCACATGGTTGTGCAGAGCCCCTCCTGTTTGTGATGTGGAAGGGGTTCCCCTAAAGACCAGTTGCTGATGTTGTGAAGGCTAAAAGCCGTGAGGATCTAAATACAATTATCCATCGCATAAGGTGACACTGAGACCTGAATTCAATTTTGATAGTATTGAGCTGAGGGGTAGAATGACTGGCTGAATAATTCATGATGTGTAATAGACACACGACACACTAACGTATAGCTGCTTCTGATTCATTAGATTGATGTATGTCAGTGTATAGCTTTCTAAGAAATTCTATAATTCCATGAGAGTTTCCATAATTATAGGGCCAATAACCCCATTTTATTTTAAGAAAACCATATTAGATTTCACTTAAAGATACAAAGCTAAGAAGAGGAAAACATGACTTTCACCATTCAAACTGTTTTTAAAAGGTTGCTCTTCTGAAAATGGTGGACTTGGGACTTAAATGAATACTATTATTAAAATTTTGTTTTTGAGCATACACTGAGCGAGTGCACAGAAAGAGGTCGACTAAGCAATTGTGTTGCTTATTGTAGATGACAACATTGTTGATGTTTGCATGAATTGATGTTATTTATATCTTAGTTACATCTTTAGACATTATTTATGTATAAAATGATAAGCAAAAATAAGTAAGCAGTATGAGACTTGAGGTCGTGCAGTCGTAATGGATATCAGCACAACTGTGATGAGGTCATAGTTAAATCACAGCCGTGTTGATTTTCAGGATAACAGCAGCACCTTGGTTTGTGATATTGATTTTATATCAGCAGTTATGATTTGTTTTTTATTTAACCAGTTATTTTGCTCTACCACATATCTTTCTACAGTTGGTGGAATTAACCATTACTACTAGAGCTGGTGTCCTACAATTAGCGACTGACCGCTACTGTAATTAACAGGGGTGAAAGTCGTTCCAACTTCCTACTGGTACTACTGTATGTAGCAAAAAGCTGAGAAGAACAAACCATGGACATGGACATGAACAGTCCTGAGAAACTTACAAGATTGACATTATATTTACACATATATTCTGCTTTAGAATATAAGCTAGTTTCCAGGGTTCTGGGGTTGAATGTCAAATAGCATTAAATGGAAAGCTAGTGTGCTATGTAGGGTGTACAATCCTGTGACTGGTTTTTCAGTACTCTTTCCAGTACTGCCGACATACTTTCATCCATACTGGCGACTGGGACTGTGCAATTCGATTAAAAAAAAAAAAATTTATCTCACAGTCATTATCATGACACATATTTATCGATTTAAACAGCGATGTGTAACTATTAAATAAACACTTTTGTATTCAAATTGCAGCCTTTTGTAAATAAGTAGGCACAGGTCCATGTTGAGATTTTAATTGTGCAGCACCTTCAGGATCCGGGTTCGATTCCCGGCCAGGTTCAGTTCCCGTCTCTGTGTGCATGGAGTTTGCATGTTCTCCTCGTGCTTGGTGGGTTTCCTCGGGGTACTCCGGTTTCCTCCCACAGTCCAAAGACATGTAGGTTGGGTTAATTGGCATTCCCTAATTGGTCGTAGTGTGTGAATGAGTGTGTGTATGTGTGTGCCCTGCGATGGATTGGCACCCTGCCCATGGTGTACCCTGCCTTGTGCCCTAAGTCTCCTGGGATAGGTCTCTAGGCCCCCTGTGACCCTGAATACAGGAATAAGCGGTATAGATGATGAATGAATGAATTGTGCAGCACTTCTAGCGTCTCAAAGTTAACGTAATCAATGATTGTTAAAACACTTGTGACATGACATATAGATACAAGTCCCAGTGCTGTTGTGCCCTATATCACCAGTCGTGATATCCACCTCTCATCCAACCAGATTGCTGTCGGAACGAACTATTGTCGAATAACCTTTATTACCACAGATAATAAAGAGAACAGGAATGGCAATAAAGTTGTTGTTTTTTCTTCCCATGAGCTTCAAGAAATTTAGATGATGAACTTCTTTTTAAACATTTGATTTTTGGAATATTCCACATATAATGATAGGTCTTTGTTGTGAAACACTATGAAAAATTTTAATTTTTATAACCTTTAATGGATGATTCATCAATTTTTGAAGCGTGTTAATGTTAATGACTAAATGTCAAGGTGTTTAATCAAGATTAGTTATAGCAGACTGGGCACGAGCGCAGTGCTGATTGTTATTAATGTCTTTTAATCACGTCTATTAATGATTAGTTATCTGCAGGTTGTTATAAAGCAAATTTTGCTTATGTATAAAATTGTCTTTTACCCTTTACTTTATGAACATACAGTATATGTACACAAATGGTGGTCTAATCAAATAAATGACTAGATTCTATATGCAATACAGTATATAATGTGTAATCAAACAATTCTTGTTCCCAGTTTACAAACTGCACAATTTCCATCTCCCTCAAGTTATAATAATAATAATAATAACCCTCTCTTAGTGATGCTTATTTCTCCTTGACATGGATTCAATGCTTTATTGTCAAAAGCGAGATGGTATGAGCGAGAATGTTTCATTACTACTAACCTTTTTACTGTCTCATTGAAAGATCACGCTTGTTTTTCCTCCGTTATAGTCCGATTTATTGCTTGCCGAATGTTTGGCTTATTACAATGCAAGAGGTTGCCCCTGAGGAAAGCAGCATGTTGAAGAGGTAATGTTTGTGATTTGAGACAGCAGGAGTGCAGCACAGCTCCTGCACCAGTGAGCAAAAACATAGCCTTGAAAAGCTTCTGTAGTATCGGTGCAATATTTACAGTGCATTTTAATGTTATATCATACGTGACAGTGAGCCTGTATTAACCTGCAATCAGATTGTTAATAATCTCAGGCAGGTTGTATCTGGAAGCTGAGTTGTAGCTGCAAAGATTGAGATGAATTTCCTCTGAAAAATTGAGAAATTGATAAAAATAGCTTCAAAGACAAGAATACTTTTTTGTACTGTAGAATATTTAACCAAAAAGAGCAGAAATTTTAGGAACCTGGAAAAGAAACAGAATTTATAATTGCTGCCGTCAGCATTCAGCAAACAAGTAAGCCACAGATTCAGACATCTGATTCAGACGGTTCTTGGCAACCATCAAGTTATCCAATAATAACGGTCCATAAAATCCTGACATATGATGGAAAGCCCATTTCTTCCTGACTGCCCCAATGTAAGCTCTTGTCCTTCAACACATTATCCTGTCGTTATAAATATCAGGATTGACCTATTTATAAATAATAGATATGAGAAATAAAACTGTTTGCAGCATGACCGGTTTTCTTGGCAAAAACAGCTGTAATGCACCAAATAGAAGGAGCTATAAAGAGCAGTGAATGTACAGAAACACTTCCTTGAAAAAAGAAAAACGAAGGTCATTCTGAATGTGATACTCAAATCAGTATTTAAGATGCTCACTTTATATGTACAACCATGTCAATTGACGAGCGTGGATTTGAGAAACACTGATTAGTGCATAGATACCAGGATGGTGTAATATTGTAACGGACATATGTACACCAATTAGTCATAACAGTAAAACCACATACTGGCAACGTGAATAAGATTATATTGTAATAATGTTGTTATGATTATCTCGTTACGCAGATTTACAGTCAGTTCTCAATGCTGATACGTTGGAAGTAGGAAAAATGGGCAGCTGTAAGGATCTGAGCAACTCTGACAAGGGACAAGGGGTGATGGGTAGATGACTACTGTACTGTATATGTCAGGGCATCTTCAAAACAGCATGACTTGTGGTGTGTGTTCCTGGTATGTAGTGGTTAGAACCTACCAAAAGTGTTACAATGAAGTAAATACTGAAAATTATGACCGGGTCAGAGGCAGGCAAGGTTGATAAGTGAAGAAAGTAATGGCTAGGATGCCAGGTCTGATCCCACAAAAAAGCAACTGCAGAACAGATTGCTAAAAAAGCTAAGGGTGGCCATGACAAAGGTGCTAGAACAAACCGTGCATCTTACAGTACAATACAGCTTAATGTGCATGTGACTGTACAGTTTCAGGCTGGACAGGAGGCCCATGCTGAACCCTGTCCACTGCCAAAAGCATCTATGTGTAAATGAGTGCCACAATTGGCCTAGGGAGGAGTGGAAAAAGACAGCTCCATCTAATCAATCACATTTTCCTTTCATGTGATCGTGGCTCCCAGATGCATGTGCGTCGCTTACTTGGGAAAGAGATGGCACCAGTATTCACTATGGAAAGAAGGCAAGCTGATGATCTGTGCAATATTCTGCGATGAGTATTAGGCAGGTGCTTTTAATGTGACGGCTGATCAGTGTATGTGAATCTGTACCAGCAGCAAAATCATAATAATGAAATTCTACACCTTTAAAAATCTGAAGCTACTGTAATTGCAATTTCCTGTGCAACTGACATCCTCGCAGGGTGCATCAAGCGAAGTGCTTTCATAAACTTTAAATCAAAGTGGCGATCCCATGATAAATTAGAGATAACACGCCGAGGCTTTTTTTTTGTTTCATTATGAATCCAGAGACTGGAGAGTACTTGGTATGAGGTGGGAATATCAGTCAGTCCACTCATTGACCGGCGGGAGAATTTAGGTTTTAGCTAGTCTGTAAGCATGTTTTGGAGAGGTGGGAGAGAACCAGGGAAACCAGACAACAGAGAACATGTTAAACTCCATGCAGATAATAACAAACTGGGAACTCTGGAGCTTTGAGGCAAAAAGAATACCTGCCTCACCAAAATGGTATAAGTATAGTCTCTATCTTATACAGCAACACAGGCCATCATGAAGTTATATATGCGAAAAACAAGTTGCTTTGCAGCTCTTTCATTTAAGGCCCATGACACAAAGGTCGTACCAACAGCAATCAGCCAGCTGTATTTACACACGTCACTGCTCACTGCTAATTAACACAGCACATTAGTGTAAGTCAGTAAACAGCACTAAAGTTCATTAAAGTACACTGAAAGGTGCTAAGTATAACAGAGCATCATCACCTAATACCTCTAAACAAGTGCATGAATATTGATCCTGAACAGCACTGAAAATAACAGAAATAAACTAAACGTTACTGAACATTGTGCATGGCGCAATCTTTCTAATGGAGATCTTTTTTCTATCTATTTTCTCTTTTCTATTTTTTTTTTTTAACTCTGCTGGTTGTTGGTACTGTTCTAGACAGAACTTTCAGAGGCTTCCTCCAGAGAGACAAGTCGTTAAATATTTAAGCTTTCTAGGGGTTCTGAAAAATATCCTGTATATGCATCTTTTTTGTGTTCCATTAAATACAACTGTAAACCTACCTCACATACTGTATATCTGAGCTCCTATTATGTAAAAGGACATGCACTAGGCTTCCTAGGTAAAAGATGTACACTGTCGTCAAGAAGTCCCCCAATACCCCAAAATCATTCCTCTCTTTGCTTTATTGCACTAACAAACAGACATCAAATATAATAAAATGTTTAGATCATAATTATTTAAAACATTTTAAACGTTCAGAAAATCAGCCTCTCAACTTTAATTGTCCTTTTGCAGGAATTACACATTTTACAGGTTTTAGTTATCTCAAGTGTGTCGCTATGAGGTTCGCACATTTTTGATTTTACCATTTTTCTTTCATTAGGCAAATTTTTGCCTAATTAGACAGAGAATGCTGGTGGGCAGCAGTTTTCAAGCCATTCAACAGATTTTCAATTGAATAAAAGTCTGGAAATCTGGGCTTTATCTCAGCCATTCCAAAACACAAACTCTCATTCCTTTGAGGTTCTTGCCATATGCTTTGGCTCACTGTCCTGTTGGAACATGTACTGCATTTTCACACTAAATGCAAAAATCTGTCTGCTTGGAACAGGTTCTTCTCATCATTCATGGTGTCTGTGATAGCAATGAGCTGTGCGGTTCCTCCTGCTGAAAAGCAAACCTAGCACCAACCTGTTTGATCACAGGAACATTATGCTTTGGCTTAAGACCCCTTTGGCCTCAACTTTGGGCTTATCAAACCACAAAATCTTTTTCAAAAGCTCTTAGATTTTATAAACATGGTCTGAAACAGGCACAGCTTCTTTCTGGTCACTCTCGCATAAAGGCCAGACCTTGGAAGAGCTGATGATATTGTTGAGGTCTGCGCATGTTCATCTTCAGCCAGTGAGCTTAGAAAGTCATCTAGTGTAAATGTCTGCACTCTTGTGCAATACCCTGGCAAGTCATGCATCTAGTTAGTCATCTAAGGGCATTATACTGTCTGTGCTTTTTATCTTTAGTGTGTTTAGCTTTATTTTTTTTTATAATATTTTTTTGTTGGACTAAAATATGTTACCTTTTTAACAAAAAATTTATCGAATTGCACTTCCCTTCTTGCCTGAGCACAGATCGACCTGAGCGTTGTAGTGTCTGGGTTGTGCTATGTTTCTTTCTGTCACTTTGTTATAATGGATTTCACATTACTCCTAAGAAGGTTAAAAGAATTGGCAATTCATAATAACCTTGAACCGGTAGCTTTAATCACAGTTACTCTGCCTTTTTGACAGCAGGACTGATTTGATCTTCGGTTTTAGTTGTGAAACAATTCAAAGTCAGAGACACTGTATTTATGGACGCAAGTGTAAAAAAAAGAACACAAGTTCACATTGTGTAGCATGTTTAGTGTGGATTTAGGACAGTTTATCCAAGTCCTATATTAGATTGCAAAAAGAAAAGGTGGGGCAGGGCAAATACTTAGGAATAGTTTTTCCATATACTGTACTTTTTTTTACATTTTTATTTCTGTAGGGAATAATTTAAAAATACCTATTTTTATTTTTTTTGTAATATAGCAAAAAGATTATCATGAAGAGGGTGGTGGTGGGGGGATGAATACTTTCTGGAGGCACTGAAAAAAATAACTTTGATGGTTCGTCTTCAAAGTCTGGCCTTTTTTACCCTAAACACTTTTACAAGTTTACTCTTCATCAGTGAATAGCCTGAAACAGCTCTAATTGTTTGTGTAAATCTTTGAACATGTGCTTTGTCTCTCCATGAGCAGAACGGCTGCCATTTTAACACACATATTTACTAGCAGATAGCAACCACGTCCATGATGTCATGTTAAATCATTAAAAATCACTGAACAGCATTAAATAATACGGACCATTTAGCTTTTAACATCACTCAGCAGTTGTGAGCAACAAACATTAGCTACCGACAATTATCAGTGGGAGGGGGAAAAAAAATCACAATACTGCAAGGCACAGAATATTATGCACAATACTCAATGTCACTAAACTACAGGGAGATTTTCATTCCCCAAAAGGAAAAAAAATTAAAAAAAATCAATAAATGAATGCATATACAATGGTTTGAATGTTAATGTGATTTTACAAGTATGCGACCAGATGTTTATGCTGATCAGTTTTACTCTCGGAAATAATATTATCCAAATGGTGCTTTTCCTTCTTTCTAGCTTTTGTTCCTTTAGTGTGAATCTTTATATGTGTGAAAACAATTAAAGGTGCATGACTGCAGTACCTCAAGGACCACTGAAGTATCATCACAGTTAAAGTCCCACATGCAGGTACAATAGGCATACAGTACCAAAGATGCATACTGAGCATGTAACTTAACCTTGGTGGAAGCAATAAAAAGTCCAGTTTGGCGCCTTTATTTCTGATTGTTTGGGGGGTTTGTTGTAGTGCATATTATTTATACTAAGTAAGACTTTCAACGGGTATTGAATTGCATAATAAGTGTAAACAGGTGTTTGTTTTGGGGCGGAGGGGTGTCACGGTCAGGGAAGTGCTGCTGACCTGAGCCATCCCTACAGCTCTTACCTGATGATCATATACATGACGAGCACGTTGCCCACCAGCCCCATCACACACACGATGGAGTAAAGCGCGGTGATTATGATGGCGATGATGACGGGGGTCGAGCCTTTGATCGGGTCGGGTTCCCCACACGTGCTGTTCTCCAGGAGAGTGGCGTTGTTGCAGAATGCGCTGGTGTTGGAGAGGTGAAGGTGATGCGCTGAGACGTTCGCCATGCTCTCCATAGCTCTCGGTTCGAGTTGCGTTGTTTACACCCCTCTCTCTCTCTCTCTCTCTCTTCTCACCCGGTCTAGTTAACGCGCGCCGGCGTCCGCGCTGCCTCGAAGACCTTAGACGCGCGAGAGCCCCGTGCGCACACCGCGGTGCACCACTTTGTCCGGTCACTCGGCCAACAACGCGTCCCGTCCTACCGCCGTAACACCACGTACAAATGGATAGGAGGGCTCGTCTTTCTCATTTTTATCCGACAATATGACGTCACTCGGCACGGCACGTGACCCGAGGCTCCTGCTTTTGAAGCGCGCGCGCGTGAGAAGTGCGCTCGAGACGAAGCGCGAGCGCGGACCGTGTTTAAGTCAGTGGTGCATCCAGGTTAAAAAAAAAAAAAAAAAACTTCGCTTAGTTATGACTCGATGCAAAAAAAAAAAAAAAAGTACATATGAACAAGCAGCGCACACTGGCATGGCTTTATTTTGCACTATAATACTCAAAAGACAATCAATCTTCATAGGATTAATATTTCTCAAATATTTCATTAGAGGTCAAAATTGTGGTACTTGTACTACTACTTGTTGGCAGGACGGTGATTAAGTATTCATGGTGATGCACAAAACGGACCAAATGCTAAGCAGGCATCTATTGCTTGTGCTGGTGCTTATTAGTAATTTATCTCCATCAATCCCTCCATCCATCCAACTGTCAGTCTAGAAACCTCAAAGATCCAACTAGGGACTGACAAACACTTTTTACAACCGTGGTAGGACTTCTCATCAATCTTCATACTCACATTTACACACTACGGACAATTTGGGTACTGCAGTTACCATAATCTGCATGTTTTTGGACTGTAGGATGAAACTGGAGTACACGGAGGAAACCCACTGAGCATGATGCAAACTGGAGGTGCAAGGCGACAACGCTAACCACTAAGCCACTGTGCTGCCACTAATTCATCTATATGCTAATTAATCTGTCTACATTAATTTAGAAGACCTACACAGCAGGGTAGTGCAGCACATGCAAAATATACATGCATAATTCACCTCCATCCATCCATCCATCCATCCATCCATGAACCTCTGTAGTCCAACTAGGGACCGTGGAGGCCAATGAAGACCATTGTATTTATTCCCATAGAATAGAATGAGAATAGAACCTCTGGTAGAACCTCTGATCAACATTTACACAAGGTTTCACGAACTATGGGTAATTTGGGAAGACCAGTTAACCTAATCTGCATGTCATTTGGCAGTGGGATGAAACAAGAGTTCCTGGAGGAAACTCACCAAGCATAATGCAAACTCCAGGCAACAGTGCTAACCACTAAGCCACTGTGCCACCCCTAATTCATCTGTATGCTAATTAATCTGTCTACATTATTTTAGAAAACCTACACAGCAGGGTACCACTGCTCATGCAAAATATGCAGACAAATAAATCTTGATCTAATCGGTTAAAACAAATGATGCTGTTTCACTCACAATCTCTGCACAACAATACAGTTACTACTCTTATAGCTTGCTTCAGTGTTTAATGTGATTTCATGATAAAAATCACGGGCATGCTTTGTCATGTCAGAGCGGTACAGACCCTGCCCTTCCACCAGTAATTGATTTGGAAAATGGTAGCTTCCATGACTTTATTTTCCTTGGGAATGTTAAATGAATTGAATTATTAGTCTAAAAATATTTCCCAGCATTCCAGGCCTTAGGGTAAAGCCATTTGCAGGTTGTGAGATTTGTCATTCTGTAAGTGGTGTGAAAGTGATGTAGCATCCCCCTTCACAGAAATAGTTGGAATAAGACTCAGCTGAGTGACTAAATAGAAACGACATTACTGTGAACATGCAAATATAGCACAGATGTAGTCATGTTAATTATTAACATGACTTCATCTACGCTATATTTGCATGTTCAATTATTAACATGACTTCATCTATGCTATATTTGCATGTTCATTATAGTGTTCTTTCTATTTATACTACAGATTCCTAGAGGTAAATGAAAATGAAGAAAACAGGTAATGAGATTGCTGAACTTACTCAAATCGCTTTAGGAACCATCCAACACATTATTAACACCTGCAAGAATAATGCTGAACCATCAACGTTGGGGAAGAAATGTGGCCAGAAAAAAAAGAATAATCCTGATTGGAGATTTCTTTAAAAAAATGTTGAGGTAGCATTGAGGTGAGCCTAATCAGAAAAATACTTCAATAGAGGTCTTGCACGTGGTCACATGGTCCAATCATTTACATTTTATGGCATTTGGCAGACATCCTTATCCAGGGCAACTTACATCGTTTATCACATTATACTGTACATGTGAGCAGTTAAGGGTAAAGGACCATTTAATCCAGCAGTCATGCCCACCACAGATAATGGTAACACACATTTTACTGACCACATAATGAGAGACCATTGAAGACCATTGGTGTATTTTGAGGAACTTCAGTCATTTGATATTACCAGTTTTTATCAGGCTCCAGCTGTCTTTTACAACACTCTCGACGTCAGTGTACTGGCAGATTTTTGATATGATGATACCTACAGCACTTTTCAGGTAAGATTTAATGTTAAAATATCATCTTTAGAATCTAAACATTGATTAAGCAGAATCATGGCTTTTTTTCCATTCTGTATCTTACAATTCTGATATGTCAGTTTCTGACATATTTTTCTCTCTGTCTTGCTGTCTACTTGTCCTTCTGTTACCTGTGCTGTCTGACAAGTGAATGAGTTTTGTGTGCACTTACATGCCATTGTAATGCTATATGAAGCCATTTCGCATGTGTGATAAAACTGGGTGCAATTAGAAGAAAAAAATCTACCTAATTTATGCTTTAAGCAAACAGCTACTTAACAATAAAAAGATATCAAATGCTAGCTGAATATCATGCGATGTATCTATGAATGTGATTACCTTCAAAGCTTAATGATATTTGCAGTTTAATCTTTCTTCTTTCTTTGTCTTTCGGCTGTTCCCTTTGCAGGGTAATGATTAGGAAATTATTTTTACTAGCCATGGTACTAAATCTTCTTCAACTCCTTAAGGATTCTTTGAATATTTAAGTGTCTTAGTCAAAAGAAGATTTAAATATCATTTATTATAAATGTTATTATTATATCTTTTATTTATTATACTATTATATATTTTTATTTCAAATATAATTATTATTCACTATATACGTTATATCCAATACAATCCTTAATGCAGCCTTTCAGCTTCAAGCCTTATACTACGCGTCACAGTCAGTTAATTTTCAAGGAGCGCTCCAAGGCCAAGGATTTTGTCTGTCTAGTAAAATATCCAGAAGGCTCATTCATTACCCTCGTACACTGTTCAGTTCTAATCTCACACCCAATCCTGGCGATCAGGGCTTCAGTGACCTGGATCAGTAGCTGAACAATTCCTTTAGCCTGCTATTTTCAATAACTGACATCAAAGATCATATCATAGTTATAATATGGTAAAGACCATAAAATACCAAAAAAGACATAGAAGTAATAGGGCAAGGGGTAAGGGATGCAGAAATAGAAATCAGGCAGCAAAGAGAATGAGGGGTATAAAAACTTGACAAAGCATGGCATTTTTATTTTGGCTTTAAAGAGGTATATACAAAGGACTTCAGAGGCATGGGAGATAAAACAGGGGGCATACATACACAATCTAATGAGACAAAAAATGAAATAAGGTTCAAAGTGAACAAAGATAATACATGTTGTTAGAGAGTAGCAGAGCTGAGAGATACAAGAAGCAAATGCGTCAAGCAAATAGGATAATACGTTCTTAATTATCTCCATATGTACATTTCATTGATTGTCTTTTGAATCACCTCTTAGTTTTTTAATTGAATTTTCTTCTTAGACTGCATGTTTTGATACCTATCCTCACCTTCTTAGACATGGCCCGAGGTGTCAATCCTATAGTGCAAAGCTTCCCTTTCGTTTGCAAGAGAAGTGGGCGTCAGTTGGCACAGCCTATAAGCAATGAAACCATGTGCTTTATCATCCTTTTACCTACTTCGTAGACTTTGTTAGCCAAGAAGCAAGCATAAGAAGTGATCCAAGCTTCAACTTCATCTCACATATAGATACGGTTCCCAAAATGGGAAAGATGACTTGGAAACCCAATAGGCAACGAGAAATCTCTGTACACAAGACAGCAGTATCTTCCAGAGTTTCCACAGACGTTACTATCTGAGTAGTAGGTTATTGCATCAAGCTGGAGGTCCAGTTCTGCTTAAACCAAGTCTGTTAGTTCCACAGCAAGCACTGCTGCACAAAGTTCAAGCCTTGGCACTGTGTGCTCAGGAAGGGGGGCAAGCTTGGCTTTCCCCATTACAAACCAATGTCATTTTTCTTTGTAGCATCTATGACTTTTAGATACGCCACTGTGGCGATGGCCTTGGTTAATGCATCTGAAAAGACCCACAATGTCCCTTCTAACAGCTGCTGATGGAGAAATCTTAGTATAAGGTCTGGGAATGGAAAAACTGGACAGCTCTGACAAAGATACTCTCCACGAGTTCCAATCTTCCTCCATCTCTTTGGGTAGTGGAGAATTCCAGTCGCTGTTCTCAGAAGTGAGTTCTCTCAGAATAGCTTTGCCTTTGATTGTGATTGGTGCTATAAACCCAAAAGGGTCAAAGAGGCTGTTGATTGTGTATAAGACACCTCGTTGTGTGTGTAAGGTTTTATCCTATTGCAGACACTAAAGTGGAAGCAGTCTGTGTGAAGGTCCCAATTACTGTAAGTCTAAGACTAAGTTGTATTGGTAACGTGACTGCATCTACAGTAGATCTAGATCTTTCAAGATACCTGCATGATCACTAGATTGAAAGGTTTCCATGACCTCTTTGTTATTTGCTGTGATTTTGTGCAGTCTCAGATTGGATTTAACAAGAACATCCTGTGTCCTTTTCGACAAACTGAACAGCACTTTCGACTGTGGGTGGAGACTTCAAGCCATCATCTACGTAGAAGTCATGCATCAGAAAATGTATTACATCAGGATCTACATGGAACTGATCACTCTGAACAGACTGGTTTAGACAACGTATCATTACTGCGGATGAGGGGCTGTTATATGAATACATGCTATAATCCTCAACAACTTTGGAAATGTCATTGTCTAAAGTCCAAAGAAAGCATAGAAAATTCCTGTCTTCTTCTCTCACGAAAAAAACAGTAGAACATCTGTTCTATATCTGCAGTAAAGGCGATGGCTTCTTTCCTGATTAGCACTTCTAACAATGTGTTGTTCAAGTCAGGCTCAGTAAGAAGAACATCATTAAGAGATAGCCCATCCTGTTGAGCACTAGGTTCGAACACTACTCTGATTTTGTTTTTGTTTTTTGGATGATACACTCCAAATGTTGGCGGGTACCAATGTTCTTCATTTTCACTCAGAGGAGGGATCTGAGCAAAGACCCTTACCCTAACCCTCGATCTTGTTTTGGGATTAGGTGTGCTACAGACTTAAGGTGTGCATGATGGCGTGCCACATCAGGTGTTGGAATAGTATCTATGCTGTCAGGGATGTCGTTACATTCTATAAGGCTTGGTGAGGTAATTCGAACAGTCCTGTCCAGAGGCTCCGCTTCGTAGCCACTCGGGCCTTCTTCTAGCTGCCTCCTTTACTCCTGCACACGTTCTCGATTTATATTTAGAACATTGAACTTTGAACTTTATGTGATGCTTGCCAGGAATTACCAAAGGAGCCTTCTCGCTTCGCCTAAGGTTTGACTTGTAAAGATGGCCTCCAACTCTCAGAAGACCTTGTGCATCAATGAAAGGATCCAGGGTAAAGAAAAGTCCATCTGTGAGCATAAGAAGAGAATAATGTGTGCTTTAAATGCTGTTCTTCAGCATCACATATCGCAAAGAGCTGTACAGCTAAAGTTCAATGTTCTGAATATAAAAGTAAAAGACGTCACAGCACTTCACCCTGGAACTGCACCCTAGGTAGAGTCAGAACCTGCAACTATGCATGGCGAGGAGAGAGAGGAAATATCACCTCAATCTTAAGTCAACAGCAAAAGCACAAAAGTATGTGGAGAAAATCAGATAAAATCAGATAGACCGATCTTGCCTTCATGGCAAATTTAGCTGATATTATCAATGCCAGGCCTCTTGTTCCCTTGACAATGGACCCTGATAAGACGTTTATACTTACCCCAGCAGCTCTTCTGACACAAAAGGTGAATTCTGTTACTGCACCAGCAGGAGAGTTTGGAGCTTCAGACTTTTACAAGTGACAGTGGAGGCAAGTTCAACATCTTTGGACAGTGGAAACAGTCCTTGCCAACCCTACAAGCATGCAAGAAATGGCAGTCTGTTCACACAAATGTCCAACAAGGAAGTGTTGTTCTCTTTAAGAACAGTCAAGTACCACGAAATGAATGGCCTCTTGCACTGATAACACAGGCTTTTCCTAGTCAAGATGTCAAGGTCATCAAACCCAGCGGTTCTGCACTTTTCCTTAGACCTGTTACAGAGGTAGTGCTTCTACTTTCTCCAGATTCTAATGTCAATGAATCTTAATTTCTGCGTGATGTGTAACTCACATCAGGCGGGGAGTGTTTTGTTACTGTTGTATATAATTGGGATGTGGCCCCTTTAAGAAAAGTGTATGTAAGGAGTGACCTGTATTCAGGAAGCAATTAAGCAGACACAGAGAGTAGCCTGTTCAGTATTCCTAACAGCAAAAATCTGCGATATTTGGGTACTACTTGTTTTGTAGTAGCATCATGGGTATTTATTGATTGTTTTATTAATGCCTAAATGTGTTTGTAATTATTGACAGCAGTGTTCATTTATTTAAGTTCTTTCTTAGAAATAATTTCACCGACTATGTTGCTATGCTAACATATCGCTGCAATAGCATTTTTGCCATTCATAATCCGCTAAGACTAATTGAACTGTATAATAGAAAGTGCAGAAAATAAGGTTTTGTTAACTGCCTGTTAAATGTCATTAAATATGTTAGATTTAGAAAAGACTATAGTCTATTTAGATTATGCAATCTTGCTACAGTTAAAAAGAGAGCATTTAATTTATTCTTTTGAGCATATTTCCTCTCTTTATGTATAAGCCTGCAGGTTGAGTGCATGCGCGTCATTTGACACTTTGCACTTTTACACACACAACCCCCCCCCCCCCCCCCCCCCCCCAAATAAATAAATAAATAAAAATTGAGTTTCCATTATTTCTTATGGGAAAATATTTTGGTGTACGAGTGTTTTGATATACGAGCCCGCTTCCGGAACCAATTACGTAATCCACTGTATTTTGCTTAGGAACCATGTATTGCTTTGCTGTAGCATTTTGTAAAGATCTCTAGACAGAGTGTCTGACACTTGATTAAATAAAATATAAACTTCAGGATGTGTTGGTATTGATTGGTCATATTTTTTTGAAGTTAGATTAGAAGCAGGTTGGATGGCCTGCCCATGAGTCTTCTGAAAGAAAAGGTTCAAATTGGCTGATCAAACAATAGTACAATACAGCGAGAGCTTGAGGTTTGTCGAATTCGGGTGTTTCTTCAAAGGGCAGTGTCTTGTCTGAAATACTCCCATCTGCTCCGGGACCTTTTCAGTTTATTTCAGTGTCTCATTAGGAAAAAAACCTCATTAGGAAAAATATTTGTTCCTAACAGGACAATGATTTGCAGTTACTTGAGACTAGCATTGCATTGGAGTTATACGGCATAAAAATGAATCCAGCATAAGGAGGCATGACGGCACAGCAGGTAGAGTTTCCATTTCACAGCTCTAAGGTTCGGGTTAATTACTGCTCAGAGTTTCCCCATGTTCTCTGTTCTGAGGCTAGGCTCACTTTATCCTAATTAGGATAAAATGATTGTGGAAGATGAATCTGGGGACACAGTGGTTGAGTAGCACTTTTGCCTCGCACCTCCAGGTTTGGGGGTTACATGTGCTTGATAGCTTTTCTCAGGGTACTCAGGTTTCTACCCACTTTCCAAGGACATGCGCTGTCGGCTGATTAGTATTTCCAAATTTCCCTCAGTGTGTGTGTGTGTGTGTGTGTGTGTGTGTCCAAATTGACCGTGATCAGCAACTGGGCTGCTAACTGGTGCTAGTTGATTATTTTTTCTTGGTTATTAAATACATTTTTGTTTCCATGTACAAATATGAAAATATATAGAAATGTATTATGTTAATTTGTAACCATCAAGGATAAAGAAAAGTAATTTAGTCATTTTAGCTTATTATTATGTGATTTACTTTTTGTTGTCAGTTAATCTGTTTTTTTTTCTCTCCATTTAATCATTCATTTTCAAAGCCAAAGAGACAAATTTAAAACAGCCATTAGTCATTAAACATGAGAAGATTATTTTCCAAATATGTTAATATTACCCTAATGATAAACAATGAACATGTACAATAATTAACAGACTACTTGAAATACATGTACTTGTATTATCCTAAAATAGATTATTTACAGGGTGCCTGTAAACAATCTGTTTTGATGTTGGATCCTGTTGGATATATGTTGGATGGCCATTACATCCTGTACAGTACTGTGCAAAAGTTTTGAGCTGCCCCTTATCTTTTCATATTATCATTTCATATTAAATATCTTTTCATATGTTTGTGTATGTAGCAGCAACCTCATTCACCCTTTCATCTGTTCCAACCACTCAGCATTCAGCATCACCAGTACGCTAATCATCTTGCTTGATCATCTGTCATCACCTGCACCTGTTTCTCACTGGTTCTTGCCTTAAGTTACATTATTTGTATGTTTGAATGATTCATAGGTCCCTGTATGACTTAGAAAACAAAAATCATTCCCCCGAAACTGGTCAGGTACAGGGACTGGACTGAAACGGAGAGAAAAAACACTGCTTCAGGAAACCTGGCGATCTATTCCTCAAGACTGTTTTTCCTCAAAAATACAAGAAAGTCTGGCTCTTTGTAAGCAAAAGATGAATAAATGATTTGGTGCTCATGTCTTTTGCGCAGTAGTGTAGGTAGACTGTGGACATCTGATAAATGAACACAGCACTGTGTAAAACAGAACCACATACGTGTTGTTTTTAATCCCAAAACTAGTTTAAAGTGTGTTATTATTATAACTAGTCTCTTGTGAATTTGCAGAATGATCAGTTCACCAGTCTTAAGAATTGCATTAATAAATACAGTGTCAGTGACCCTTTTTCACATCTCCACTATCGGTAGAAGAATTGTGTAACACTGGGCTGTAGGGGCATGAGTGGAAACACTAACAATTCTCTGTGGTCTTACCGTGACACAAGAGTCGGCCTGTTTCCATGGTGACAAGCCATTCCTGCAGGGTCTGCTCAGGCAGAGCTCGCACATCACAATCCCATCAATGTTTTGCTAAAATGCCAAACAAGCCCCATCCTGTCATAATCATTTCTACTTGAGGAAATATATATTATACAAAGGCAGCACGATCTTATAATGTTGGCAAACATTAACGGATGTTGAAAACTCAGGAAGAATATGTATTCATTGAATTGATATCAAGATGAATATATGTTAAAGTCTACAGCCTTGCTTGAAGGTACTGTAGGATCAGGGGTAGCTCAGTGGTTCATGCATTGGACTGGTTCGTAAGGTCCCAGATTCAAACCCTATGACCACCAGGTTACCACTGTTGGGCCATTGAGCAAGGCTCTTAACCCTCAACTGCTCAGATGTATAATGAGAGAAAATGTAAGTCGCTCTGGATAAGGTTGTCTGCAAAATGTAAGGTAACTCTAATGTTTTACTAGGAGAGTTATTTTAAACTGACAGTACTCTTGATTTCAGACCTACAGTAGCGAACCAGTATGAGGATTTACTAACTGATAGAGACTTCAAACCACTCCTGCAAGTTGCTTTGGATACATGTGTCACCCAAATGCCATAAATGAATGTAAGAGTAAATGTCAATGTAAGAGTCATTTCAAAACCATTAATTATTGATGCTTTAAATCACTGTGAAAGTGAATTGTTTAAGGCTCCTTCATTAATGCTTAAGAATCTTAGTTACTTGGTAAAAAAAAAAAAATGTCCACATTAGTTCTCCAATAATTACGCAGAATGGAAGAAACTGCAATGTTAATTAAAGTTGAATACTTTAGAAACTAATCAGTGAAAATAATGAATGTTCAAAACACTGGAGCAAAACATTTCTATTGGTTCCAAGAAGTGTGCATCAATAATATTCCCTTAAATTATATTGATCATTACATTGATCACAAAAAAGTTTGTTGGAATAGTACAGTACATAATAGGACTCTCAGCTAGGATTCCATTTATTCACTGTAGATGAAAATGAAACCTTAATCTTCAGGGAATTAAAAATTTTTTAGTATTTACTTTGCAGTTTTTCAAATTTATAACAGGGCAGCACAATCTACAGTACATCTAGGCATTTGGCAGACACCCTTCTCCAGAGCAACTTACATTTTTATCTCGTTATACATCTGAGTAGTTAAGGGTTAACAGTGGCAACTTGGTGATTGTGGGTTTTGAACCTGGGGCCTTCCGAACCATAGTCCAATGCTTTAACCACTAAACTACCTCTGTGCCCTCTGTCACAACCCATTCTGCTAATGGACTGCCTGAAGTTAAAAAAAAAAATTTTTTTTAAGATATCTTCCTCCCTTACTCATGGTTAAATTCAGCTTCTAAATCTAATGAAAGAACGTTTTTTTTTTTTTTAGTAATGTCTTCTAGAGTAAGATGACCAAATTCCAGAGAGCAGTTCCAGTATGGTATTTCATATAATATCTAAAAGGTTGTTGCCATAGAGACCAACCTTCATAATTCTCAGCTCATCACAGATCGATGTTAAATAGAATTTAAAAAGTAGAATGGAATATATAAATGTGTAACTGATTTTAATGTGATGTATTATGTTGCTGACCACAGCAAGCATAGCCCTGAAATTGGAGTATCTGTCCAATCAACCCCTCCCCCCCCCCTCCCCCCCCCCCCCACACACACACACGTTCCAGGTAATGAATGTGGTCCACATGTCACTGGTGAATGATGGTAATCAATTTGAAGTCTAACTGGCAGAACATAGCCATAACTCAGCATAAGTGAGAATGTTGGTTACAGCAAGGCCACTTCATGTATAAAATTAACACTACACAAATTCATTTGTTGCATTTGCAATCCTCAAATGACGATCAATAACCTACCTCTTCATGAAGTCATTGAATTAGCATTTTATTAAAAAAGAAGTATGCATATTTCACGCATATTCTCACTTAAGGAAAATCATACAGTTTAAAATTGAAGCACAGCTACAGCTGGAAAACAACATGTTGATGCACTGGAGTCACCAAAGACGCATATAAAGACAATACAGGAAGTGGCATGCATTATTCCTATTGAACTGTGACATCCTCATCAGTCAAAGATATTTCCACGTCTGTACATTGGTCCTATTTTGATCCAGTATGCTTTATCACCAGGAGTACCGCACCAGAGGTCGCCGGATGATTTTTGGGGTCGTGTTGTCATTGTCCACACCCGGGTGCAATTACTGTGTTCACAGCAGATGAAATGAACTGCACAAAGAGGTGTGAAAGCACCCTCCGACTGATAGTAGTCTTAGTCCCTGACAAAGTGAACTTATTGATAGACGCCAAAGCAATCAGCAGCAAATATCTATATTCTTATTGTTGTTAAAAAAGATTATATCCATACTTACCACTGGGTCACTTACTGTCCCATATACCATATTCTGTCCAGATTTTTCTGCAGTCGGGGATGACTGAAACGTCACTTGTGCTATAATTGTTTCTGACGCACAGAATTATTTTGTTTCTAGAGCCAGTTGTAATGACTTGGAATAATGTGCAAGTTTTAGGAAAAAAAAAAAAAAAGCAGAACAGTTCAAAGAATTTCTGCAGAATACAATCAGGCAGATTTTTTTCTTGCATTTCTATACAAGCAAAAGTGAAAACAAATATACTATTATTACTTAATTTGTCTGGATGTAAAAACAGATACTTTTATCCAATGTAAATGACATGCATTTATATATTTTAACCAATGTACCAGAAACTATTGCAGCTTATCTCAGAGCATGTTAACCATCATGTTCACTAAAAACAGTCAAACTATAAATAACACAATGACGACTATTTAAGTAAACCTCATTTATTTCTTATTTGCTAGTACAGTTATACCAAGTTTGGAGTCAAATCACTTCATTTCGACCTTAAAGAACATTACGCCTTCAATTACTGTGACCTTTCTAGAAACAACAGACACAAGTGCTTCAAGTACAGACTTTTAGATGATTCTTGACTTCTTGACTAAAAACGTTTCGAAAGCCAAAATGGATTTGTCCATGTGTCCACAGTAAATCAGTAAAGGAAGGTGTTATCTATCAATCCAGCTACCTCAATTCAGTTCATTTGAAATTTATTATAATGGTGTAATCTTGGCAGCTCATTCTAATATTAAACATTCATACACACATTACACAAGACATATGGCATTGATTTTCAGCCTTGTGTTCAGATAGGATGAATTTACTAGAACTTTGCATGTAATCTTGACTTTAATTATTTTAGAATGACAATTAAATAGAATCATAGTTATTCATGTAATTTGGAATGTCCTCATGAACTCATTGTACACCGGACCACACTTTAAAACTGCCGTCCTTTATATATGACAAATTACTGTAATAAAGTAGAAGCCATGAAAGTGTGCTTTTCAAATACAGGTGGTTCCACATTTGGACACGGTACAGTAATTTGAAGTGTTGTACAGGAGGTGGGTGGGTAGGGTAAAGCTGGCCGAGCTTCCATTCAGCCATGAATATTTTATGAGTGTTATGAAGAAAGGTGCTTTAGACCTTTTAAGCTGCGGACACATTTTCATAGATGTTCCCTTTAAGGATGATTGTGGAAGGATGTTGTTTCTCCTGACACTATCCATTAGGAGAAAAATGTGCATGCCAGGATTATATATGCACAGATGGGGTTTGCTTAGATTTTGTTAGACACATCCATTCTTTTAAATAGGCACATGTTTATCTGGAAACTTTAAAAATGTTGGTCTCTTTCCCAGACATGGATTTTTATTTAAAACTAGCATCATCTCAGACTTCATTCTATAACCAGGCCTCCTCTGCTTCTTAGATAATGACGCAAATGCATAAATGACGAATACGATTCCTGAAAAAATTTATTGTTGGAACTGTAAAAATTCGGATTTTGTTGGACATTCTAAGGCATTTATGAATCAGTATCAGTTGTCTGATAATTCCCTTTTCTCCATAAAGCTTGTGGAAATGTTTTAGGCACTCTTCATGAATGACTTTTATCCAAAAAGGGAATAGATAATAGATATGATTTACAATTTTTTTTCATTCAGTCATTCATTCTCTCTTATTCATTCATACAATCACGTATTCATCCATCTTTACTAATAATCATGATCAAAAGCAACAAAAATAACAATATGAATTAATTTTTGTACTGATTTTCTTTGAAAACTGTCACCATTTTTAACATAAGACACACATGCTTCAACAAGTTGATCCTTAACTCAAAATGGTTTGCCCATGTCTCGGACAGTGAATCATTACAGTACCGTTCAATACAATTCATTCATTCATTCATTCATTCATTTTTTAAATATATATAAATAATATTAAATATTTATTTAATATTTTTCCTAATGACAAAGTTTGTACCATTCCAATACTTTTTAAAAAAATTTTATTATCCACCACCTGCGAATTTCCACCCGCTTGCCATTTCTTCCCTTTCAAACAACAGCTAGTAATTGAAAAGCGTAAAGCCTAACGCATACCTTCTCCAGCCAACTGCTGCTCATGCTGTGTCATAGAACAGCATAACCCACTCTGAGGACAAAGCAATCTACCTTATTCTGCATGCATGAGCTCACAGTCACCCACGATTGGGTAGTGTCACTATGATTGACTGAGGAGACAATATGGCTCCCGCCCACCTAGAAAGCACAGCCAATTCTTTTCTCTTGGCTTCCAGCCATGTACAGCTTTGGCATGGCTGAAACTCGCAATCTTTTTTTTTCTTTTTGTACCACCTGGGAGCCTATCATTAGAAGCCTTTTTCAGACAATATAATAAGCTTTTTCCTGACAGAGACAGAAGTTAAGAACCAAAGTCAGCTGATAAACTGGAGCAGATTAACATGGGCCAACCTTCCAGCTGTCTTCCTTATAAAACTGCATGATAGTGAAACTTAGACCATCAATTCCAGTGCCCTAGGTTTTGTCTGTTTTACTGTTTGCTGTTTAATATATTTAAAAGCATTTTAAAAAAAAAACTATTTTCAAGATTATGTTCACTTAAAAATAAAACTGAAAAATATTATAAACCCTGTGAAGCGTTATGAATCAAAAAGATGATTAATTATGTGTCTATGGCAACATGGCTTTCTCACCCTCATTCTGCCATTTCACTGTTTCAAAAGGAAAACATACCCAGTGGAATATATAAGTTGAAACACATGCCTTGTGTGAAAGTAGTTCCGTTAGTGCTGAGAGTCTATGAGAGGTTTCTTCTGCGGCCTTGTGAAAAGCCTTGAGATTCTCATGGCTAACAGGGTTTTAGTGTAGTGCAGTGTTTATTCCCTTTAGACAATTTTACTAAAATAGTGCCCACTTTGACATTGCAGTTCTTTTTTTTTATCACCCCCAAGGTTAAAGATTTACTGTTGGCATTACGTCGTTGAGTTTCAGAAACAAATGGCAACACTTTCCCTCTGGGAGCTGTAACTTCTAATAGTCAATCATACACAAAGAAAGAAAATAATCATAAAAATCTCTATTAATTTGTTTTGTTACTTTTGTATACTGTACCCTATATCATAACCACTACAGTATGTCAGGTAAAGTGCCGAATTGTACTATAAGTGCCGGAGTAACCTGTATCTTCTGTTTATGCCATTGAAATCGCCGTGCCATGCTCTTTCAGCTTGCCTGTTGCACCCTCTTTGTGTTCATGGATAAGAAGATTGGACAAGACATTGTTAAACTCCATAAGCAGATTTTTCCATGATATGTTATGAGCCACTCCTCACCACTGAAGCATTCAAAGGAAGTAAACGTGATGACCTCTAGAGCCCAGCTCCCAGTGGAGGTAAACGTGGTGACCTCCGCAAATCAGCTGCCATCAGAGAACAACAGGGCATCCTCCCCAGTCATGTTCCCACCAAAGGCTCATGTTGTTTTAGTTCCTAATCAAGTTCCTGTTTCTCTTTTTGGTGTTATCACAATGTTTAAATTAGCAATGTTCTCATCTACACACGCGTGGACAAAATTGTTGGTACCCTTCGGTCAATGAAAGAAAAACTCACAATGTTCACGGAAATAACTTTAATCTGACAAAAGTAATCATTTTAAAAAATTGCTAGAGTTTTGCTAGAGAGGTTTTAAGCATTAATGTCAATAAAAGTACTTACTGTATGTAAGTGTGACAAAAGAACAAAACGAAATCCACTTTATAGGATTACTGTGTACTCCATTAGTATTTCATTGGAATTAAAGCACACTTGATGTAAACACATTTTCAAACTGTTATTAACCCATTCATACTGCATGCACCAAAAATAGCTAAGTTTTAAATACCAGTGATTAGAAATACAACAGTTCCTAATAAAATTTAATAGAAATCCTACATCTTGCCTTTAAGCAATCAAACACAATATATCATCATGAAAGCCACATATGACGTGTCCAGTAATGACTTATATTCTGTGAACTTTCCATTTAGTGGACTTGTTAAGAATAATGGTCATGTCTCTCCTAGCTGCTGGGCGCAGATAAAAGGAAGGCGTACAAGAGAATCTGTGATTTATTTGAAGGTAAACAGCTTTTTATTTTCTGTCGTCTCCATCTGGTCTGGTGCGTGACGCTCAACTACTCCAAGAACTTCTCATAGACAATGGTAACGCGCTACCAACTCTGTATCGCCATTTCAAACACAGTGAATTTGAAATACTTCTATTTATCTATTCTGTATCTAAAACATCATATTTAATATGGTACTGCTGTAATGTACTGTAAGTAATGCACAGGGTCCAGCACAGCCAGTTTACTTTGTATTCAGTGTTGGGATGTGGAAGTTTTAGTCTGGAATTCATCTAATCAGCAGCTGGGGACAGAACAATAAATCACAGCAATACTTCCAAGGGATTACAGTTACTGGAGCTGAAGGAGAGCATGGCTCAAAGGCAATATGAGATAGATTCACAGAAGCGATTACATCCACATTAGATTACAATTAGAGACATGTCTTTTTTTTTTTTTTTAAAGTAACTAAATCTGTTGTAGTAGATTATTTGTTGAAGATAGAGAAAGCATGCACTAACATTACTAGAAAATCTGGAATATACACTTTAAAATAATATCAAATCCTTGCAGTTTTTTCAAAATTAATAATACAAATGATTATACAAGGATTGTTCAAGTCAAACCTGGACTTTTGATTGTGCAAAATAATAATAAGTTATGAGTGTAAACACTACGTTTATTTCTCTATATCTCTGCTACACTAATGCGTTATCCACAAGTTTCACTTACCGTCAAGGTAGAAAGTTTTCTCAGTACACCAGAGCCATGATCCTACTGCCTGCTTCACATCTGAAATGCTGGCCATCCAGAAACTCCTTTAATGGCCGAGACATGTGGAACTTGCTTGGAGTGAGGCCCGGGCTGTACAGGGGATGTGGCAATAACTCCAAGCTGAATCCCTGTAATGTGCAATTGGTGTTTGTGAAGTGGTAAAAATGTTTAATAATAATTTCTTTTTGAGATCATCACCTGGTGTCCAGACAATTTACAGCTTATCATTAACCAACAATTATTTGGGCAAAGGCATTCTTCAAAGTGTCATTGTACAAAAGGAAGACCACAAGGGATGTGATTGGAGAGATAATAGACAATTCTCCTGAAGATGGAGGCCCAACTGCCGCAGTGTTGCTCTCACCCAGTGACAGTTTCATCACATACCAGAAAGTGCTTCTCTTGCCAGGGCCACTCACTCCTCATACTTCCTTACTTGGCAGCCACCTAGTCCTATGTTGGTTGTTTACCAAAGGAAAGATTAGGAGAACGCTAGGAGACTGGAAATTAGGAAATTTGAACACATGACCCACCTATTTTGGGACAGTTTGCCTGAAAGCGCCCGCAAATTTGGTGGTGTGATACAGTGACTACATGCTGACAACAATCCTTGTCCCCTCAGCAAGGCTGCTTGTTGGCCCTGCTCGGCAGTCCCCTCCCAGAACTACCCACCACCATTGGAAGAGGGGATAATGACGCTTATGTTACTTGGGATTGCAAATATAGACATGACATCCTCTGCCAGCTGGATTGTGTCCGCTAGAGAGTCAGACGGGTGCCCTTGGACCCACTCCATTATGCTGGCTTACACCTATACGTCACCTTCCAATGTAGTATGCATAAAACTGAGCAACATTCAGAAATGTTGAGCTTAATATATACTGTATTCCTCTAATAAATCATATAATGAGCTCTAAATTATAGTAAATTTCCAAAAGTATCGAACTAATTGTGTCTGGTCTTTCAATTGCTTAAACGTTTTTATATTAATTTCTTGATTTGTGAAGGTCACTACACACCACTTGTTTCTATTGTGCTTTAATTGTATAGTTAAAAGGTACAACAGATTATTGTTGGGTAATAAAACCTAGTGAAAAATAAAATAGGGTTATACTGTCGGTGAACGATATATTTGTTTAAAAATGTCAATTAATTTGCATACCTTTATCATACTCCTATATTACTTATGCTTACTCTAAAAAATCATCAGTATTTTTTAGTTTTGTAAAGAAACACTATTTTTAAAAAATAATGAATAAAAAAATTACTGTATATGTTGGCCTCACCTAAGATGTTACTTACGCTGACTCCTCTGCTCCTGTCCTCCTATGTGATTTATTGCAAACATCATATAAGTAAATTGCACCAGCATGGTGTTCATTTAAAGCCGAATATACTGTAAGTGCTGAATAAGAAATCCTATAGCTTGGGAAGAATACTCTGTAATGAACATCTCACAGTTTCAACACTTTATTTATTCAATAACCTCATGCAATGAAGTGCTCCTATTTTCTCAGCAGGGACTAGTCAACATCAGATATGCACATTGTAATATGCACTACTCTTTATGGAAATGTTATTCTAAGGGACTATCTGTTATAATTAAAGTGCTGGTGGCTGTGAGATGCATTACCACCTGTATCTGTCATGGGTGTTATATTGTATGAATTAATTATACAATCCAGAGAACTGTATGAGAAATATTGTGCAGTAGTCTGTTTCTTTAGAAATAAAAAATAATAATAATAAAATTTTCATATATAAAAAAAGTAAATAAAAGTTACGAATATGATGTGGGTTATGATTTAGGCAATGTGTATTCTATAGATTATGTTTGTTTTTATGCTTTCAGTCATTTTCAATATCTAATTAATCTAGGATATAGAATATAGAGAATATAGGATATATAATATAATATATAAAAAGTACATATAATACAAATGTATACAGTGGAACCTTGGATCACGAGAATAATTCGTTCCGGAAGCGTGCTCATATTTTAAAACCCGCATAAATGAAAGTGAATGTCCCTATAAGAAATAATGGAAACTCAAATTATGCATTCCACAACTTCCAAAAATACATAAAAATAATTAATACAAGATATAAAGTAAAAATAAAACAAATTAATGTGCACTTTACCTTTGAAAAAGTAAAAATCAACAGATAAGCGTTTCCGTTAGTGTTTGTGCGCGCAGACACTTTGTGTGTGTATGTGTGTATGTGTGTGTGTGTGTGTGTGTGTAACTATGGATCTTTAACCTCTCAAATGAAACTTGCTTTTGCTTTACATGCTCGCACACACGTGTGTTATAATAAACAGTACACGCATCCAAAGACAAAATAAAATGTTTTACACACACACACACACACACACACACACACACACACACACACACACACACACACACACACACACACACACACACACGTGGTTACAGTGTTATAGTAAACAGTACACGCATGCACGGATTATAATTATAGCAGTGAGAGACAAGCACTAGGACCAAGCAGGGGAGACGATTACCCACAATTCCGCAGCGCAAGAGAGAGAAAAACCATTGGCTCAGTTGTGATCACGTGACGTTCGGCGTCAAAACAAGAAGCGCATGCGTGATACATGATACTTGGTACTTGTAAACCAAGACCTGCTCGTTTTTCAAGTGAATTCAAGTGAAAAAAATATTTTTTTTGCTCATGTTGCGGGACACTCGCAAACCGTGTTATCCGCAATCCGAGGTTTTCTTTTCTCAAGATTTCAGCGTTTCAATTGATTTGATAGTTTTCTGATTATATCAATGGCTCTAATCTGAGGTGCTGGTTGTTAATTGGTAATTTTTGAGGCTGGTAACTCTAAACTTACTTTTTATCTGCAGCAGAGAAAAGTTTCGGTCTTGCTTTCCTGTGATGGTTTCATCATGGTACTTGATGGGTTTTCACAAATGTACTTGACAATACTGTGCATAGTTTTTACAAAAATTCAAAAATTCTTGTTGCATAAAGTAGAAAAGAAAAACCATGAATCTAGATAAATACCAAGGGAACTGAAGAAATGAGGACCAAACTGGAATTAGACAAGGAAAAGATTATACAATTATCAAAACACAAACAAATACAGGCTTAGGAAGGTAGGAAAAAAGCACAAAAAGCCTTATTAAAGAGGCAAACTGGATTAGCAATAGATGGATTGGTACAATACCACTCACCTTCCCAGAATCGTAAGGGGGCAGTTGAAGTACTTAGAGCACCTTACAGGTTTTCCATTAGAGCCGTGTCAGGTGGGTACTGTACCACTTTTGCCGTCTGGCCGACGCTACAGAGCACCGAACACCAGAACAGTCAGGCACAAGAACAGTTTTTTCCCCCGGGCAATTTACCTCATGAACAGCAAAAAACATTCTTCTCACTGTGAATTAAATATATGAGTAATATTATGTGCAACACCACTGTGCAATATACTGTGGAATACCACAGATATTTATTTAACTTATTTGTAAGTATCTCACACCCTACTCCATTTGATGTTAACCCAAAAAAATCCATCCTACTCAATTTGTTGTAATTTTCTATTTTTTTTTTTTTTTTTTTTTTCCTGTTATGTGTCGTGCTGTTTTGTCTTGTTATTTGTTTTGTCCTGGAGCTCTGTCACTAAAACAAATTCCTTGTACGTGCAAGCGTACTTGGCAATAAAACTCTTCTGATTCTGATTCTGAAGAAGCTGGGCAGCCTCAGGACCTGCTGGAGAGATTGTATATAACAGTTGGTGTGGGAACCCACCACGAAGAGCAGGAATCTGTGGCTTGGGATAGAGAACACTGTGTTGACCCATATCATCTAGTTTCACTGTGACCTCTGCCATCAAAAGGGAAATGAAAGAATGGAGCAGCTGTTGCACATTTCTGGCCACACTATTTCACCTGTACTACTTGGAAAATATCTGATATTTTTAGAGCGACTGTATATCAGTTATGATAAGAGTCTTCCTAAGCTCTGCTTTTCTTAATCCACTGGATATTTGGGTACACTTGCTCTGGTATTTCCTGTAACATTTTTTTTTTCAAATTAAAATGTATTATTATTATTATTATTATTATTATTATTATTATTATTATTATTATTATTTATCCTGCAAATTTTTTGGATCCTTTTTCTACAAACAGAAAACCTAATTTCATTAGACCCATTATTCACCAATAAGGTGGAATAGTATTAATAACATTCTCAATATTCTCATCCTTTCCTGAACAACCTTTACTAACATTTATCATGCTGGTTGACAGACTTGTCTGTACCAGGATTTAACTCTGAGTTCTTCAGGGAATGTTCAATTTAAAGTCAATTATAACTGACAATTATAAATGCTGTCTATAAGTTATATCTTATTTTTCAGGACAGTAAAAATCTTTCATAATACTTTCACTAGGCAGCATGATGGTGTAGTGGTTAGCAATGTTGCCTTGCACCTCCAGGGTCTGGGTTCGATTCCTGGCCAGAGTTGATCCACATTTTCTGTGTGCGTGGAGTTTGCATGTTCTCCCTGTGCTCGGTCGGTTTCCTGCCACAGTCTAAAGACCTGCAGATTAGGCTAATTGGCGTTCAGAAATTGCCCGTAATGTGTGTGTGTGTGTGTGTGTACAGTATGTGAGGCTCCAGGCCCCCCGCGACCCTGAATACAGGATAAAGCGATATAAAGTGATACTTTCACTATCTAATTTTGCATTCATATTTACAGTATATCAGTAACAAGGCAATAGGGCATTGGTGGCTCAGTGGTAGGTTTCACGCCTACCATGCTTCTATTCCCAGCTAATGCCCACTGGCTGCAGTGCCATTCCCAAGCCCGGATAAAATGGGAGGGTTGCGTCAGGAAGGGCATCAGACGTAAAAACCTGTACCAAATTGTTGTGCAGATCAGTTGGTCCGCTTGGGTGACACCTTAACGGGAGCAGCCTAAAGACTAAAAACATCAAAAACAAGGGTACCAATCCATCAGAAGCCACTCAAACACACACACTACTGACAATTCGATTATTATCATTTTTGAATCAACAATTTGAATAAAGCCCTATGTACATGTCTTTGGACTGTGGGAGGATCTGGAGAAAACCCACAAACACAGAGAGAAGATGCCATCTCTACAAACACACGCATATCTAACGTGGGATTTTAAAAATCTATCGTTTCAACTCAACAAGGATGAGGCCACAATTTTATAACCAAAACTTTTCATCACACAAACAAGCAATTAGTCTTGTTGGAAAGCTCAGATGATGCAGTTTCACGTGATATGCAGAACACCTCACTGAGGTGAAGATATCAGGAGAAATTCAACCGAGACCAAGTGGTGCACAACATGCATCTATTGGGTGCAAAAAAATCAAGGACAAGGAAAATTCAGTCTGAAACATCAGATAACTGGTTTCTCATGTCTTAGAGGAAACTAACCCTCCCTGGTTGGTAGCCATTATGTGAATGGAGAGGGATACATATTTGGCAGGAATTGATCAAATGTTCAAAATGGAGCAAGAAAGGGAGAAAAAAAAACATAATAGTTCGCAACAGTACATGAAAATGAGAAGATGGCAACCAGTCAAATAAACATCTAATTGAAGTCAATTACAGTATATTGACAAAACACTGCTGCATATGGATAGTCCTTGTTGTAATTATTACATTAACTGCTGTTGTTGCAAATTTGTCATAATTTAATAATATGGCTTCCATTCGTATCTACTATATCTATATTAAGTATATACTGTATATTTTATACTATAAAATATCCTTTTGTCCTAACTCACCATGTCTTTACACAACAAGCTAGGAGTTCATCACCAAAAAAATCAAAAACATTATTGTTTTGATTGTGCTGCATGACCTTAAAATAGCAACAACAAAAAAATATCACGTCAAATAAATTACTATAGAACCTTTAAAAAATATATATAAATAAATAAATAAAAATCTCTTTAGCCGTAGTCTGAATTATTATTGAGGTCTTTCAGTGAATTTGCTTTCGTTGTGCACAACAACTATTTATCTTGAGGCTCTAAACTGATGTTTAGGCTTTAAAGTTGATTCATGGTTATCATATTTTATAAAGTGACAAAGCAGGGGCAAGATGTAAAGTCGCTTATCAATGTTAGAAAAAAAAATGGGTGGTGCTGAGCTTCGTGTTCAATAAAGTGATATGGGAGCTGTTTTCGTATTGAAGGTTTAAATGTGGCAGTAATTCATGTGTGCAAGGAGGCGCCTGAGGCAAACTGGTATTTGTGTCACACACATTATTCTCCAGTGTGCATGGATCGCTTTCAAACAGGACGAAAGTGTGATCAAATTTCAAAATTCACCTTTAATGAAATGAGTCACTCATATAGGAGCTGTGTAAGAGTTAATATTGAATATCATGTGATTTTTTTCTCTCCTGATTTCATTTGTTTTTTAAATGCTAAAAATGATTGCACATAACTATTGAAATGAAAAGTGGAATTGATTCATCTGCGCATGTTTTAGGGCCCTGTGGCATTCTCAGCACTAACTGACTGATCGTGCTGTACCAGGGACAGCATTTGGACTACAACATCAAGCATTATTTCTTTATGCAGATGCTAATTGTTAGACACTAATTAATCTACGAATGTGTTCGGATTTCTAATTATGCTCTAATTTTAACACTAGGGTTTGTGTCCTGACACTGCAAGGGACCAAGGCATTTTGTGCAAGCTTCTGGATCTCTTTAGGGAGCTGTAAGATGAACATCCTACAATGTCTGATCACACGCTACCTGTATATCAAAATAAAGTGCAGGTTTTGAGAACATGTACAGTAATTGAAGCTTGAATTAATGGTTTAAAAGCTTTAATTTAATTAATGGACATCGTTCAAAGTGTCCATGATCACAGTGTGGACAGTTTCTCCCACATGGGGAACTATTTAAGATACTCTTATTTGGCCATTTACTTTGTAATCTTACCTTACAGAGACTATAGCTCAGCTTTCCTGTGCATAAATTGAGTTGATCTATGACCACTGACTACATTTGGCTGTACATTTTTAATGGACGCAGCCTAGCAGTGACCTATTATTACACCTGATTCGAACCTCACACAAATGCCAAAGCAGTGACGCTGCTGTCCTGAAAATGTTACATCATCTAAATAATATCTCTACCACCAGACGTCCCTTTTCAATAGTGGACAGGACAGTCCATTAGGGTAGATAATATGTTCCATTTATTCAGCTGACAGGCATCTTTATCTACTGTAGCTTTCATGAGCACCTAAGTACAGTCCAAGCCTTAAACCGAAAGAGCAGATAAGTGTTAAAGGTTCTACTTAAAGCCCCAACAGGCAGCCATGGGATTGAAAATCACAACCTTATGATCCAAGCATAGAAAATTTATGGCTTGGACACCGACTCAGAAGCCCCCGTTCTTATGACTTTATTTAACATTCATCAGGTTTTCTTTCTTGTCAAACAACCAGAATAAATGATACTCTCGCTGCATTTTCCCGATCCTCCTGTACAACATTAGACAACCTACTGATCTGCCTTCCATCAAAGCTGGGCCTCTTTAAACGCAAAGCACATACCAGAAATAACATCTTTACACTGGCACCCCTGTACCAAACAGTATCACACACTGGGCGGTATAGTTTCCATTACGATATTCACAATGGGCCAGATTCAGAAATGGTTGCTTACCAGTGAAAAGGGGGTCAAAGGAGAGATGTGGTATGGGTACATAGATCATGTGGAATGAAAAAGCAGATTCTATTAACTTTTTTGTCGACAGTTTTAGTTTTATGCAATATATAAGGGGTGTTCAAGTCAAAGCGGGACTTTCTTATGAACTAGGGTGCAGAACTAATTAACATTTACAGAAGGTTCAAAGACCCTTAGCTACAGTAGAATATTTGAATGGTGCAAACAAGTCTGGGAAATTGATCATTTTAGTTAGTTGGTGGTTATAAATTAAAACTGGGTCCATAAGTGCGATAGCAGAAAGTGTAAAGCTTAGGCGGCTATATAGAATTTCAGCGGGTAACGGACGAGGCCATGAAATATATTTTAATTTAAAATTTTGTGCACAGGAAATTAATGGCGCCCACAACTGAATGTGGCCATAAGATATCAAATAAGTATGAGTTCATAATGTGTGGGTGGGTTATTGTATCATGTAGGCTATTGTATCATGTTTTAATTTGCTACAGTATATTGGCTATCATTAAATTAGGAAAATATTACCTTTAAATATTTTCATTTAATGGCTCTGAGAGCACATAGACTATAGATGTTGTGAAGGTCATGTACCTTCAATGAAATTTGCAAAATGTATGAAATCTCTTTTAATATTTATTATAAAGATAACAGTGTTCATGTTATATAATGACTACCAGCAGTTATCTACAGTATAATAAAAAATATATAAATAGAAGGGAAAAAAGCAGGAACACTAGAGAATTGTTTTCTACAGTTGAATTCTGTCACAAAAACACAAGAGAAAAAAATGAAAAAATTATTACCTTATTTAAAATGGGAGTTTTTGAAAGAATGTAACAATGTTGACAGCTAATGTTTGTCACAACGCGCCGGATTTCGCCCACAACATAGCGCCTCCGAAAATAATCAAAATCACTCCGGTTCTAGCGCCGCGCCGCCTCTTGGGTTTTGCCGCCTCAGTCACGACTCGAGCTCACCTGTTACCGATTTGGAGTGATCAGATCGGCTTATTTAAGACGCTGCTAGACACCCACCTGTTGCCAGATTATTGTGCCGTATTGCCCTTATTCTCGCGTTTTGTTTATGTCTCTGTTTCTCCGGTTACGACCCCGCTTTGCTTCCCGTTTTCGGCTCCGTCTTCGCGCTTCGGATTAATGTTATTTGGAATACCGGCTTTTGACCTACGCTCACGTCTGACTACGAGATTGTCTGCGCTTGATGTTTATGTGCCTGTCAGCTCTGATCCCTGCTCGCGTCTAACTGCATGCTTCGGGATTACTTCTCACAAGGAAGCTATAGACTTTAGTGGATTATTTATCAGCTTCCTCATTGACTCCGTGAGTTCATTTGGATTACGGGACAATATTTCCCCGACGTGGATTTGGGCACCGCCCCCCTACCTCTCCCTACGCCCTCTGCTGGCCGTAAGTCTCCTTCCTGATTTCTCTCTCTCTCATTCTCTGCTATTGGATCTGCGTGTTTCCCTCCTAGTGGAGAGCGTGACAGTATAATCTGGCCATTATGGATCCAGCGGAGTTTACCCACTTGAGATCAGCACTGGAAAGTCAGGGAGCGCTCCTGGGTTCACATCAGCGTGACATTCAGGAGGTCACCAGTACCCTTAAAACAGTAACTGAAACCCTGACTTCACTCGCCAACCAAATTCAGCAACTACAAACACCTCCAGCTCCTACCCTAGCTCCTCGCCCCTTGGCAGCCACAGCTGCCGCATCACCCCATGAGCCACGCCTGCCGGCCCCGCCTACCTATGATGGGGATCCTAACACCTGCCGTTCTTTCTTGTCTCAGTGTTCTCTAGTTCTTGAGTTACAGGCTTCGTCTTTTCCTACAGAACGAGCTAAGGTGGCATACATTATCACCCTCCTCTCCGGTCGGGCGAGAGAGTGGGGAACCGCTATGTGGGATGCCCAACTGCCCTGCTGTTTCACCTATAAATCATTTACCGAAGAAATGAGAAGGGTTTTTGATTGCTCATCCACCGGACGTCTGGCGGCTGGACAGATATTAACTCTTCAACAGGGAACCCGATCTGTCCATGATTATGCCATTGAGTTTCGCACGTTAGCGGCTTCATGTGGCTGGGACGACCAAGCACTCTTTGATGCATTTCTCCATGGTCTCTCAGATAATGTCAAAGACGAACTGTCAGCACGCGAACCACCTTCCAATCTCCAAGACCTCATTGATTTGGCAGCACGCATTGATGCTCGTAAGCGCCTCAGGCAGCAGGAGCGCAGCCTGAGCCTCTGGCCGTCACCACCCGCAGCTTCCACCAGCTTTATGGAGACCCCTCCTGAACCAATGCAGGTGGGCCGGACCCGTATTTCTCCTGAGGAACGACAACGGAGACGGGATAAGGGAGCATGTTTCTACTGTGGCCAGTTGGGTCATTTCTCACGAAACTGCCCGGTAAAAGGCCAGGCCCCTCGGTAATTTTGGGTGCACCGGGGGGCCCGGATCTTAAATCCTTTCCCAACCATCGCTCTTATTTTTCAGTAACCCTGACCCACAATAACCAATCCCATGACACGTATGCCCTGCTGGATTCAGGGGCCGACCAAAATCTGATCTGCTCTTCACTGGCGAACCTCCTTGGCATTCTTTCCACGCCCCTGAGTCACTCACTCACTGTGCAGGCCCTCGATGGTTGTTTCCTGGCCCCCATCACTCATCGCACAGAACCAGTCACCTTGCACTTCTCAGGAAACCACTCAGAAGTGATTTCCTTCTTGATTGCTAAAAGCTCCCACGCCCCGCTCGTCTTGGGTCTCCCATGGCTACAGCTACACAATCCTCATGTAGATTGGGTCAATAAGAGAGTTCTGGAATGGAGTACCTCATGCCTATCATCGTGTCTCCGCTCTGCTGTCAAAAGGGCTCCATCCTCTCAGCCTGAGGACCTCTCCAACCTCTCAAACGTCCCAACCGAGTATCACGATCTCTGGAAGGTTTTTAGCAAATCTCACGCAGTCTCGCTACCTCCCCACCGCCCATATGATTGCGCTATTAACCTTCTTCCTGGTACTACCCCGCCCAGGGGGCGATTATATTCTCTCTCACGCCCAGAGAGGGAGGCCATGGATCAATACATTACGGAATCCCTTGCGGCGGGAATCATTCGTCCCTCCTCTTCTCCAGCAGGCGCGGGGTTCTTCTTCGTGGAGAAGAAAGACAAATCTTTACGACCCTGCATCGACTATAGGGGGCTCAACGAAATCACTGTAAAGAACCGCTACCCACTCCCTCTCATGTCCTCAGCCTTCGAGTTACTCCAGGATGCACGTGTTTTCACTAAGTTAGACCTTCGAAATGCCTATCACCTAGTGAGGATTCGAGAGGGGGACGAATGGAAGACTGCCTTTAATACACCTACGGGCCACTATGAATACCTCGTGGTTCCCTTCGGACTGACCAACGCCCCGGCTGTCTTCCAGGCCCTGATTAATGATATATTGAGAGACTTCCTTAATGTTTTTGCATTCGTCTACCTTGATGATATTCTGATATTCTCTCGCACCCTGAAGGAACACAGATCCCATGTCCGTCAAGTTCTACAAAGGCTCATGGAGAACAAACTTTACGTCAAGTCCGAGAAATGTGAATTTCATAGCGACTCCACCTCCTTCCTCGGGTTCCTCATATCACCATCAGGTATTCGCATGGACCCAGCTAAGGTAAAGGCAGTCACTGATTGGCCGATACCCTCCTCTAGGCGGGAACTTCTACGTTTTCTGGGCTTCGCCAATTTTTACAGACGTTTCATCCGAAACTATAGCTCCGTGGCAGCACCTCTCACGACCCTCACGTCCACAAAATCGTTGTTTCAATGGAGTGCACTGGCGGACAAGGCCTTTAAGGAACTTAAGCGCCGTTTCACATCTGCCCCTGTCCTCACCTTCCCGGACCCATCCCTACAGTTCGTGGTCGAAGTGGACGCATCAGAAACAGGTGTGGGCGCCGTTCTCTCCCAAAGGTTCCCCAAGGATAACAAACTCCACCCCTGTTCGTTCTTCTCACGCCGACTCTCCTCGTCTGAACGCAATTATGGAATCGGAGACCGCGAGCTGTTAGCCGTAAAGCTAGCACTGGAGGAGTGGAGACACTGGCTGGAGGGGGCCGAACACCCTTTTTTGGTCTGGACAGACCATCGAAATTTAGAATATTTAAGGTCAGCCAAGAGACTTAACTCTCGTCAGGCTCGTTGGTCCTTGTACTTTTCCAGGTTCAATTTTACCTTGTCCTATCGCCCGGGTTCTAAGAATACTAAACCTGATGCCCTCTCTAGACAGTTCTCCCTCCCTATGGATTCCCCCACCCAAGAAACCATTCTCCCTCCACATTGCCTGATGGCTGACACCCGTTTGGACATAGAGAACCAGGTACTACGCGCGCTTGAACATGAACCAGGTCCAAGCAACGTCCCCCCGAACCGACTCTTCGTCCGAAGCCTTCTCCGTCCTGCTGTATTAAACTGGGCCCACAGCTCCAAGTTGGCATGCCATCCGGGCGTTGCCCGCACTCTATTTCTCACTAAACAACGTTTCTGGTGGTCAACTATCAAGGAGGATGTTCAGGGCTTTGTAGCATCATGCGATACTTGTTCCAGGAATAAGGCCACTAATCGCCCCCCGGAGGGCCTTCTCAGACCACTCCCTATCCCTCATCGCCCATGGTCTCACATCTCCCTCGATTTTGTTACAGGATTACCACCCTCAGACAATAATACCTGCATCATGACAGTTGTGGACAGATTCTCCAAATCCGCTCACTTCATCTCACTCCCCAAACTCCCTTCAGCTAAAGAAACAGCCGAACTCCTGGTGTCCCATGTTTTCCGACTCCACGGTCTTCCTTCAGACATCGTCTCTGACAGGGGCCCGCAGTTTTCCTCACAATTCTGGAAAGCCTTCTGCAAGCTTATTGGTGCCACGCCCAGCCTATCCTCTGGATTCCACCCCCAGAGCAATGGACAGACTGAAAGGATCAACCAGGAACTAGAGAAGTCTCTTAGATGTATGGCGTCACGGGACACGGCCTCATGGAATAGAGCTCTCCCGTGGATAGAATACGCCCACAACTCGCTCCCCACGTCCTCCACCGGAATGTCACCTTTTCAATGCTGTCTGGGATACCAACCGCCTCTGTTCCCTGCTCAAGAGGAGGAAGTCGCAGTGCCCTCTGCCCAAGCGTTCGTCCGGCGCTGTAAAAGGACGTGGCAGCAGGCCCGCTCCCAATTGCGACGCTCAGTAAACATTTTCCGATGTAAAGCCAACCGCCACCGCTCTGCAGCCCCCCGATATCGCATTGGCCAAAGAGTAATGTTATCCACCCGCGACTTACCCCTGAAGACCACATCAAAGAAACTGTCTCCCAGGTATATTGGGCCCTTCTCCATCTCCCGGGTGATCAACCCCTGCTCTGTTAAGCTCGCCCTGCCATTATCCATGCGCCGGATCAACCCCACCTTCCATGTGTCTCAGATTCGACGACTGGTCTCCTGTCCATTATCCCCACCACCTCCCCCACCCCCTCCCCCCCGTCTCATCGAGGGGGGGGAGGCTTTCACAGTCCGTAAGCTCCTTAAGTCCCGCCGCCGGGGACGCGGACTACAATACCTAGTGGATTGGGAGGGATACGGACCCGAAGAGAGAAGCTGGATACCCGCCAGATTTATCCTCGACAAATCCCTCATAACTGAGTTTCATAGCATGAACCCAGAGGCCCCGTCTAGAACGCCCAGTGGCGTCCGTAGGGGGGAGGGTACTGTCACAACGCGCCGGATTTCGCCCACAACATAGCGCCTCCGAAAATAATCAAAATCACTCCGGTTCTAGCGCCGCGCCGCCTCTTGGGTTTTGCCGCCTCAGTCACGACTCGAGCTCACCTGTTACCGATTTGGAGTGATCAGATCGGCTTATTTAAGACGCTGCTAGACACCCACCTGTTGCCAGATTATTGTGCCGTATTGCCCTTATTCTCGCGTTTTGTTTATGTCTCTGTTTCTCCGGTTACGACCCCGCTTTGCTTCCCGTTTTCGGCTCCGTCTTCGCGCTTCGGATTAATGTTATTTGGAATACCGGCTTTTGACCTACGCTCACGTCTGACTACGAGATTGTCTGCGCTTGATGTTTATGTGCCTGTCAGCTCTGATCCCTGCTCGCGTCTAACTGCATGCTTCGGGATTACTTCTCACAAGGAAGCTATAGACTTTAGTGGATTATTTATCAGCTTCCTCATTGACTCCGTGAGTTCATTTGGATTACGGGACAATATTTCCCCGACGTGGATTTGGGCACCGCCCCCCTACCTCTCCGCGCCGGAACGCCCTCTGCTGGCCGTAAGTCTCCTTCCTGATTTCTCTCTCTCTCATTCTCTGCTATTGGATCTGCGTGTTTCCCTCCTAGTGGAGAGCGTGACAATGTTGGGATATATTATTATTATTATTATTATACTCATCACTCACTCATCATCTATACCGCTTAATCCTGTATTCAGGGTCACGGGAGCCTGGAGCCTATCCCAGGAGACTTGGGGCACATGGCAGGGTACACCCTGGACAGGGTGCCAATCCATCGCAGGGCACAGACACACACATACACTCACTGATTCACACACTACGGACAATTTGGGAACGCCAATTAACCTAACCTACATGTCTTTGGACTGTGGGAGGAAACCGGAGTACACGGAGGAAACCCACCAAGCACGGGGAGAACATGCAAACTCCATGCACACAGAGACCGGACTCGAGCCTGGCCGGGGATCGAACCCGGACCCTGGCGGTGCAAGGCGACAGTGCTAACCACTACACCTGCTAACCACTACACCATCGTGCCGCCTATTATTATTATTATACTTTATATTATATTTTATATTATATTTATGTATCATATATTCTGTTTAAAAAATATATTAGAGTATAAATAACCATCCTTCGGGCAAAAAAATCTTAAATACTTAATTCATTTATTCCCTGTAACACGTGGGAGACCTGGAGCCTATCCCAGGAGACTCAAGGACAATGGGCAATTTGGGAATGCAAATTAGTCTGATGTCACTGGACTATGGGAGGAAACCCACCAAGCACAAGGAGAACATGCAAACTTGGCAAACTTCATGCACACAGACCAGAGGTGGGAATCAAATCCTCAACCCTAGAGGTGTGAGGCCACACTGCTAACCACTACGTCTCTGTGCCGATTTTTTTATTTTAAATACCATATTAGAAATGTATTTACAGATTTAAAATGTAATATATAATACTAATGTAATAACATTTCCATCAATCTCTCCATCCATCATCACCACTTATCCTGTGCCGGAGCACATGAGCCAGGAGCCTATACCCAGGGAAGATAGGGCACACAGTAAAGCAGGATACACCCTGTATGGAGTGCCTGAGAGCACAAGCACACACACTCAATCACAACCCACCCCATTCAGCCAACACTGCATGTCTTTGTACTGTGGGAGGAAACCAGAGGACCCAAAGGAAACCAACCAAACACAGACCAGAGGTGAAATTCAAACACCCAACCCTTAAGGTGGAACGTGAAAGTGGTAACCAAATTTAATATTAATATCAATTTCAAATTCTAATTGTATTTTTTAGCCACTATGTCATGATGGCTCTGTAATAGAACATACACACGTGGACAAAATTGTTGGTACCCTTCGGTCAATGAAAGAAAAACTCACAATGGTCACATAAATAACTTTAATCTGAAAAAATAAATAAATAAATAAGAATTCTATGAATGTTAACCAATGAAAGTCAGACATTGCTTTTCAACCATGCTTCAACAGAATTATAAAAAAAATTTAACTCATGGAACAGGCCTGGACAAAAATGATGGTACCCCTAACTTAATAGTTTGTTGCACAACCTTTTGAGGCAATCACTGCAAACAAACAATTCCTGTAACTGTCAATGAGACTTCTGCACCTCTCTGCAGGTATTTTGGTCCACTCCTCATGAGCAAGCTGCTCCAGTTGTTTCCGGTTTGAAGGGTGCCTTTTCCAGACAGGATGTTTCAGCTCCTTCCAAAGATGCTCAATAGGATTGAGGTCAGGGCTCATAGAAGGCCACTTTAGAATAGTCCAATGTTTTCCTCTTAGCCATTCTTGGGTGTTTTCAGCTATATGTTTTGGGTCATTGTCCTGTTGCAAGACCCATGACATGCGACTGAGACCCAGCTTTCTGACACTGGCCAGCACATTTCTCTCTAGAATCCCTTGATAGTCTTGAGATTTCATTGTACCCTGCACAGATTCAAGACACCCTGTGCCAGATGCAGCAAAGAAGCCCCAGAACATAACAGAGCCTCCTCCATGTTTCACAGTAGGGACAGTGTTCTTTTCTTGATATGCTTCATTTTTCCGTCTGTGAACATAGAGCTGATTTGCCTTGGCAAAAAGTTCCATTTTTGTCTCATCTGTCCATAGGACATTCTCCCAGAAGCTTTGTGGCTTGTCAACATGTAGTTTGGCATGATTTTTTATGATTTGTTTTCAACAATGGTGTCCTCCTTGGTCGTCTCCCATGTAGTCCACTTTGACTCAAACAACGACGGATGGTGCGATCTGACACTGATGTTCCTTGAGCATGAAGTTCACCTTGGATCTCTTTAGAAGTCTTTCTGGGCTCTTTTGATACCATTCGGATTATCCGTCTCTTTGATTTGTCATCAATTTTCCTCCTGCGGCCACGTCCAGGGAGGTTGGCTACAGTCCCATGGATCTTAAATTTCTGAATAATATGTGCAACTGTAGTCACAGGAACATCTAGCTGCTTGGAAATGGTCTTATAGCCTTTACCTTTAACATGCTCGTCTATAATTTTCTTTCGAATCTCCTGAGACAACTCTTTCCTTCGCTTCCTCTGGTCCATGTTGAGTGTGGTACATACCATGTCACCAAACAACACAGTGACTACCTGGAGCCCTATATATAGGCCCACTGACTGATTACAAGATTGTAGACACCTATGATGCTAATTAGTGGACACACCTTGAATTAACATGTCCCTTTGGTCACATTATTTTCAGTATTTTCTAGGGGTACCATCATTTTTGTCCAGGCCTGTTCCATGAGTTTATTTTTTTAAATAATTCCTTTGAAGCATGGTTGAAAAGCAGTGTCAGACTTTCATTGGTTAACATTCATAGAATTTTTTTAAATGATTACTTTTGTCAGATTAAAGTTATTTATGTGACCATTGTGAGTTTTTCTTTCATTGACCGAAGGGTACCAACAATTTTGTCCACGTGTGTAATATGTCATTGATATTTAAAACTTTTAGAAATCATCACAAAGACTTGAATCATGCTCAAAGACCGAAAGACTGCTTTCTCGCTTTATCTGTCAATTCTTGAGCAGTTTTAGGTGCCTTTTGGCTTAATTGCCTCAATTCAGCAGAAAAATGTTGTTTGAGAACAATAAGGCTCAAAATATAAAGCTAAATGTCATTTAAAAGATGCGATAGGTTATGCTGAAAATGTCAAATTGTAATTAAATAAGAAGATTAATAAGACTTTGCCCAATGATTAAATATGCTTGTGCAGCTGGCTTTGAATAAAGCAGTTCCTGTTATTCCACTGCAGTTTTTATGATGAATTTGGTTGACTTATTCATATGCGGAATAAAAATAATCTAATATCTACAATAAACCTTGTTATTAATAACTGTGTCATATTCACCACTTTATCCTCATTTTACAGTCAGTTGCTCTGATTCTCTGTGTGGAAAAGTCTAGCTTGCTTTTAATTAGTCTTCTCCTTGCTGTTCACTTGCTTAAGCTGCCAAAGTTGTAATTAAAGGTTAATTGATGACTTGGCTTCCAGCGCTGCAGAGTTAAAAACCTATACTAAATACAATGTTGAGACAAGAAAGAATTGTTCTTTAGAACCATCAATCTGGAAATGACCTTGTATTTCCCCTGCAGTATACTATATTAAACATGTGCACTATCAGTTAAAAAGTTTGGACAAATGGAACTTGAATACACTATGATTATGTATATAAATAATAAAGTGAATGAAAATTCTTATATACATTTTTATATATACGTCTTAAAATGATAGCTAGTTGTAACCTAACAAATGGTGTTTTTATATATTATAAAATTAAATAACTGGAGATTTGAGCTATAACATATTTTATGGATGAAATGGATTTACATCAATTTTAATCATATTTGGATTATACATCATAGCCAGAATTATTAATGCTGTTAGAGTATCAAAGGCATTTTCAGGCAATTTAACATTTAACAGATGGCCTCTCCCAGATTATGCTGCACTTTTACCTCTTGATGAATTTTATAAAGTAAATTAATGCTGCAGTGATTTGATCAGGCATAGTTAGTAGTTCTAATATACAGTATATACAGTATATATAATAAATTGGTTTACAAAAAAATACAAAAAGGTTATACTCATTTTCATACACTCATATTCTTTTTTTCATCTTTCTAAAATCTGGTTTCCTCAGAGTTTCATACAGTTAGTTGTAAATTGAGCTTTATAAAGAATCTAAAATAATTGGCTGAGTTGGTATCTTTCAAAGTTATGGTGTATGGTGTATAAATTTAACTCTTTATTTTTTTTTTCCAGAACTTATATTATTTGCATATGCAAGGGATGTGGTTTTAACCCCCAATGACCCCCCCCCCCCCCCCCCCCCACCCCACCCCGCTCCTACATACAAGCTCGTACAAACAGATGCCCTTCCTGATGCAACCCTCCCATTTTATTCGTGCTTGGGACATCCAGTGGTTGGGGTTTGGGCACTGGCTGGGAATCGAACCCGGGCCTTTCGCATGGCAGATTAATCATATTGATTAATTAAAATGAATTGTTAACTAACTGTTTTAAACTATGATAAAGTGGTTGGCTTTCTCAATTCAATGTAATGGACAAGCAAAGGATAACATCTCCATCCAGTTCAACCAACAATTTTAAGTTGCTGTTTTATCAAAAGGAAATAAAGCAAAAAAAGGTACATTATTCCAAGACTGGAACAACAAATTTATACAGTCGTGGCCAAAAGTTTTGAGAATTACATAAATATTGGAAATTGGAAAAGTTGCTGCTTAAGTTTTTATAATAGCAATTTGCATATACTCCAGAATGTTATGAAGAGTGATCAGATGAATTGCATAGTCCTTCTTTGCCATGAAAATTAACTTAATCCCGAAAAAAAACTTTCTACTGCATTTCATTGCTGTTATTAAAGGACCTGCTGAGATCATTTCAGTAATTGTCTTGTTAACTCAGGTGAGAATGTTGACGAGCACAAGGCTGGAGATCATTATGTCAGGCTGATTGGGTTAGAATGGCAGACTTGACATGTTAAAAGGAGGGTGATGCTTGAAATCATTGTTCTTTCATTGTTAACCATGGTGACCTGCAAAGAAACGCGTGCAGCCATCATTGCATTGTATAAAAATGGCTTCATAGGCAAGGATATTGTGGCTACTAAGATTGCACCTAAATCAACAATTTATAGGATCATCAAGAACTTCAAGGAAAGAGGTTCAATTCTAATTAAGAAGGCTTCAGGGCGTCCAAGAAAGTCCAGCAAGCGCCAGGATCGTCTCCTAAAGAGGATTCAGCTGCGGGATCGGAGTGCCACCAGTGCAGAGCTTGCTCAGGAATGGCAGCAGGCAGGTGTGAGCGCATCTGCACGCACAGTGAGGCGAAGACTTTTGGAAGATGGCCTGGTGTCAAGAAGGGCAGCAAAGAAGCCACTTCTCTCCAAAAAAAAACATCAGGCACAGATTGATCTTCTGCTAAAAGTATGGCGAATGGACTGCTGAGGACTGGGGCAAAGTCATATTCTCGGATGAAGCCTCTTTCCGATTGTTTGGGGCATCTGGAAAAAGGCTTGTCCGGAGAAGAAAAGGTGAGCGCTACAGTACCATCAGTCCTGTGTCATGCCAACAGTAAAGCATCCTGAGACCATTCATGTATGGGGTTGCTTCTCATCCAAGGGGGTGGGCTCACTCACAATTTTGCCCAAAAACACAGCCAGGAATAAAGAATGGTACCAAAACACCCTCCAACAGCAACTTCTTCCAACAATCCAACAACGGTTTGGTGAAGAACAATGCATTTTCCAGCACGATGGAGCACCGTGCCATAAGGCAAAAGTGATAACTAAGTGGCTCGGGGACCAAAACGTTGAAATTTTGGGTCCATGGCCTGGAAACTCCCCAGATCTTAATCCCATTGAGAACTTGTGGTCAATCCTCAAGAGGCAGGTGGACAAACAAAAACCCACTAATTCTGACAAACTCCAAGAAGTGATTATGAAAGAATGGGTTGCTATCAGTCAGGATTTGGCCCAGAAGTTGATTGAGAGCAGCCCAGTCGAATTGCAGACGTCCTGAAAAAGAAGGGCCAACACTGCAAATACTGACTCTTTGCATAAATGTCATGTAATTGTCGATAAAAGCCTTTGAAACGTATGAAGTGCTTGTAATTATTTTTCAGTACATCACAGAAACAACTGAAACAAAGATCTAAAAGCAGTTTAGCAGCAAACTTTAGCAGAAAACTAATATTTGTGTAATTCTCAAAACCTTTGGCCGCAACTATACAAATTAGTTGCTGTTATACAAAGCGAGACAGCACAGTGGCTTAGTGGTTAGCACTGTGGCTGTGCACCTTTAGGGTCGAGGGTTTGATTCCTGCCTCGGGTCTGTGTGTATGGAGTTTGCATGTTCTCCCTGTGCTTGGTGGGTTTCCTCCCACAGTCCAAAGACATGCAGATTAGGCTAACTGGTGTTCCCAAATTGCCTGTAGTGTGTGAGTATGCCCTGCAATCAATTGGCACCCTGTCCAGGGTGTACCCTGCCTCATGCCTGGAGTTTCCTGGGATACACCCCCCGACAACCCTGTATACAGGATAGTGAATGATTTATGCCATGCGCCCATACAGTAATTGTATGCATAATCAAGGATTATTGAGTGTGTTGATGAAATGTATTTGCTGACAGCCAATTTTTCTTTCTAAAAGAGGCCATCAGTCAGATAAAATTCAGAAAGAAGAGCTTCAATTCAGCTATCGCTGCAATTTAACATGTTTAACACCCTCCGTATTTTAGAATGCAATTGCACAGAGTCGATTAAAGCTGTTGATAAAAAATTTAATGCAGTGATTTTATCTCTCTTTTTACTGCTCAATTAAAATTCCCACAGCTCCAGCTGCAGGTAAATTAATGATTTGGTTGTGAAAAAGCGAGTAAGATGGATCATGAGTTTGGCTGCAGGCAGACAGCAACTCTCTCAGGGCTCTCTGCTTTCTTCTCTCTACAGTCCTTTTAACACTGATTTCACTTAACATTCTCACTGTGACGTTGTTTCGAAAGCAAACCATGTCCTTTTCTTCTAGGATCAAATTGTGTTGAAGCTGTCTATGTGGGCTTTTTCTATTATTATTATTATCTGTCCTTCTCAAGATAAAAGGTGTTGCCAATTTGTAAAGGCACATCTAGAAATGTACTGTACGCTACATATGTGGAGACTTGAAAGCACTTCCTGGAAGTCTGAAAATGTCCATATTAGTCACCTTCACCGGTTTTTGATTAGTGCCGAGCTGCATTGTGTTAGTGAAGGGGTAAAAAAAAAAATGGTCACATTCAAAGTAATCTGAGTGATTCAGATTGAGCATCATGAAATCTAAAACTGAAAAACTTATTTGTATAAATATAAAACTAAAAATACACAAATGCTTACGCACCAGATATATAAGATATATTGTACACCAAACAAATGTCAGTACAATAGGCTTAGCACAGTAGTAGCATCCAGCATTAGGTGGAAATATTGAGGCTTTAAACCTGACCATCTCAGTGTTTTCTTCATTCCGCTCAACTTCACTGAACACAAATGATTCGGAAAGTACGTATAAACATTTCATCCAAAAATAACAGAGAAGACAAGTTTTCATTTCTTATCTGTATCAAGAAAATATCATCTTGGGCACATAAATGTCTAGTCTAGCTCCGTCACTACAGTACAGTATGTCTCCAGTGCAATGGTTGAATATTCACATTTGGCATTCACATATCTGGCATCTGGTGTCAATGCTGTGCCAAATCAAATACGCTGATCATAAACTGGATTTCCATACCGGATCAGTCAAGGCTCGGGTTACTAATAACCACCAGCAGGGTACTTGTGGAGACTATGTTGGGTTCTGATTGGCAAAGGAGGAAGGTGAGAGAATGCCTGCCCAGAGACAGTGGGAGAGAAGGAAGAGTAAGAACAAGGAGGTGACAGACAGAACTTGCTTTAGTGCCAGAATACTGGCACTAAAACTGATAAAGATAAAGAGTGTGTTGATATGATAAGGTAAAGAAGGATAGACACACCATGTGTACAAGAGATCAAGTGGAAGTGGGATACACTGGTGTGTATGGGAAGGTAAAGGATGTAGGTTTAATCCTGAAGAAAGAGAATATTAAGAGCAAATGAGTGTCGAGTGTCTGACAGAGGCATGAGTGTGAAACTGTCACCAGCACATTTGTCCTGTAAGTGGGGTGTGAGATGGAGGGGGGAAAAGGATATTTCTAGAGGGAATTAGATGAAGTGATGGAAAGTGTACCCAAGAAAGAAACAGGTGTGATTGGACAGAGCTCAGTGGGAATGTTGGCAAAGAACAGAGGTGATGAATAAGTGATGGGCACGTAGGAAATCAAGAAGAAGAATGTGGAAGAGCAGATGGTGGTAGATTTTTCAAAATGTTGGAAATGCCTGTGGTAAATACATATTTAAAGAAGAAAGATGAGTACAGGATGGTGTATGAGAAAGGTGAGAGATAGGTGGACTATGCATGGAACTGCGTCCCGAAAGAGATTGGAGACAGGGTGGTGGCAAGAAATGGTGTAGCTAGACAGCCCTCTTGTTGTCTTTAGGATGACTTCAGAGATGAAAAAGAAGAAGGATTGATGGTTGCCTGGGTAACTACTGCAGATAAAGTGAGGGAGTCAGCTATAGTAGGAAAGCACTCGGTGTGACATCTGGTCAGAGAAAGGAAAGAAGAAGGATTTGTCTCCAATGGCCAGACAGAGGGATCAAATCAGGAATGATGTGCTGAAGGTAACGGTCATAAAAATTAAAAATTAAAAAGCATTGGCTCCAGTCTGTGTTTGAGGTTTGCATGCTTTTCCTGCCTGGGTTCCCCTGGGTACTCTCATTTTCCCCACAGTTCACAGACATGCATTTTAGGCTGATTGGCAATTTCAAATGACCAACAATGTATGACTGAGTATGTGGGTGCTTGTGCCATTTGATGGATTGGCAGCCATCTAGGCTGTACCCTGCCTATACCATGATAACTGGTATAGACAATGGAAGAATGCAATGGATGGATGATCAAAGGCTGCTATCAAAATGAGATTCAGTGAGCGTCCTTGGTAAATTAAGCTGCAGTATTTACATTGACATTGACAAGTGGTGTTCATGGTAAACTGAGACTTGCAATTTTATGAGACAAAAGGAAAAAAAATGTGTATTACATTCACAGAAGACTTAGAAGACTAGCACAGTTTGGTTATGAGACTCTTTGCTGCAGGAAAATATTTGAATGGTGCAAATGTTTTAAAGAAGGCCGTACGTCCATGAATAAAAGCCCACTGCTGTAATTCCTGTGAACATTCAGCAAGTAAAACAGTTTCATTTTTTTTTTAATTGCTTGTTTTGATCACCAAAGGTGTTATGTTTTTGCACTACATCATATTGCCCACCACACATCTTGCACATTACAAGTAGTCGGCTGGGAGTTATTTCCACATGTTTGGGCATTTGAAGTAGTTCCTGGGAGGACAGCATTTCAGACATGAAGGAGGCAGTCCTAACATGGTTCCAGCATACTGAGAAACTCAGAATCAAAAGTCCCAAGGATTAGGTGTACTTTAGTCTCTATCAATAAATATACCCTCTAGTATATAGTGTGCCAGGAACAAGAAGTACTATTAATCTAAAAACCCTGTTGGGAAGATTCAAGCAGTTCATGAGGAGGTAGGTCTGCAGTCAGCTGGTCAGACATCTAGAGGAAGCTTATTCCACCCAATCCGTACTGTAGGTGCCAGAGCAGAGGAAAACCTTGATGTTTGTGGGTGCTTGTCAAGAATGTCAGTATTTCCACCAGAGGATCACAGGAGCACCTAGAGTACAACCAGGAGGTGCAAATAGAAACCTGTGTTTGGCATATGAATATTGCATAATGCCATATGATCTACTCATTGCCCCTTTTATTTACCAAGCATCCATAAACAACCTATTCTGGTATATTCTAGGAAAGTTCGTCACTGCGTACATTAATGGCATAGTGATTTATTCTTCCTCTCTCAAAGTTCATGTGTGGCATAAACTTTTAAAGAGCCAGCACTTTGTCAAAAGAGAAACGGATGAATATCACATGCCTAACATGGCTTGGGCCAAAATATTGGACGGATGAAGGTAAAGTTTGGCAAAATCAAGTTCCTTGAATTTTTAAGGACCTATATATATATATATATATATATATATATATATATATATATATATATATATATATATAGCTTTGCTCAATTGCAAAATTGAAATGAAGCTTATACTGTTGGATTCACACTCTGAATAAACTTTTTAAACACTTAGACAAAACATTCCCCACTGTTTACGTCTTCTGATCCAATGCTTTGTTAATCACTGACGTTAACACATTACAGACATTAATCTTTTACTCAGTAGCATTTTTTCCACTAAACTCTCCTCATACTGCCTGGAGCTGATTAAATGCACTTTAAAAGCAAGCATTGAAAGTTAAAGTAGGAAAGTAAGAAAAGAAATTAGACTAATTTCTACTATTTGTGCTATTTCAGCTAATTAACTGCTAGATAGCAATAGTCGTGTAAATCTGACTGTGAGAGCCCTGCCCATGAGACAATTTCCAGTTTTGGGGGATTGTCTAGACTAGAGATAAAGTTAGAAAGTTTGTCCTGGCACTGGCCCTCAACTGCCTCATCCTCTCTCTTCACTTCTTCTTCTGTGCTCGACTTTTTTTTTCTCATTGAACTCTGACACTTTTTTGTTCTCCTTCTCCTCTATGTCCTTTCTCCACATTTTTTTTCTCCAATTGACCCTCTCCTTCTCTCACATCACATCTTGCCCTGTCATTCCTGTGTCATTAGTGTGACAGACAATTGTACCATTACCATTCAAATGCATACATATTTGTAACTAAAGTTGAACATGATTAGCCAAAGCAATTTTCCTTAATCGTACAAATTTATTGTACATTTAATTCACCTTGAAGTTGAATCGTTATGTTCCGTAAACAGGGGGTTACCCCTATAAGGAAGAGGCTTTGAAATTGGGGTTAGTCCAATACAGTATTAAGAAACAGAGACACAAATAGCTTGGAATAATAGGAATGACTCATATTAATCGCTCTTCCTTTATGAGTCTTGGGAATAAGATTGGATACTGCTAGGAAAAAATGACCTACAATAAAAGAACACTACAAATCATAAAAAAAAGGGGCAATGGTGGTGGTCATCACAAATCCTTCAAGGTTAGTACAGTCAGTGCGAATAATTCGGTTAAACCATTAGTAGCTCAAATGTCAATTGGCATCATTTGGAGAAACTCTCAGACGAGAAACATTGCATGTGATAGCGCGATTTTAGGCATATCTTTCACACTTAATGTCACTGAAGATGGTAATTAGAACCTTATAATTTCGTTGTGCTGTCGCACAGGGGAAATCTGAGTGTCCATGGTAACTAATAGAACAGCCAGAGGGTGAGTCACTGATGAGTTGTTCATGTGTTTGTAGCTAAGTCTGAAACACTTGCCACGTAAAAAGGTGACTGTTCAATTTGTCCACGTTTATTACATCAAGAAATTGTAAAGGCTTTTCATTAGAGAGGAAAAAGAAGCAATCCATGGGCGTTTGTGGCTATGCAAGTGATTTCAGGCAAGTAAAAGGAATAAGTGCAAACTACATCTTGGTAACGTTTGATAGCAGTGTGTAGTGAAGCAGTAAGAGATTAAGAGATTGAGATTGATTAAGGATCTGTACTAGTTACTGGAAAGAGCCCATTACTGGGCCCTGCGTGTTTATTTTTGCGTTCTGTCTCACTAAGTTCTGAAATACAAATTCACATCATGCAATAGCAATATAACGAGAAGGTAGATTTTTACGGGAAAATAAGGTTGTATGGTTATGGAATCTGGGGTTTCCTGATGAAGATAAAAGCATAGTATGGGCACCAACTTTGGCAAAATTTAAATATACCATATGACTAGAAAGTATATGAATACTTAACGATTACAATCATATGTGCTTGTTGAACATCCTATTCCAGAGATTGTATCAAATATCAAGTTTCACATTGGCCAGCCAAGACTTGTTGGGTTCAGAAGATGGAGGGCAGATGAGTGTTAGAGATACTGTAAAAGGAAAGCTGGAAGGGTTGATAGTGTGCAGGAAAGTAAGAAGGGAAAGGTGATGGGGTGGAGGTTTTGGTGAGTGGGAAAGAGGTATTGAAAGTTAATATCAGGCAGGACAAGGAGGGTGACCATGAAAGATACCAAGTGACTGATGAGAACACTTCCTCCATTGTGCTTTGGCCAGCTACAAACTGGAGCTTGTTGGAGGTGGTCACAATTTTTGAAGAAGAATGAGGGAGTGGAGAAAAGAAAGAAAGCATGTCCATTTCTTCAAAAGCATTTTCTAGGGGACCAGGAGAAATGTATACTGTATGACGATGGTGAGAGGTTTGATTGGTGAGGTAATTGTAACTGCATTGAATTTGAAGGATGAGCTGTTGAGATGTGACTGTGGAAGGAATATGAAGCTCCTTTTTACAGACAGTAGCAACCAGTTTGTTATGGATGGTCAGACAAAGCGCTGGCAGAGGAAAGAGCACCCAGTGTAGCCAAATACTGTGGCATGATCTACAGTAGGTACAGTATTGTAGTAAACACATACAAAATAGAATGTTGTGTTTCTCCTAGAAGTAAGTGCTTTCAATTCTGAGGTATTGAAATTAAACTCATTCTGATCCTTGAACGCCTGCATTTACTGGACATCTTTTGCCATTCTAGGACAATTTCGTTTAACCCGGGTATGTCTTTAGCTTTCAGAAGCCTTCACTGTTAATGGGGTGCCTATTAAGTTATGCTTCAAGAAAAATACTTTTATGTTTTTGGCATTTGTCAGACACTTTTATCCAGAGTAACGTACATTCCAATCATTTATATAAATTGCAGTTAAGGGTCAGAATTCCAACATCTTCACCACAGATAACACTGATCAGCAAATGCATACCCAAAATAAGTCATTTGTTGAATGATAAATAAACCTTCCATTAGGTTTTGCATCAAGGCAAGATGTAAAAACATTATACTGTAGATTGTGAGGAAACAAATATATACTGTAACACCATGTAGAGTTGTGATTATATATTTTTATTATAAGGAATGAAATCATCAGAAATCACTGAGTGTCAAGGTCAGGTTAAGAACCATGGCCTCAGGACGTGTAAAGTAGCTGTCATCTCCAATACAGGCATGGATTCAATATTCTCCCTCATCTTTATTCAACTAAACATCCACATGCATAAATCTCATTTTTTACACAGATATAGAATAAGTATTCAGGCATATTGTCATTAAACTGCTTGCCAATTCTTTGACAGGTTTATGATGTGAAGCCTCTTTCAGAGCAAAAATACATGTGAAAGTTTTATTATACACATTTTGCAGCACAATGTCAAACCGCAGATTAATAACAGCTTGTAAACGAAGCACAGGTGGTTTATTACGCATTAATGAGTCAAACGAAGCAAACATTATCACTGACCAAGCCTTGTGCCAGACAAAAGACAAACAATATGCAAGTCTGATGAAAAATTAAACAGTTCAGGTTTAAAAATAAAAATGGGCCTTCTTTATTATCCCTTTTTCCAGAGGTGAAAGTCCACTGGTATGGTCCAGTACTGTATACCACTAAAAAATCCAGTGGAGGTCAAGGAAGCACTTTCAGGAAGAAAACACATTTAATAATGTTATTTTCAACACTCTGTCTCCTTAATAATTGCTTTTAAGTCATTCTGAATTGCTTCTAGTTCATGTGAGTGGGGGCTCCCGCCAGTGCGCTGACAGGTTAATTACTCACCTAACCACTTTGTTTATGGCTAATGCCATTAACCAATTATAAAGGCTGACTCCAAAACTCCTTCTACATCTAGGCATTTGGCAGACGCCCTTATCCAGAGCGACTTACATTTTTTATCTCATTATACATCTGAGCAGTTGGGGTTAAGGGCCCAACAGGGACAACTTGGTGGAAGTGGGACTTGAACCTGGGACCTTCCAAACCGTAGTCCAATGCCTTAACCACTGAGCTACCCCTGACCTTCTAACTTCTAAACAAGTGCACTACCTGATAGTGTGTGTGCACCAGTACAGTAGGTGTGTGGAAAAATTGATTCTACACTCGACATAGCAGCCAGCTATACATTACGCTACAGTATATAGGAACGTGTGATTAGCTGTTGGCACTTGATATCACTCACTCACTCACTCATCGTCTATACCGCTTTATCCTGTATTCATGGTCGTGGGGGGCCTGATGCCTATCCCAGGAGACTTAGGGCATGATGCAGGGTACACCCAGGACACGGTGCCAATCCATCGCAGGGCACACACATACACTCACTCACACACTACGGGCCATTTGGGAACGCCAATTCGCCTAATCTGCATGTCTTTGGACTGTGGGAGAAAACCGGAGTACCTGGAGGAAACCCACCAAGCACATAAAGGCCTGCCTACTGTATGTGTGCACTCCATGCACACATGGGCAGGAGTCAAGCCTGCCCGGGAATTGAACCGAGACCCTGGAGGGACCCATGATGTATTCTGTAATATTGTGGCAATTCTGGTTAACGCACACTCCTTGAGGCCACTGTGCGAAACAGAATAACCTCAGAAATGATTGTGAAATGGTAAAGTGCTAACTAAAAATCAAGTGACAATATAAGAGCTAAAGTTCAGAAGAAGCAGGTGTGTGACTACTTTGACCTTCTACCACTGCACCGTCTCATCACACAGAACAGGATGAGACGCCGAAGCAGAAAGCGGGAATGTTGGAATATTCATCGGAAAGGTTACGTGTCAAAATATGAGGAGAGGCTTTCTCCTGTTATGCAAATATACTGTAGGAGAATAAAATGACTGCAGCAGAAAACCTGCCATTAAATTCATATTAGCAAAATTGCATTTTCTACACATTGCTCTGTTTAGTGAATCAATACTCATATAGTATTAAAGTCTATTATTTTTGACAACAGTCTACACGCGCTGCTGGACAAAACCTGGAAGCGATGTTTGGTTTGAACCTTTGAGGATTCTGTAGACTTCTTTAACACCACATTAACTATTTAAAAAAACAATAGGAACCTTTTTGTAAGAGTGCACACGGCTTATGAAAAATGTATAACTTTCATAACCTTACAAGATTATTCTGAGTGCAAACTCAGAATTAAAATCATTGTATCATTTTAAACCACTGTGCTATTGCGTTCTCAAATCAGATTGGACAGAAGGGGTTGATTAATGTTCTATAACAACACCATTTAATATGTTCAGTGTAATAGGGGTACATGTACTGTATGAGAGGTGTTCCATCTCAACACTAATAATAAACAACAACAAAAAAATCATTTATTTCACTGGGAGGTGATGTTTGTATGACATTTATGGAAGGAGCATCTGGGAAAATATTAAGAAGGACTTTATGATTCCTTATTTCTGAAGCTGAAGAAAAACTCATGTCATTAATATTAAAATGTTTCAACTGCTGTAGTGTATACAAATATAACATGTTGTTTAAAGACATCGCCCTTGGTCATTTTCTTAAAAGCATGCACTGTCATGTTTTCTTCTTTACATACATACAGTATACAAATAGACTCTAATAACTGCTCCATTGAGCCCATTTAAAGCTTATCATTCATGTTATCACAAAGAGGAGTGGATGAACCTTTTAGTACAAAGACAAATCAGCTCTTTTAAATTAAAGTGATTGAACAAACTCATTCTCGGGTGTGCGCTCGAGGTTTCATTTAATAACTTTTGTTGCCGTGTGCCTTCATTTGACTTCCATTTGATTTTTATTTGTATTAAAACAAGATAATGATTTGCAATTACTGTTTCTTGTGATAGCTTTAAATGAGTAGGTGTTATCATCCGGTTTTTAAAAACATTTTCACAGTGTCTATTCAAAAAAATAATTAAGCCCCCCCCCCCCCCCCCTTTTTTTTTTGTTTGCTTGATGTAGCGATTGGTTTATCTCACACTCTTGTAAAGAGTTAAAATCTAGAACCCATAACGAGTGCCTAACACCCTAATGGTTCACTGTTATGCTGTAGTTATTGTCTTGTTTCATATTTATTGTATTGTCCTCCTTGTACAGATTCTTGCTTGACAAAAATTTTTACATTTTAATTTTAGTCCAGTGCATGTACTCACTGTTGTCACTTCTGTGGGTATAAGAACGCTGCTCAATTCTGATGTATACTTGTATAGAACATATTGGATAGAATTTTAACAAACCTTTCTAATCTATCTATGGTAATCTATGGTAATCCAGGTACCATGTAATCCATCTCTAGCTCTGGCCAATGGTGTGTGCTATTCTGACTACGTGCGTTACCATGTCTGATATCTCATCATGGATAGCAAGTTAGAACAAGGTGCGAACATGAACTTCTGCCCCAAACTGGGTAATTCCTCCACAGAAACCTTTGACATGATTAGGCAAGTTTATGGCAATGCTGCAGTTGGTGAGTGGTTTGAGGATTAGTGAGTAGCATAGCGTGAGTAGAGAGCGGAAGAACTTCAATGGAAGGTGACAATAGTTTAGGAAGACCTTCAATGAGCTCAACCCCCGAAAATGTCAAAACCATTCTGCAAGTTGTGCATGATGTTCGCTTGTCCTTGTGTCCATGTCCTTGTGTCATACAGAACAGTCCAGGCAATCCTTATGTTGCTGCCAAGTTCGTCCCAAGGCTGCTGACCCAGGAGCAGAAGGAACATCGCAACGAAGCCAAGAACTCCGTCAGTGTGACATGAATAACCCGTCCTTCATCTCAAGGATTATTACTGGTGATGAATCGTTGGTGCATGGGTACGACTCTGAGACAAAGCAACAGGCTGAGGCAGGTCCGCAGCGCGACCAAGCGCAAGCTCGGCGTCTTTTTTGACATTTGCGGCATTGTGCATTGAGAATTCGTCGTTTTAAGGATGTACATCCAAAAACAGAGCTAACCTCGAAACTAATCTCGAAAAATAAATAAATAAATAAATGGAGAGAGAGCATAATAAAAGTGTTAGTCAAATCATTGGTAATGTGTCAGAATGAAGCATATATCCCTGGAAGTGGGATTGTGGGCAATCGTCCTTCATGCTCGTCTCAGTGCGTGTGCGTCGCTTGTATAGTCAACATTCAATTCAATTCAATACATTTTTATTGGTATAGCGCTTTTAACGATTGACATTGTCACAAAGTAGCTTTACACAATCAAAAGAAGCATTGAGAGGAACCAGACTCAACAGGGAACCCATCCTCATCTGGGTGATAACAGATGACAGGGATTGATCTGCAGTCATACTGTGTGCATGTTCAGTATTGGAGGCTCAGGTAGACTGGAGGAAACTCCAGTCCTGAAGACTGGAGTCCCCAGAGAACAGCTGTCAGCATCGGCTGAGGCCAGGCCCGTCTTGGTGGAAAAGTGGAATCGTCCCCAGTCACCACAAGCATCCCAAGCAGACCACATGGGGCATCCATGCGATGAGAAGCCGGACACCAGGACGAGTCAGACAGGTCCAGAGGACAGAGGGGGTCTGGATCACTGGCAGCTCATGGGTGATATGTATAGCTCAACAAAGAGTCAGGGAGAGGGGAAAAAGGTGAGAGGGAGAGAGAGAAGGAGAGATAACAGTTAGGTATGATCATAGTCACATAATATATAAGGTGAATGTATATTTAGTGCAATGAGTATTTATATATGTATATTTAGTGCTATATAAAGTGCAATCAGGGACTCCGGAAGGACTAACTATGACAGCATAATTAAAAGCGAGAGCCAAAAGGAAACAGACATGAGGGCTCTCTGAGATATAAAGCAACCAATCACCTCACCATCAACAAACCTGAGTGATCAATGAGGGGCGACAGCATCTAAACATACCAGTTCACCCTAATTCTCTACGTCCATGATTCATTTTTTAGTATTAACAAATTGTGCATAAACAATTGTGAAGGACATGTGCTCAGGCACTTGGCTTCAATTGTGCTTGTTGAATAGAGCAGCAATAATTAAACTGCTTCTCATCAAAATCTGGTCAAAGGAATGTTATTGGTATATGAATTAACAACATCTGGGTTGCTGGCAACCTTAGGTCTGGTGATGATGAATGTGTATTATATAAAAGTATCATGTAGGTTAGCCCTGGTTAGACTGACAGTGAAACTCTTTTCAAAGTCAGTATTTTTTCAAAACTACAGTATGGTCAATTCTGATAATAAATCTATATAGTGCGGGATCCGAAAGTCTCAGACCACTAATGAAAATGCTTCTGTTTGGGATTCTTTTTCAATTTAACACAAAGAGTTTATATAAAAAGATTACAAAATTGTAGGCATATCGACATTGAAAGTTTTTTAGTATTTGGGTTGTATTTGGTTTTTGCTTTAATGAAAGTGTCTATTCAGACACAAATTCTACACACATCCGTAAAACCAGATAATCCATATTAGATCAATTTCAACAGTGTGTCCTCTGAACACATGCTTCAGTATAAGGAACAAGACTAAGGACTAGAAATTGAGAGAGAAGAAATTTCACACTTGTCTTAAAAATGAATTCAATTTGAGTTGTTCCTTATCATTCTATACATAATAATCCACAATGGACAAAGAAAAGACAGGTGTTTCGTATATTTTGATAGTTTATATAAAAATATATAAAGAATGAAATATCCCATGTACCAAAGTATTCAGTCCCATCACTTATGAAGCAATAACTGCTTCAAGTCTGCTTGCAAATGATGCTATAAGTTTGGCATCTTTTAAAAGTTTCTATTCATTCCTCTTGGCAGATCAACCAGTTTGGATGAGCACCACCTTTTTCAGGTCTCTTCAGAGATGCTCAACGAGGTTCAGGTACAGGCCCTGGCTGTCCAGACCAGGACTTCCACAGAGTTGTTCTGAAGCCACTCCTGTGTTTTCTTGGTGGTATGCTTTGGGTTGTTGTCTTGTAATACTTGTAATGCAATCTGTTGCCCCAGTCTGTGAAGCACAATGGAGAAGGTTTTCTCTCAAGATAGCTATTTACAGTTCTGCATCCATTTCCCCTCTTTTTTAAAAGAGGTAGTCTACCAATCCCAGTTGTAGGAAACATCACCACGGCACAATGCAGCCACGATCATGTTTGACTGTTCGGATGGTTTCAATGACGTGATGCATTATGCCATGATTTCCTTCAGACCTGGTGTGGGGAATTGTGTCATCAGATGAAGTTTGTTTTTTGAGGAATGGCTTTTGTCTGACCACTCTACCATACAGGCCTGATTGGTAGAGTGTCGCAATGTTGGTTGCCCATCTGTAAGGCTCTCCCATGTAAAGCATAGAGCTTAGTATATCATTTATAGTGACCTTTGGGTTCTTGGTTAACTGTCTTAGATCACAGGTTGATAACTGTTTCTTGTTCCAAATCGCTTCCATTTGAAAATGATGGTAGCTATCCTGCTCTTAGTCACCTTCAATGTTGCAGAAAATGTCTTGTATTCTTCCCCAGATCTGTGTCTTGATACAAACCTTTCTTGCAGGACTACAGATAATTCTCTCAAACTCATGGCTTTGTTTTCAGTCTGACATTCACAGTGGAACCTTGGATCGAGCATAATTCGTTCCAGAAGCATGCTTGTATATATGAAAACACTCGTAAATCAAAGCGAATATCCCTCATAAGAAATAATGAAAACTCAGATTATTCGTTCCACAACCCAAAAAGATGTATACATAAAAATGCTCACTCACTCACCATCTATACTGCTTTATCCTGTATTCAGGGAGACTGGAGCCTATCTCAGGAGGCTTAGGGCACAAGGCGGGGTACACCCTGGACAATCCATTGCAGGGCACACACATGCAGGTCTTTGGACTGTGAGAGGGAACCAGTGTACCCGGAGGAAACCCACCAAGCACGGGGAGAACATGCAAACTCCATGCATACAGAGACAGGAATCGAGCCTGGCCGGGAATCGAATCCAGACCCTGAAGGTGCAAGGCGACTCGCATGCGCTGTGTATGTGTGTGCGTGTGTGTGAAGCTAAAGTAAGCTCAAGAGAAGGAATGACACCCTCCCCTCTCCCTCCTCTCATATTTGACGGGGGGGGGTTACTACTGTGTGGGACGACTTATGACACTCGAGTTCACGCACACACTAATGGAATCACTGCTGCAAAGTAAAAATGAAACAAATTAACCTGACATTTATTTTTTGAAAAGAATCGCGACAGAGCAGTGTTTCCCGTTGGAGTGTGTGTGTGAAGGCGATAGGAGTAGGGAAGGGGCATGCTGTCCAATTAGGCGCACACACACACACACTAACGGAATCAGTGCAGGCTGACAGAGAGAGAGAGAGAGAGAGAGAGAGAGAGAGAGAGAGAGAGAAAATGGATATTTAACCTTGGTTATTCTCTCTCGTGTGTTATAATAAACAGTACAGTACACTCGAGTGTGAAATAACGACCTTCATGCACACACATAAAAACACAAAATAAAAGATGCTTTACACACAAACACGTGATCACAGTGTTATAGTACACGTGTACACTATACGTCTGGGTGGTACTGTACACATGTGTACGGATGTTGATTATACCAGTGAGAGATGCGCACAAAGAACGAGCAGGGGAGACAATTACCCACAATTCTGCAACGCATGAGGGAGAAAAACTATTGGCTCAGTTGTGATCACGTGACGCTAGATGTCAAAACAAGAAGTTGTCATGTATCATGTGTGCTTCATGATACTTGTAAACCAAGACTTGCTTGTTTTTCAAGTCAAAGTTTATTACAAATTTTTGCTTGTCTTGAGGAACCCTCGCAAACCTGGTTATCGCAATCCGAGGTTCAATTTTTAATTCAATTCAATTCAATTTTATTTATATAGCGCTGTTAACAATGTTCATTGTCTCAAAGCAGCTTTACAAGAATTAAAAAAAAATTTAAAAGAAAATTTATGGAGATGTGTATGTGTGAGAAAAATGTATCCAGATAATAATGAGATGAATGAGTGAATGATGAATGAAATGTCTCTGATGAGCAAGCCAAGGGTGATGGCGACAGTGGCAAGGAAAAACTCCCTGAGTAGTAGGAAGAAACCTTGAGAGGAACCAGACTCAACAGGGAAGCCATCCTCATTTGGGTGATAACAGATAGAAATTATATAACATCGTGTGTGTTATGCAGCTGAAAGTTCAATATAACAGACATTCTTTAAATTAACATGAAGTCCAGTTCAGCACAGGGATGAGTCAGCAGGTGCAGAGGGCAGATGGGGTCGGGATCACTGGGAGCTCAGGAGCAGCATGTGTGGCTCCAAACCATCATAAAGCAGAATATAACTGGAGCTGGTCCTTCTCTGGATGCCTCAGGAACCTCGCACCTCTTTCTACTGAAGCTGGCACAATCTCCAGATGCCTCGAGATGGGTAGAAGAATACAGAACAGATGGAGAGAATTAGCCTAGTTACCATTCAGGATAGATGTACTGGAGTATGAGGTTAAGGGATGAGTTATGTGTATGCCAGATTAAAGAGATGTGTCTTGAGTCTACTTTTAAACTGGGAAACTGTGTCTGATCCCCGAACACTGTCTGGAAGGCTATTCCAAAGTTTTGGAGCTAAATATGAAAATGCCCTACCTTCTTTTGTAGATTTTGAAATTCTGGGAACTACCAGAAGTCCGGAGTTTTGTGATCTTAAGGAACGTAGTGGATTGTTGCGTATCAGAAGACTGGTTAGGTATGTGGGAGCTAAACCATTTAAAGCCTTGTATGTAAGTAATAGTATTTTGTAATTAATTCTAAACTGAACAGGTAGCCATTTTGAAGAAATTGAAATTACTCAATGGGAAAATGCTGGTTAATTTTCGTGTCAGGTAATTTCCTGCATGTTGAAGACACATGGTACATTTTGATTCAGTGTATTTTCTCATACAGTTGATGTATTTTTGGCTGCTTTTCAATTTAATTCGTTGGTAAATTAGAGTTGGCTAGTATTCTTTTTTGATGTTGAAATGCTCATTGTTTGACAAAGCAAAGTATACATTTACAAGCCTCAGAAGCAGGTTGCCTGGTGGACCAGTAGCTTGCACTTAATTCCTGCTGGGAAGGTCCTTGCTGAAGGGGCCAGCAATTCCAGCTGCTACATTATATGGACAAAAGTATTTGGCCAAACCTGTTAATTATTGAATTCAGGTGTTTCAATTAGACCCCTTATCCCCAGTGAAGGGCAACCTTAATGCTTCAGCATACCAAGACACCTTGGACAGTGCTGTGCTTCCAACTTTGTGGCAACAGTTTGGGGAAGGCCCTTTTCTATTCTAATATGACTGTGCCCCAGTGCACAAAGCAAGGATTATAAAGACATGGTTTGATGAAGTCGGTGTAAAAGAACTTGCCTCCCAGAGCCCAGACCTCAAACCCATAGCACCTTTAGGATGAACTGGAATGGAGATTGCGAGCCAGGCCTTCTCATCCAACATCAGTGCCTGACCTTATAAATGCTCTACAGAATGAACGGAAATACTCCAAAAGCTAGTGGACAGCTTTCCAAAAGAGTGGAAGTCAAGTCGAATTTATTTATAGCACATTTAAAAACAACTGAAGTTGACCAAAGTGCTATACAGTGATACAAACAAATGAAAGCAGATACAATTAAACTTAACTATGTAAAAAGTAACTAAATCAGTTAGTGACAGTTCAGTCTGGATTGAAAAGTTTCTAATGTAGGTGCTGCTCTAATATTAAATGGTAAACCATTCCATAATTTAGGGGCAGTAACAAAAAATGCTCAGTCACCTCTGAGTTTTAATCTACAGTAGACCTTGGGACAGAGAGGAGTAACTGGTCTGAGGATCTGAGATCTCTTGATGTTGTATGCGTTTGTAAAAGCTCAGAGATGCACAGAGGTGAAAAACCATTCAGTGATTTAAAAACAAATAATAACATTTTAAAACCAATCCTGTAGCGAACGGGAGCCAGTGAAGTGACTTTAATACCGGAGTGATGTGGTCGCGTTTGTGTGCTGGTTAAAAGTCGAGCAGCAGAATTTTGGACAAGCTGTAGGCGAAAGAGAGATAGATGACTGAATGATCCCTGTATACAACGCATTACAGTAATCAAGTTGAGATGAAATAAAAGCATATGCTTTTATTGTGATAAAAATGATAAAATGATAATGATAAAAATTTCTTAATCTTAGCTAAAATTCTCAGTTGGAAGAAACTAGATTTATCCACTGAGTTTATTTGTTTGTCAAATTTAAAATCATTATCAAATACTATGCCTGAATTCCTTACAAATGGTTTACAGTAATTTGCTAATGGAGCAAAGTCACTGCCAGGAGCACACAAGGAATCCATCTTTCCAAAGGCCACAATCTCAGTTTTATTGTAATTGAATTTAATTTGAGAAAATTTAGAGACATCCATGCTTTAATGTCATCTAAACAAGCCAGAAGGGCATATTTAGTGTGTTTTTTCTTTAAAGGCAAATAGATCTGAGTGTAGTTAGCGTAACAGTAAAAAGAGATTTTGAATTTGTTTATGACGGAACCAATATATAAAGAAAAGAGGATGGGACCCAGGATGAAACGCTGTGGTACTCCATAAGTTAGGGGGGCCTCAGAAGAAGAAAAACCACCTAAGCTCACTGAAAAAGTTCTGTCGGTCAGATAAGATTTAATCCAGATCAGATTTAATCCCCGGATGCCACAGGAGTTTTCAAGGTGTGAGATAAGAATGTTGTGATCTACAGTATCAAATGCCACACTAAAATCTAAAAGCACTAAAATAGCAGGATCACCTGATAATTTCTGACATGATGTCCACTATCTGGTTCTTTGTGAACCTACCAGGACCTATGTACTATCTGTTTCTGAGACATGAGTAGTGAAATTACATATCAGTGATGGCTTTTCAGAGTCCATGCTCCTTAATTGCTGTTCTTTCACTAGAATCTTGTCCACAATTAACCGATCCTCTAGAGAGTCTTTTAAGAACTTGATTATGAGAAGATGGTTGGGCTGGTGATACATTTGCAATTAACTTTAACCTGCCATGGTGACACAGTCAGTCAGCATGTATGGCTGCGGACACAAAGGTCCCCAGTTTAACCTGGAGTTTGGGTTATTGTTTAGGTGGAGTTTTGCACGTTCTCTCCATGTCTGCATCAGTTTCCTTCCAGTTCTGACTTCCTCCAACCTCAAAAAAAAAAAAAAAAAAAACATCCAGGTCTAATATACAGAAAATTGCTCCTACTGTACATGAAAAAAAAATGTGTGTGAAAACACAATAACTGAGTAGTATTGGGAAATTAGTGTAATGGTATCAAAGCCTTCAGGAGGATTTAACTGTCATCTTTGTCTTTGTGAGTGATTCAGGCTATATAACAGATATTATTTAAAAGCACATTATAAGCAATGATCATCACATAAGCTATTATGGAATAATTAAAAAAAAGAAAAAGATTCCTTAAAGGATTTTTCTCCTTAAATGAACTTCTACACCAGAGAGCGAGCCAAATAAAAATCAAAGTGCTCGAACTTGTTTTGGCTATGAGTCCTGTCTGATTTTCATATAATTATTTTCGGCTTTGATTTTCCACAAGCTTACACCGGCACTGGGGAGGAAAAAATGAAATAAAGTCATACAACTCAGAAATGGATTTTGCCACGAGTTTAGTGCCTGAGGGATATATTCATTATTTTATATTATCACATAATTGGCCTGCTCATTGTGAACAATATTTTAGATTGATTTTCTTCAGGCCTACGGTCAATTAGAACAAGCTTAGATTCTATGTTAGCACTGAGGAAACAAAAAAAATGTATATGCCCATTCAGGTCAACTCCAATTTCCCAATCTTTCTTCTTTGGGGACATTCACTACCACTTTGTCCTTCACATCACTTCCTACCTGTGGAGTGTGTGCACTGATGAGATTTATCATTACCCGTTCAACTTCCAGTTTCACACTCATCACTCTATCAGACACTCTGGACATTTCCATTACACTGGCATACACTTTCCTCATTATTTGACCTATACAGTACCATTTCTCTTATTATCTACACCACTGTAAATCAGTTTGAACCCACCTCCAATGTTCTTAGCCTTGCTTTCCTTCCACTTGTATGATGGGTTCTCCACTCCATCATATCAGCTGGCTCCCTCCCTTTTTCCAGTCACAGTGCCAACATTCAAAGTTTCATTTCACCCTCTATGCTTTTACTCTTTCTTATTTCCCTCTCTCTTTCTCTGGACATGTCTGCCCCCTCCTTTCCCTTTGTTCTTTGGTCAAAAGTAGCCCAAACTCTACAGGTATCCTGCTGACCAACGGTACCTGAGGCAGTCGTTGTTAACCTGGGCCGTAACCAGTCTGGTATGGAGACCTTTTTCATGATCTTCATATTGATTTGGCAAATGTTTTATGCCGGATGCCCTTCCTGCCCTGCACATGAACTGTTTTCTCTCCTTCCTTCTGGAAAAAGGTTCAGATGCCTAAAAACCAAGAGCAGCAGGCTGAGGATCAGTTTTTACCCCACAGTGGTTACCTTACTGAACACAAATTCACTGTCCCCCTTACATAGACGGTACCACCATCATTGATAACCAACATTCCTGTTTAATACCTTTGTAAATACTTCCCGTTCATTCATTTGTACAGTCTGCACATGGACTGTATACTAATATGTGTATATTCATATATGTAGATGTGTGTATAGGTATACTCTGCATTCCCATCCAGCGGCTAAATTACTCATATTTATTCATATGTATATTCATACTATTGCACATAATGTAAATTCACCTATATATAGTTTCTGTATATCTTTATTCCACATATTTATAATCAGAAATATCTGTAGATTTACAACTATTCTGTACATTAATTTATCCATCTATGCTCACTTTACACTGTATATTCATGTACATATATATATATATATTTTTTTTTTTTCTTTTTTTCTTTCTGTAATACAATTTATACATAGACCTTACTTCTATCATACAAGTTTTTATAGGTCTGTATATATGTTTATATTGCACTGCTAACTTGCACTTCTGGTTAGATGCTAACTGCATTTCGTTGCCTTGTGACTATGTGCAATGACAATAAAGTTGAATCTAATCTAATCTAATCTAATCTGATGCAACCCTCTTCTTTTAAATTTACACAATGAAGTACAAAATATGGCACATCATGATATGGAGCTGCTTCTCTGCAAATAGTATTGTGCCATTACATGTCATCTAAGAACCACAAACAGAATGTATCAAGACGTAATAGAGGACAATTTAATCTCTGTATCTGGGGACGGTTTAACACACAACGACCCCTAACATGCATGCAGCTGAACAAACAGCCAAAAATAACCCAGGACAGGATTTTAAAAAAGAAGAAGAAAAAGAGGAATATGAAGGTGTATGGCACACATATATTCTATATCTCGTATATATTAATAGAGAACTTCATCTGTGTGCATTTTGATGTTAATTTCCATCACTGGCTGGACATACAGGGGCATTGGATTGCCCGGGTTCAATCGGCCAATGTCCAAACATAACCATTGGATGCAGGGTATCGTTAGTGCTCGTCCCAACCAAGGATGGAAATGATGTAAAACTTGTGCAATGCGTAGGACAGATGTTCTGCTATGGAAACCCTTAATGAGAGAAGGTGAAAGAACAACAATTTTATAGACATACATACATACATACATGCATGCATAAATGGTTCTACATCTTACAACCTCAGACACACTTTACTGATGATGGACATTTCCAGAAAACATCAATTTATGTGTATAAATAGGTCACTACATTCCTATTATAATTAAATATGCAATAGGATAATAAAACCTCATTTATAAGATAATACAACCTAATTTGATACTTTTTGGTCTATTTTTATACTTTTTTAAACTTCAATTTAGCCATCAGATGGAAACTAATTTAACATGATGGAAGATAATCAGAAATATATTACCAAGATAATGGAGTGCTTCTAGTTACTGATTATGGTTTTAATCAGTCAATCAATACTATGCACTGGAGGTGAAATTTAAAAACTAACATTTCCAGTACAATACTGCAGACGTTTCTCTTCTGGGAAGATATATGCTATAAGCAACCAATGACATATAGGAAACATCTGAGTCATTCAACAGAGCCACTACAGACATAATGTGACACTTTTATGGTCTATTCTTCCTAATGCAATGTTCCCCGGTTGACTTCTATGCTATATAATACAGATGGCCACTAATGTAAAAGATAGCTCATCATAGATAGCCAATCTTTTTGAAGTTGTGCAAGGGTATTAGAAAGCAAGGGTAAAGGAAATTTTTAAAAAGGAAAATCATAGTTGTCTCTGAACACACACCTTTATTTTATCGGGATGCAAAAGTTGTAGGAAAAAGAAAGCAAACCTGGAATCTTTCAACTCTTTTAGCAACGCTGACATTTTAAGAAATAATATAGACTGAATATATTTAACTATGGAAATAAACCAATACTACAGAATTCCACTTAAAATATAGTTTTCAGATTTAAATGAAAACGTATGGCATTTACCAAATTTTTCATAAAGAATTGCATATATATACAACACAATATTTGTGAAGTTCTACCTGTTATTCGTGAGTACATGTGGGATTCCTCTGGGATCTTCAGTTTCCTCTGACCTGGACAAATACATATTAATAGGTTGACTCCGTTCATTCATCTAGTAGTCAACTAAGTTGACTGTTGGGGCCATTGTATTTATTCCCATTTTAATATCCTGGTAGGACCTCCGGTCAACATTCACATGCTCATTCACACACTACAGGCAATTTGGGAACGTCAGTTAGTTTAATCTGCATTTCATTTGATTGTGGGAGGAAACCCACCAGCACGGGCTAAAACCAGCAAACGAACACGCAAACCACTAAGTCGACGGGCCGCCAATATGTTGCCTATCCTAAATTGCACCATGGGTAAATTAGTATGTGACTGATGTCCCATTCACTGTATCTCTGCTTCATGTACAATCTTAAAGCAGTTGCTTAAGATGCATGAATAAATTGCATATTTGAAATTGTGTTTCATAGAGTAAGATCTACACTAAAAAGGCCAATCCTGTTCCCTCATAAATCGATAGATAATTTAAGCTGAATCATGAAACACTTTCACCACCTCATTATATATTTCCATCCAATTTAAAGTTGAATGTTATTATAAAGGAGTTTGATGTCTTCAAGTCTTGAACTGAGTGCAGCAAAATTTAGCAACTAATGTATCAGCGCCTCCTAGTGGACATTCACGTTGTATTGCAGGAGCAGCAACTAACAAAAAAACATCATCGGGTTTTTATATCATATTCAGGAATTAAACATGTGCACATAGAATAAGCTCAATGAAGAATTAAAATGTATGTTTCATGGGGCTTTTCTTCTTAAAATAAATAAATTAATAAATTAATTAATCTTATAAAAGATATGAGGGCATATCTGGCTATTTTCTATTAACTTATTGCTACTGTGATACACATATTTTGTTAATTTGCTTGTTTGGTTGCAACAACGCAATATTGAAAATGATTACGTTATTGTTGTTGATGATGTCTGTGTTTTGTATGAAATATATTTTATTTAAAAAAATAACATTCTGAATTGTGTAGATGTTGGGTGCAATGAGTATTTTTTCAAAGCTCATATTTAGATTTAGATTTTATTTTTAAATATATGATGGTTAAAATGGTTACAATATGCGAAATGTATTTAAATGCAAACAACTAAAATATAAACAAATAAATGTAAATGTATGAAATACATTAAATACCAAAAATATATGAAATATAATATATAAATATATATATTTAATGTTATTTATGTGTTATTTTTGTTTACTATTTAACATTTTATAAAATATTAATAATTTTCGCGCATGTGTGTGTGTGTGAAAGGAAGCGCAGATAACTCCATCGCGTTTTTTGCTGTCATGTGAGTGCACACACAGTATTTCAGGTATGATCAAATAACTTTCTCTGCATGGTCTTGGTCGTGACTGTGAGCTCACACACCCGCATACTACCGCACTAAACAGTCGATACAGCACGCCCCTTGGGTTACTATAGTTACCGTACTCTTTAGTAGGGTAGTATGCGGTTTTGGACGTATAGCCCTGCAGCTTTCGGTCCGTGCGCGCTGACAGCTGGAGCCACGCGGCGCATGCGCAGTGCGATCCCCACTGGCTCGGTGCTGAAGTTGGGCGGATGGCAAAAAAAAACCACAGTGCGCGCTGATGGAGATAAAACGGCAGGGCGTGCGTTCGCCGCGTGACACCGCGAATATCGGCGAAAAACAAGTGTAAAGTCAGCCCTTTCGGAAGAGTAACGCCGGGAAAACGAGAGGGTAAGGTGAGAAATGTTGTTTTGCCGGCTTCAAAATGTCCCGCTAGCTCACGGCGGCTAGCAGCGCTCGCTAGCTGTCGCCCTTCGCGTCGTGTAGAACAGGAATACGGCGGCTAGCGTTAGCTAACCGAGGAGTAGCCGCTCTCAACCGAATGCGCTTCGAGTAGTCGAGACCGTTAAACGACAACGGTTACAATGACGGTTATGCACGACATGTCTCCGTGGCTTTGCGTTCCTTTCTTTCTTTACCTGCTGCAGTCACTTGGTTCAGATGCACAAATCATATCTTTCCACAGCTGCAAAGTGACAAGACCAGATTAACATTACACACCAGAATCCTGCTGCAGGGTTGCCGAAGACTGCTTTTCGGTTCTCACTGACTTTTACCGCACACACTAACGACTACACTGGAGGGATTTTTTTGTTGTTGTTGCGTGAAATGAAGAAAAAAAAAAAAGAAATCGAAACCCGTTCATCCTTGTCGTTTCCCACGCTTCTAAACAGTAGCTATCCGCCCACTATTGCTTCTCAAGACTCCCCTTCCTTCATCTGCTTTCCATCAGCTGTTTGTTTCAGATCTGACAGATGATGCACAACAAATAAATAGTCCTTTCCTACCTAGAGAAGCACTGAGGATGAACCCAGCTGGGTTACGCTTCACTTTTAGTAATGCCCTGAGGGGGCCCTGACCAGCGTTGGATTTCTTGAGGTGAAGATGATCTGGTGATCTTACAGACTTGGCTGGATAATTATTTTTTTTCAACCTGTAGTTTGGAGGTGAGCGAGAGACAGCGTGGTCTAACAGATATATGAATAATATGAATTCAGCGTGGTCTAACAGATATATGAATAATATGAATTCAGATTGTATATTAAAAAATTTTTTTTTAAGGTAGGTAGCACAATGGCATAGTGGTTTGGCACTGTGGCCTTGCACCTCGAATGTCAGGGGTTCGATTCCCACCCCCGGGTCTGTGTGCGTGGGGTTTGCATGTTTTATGGATGCTTGTTGGGTCTCCTCCCACAGTCCAACAACATGCAGATTAGGCAAACTGTGGGGTGTGTGCATGTGTGCCTTGCGATGGGACCCCACTTTGTGCCCAGGCTGCGACCTTTACAGTATAAGAGATATAGAAGATGAATTAATGAAGGTTAGATTATCGCAGAGTTCACGTTTGTATCTTCAGTCTTTACGAAAGTAAATTGCAGCTCTGTTGTAATCCTGATTCTGGGCAGCAAGGTGTTGATTAGTTTTCAATTGCAGCACCTCTGACAATAATTTATATCATAGTTTTGTCTGAACATGCTTGTTCTAAAATGTAAGCATTTCTATAGTAACTGTTCCCTCACAGACTTGTAAGTCGGACGTTCAAATAATCTCAATATGCATTCATAAAGTATGTAATTGTTGACATGATGAACTTTTCTGCCTTACTTTCTGGTTCCTCTGTAAAGTAACCCATCTATAAATATTATTATCTTCAAGAGACAGAACAATAAGAAATGCTAATGAGACAACAGTTGTTTATATCTATAAGTTTCTCCTCAATTTTAATTGTAAATTGTATGAACGCAAAACTTGTTCATTAAAAATCAATTTTAACTGTAATTGTCATGAAATGTATGTGGTAAAAGAGGAGTAATACATTGTGTAGCATGCTGTTTTAGAAAAATAACCCTCTTCATTTTGGTAATAGAAACGTAACCCATCATTGTTAATTATGTTCCTATAGCAGCATGTGCAGGCATCTTTCATTAGTACAATCATGTTGCTTTATGAACCTAGAACCAGGTTATAGAGTGGACACAGTGGATTGATAGTTTTCACATCTTACGTATTTGTTGGCACACAAAAGTAACACTTTTCTTTATTTTCCAGATGTTTTATCCTGGTGTACCTTGCCCTTGATTGAAGAAGAGGATTTACCTGTGAATATCAGGTGTAGCAAATCTACCTCTACCCACTGCACCACAACTTCTCTTCAAGCATCTTCAACCAGTCATGGTAAGAGAAGAAAGGGGAGGCCACCAGCGCGTTTATATCCCTGCACTGTTCCTAACACAACTGTATCACCATGAGTCTTCTGCCTGATCTGTGGATAGAGAGCTGCTAAATTGCATGGTAGGTTTTGCACATTTTGACACTTCCTTCAAATCTCCTTTGTGAGATTATTGAATGAAGGCCTGTATTAAAATTTGGTGCTTTCTGCGCCTGTGCTTCCCTTTTAAACACTGGGACTGGCGAGAAAATCACATGTACTTTTTTGCTGGACTGAGTTCCCTGAATGGTTCAAAGCACAAAGATTCTCTTAAAATGCTAGAGCAAGCATTAAACTGAACACTCTCTCCACTGGTGAAGACCATCTTACAATACCTTTACCTGTGAATCTGGGCCTTGAACATGCATTGCTCTGTTGAGTGTCTGATACACAGTGCATTTTGTGATTCACTTGATTTAAAATGTACTATTGAAATAAAATGTAAATTGGAATTATCCAGGGATTACTACATTTTAGTAGGCATTGTTTATGCTAGTGTCTAGGGATGCACGTATTCGTTCATAATAACAAATTGCTGATTCATTTGTATCACTTGACACTACTAGAACTTTTTACTAGGTGTAATTCCACCCACTTTTAATTAGGTGTAAGTCCACCAACTCTTAAGTTACTTCCATATAGAGTGTGTGAAGTTCTTCTTACGTTGGACAAATAAAACGAAAGTAAGATGATTTTTTTTCTTTGCATTTTCTTGACTGATTCTGCACACTATCGTATCTGCAAAGCCTGATTTGTTTAACTCCATCCAGACATATCTAAAATAAACGCAGAATACATATCTGCCATCTGTCTTGCTAACTGATCCACTCCAGTGCTAAATAAATTTTGCTTGCTGTGTATGTACACGAGCCAAATCATTTTCAGTATGTAGACAGAACTGTGAGGTTGAATCTTGGGTTTCAGTGCCTGACTGAAACCTAGTGAACTCAGTGAATCGATTCTTTTTTGCAGCTGAGTTTGAGGTAACCAGAAGGCAGGTTGGCAGCTTGATGACTTGACACAAGACTGGTAAAAATAGGTATTGTGTATACTAAGATAGTTGGGTGTAGGCTTTACAAGGACCTCAGATTGGACGGTGTAGTTTAACTACTGTATGTACAAGCTAACAAATTCAAATAGCTTCACTACTCACTGCCCAGCACTAGACATGCTTCATGACATGAGTTATGAAATGAGAAACTGTTTGTCTGTTCATTCATGTAAGACTTTAAAACCATCAGCCTGTCACAGAAGATATCAAGGAAAGGATGCATAAATATGAAAAATTCCAACGTTAAGTCACAAGCGTAGCATAATGGGAAGTATCTTTTTTACATAATTAGTGCAGTCTGATTAAGGAATAATGGATTGTCAAATTTGTTATCAGTTTTATTTATTTATGATTAGCTATTGCAGTTGTAGCAGTCAAAATATTCCACAATATCCAACATATTCCACTGATTAAAGTATTTCTAAAAGTAGTATTGGCATGGGAACGGTAAATTTCATTATCAATAGTTTAGTTTTGATAACAGCTGAAATAAGTTGTTAGACCTCAAATTGGATTTTTGTTGACTTACAATAGACTTAATAATAATAATGCACAATGCACTGCAGTTATTTGAAATTGATTATGTTGGCAAATTGTTAAAGAACCTGACACCCCTGCAATCTATCACAATTGGTGCTTAATATTATATTACAAGCCCAAGTATTTTGTAAGCATGTACAAATCTCTATTTGTTTCGTTTCAAAGTCTCTATTTGTGGCACTTATCACCGTCATTTATCCTCTGGGACCTAGAGCCTAGGAGATTTTGGGCACAAGGGATGGTAGACCCTGGGCATGGTGCCAATCCATCAAAGGATACACATGCACACATATGTGTAGTACACTACAGGCAATTTGGAAATGGCAGTTTTCCTAATCTGTATGTCTTTGGACTGAGGGAGGAAACCAGAGTATGCAGAGGAAACCCACCAAGCATGGGGAGAACATGAAAACTCCATACGCATAGGCCTGAGATGGGAATCAAACCCTTGACCCTGGAGGTGCGAGGCCACAGTGCTAACCACTACTCCACTGTGCCACCTTATACAATTAATTATTTCCAAATTATGCATTTTTATGCAATTCTGCAGAGCAGCACATCTTTGAGGTGTACAAGCATTCAAAATGAAAGCAACTCCCTGTTTGATCAATGAAATATACTAAACAGTGTATGTTATAGTCTTATTATTTGATTAAAAAGATGACTTGATATATCGTGCGATGTAGTAAAGCAGCAGTTATGTAGTTTAATGAGGCCAGTTAAGTTTCACCTGTTTAAAGCTGCCTTGTTGAAATTAATGATGATTAATGTCTTTGTGATTTAGTGCTGTGCAGATAAAAAGGCAGACAGAAAGATTCATTTAAAGGCAGAAAAAAATAAAGTGGACATTCTTCTTTTTTCTTTTTAATAAAAATTCCTTTTAACTTGGAATAATCATTAGATATTAGCCCTAGAAAAGAAGGTCAGATGTTACATATTCAAAAATGTTTTGTTTTTAATTAAATTGTAAATGTAAAGTATGTGACATAGTAAACTACTATATGACATGATTAATTGATTTTCTGTTGATGGATGTTGAGTAATTTGCTAACTGATAAAAAAAATTACAGAAATCCTGAATATGATTGTGCTATACTAAAAAAGAAGTAATGTACTGTATGTAAGTAATGTATGCTTGCAAAAATCTGTTAGTTAATTATTTTGTTATAGTTGTCATGTAGAAAATTTCCATCGAGAATTTCCATGAATAGAGAAGACCTTTTTGATGTTCCCTAATCAGCTGGTGTTGAATGTTACTGTTTTATTATTCACGTTCAATAATATTGATCTCAATAATATTGAATATTATAGTGTTTTTACGTAATTTAATTAAAACAATATATATAGTAAATATAACTATATATTGTAGATGACTATATATTCTAGAAACTATATATTCTAGATGACATAGACAGATACATGGTGTTTATATTCTATTAATAGTACCATTTACCCAAACTCGAAATGAGTTTTTAAAAATTTTGAGATGCTGAATTTTAGATGTTCATGAGCTGTAAGCCATTATCATAAAAAAATGCTTAAAATATTTTACTTTACCCATAAGGAATTTAGAATATACGAATGTTTCACTTTTTGGTTAAATTAGGAAAAAAAGAACTTTTTCACGATATTATAATTTATTGCATTGTACATCTGCTTTTATCAAAGCGCTAGATTCATCCTGCGATGTTAGCAGAGAGGGCTGAAATGCTGTTTAGTCAGATGAAATTAGTAGCTAATACCATACAGAAAGATGGTTTCAAAATAAGATTTTATCTGTATCATTTGTGGAATGATTTTTCCGGAGCTCATCACTGTTGCTTGGTTGTAGTTATTAAACACTAATGTGGCACCGTGGCTGAATTGATCATTTTGTGTGCTGAGTAAACAGAAGGTTTATGTTTATTTTGTCTCTTTTGTTTTTGTTCTGAAATTCCTTGATATACAGTATATATAGCATCATTTGAAAGTGTAAAAAACAAATTTTATCATTATTTTATCATATTTTATATATAGATTTAGATTTTCGTAAATATAAAAAAATAGAAGAGCTTTTATTTTGGTCACAATAAGTCAACTTTTCTTTTGGAAATCCTTTTTATTTTAAAAAGGATACGTTAAAGTACTTGAAAATTATTTACCTTGACCCCCATCTGGGGTTCAACATTGTAATGAAATGGGATAGTTTGAGCATTAAGAAGTTGCTCAAACTTCTGATAATTTTTTTTTTATCTTAAAACTCAAGTTTTTATATATTTCTTATAGGATTTTATATGAAATTACCCGACAAATACAAAGTGAAGATTATTCATTCACAGTTCTGTCTGGCATTTAATATTTCTCACATGGTTTAAGGTCATGTGATGTCTTGCAAAACATTTACCTTTTTTCTGTATTGAGTCTAATATCTACTTTTATCTAAGAAAGCAGAAGATATAAAATGTAGATATAAAATGTCTAAGCTAAATCTCTAGATAAAATGAATTCATAATAAATTATGACAGCACTGTTTCACAAAACACAATAAAACAAATAAAAAAAAGTAATCTAACAAATTTCACTTGTAGCATACAATAGATACTTAAAAAACAAATGTGCAAACTGTTAAAACTGCAGAAGTTTTGCAACCTAAAGCATAAATTAATTCCGCAAAATTGAAGTGAAATAAAAGAGTCATTTATTTCTATATGGATGGCATAGTGACTTATTAGCCCTGCACCTGTTGGGTTAATGGCTTGCTAGGTGGGTTTCTTTCAGGTACTCCTGTTTTCTTCCCACTGTCCAAAGACATGCGATGTAGGTTGATTGGTGTTTCAAAAGCTGCAGTATGTTCACATTACCAGCCTGAGGTGACTTAAATGAGATTTTCTATGCTGATATGACACACATCTGATTTTTATAAAGTACTTTTTGAACTTGCATAGATCTGATGTTTTTCAGATTGGAACTGAGTCGCTTTAATACATATCCGATAAGTGAGCATGTGACTTAAATCAGGACGGTCAGATCGGAATTCATGCAACTTTTTATCTGTGTACATGCAAAGAACAGTAGAGAAAGTATTCAGTGGAGGAAAAGTGAAATTGGTCTTCTTTTTTTTTTACTTTTTTTTTTTTTTAGATCTTTGTACAGTAATGACTAAGTCTTACAGTAAATTCAACATGGTAAAATATGAAGAAGTATTAATGTGCACCTGCATGAGATTTCAAAGCACAGGTTAGATAAAAGTAACTTGTAATTATGTATTTGAACTGTCATGACATGAAAATTTGATTTTCTGACCAAAAAATCAGAATTAGCCAATGGGGCGTGTAATGTGAACATAGCCAAAAGTGCCTGTACTGTATGTGTGGGTGTGTGAGTGAGTTTGCTTGGGTTGGCACACAATGCTGTGTGTCCCCTGTGCCCTGAGCTCCCTATGATTAAATCCCAGGGATTTTTAATTAACTAAACTAACTGTAAATAATATCTGGATTTCAAATTTCTTAATAGTAGATCATGTAGGTTTTGTTAATGGATACAGCGATACTCTCATGTGTTTATTCTCATTTTTTCAAATGCGTCCCATTAGATTGATTGGCTGTGCTAAATTTTCAGTGAAAGTATGAATGTGTACACGTACTGTATTTTTGTAAGTGACTGTTTGTGTAGATGTGGCAGGGTGATCAGACATGATGACTTAGGTCAGTGGTGTAGATTCAAAAGTTATCTTACTATTTATATTAGAGATGTTTTGTGTATTCAGAGTTGGTTTATACAAGTTAGGGCTGTGCAATATTGATAAAAATATTTTTAATTACAATTCTCAATTACAATTTCACATTTTTAGTTCTTAGATAATGCAATTGAAATGTGATGCTTTTTTAATCTATTTAAATAGACTTGGAGAGTGCAGTTGTAGGATCAAAACCGTTCATAGCAAATAGTGTAGTCAATCTTGATTTTAAATGAAGGATATTTAAATGAAGGATAAAAAAACAATGTGCTTAAAATGGTGCTGATACTATACTAGTTTTTACTTAAATTAAGACGTACTTAAGACTTAATGAACCCTTACTCTTTCTCTAGTAAAAGCAACACTTCATACCAGTAAACCAATTAGAAAATCCTCCATAATCAATCAGCCCTACATATTTGTAAGCTTTTCAAGCTTTGTATATTATGTGTAATTTATTTATTTGTTTGAGTTTTCAAAAACATAACAACTCCATATATTTATTTTTTTATTCGTTAATCTTCTATACCACTAATCCTGTGTACAGGGTTACGGGGGGACAGGAGCCTGTCTCGGGAGATTTACAATTGGGCACGAGGTGGCGTACACCCTGGACAGGGTGCCAATCCATTGCAGGAATTTTACTACGAATGCAGTCCTCTGCAAAGTGCTGTTGGTTTATATTCTCAGTATTTGGAAGCTGCTAAAGCACAAGTTGTAGGAGGAGTTAAAAAACATGCCGTTTTCCCTTCATTTTGGTTTAAATATTGGAATAGCATTTTAAAATAATAATAATATGTAGCATGTTCAGTACTACTCAAAAGTTTGGACACAATTTTGAATTTATTTTTTATATCCTAGGACAATACTGCGTTTTTTCTTTCTTTTTTTTCTTCCAAAATTATGAAATGGCCCATATTGCATGGATAATTAAGTAACAACAACAACGGTCAGTTATTTTAAAGCATGAAGGTCAGCTGCTCGCGAATAGTTCTTGCAAGAATAGTGTTGTCAAGCTAATTTTCAAAACCCATCAAGCATCATGATGAAACTTGCTCTCCTTCTCAGAAGGAGACCTTCTCGGAAACGCAAGACCAAAACTTTCCTCTGTTGCAGAGAGGAACTTCATTTAGAGTTACCAGCCTCAGAAATCACCAATTAACAGCATCTCAGATTAGAGCTGGTATGAAGGCTTTACAGAGCATAAGTAGCTGACACATCTCAATGTGTTCAACTTGTTCAGAGAAGATTATTGCATATTTTGGATGCCATCAGCATTGTTTTACAATGTAGATAGAAATAAACATCAGGAAAGACCATTGATTTAGTGTGTCCATACTTTTCACTCTAGACATACAGTATATGTAAATAATGGTCTTGATTAGAGCATTTTGAAAATCGTGATAAAACATTAATTAAGCTTTATTTTAAAAAACGTCTTGTTTATTTGTCTACTCTTATTTGGTCCATTAAAATGACCTGTGTACTTCTAAGGCTACTTTATTTTCTAGTGAGTAGAAGCAGAATAAGTTTTCGCTTATATCTTATATATTTAAACAGATGGAACACATTCACTTCTGGGTTTGCAATATAACTAAGCGTCTCTTTTTATCAGGACAAGTATTTTCAAAAGCTTCCTAATTAATTTTACAAAAAGCAAGCAGAATAGCAAATAAGTAGGATTTGTATTACAAGGAAACTAAAACATGATTAAAAAGAAACTACAGGAAGTAATCAGCAGAATTAAAGTTAATCTATTTGAAGGAATTGGCCAAAGCCCTAATGTAGTTTATTGTTAATAAATTAATGTAAGATGGACTCATTCTACTTCACATGGGGTGTGTGTTGTAACATCTGTCTCGAGGGCGCTAACACTGTGCAGTCAGCCATTTCTGGGCTTTGTGCTCTACATCACTTGCTGCACTGGAATGTGTGTACAGTAAAGCTTACAAGAACACAGGACACTTCCATGGGGACTGTTAGGGAAAACAGAATAAAGGTACAAAAACACATGCAAGTTGTGTGAGTCTAAAGATGTTTTTTAGACTTCCTGGAAACAAGCTCAAATATAGCTGAAGCAGCAATCGCCAAAAGAACATGAACATTCTTGAGTAGTCCCAGCATGTGACAAACAAATACACCAAATATGCTGTCAGTACACAAAAGCTTAGCCAAGATATGACCTCATTTTTGTTTCCAATAGCAACCTCACCAGTGAACAAAGAACACCAAAGTCCATGCTGCTAAGTTCATGGCCTTTTGTCTTGTTTGACATCATTACCATTGTCATTAAAAGTGCCATTGATTACATTTGTCAGGTGACTGATATATGAACATTATAATTGATTAGAAATTTGGCAGGATTAGTGAAATTACTAGATGGCTATTTATATAGCGGATACCGTCTGTTTGGCCAATCTGATCATTTTGATTCATACATATTTTCTCACACATTCTGTACTAATTTCCATAATTTTTATTATCGTTTTATTTTGTAAAGATGCGTTGCAACAAGGACCATTTTTAAAAGCGCTATTCAAATAAAATTTAATCGAAATAAAAAGTTTGTGCAGTGTCACAGTTTTATAGGACGTCTTTGTATGCGGTTGAAAACCAGTTCTAGCATGATAGTGCTCCTGCACACAAAGTGATGACTGTGAAGGTAAGCTTGGTGTAGAGGAACGGATGTGGGAGCTCCAACCTCAACCCCACTGAACAGGTTTGGCCTTGTGTGCCAACATCAGTTTAATGATTTTGTGCCTGAATGAGTAAATCCCCGCAGCCACACTCTAAGGTGGGCAACTGCATATTGTTAATGTTCATGGTTTTGGCACTGGATTTTTAACAAGCACATATGGTTTTGATGGTGAGGTACACACGTGGACAAAATTGTTGGTACTCTTCGGTCAATGAAAGAAAAACTCACAATGGTCACAGAAATAACTTTAATCTGACAAAAGTAATAATAAATAAGAATTCTCTGAATGTTAACCAATGAAAGTCAGACATTGTTTTTCAACCATGCTTCAAATTCAAATTTCAAATTTTATCAAATTTTATTTGTCACATACACAATCCTACACAGTACGATATGCAGTGAAATGCTTAGGCAACTGCCCTGACCTAAGAGAATAAAATAAAATAAAATATAAAATATAGAATATAAAATGTAAAATGTAAGAATATAAAATGTAAGTAAGTACAGACTATACATTAAGTGAAGATATAAGGAAATAAGAAGGTGAGAAGAACTGTACAAATGGAAAATATTGCAATGAAAAATTGTAATTGTACAAGTGGAAAATAAAAATATTGAAATGGGGTGAACAAAAGGAACGGAATGTCCAGGGGTGTGCAAATATGCAGTAAAGTGACATGTTAAAGTGGCTTGTGTGCATAATGCCCATGAGTGAGCAGGTGTGCAGTGAGGACTAGTGAGCGAATGTCCTGAATGTCCAGAGTGTCCAGAGTGAGTGCAGAAGCCTGTATAGATGTGCAAAATGGATCAGTACTGTGTGTTGTACTGATTAAGAGACCGTATCGCCTGCGGGAAGAAGCTCCTCCTCAGTCTCTCTGTGTTGGCCTTCAGGGAGCGGAATCGCTTTCCTGACCTCAACAGAGAGAACAGTCCATTGCTGGGGTGACTGAGGTCCTTCATGATCTTCCTGGCCTTGGTCCAGCACCGCTTGCTGTAGATCGAGTGCAGGTCAGGGAGCTCGGTGTGGATGATGCGCTCAGCTGATCGCACCACCCTCTGAAGAGTTCGCCTGTCCTGCATGGTGCTGTTCCCGAACCAGGTCGTTATGTTCCCCGTCAGGATGCTCTCTATGGTGCAGGAGTAGAAGTTCCTAAGCACCTTGGAGGGCAGTCTGAAATCTCTCAGGCGTCTGAGGTGGTAGAGACGCTGTCGGGCCTTCTTCACCACGGTGTTGATGTGACAGGACCAAGACAGGTCCTGCGTGATGTGTACACCGAGGTAACGGAAGCTGTCCACTCTCTCCACTGGGCTCTTGTTGATGACGGGGGTCTGGTAGTTCCTCTTCTGCTTTGTGCTGAAGTCCACTATCAACTCCTTTGTCTTGCTGACGTTGAGAAGGAGGTTGTTCGTCTGACACCAGTTCTCCAGATTTCCAATCTCCTTCAGGTAGGCCGTCTCATCGTTGTCAGTGATCAGGCCGACCACGACGGTGTCATCAGCAAACTTGATGATGGTGGTGGAGTTGGTAGTGGCTACGCAGTCGTGAGTGTACAAAGAGTACAGTAGAGGGCTCAGAACACAACCCTGTGGGGCTCCAGTGCTGAGGGTGATGGAGGCTGAGACATGTCCACCCATCCTTACTGCCTGTGGTCTCCCCGTTAGGAAATTGGAGATCCACTGACATAAAGATGAGCTGAGTCCCAGGTGCTCCAGCTTGGTGGTGAGTGTAGAGGGAATTATGCTGTTAAATGCTGAGCTGTAGTCGATGAAAAGCATTTTCACATAATTCCCCCTTCTAGTGTCCAGATGAGTGAGAGCAGTATGGAGTAGATGAGCGATGGCGTCATCTGTAGAGCGGTTTGAACGGTAGGCAAACTGAAGTGGATCTAGTGTGTCTGGTAGTGAGGAGATGATGAAGTCTCTGACCAGCCGTTCAAAGCACTTCATCACCACTGATGTGAGGGCTACAGGTCGATAGTCATTGAGGGAAGCAGGATGTGGTTTCTTCGGGACAGGAACAATGATGGACTCTTTGAAGCATGTGGGGATCACCGACTGAGATAAGGAGAGGTTGAATATCTCTGTGAACACAGGTGCTAGCTGGTCTGCGCAGGCTCTGCGCAGGCTTCAACAGAATTATAAAAAAAACATGAACTCATTGAAGTTCATGGAACAGGCCTGGACAAAAATTATGGTACCCCTAACTTAATAGTTTGTTGCACAACCTTTTGAGGCAATTACTGCAATTAAATGATTCCTGTAACTGTCAATGAGACTTCTGCACCTCTCTGCAGGTATTTTGGCCCACTCCTCATGAGCAAGCTGCTCCAGTTGTTTCCGGTTTGAAGGGTGCCTTTTCCAGACAGCATGTTTCAGCTCCTTCCAAAGATGCTCAATAGGATTGAGGTCAGGGCTCATAGAAGGCCACTTTAGAATAGTCCAATGTTTTCCTCTTAGCCATTCTTGGGTGTTTTTAGCTGTGTGTTTTGGGTCATTGTCCTGTTGCAAGACCCATGACCTGCGACTGAGACCCAGCTTTCTGGCACTGGCCAGCACATTTCTCTCTAGAATCCCTTGATAGTCTTGAGATTTCATTGTACCCTGCACAGATTCAAGACACCCTGTGCAAGATGCAGCAAAGTTCAATTGGCAAAAAGTTCAATTTTTGTCTCATCTGCCCACAGGACATTCTCCCAGAAATCAACATGTAGTTTGGCATATTCCAGTCTGGCTTTTTTATGATTTGTTTTCAACAATGGTGTCCTCCTTGGTCGTCTCCCATGTAGTCCACTTTGGCTCAAACAACGACGGATGGTGATCTGACACTGATGTCTGACATCTGACACTGATGTTCCTTGAGCATGAAGTTCACCTTGGATCTCTTTAGAAGTCTTTCTGGGCTCTTTTGTTACCATTCGGATTATCCGTCCCTTTGATTTGTCATCAATTTTCCTCCTGCGGCCACGTCCAGGGAGGTTGGCTACAGTCCCGTGGATCTTAAATTTCTGAATAATATGTGCAACTGTAGTCACAGGAACATCTAGCTGCTTGGAAATGGTCTTATAGCCTTTACCTTTAACATGCTTGTCTATACATTTCTTTCGAATCTCCTGAGACAACTCTTTCCTTTGCTTCCTCTGGTCCATGTTGAGTGTGGTACATACCATGTCACCAAACAACACAGTGACTACCTGGAGCCCTATATATAGGCCCACTGACTGATTACAAGATTGTAGACACCTGTGCTGCTAATTAGTGGACACACCTTGAATTAACATGTCCCTTTGGTCACATTATTTTCAGTATTTTCTAGGGGTACCATTATTTTTGTCCCGGCCTATTCCATGAGTTTATTTTTTTAAATAATTATGTTGAAGCATGGTTGAAAAGCAATGTCTGACTTTCATTGGTTAACATTCATAGAATTTTTTTTAATTATTACTTTTGTCAGATTAAAGTTATTTATGTGACCATTGTGAGTTTTTCTTTCATTGACCGAAGGGTACCAACAATTTTGTCCACGTGTGTATCCAGATACATTTAGCCACATGGTGTATCACATTGTTCCTTACAATAGGAAACCAATTAATAATTTTTTATGGCAAATGGTTTCAACTGCTGAAACAATTTCTATCATATTTTATATCAGAGCGCCAAAGTATAATGTCAGTAGACCAGGTTTACTATCAGAATAATTCTTACTTCAGCTTACTTCCAGTCGGTTATCTTCACTTTTAGTGGTCCCTGCATTAGTATTTCAGCTTTAAATATTACAAAACCTGAACAGAAAAGTTATGGTCTAAGATGGTACACTTTCATAAAATCATAATGATTCAACTTATTGTATGATTGTACGTTGATTGTTAATTGATATGTAAAAAGGTATATGCAAATTTGGCCTGTTGATCACACTACAGAGTTTATGGGGCACACAGGGGTAAAAAGATCATGACCATTTTATTTGGACCATGACAAACCTGAACGCCAGGGGCTCCAGATGGCAACTAAAATGGTTACCAAATGCACCTGATGTTTTTAATTTGCGACAAGTTTTTATCCAGACAATTGCAAATGGTGACCTTTCCACAAAAAATAATACTAATAATACAAAAAGACAGGAACAAATCTATAATCAATTGATAGACTCTTGACTTTCCTCCGTCTGCCTGACTGGCATGAAAGTACACAAGCACAAGTGATAGTACAGAAGAAGCGAACATAGGACAGTTTATCAGATTGTACAATTGTCGAATGTTTGTGTACAGTAAGTTATCAAATGCTCTTGTGTTCTGTTCACAATGAATGTACTTGGATGCCCATCTTGACAGCAGAAGATATTCATTTAACATTTAATTCTCATTTGATGTATATCTTTTTTTTTTAAGTTATTAGTAGCTTTTGAAACCCATCCAGAGGCATGCTATCTAATGCATGTGACATAGCTTAGATGGCTAGCTACTGTAACCATAGTCATGAAAGATTAACAACTGACCAGAAAACTAATGTCTAAAAATTATATATATAATGTAGTTAAACCTTGGATTGTGAGCATAATTCATTCCGGATGCGTGATTGCCAATTTCAGATTACCCCATAAGAAATAATGATAGAAACTCTGATGATTGGTTCCCCAACCCAAAATATTCAAATAAAAATAATTAATACAATGTGTAAAGTAAAAATAAAACAAATTAACCTGCACTTTACCTTTGAAAAGAATCCTGTGTGTGTGTGTGCGTGTGTGTGTGTGTGTGCGTGTGTGTGTGCGTGTGTGTGTGCGTGTGTGTGTGCGTGTGTGTGTGCGTGTGTGTGTGCGTGTGCGTGTGCGCGTGCGTGTGTGTGTGTGTGTGTGTATACTAATGGAAACACTGCTCTGTCGGGAAACTTCTTTAACAAGGAACCACACTATGTCGGGTCAGGAAGCAACAAAATAACAAAACATGAAATGAACAGCAGTATCCATGTAGAGCTTTTTATGTAGAAAACAATGTAGAACACATTATATGAATAAATAGTTTTATATATACTGTGTGTATATATATATATATATATATATATATATATATATATATATATATATATATATATGTTTATTTTATTTTTTTCTCATTCCCTACTTTTTGGTAATAATAATAATTGTTACAGTGCCTCATACCTGTAGCTCCAGGGATTCAGGTTTGGTCCTGATTCTTGGTGATGCTCTGTGCAGAGTTTTGCATGTTCTCTGTTGGTAGGTGAACTGGTGTCTCAAAATTGCCTCTTCTGTATGTTCAAAAGCACTTACTGATGATGAATGAGTGATTCTATAAAAGGACCTCAACTAAATATAGGTCTGCTTTTGATAAGGATCTTTGCCGTTGGCCTTTCACTGTTTGCCTGTATGGAAGTTTGACCACATTATGTGTCCCAGACTAATTTGGAAATAATGGTATGTGATATTCTAAAAGAGTGTGCTGGCATGCAGGCAGTAAACCTAATACAAATACGACTGTCTGATGCATTTGTTTGCTTTACAGCTTGATTAGATCCATGAGAGTCTGTAATCAAATTCAGCTATCTGCATTATAAAAATGCTGTAAAATGCACTTCCTGTCCCTGGATTCCAGGGATGATCCTGTTGACCTATGTTCCAGACTGATGTCTGGGTATATAGAAGTTTCACTTTGAAACTGAGTGTAGCAATACTCAAAGTTGCACGCAAAAAAGTGTCCCAGTTGGATTTGAAATGATTCCCAAATCTTGGAGATGTATGCTAACCCAACACACATGGTGCTAATTGAATTAAACCCACAAATGTTGAACCGCGGTTTAGAAAAGTACAAGGAGGCTCTTGGTCCATCTGTGAATAAGCTAATGTAGAATTCTTACACCACATGGATGAGGGGGGAAAAAATACAGAAAGTACAGGTTAGAAAGAACACCACATACAGTATGTGCTCTGAGCCACTCCTAGTTTGTTGTTGTTTTCACTAACCCACTGTGCGCTTACTCTTTTGCATATTTCCCAAAGTATTTGATGAGCACCACAGGCCTAAACAAAGGAGTTCCTCCCCATGTTTTGCATCAATATGCATGTTTTCCACTGCCTAACTGGTGATGGCATTGCTTTGCATGTCTAACTTTAATGACATGAACAAAAGTCATAATACACAACACAAAGGTGCTCACTTTGAATGACCATTGACTGCTGCTCCCAGATCACCATGAGAAACACAGTGTATTATAAGCCTTGAAGACAACATTATGGATTTTCCGGTGAGACAGTCATGTTATTTTACATTACAATATGCTGTATTCTGCTGATTTTTTAATTTTTTTTTTGTCTTTGTTGCATTTTGTTGTTTTGAAGGTTGATTCTCTATGTCTATGCAGAGAATGCTGCACTGAAATAATTACTGTACAGTATAATGTATGTATTTATTTAAAACGAATATCTTTGTACAGTACACACATTCTTCCATGTGTGCCCTTCTTTCTTTGTGTTTGTATTTATTGCTAAAATTTTAATTTAATGAATTTAAAGAATGGCAAGGAAAAAATATGCTTGAATAGATGAGGGGGAAAAGATTTACAGACTACCCAGATGTTATGAGATGTGTAAAACCCTAAACATCAGCTTGAAGATCATGATGCTATGTGTGACATTTACAATCCTTGATGCCATGTGTCTGGGATAAATTGGGTTTAGGATTCCTCAGATTGTCTCTTTGAAACAACGCTTAGCAAAGGATTGTACAATTAATAGGTACTCTATCACAAAAGTTTTTAGGTAAAACTATTTAATTCACCCATTCAAATAACTATTTGACAGCATTCCGTTGAAAGGCTGGATGTAATCCTTTCCTGTCACCAATTTCACAAATTTGAAATTTACTCCAGGATCAATATCAAAATTATCTACCTATCTATCTGTCTATCTGTCTGTCTGTCTGAAGTCGGCTCTGAGTCTTTAATTAAAACCGTTCAAGTTTATTATTTAAACCGACAGCAAGTAATGGAAGCAGATTTGTAAATATCTGACTCATGCAGATCATGGAGATTTCCTTTAAATTGTAGACAGTTTACTATTTGCATGCAGAACTGGTTTACGAGCAGGAAAGCTCCAGTATTTCAGCATCAAGATTAGGCTTTAATGGCTAATGGGTTTTTTAAGATGCTGATGCCTTTCTTCTGTTCAGACATGTTTGTGCCCATGACTGTCACGTAGCTACCTTGACTGACGGTTACTTTCCTGTTTAATCATATCAAAAGTATTACCCTTTAGGCAAATCATGCCTCTAGCTTTAAACAAAACATATTTAGATTTTCTGTTCCTTGCTATGTTTTTAAAGCCCAAGCAGCCAATAGGATTTCAGCATTTCAATGAACTTGTGCTATTTTCAGTTTAATTTGATTTGTATCATGCCCAGCTTCTTGTGTAATAAAAAAAGGAATCAGATAAAGCAGCATCATGAAACTGAAACTTATGTGGTGCTGCAAGGAAACCTGAACAAAGCAGAGTTTTTGGATACCCTTTAAAATACCCTTTGAGCATCTTACTGCATGTTGAAGTAAAGTTTTGGTTTCCAAAGGCTCGATCTCCAATCATTTTACTTGAAGAATTTAAATAATTTGAATGGCACGTGTTCAGATGTTTGTAAATTTGCAAACCCTCTCCATAACTTACACTTACACAAACTTGCCAAAGACTATGAAAAGTGTTTTTAAATAAATCATGGTTAGACCACAAATGCCCCCAAATTTTGACTTTCATATCCCAGCGTTCTGCCTAAGTAACATGAGGTGTTGATGAGTTTAACCAAACGTTATTTTTATGTTTGTTTAGCCGCAGAGTGTGAGTCGAGTTGAGATGAGGAAACAGCAGCAGGCCCACATTGAAGGACCCCCTCAGGTTCCCGGGCACCCGAGACCGAACACCTGCTGTCTGTGCTGGTGCGGCTGCTGCAAATGCCTCTGGTAGGTCATGTCCTGTTACTGGAAGAAAACCCAGTATGTAAATGATGTAGGATAAAACTATTAGTTGCCATGTGTGTTGTAGCTATTATAGCTGTTTGCATCTTCCACTGGTATTTGAGCCATTATCATTGCAGATTCTGATCAAAGCCTGGACTCCATTTAGGTACAGGACATCACTATTTCCAACTGGGATGCATCAATGTATTGTTTTTTAGACCAAATACTTCTTCAGCTTCAATTGCAGTGTGTATGCATGTGATTGTAGAAAAATAACTGTATGCAGTCTGCTTTGTTTAACTGTTTTGATTAAGATCACACGCATTTTATTCCATCTATTCAGTAGCATAACAACATCCATGTGTACTATCACGTATATTTTCACGTTTTAGTATTGTACTAGACATTACTGATAAATGCTTAGCCTCTGCGTTGCCAGAAACCAGACCTACAGTACTGTATATACAACCTTAGAAGTATGAATTAATATGTACTGTAATGTACTGTAGGAGAGTGTTAGCAAATGCTCATTAATTACATGTTCGATCAGAGCAGCACTACAGTAAATTTTTGCAAAAATTTAAATGGGTCCAAAAATCAGAAACGTTATCTACATAAATATTAATTTTTTTTCTGTACAATGGTCAGAACTCATTCTTTCAATGATAGCTTTATGTTTCATAAATTGGAGGACCCGTAACCAGTCTCTGAAAAAGAGAGTCTGTCTGTATGACCATACAGTATATCGCTGTACCTCTGAATGTCTGTCCAGCCGCAAAACTGTCTGGACAGAATTTCATGAAAATTAGTTAATTAAATAAAAAGTTAATTCTGCCCTATGAATTAAATCAAAATGTTGAATAGAAGGGAAGTTAGGAGCAGTTTTTGTGCCAGATTATCTCACAGCAGCCATCGTTTTTTTATTTTTATTTTTAATTATTACAGCAGTTTTGCCCTCAAAGTGAGCGTGGCTATATAAGTCACTCAACAAAGAATTAACAATTAATTAATTAATCAAAGAATTAATCATTTAACACCATAAATACACAGAGTTATTTGCAAGACACAGAAACGATCGTAATGCCCCTACCAAGCGCCCACATCCTCACCAATCACATACAAATGTATAGCATAGTTTACTCCAAAAAAAGTTATGTAACTTTTAAAAACTGAATCTTCAAAGATGTATGGACAGATCATTGTATGTTTGTTTATCCTCCTTGCAGGCAGTTTAAAACCAGTTTGTTTCATATGTTCCTAAACGGCGGTGCTAATTAAAGATAGTACATGTCGAGCGCCAAAATGAGATAAAACATCTCATTAGAGCATTAGAGCAAACATTTCCACAGAATTACGAGGTGAGGGTGTGTAAAATACCCAATCTGACAGTGTTATGCATGTTGAGTGAAAAGTGTTGCGTTACTTTTCAGTTACTACCGTATATTTGCCTGTAAAAAAAATAAATAAATAAAAAACCCGGGAGTGCAAAATAAGTACAACTTGGTGTAAATAAGGCAATAAGATACTCAACCAAAAATAAATAATAATAATATTACTGTTTAATTAATGCTGATCAGCTTATTTTTAGCTTTAACCTTTTAACTATTTCTAAAAACTCTGTAACTATCAAAGACAGGTACTAACGCTAGTAATGTATAATAATATGCGCATTTTGTGAGTTCTACATTTTATTTTCGTCATTCCCATATTCTGGTAGCAGTACAATGTATAAGTTTTAAAGTAATGATGGTTTTACATGACATATCATAAAACCTCCTGTAAATGCACAGTTTGATGTTTGAAGCCTCCCCCTGTCGACAAACACCACAGGACTTCAGTATAGTGCTTCCGGCTTCACTGCTGTGTTGCCAGTAGGGATCCATGTTGCTTTTTTAAGGTTCAATCTTCCAGCGTTTTGCCTGTTCACTGTGAAAAACTGAAGAGTGTGTGTGAACGTCAGAACGTCCTTCTTATTCATTTTACTTTATGTCCTTATTTCGCATTATTTACAATAAAATTTTTGTTACGATAATTAATAGTCAGCACTATTTTCTATGCCCACCCAAGGAGCTCTGTTATTAATATATTTATATATAACAAAAATGATGTTCATTATATTAAATGTCTGTTTTTTTTTTTTGTTTTTTTTAATGGGTTATCTCCTTTTCTATTTTTCAATGATGGGAAAGTTTTTGTCATGCCATTTTTTTTTCCATGTTAATCCCTGCACTCATGTGAACACAAATATCACAAGAAATAAAGAAAACATTGAGAAGGGGGGGCAAACCTGTGTTTATAAGGTCGGGTTTCCACAGCTATTCCCTATTATGCTCTGTATTTATCAGCTGTGTAAGCCTCTATTTCTGTCCCCACATCACATGCAAAACAGCTGTGTGGAACACTTTATATATTTAGAGGGCTCTCAGCATGTGCAGACCCCTTTGGCAAGCAAGCCCAATTATACTTGCACAATAGAGACTTTGAGAAAAAGGAAAGGCAGTCTGTCTTGTCTCTAAACCCAAAATAGAAAGTCTTGAATGGCTTTGGGAATTATCAGATCTGTTAGTTGAGTGAGGGAGACTTGCTGGTGGTGGTTTATATGTTTTTTTTTTTTCATACTTAAAATTTTCTGGGACTTGTTTATACTTTGGAAATTCTAGTAAAAGTGCTTTCAAAAACACTTTACCACAAAGGGAAAACCTCTCTTTAAAACAAAAAAAAAAGTTACTCCTCCTGCTCTTAGGGCCATTAGCAACATATCCGGAGTTCCTGTTCCTGTGTCTTTAACCTTCAATGCATTGATTCAGACCTTGAACTCAAGCCACCTTCATTAGATGAATGGATCTTTGTGTAGCCAATGGCGTACCTGTGTGATGAAAGGAAGTGTTGCTTTGCCTTCCAGGTTATTCACCCCAGTTTGGTTAAAAGTCCATTCACTTCTCTACATAGAACTGAGATCATTTTTAACCATGCTGTTGTGAGATTCTCACAGTACTCTGTAGGATTTCTTTCCAGATTTTTAGTACATCTCTGGGCCTGTAACATCCTGCCAAAAAGAAACAATGCAATAAAGCTTAATTGACCTCGATTTCTAGGGAAATGTGGCACCCACATGTCTAAGCAGCAATTACCAGGAAACGTTTTAGGCTGTGTTTCAGATGCCAGCCATGTGAATATGATAATTATTTAATAATTAAATTATCTTTACATAATTATCTTTTACTAGAAACTCACAAAACATAAAAATCTTGGCCATAACTGGCATTTAGAAAGTATGTACTGAAAAAGAGGGCTGTATTTTTAATTAGTGTTACCATAAAATTGAATTTTTTTTCCTTGTGATTTAAATAAAATTAGATTCATATAAAATTTATATAAATTAATATTAAGTACATCACTACTTTTGGATTAATTTTCCACAACAAAAGCCCTGACTATTTGGATCCGGGTTTGTAGTAATGTAACTCAAGTTAATATAACAGTATACTGTCATTCATTTGCACTGAATGAAAAAGTCTTAGGCACCCTTTGTTTTTAGTACAAACTTTCCTACACATTTTTTTTATTTTATGACTACATTATTGATTCAGTGCAAAAACATTTCTTATTGTCGGACATTGGTCACAAAATTAAAGGTTACAGAAACATATTTGTATGGCAGAAAAGAAAGCAGAATATTATACACTTTTTAGACAAAAAAAATAATACATTAAAGCTGGGGTTGCATGCCAAAAGCAAGCAGGTGCAACAGTCAAAGTCCTCAGAAGAACTGTGGGTGGTTCTGCAGGATGTTCAGTCAAATTTAGTAGCTAATCTGTAATCTTTTTATAAAGTTTTACAAATTGTATCTGGCACTTAAGAGTCCTCGCACTAAATACTAAATTTCCTTTTGTGAATTACAGTTTAATTAATTAATGGGAAATTTTTTTGAAAGGCATCTTGCTTTACAGTATTTATTTGCATGTGCCTAAGATTTTTGCACAGTACTATACAAATAGTATAGAATATATTAATTGTACTGTATATGAATAGATAAACAAACTTACTGTTAGGGTATAATTGTTGATATAGTAATTTTTTTTGTAAAAGGAAATTTACAGAAAGAGTCTCCAATGTCAGAAAAAAGGTAGGTTTTCTACCATGATTTCCCCTACTGCTTATAATATAGCACATAGATTATATGTTTATAATTGTTATATGTAAACCGTATATTATGTACTGTATATATTAACTGTAAATTATAGCATAAACAAGAGATGCATGTGGAGGAGTAGTTTTAGTAAGAGTGAGTGACACAGAGCTTATAAAAGACAAAAATTGGACAAAAATAAAAAATTTTATTATTTTTTTAACATCACGGCCCATTAATGAACATGTCGTATTCTTTCTCCGAATGTGACTGATCGTGTAAACTAGTAATAGTGAAGATGCAGTCTGATTAGGATAACTTCAAGCAGCCGAGTCACGCATCTCTAACTGCCACCGATTTCACCATTTCGCTTTTCCACCATTTAAAACTACAAAAACCTGTCAGAACTACAACACCCACTATAATGTGCAGCCTACTTAATGGCTTTTAGTGTCATAAAAAAAGTGACATCACACTCTTTACTTGGTGCAGTCCTACTCCTATCTGAAAAAAAGAGAAAGACGCTTCATAAAAAAACTTTTCATCCTACTCTTAGTTAGGATGATTTTCAGTCCTAAATGAACTTTGAACCTGATTCCTATGAGTGATTATGACATGCTAAGTCAATACAGGCTCAGGTTTCTTAATTAATGGTTTAATAACTGCTATTTTAAAAGATTTTGGAGCATACCTGCTGCTGAGTAAAGAATTAATTATTTGAAAACAGGGGTCCCATTATTGCTGGCACTGTTTATTTGACAAAAAGTCTAGGTGTAGGATCTAATACACAGGTTGCTGAGGGTAGGGGGAAGCTCAGTGGTTAAGGCATTGGCTTACGGTTTGGAAGGTCTCAGGTTCAAATTTCACAACCACCAAGTTGTCCCTGTTGGGCCCTTGAGCAAGGCCCTCAACTGTTCAGATGTATAATGAGATGGAAAAAAAAAATGTAAGTCATTCTGGAAGGGCGCCTGCCAAATCCCTAAATGTAAATGGGAGTAAAATATTCTAGGTTCTTTTCTGATCCAATGTTAATTAAATTGCCGATAGGTGACAGGGTTGACATGGAGGGTGATGCGATATGGACCAATGAATCTAGGCGAGAGTTTTTTGGACTCTGTATGGAGGTTTAGATTTTTGGTGGAGAGCCATACCTTGTCACCTGTATGGTACAATCGTCCCGGAGGGTGTCGACGGCGATGTTGTGAGGTGTAGAGGGTATTGGCCTCCATGGCTTGAGTCCAGGACCGCCGACACCTTCGGACCAACTGTTGGGCTGAGGGTACTTCGACCACCAGTTCTTGATGTTCCAACATCAGGTTGGTATGCCAGCCTCAAATGGACTCCGCTTCGTGGCAGAGGAGACGTGGAGGTTGTGGGAGAGCTCCGCCCAAATGAGATAGCGAGCCCAGGAGCGCTGACGGTCGGCAACAAAGCACCTCAGGTAGCGCTCCAGTTGTTGGTTGGCCCGTTCCATCTGACCATTTGTTTGGGGGTGATAGCCCGAGGAGAGACTGCAGGTAGAATTGATCAGACGGCAGAAGGCCTTCCAGAACCGTGCAGTGAACTGGGGCCCCCTGTCCGAGACGATGTCCTTTGGGAACCCATGCAGACGGACTACGTGCTCTAATATCAGCTCGGCTGTCCTTTTAGCTGACGGGAGTCCGATGAGGGCCACCAGGTGCACAGCTTTGGAGAACCGATCCACTATGGTCATGATGACGTTTTTCCCTTCGGGTGCCGGCAGGCCCGTGATGAAGTCAAGGGCAATGTGCGTCCAGGGTCGACGGGGGACTGGGAGTGGTTGGAGTTCCCCTGGTGTTGGTTGATTGGAGGTCTTGGCCCTGGCGCACACTGGGCACGCCCGAACGAACTCCTCGACGTCCTTGGCCATTGAGGGCCACCAGAAAGCGCGCTGGATGTATTTGAGGGTGCGCTGCGTGCCTGGGTGCCCCGACAGCGGTGAGGAGTGACCCCATTTGATGACGTCGGCCTTGATGTTCCTGGGTACGACGAGTCGTCCAGGCGGGGCCCCTGCCGGTTCAGTCTCCGTGGCCTGTGCCTGGCGAACCCTCGTCTCCAGATCCCAATGGAGCGGGGCGATGACTCTGGAAGGTGGCAGGACAGACGCGGGGTCCGCCCAGGGGACGTCCCCCTCATGTTGTCGGGAGAGAGCGTCGGCTTTGATGTTCTTTGACCCCGGGCGATAGGATAGGTGGAAATCAAAAGACTCAAAAAATAGAGCCCACTGCGCCTGCCTGGGGTTGAGTTGTTTTAGGTTCTTGATGGTAATGAGGTTTTGGTGGTCGGTCCAGACGATAAATGGTTCTCTGGCGCCCTGGAGCCAGTGTCGCCATTCTTCCAAAGCCCACTTTATGCCCAGCAGCTCGCGGTCCCCTACCCCGTATTGCTGCTGAGTGGGGTCAAATTTTTTGGAGAAGAAACTACAAGGGTGTAGTTTCTGGTCTGGACCTCGCTGGGAGAGAACAGCCCCAGCGCCCACCTCTGAGGCGTCCACCTCCACAACGAATTGTTGGTCGGCATCTGGATGGAGGAGAATTGGAGCGGTGGTGAATAGATGGCAGAGTTTGGAGAATGCGCTGATGGCAGTGCAGTCGAGCTGGAAGGGATGAGATGAGGGGCGAGTTAGTGCGGTGAGGGGTGCTGCGACTGTACTGTAGCCCCGGATAAAGCGACGATAGAAGTTTGCAAACCCAAGAAACCGTTGAAGCTGTTTGAGAGTCTTGGGTAGGGGCCAATGACGTACAACAACAAGCTTCTGTGGGTCCATGGCCACACCCTGGGACGAGATGACAAAGCCCAGGAGCCAGGAACGTGGTGGAGCGCTTGTGAAAGGCGCACTTCTCCAACTTACAGTACAGTCGGTGGGCGAGCAATCTCTTAAGGACGGCCCTGACGTGTCGGATGTGTTCTTCGGCGGTGCTTGAGTAGATGAGTATATCGTCTAGGTAGACAAATACCCATTTTCCCAACATGTCCCTGAGAACGTCGTTCATAAACTGCTGGAAAGCTGCGGGGGCGTTACAGAGTCCGAAGGGAATAACAAGGCTTTCGTAATGTCCATTAAGGGTGATGAAGGCTGTCTTCCACTCATCGCCCTCTCTGATACGCACCAAGTTGTAGGCGCTCCGGAGGTCCAACCTTGTAAAAATGGTGGCACCAGAGAGGGTGTCCAGGGCTGAGTTGGTAAGAGGCAGCGGGTGTTGGTTTTTTATGGTGATGTTATTCAGCCCCCGATAGTCAACACAAGGACGTAATTTGCCCGAACTCTTCTTTACGAAGAAAAATCCTGCGGCGGCGGGCGAGGAAGAGGGTCGGATGGTACCCTGACGGAGAGCGGAGGACACATACTCCTCCATCGCCCGTGTCTCGGTGGAAGAGAGAGAGTATAGACGGCCACGGGGTGGAGCGGAACCTGGCTGGATCTCAATAGCCAGGTCGTAGGGGCGATGCGGAGGAAGATGGTCGTCACGTCTCTTACAAAAGACCTCAGCCAGGTCTCGATATGCAGGAAGGATGGCGTTGGTGTCAACATTGGGGGCCTCGGACTCCCTAGAGCACGTCCCAGCCGACGTTTGTAGGCAGAGTTCGAGGCAGGTCGGACCCCATTGCAGGATCCGGTTTTGAGACCAGGAGATGAAAGGATCATGCTGCAATAACCAGGGGTATCCTAAGATGATGGGTGGTGAGGAAATGGAGGTGAGGTGAAAGCGGATTTCTTCTTGGTGTTGGTCAATGGTGAGGGTGATGGGCCGAGTCTGGGTGGTGATAGGGCTGGAGGAAAGGGGCCGACCATCGACGGATGTCACTCGAACTGGCTGGGATAACGCCTCAGTCTCCACCCCCAATCTCTTGGCATAGGAGGAGTCAATAAAGTTTCCAGCAGCCCCGGAGTCGATGAACGCGGAACTTTTGACTTGTCTGTGGCCAAATTGGAGGTGTACCTGAACCATGAGACACGAGATGCTGGGTGTGGTGGCGGCGAGATGGAGGTGACCCGGTGAGCTGCCCCCCTGACTCACCGGGCCTGATCGTTTCCCGGGCGTGAAGGGCATATAGCTCTATGGTGTGCCGCTGACCCACAATAGGTGCAGAGTCCCTCCCTGAAATGTCGTTCTCGCTCTGCAGGGTTCAAGGAGGCGCGTCCTAGTTGCATGGGTTCCCCGGCTCCCGTGTCAACCACGGCGGGAGGTGGAGACTCGGCAGACGCCCTAGTGGTGGTGGTGAAAGCTGGTGATCGGGGCGTGGAATGTGAAAAAAGGGGCGTGATGGGCGGCAGGGTTCGGGGGGCTGGCTTCGGACAAGCGAGTAGGCGCTGGTCAATCCGGAGGGCGAGCTGGACCAAACCCTCCAGTGTAGCCGGAAGCTCTCGTCCTTGATGCGGAAAGCCAGTCCTTCGTAGTAAGCCGTCCGGAGGGCGGTGTCCCCCCAGGTGGTCTGCACGGCGAGGGTACAGAAATCCGCGGTGTAGCGGCTCACGGACGACCCACCCTGCCGCAGATGGTACAATTTGCTGTCGGTCTCCACCTCAGCAGCAGGATGTTCGAAGGTCAGTTTGAGTTGGCGGGTGAATTCCCCGTATGAATAGGCTGTGTCCGAATCTGACCTGAGAACCGCCGTGGCCCACTCAGCTGCCTGCCCGGATAGCAATGAGACGAGAAGTGCAACGCGCAGTCGGTCTGTGGAGTACCTGGTGGAATTGAACTCAAACACAAGATCTAATGCTGTTAAAAACACACTGCACTTCCCATCTGTGCCATCCCACTTGGGGGGGGGGGGGGGTGGCCGCCGCCGCTGCGGGGGGCGTGGCAACAGCCGACTGATCAGCCGCCTCGCGGAGGGTCGCGTTCTCCTGCCGCAGCTCCGCCACCTCGCGGTGCAAAACCGCAACGGCTTGGAGCTCCTTTCGGAGAGACACGACTTCACCACGGAGCTCAGTGATCAGCTCGGCATGCTGGTCAACCACAGCGCAGAGGCGAGCAAACTCCGCTGGGTTTACTGCTTTAGGCGCAGTCATTCTGTCACGAGCAACCGAGGGATGAACACAGTAGCCTTAGCAGTTAGCCCGTGTTGCGTGGACGGTAAACCCAAACGCGGAAGCAGCGCGAGCAGGCAGGATAACCACGCGTTTACTCTTAGAACTCTCTTACACAAAGAGCAAGGATCTACACAAATAAACCCGCGTTCTGGCAACACACACTCAATCAAGGAAGCAACCTGAATAGGTGAGTACTCACGAAATAGTTGATGAAGTGATAGCGAAGGCATGAATGAACTCAATGACTGAGCGATGTGAAGCGCCATCTTGTTTCCTTTTATGCTTTCTGAAAGCGCGACCATCTTACTTCCGGGTCCTCGTGCCGGTCGCGAAGCGAGTGTGCATGACAATTTCTTTGTCCAATGTTTACAATTTTGCTACTGAAAAAGCTCATGAAGTTCTCACTTCCTCACTACTGCATGTTATAAATGTGGAGATTTCTGTAGTGGTCTTACTTCTGTAGTGGTCTTACTTCTGGATAACAAAAAAAATCTAGCTTTTTTTTTTATATAGTTCAGGGCGCTTTCTTATCTGCAGTAATTTTTCTTTTAACTGGAGACTATATAATCTCCATATATAATGGAATTTCTAAGAACAATCTAATATTTGAGGAAGTGCTTTTCAAGGAAAAGAATACTACTTTAGGGTGATAGGATTATTTTCCAGTTATATATATTCTATATTTTTATATATATTTATTTATAAATATATTTTATATTTTGAATACAATATCAATGAGAGAGATTAAATCACATTAGCAAAATGCTAATCCAGCTCTGCTTTGTCATTGCTATAAAATGTTCATGCATACATGGCACAGATGAGGCATGGAAGGTCAGGATGACTAGGAAGTGTGATGTGTTGTAAGCATGTATGAAAGCGGCCCTTGTGTGTGATACCAATCATATCAGTCAGGGAACACCTTTTAAAATCTAAAATGAAACAAACTTTTTCTTGTTTGAAATGAATGAGCTGCCTCTTCTTACTGGGTTACGACTAGTTTCCTGTACAAAACTGAGTGCTTTTATACAGCCCTGTTGGTTCCTCCCTTTTAGGAACGAAGAGAGCAGGGAACATCCTGAGCGGCAAACATGTACAAAAATGGACAGCATAGAAGCGGCAGAAGAACAGTAAGTGATCAGTAGCTTGAATTCAACACTTAATAATGATCAAGGACCAGGGATCTACTTTAAAGTGATTACATATATTTATTTATTCATTAATATTATATATGTAAACATTTTATTAAGCTTTTATGAAAACCCTTTTCACAGATTATCAGACGCACACGGCTTAATATAATAATTTTTTTTATTTAATGTTCATTATCTTTGATATTAAATTGCTTTCTTCCCATGCTGAAGGCATCCCACCCTGGATGAAGTTGTAGCCTGGGCACGAAGCTTCGAGCTCATGATGCGCTCCTTGGAGGGAAGAGACATTTTTCGTCAGTTCCTCCGATCGGAGTACAGCGAGGAGAACCTGATGTTCTGGATAGCCTGTGAGGAATTAAAGAAGGAAACCAACCCAACTGCTATAGATGAGAAAGCAAGGATCATTTATGAGGATTATGTATCTATCCTCTCACCAAAAGAGGTAGGGTGTCAATACCTTTATGCTTTTTTAAAAATTAATTAATTAATTTATTTATTTCAGTCTTATCATGATTGGCATGCCTGTCAAGGCTCGATAAACAAATGAACAGGGATAGACGCTCTAATGGCACATTATTTCCTGTCCTGACAACTTGATTATAACTTTCTGCTAAAGGTGTAGGTGTAGACAAATCATTTAATTGTGGAATATCTATGACTATTATTTTCTGTTTCTACATAAATGCTATTTCCATATTAATGTTACTTCATGCCATAAAACGTGCCCTGTGTCATTTACATTTCACCGGGTTAAAATATAATAGCTCGAGCTGTACGCTTGAGTTATCGATAACACATTAACCTTGAATTATGACGTGAACCTCCTCGCTTAATTGTGCACTATTTTGTATAAGCTATTGTTTGGAAATGTCATTATAGGTCTAGCTGTATATATAAAAACAGCAGTGTTTATCACATCATGCTATACATGTCATCCATCACTTTCTACTCATTCTTTTTGCTTTGGTTCTTCTGATGGTTTTCAGCTTTCTCTTTCTGCACATTGTATTGTTGTATGGTGTATAACGATATGACCCAGCACGCATAATACTCTCAAAGTACTCAAACGCAGCCTCCATTCTTTGCGTAATATGGATAAAAGGTGCGCAGAAAACAAAAACCTTGAAAAAATTATATACGACTCCGCCAAATACTGGCCAAATCACAGATATGCTGATTTGCACGGGATCAGTAATATTATAATATTATCACAGGAACCTCGGTGTTCGGTGAAATGTGGTAGATAATCTACGGAGGAATTTTTACTTTACAATTTACAGACATGGCCGATTCGCACACAACCTCCACAAATATTACAAATCACATGAGGTCCCCAGGTAATACTTTTCCCGTGCAAATAGGACATTAGACACAACCTTTTCAACCATCCCAAGAATGTAACCTGAACAGATTACAACTGCCACTCAAAAAAAAAAATTTCAACTCTAGGTGATTACGGCTCCACTATGCTTAAGTATTTACATTCTCTGATAGAGCAGGGGGCAAATGCACAACGCCTGATATTTCGGAAAAGTTTACATTTACGGCATTTGGCACATGCCCTCATCCTGGGGCGGATGAGCAGATGAGGGCCTTAGTAGTAGTAGTCCAATGCCTTAAAAACTGAGCGCCCCCATCACAATCTGTAAGGAACAACCCCTTTGCGTATCTTCCTACTTCACCAGCTGTGGCTACATAGGTCAAAGGATGACACATGTGATGCTCACACACAGATTTCAGAGAAGACAGATGGCATTAATGACAGTGCATTATAAACACGCTCCCCTTCCGTGTTCAGGTACAATTGGCTTTCTCATCTGATCACACCCATGTCATACCAATAACAATGCCTGGGCACTGTATTGGGTGTTCATCTTACACAAATGTACTGAACTTCGGGGTCGGGTGTACGCAGGTCTGTTCCTGAGCCCGTTGTGTGAAAGCATTCTAAAAATAGCCCACTGAACACATCAGTAATGACTAGTGCAGGTTGTTATATTGTGGATTTATTATATGAACAGTGTGACTACAAAATTAGAGATCTATATTTTGATATTTTCCAGAACAAATGTTTATTATTTTATTATTTATTAATCTTTCTCAAAAGTAGTAAGAATTATTGCAAGCTGTCAGAAAATAGTTTGTGCATTGATCCTGGGGGTCACAAGGATGTGAAGGATTTAGATTTATCTAAAAAAGATAAATCAATCTGCAGGTGTGTTTGTCAAAGTGGAATTATGTCATTTAGTATGAATAACAGTGTTGGTTGAGTTTAATCAGAAGTATCAAACACATGCTTTGATTGTGGTTTTGTGGTGAGCCATGGCAGCAACTACAAAAATGTAGAGTTTTTTAATTACAAAGTTTGTTGAAGATTACGAAAAACATTGAAAACAATACCACGATGTTTACAGAATCATCAGCCTTTTTTCAGCCGAATTTCAGCCTTTTTTCAGCTATATAAAGTCCATTAACCAACTGCATGTACACTGTACAGCCATAACAATAAACCCAATATTGTGTGGGTTCCACTTGTGCCACCAGGTCAGCTCTTGTGCCACTAAATTTTATGGCTTTGAACAGTGTACATCTGTGGTCACATAAGATTATAATAGAGTTAAAACTGGAGAATGGCATAGCAGATATAAAAAAGGTAACAAACGCAATTATTTCCATTCCTTATACATACATGTATACTCTGTCTGGGTAAATGAAGACTGGTTTGAGATTGTTAGTGTCAAGTACTTTTACTTTATAAAAGTAGTTCAAATATGCCTACACTGATGTGCTAGGTTTATCATATTATAAAGCATATATTGGCATAACCCTATTAGCAGCAAAAATGGCCATGTTGTGTGGGATATTATACAGTACCATCCTTCCCTATTTAATCACAGTCACCCCTTGGCCACAAAACAAAATATTCAAATCCAAAGTGAAACAATTATTTAGATTTTAAATTATTCATAATATGTAACATAAAAAAATTACTGTTATAAAGTAACAGAACCAAGGTATGAGTTGATAAAAAATGACAAGATGGCTTGACTTGGATTACTGTTAGGGGTGCTATGATTGATCGGTCGCCGATCATAATCGGCCGATAATTGCTTTGGGAAGTTTGATCGGCAGCATCTATAATGGGCGATATAGAGAAGCCGATCAGATGACGCAAAACTCGCGGGATATTTTTTTTGCGCGCTGTTAAAATGGCTTCACCGGTTTGGCAATTCTACGTGTTGTGTGAAAAAGACAAATCATTAGCAATCGGCCACCTGTGTAACAAGACAATTCCTCGAGGCGGGAAGCACCCAAAGCATTTTAATACCATGAACCTCATCAGACATTTGAAGGTTAGTCACGTAAAGGAACACGAGCAGTTTTCAAAGTTGGCTCGCGCTAAGAGCGGGAGAGCTCAGCAACTCGCGCACCGACACTCACTCAGCTGTCGGTAATTCCCCTATCTCACCTACGCGGTTTCGCGCAGTGGCCGTAAGTACGGTTCATCATGATTCACCGCGAGTTTTGGCGCTGTGATTACGTTTCCATCTTTCCGCCCGAATTGTAAACATGTTAACATGTTTAAAAATGTTAACATGTTTAAAAATTAAACATTAGCATGTTGCGCCTCCGAGTGGCGCAGTGGTTAAAGCGCTCGCCCTATCATCCGGAGATCGCCAGTTCGAATCCCGGGTGGTGCTGTAACCTCTCGCAGCCGGAGGTCTAGAGAGAGCTGATTGGCCGAGCTCTCTCAGAAGGGAGGGACGAGAGGTACTTAGTGCTCCCACATTAATCACGGCTCTACAGCCAATCAGGGGCGTCTGTGAGCTCGCGCAACGGAGGGAGTGGATAGCGCTGTCCTCCGAGTGTGTTACGCCGCCCCCAACGGTGCGCGAGCGAGCAGTTCGAAAAGATGCGGTCGGCTGGCGTCACATGGTTCGGAGGAAACACGTGATAGTCTTCGGCCCTCCCGGCTGAGTGGTAGTAGTAGCCTTAATGTGGGAGCCCCCTAGTGACGGGGAGGAATTGGACACGACTAAATTAGGGGAGAAAATCGGGGAAAAATCCAAAAAAAAAAAAAAAAAAAAACATTAGCATGTTTAATTTTTTGGCGGTCCTCGCGGATGCTTGCAGACCTTGCAGAACTTCCGACGACTCACGTCCTACTTCCCTGCTGAAAAATACATCACCAGATAGCTGGTGACCAGCTTGACCAGCATATGTTGTGTTTTTGGTGCTGGTATACTGGTGACCAGTATACATTTATCAGGCTCTAAGCTGTTCCCAATTACTAACCAAGCACATGCTGCTATGTTTTAAGTTGACGTGTTGCACATGTTGCACATGTTGCTTGCCAATAAATACAGTTATAATTGTAATTTCAATACTTAAACTATATCTAACAACAATGTAAATTAATAAATAATGCTACATGATAAGGCTTCGAGTAGACCCTGTAATTGGTGATCGGTATCGGCCGATACAGCTTCTAGTGATCAGTGATCGGCCCCAAAAATCCTGATCGGAGCACCCCTAATTACTGTTATTAAAACCAAGTGCATTAATACAGAATTTAGTTATCATTGTGTGGTTAAAGATGAGCAGAAACATATTTTAGACAATTTTATTGACTTTGAACATGGCTTAACCCGGGGAAAAAAAATCTGTTTTATACTGTTTATGTTAATATATGTGTTCATGATATAGATATGTTGTGTTTTATAGGTCAGTTTGGATTCCCGGGTGAGGGAGAGCATCAACCAGAGCCTGGCAGAGCCCAGCAGCCTGATGTACGAGGAGGCGCAGCTTCAGATCTACACGCTCATGCACAGAGACTCATTCCCACGTTTCCTCAACTCATCTGTTTACAGGGAACTCCTGGAGCGAAAAAGAGCCTGCTTAGACACCTAAGGTTCCAGCCAAAAACTCGAGACAAAAAAAAATAAAAAACGTCCTAAGGTGCCACTACGGAAAGGTGTGAGGTTTCCTATACATAGAGCGAGTAGTTAAGCAATTCTCACCGTCCAGTAGTGAGCCCGAAGTTCACTTCCTGTTTAAGTGCCAATATGAGCTGCTCAGCCAACTGTGACAAAAAGAACCGTGTAAGGAAACCATCCGAGCCCTACTTCCTGTTCTTTACTTCTCTCCTTCCCTTTGTCTGTCTGTCTCTCTCTCTCTTCCTCTCTTTGCCTCTCTTTTTTTCTCCTCCACCTGTTCTCTTTTCACTTGCCTCATGTGTTTGAGGACAGCTGAATAATGATCATTTTCATGATTGGATAAGAGTTGTTACAACAGGTAACACATGACTTTGCATGATACAAGAGTTTGGTATTGGTTCTAGCTTTGACGTTTAACTCCCGGCAGAACTGCAGTGGTTTTTCAAATAAGAACTGTACTTCTTATGCTGTCATGAAGAGGGAGCCTTTAAAGCTCTTGTTAAGCTAAGGGGAAAAAAGTAGTTTGGCCAATTTTCAGTTGGAATCATTGCCACTCTCATCCATCTGCCCAATTTTGTGTCCGTTTTAACAACTTTTTCACTGGGATATGTAAGGGCTAGTGGTGTGGTTGGGCAGCTAAACAAAACACGAACATGACTTTCCTCTGCAAAAATCACAATGCCTCGATATCAGTTAAGGGCACAGAAGCTGCTGACGCTGACCAACAACCACAGTTAATTGTGCGCGTCCTCCCAGGCCCTCCCAGTCCACCCGTCCCTGAGAGAAGCACAGGTACTGTATGTCACTCGTTGTAAGCATTGCTGGATAAAGAGTTTTGCTTGAAATTAAATCAGCAACATCTCAGAGGTACGTGAGAGAATTAGAACTGTCATTTACATTGAAATGGCTTTTTTTTTTTTTTTTTTTTAAAGCAAGTCTTAAGGTTGTGAACACTGCCTTGTTGTTAAAGGCGTCACTGAATTTGAAATGATGATTTATGTCTTTGTTCAGGCACTGCACAATGACACATTTTCTCAGAGGTTATGTTAAGTAACATACTTCTGGTTTTAATATAAAAAGGGTTTTTTTTTGTGGACTGATGTGTTTTTGATGGTTAGCTGGTTATATACAGTATGTAGGCTTCATGGACTTCTCTGGACGAAGCTCAAGAAGCATTTTGTCAGTTGGCCGCTTTGTTGTAATAGTGTTTTAAAGAGGCCACCAGGAGCAGTGCACATCCTCTTAGCATGCGTTTGTGTTTGTGTACCGAATACATCAGAATACACACTCTGAATGACCACTACGGATGAAATCGCGCTAGCCTTTCTTGAAAGCGTTTCAAATTTTTGTCCCAGAAAATGTCCGATTTTTTAGCTCAATTTTCTTAGATTCAGACTTTTCAGTCTTTTCAGAATCTTGCGCTGTCAACTTGATGCCAATTTATTTCCAGTTGCAGCAGCCAGTGCATGACAAAACAATATGTAAATGCCTGCTTGGTATCGCCACATTCTCGTCTCTTAGCTTTTAATAAGAGTAAATTATATCCTTGTACAACACTTGAGTTTAAAGATGGCACTTTGATGAAATGGTTTGCTAATTAGTGAGGCTGTTTTCGTTTTACTTTTTTTTTGTGCTTGGAAAAGCACTTAAAGTGCCAATCTCTAGCTGTACAATAATTCACTGACGACCTTTGTCACTCAACCAGCATTGCACTGATGCCATTTTTTAAATCACTGTTAAAGCATTAGTGAATCCACACATCAGCCAATGCGAAGAGAGAACTAGGTCAGCCTGCAAGCCTTTACACATTTTACTAAAAAAAAAAAAACTGCATGCGTTTCGAGGACTTGGACTTGAAGTGAACTAGAGTACATTATTTGGTCACTCATCACTCAAACCATAAACTTGCTGATTCGAAAGATAATAAAGGAAATTTACTGATATATACAGTAGCTTTTATGTATTGTTATTTAACAAAAAATACAGCTAGATTTTAAATGGCCGAAAGATATGTAGTCGGAATACGCGACAGTGTTGCGTCATCTTAAGTTAGTGCAAGTGCTTTGGCCTTTTAGATATCAGTGAAAGTCTGTGGTGAGTATTACAATAAAAGCGGTACAAGCCCACACTCAGCGTGCCATTGTAAGCCCTTCTCTTCATTCAGAACGATGTGTGCCATCACCCTGATTAGCCTTGGCATACATCACATATTACCAGTTTAGAATTTAAAGCATGCAGCCTCTTTTGATGGGTATTTTACATTTAATACACACCTATTTCTATTGAACTTTTTATTTTTGCTGAAGCATTGGGAAGTCATGGATTTGAGTGCGTTTACATTTAAACAGTGTGCCATACAGTTTGTAAACAGTGGGTCAGCAAGGCACAGAATTTAAGACGATTGCCTGGATGGGTCTTTTTTTTTTCTTTTTTTTTTTGGATGTGTCAGGTAAAAAATATTTAAAAGCTGAAAGCAGTGTGTTCCAGATGTTTGTGTTTCGGTGGTCAAGCCAAACATGTGATAAAATAATCCATGACAGTTTTTTATTATTATTATTATTATTATTATCTTTTTAATATTCACTGAAATCGGTCATGAAAATGCTTATGTTTACCTAAATTAGTGAACAGACAAAATAGAATTATTTCTGACGTTATAGCATCTTTAGATACCGGATATTGGATATAATGTTGCTGACATAGGAATTGATGTGTGATGTCATGGATTAATTGACACATTTCATTTTTATGCTTTGGCTTGATTTTATTCTGTCATTAGACACAGAGTTTTGCTTGAAGGCTGTCTCAGGGAGCAGCCAATTATTGACTGATAGTCACAAAACACAGCATTTTTTGAAACTCTGCATTTCTTTCTGAAAGGCTATTTTTTTAACATGCAGAAGGAACTCTTGTGTGATTAGAGGAGCTTTGTAGTGACTGACATGTCTCTGAAGATTTTTATTGGGTTTCCTCTACCTCTCATGTTGCATTTTTTGTTCACGTTTAGTTCAATTTGTTTCTTTTAAACTACTTGAAGCCTAACACTGTAATTGACATGTGCACATGTATACTGAGGTTTGACCAAGAGTAGCTATTATTTGTTTTGTTATTGTTTTATTTTCACTCAGCATAATTAGATAAAGATTCAGGAAACACACTGTTTAAGGGCTAATCCCATTTTGCCTATGCAAATATGTAAAGTGTCAGATCGGGGGAGACGATGGTCGAGTGACGTTTTTTAAGGAATGGGATGGAACATGGTTTACATTTCCCTTTGCTGATATTCTTCAGTCTAGGTCGGAAAATATGTTCTGTTTAATTTCTGTATATAAGACATTTTATATATATATATATATATATATATATATATATATATATATATATATATATATATATATATATAAACAAGTATACCTTATTGATAAAAAAAACATACTCAATTAACATTCAATTAAATAAATTTGTGTTGTGTCAGCTGTGGTTGTTTTTAACATCTAGTTGGAGAACATGCATACACTCAATGTACAAGTGTTCAAAAATATTTCCAGTGAAGTCTGTCACAGGACGTATTCAGGTGTGAGATGGCTTCAGCACCGTATGTAACAATCCAGTCATATAGAATGAGCGAATTGACCCTCAGCATGTGTATTTCTTGTTTTAATGGTGCTTCAGTCTCTTTGACGGAGATCGAAGGACTGTTTTAGGCACTTTAACACGCTTTCCAAGAAGAAAATCTCTTCCTGTCTACCTCTGTACTTTTTCATTCATTCTCCCCTGCTTGTAGACCATCTCACACCTCACCCATGTCAGCTTTTCAGTTCAGAGGTATTAAATAAAGGTGATTTTTTTTAAAACTGTGTACCTGCGAAAGGCACCTTAAGTCAAGAACAAAAGCGACATAGAAATCCCACAAAGGAAAGTTTTAATGAGTTTAAACCAATGGAAGCTCATACATTATAAGTCTGTCTTAGTGAGAGTACTGGGACATGTGGTCCAATGTTTCCTTGTCAGGGTGGTGGTGTTCTCCTTTGCACCTTTTTTAATTAACAGAACTGAACTGTAATTCTAGTTTAGTAGTTCTCCTTTATCCTAACATTGAGCGAAACAGTCTTGTTAAGGAAATCTATAATATAATATAATCTTTATTAATGTATTGTAATGTATAAAAATGTTAAGCAGATAAATTGAAGAAAAACCTTGAATTAGATCCAACTAAAATTTTACAAAACATATACTCTATACACTGCGCCTTCTGCTAGATGGTCAGTATAATTTCCTACAAGTGAAAGACAGGACAATAATGCCACGTGACCACACCCAGAAAGAAAAAATATTGACTCAGTGTTTCACCTTGGAGCCGCACCTTTACATGAGCCAGTGTTTTACGCTTTGAGACCCGGTGAAGACACTGGAACTTTACTAGTTGCTTTTTATGAAAAACTTGCACACAAGAACTACACTTTTATTAATTAATTTTTCATAATTCATAAGCACATAGCAAGCTTATATGTGGTCATGATCACAGTATAGAAGTTCCTGCTATTTCCTAATGTCATGCATTAATGTTATCTGTTAATTACGAACAAGATTTAAGATGCTTTTTGTGTAGCTCATTCGTTAGATTATTGACTCTTTTTTTTTTCTTAATCTTTTTTTATTGAGTTTTTTGTGTTTGTTTGTTTGTTGGCCGCCTTCTGATTGATAAGTACAAAATTTTTAGCACTGGTGCGTACTGTATGTGCACCAATTTACAAATGTATTAGTTTTTAAATGTCACCATATGTAATAACATGGACAGTTAAAACATTTAAACTTTATCACTTGTGAAGAAAGGGAAATAATTGAGATTGCAAGCATGACGATTACATTCATGCAGTTGTAGAAATATTTCATACTGTGTAAAGAGGCTGGAGAAAGCTTGAGCTTACATTCAACGTGCATGAACAGAAATGCACACTGATAGCATTCAGTAATGATTATGTTAATGTTTTTAATCTTAGTTACTGGGTCAGCAATTTTAAAATAATATATTTTTTCTACTTGAGGCTGCTTTAGCATTCAAGAGTGTATGTATCAGTTTTACAGGCGTGGTCTGATGATGACAGGAATGTTCAGTATCATCTACATTGGTACAATTCTGATATTTAGCTCAGAAACAGAGAACCCATCTGTTACAGATACATTATTTGTTAGTTTTTATAGAGGTCGTATTGCGCCGACTTGCTAATTCCACCGACAAAGAGGCATTATTACCGACTTAAGAATTTGTCCAAAGATCTTGCGTGCATCACTGAACACTCAAGAGGTCAACCATAAAAACTCACATAATGAGAAATAATCGGTGCAACAGAGAGAGCTCTATGAGATCTACATGGTTTTAACATATAAATGTCATTTTTCATGCCAGTCATCCTGAAGTGCCTTTACATGTATACCGTCCTTTTGGCTTTTTGTTACACTAGAATGTGCATCAGTACAGATAAAATAATGTCAATGAAAAACAAATGTGATGAAAACAACCAGTCATTGAATGCAAATGAAATTATCTACAGTGTCAGTTCTGTTCTCCTTTTCATCCCAAACTACTATAGGTAAGTACCTAACAAGGATGCTGATTGAAAAGCCTGTGCATTGTGGAATTACATTTCACATCAGTGTAGTTCTTAAGTCTATGCGAGGACTTGAAACAGCTGCGTAACTTTAAAAAGTTTACTGACATTTTTGCTTTTGTAAGATTTATAATAAGTCTATTCCGACTGCACACCAGTAGACTCGAACAAACCGTACATGCTGAATCAGTGTGTGTGTTCCAGTAAACGTACACATCCTGTAGAGCTTTGGGTTGAAATGAAGTGCACTTTTAATGTACTTTAAAATCACAGTTGGACATTTTAGAACAATTTGACTTTCGGAGTTTTTGGCAAACATGTCACATTCCATCACACTCATTAATGGACTTAAAATAATATAATATACATCACTGCGTGGAGAAAAGTCTTGAGGCAGCCCTAATTTCTATATACAGTGGAACCTTGGATTACGAGCATGATTCGTTCGGGAAGTGGTCTCGTATTCCAAAACACTCGTAAACCAAATCAAATCGTCCCATAAGAAATAATGAAAACTCAAATAATTTGTTCCACAACCCAAAAAATAAATACAGAAAAATAATTAATACAATATATAAAGTAAAAATAAAACAAATTAACCTGCACTTTACCTTTAAAAAAGTTCAAATAAATCCCAACAGATAAGTGTTTCCGTTTGTGCGCACAGGCATCGTGTATTTGTGTGTGTGTGTGTGTGGAATTGGCCCCTTCCCTCGCCTCGTCTTACACAGTAAAACTCCTCCTCCCTCCCCCCACCTCACTTTTTAAGTTTCACAACAAACACACACACAACGGAAACGCTGTTTTAACGGGAAAAAAAATAAATCTCTCTAATGACACTCACGTGAGCACACACTAACGGAATCACTGCTGTAAAGTAAAAAAAAAAAAAAAAAAAATGAACCAGCACCTTACCTTTGAAAAGTATCGCTACAGAGCAGAGTTTCTGTGTAGAGCAGAGTGTGTGTGTCTGTGTGAAACCGGGGAGGCGAGGTGTAAAGGCGAGAGAGTGTGTGTGTGTCGTTGTCAAAAAACTCGGCACTCGTAAACCAAGTCATGCTCGTTTTTCAAGTCACAATTTATTAAAAACCTTTGCTCGTCTTGCAGAACACTCGTAAACCGAGTTACTCGCAATCCGAGGTTCCACTGTTTTTTTTTTTCCCCCAAGATTCAGACCTTCTTGTATTTTTCATGTAGTCTTGAGGAATAGATCTCCAGACTTGGCTCTCAATTTGAGTTCAATTCTGTACCTGACCAGTTTGAAAGGAATGTGTTTGTTTTTTAAGCTACACAGTGATCTATGAAGCATGAACCGGTGAGAAACAGGTGCAGGTGATGACAGATGATCAGACTGGTGATCAGTATACTGGTGATGCTGAATGCTGAGTAGTTGGAACAGATGAGAGGGGAAATGAGGTTGCTGCTGAGGTTTTTACATAAACAGACATTTTTTTTAGATTGTATATTTAGGCACTTTGCAGGCTGTCAGAGTAAAACATTTATTTATCCTCATTATTTAATTTAATTTTAAAGGGTTGACTCAAGACTTTCGCACAGCACTGTATATTATATTTGTAATGTTTGTCAGCAGTGTAGTCAGAACCTCTGTTTTGACTCAGAAATTGGGGAAGAAAAGCAGCTGACTCATCCCTGATGCAGCTCAAGTATTTTTTATAGTGCAAAAGCCTTCTCGTTTTTTTTATTATTATTATGACATTTTTCATGTTGGGTAGAATGAATACTTTTGTTTTTAAAAGCCTCCAACCTTTTTGAAAATCAGTTACAATTAAACTATGAGTACTGTCTTTTTGGTCTTGTTGCCAGGTTACAAACATGACAATATCTTGGAATATGTATATTGATGGGAGTAAATCCTATATATTTAGCACGCATTTACTAATTAATTAAATATTTGACTTTTTGAGAACACAAAATACCTTTTGAGTATTTGTTAAAGAAATGCAATATTCAGAATTTGTCAGGGTTTTTTTTTTTCTTTTTTTTTTCTTTAGGTTGGATTTTGATTGTTCATGTGTTCTAAAACTATACCATGAATATGTATATTTGATTTACCAACACTTTATTGGTAATGGCTTTATCCAGAATTTTCCTACCACTCCATCAATACTTGGATTGATTAAAGTTCGCTTCGTATTAATAAGAATGTTGGTTAATGCTAGTACAAAAGCATATTATTCTCAAACTACAGCGAAACCAATATGAAAAGTACATGTATCTAAAATTCCTGGGAATTTAAGGTTTTAAATGAAATTCTCTGATATTTCCATTCCTTTTGCTTGTTGGTGTGCAAACCTGAAGTTTGTAATCAAATTGCAAATAGTGGTGCTTTTGCGCTGTATACGATTTGCAGTACTGTACCTCATGAGCTACATAAGAAGTCATTTTAAGTATCTATTTTTCAAAATTGGTATTCTTAAATAGGTGCTTATAGACTGTATGGCTAAAGTTTTGTAGACAGCAGACCATTACAGCCATGTGGACTGTTTTTCAAGCACACAATTGTAATGAATGCCTTTATGCCGAAAGTGAAGTCCATTAAGACATTATGTGGTAACGTTGGAGTTGAGAAATGGCCTGCACAGAGTCCTGACCTCAACCTCACTGGAACGCCAACAATGATGCATGACCTCACTAATGCTCTTGTGGCTGAATGAGCAAATCCCCTCAGCCATACTCCAAAACGTAGTGAAGAGCCTTCTCAGAAGAATGGAGGTTATATATGGCATATGGGTGTGATGGTCCACAAAGCTTTGGCTGTATAGTCTCATCTCATCATTACAGGAGGGAGGATTTCCTGGGGGGGGAAAATGTAGCATGTACTATATGTGGAAAACAATAAGCTGCATGGCAAGTGTGGTATAGTGCGTGTAAATCCTTCATGGAGGATCCTCACGAGCTCTCTTTCGAAAGGCAACTGAATCAGGCCTATAAACGAAACCCTCTTTTTGTGAACAATGAAAAATCTCGAGTGATTTCTGATACTCTGGTGTGCATGTTAAAGTGTTTAACGTTGTCACTGTGTGTGTGTGGGAGGCCAGTCTATTAGCATGCACACGTTTGTTTAGAATGTTCTGCACAGCATAAACATTACCTTTAATTATGTTTAATTAGATTATATAACATCCTAAACTGAGGTACGCTCAAGGAGGTGCATTAGTGTGACTGTAATCATCCGCTTACTTTTTTTTTTTTTTCCAGTCGGATTCAAATCCAGTGTCTCTTTTTTTTGCCTGTGTGGTAAAATCTGTTTATTCACTGCTGTACTGTACATATATCCAAGTTTTAGATATGGGCACCAACATACATTTTAATGCCAGATGATTTCCTTTCTAACTGGCCTGTAGTGTCTGTGTCTTTACTATTGGTGCAGGGGGCAATTCCTGACTCACAGCTGTATATGAAATCTGAAAATAATAAACACTTTTTCAGTGACACTGACATTTTGGAATTTTCTTTTCATCTTGTTCACAGTTTTCAAGTGGCTTTTGTTCTCTTGTTCGATGTCGGATTGTGTGTAAGCTCCCCCATTCCACTGAGCTGAATTTGCTACCGACCTCTCCTGGTGTCTGCCAGTTTAAAAACAGCTCTAAAGTCGTTGCAGTCCGTACCAGTTTAGTTAATTTTTCAAGCATAGCCGTTAAGGATTTAAACAAATTCAATAATTAAAAATAAATCAAATTCCAGTTAATAATGTTTCAATAGCAAGCGTTAAGGAATTTAACTATGTTCTACCGAACCCCAAATAACTGACAATGATCACTGTCACTACCGACATAAAGTGAAATTAAAACGACACAACTGACTATTATGAACTATTACAGAGGTGTTAACAATATGGTCAAAACCTCATATTGGCCAGTTAACAATTCAGACATTGTCTGTAGACATAGACATATGTCCTGTGTGCACACACTCTGAAATACACGTGTATACTGCGGCCAGAGCACACCAGCACGAAACTCCACTTTGTTCTCTCCAAGTGAAGACAAATAATATAATCCCGTTGTAACTGTAAATGTAACACACATTTACAGCTATCAATGACACACGAACGCTGCGCACAATTTCACCTGCTGTAACATTAAACAGTGGGGGCAGTGACATAGTCTTATCCATAGAGGGAATTACATGAAAGAACAGTTAAACTTTGGATTGCAAGCATAATTCATTCTGGAAAAGTGATTATAATCCAAATCACTCATATATCAAAGCGAATTTTCCCCATAAGAAATAATGGAAACTCTGATGATTTGTTCCACAACCCAAAAATTTTAACAAATTAAACTGCACTTTACCTTTGAAAAGAATTGTGGCTGGTGTGAGTGAGACAAGAGGAGAGGAGGAGAAGGAGGGGGTGGCTACTGTGTAGGATGACTTTCATACATGCACACACACTTCGCGGAAGCTGTTGTTGCAGTACAGTTACTAAAGAACAGTCACTAAACTTGGACACAAAAAAATATATAATAAATGCTATAGTAAACAGTTATAGTAATGTAATAGGAAACAGTACACGTGTGCACGGATGTTAATTATACGAGTGACGCACACGCACCGGACACCAAGCATGGGTGACGATTAACCACAATCATGCAGCGCGAGAGAGAGAGAAGAACCATTGGCTCAGTTCTGATCAGGTGACAAAGGGTTTATGCACCGCTCATATATCATGAGTTAAAATGCATACATTTTTTTTTTATTTACAGTGACTTTAGCATTTGCATTGAGTTTAATTAAGTAGCACTTTTAATATTAATAAAACACTCAAAGGCTAATAAACATAATTAAGATAAAATTGCATGTGAGAGGGAGAGAGGGAGAGACCCACAGTCATACATGCAGCACACTCTCACTGTATACTGTATTTGGGTCTGTATTTTTCATTTTCTTTTCTTCTCCTTCTTTTGTATCAATTATGATTCAATACTTCTCTCCATTCATTTTTATTATTAGTAGTAGTAGTGCTGTGATTATTATTATTATTATTATTACCTTTGCTTTTTGCTTTCCTTCTTCAGTACTTTTCATCCCTAACGTCACTTTAGGTTTGATTGCACAGTTTAATGCGTGTATATATTTTTAATCTGTTCATTTCTGTTTTAATTTTGTGATTTGATTCTAAACTTCAGCAATATGAGTGTATGCTGGAGCCATCATACATTACACATAATATTGCGTGTGTTTTTTTAGGATTCTTTCTTAATCAAGTGTGTTATCCCCTGAATATGCTCATGAATATAATTAGTGATGCTTTGTGTATGATTAGACTCAATGCAGATATTGATCATTTCCTCTGTCCTCCTGGTATATACAGATCCTGAGCCATGCAGGTGCATGGTCTATGCGCGGTGGAGGCGTCGTGCCCTTATTTTCAGAATCTCACTCCAAAGTGGGCAGTTACTGTATGTCACACGCATATTTTTGGAATAAAAATTATATGGTCAATTTGTCATCAGACTTTATTATGAAATTATAAAAACAGAAATGATCAAACCACAGACATTTTAGATTGAAACATTTCTACTGTGCATTAGACTTTATGATGAAATATATATATATATATTTTTTTTTTCTTAAAATATCATTTTGTTAATTTTATCATTACTTCCGTCTACATTTAATATGAGGATTTTTGTCTGTCGAACACAGAAGGAGGCGATAGTAAACAAAGACGATAAAATATTTAAATTCAATTTTAACGGTGCTTATAAATCCATACCACGGCATTAGCGAGGCAGGAGGTGGCAATTTTTTTTAAACATGCTCCAATTTTCCTCCCCATAATAACGATGCTGACGAACAGGTCAGAATTCATACAGAGCCCAAAAGAGGCTGTAAGCGGCGGTTACCGTTCGTTCCCGAGCTCTCCAGAGGTTGTAACAAGTTTGCATCGGTGGAGATTCGGGAGCAAATTCGCCTCAGCGTAGCGTGGGTACAGGGCTGTACGGTATGCTTGAGAATCTTTTATGTATTGTTGCATTTTAGCTCTAGTATGTTAATACAAATATCAGCCATTTTATTAGGAACACCTGCAACCTACAATTACCCAATCATGTGGCAGGTGCATGCTTATTGTGCATTTTGAGATGTTTTTCTGCTCACTGTGGCTGCACAGTAAAGAGATTCCCTTTTCCCCGTGTTCTGTTGTATGTGAACATTAACCGCTGCGAAGTGTTCGTCCTGTACAGTATCTATATGGTTTTATGCACTGAATTGCTGCCACATGATTGGCTGATTGAATAATTGCATGAATGGACAAGTGTAGATGTAGAAATGTTCCTCACAATATGATCATTTGGGTAATGATAAGAATTTTAATTCACTGTTTAAGGGGAAATCTTAATTAGTATTTATATTGCTTATACATGACCATTTTTCCCACTGCTGTAAGGGGTGCCAAATGTGAAAAGATGTTGTTATTTTCTCTCTCTCTCTCTCTCTTGTCAGCTGTCTCTCTTTCTCATTTTTAGCTAAAGATTAATGCACGCCTACACAATACAAGGTCTTCAATGACGGTGATTCAAATTGTTCCTTTCAGCTATGAAAACATCTTTCTATCCTTAAAATACATTCCTTTTTTCTCATATGGATCAAGCAATGATGTCATGTGGTGACTTTACGAAAAATACGAAAAGACCTCCATAGAGAATTAACGTCAAAATCCCCCCATCGTACCTTGCTACTTTTTTAAAATGCCTCCTAATTGCATCAATCAGCTTTTCTGTATTTTTTTCTTTTCGCTTATGAGTCAGAGAGCAACGGAAATGGCATGTCCACGACTGCGATGTTTGTGTGCCTGAAAAAGAACAAAGAAAAAAAACAAAACTTGTGTAACGATTTAGTAAGACGCCAAAAACAAGGTCCTAATTTCCGTGTGCAGGCTGATAGATTGAGTATGGAGTAAGCGGATGTCTTCCGGTGATGCACGGGAAAATAATTGCTTCAATTACATCATGTTCAAAGAATGTAGAGAAAACAATATTTATATGGTTATGAGAGGTATTTTTAAGTGCGCGAACGGTTTTCAATCGGAACAGGCAGTCCAGATCTCAGAGTGCCTACTGGGAATGAAGATGATTGCAGGAGATGAGTAGAAGAACAAAATAATAACTGACGTAAAGATTAAGAAAAGCAACAAATTTAACAGCGTCTACAATGCCTATTTTTACCATGTGAAAAAAAAAAAAGATACATATACAAGGCATAAAAAAAAACAAGCAAATTAATATATGGTTTGAAAATGCAAAATTTTCTCTAAATGAATAATATTTATGATTTTGATAAATCTTTACTATATTTGTGATGGTGCACACATTTTAAAGAAGGTCGTGAATCCGTGAATGACGATCCCAGGCCGAGGTGGCTCTGAGCCCACTGCAGTCATAATAACTTGCGCACAGACGCTTCATACAATCATTCACCAACACTGCTTGCAGATTGCAGGAACTCAGCTTGGAGTTATTGCCGCATTCCCCATATAGTCATGACCGTATTCCAAGCCTTTTGCACATGTTCCATTACATGGAGTTCCTGGGAGGCCAGCATTTCAGATGTGAAGTGTGAAGTAGACCGATCATGGCTTGTGAGATCTTTAAATCTTTCTTCCTTGATGGTAACCAAGCACTAGTGAAACACTGGGTTAAGTGCATTAGTATGGCATAATACGTGCATAAAGGTAAATTTGGCTCATAACTGTGTTCTGTTATTCTGCATAATCAAAAGTCCCGGTTAGACTTGAACACCCCTCATAATAGGAAATCTTATTAGAATTCAAAATGAATTCTGAAAAAATGTGTCAATTTTGGGAAATCTAATCCTTGTTATCAAAATTTGAGAAACTGTCCATTTTGAAAAACTTATCAGCCATATTAAAAAAGTTGTGGTTATGAAAAAAATATTTTAATTCCTGTTTAGCTTTTACATATCAGTTATATACTGATAAACTGGGGACGGGGTCATGGCTCATCTATACCAGTGGGGACCAAAGGCCAGCCTGTTTGTTATGATCCCACCGAAAATGCAGCCAATGCAGCATAGATCACTGAAAAGCAGTCAGTGATGTCTATTATAAAACTCCCAATGAGCCCAAGGCCACCAACCCAGCCTCCAAACTCCCCAGATTCCAATCTGATCGAGCACCCAAAGAATCCGCATCACACTACCTGAGGTTTGTGGAGTCACGTCCCGAGGGGGCAGAGCTGCCCAGGTGGCACAAGAGCCATTTTTTAAAACCTTGGTGGTTTTAATGTTAATGTTTTCATCTACTCATGTTCATGTACTTAATTATACCGTGTATTTAATTAATCTAACCTGGGGCGGCACATTGGCTTAGAGGTTAGCACTGTCACCTTGTACTGTACCTCCAGGGTCTGGGTTCGATCCCTTGTCAGGTTCGATTCCCGTCTCTGTGTGCATGGAGTTTGCATGTTCTCCTTGTTCTTGGTGGGTTTCCTCCGGGTACTCCGGGTTCCTCCCACAGTCCAAAAACATGCAGATTAGGTTCCCAAATTGCCTGTAGTGTGTGAATGAGTGTGTGTACTGTGTATGTGTGTGCCCTGCGATGGATTGGCACCCTGTCCAGGTTGTACTCCGCCTCGTGCCTTAAGTCTTCTGGGATAGGCTCCAGGCCTCCCGCGACCCTGAATAGAGGATTAAGCAATATTTTTTTTCCAGTATTTATTTTTGTTCAACTTACACTTTTTTTCCTTGAGTGAAAATTCTGCCTTTAATTTAAATAAGTTGATGCATGAATTATTTATTTCAGTATAAAGAAAGAAGCAAGGTGAAGAACCTTAATTCTTAGTATTACCAACCAAAGTATACTTTTGAGAAACTTTATTATTATTATTATTATTATTATTATTATTACACATATATACACTTATTACTTATTATGAAAGTCGGAATTCTGGGGAACTCATGTTTAACATGATGTATATAGTTTTTATTTACAGTAGGTACTAACGAAACTAAATAAACCCTGCCTTTCAATCACATCCATTCGCGCACACTTATAGTAAATGCTATTAATAAAGGGCGGCAGTGAATCAGCGTGGACATTTGCGTGGAGTTTATCACTTACCGTGTATAGACGGGTGTATTTCTTTACTATGCGAAGAGAACATGGTTGTTAAAATTTTGTCCAATTTAGCTGCAAGACGATTCCCGTCATGAACGAAATGCTAGGAAAATGAGAGTTTCGTAGAACAGACCATTTAGCAGTTTCCTTTTATTAAAAACTTGTTGAGGAGTCGATTCCTACAGCATGTTCGAGAAAGTACGTCCATTGATTTTACGAGCTTCGTATCATTTTATCGATGCCGATATTTAACAAAACAACAAAGTAAAATAACGTTAAAAAGAACAAAGGATTTAACAATAGCGATAAATAAACAAAAAAATACATCAGATTCATTTTGCGTAAGCACAGGGAAATACAGACGGTTCTGAAGCTCCTTCAGTCGAGCCATTAATCAACATCTAAATGACAAGTCTACTGTAAATTGTTCGATGTTCCCGACAGTCAAAATGACACACAGACTCATGGTATCAGATGTCCTTATACTCCCGTGACATACCGTACTTTTAACACTTCGGGCTTAATTACCCATCACGCTGCTACTGTATCTTTATGAACAAAAATAATAAAACACATGCTATATGAGTCAGATATGTTGGACTGTCACATAGCAGGTGTGTTCGTGTATTTCCTCGTAAATGTGTATAATCCGACAGCATTTTATTCAAATCTGGAAATCGAGAAAAGGTCTTAATCAAGATTGATGAAGCGTTTACAATTTTCCGTGTTTAAATGCTGAATGTTAAACTGCGCGGAGCAATGAACCTCTTTAGATGACCATGCTTGTAAAGCGGTGAGGACATGATGATCAAATTCATGTCTAACGTCCAGTCCTGAAGGAAATTATACTCTATTTTATTTCTGTATTAGATGTTTCTGTCCAGGGCGTCAGATCAAGCATCCCATTTCTCACCCTCGTCTACAGTACGTACACTGCCCGGTCAAAGATATGTCACCGGTTCTTTCACAAGGGCCAAAACACTTAAGGAGGTTTGGTTTGAAATGACTGGAATTGGTTTAAGAACTGTCCAAGGCATTATTAAAAGCTATAAGCACTGTGCTGAACCTTCAACTTCATGGAAACAAATGTGGTCTGAAAAAGTCATCTATGGAGAACACTTGTACACTTAGTAAATCTGCATGGTACAAAACTGACAGCGGAAATCACAGCCGAGTTTTATAGTGAAAGTAAGACTATTTCCATATACATACACAATGTGATGAGAACTCACAGGACTGGAACTAAACAGCTGTGTGTCATAAGAGAACCACTTGTTTTTGAGCACAATCCGAAAAAAAAAACAAAGAAAAAAAAAACACTTAAATTTCCTATCAAGCATAAAGATTGGACTTTGGGACAATGGAAAAATGTCATGTGGTTTGATGGGTTCAGAATGAGCCTGTTCCAGAGTGATGGGTGCGTCAGGGTAAGAAGGGGAGCGCATGAAGCGATGCACCCATCATGCATAGTGGGCGCTGTACACTCCTCTGGGGGCTGGGGTTGCTTCAGTTGGTCAGGTCTAGACTCACCAACGTTATGGGGCAATAAAATGAAGTCAGCTGATGACCTGAATGTCCAGGTTATCACATCTATGGAGTTTTTATTTCCTGATGGCGCAGGTATATTCTACTGGAAGATTCAAATTGTGAAGAAGTGGTACTGGGAGCATGAGGAATCATTGTCACACATGAACTGGCCTCCACATTGTGTGCTGCAATCACAGCTAAATTGACTAAATGAAATCTTCGCGTGTGCGACTTTTCTTATTTGGCCAGGCAGTGTACTGTACTGTATGTTACTTGTCTGTCTTCAACCTGCTAGCAATAAGGGACACATTCCATGTGGACTTCTTGGGCCTGTTTTTGTTTTTTTCATTAAAGGGAGGCTACATGCTTCAGTGAGGTCTTATATTCTGTTGATTTTGTGTTGCCACCTCACAACACCAGAGTTTGACCCAGATCCCATGCTTCCTGGCCGTGTGGAGCTTCTCAAGGTTCTTCCTGTATCAGTGTCGGTTCTCCAGGTTCTTCCAACCTCCCAAAAACATGCCATTCTTTTGTGAATAAGTGTGCAAAAATGTGCATGTGTGTGTGGATTGTACTGGCCTCCCGAGGGTGTATTCGTGTCCGGTGATCCCAGTATAGGCTCCGGATCCACCAGGATAAAGCGATGCATCTTGAGCACGCATGTTATCATTTATCAAGACATCTAGAGTTCCAGCCAGTGCTCAGATCTGCTACACTAAACAATAAAGTCTCACTGGAATGCGAACTGCCTCATTGGATAACGTACCATTAATACTGAACTTTTATTATAAATGGTAGTTTATAAATCATGTCCTGTTAGTTGTGCGGTCGTAATGAGAAGCTCTCAGGTGCTCTTCTGCTCCGAGTTCTCCTGCAAGGCTGAGCCCGAGCCTGAGCTCGTCCCTTCCTGGCTCTTCTCTCCTGATGCTGCGTTGTCTTTCGGACCTGAAGTCACAGTGGACGTGGCGTCTATACTCTCAAATGCCTCTCTCTCAGATGTCCACTGGCAATGACAAAAACAATGATATTATTGTAATTGTAACGAAAGCCATCATTTTAAAAAGGAAAATCACTAATGGGGAAATAGAGGGGGTTTGGAGTTTGATATTAATACAAAGTAACAAAATTATTTGGAACAATTAAAAATGTAAAAGGAAGTTTCATTGGTAAAGATTACTGTACATTATACACACGTGGACAAAATTGTTGGTATCCTTCGGTCAATGAAAGAAAAACTCACAATGGTCACAGAAATAACTTTAATCTGACAAAAGTAATAATAAAAAAAAATTCTATGAATGTTAACCAATGAAAGTCAGACATTGCTTTTCAACCATGCTTCAACGGAATTATTTAAAAAAATAAACTCATGGAACAGGCCTGGACAAAAATGATGGTACCCTTAGAAAATACTGAAAATAATGTGACCAAAGCGACATGTTAATTCAAGGTGTGTCCACTAATTAGCATCACAGGTGTCTACAATCTTGTAATCAGTCAGTGGGCCTATATATAGGGCTCCAGGTAGTCACTGTGTTGTTTGGTGACATGGTATGTACCACACTCAACATGGACCAGAGGAAGTGAAGGAAAGAGTTGTCTCAGGAGATTCGAAAGAAAATTATAGACAAGCATGTTAAAGGTAAAGGCTATAAGACCATTTCCAAGCAGCTAGATGTTCCTGTGACTACAGTTGCACATATTATTCAGAAATTTAAGATCCATGGGACTGTAGCCAACCTTACTGGACGTGGCCGCAGGCGAAAAATTGATGACAAATCAAAGAGACGGATAATCCGAATGGTAACAAAAGAGCCCAGAAAGACTTCTAAAGAGATCCAAGGTGAACTTCATGGTCAAGGAACAGATCGCACCATCCGTCGTTGTTTGAGCCAAAGTGGACTACATGGGAGACAACCAAGGAGGACACCATTGTTGAAAACAAATCATAAAAAAGCCAGACTGGAATATGCCAAACTACATGTTGACAAGCCACAAAGCTTCTGGTGGAATGTCCTATGGACAGATGAGACAAAAATTGAACTTTTTGCCAAGGCAAATTTTGCTAATTATACTTGAAGCATATCAAGAAAAGAACACTGTCCCTACTGTGAAAGATGGAGGAGGCTCTGTTATGTTCTGGGGCTGCTTTGCTGCATCTGGCACAGGGTGTCTTGAATCTGTGCAGGGTACAATGAAATCTCAAGACTATCAAGGGATTCTAGAGAGAAATGTTCTGGCCAGTGTCAGAAAGCTGGGTCTCAGTCGCAGGTCATGGGTCTTGCAACAGGACAATGACCCAAAACACACAGCTAAAAACACCCAAGAATGGCTAAGAGGAAAACATTGGACTATTCTAAAGTGGCCTTCTATGAGCCCTGACCTCAATCCTATTGAGCATCTTTGGAAGGAGCTGAAACATGCTGTCTGGAAAAGACATCCTTCAAACCGGAAACAACTGGAGCAGCTTGCTCATGAGGAGTGGGCCAAAATACCTGCAGAGAGGTGCAGAAGTCTCATTGACAGTTACAGGAATCGTTTGATTGCAGTGATTTTTGCCTCAAAAGGTTGTGCAACAAACTATTAAGTTAGGGGTACCATCATTTTTGTCCAGGCCTGTTCCATGAGTTTATTTTTTTTTATAATTCCGTTGAAGCATGGTTGAAAAGCAATGTCTGACTTTCATTGGTTAACATTCATAGAATTCTTATTTATTATTAATTTTGTCAAATTAAAGTTATTTCTGTGACCATCGTGAGTTTTTCTTTCATTGACCGAAGGGTACCAACAATTTTGTCCACGTGTGTATTTTCGTAACATTTCTACTTACGGTACAAAAGTACTCACCTTCAGATTTTCTTAAGCATCAAAAATACTAAGCTTCTATAGAGTGATTCACTCGAAAGAGGCCCCAAATATTCTGTAATATCTCTCGCAATCGGCGGCACGGTGGTGTAGTGGTTAGCACTGTTGCCTTGCACCTCTAGGGGCCAGGATCGATTCCCGGCCAGACTCGATTCCTGTCTCTGTGTGCATGGAGATTGCATGTTCTCCCCGTGCTTGGTGGGTTTCCTCCTGGGTACTCCGGTTTCCTCCCACAGTCCAAAAACATGCAGATTAGGCTAATTGGCGTTCCTAAAATTGCCCGTAGTGTGTGAATGAGTGTATGCATGTGTGCCCTACGGTGAATTGGCACCCTGTCCAGGGTGTACCCTGCCATGTGCCCTTAGCCTCGTGGGATAGGCTCCAGGCCCCCCGGGACCCTGTATACAGGATAAAGTGGTATAGAAGATGAGTGAGTGATCTCTCGCAATCTGACTGAAACATCCTTTCAATTTGCTCCTCAGTATATGGAGCTGGGATGCCAGATAGCCATCGCGCCGTTTAAAGCCGTACCCAGAATGTGGAATTTGGGGCCTCTTTCGAGTGAATCATCCTTTATCAGTTCTGTGTCTTTTTTTAACTTAAAGCAAAAGACTATTTATTTTTCTCTTTTTGATTACAAACTGTGAATATGCTTTTTTTTGTGGCTGTTTTCAAACACTTGCTACATGATTGGGCTTTTTACAGAAGGAAGCCAAATCATGCAATTACGTATGAGGGTCAGCAGGGGGCACTCAGCATATTACTGCTTCAAATTAGATTAGATTCACCTTTATTGTCACTGCTCCTGTAGGTACAAGGCGACGAAATACAGTTAGCATCTAACCAGAAGTGCAGAATAATTTGCATATATAAAAAGTATATAAGAGAATATAGAGAGGTAGATTACTTACAACGGGTACAAACGAGCAAATGATTACAGGTGGTACAGTAAGGAAGGTATTGTATACCATGCTAATGAATTTTGCATATGTAAACATTATACAGTGAGGAAGGTAATATAATGAGAGCAAATGAGTTATAAAATATAAAGTGAAATAGGAAGGTATTATATACTGAGGAAGAGTGCAGAGTACAGAGTGCAACGATTTGGTGTTATAATAAATAGGTTGCATACTGTAGGTGTACAGTATGCATATGTAACTGTAAACACAAATGCTTATATACAAAAAGGGTTATGTACACTGAGTGCAATGGTTGTGGATGAGGAAACATATTGTATACCGTGGTTATGATGTTACAGTAGAGAGGGGTATGTACATTTGTGCAACCTGTTATTGGAAGTGGAGTGAGGTATGAGGTAGGTCATTTTATACGATATGTGCAGCAGTTATGAATGGTGCCGTCCTGAGTGTTTATTTCATGTCCAGTGGTGAGCAGCCACAAACTGCTGTTGTACAGTATAACAACATGTAGTGAAGTAGAACATAATGGAGTAAAAGTAAAAAGTATCCACTAATAAGGCTATTCAAGTAAAGTACAGCGATGTGAAAAGTTTTTTCAAAAATCTCTAAAATATTCCATCTAATTAAATAATTGAATAGATGAAACAATCATCAAAAATAATAATTTATTAGAACCCTAATTTTTTTTTTTTTTTTTTTTTTTACATATTACCATGTAAATTGTTGTATGTTAGAATGATATACTTCACACTTGTGTTAAAGCTGTGTGTGTGAAGCTGTGTGTACCTGTGAGTGTGTCTGGCGTACTGATGGCCCCGGGGTAATGATGTTGACAGAGCTGGATGACTGTGTGTCAGTGCTGTTTCCTCCCTCAGCGGCGGAGAGACCGGACATGACCAGACCGCTGGAGAAGCTGCGCTTCCCGAACAGCAGGCTGAGAGTGGAGCTGGAAGAGGAGCCCTGACTGCAGCGTGGCTGAGCTGAGTGCACGGCGCCCGCCGCGGACACACGAGGCACCTATAATCATCATCAGCTTCAGTTGTAATCTACAGTATGTGGAATTCAACTCAACATAGAAGAGATATACCTAAACTTCAATCCAGAAAGGTTAAAGGCTCAGGTAAAGTTTTTTCCTAAGGTTATCCCAGAAGCTACAAGATAAATGTGCTACAGCTGATTCTTTTAAAGGGGAATCGTGATTTGTGCACAGAGCACCTGGGAGAAGACAGAGGCGATAGAGGAGGTGTTGAAGGAGAGCTGACTGTTGGAGAGGCGCTGCGCGACGCCGTTAGAACCCGGGCCCTGCTGGAGATCCAGGATCGGCCCTGAGCGACTCGTGACTGGGGCTCGCTGACACTGAGGCTGCACAGAGCCGCTGCGATACTCACGACGTCCTGCAGGGGGAGACATGACCAAACATCAGACCGCTCAGGCAAGCATGTGATGTTTAGCAAAGGTTTAGCATGAGCTCTACTTCAGTATGTCTTCACCTTTGATTGAAGTAGAATTGCTGAGCTGTAACTGTCCTGACAGTTAGACCAAAAATTCAGGGTCGTTCATTTAATACTATAGACAAATCTGTAAAAGCATAAAATTATAACTATGAAGTAGACCTTAACCCCTTGACTGTCTCTGGTATATTAAAAAAAGGTAGGAATGTAAAGTTTTTAAAGTTGAAATTAAGTTTAGGTTTTCAGATTTAGACCTAATTAGCTTTTAGGTATAGTTGTGAAGGTATAAAGAATTACAAAAATAATGACATTTTCTATAGCTCACTCATCATTATCCTGTATACAGGCTCACACGGAGCCTCGAGCCTATCCCAGGAGACTTAGAGCATAAGGAGGGGAATTCCCACTGCACGGGGTGCCAATATACACACACTTACACGCTCATTCACACACTATGGGCAATTTGGGAACACCGGTTAGCCTAATCTTTGGACGGTGGGAGAAAACCTGGGTACCCGGAGGAAACCCACCATGCACAGGGAGAACATGCAAACTCCATGCACACAGACCCGAGGCAGGAATCGAACCGGGAACCTGGAGGTGCGAGGCGACAGTGCTAACCACTACGCCATTGTCTATATCTGTCCTGTTAATTTTTTATATGTAATACTTGTTTTTTATTTCTTCTTTATTTTATTTTATTTCTTTATCCTGGTTAGGGTCATGTTGGAGCTCCATTCAACACTTCTTGTGAGGCAGGATGGGATGTGAGAGCTTCACAGAGCAACATGCACTCAAACAGATATATTTACAAATAATTTAAAGTCTCCAGTCTACATACCGTCTTGTTTTTAGACCGTAAAACACTACAACAGATGGTAACCCAAGATCAGGAATCACCCTGATCTACTGTAATAATAACCTATTAATGCAGCAAATCCATTTTGTGATTTGCACCTAATTGGTTCGTCTGATTTATTTATTTATTTATTTATTTATTTATTTCATTTTACTTGTATGGTGCTTTTAACCATAGTCATTGTTGCAAAGCACACAATTACACAATTATGGAAGTGATCACATGATGATGATGATGATGATGATGATGATGATGATGAAGGTGAGGCTCGAGGAAAAGTGGTTCCTAAGATGAGAAATGTCAACAAGAAAAAAAAGAGATATAGAGAGAGGCACTCTGACCTGTACTGTGGTGTCGGGCGCGTGAGCTGCGCGGGTGTGGCTGGTGTGTGCTGGTGCTTTGGGATGTGACGGAGTTGTGAGTGTGACTATTGGAGGACACAGCACAGTCCACGTCCTCCATGTTCACTCCACTGTTACAACTTGTCAGGTTGTCCTTCCTCACACTGACAGAGCAGAACAGTGAAAATGACAGTGTGCTTATTTTACACAGAGCTCAATTCACTCCAGTCACTAGAACTGCTTTTTTCACCGATCAAGCGAAATACATTTCGTCAACCTGAAATTTTGTCACTCCGTATTCATTGTACTGTTTGATTAAATATATAAACTACTATAATTTCACACACTTATTTATGTTAAGTTACTAATAAAATGCAGAAGCGATAGCTTGCCATGCCTCACCGGAGCCACCGCGAGCACAGCCATGCACGGACGCCCTGGAGGCTGAGCGTGCCACCCCAGACGCTCCCCGTGTGCTTGTGCGTTCCGGCGTACGAGGTGGTGAGGGCAGACACGAACATGGGGTAACCCAGAGGCTGGTCACATGATGAGTTGATCATGTTCCTCAGCGCCTGCTTTGAGTTCTGGATGCTTCCTCGCTCAGGATTACGGTTCCGCAGGAAGATCAGCTCCTGCTGTTGTCCCGCCCACAGCCCACGCACACACTCTTTATTGATCTGGGAGAGAAGCAGAGAGAGACGAGTAATGGCTATTAGGGCACTTTATAGTTAGTAGGTACAGTATGGATCAAGACCTGATTTGGAGAATGAAGAATTGTATTATGTTTTGTATTGTGTAATATTACAAGTGCACCCAGTTCCTCAGGTCATGGCAGAGATTTTAGTCTTCAATTGTAATGAGTTCTTAATAGCTTTTTTAATTCATTTAAGTTAAATATTAAGCTCTTGTATTAGTCGTTATGTGAATCGACTTGGTACCTACAGTAGGTATCGTGACAATGAGTAATCAGGAGTTGACTGGTGATTAACATTCCTACAGTATTGTTTGCTGCTGCTTCTGTTTTCATTTCACTTTTGCATGCAACCACCATCCTGATCAAAGCATACCTATCACTTCAAGCAGAAAGCATTGTTAGCTACTATAGAGAGCAAGCAATTACCACTTTTCAATCTTTAAACCTTTAATCTTTAATCTGCTCAACTTTTTGGTAGAGCAAATGTGTATTGGCTTCACCTGATTGACCCATCTCTACCGATCGGTTGAGATATTCTACGCTTAAAACATATATACTAGATTTTGCTGTGTCTTTAAGTAGTAAGTGCTTTGTGAAATACCACAAGTTATAAAGTGGATCTAATGCGCAAAAAAAACATTTATTTATACTATTACAATGAAACAACATCTACAGTATTTACAATATTTATGTTAATGTTGAGGCATCAAAAAACGTGTGTAATTCCTCACTATATTTTCCATTAAAATGTCTTACCTTGATGACTTTGAAGCTGAGGTAGCGCTTATACAGCATGATGATCTTGTATTCATCGTTGCCATCATCCAGCGTGTGGCGCAGCGTCAGCAGCGTATCTCTGCCTGACAGCACGGCCTTACGCCATGCGGGGTCGCCCTCATCACATATCACCAGCGAGCTCCTGTATGCACCGATGGCCTCGTACAGCACAGCCGGCTCCTCACTCTCCTCAAGACTTGTGAAGTGGTCCTGTCAGACATACAGCAATGGATGTTAATGAGCTTATTTTCCGAAAATGAACAGAACATACAGTATAGAAGGTTGTTTTTTTTAGATATGCAGAATGCAGTAAATTAAGCAAGGTCATGCAAGGTCATTTTTTATTTGATTGATTTTTATTAACTGTTTTATCTTGTTCAGTGGATTCTGTCATAGGCATGAGGTGAGGACGTACCCCTGATGGGATGTAGTCCATCACACAGCCCCTGTTCACACGACCGGACTTTTATTTAAATATCTAAATGCTGGTGTTTACTAGTGACTCCTAATTCTGTTTGAAATCTTGGTTTTGTTCTGGTCACTGTTCTGGAACACTTGGTTTGACCGCCTCTTCTATTCCCAACATGCTTTATTGTTCTTAGTTAATTTCCTGTTTTGAGTTTGTTCACTTCCTGTTTTATTATTGTGCTCAGGTGTGTCTGGTTTAGCAATTATTAGCTTATTCATTTTTCTTTTGTTTAGCTATGGGCTGATGCTAATTGTGGAGATCAAGTCCAGAGTACTGTTCTTTATTTTTTGCCGGGGTAAATATGCCTTATAATAAAAATTCGCCTGAAGCTACATCCTGCCTCCTTCACAATCTTGATAGATTGAAAAACTGGCATCGGGATGTAGCATGCAACCATGAGGGACACCAGGGGCAGACTGGCATTTTTTTACTTATTTTTTTATAACACAGCAGCACTTCACACAATCGTACCTGATGAAGTTTAAGGCTCATCCTAACCGCCGGTGCAACCACCTTCTGGAGCAGATCCATGTCAGCAAAGACCCACTCGTCCTTTGTGGCAATGCGGAAGTCTCCTTTAAACAAGGTGCTGAAGCCGTATAAGAAGGACTCCAAACTGAAAGATTCCAAAAAAAAAAGATGAGAGGATTACCATCCTGATCCATAATTAGACAGACATGACATGTCTGACAGCATGACGGTATGATATTCAGTATTCAGGCACAAAAAGTAACACTATGTGAAAGTATGAGAAAGGCTTACACAGACCCATGACTCACACAGAATACAACTGTGTATCATAAGAGTGGTTGCGGGCACAGCGTGATTGCAGATGATGACTTTAATACACATTTGAAAACATACAGTACAAGCAAACAAAAAATACAACCAGAAACCAAAAGTTGAGCATTAAGGGATCAGATCAAAGAGAACGAAACAGTCAATGTTATGACAAGCAACAGTAATGACAGCAGATGCAAGAAACAATACCGTGAAAACCAAGAGCTTAGATAATGATACTAATCAGGAAAATAAAAACTGAAGCGCAAGACGGTGAGCAACCGATTCAATTTCACATAAAAACACGTAAAGATCTACAACAACTGCAGCCACGTGCCACTAGGGGGCCACCCTGATCCCGAGCTGTTGAAGAGTTTGATGACTATCCCGCCGGTAAAAGCTTAGCAGTGCTGAGATTAAACTAACTGAGCCATATCGTCTTTATAAAGACGTGCACTAAGCAAGGGTTAAAGGACATACCTGTTGGACATGTTATGTGAGGCCGTGCCTAGAGATCTCCTGCCCAGGACTGACAGAGCGAAACACAACGTGACCAGGAGAGAATCCTCATCACAGTCCACTGGCTGAGAACAAAAAACACACACTCACAAAAAGCTCTGTTAGCGTACAGTAAATGCAAGGTTCTTCAACTCCAGTCCTGGGGGGCCGGTGACCAAACTGTGCAGGACACTGGCCCTCCAGGACTGGAGTTGAAGAGCCGTTAACGAATATCATTAAGTTCAAATAATGTGCGTAGTATAGTTCTGAGACATTTCTAAACATATCTAAAAGCATATCTCTAAGAGCAGTATCTCACTTGCTCCATCTTGCCGGCACAATATTGGATCCACTCGAGATAGACGTTGCAGTAGCTGGCCCTAGTGACCCCTTGCAGGCAGTGGACATAGTCCTCGTCAATCTTAACGCTGAACACCACTGGGTCTCTCTCTATATGGTGCCATTTGCTGTAGGGCTGCAGAGCCTCCTGGAACGACTGCTCCTTGAGCCACGTCTGTAGCTTGGGGTTGATCACCAGATAGTAGATGATACTCTAGGGATGGAAAATGTAGCGTAGACATTCTCTTTGGTGTCGTGTCGGACGTCAGATCATAGAACATTCCACCATGCATTCCCGTTATGGCTACCGAGCTAAAGTCAAAAAAGTTCACAGCGCACTCGATTTCTTGATGTCGATTGTTCAGCCATTAGTGAAAACACATGTAAATGTTTATTTGACATTTTCTATTTTTATTTAGGACTCTGCAGTACCAATCAGCTGTAACCTCACGCTCTTAGAAAACTAATGTATAAGGGGTAGAAAAGCATGAGAAGTAATAATCAAATTGTCTGTTACTCAAGAAGTATCACATAGGACGGAGTGCTGTTGTGATGAATATCAGCACCGCTGTGATGTGGTCATAGGCACAAGGGTGCAGCTTGAGAGTCGAAGTTATCCCAGCCGTGCTGATATCCAGCACAACTGCACTCCCTCTCACGCAGTATTTCTTAAGTAACAGACGATTATTACATGAAGTGATGAGTTGTATGTTTTTTCGTTACACCAAGACATTTCCTTCTTCGACATGTGGAACTAACTACCCGCGACCGACAGTTGGTGTAGTTAACGGGGTGAAAGTTGTTTTAAATTCCTACTGGTACGATGTAGTCAAAAGGTAAAGAGAATAAAACACGGAGGTAATGGACTGTCCTGTAAATCTCGTAAGTATTTACTTTATATTTCCACGTTCGAATAATGGCGCTGTTAACTTTCGGGTTCAAGCGTTAAGTCCCACACCCCAAGCTGATTAGGGGTACAGAGGGATTTGAAACAGCAAAGAAGCAATTCAAAATGACTTATCAAGTAGACAAGCGTTATTTCAAGTGTGTGAAATGACAATGTTATCAGATGTGCTCTCTTGCTTAAATGCTTTAATGAGGTTTTCCACATTTCCACAATTACAGTAATAATCAAACCATACCGGCAACTATTACGATGTGACTTTTTTAAATGTAATTCCACTTTGCTATACTTGGCCTGTGAGAGAGCTTCTTTACAGCAAATACCTTGAGGTAGTAGGTGATGAGCAGTTTGCGTAGGTCGTAGAGCTGCAGCATGGTGGCCGCGTTGTTCTCGCTGATGCTGTAGCTCTGAAGCACGTATTTGGTAGTGGTGAGCTCCCAGGCGAGCCAGCGCAGGTTAAACGCAGCGTTACATGAGAGAACGTGGGCCAGGTGACCCGGCTCGCAGCAGCAACAGCCCTCGTCTTCCTCCACACCCTCAGTAATGGCCTCCACCTCACGTTGCTGACAATATGTACCTAATCGGTTAAAAAAAATCCCTTTCAAAAAGTATAGTATCATAAAAGAGGTTCCTCGAGGGTTCCTCAGATCGTTAACTGTTTTGCATGTGCAGTCAGGTTCATACATTAAGCAACAAAGATTTTTTTTTACAGAGGTCAAATGCCAAAAAACTTCTCTTTAAGATGTTTTTAAGAACGTCACTTGTCAAAATACAAAACTGGTATTTTTAGAATTAAACTCAACAGACAGACTTGTATAAAAGCCATAGTATTCTTAAGGTTTTTTTTTTTTTTATATCTACTTACCCCTGAACTCGAGACCCCTCAACTGGAAGGTGACGAGGCCGTTTCCAACCTCGATGAGGTGTATGAGAGCATTGAGGTAATCAGAGGCCAGGATGAAGCAGTCACCAGTACTGTAGTTCCCCCAGCGGCCAAGCAGCAGATCCCCGCACAAGGAGTGCTGCAGTGAGCGTGTCAGGTACTCATAGAAGATCGAGTTCAGATTGTTATCATCGCAACCTGGAGCGGAAAACTGTTTTAAGTAAATATATCTAAAATATAATCAAATCTATAATATTAAGATTATACCAAACCAATTATTATACAAAATTCCAACATATTTCGTACATATTTGCATAATGGATATTTGCTATATTCAATTAGATTCAATATATATACAAGAGACATTTGATATCCTCCTGCAGCAGTGTGAAACAAGGCTTTTTTTAAATGTAATTCATCAAAGCAAGATATACAGTACATGATCTGCTCTGAATTAGACATATAAACATTTACCGGTATCCTTGTCAATCTGAGACATCAGTCTGCTGTTGGAGTTGTCAATACGGTTTGTGCTGAAAATGACAAATCGCATAAAAGCATAATTAAAGCTAGACAAAATTCCTGGAGAAATAGTGCACCATTTTTTTCTGGACAAAACAGCAAAAAGTGGCTCACATGGTTCCCAAGATACAAGCTTTAAGACTGGCTGTCATTTTATGGAGTGTGTGAGTGGAGAGCACGGCTTGGCCTCGCTGCAGCATCCATCCCCCTCCTTACATACCTACGTTTCCTCATATCTTGCATTAACTTTAAATAGCAATGACATTCCCCTGCTTCTGAAACTTACTGTATATCTCAGAGAGCGAAGGTGCTTGAGGTTTTTCAAAAAATTTTGGTCAGGATGACAGTTTTTCCCAATGTGTTCCAATGTGTTTCACTTGGCATCTTTTTTTTTTCTTTGTAAAAGTTAGTCAAAATGTATTGATGGTGGAATGATACCATGACTCTTTTTTTTTTTTTTTTTTGTCAGAATCTCTAAACAGACCTTCGTAACTCCTAAATGGGTCGACCAATCTTTTCCATTTACAGACCTGGCTCACTGGTTTGATATAAGTTTGATATTTGAAGGGGTTCATTATTTTTGATCTCTCAATGTGACGTTGCTCGTTGTCTGATTATACCAGAAACGAGCAAGCTACTGTAGGAATTACAGGATGAAGGAGTTCGGCATGGTTCTGAAAAGAATCTACGCTACTCAAATAAAGTGGAATATTCAACCATATCACTCAGGAGACCAGGCTGAACAGTTTGATAAAAGTTTTGTGGGGATGCATGCAATTATGAGAAACATGCGATATGGCCGTTTAGGAATTTTGGGAAAACAGTCGGTCTGGTTCCTTACAAAAAAAGAATAGCTTTGCCAAAGTTTGTCCATAGTTTTTGTGCTAAGAAAGTGCATTAATAACAGTAAAGGTGCTCTGATGGACTGGGCAGCTGATGCTGCCAAAACTTTCCCTAGGTTGAATTCTATCAATCATCCATCCATCCATTTATCTGATATTAAATATTTTATATTTTTTTCCTTAAACATAAAATGAACTCGAGCATCAAAAGTCATTTTGCAGTAATAATAAAAAACTGTATTTTAACTGCAAGCGATTCTTACTTGTAGTTCCTCTCCCAAAACTTGACAGGACGTGGGTAGGAGGTGATGAAAATGGCACTGCCCAGAAACGGGCTCAGTGGAGTGTAAAAGACAGTGGTTATTAACGTCTGCACCAGCAGCATGGCAGAATCTGAGCACTTTCATTAAGGAAACCAGAAACATCTGCGTTGATGAGACACCATTTTCAAACACCAGGCGTTTCACTTGCTGAATGTTCATGGGAACGACGGCAGTGAGCTCCTAGCCACCTAGGCCAGAATCCTGCAATCATGGACATATAGCCTTTATTGAAACCTGACCTGAACACCTACTGTATGCTGACATTATATTGGTTCAAGCTGTATGTCAAGCCGTTGCTCAACAAAATGAGCTGAAGTCCAAGTTCAGACTCACACATAACTGAGACACGCCTTTATTTTACTCAGCCTGTAAGGATACGTGGCACGGCGAACGGCTGGGCGAAGGCGTGAAAGGCGCTGCCCCATGCTATCTGCCAGGGAGCGATGTAGATTAGAACAAAGTGCAGCTTGTGCAGAAGATCCCAGAGCTGCAGACAAAACAAAGACCAGCTGACATTAAACAAACACTGTTATTTGGGGCCTTTAAGCACATTCTGAGCTGACACTGCAATCAACATGGACAATTGATACTCCTCTACAAAATGGCAAAAAGAGCACTGGAGTTGCTTGTCTGATATCCACAGATACACTATATTGCCAAAAGTATTCGCTCGCCTGCCTTTCACATGCATTTAAACTTGAGTGACATTCCATTCTTAATCCATAGGGTTTAATATGATGTTGGTTTAATATCATCTTTTCAGCTATAACAATTTCAACACTTCTGGGAAGACCTTCCACAAAGTTTAGTGAGGTCAGACACCAATGTCGGATGAGGAGGCCTGGCTTAAAGTCTCCGCTCTAATTTATCCCAAAGGTGTTCTATCGGGTTGAGGTCAGGACTTGTGCAGGCCAGTCAAGTTCTTCCACACCAAACTGGCTCATCCATGTCTTTATGGATCTTGCTTTGTGCGCTGGTGCGCAGGTGGAACTGGGTGTGGGGCCTTTTTTCAGGAATTGGGCTCGGACCCTTACTTCCAATGAAAGAAACTATTAATGCTTTGGCATACCAATACATTTTGGACAATTTCATGCTCCTAACCTTGTGCAAACCATTTGGTGATGGCCTCTTCCTGTTCCAACATGGCTATGCACCAGTGCATACAGTAAAGCAAAGTCCATAAAGACATGGATGAGCGATGTTTTTGTGGTCCTGGTTTGGATGTGAAAGAACTTGACTGTCCTGGACAAAGTCGTGACCTCAACCCGATAGAACAGCTTTGGGATTAATTAGAGCGGAGACTGCGAGCCAGACCGTCTCATCCAACATCAGTGTCTGACCTCACAAATGCGCTTATGGAAGAATGGTGAAAAATTCCCATAAACACACTCCTGAACCTTGTGGAAAGCCTTCCATTTAACGCCGCACCTTGTGGAAGACTATGGACATGAGGAAGAAGTTGAGCAGGAAGGTCTCGGAAGCCTTGCTGCAGTCGAACTCGAAGAAAACGATGGTGAAGATTAGAGTGAGGAACTGGTAGCTGGGGTTGCAGAAGGACGAGCGCAGGAGCTTCATCCCAGCAACTGTCATCAATAAGACATCACAGCTGGAGCGAGACACAGACACCTGAGAAACTCAGGTGCAGGGGCAAGACACAGCCAAGCAAAGCACAGAGACATCAGGACAGGACGGGAAGCTAACAGCTAGCGCTAACACTAATAAGAATTTGCGACTGACAAGAAGAATACATGCATATAATATATATCTCTATATATAATAGAATATATATCGTTCTTCTTCACTTCTATGTAAAAGTATTTAAATCCAGAAAATGTTACTTGGTCATAGTCGTCACTCCAAATCAAGTTATTCTGTTATTGTCATTTATTAATTTTTAGTTTGACAAAATGTTTTTCCTGCTCTACGAGGAAACGTATATATCTTTGACACGAGTGTCTCTTTTTTTAAAAATGTTGTGCTTAAGGGTATAAATTATGAGTGTCTTTTAATCCAATGCTGCAGACACTTACTGTATACCCAGCTTTTTCCGGTGGCTGAGGCTGAAGCCGTCATTGGTAAGGGCACTGAGGACAATGGCGGGGTACACAACATACTTCTCAAAGCTCAAGAGCCCTACATAGAGCCGCTCGAACCACATCAACTGAGCGTCCTCTGAAATGCACACACACACACACACACACACACACACACACATGCGCGCATACACAGAGACAGTGCTTTCTCTATAAAGTGGAACTAGTTATAAATAAAAAAGAAATATCTGCAATATGAGGCATAGTGAAGTCTTAAACAAATAATCAAAGTAAAAGTATTAAAGTATTAAACCCATCTTATGCATTTCGTTCCTTGGAATAAGCTTTTTCCATTGGCCAGTGACCCTGTATTATGACAGATTTCCAAACCTTTTCAAGAACTGGATCTATTTTTTTTTTTTGTATGCAGGTGCTCCTACTCTGATGAATGTAGACATTTCAAAATAATACAAAACATTTGGTTCTATGGATTTCTACTTAAACCTCACATATGCACATGCAAACTTATCACATGCCAGTCTGGACCCATTAGGGTTAATGGGTTAAATAAAAGTATAGAATAAGACACAGCACTTACCTGTGGGTTCAAACTGGGAGTACTCCTTACTCTTAAACACTGGATGTGAGAGCCATAACCAGGGATGATGTTTGCGTAACTGAGGGATGAGATAGTGGGTGACGAAGCCCACAGTTGCTGCCAGGGCATACAACACTATGGTGACAAAGGGCTGCATTTAAAACACAAGAAATGTAACATTAGTAACAGACCATTTATTATAAGTGCACAACAGATAGTGATAGTGCATAATAAGTCTATTGATGTTGGTTGATGTAACAATTTTTTTTCTGTGTGCTTTGGTTGTTTATAACTAAAGCTTATAGAATTAGAATGTGTACCTTAATGCAATTTGGGGGAAAAATCTCTCCAAGATATCAGTACTCATCTACTGTTTCAAATATTTTACGACGGGCTTTCAAGCCAAACCAGGCCTTTTTTTGTTGTTTTTTTCCCCCCTGGTTTTCTCCCTAATTTAGTCATGTCCAATTCCCTCCCCGTTACTAGGGGGGGCTCCCACATTATAGCTACTACTACTACCACTCAGTCGGGAGGGCCAAAGACTATCACATGACGTGACGCCAGCCAACTGCATCTTTTCGAACTGCTCGCTAACGCACCGTTGGGGGGCGGCGTATCCACTCCTTCCGCTTGCGTGAGCTCACAGACGCGCCAGATTGGCTGTCGAGCCGTGATAAATGTGGGAGCACTAAGTACCTGTCATCCCTCCCCTCTGAGAGAGCTCGGCCAATCAGCTCTCACTAGACCTCCAGCTGCGAGAGATTACAGCATCATCCGCGAATCGAACTCGCGATCTCGGGATAATCATATGGAGATGGCTTGGAGTGAGGTCAGGACTGTACGAGGGACATGGAAGTAATTCCCAGCCGAGGTTCTGTAACGTGCAAGTCGTGTTCATGAATTATTATGTGTACAGTTCACACAGACAGATGTCTCTTCTGCAAGCTGACAACAAGTTATCCATCGATTTTCAAGGATCAGGCATTTCACTTGCTAAATGTTCATGGGAATGACTGCAGTAGGCTCAAAGTCGCCTTGGTCGGGATGTCCTTCTTTAAAACCTTTGCACCATTCAAATATTTTTCTGCAGCTTTACACCTTCGTTCACGAGAAATGTAATCACAAGTCCTGATTTGACTCGAACGGCCCCTTGTGAAACCTTCAAAAAGTCAATATTTTAAAATCGGAAAAGCTCACCCTTAAGGACAAGAAGACAGTACTGGCAGTAACAGCAAAAGTCAAAACTGAAGCCATCGTGCACACAGCCAGATCTGAGATCAGTATCTGTCTCTGAGAAAGGAAAGAAGCAATGTTCAGGTAATCAGGCCAGCAGTGCTCAATGTGCACCATATTAATCATCATGCCCCTTACCACTGAATCCTGGAGCTTTTTTGGAAGAGGATCTTCGTTCTCAGAGGACTCCTCCTTTACCTCACCTTCCCCCAACGCTGGCATGAACTTAGACTTGAACAAAGCGCTGAGGTGAAGGACAGAGAAGACTGATATTAATTCATTAATCAGGCATGTATTATCAGACGGGTCTTGCAGAAATGCATAGTGAACAATCTAGCTGAGAAAAAAACGCCATCAAATAGGGCTACTTACAACAGTACAGAGGGGTCACTGCCTTGTCGACTGAGATGATAGGACAGGGCTACCAGCAGAGCACAAAACCCAGAGAACAGGGCTGGGATGTGCTGCTCGTTCCACGGTTCCTGCACATTAGCAATGACAATGAGAAAAAAAGTTCGATTTACCTCATAGTGACATTTTTATCGGAATTGAGTGTGTCTGGTTAGGACTTGAACTAAACTCTAAGCAACTAAACTAACACTATGAGTTTGCATTAATGCATGTGATAACGGGCTGTGTAGCTGGTAAGTGTATATAAGCTGGTGCTGGTGTGTAAAACTCCAACAGTTCTGGAGAATTTATTTTAATGTCTATTGTCATTCTCGTGTTTTATTGCTAACTTGTTTCATGTGGTTAGTATTTGGGAGAAATAGCCTATCTGTCTATTTAAGTGGATAGACATCCAAAATCGGACAGGAATTTTACATCTTTGCTTGGAATTTACTGTAAATATACACCAATCAGCCATACCAATGAAATCAACTGCCTAATACTGTGTACAGGAGGTCCCTCTTGTGTCACCAAAGCACCTCTGAACTATCGAGGCATGGACTCCACTAAACCTCTGAAGTTGTGCCAAGGTATCCGGCACAAGGGTGTTAGCATCAGATCCTTTGTACTGTAAGTTGTAAGATGGGGCATTCATACTGTAGATCAGACTTGTTAAACTAAGATCTGGAGAATTTGGCGGCCAAGTCAACACCTTGAACCCTTCTCGTGTTGCTTAAACCACTATTAGTGATTTTACACCGGAGCAGGGTGAATTACCTTGCTGAAAGAATACTTAGTCGATATACTTGGAATACTTGGTGGGTGGTATGTGTCTAAGTAATATTCACAGGAATGACAGGACCCATGGTTTTTCAGGAGATCATTACCCAAAGATGTCTTCCCTAGCATGCCTTTTTCCTCTAGTGCATCGTGGGGCCGTTTATTGACCCTGGAACGTGAGGCACACACACCTGGCCGTCTGCATGATGTAAAAGTAAATGTGATCTTTTACATCAAACCAGGCCACCTTCTTCCATTGCTGCATGGTCCAGTTCTGATGTTCACATGCCTATTGTAGGAGCCTTCAGCGGTAGACACTGACCAGTCTGTGGCTATGCAGTCATACTGTATACTGTGATGCAGTGTGAGTTTCTGGCCCTTCCTATCAGGGGCATAAATGTCTTTTTCAGCAAACTGATCTACAGTAGCTCTTTAGTGGTATTGGCCCAAACAATGGCACAGGAAACTATGGCTCCCATGCTTAATAATGAGCCACTGACACCCATGACTCATGACTTTTGGTAGTGGAAGGTATTAACCACTGCAAACCAGGAACACCCCAGAAGATCTGCTGTTTTGGGGGTTTATTTAGCCATCACAATGTGGCCCTTGTTAAAGTCTCTCAGATCCTTTTGCTCACCCATTTCTCCTGCTTCTAACACATTACCTTGAGAAAACAGACTGTTCCCTTACTGCCTAATATCCAGAGGTGGGTAGAGTAGCCAAAAAATTTACTCAAGTAAGAGTAGCTGTAATTCAAAATAATATTACTCAAGTAGAAGTAAAAAGTATTCGGTGAAAGGACTACTCAAGTACTGAGTAACTGTTTCAATCGCAACGTCAGATTATTATATATATTTTAGAAATTATAATAATTATAATAATTATAGACACACACACATGTATGGATCAGACTTGTTAGACTGAGATCTGGAGAATTTGGAGGCCAAGTCAACACCTTGAACCCTTCTCGTGCTGTCTTCTACTTCTCGTGTTCCTTAAACCATATATATAAAACCATACATATAGGGAGATAATAAATGTTATTTATTTCATGTGTCAGTGCTTAATGCTATGGATTATTTATTTATTTATTTAAAAAAGGTTTTTTTAATCCAAAAAGTGAAATTCTGTAATATACTGTATTCTAGAGTCATTACATGTCAAGTGAAATATTTCAAGCTTTTTTTTTTTGTTTGTTTTAATTTAAAGCCTTATGCCATACAGCTCATGAAAACAAATCCAGTATCTCAAAATATTCCAGTATTTCCTAAGATCAATTTAAAACGGATTTAAAACGGGTTCTAAAATAATCTTGACCAAAAATATTTCGGTCAAATATGTCCCATGCCCCACTATTCCTCCATGCAGCTTTTCCTATATATCATGTTATAAGTTCAAAGTGAACACTGTATGTTCCACACCTTGAGTGCGCCGAGACAGAATCCGTACAGTAATGTTAACACCAGCAGACTCCTCCCTATACAGTAGATGGCTGAGTGTAGTCCAGTTGCAGCTGTAAAGTAAAGAACGGGTCAGTAAACAAATAAAAATGTTTATAACTTGGATGAAATGACGGAAACTTCACACAAACCTGTTCCACCAAAAAAGTGCATATCGATTTGCTCAAGAAAGTAAATAACAAATGTGTTGATTTGTGGGAAGAGGCCAAGCAGGAAGGTTATGGGAAAGCAGTATGTAAATCCTAAAAGAAGCAAAGGCAAATGTAAAAATACATGTACATACATTCATTCAGAATACAAACACTAAATACATTTTTATATTACACTAAAAGTCTTAAAATGATTACAAATATATACAGTATTAGGTATTTAATTACACACCTCACAGTAATTTACATTATGTTGATGAAAAACTATTATATATTATATATTATATTCCAATCTTGAGTCATTTCTCAGGGAAAAATGTGATCAGACCAGCAATACCCCATCACCTTACCAAAATAGGAGGGAAATAACTTTTAACATTTGTCCTAAACAAATGTTCAATACAAGGAGCGTTCATGTCAAGCCGGTACTTTTGATTTTGCAGGATAAAAGAACACATTTATTAAAGTTAAAAACCTCCCTAAATAATGCCCTGCTACACTAATGCACTTATGTCAGGGTTCCACTAGTTCTCATCTGAAACACTGGCCTCTCCGGAACTTCTTTAATGGCGCAAACATGTGGTTATGGTTTGGAGTGAGGTCAGGACTGTACAAGAGATGTAGCACAAACTCCATACAGAGTTCCTGCAATGTGCAAGTGGTGCTGGTGAATGATTGATGTGTACTGTTCACACAGACAGATGTGTCTCTTCTGCAAGCTCGATTTTCATGGATCAGGCATTCCTCTTGCTACATATTTTACGGGGATCCGAGCCACTTCGGCTTGGATTGAACTTCAGAAGACATTCAGCCCTTTTTAGAATGTGTGCACCAATCAAATGTTGTACTGTGGCTAAGCGTCTCATCACTGTACTAACACTGCACTGTCTTCTGTAAATGTCTTCATTCAAATGTCTTCACTGTCTTCTTCAGTTTTATGCCTTCATTCAACAGGTAATTCCCAGTTTGACTTGAACAACCTTCGTTTATAAAAATTAAATGACAAAAATCATCAATGCTCAAAATCTGCCAGGGATTATAGAGACAGATTTTCGCCCACGAGTAGTTTATGAGCTGGCATGAGACATAGAACAGAAATAATGACTAGGACCATGACTAATAATTTACCCAACTACTAATACTGCTGTACACACTAAGCTCTCAGCATGCTAATATGATTAAAGGTTTATATTAAACAGCATTCATGTTTGCTAAGGATTTTGGCAACTGCAAAAAAGTAAGAAAATTATTATTCTTTTATTAAATCTAAATTAATGCAGAGCTTTAATGCATAATACTTACCTATTAAAACATCTTGTACAAACCGAAGCGTATCAGACATTACAACCGTAATGCCGTATAAGGTGAAAACAGGAAGGTCTGATCTTTTCAGCTTCAACTCCAGAATCCAAATAAGGCCACAGAGCATGCAGAAATATGCAGCTCGACTGTACGCAATGATTTGATTATGCCCCTGTAAATGACAGCCGGACAAAGTGGTGAGTCTTAAATGAACCCCATTACACTCCATAATTAATTCTGTTCTGATGATTTTCAGTTGCACTCACATGAGTAGGTGATGCTGCGTCTGGCTGGACGCTCTGCAAAAAACAGAAAAAGAACGAAGAAGTATAATTAAGCAGCAAGTCATGAACAAGCTTTATCAGAATGAGAATGAGAGTTGTATTCGCTGAGGATGTTTACACACAACTTGTACATCAGCAACTGTGTTTTGTGGTTATTAACTAGTCAGGAGAGTTACACCACCTTTAATAAGGAGTACTGACAGCTGGCCATGACGAGACAGAACTGGAAAACCCAAAAGTCCTTAAAGCAACCATGGTTCAGGAGCACAAAGCCCAGAAAAGCAACCAGGAACGCCAGAACCACGGCAGCCGTGTTCTCCTTCCAGTTCCGATTCCTATAAGGACCATGAAAATATTTAGTCTGTTCTCAAATGCCTTATATCATATAAGTTTTTTTTTATTTTTTTTTTAAAGTACCGTTCTGACCTGTCCAGCAGCGCCACTAAGGTCAGCCGATCGTACAGGATGTTGATCCATTTCCCAGGGAAAACTTTCAGCTTGTAGTAGAGTTTCCGGGACGGTTTTTCCTCAGTAGTCGTCTCTGAGGAGTCGTCAAGGGAATCCTCCTCCTGCGGTGAAACAATTTACGCACACTGATGACTAAGCCAACTTCTACGGTACTTTGTACCCATTATACAAGTACAAATCTCTGTAGAATTTTCTAAGGATATAGCAGATTCAATTATTTGTCACATGTACTGTACCTCACATGTTAAGTGCCTAGGGTTAAGTGCCATGCTCAAGGCCTCAACAGTGGCAGCTTTGGCGGTGCTGGGGCTGGAACCCCCACCCTTGCGAGAGTCTTAACCAATTGAGCCACCATTGCCCCTATTGTGCCCCCACTTACACATTATTTGGCAAGTTTTAAACAAATATTGTTTCGTATACTGTACACCGATCAGTCACAACACGAACGCCACCACCAGGTGGACTGAATAACATTGATCATCAATTACATACCAGTGACAGGATCATGGGCACCCAAGGCTCATTTCTGCTTATGGGGACCAAAGTCTGATCTGATCTAACAAAAAAGCTCATAAACCAATTGCTCGATGTGATTGAAAGGTATCAGAGCACCCATTGCTTCAGAGACGTTGTGTAAGCGGCTTACGACGCAAAGAGTTCACGGTTGCCTCCAAATTCACAATCCAATCAAGACCTGAATCCAGTCGAGCATCCATGGAATGTGCTGTAAAAACAAGTCTGATCCATGGAGGCGTCAATTTAAAGGATTTAAAGGATCTGCTGCTAACGTCATAATGCCAGCACACCTTCAGGGGTCTTGAAGAGTCATGCCTCGAGGGGTCAGAGCTGTTTTGGTGGCAAAAGGGGAACCTCAGTCTAGGTGGGTTTAATGTTAATAGTTTTAACGTTATGATCGATTGGTGTACAGCCTAAGACTTGAGTCTGTGGTAAGTAAATACATTCTCCTACCCAGCTGAGAGATGAAAAATCGGATTTCTTGCCTGAAAGATCTCGGGGTGTGTCCTCCTGGGCCGAAGCCGATGAGCTGGAATGATGCGGCGCTGAAACGGACAATCTGGATGCCCACCCACTAACCCATCCTGGCACTCTGAGTTGGAGGACGTGGAAAGGATATCACTAACCAAAGATAATGAGGGAAATACAAAAGGAAAGATAATCAGCTTCAACATGATGGAGATGTGAATTTGTTTAGCTACCAGCAGTGGCTGCGAATAGCCTTCAACTTTTTGTAAAAGATAATGCCAATGCCAGGATTTCAGCCGTACCATATGTTGCCTGTGATGAGTTCAGCTCCAAGGGGTAAATTTAACGCTCTCTCATTATACAGCTTTCGAGGTCTGTCCCCTGAACAACACATCACATTTAGTCCGAATTAGTTTGAATTCCTCTTTTTGAAAATGAAATGTACACTCTGTTTAATGTTTTAATTTCTATTTGTTTAGCTATCGGTCACTCACTGTGCACTGTGTGGAAGGTGTAGGCCTCCTCTTTGGATGTTGCTTCTGGTCTACAGATGACCTGCAGCATTGAGCTCTCTGATTGAGAAGTCTGAGAGGGCAAAGAGTCGTAGTCCGGATCCCTCTCCTTATCTGTCTGAGGACTGGATGGTTGAGGAAAGAATGGTTATTATGCATTACCTTTTGCTTGTCCGACCTTGTGGTTTTGCTGGTGCGTGGTTCGTTTCGCACCGTTAAACATTAGAAACCAGCTATAGCTGGTCACAAAATCTAATATTTCGTTTGAACACCTTTAGTTTTGAATATGTGTGCAATGTGGTGGCGCTTCTTACCCAAACACATCCATCGCTCAGGCATAGGTTAAATCTGGACTCATCAGACCACATGACCTTTTCGCATTGTTTCAAAATCCACTCTTTACGCTCCCTAGCTAATTGAAGCATTTTTCCCCCTGATAAGTCTCACTAATAAATACTTTTCTAATGGTCACACAGCTGTTTAGTCCCAGTCCTGTGAATTCTCATTACATTGTGTATGTAGGGAAATGCTCTTACTTTCACTATTAAACATAGCTGTCATTTCTACATTTCTAAAATTGTCAATTGTTTTACAATACAACCTGATCAGGCATGTAGTTATGATCGTGCTTGATTTCAGTGAAATTCATGGTTCACCACTATCCTTCCGTGTTTTAATAATGTGATGAAAATTCTCAACTTAATTCCAGTAATTTCACCTACAGTATCTCTTTAGTTGTTATCTTTGCCTGTTTTGTAAGGTACATTTAAATACTTTAACTAACTAGACTGTTCTGATGATACAGTAATATGTATTTTGCACAATGTGTATATTATAAAATCAACTATTAACAGAAAGCTTTATTTATATGAGTATTGGAGCTGTAAAGGGTAATAGATAGTTAAGTGGCAACAACAGTCAGTTGTTATTTTAGGACAGGAAGGTCAGCTGTCAGCAGGAATAGTTCTTGCAAGAACAGTATTGGCAAGTGCAAGTACCTCAAAAACCCCCCAATTAACAGCGCCTCTATGCTAGCGCTGTTATGAAGCTCTACAGAGCATAACTAAAATAAAGTCAGTTCATTGTGGTATTGTAAATCATACCTGTCAGGAGAGACGATGGGAATCCGTTTCTCTGGAAGGCTGTGCAGTGTCTCTGTAGCCAGGCTGTTCGGAGGGTTTGCAGGACCTTGCTGTTCAGGCTCATTAGTGCTTTCTAAGTTCTTCGCAGTCAACGTGTTCTCCTCTGATGAGAATCAGAACCAGGACGAAAAAATATCTAAATAGCTGTTGTATCATAGCATCATCGAGAAAAGTGTACGTACTATTAGAATGAAGTGATCTAGATGCCAGGTCAGAAAGCACTGATATGGAGAATGTTACATCGATGTTACTGTACAATTACAAAGCATACAGAACCAGTCGAAAATTTGGACACACCTTCTAATTGACAATAAGGTTCTTGCAAGAAACGTTCCTCACTGTCTCACTTTGGCTTCTCTTCATACTGTACATTTCCTAATCTATTATCTATTCAGAGGTTCATCTCTGCCCAGCATTGAAAACTCAATTCTCTGCACAAACACTAAATCCACAAGGTCACCACCAGCACTGTGGATGACCCCTCTCATGCCTCCCAAGGACTCTTTATCCCTTTGCCATCTGGCAGAAGATACCAGGGCATCCAGCACTCGACTCCCCGACAGCTTCTTTCCTGAGGAGCTCTCAGCACTGACCTGGACTAATTCCAACACCCAACATCAAACGACCATCAGTACATACAAGCATTTTAAAATGATTGAAAAATCTATCCAGCAATATTGCATGACACTTTTTTTTGACTCTGTGCTGGACCAAGATTATGCAAAAAAAAAAAAAAATCCATTCCAATTTCATTCCAGTATTTATTAGAATTGGGAATCACAAAATGCCACCCGATACGATATTACCACAATACCTAAGCGCTGATTAGATTTTTTTTGTGATTCTGTTAGTATCATGATCTAATAATTTAAAACAGATCTAATAATTTTCTCCTGCCACACATGATGCTGTGCTGCCTGCTAGTGTGTAAATAGTTCAGAGTGCGCCACCCGCAGGATTATAAAAGAACAGCAACATTTTACCACCTGGAATGCAAACCCTTTAAAAAGTAGATTTTGGAGCTCGTCTGGTGACACATGAATTGCCATACAAACAATACGTGATACGGAACTGAATCGAATTTATAGGAGGAATGACATCTAGGAATATTCTTCTCTGATGAATGAAAAATTTTCTGCTACTTTACCACTGTAAATATAAATAAATATCCTTTTTCTTGATCAAGATGATTCACCCATTAAACCTGACAAACGATTCAATGTAAATATAAATCCAATTATGCGTCCTCTTTTGCAAAGCATTATTAGTGAAGCTGATCCCAGTGGTTTCAACATCTCACAGCGTCACAGTGATCCTGATGCATCCATTAACTTCAGTCCATTAACTGCAGCCTGTTACTGAGACATGATGAAAGAAAGTAGCTGGAGTACATTTAAGCTAAAAGCTTAGACTCCAGTTTGACTTATAAAAGATCAGTTTTTTTTTTCCATTCACATAAATATTACTGAGATTCCTGATCAGTAAACTCCATAAGAACGACTCTCTCTCTCTCTCTCTCTCTCTCTCTGTTAATCTTCCCTCACTGGGTCTCTGGCTAGGGAAAAAATAACTGGCTCAGCAGTAAGGCATACGTAATAAAGCATCTAACAAAGCATACAGTAGATGAGACTGAATTCTTCTAACCAATCATAATGAAGAAGGTGGGATTCATCAGAAATCATGGGAAGCATAATCTAAAAAAGTTTGGAGAAAAATACTTCTTCTTCCTTTGTTAGATTTCAGCCAGATGAAAAACTCTCCACAGCAAGTAGAACCACGTTGCACATGTCAAAAAAGTTATATTCTCATTAACTGCTTTGAGCGTACAGTACAAGCGCGGATCAGTGTTCATGCAAGCAGGTACACGGCAATCTTAAACCGGAATGATTTCAGTCAGATTGAAGAAATATTGTCTATGTAAATGTAGCTGATGATTCCAATCAATCTACGCAGTGGCATGTTTATGAGAGATGGAAGCAAAGCATATTTAATGAATGAATGAAAGAAGACTTGTAAATGTAAAATCTAAAAATGTCAATCTAAAAAGGCTTTGTTAAACTGAATGGTCAAAACAGCACCAATAAAAGCCAACATAGTAATTCATCATTCGGTTGAAATGTTATGTGAAATAGCTGATCTTTAACAAAAAAACAAACAAAAAAAAAAAAACGATTAAAGCCTGACCATCTGGTTTAGTCTTCAGCTCCTCCTTCTGCTCATCCTCTGTCAGCTTCCCTCCCCCACTCCTGGTACTGCTGATGGACTCCAGCATTGAAACAAACTCCACGAAGTTGGACTCGTTTGGCAACTGGCCTTCTTTGTCCTCCAAGTCCGACTTAGATGAGGTCATGGTCTGCAGCTTGGATTTGGCTTGGTGGCCAATCAGAACAGCGTCCCTTCCGCTGTCAATGCTAAGTCCTCTTGAATGCATCCTTCCTCCTCCACCAAACCTCCCAAATCCAGACGGGATCTGCAAGAATCCATCAGGGTCTGACTTCAGCTCAGTGTGCTCACTCTCATCCAGATGGGAGCGCACATCAATGCCTGAGGAGCTGTTATTGGTATTTGGACTGGGATTCTCAACCTCATGTTCAATAGACAGTGCTTCCTGTTGGGCAGAACCGGACCTAACTGGCTCATTGGAATCTTGAACTTCTTGAGCCATGGACAGTTCCTGGGTAGAGAATTCATTAGGATTTGACATCCCTTCTTTATCATTTTTAATACAGCTTTTCTCCTCCTCTCGAGGTGAATCAAAGGTAATGACAGGGATTTTGACAGGAGAATCACCGATCTGGTCTTGCTGAGCGAATCGGGATTGAGCCGACTCCAGGAGACTTAGCCTGACCGATTCCTCGAGCTCGGCTGCTGTCTGAGCGTCACAGCTCATTGTGATGACGATCTTCACCGTATCATTCTCATCCAGGCGAGTCGATAAACCAGAGTTATCAACAAGTACGACTGAGATTTCATCCGAGCAATAAGTCTCCTTTTCTTCCTCAGACTCTTTCAGCTCTGATGACGGGCTACCAGTCTTGATGGGGTCTGGAAGTGGTGGTGTCTCTTTCTCAGCTTCTTCTAGGATCCTCCTCTCTTCACTGATGGTAGAAGGGGGCAGGCCTTCATCAGCTGTGTCCTCTTGGTTTGGTTGTCTCTGTTCTGACTGTAAGAGTGGGGCTGATTGGTCAGTATTGGGACTGAATGCATCTTCAGGGGTCAGTTTCTCTTCAGCTTCAGTTCTTTCCTTACACTTCTTCTGAGAGGAGACGTCATCCAGGCCTGCAAAAGCCACACAATTCATATCATTGAGAGATCAGGGATCTAAAGATGAATCCACTATACAAATCCAATGGATTTCTGTAAAGGCACTCTGTAACCATATTTCATTTTTAAAGGGCTTTTCAAATAAACTTAAATTGAATTGAATTGAATTGAACTATCCTAGGTACTGTATAGATGCATTGGATGTGTCCGGCATGAATGCATCTGTCTCAATGCATCTGTTTTCGAATTAAAACCAGAGTTATTAAAGGAATCTTAGTTAGGCATGCCAGTTTTAACCCAATCTATCAGGACAGGAGCCATTATATCTGCTACCTTCAGCAAAAGACCTTGAGGAAGAAAAGAAAGTCAGGAGAAGCCCTGAGAGCTGTGAAGTGCTTTCACTTTATGGCCTAGTATAATATGATTAGTACTTACCCTCTGTGGTCTTCGAGTCCCTTTTTGAGCACTCCTGCAGTTTTCAAAGAATAAAGCATAATGTTAATAATAAAAATCTGTTTCCCCAAAAGCAGCCTACTTTTGTTATCCAGAATGAGAAGGAGACTACTCACCCCAATTAGCCCAGGGTCTGTTTCAATCTGTTTCACTCTGACTTGGATTACTGGACTTTGCCTGTTTCGAGACAATACTGCCATGGCAACACTATCAGGTACTGTGCTGCTCTTCCTATGGGGAAAAAGCACCAGTGTAATGATGGACACTTACCCCAAAAGAGCTTCCAGACACACATTTTAAACGAGAAGAGTAGTATTCAGCCTTTTGTAGCTATTATTGATTATCCTTATAGTGTTTTACAGTACACTGCCCGGCCAACGAAAAAAGTCGGCATTTCAAAAGGATCAAATTACTGCACCGCATCAAGCAAAGAAAACAACTAAGGAGATTACTGGAATTACTGGAACTGCGTTAATACATTATCAGAACCTGGAAACCCGGAAGGAACAAGAACAAGCCTCTGGAAGCTGTGTTATGAATTAGAGTTGCTTCAATTGATCAGGTCCAGGTTCAGCAGCATTATGTGGCAATAAAATGAAGTCAGCTGACGACCTGAATGTACTGAATGACCAGGTTATCACCCCTGTGGAGTTTTCCTTTCCTGATGGCATAAACATATTTTAGGACTCAAATTGTGAATGAATGGTTCTGGGAGCATGAGGAATCATGATCACACATGAACTGGAAACCATTGTGTGCTGTAATCAAAACTAAAGGTGACTAAATTAAATCTTAGACTTTTTAGGCCAGGCAGTGTATAATCCTTAACCAACAAGTAATCGTTTAACAAGAAGAACTCGACTGTTATGTCATACCTCAGGCTGGGTGGACGGCAGGTGTCTGAGGCGTTACTCTTTTTTTCTGCACCTTTGCTGATGTCAGAAACACTGTTTCGGGGTACAGCTTCACCTTCGTCGAACATCAGGTGCAGGCGATAGTTCACCATTTTAATGAGGACGAAGAAGACAGTTACTGAGGTGCAGTAAATACTGAGGGCCAGACTGGTGGGTGGGAGAGCCTGAGGAACAGAAACACAGTGAACGCTCTATATACCACCTGGCTCTTTCTGATAATTCGATTAGGTTCTTTTTGCTTTTATACTGTGCTTTCATTACAAAAAAGAAGAGTGCTTCAATTTAGACTAATTTCTAATAAAAGCATCCAACATAATAGGTAGCCACAGGGGCTCATGGGTAGATATGCTGTAATATGTAAAAAGCTAAACGAAATTACTGTAGATACCAAGCAAAGAACAGATACAAACAAACAAAGTCCATATTAGGTAGCACCATATAAAATGAAATGAAAAATGATGTATGCTGCCACTGCATCTTATTGTCGGACAATGCCAAGACCACATCCAGTAAGAATGAATGCAAATGCGAATCATACAGACCAGAAGGCAGAGACTCGAACCATCAACCCTGGAGGTGCGAGGCCACAGTGCTAACCACTCCGCCACCATGCCGGCATCATTCATGTCAGTTAGATTAAAATGTTTCATTTATTAAAAATTAATAATAATAATTAAATTATAAAAAATTCTCAAAGGAAGGGTGTGACTGCAGGGTTTTTTTTATTATTACAACCAAACCACCTGATTCCATCTGTTTAATGAACGGATTATGAATGCTGTATCGAAAAAGTTTAGAAAAACTGTAACTGTAACTGTAGATGTCCCTCTGCGGGGAGCTTCTACATGGAACCCTAACAACAAAGTCCCTATTATAAAGGGTTCTGTGTATGCCCATTTTTGTAAACTATCTTCCTTTAGTTTTGCTTAAGAAACCTTTGAAGATCCCATTTCTCTAAAGTGTATATAAACACCCTTGGAGAACTGAAAGGCATTTGTTGCATATTAATATATGACTGTAGCTAAAAATAACATGATGCTACGAGCACGCTCTGTGTAACAGCCTTTTTCGCCAGCCTTGAATACATTTCTGTGAGTCCCCGCTCTGTCGCTCATGACTCAAGCATCCAGTAATAATCACACTGGCAAGGAACATGTTCTCATTTGTGTAGTCTGATTGAGAAACATATTTAATACAAATGATAATCAATATCTATTAAAGTCAAAATATTCAAAATGCAGGGATGTGAAAATGTATTTTTCACATTGGTGTGATCCACAGTGTTACGCCACGTTTGTCCGGCTCTAAGATAGCATGCAGAGAAAATGCGCCAAAGCCAGACTGCTGGCAGCCAGAGGCAACTGAGTGCAGGGAATAGTGGAGCTGACTACTCAGGGCCAACCTACAGTACCTAGGGAAGGACTTCAGGAAGCTTGCTATCGATTTTCTGCACCAGTATGGATTTCAGTGTGGACATATCTACGATTGTCATGTAGATATGAATGCTAGCATAAAAAAATAGGTCAGTAGAGTAAACTTTCCATCTAGATAAACATTAAAACCTCTGGGGAATTGTGTCCCCTCTGAGAGGAGAAAATGGTTCTGGCCGGTTTCTCCGTGCCTCCGTAGTCGATGAGGGCATTTAAGATCGACTTTGGCGTATTGAAAGATATAAAAAAAAGTCAGGAAACGAGATGAAACGTCATGAAAGAAGCTGCTTTGTTAGAGAAATCATTCAAGGATAATGGGACTTCATATCAGATACGCCGCAAAGACAGAAGCTTAACCTTAATGTCATGGGATTCTACACTGTCAGGAAAACAGGGTGCCATTCCTTGCTCAGAGGAATACACTTTAAGCACATATAGTGGATATATTTAAAGATTTACTGTAGCTGGTAATTACAGTGCACTTATATAGAAGAAATCGTGTATACTCCATGTGATATATACTGTAGGCATTATTTACAGTAGAAGATACTTTAGAAGATTTTTTGAATGACATGAACAAATAAGGGTGGATAAAATGAAAGAATTGTATTAGAGCAGGAGATATACATTTACTTTTATTTTTTTAGTACTGGACCCCTCTAGTACAAATGATATGGATATGATATATAATTGAGTGCCATATTCAATGATATATATATATATATATATATATATATATATATATATATATATATGTATACACACACACACACACACACACACACACACGGTGGTACTCAATCTTATATCCATAGACAGCTAATTTGTACTAGAGGTGTCCAGTACTGAATATAGTACTATAGTATATATATATATATATATATATATATATATATATATATAGCCCAGTACTATATATATATATATATATATATATATATATATATATATATATATATATATATATAACTCACAGCCTTACTTATTCATGCACACATTCATTGCACTGACTGCTGACTCATTTCCATCCTTGGTTAAACATCTCGTGCCTGCGCAACCATCTACGTACCAGATGCAGTGACAGAGGCAACATGAGCAAGAAGAGCCAGAGATAAAGGTGGCAGGAGTTGTTGAATTGATTCTGCTCAGGGTCGTGGTACCATCCGCCCGTCAGGGAAGCCCACACCCCCTGCCGGAGAGTCTGCAGCACCTGCGAGCCCATCCTCGCTCGGGCGAAGCCTAAACCCGGAGCATCCTGGAGAATATATACAAATCACCCTTGATTTCTTGCCCTTGGTTAATTATTTCCCTACATGTTGCGGAAGGTTACACTTCAGGATACAGGACCTCGAGATGCGTCGGATTTTCTTCTCGTCCTCTCGTTGTCTTTCCTGTGTGCCATTATTGAGGGAACGGTGACGTGCAGTACAAGCTGAGCACCATCTTCCCGGTGTGTCTGTGTGTGTGTGTGTGTGTTGAGAGAGAGAGAGAGAGAGAGAGAGAGATGAGGAGTGTTGGCTGTGTGATGTCCCTTTCCCTTTCTACTCCCCTTAATGAATCCTGCGCCCAACCTCCACGCTCCGGCTCTCCTGCACTAAATCCTTTCTGCGCTGGTATTACACACTGTACGGTAATGCGCTATACAGGCTAATGCCTTTAAAAAATGGCTGTAAGACAGGGGTGCCTGTAAGTACTGTACACATTTTACCGTAAATATTTGTTAAATATACAGTATTTACACTAACGCACTGTGGTATTTTTTTTAAGCACATAGTATAAAATGAGACATATTCCAGGACGTTTGCTCATTTGTTTGCGTATTTTTAATAACCTGCAACTGATGCAGAATTACAACCGATTTGAATAAACGTAATATAAAGTTAAATATGTAACCAGTTTAGCTTTTTTACCCTACAAGTGTTGTGTATACAGTATATATATATCAGTGTATATATTCGTCCAATGGTGACCATTGTAATTATTCCCATTTTTACGACCATGGTGGAACTTCCAGTCATAGGCATGTTTGTTCACCTCCATCATTCGCTGAGTGTGTCATGTTGTTGTTGTTGTTGTTGTCCATGCTGTTTCCTGTCCATTAGTAATGGGTCATTCATGAACGATTCGTTCTTTATGAACGAGTCTCTAGCGTGACTCAGAAGAGCGAGTAGTCTCAGATAGTGATTCGTTCATTTTCTACTGGGCGAGCATGCACAAATCATCTCAAAACCTCCATAGGTTATGTACAGGAAACGGAATTAAACGGTTCTCAACAAATCTTCTAGTCCGAGTCGTTCGTTCTTTTGTCACGTGACTCTCATAGACGCTCCATCATTGCAGTGCAATACATTCAAAAGAACGAATGACTCAGACTAGAAGATATGAGAGGTGAGCTGCTCTTTCTGTTTATCATAATATGTCCTTAGCTGCATTGTAATATTTTCATTACTGGAACTATAGACAAAATTTGTATATGTAGATGTGTTGGGGGGTCTGTTTATTGAAAACATAACATTTTATTTTATTTCTGATCAAAAGAACGAAATGAACTAAATGACTCAAAAAAAAAGATTTGTTAATTTTGATGAACGAGATTCAAAGAACCAAGTCACTAAAATGATCAAAACTTCCCATCACTACTGTCCATTACCAGAAGCACCTACAGTGGGCACATGAGCATCAGAGGTGGAGTATGGAGTGATGGCAGAAGGTGGCGTGGCCTGATGAATGAAGAGCCTATGCATCACTTACCTTTGGAAGAGATGGCACCAGGATGCACTATGAAGGCAAACCAGTGGATGCTGTTATTTTGACATGTACCACCTTCATAATACAGTAAATGTACTCCATGATGGTGTAAATTGCCTTCCCAACCTTTGCTAATATATAATTTTACTAATCTTATAAAAGGTTAAGTTTATTTAGTGTTCTAGAAACAATATTCCTGTTTAATTTGGGTTTAGTTATATTAACTTCTAATGGTCAAAAAAAAAATTACTCAAATGCTTCTACACGGTCATGATTCTGTGTCATGGGCTTAAATTCATTGGGTGGTCAGACAATCTGGGCCTTCTCTTAGAATGGGTATCAAAATATCTTCTGATTATATTCTAGGAAAATGGCTATGCATAATATAGTATAATCTAATATATTTTAATAATGCCTCAATATACACAGACAGCAGGTAAGAATACTATGACATAAGGAATGTATTCACAGAAATAAATCACTGGAGGCATTTAGAGTTCAATCTCCAGAATCTCTAAATCAGCTCTACACTGCTCTGAAACACCTGAACATATCTCACTTTGTACTCTTATACTAATTTAATTCTTGGGTGAAGTATTGCATAGCTGCTTCTTAAATATATTGGAGAATGCCTCACAGCTCCAGGGACAGTGATCCTGAGCTCAAGTTACACTTTGTGTGGAGTTTCTGGGCATATTTCCCTCATGTCCACTTGGGTTCCCTCCAAGTAGGTAAACTGGCAAAGATAAATTGCCCCTAGGTGTGAGTGAATGTGAGCATGATGGGATGTGATTAACAGGAATTCCATAACTGGATCTGGATCCACCACAAAGAAGGTAAGTTATAACTGAATGTGAGTGAACTGTATGAATATAAGTATGATTATACTATATGTGGTCTGAAAAAAATATATAGAAATTATATATATATATATATATTCATATACAGTATATATAGAAATTATAGTTGTTTTTTTAATTTAAAACATGAGTTTTGTTCTGTATTATAGAATTTCAAATAAAGATGTAAGTGTAGTCTTATGAGGTCATAAAACAGACCTAAAATTTATATTAAATTACTAGAACATAAATTCAGTTTCTAAATCTATCTAATTTAGATTTCTGAAACTAATGCAATCTCTAGTATGAACAAAAACTATAACATACCGTTACATTTATTATTACAAACTATTGCAAAAATATAGAAAATATTATTCTGATAGATTATATACTATATTAATTGATTATAAAATAATAGGTTGGACAACATATCCAATATAACGATATATAACCATCCAGGTGTTTCTCAACTTTAAATGTTCCATAAACCAAGGATAAGAAAATTACATTTTGTTCAGACTTGCCTACAATTATAAATAGATGACTGTAATTTGTGCTTTAATTATGGCTAACTCCAGGTTCCCAGACGGAGGTGTAAATGTCACGTGGGTGTCCGTAACCAATCGGATTGCACTTAATCGCTTTCACGAAGCAGGGGAATGCTGCAAAGAAGAAGAAAAAATATATAGTGGGCGGAGCGTGTGACTGGACGCTGTTATGTGATTCGTTGGTACCGGCAGTGATTGACCGTGGCCCCGCCTCCCAGTGTGTGTGGCTGGCTTGTCGGTAGGCTGAGTGGCGGAGGCAGCCTGACGCCATGGCGCTGTTCCGCCGAGTCTCTCTGCCAACTTGCTGGACTCCTGGGACTCGCTGGAGTTAAAGTGGACGCTTTTAGTCGAATGTCGGAACCTCGGAATTTCAATTGTGTCTGGTTTTAATGTGAGACCGGAGATAAAGTCAGTGCTGTGTGATTTTTGATGCGTGGGTTTGTATGAGCTGGAGTCAGGTGAACCCTGTGAGTAAACTTGGTCAAGAGCTACGTTTAGCTTTCTCTGCTAACTTTCTCAAGCGAGCAGCGTGTATAAAGTGTGGAAAGTCAGTTCTAGAGAGGACGTGTTGTCTCTGTTTTGAATTTTGCCTAAAACCCGTTGGTGTGTGCTCGGTTTGTGTGGTTTGTTCCCTGAACAGGTATGAGATACAGTACTTTACACCTGTTCAGTTCAGCAAGTTGCTAACGCTAGCAAGCTAAGTGGCCTTTTTAAACCTGTATAACTTTAAAGAAAGTTAACTAAATTAAAAACAAGTTTAGTTTAGGTTTTTAATACCTGTCTGAATTTTGTTTTGTTGGGTGTGTAAGCTCATCTTGGCTGAGTTTTGGGACAGTGTGTGTGTGTGTGTGTGTGGGGAGAGGCGCAGGGAGCTCAGAGTGAAATAAACCGTTCACGGAGGAGACGCAAGCTCGTGCACTGAGTAATGAAGAGCGCGCGCGTTGTCCCGGCGGTTTGTGCGTGTCTGGAGAGGTAACGCGACCCCGGGTTACTTTCGCTCTCCGCTCGGACATCGGCGCACCTTATGGTGCCGCCGCAGGTGCCGAGTCATGGATGTTCCCCAGGCCGTTTTCCCGAACGGTGAGGGACGCGTAGCGGAGCGCGGATGGCCGGAGAGCTCCACTTCCTCTTCCTCCTCGTTCGCCGTCGCCGCGGCCGGGAGCTCTTGCGCGCACTCGGCGCCGGCGCGAACGCGCTCGCTGTGGACCGCGGCGTACGACTACGAGGCGAGCGGCGAGGACGAGCTCAGCCTGCGGCGCGGCGACGTGGTCGAGGTCCTGTCCAAAGACGCGGCCGTGTCGGGCGATGAGGGCTGGTGGACCGGCAAGCTCCACCACCGCGTGGGCATCTTCCCGTCCAACTACGTCACCTACAGACCGGCGGCGGTGTCCACGCCATCGGCGTCGCAGGACCCCCTGCACATCCCGTTCAGCGCGCTCGTGCTCGAGGAGATCATCGGCGTCGGCGGCTTTGGCAAAGTCTACCGTGGCACGTGGCGCGAGCAGGAGGTGGCCGTGAAGGCGGCGCGTCAGGACCCGGACGAGGACATCACCGCCACCGCGGAGAGCGTCAAGCAGGAGGCCAAGCTGTTCGCCATGCTGCTCCACCCCAACATCATCCGGCTCGAGGGCGTGTGCCTGGAGGAGCCCAACCTGTGCCTGGTGATGGAGTACGCGCAGGGGGGCACGCTGAACCGCGCGCTCACCGGCAGACGCATCCCGCCGCACATCCTGGTCAACTGGGCCGTACAGATAGCCAAGGGCATGCAGTACCTGCACGAGGACGCCGCCGTGCCCATCATCCACCGGGATCTGAAGTCCAGCAACAGTAAGAGAATTATAGCACGGCATGTGATTCGGGGGTGTTGAGTAATCACCAATATATTGATTTGCAAAACTTTAGTGCATTTGAAAAATAAAACGGTGAAAAGTTCAAGATTGAGTGATACCTACTATATCTCAGAAAAGTGTTTTATCACATCCACAATCCAACAGTTGCACCACCCTGTGTTGCACTATTAAGACTTTTTTTTCTTTTTTTATAAAGTTAAGCATTTATTTGTTACATGTACTTTACTGCACAGTGAAATAATTTTTGCTTATCCCAGCATACGTTGGGTCAGAGCGCAGGGTATGGTGTCCTTAAACCAGACAAGTGTTGCTGCTGTTTGTTCATGCTATTTGAATGCTCCATCATTCGCTGAGTGTCATGTTGTTGTTGTCTTTCACCATTAGTGCGTTAGTCATTAATTGTCCAGCTTACTTTGAAACCCTGTCCCAAAACAACCAAAAGTAGGGCTTTTAAGAAACTTTGTTGCAAACCTTTGAGTTAGTTTTTAACCTTATTAACAAGCTTCAAAGTAAAATGGTTTTAAAGTAATGAAGATTCTGAGAAGGGCACACACTGGTTACATGCACATTCTGGGAAAAGAACCGTTTTGACCCTTTTCCCAAGTACAGTCCGTTTCACTTCAGTAACTACGTGGGCTGAGAATGTTGCCCCTGTGACCAGTCCGGTGTAGGTTTCACTGTGTGTGTGTGTGTGTTTTGTGTGCACACTACCTACAGTGCTTGTCTTGTGAAATGGAATCAGATACCTTTGTGTTCACACATCCCTCTAAACTCAACCTAAATTTTAAATTGTTAGATGTCTGATAACGATGTTGGCGTCATGTTTCTAGTCACTGTAGGAGGACGATTTATGGGAGAATTGTTAGTAATCTGTACCTACGAAGTTGTAGGCTTATGTCAGATATTAGGCAAGTACAAACTCTTAGAAACTGCCATCCATAAAATTAGCGTACAAAGCTAGTTAGCCTAGATGTAAGTGACGAAAACCAGATTGTTTTTGACACTCGGATATTGAAATGCAAGCACTGGTTCTGATTACAAGTTGATTTAGAGAGCTTAGTGGTTTCACGGAGCATGTCAGTGTTTCCAAATCATATTTTTTGGAGTGTTACTTAACCACTTTAGTAGTTTATTAAAGAATTATGAATTATGTTATGCTTTAGCTCATCTAATCTGTGTTCTCAGGGAAGTGTTCTGTTGAGACTGAAATTTGTTAATCTAGCAGCAAATGCTGTGGCTGAATGTGGTACTTTGGAAAGTGTTCTCCAAACTTAAAGAAATGTAAAGGCCTTCAATGTATAAGTAAAGACAGGAATGTGAAAAAAAAAAACACGGTAGTCGCCTTGAGTTCTCTGTATTTCCACCAGTATAGACAGCTTCACATTTTTCCACAAATTCGGAAGGTGTTTTTCCTTGGACAAGTGCCATCTCTAGCTTTGTGGGTGTGTGTTTGTTTGTGTGTGCGTGTTTTGAGAGTTGCTTGTTGGTTAATTCCACTCTTATGAGGATGTGAAATGGGGCAAGGGTTTGAACAGCTGGTCTCCTCAGAGATGATGCCTTTATGCCTGTAAACTCAGGAAGCAACAACAAATGGACATAAACTAACACCATGAGTATGAATAATGTAGCTCAGATTATTTCTCACAGTACGGTTCCAACAGGGATGCATAGAAATCTTTGTTTATTTACCATGTTGTGAACTGCTCTTATGTAATAGAGCCAGTACAGTATGGCTTCTCAAATTCAAATAAAATTTTTCACATACACAGTCATACACAGTACGATATGCAGTGAAATGCTTAGATGACTTGATGATGGCTCAGGTGTAAGTGTTATAAATTTACTGTCAGTGCCGCTGCAACAATTCCTCAGGCAACAGTGTGGTTCAAGAAAACATACCACTTGAGGGTTCTTCTGCACTAGTGTTTACCTGTGTTGTGTTTGGAATAAGGTATGGGTAAAAAGTTTTTAAGGAATTGTTTGACATGCAGATATTCAAATCAAGAAAACACGGTTCTGCTGGACTGGACAAAAAAAAAAAACAGTAAATATTTGTGCCATGGGCCATCATGTTTAAACAGTTTAAACACGATTGCTGTGTGCAACAGCCTACATGATTAATTCAGCTCCACCTGTGCACCAACAGTGTCTAGTTTCTGCAACATTACTTCTGATGTCAGGTGATGTCGTGTAAACATTGTGTATGTGTGTAACGTTTTGGGGGATTTCCTGAGCTGCTTTCTTAGAAGGACTCAAGATTGTAGGAGTCTTGGGATTCCCACTCATCTAATGCTATGACTTAAACAGTCCTGCTAATTCTTTAACCCTGAATAGGGGTAGATGAAAGTAAATTTGACTGCTTTTCATTGTTTTGTGTGTGTGTATGTGGAGAAACTTATGCCTGGAGACATGGAAAATTTTAGTGTGTGCACTAGAAATTAAAATGTCTACTTTCTAAGTCGCAGAAGTCTTGAATGACGCACATCTACAAATAAGTGTGATAACCTGTCTAAAATTTTTTTTAACCACAACATCCTGAAGTTAGTCTCGCTGTCATATGAATCACCAGTCAACTTTTTTTTTTTTAACTAGTTCTTTAGAAAGCTTTATAAAATGTGCCTGAGCAGCTGTGAGGTGCAGGAGTGTCTACCCCCGTGTTCCTGTGTAGCATCTACTGTTAACCCAGTTCAGTTTGTTTGTCCTTCCACGGGTTTGTGATGAACAACACTAGAAGCTTGCTGACCTTAATTGAAAAGTAGTGTGTGTTTGCGCAGGTCTGCACTCACGCCACCACCCACTGTGCGCCAGAGCTTTTCTGTCAGGACACACTTTCAGCTCGGCTCGTAAGGAGTAGCATGGTGAATAACGCAGCCCACGGGTCATTCAGCTGTGCCATTGTTCACTTGGGAGAAGGTGAAAGATTACATTGTTCTCCAGACACACATAGCTTTCTCACAGCGCTGGACAAACTATGTCTCAACTTTACTATCATAACAATTTAAGTTCTTCTGTGGCTGCATGGAAAGATCTGCGATTATTCTTCAGACCAAGGGAAAAAGTCAGTGAAATAGTATTTGTGCGCCCTAATCTTTTAATACCTCACTCGAAGGAATGTCTCTAATGAGGGGGCAAAAGCTTAACACAAGTTTGTACAATGGAGTGGTCAAGCACCGGTTGCTAGGTGACCACCGTCCCAAGAATGGCCGACTCCTCGGGCTGAAAGGCTTATTTTCCATTATATTTAATCTCCTCAATAGCAACTGCTTTCTCTGTTGAGGAGCATGTGTAATGCAGAACTGCAGACAGCAGTCGCGCTGAAACCTGGCCCGGTGCCAGAGCCCTGGCTCTCACATTAATATTGAGTTTCAGCCACATTAGATAAAAGTACAAGGAATCTCAGGAACGCAGCAATTTCAAGAAAGCCCGTCGGTCAGAATGGATGTTAAGAAGGGGAGAGCAATGTGTACAAGAAATATTGACTTATAAACGAATGAAGGTTAATATGGGCATGTTTTAGAAGGGACAAAAATATTGACCTTCATCAAGCAAAGAAAACAATTTAGAAGATTGTTCAAAGGACTGGAATTTGGTTTAAGAACTGTTCATTACAATTAAAACCTGGAAGGATAATGCTAGAACTGTCAACCTTGTTGAAGAAATGTAGTCCTCTGAGATCTCATGGTTTAAAAAATAAATAAAGAGCATAAAGATTGGAATTTGGATTAATGGAAAAGGGTCATGTGGTCTGAAGAGCTCAGATTCGAGAGTTATGGGTGCGTCAGAGTATGTCATGCACATTGCCCACTGTACAAGCCTCTGAAGGCAGTGGTATAATCTGGGGTTTCTTCAGGTGGTCAGGTTTAGATTCAGCAGCATTATGATTATGTGGCAATAAAATGAAGTCAGCTGACGACCTGAATGTAGTGAATGACCAGGTACATTCACGTCGTCAGGTCTCATACGTGAACAGACCACCACGTTGTTCAATGTAATAAAAAACATTGTCTTTTAATCAAGTTTTAAGTGAGAACTAATTTCAAATCCCAAAAAACAAAAATATTGTTTTGAATTGTAGGTATAAAAACCATAAAATACTATTGCTACTTCTGGAACTTTCAGTCCTACATTTAAATAGGCAGTCACTAATCTGATGATGTGTTCAGCCTAAAGTACAAAAATGTGTGACTGAGATATCAGGGGCTGATAAAGAAAGTTTCAGGCACTCAACAAGCTCTAGGTGAAGGGTGGGAAGAGATTTGACCTTACGATATCATGACCAAGACTTCAGCTACTGCAATTCTGAAAATGTTTCAATTGTTGAATTCATGAGTTGATTTCATGCGTATAATGTATTTTTTTATATAATAATATTAACTGTTATTACTCTGTAGTGAGCGTGTCATGCTTCTTAGCTGTCTCTCTCTGTTACAAATCAATACTATTAACGTCCCGCTATCATTCTGTTAATGAACACAAATGTGTAATTCTTCATCTTCAAAAATTAAAATCCTTAGTTAATATTATGATCACGTGACATTAATAGACATTTATGTACAGTCTTTACTTATAAAGAGCTCCGTGTTTGTATAAAGGAAACTTGTAACTTGACACAGACAATCTGAATCATGTACTTGCATGTACAGTATGTGTGTGTGCGCATTATTTTATTTATTTATTCTTGGTATCAAGCTGAAATACTACAATTATTACAAAATAAAAATAAGTTATACAAAATAAATAGTCAGTATCAGAGCTAAAGTTGGACAGCACATCACACAATCATCAGAAGATCCTGACAAACCTTGACGATGTCTGTGCCGAGGAAGCAAAACCGGCCTGATTTGGAAGGAATGGCACACGCTTGAGCATGAGTTTCCAGTGTATTATGAGCAGTCAATTCAGTTTCGGCTCTAGAGGTGTGCTTTAAGTTTTTACACCGCATGCATAATTACTGTTTTGGATAACAGTTTAACAATGTTCTGCCGCCAGTGGTTTAACTACTGGTTCCTAAACCTTCTCTCATTTCACAATAGGGTTGAGGAAATAAAACCTAATTATTAGTGTAGCCTGTCTTGTGGTATTTTTACTGCTCTCATGTTGCAGCTGGATGAATTATGACCTCTTTGCAGGACCCTTAACTGTGACTCAAGTAAAAGCCAGCAATTGTGTGCACGTGCCGAATCGTTTTTTTTTAATTTATTATTTATTTGGCAGGTGGTTTCTGTTTCATAACACTTCTTATACATTCTCAAGGCTGCAGAGAAACAGCTGAGATTCTGCAATGCATACCGGCCAAACCGGTTTAGAATAGTCTTGTTCTGCACGTTTTCCTGAAGGGTTCAGATATAAAGAAAAGTACCTGGTGCTGCGTTCACTTACAACTGCATAGGCTCAGCTTTAGTTGCTCGCTAATAGTTTTTGTGCAGTTTTCTGGCCCAGGGCTCAGAACGTTGACGTTTCAAATATGCCGATTTAAAAATGGATTTTGTGCCATTTCTTACAGTCAACAATATTAAATTGGTCCATCTTATTCAGTATTTTATCAAATTCAGTTCCAGTTCACACAATTGTACACAGACGTACACACTTCGTTTTATGATAAAATGAATAAGACATGTTCCAGTCAAACCGGGACACTTGATTGCGTGGAGTCACAGAATACATTTATGATTGGACTGTCTGCTTGTGTCTGAATCGCTGGTCTCTTAGGAACATGTGGAAATGGCTTGGAGTGAGGTTAGGACTATACTGGGGATGTGGCAATAACACCCAGGTGAATTCCTTTAATGTTCAAGTGGTGTTGGTAAATGATGTACAGTTGCCACAAAGATTTTTTTTTTCTTCTGCAAGTTGGTGACAACTTCACCAATTTTCCAGAATCAAAATGTCGGTTTTACACAAATTTCTCATGAACATTGATCATAAACAGTGGCTTTAGGATCTGGTATTTTGGGTCAACTTGATGTATTGGGCTCATGGGGGAAATAGTGTACTGGCATGGAATGTTAAAAGGATCAAGACCTTCGTAGCAATCTTTGGCACTTTCAGCACTGTTTACTTTTGGATAGGGCTGAATGCTGAGGTTTTCACTCGTGTCTTTTAATGGTGCTGAGCTGAGAGTTCAGTGGAAATGTGTTTTCAGAGGCACATATACACACCCTGAAATAGTACAAGATAAAGACGTAGCCGTACAGAGTTTAAATAGTTTAGGAATGTTAGGTAAGGTAATATTGTCAATGTTATAGGAGTGCTCCGGTGTATTTCAGTGGATACCAGGTCCTGAATGTCATTATGGGATTAATTATGCTTTCGATTTAAACCATTCATGGAAGGACAGTGTTTATTAAAAGTGAAATTTGCTTATGCTTCTGTAGCCTAGTAGAAATTATATATAAAAATAAATAATCCACTTTAATAAAGTGTTAATAAATAAAGTGTTTGTGCAGCTTAGCTAATCTCATGCAATGACTTGCACTTTGATAAAGAAGACCTGGATTGTTGCCCTTATGTCGTTTGGACAAGTCGTATGAAATGACGTGTAGCGTTTTTTATTTTATTATTCTTTTTTGTTTTTAAATGAATAATTTTATATTTGTAGTATATTTTTGATAATTCATTTTAGCTGCTTATTTTTACTCTGGCTAAAATTAGGCATAGAGGCCAAAGCCATGGACCGCTTTTTCCAAAAAATAAATAAATAAAAATAAATTTTAAAAAAGTCAGGGACCGTGAAGATCACTGATTTTGACTGGGCTAGATAGCTTCTATAGTTAGTAGTCTTATTCTGCTATCTTAATGAGAGAGTTAGAAATGCACCGCGCTATTGCAGCGGTTCTCACAGGTGACTTTGACAAGCCCAAAAAGTACAGGGTGTTCCTGGGTCCTCCTTATCCAGGGTGAGAGCCTTGTCACACTCTGACAGAGATCATTAAGCTCCCACTGCGTCCTTAAGTACATCACAGTGGGAATGGGGTCAAAAGGGAAAAATATTATAAAGTAGCATTTATAAAGTTCATGCTACTTTCTAGTCACGTCCCTGTCACGTTCTTAATCCGACTGTCACTAATTTCCTCTCACGAATATGATTTGGATCTAGTATTTAACTAAATTCTCTGAACGTGACACAGACATACTGATAACCTGCTGCGCTGCGAGTAATGTGAGCTTAATGTGGCATGTACCATGGCCACAACCAAGACTGAATAGGTGATAGTGGCATCACTATACAGCTTGGTCAGGAAGTCATCCATTACATTACATTTAAGCATTTGGTAGACGCCCTTATCCAGAGTGATTTACATGTATATCTGAGTAGTTGAGAGTTAAGGGCCGTAGTCCAGCTCCTTAACCATTGAGCTACCCCTGGTCTCTTTCCTGTCTGCACCATGAGTCCAAGACTGGTCCATGCCATCGTTAATACTTCCTCATTAAATTATTCCTGTCTCTTAGTTTTGACCACATCATCACTAGGATGTTTTTGAATGTCTCCAAAAAAAAAAGGGAGACGTGTGAGACAGTGGGTTAAACACCATTAACACCATCACCAGATGAGGTGAACATTACGATCACTGACTATAAACGAGCAAACTGGTGAAAGGATAACGGGCACCCAAGCCTTAACTATGATTGTTGGAACCAAGGGCCAGCTTGTCGGCTCCGATCCATGGAAAATGCAACACAAATCGCAAAAAAAAAAAAAAAAATGCTCTCCATGATAGAATGGCCCACAAACCGCCACACACAGTTTTTGAGTTGATGGCCTGATGAATTAAAAAAAGAATTTACACTGTGTGTGAGGCCAAGGAGTGTGACTGATATAGCAGCCTCAGATTGTTGTCAAGTAAACAAGTGAACATGTGAATGCAGCATCATATGAATGCAGGGAAATACATGCAAGTGAATTGCTGTCATTTAGAAACAAGATTGCATGTATGCATGAATTAAGACAGTTTATTTTTTTCTCTCTAGATTAATTGTGCTTCCTTATTCTTATGGAGCTCAGGATGATTTGCTTCCTGTGTAGATATTTTATATCACAGGAGTAAAGTCTAGGACTTTCCCCAAGTGTCTCTGCTTGTGCTGTACGAGTGGTGTTATGGTTTAAAAGATAAGGCATGATGTGCCCGAGTACAACTGTAGATAATTCTGTCATGTTTGCTTACTTTCCCTATCTCTGTGTTGAGCGATTCAAGGTCGGGAAATACAGAAATGCATCAGTGTTTTTAAGTGTAGACTGGAATACAGATACGGACCAACACCCACAGTTTGATGACCTGTTTCGTTTTATTGTTGGAGGTTCAGTGACGTGGGTGGCAGGGCGATCATGCCAACTTTTTAAAACTGAAAGAGGTTTCTTTCCGACATGACCCCAATTCTTCAGAATGGCACAGTTCTGGATAATTACCTCCACCGAGCTACTGCACAGCATGCCAGCTCATCATCGCTTCACCACTAGTTCTATCATTCATGCCCGCCCGCAGTACTTTGGATTTTCTGATAATGTCGCCGTTACGACTTTTTCCTTTTTGCATAATTATGGGTAGCTGTAGGTCATGCATTTCCTAAAAATCAGGAGGATGCTTCTTTGCCATATGAATTACAGTCTTTATAGTACATTTGAGTTCATTTTAGCTGCCTGTGTATCGTTCAGGCTAAAATTTAGCAGAAATGATAACAGATACCAGAAAAAGGACTGTTTTTACACAGAAACCTTTTGTAATCTGTTATGAATGATGATTATTTATCATTGTGTGTGTCGGCTTTTTTTGTCTACAGTTTTAATACTTGAAAGAATTGAAAACAATGACATTGGCAGGAAGACACTGAAGATTACTGACTTTGGCCTGGCAAGAGAGTGGCACAAGACTACTAAAATGAGTGCTGCCGGAACGTACTCGTGGATGGCTCCTGAGGTCATCAAATCCTCCCTGTTCTCCAAAGGCAGCGATGTATGGAGGTAAGACAGTACACTGAACTAAAATATTAACAAACGTGAATGAATACAAGTTATGACCCAAAGTTTGTCAGAGAACTGTTAACACCACCAATGGTGTTACACCAGGTTAACCGTCTTATCACCGTTTATTCCACCTCGAGTATGGAAAAAAAAAAAAATTCTCACACCACCACCCATATGGGAGACTTATTATTTTCATTATTATAATGGACAATTAGCTCAGAATAAAAAGTGTTGTCCGTATAGAGCTCCTCTACTCGGAGCACTCATTTGTCCTGCTACAGTTTATATGGTAAGGTATGTTGATTTGTATTTACTGTGAAGGACCATGTAGTCTGCGCTCTTTTGCTATATTCATAACGACTTTGGTAGGTTCTAATAAGTGGCACCAAGCTAACAAATCCATAAACTAGAAATCAAGCATGTGTAAAATGTAAAGCATTTTATCAGCATAGCTAGAAAACATACTAATGACGCATGTTGGTTTCCACTTCATCATTGTATGTTTGTATGTATGTATTTATTTATTTATTTATTGCATATTCAACAAGTTAAATATAGTTAAATCAAGTGTAATAACACATAAATCTGAACTTAGAGTTTTATTTATTTATTTATTTATTTCATTGGGAATAAAAGCATAAACCATCATGTAATTCAGTGCATATTGTCCTTATAAAATTTTTTTAAAAAATCACATTTACACTGATTTATTCATGCACACACCATGAATATTTATCCAGATTGCTTTACAATTTAATAATTTTTTTTTTAAAGACACATTTAGCCAAAGAAGCCTTTGCAGACTTAATTGTTCATGCTTAAGGACTGAGGTGTGTTTAAAATAAATAAATAATAAAATAATAAGTTACTCTATGAACCAATGTAAGCAAAATGTGGAATTGAGACGGTCAGTGATTGAATGGCAGCAGAGGTGTGACTTTATAAACCCTTTTACTGAACCACCTTTACAACATTACAAAAACAGTGAAGAGAGATGATGAAATCTCTTGGATGAAGTGCCAGAGGTGTGTGTGCATGGGGGCCAAAATGAAAGGCATTGGATACATTTTAACATAACATTGGCACACACCTCAAATCAAATGTAACTGATTGATTTATTTATTTTTTAAATTGGAAACTGTCTTTATTTCATCCAGGGTGTTTCTCTACTTTCAAAATGTAAGATTTTTAATTGTTTGTCAGATTTTTTTTAGGCCCATAAAGCTGCATGCGTTCGCAGCTTGATCGTCATGAGAATTGTATTTCCTTCTTCCTAGTTATGGAGTGCTTCTGTGGGAACTGCTGACGGGAGAGGTTCCTTACCGCGGTATTGATGGGTTGGCCGTTGCCTATGGAGTGGCTGTAAACAAGTTAACCCTCCCCATTCCATCCACCTGCCCCGAGCCTTTTGCCAAGCTCATGGAAGGTATGTGTCACTAGCAGTAGTAGACAGTATAGAAGTAAATGTAATCCATTACTTAAGTATATATAATGATTTTTTTTTTTTTTTTAGTAATTTTTAAATATATATTTGTACTATATTTTAAATGTATTTCCATTTTGGGGGACTGTTTACTTTTACTCCACTACATTTCAAACACAACTACCCCCCCCCCCCCCCCCCCCCCACACACACACACACCCCGCAGATAATTAGTTAATTAAGCGTAAGTTATTGCTAAGTCTTGAGCAGCAAGGCGCCGTACACTGCAACCCAATGCGTCAACACTACCGCAGACTAACCAGTTAAAGCTTTATCCGTTTCCATCAGATGGTTTCACCTTAGGTTGTAGTGTTTAAAACTTATCAAGTCAAGTCAAGTAGGCTTTTATTGTCATTTCAACCATATACAGTTCAGTACACAGTGAAACGAAACAACGTTTCTTCCAGGTCCAAGGTGCTACATGCATGCAACGACATAAATTAACAACACAACATAACTTTAACAACGCAGATTTTTACATTTTTAAGTTAACCTAAAAAACTATCAATTTCTATACAAAAAAGAGACAACAAAGGCAGCAGATATCAGTTAAATGTTCTCAGAAATAGAAAACATTGAATGTTAATACTTGTATGTGGCTTAGTGAAATCTACTTGGATCTATTCTAGGTTTGCATGCAGGCAATGGCGCTAAAAACCTTAGCAGCAGGTGGAGTGGTGGAGGTGGAGCTCTACTCTAACCAAATGAGATTATTTGGTTTAAAAAGTTTGGGTTTTTTTTTTCTCTCAAAAGTTTGCCTGTGCTCTAATCCTGTTATTTCACAGCCACTCAGATCTCTCTAATGGAAATGACTCACCTGCATGTTGACTGCTCATGATTATCAGTTTATCAGTGTCACTCATGTAATGACCTTATATTAACAGATATGTGGCCAGTGTGGTGATATACCGTAGATTATTATAGAGTCTAATCAAGAAAATAATAGTCTAACATTACACCCATAAGAAATGACAGAGCTGATAATTTTGATACTTAAGTACAGTACATGCGGAGGCAGTTACTTCTGTATTTTTATGCAAGTAGAAAAAATTGGAGGGCTTGTACTTTTACTGGAGTGATATTTTACCTAGGGTATCTCTACTTTTACCGAAGTAAAATATTTGTGTTCTTTGTCCACCATTGGCTATAAGTTAATAAGCTGCTATCCTAGCTTCAGTATTTTCACAAAAATGAAAGGGATGCATTTTGAGATAGGCGTCAGTCCATGAACCCTGCAGCCAGACTGTGACATGAAGAAAAATTCTAGAAAAGGAATTTTGAAGGACAATCCCATGCTGATATGGGCATCAGAAATAATCTGTATGTTAGTCAAATGATCTCCAATCCTTTTTTACTCCACGCAAAAGTAAAATAGGAAAATATCTGTTCTTTAACCTAATTACATGTCTGCCTGTGCGTAGTGTTTGAAGTGAGAATTTTGCCATCTGCTGACTATTATGTGTAATTGCGTGACTTGTTGAATTGTTAGTGTTGAATTTCAAAGTATTTCAATGAGGGCTGTATAAAAGGTTTAAATACGCATGTTTCTCTTAAAACCAGTATGGTAAATGCAACAGACACAACAAACATGCAGTGTCCTGTAGAGTTCAACTCGTCTATGAAAATGACCCTGCTGCAAATTTGAAATAACTGATTGTTCAAACACAAGTAGTCTAGTGATCCTGCCACAACATCAGCCCAGCCAATTCACTATGATTTAGGTGAACGCCAACCCAAACAGGCTGTAACACTGAACAACTGTTCCCAAGGAGAACTATTAAGTACCATCTGTTCTAATAGGTACTACTCTACTACATACTATTACGATTTTAATTACAGGAACAGGTCAGGAATCAAAGCAAAAACTTATATTAGGTATGGAAAGGAAATGTCACAGTTTGTCAAACCATTAATAAATTAGGACAATTTATTAAGTTATAATTACATTTTAAATGACATTTATTTTTATAGGATTTAGTAGCAGGATGACAAACTTATTTCCTCCAGGTACTCGGGTTTCTTCCCACAACAAAAAATTTGTCTGTAGTAATCTGATTTGGCATTAGCAAACTGCAAGTAGTGTGTGTGTGTGTATTTGAGTGTTACTGGTTGTAAAAGTTAGGCGAAGTAAGTTTAACCTTTATGGCAGAGACCATTGATGTAATGGGTCATTGTGAGCAACCTTTGGTTTCAGTGACATTTAATAAAAATAAATTTTAAAGGGTAAAATATCTCAAGGTGTAAAATCTTCCATCAACTGATATTTAATAATACCTTATAATAATAAAACATAAATATTTAATAAATTTACCTATGATTTTAAATGGATGAAAATTTCATGAAGTGACCTGAATATTACATTCTCTACTTTTGTCATGCTAGCGCATGAACAACACTAACATGCTAATGTAATTAGTTAGGCACAAGGGAATGAGAGACTCCTCTTTTATATAACTGTGGAACATGGTGTGTGTAAATAGGAAGGATCAGGAGACACTGTTTCACCGAGCTTCAGTCTCAGTTATTTTCATTGGTGGCTTTGCAGTGAGTTTTCCAAAAATTCAACAAACCCCACCAAAAGTAATACCAGTCGAACAGACCAGTGCTTGTCGCACATCATCATCAAGTTCAAAGTAAAGTTTACACATGAGAAAAACTGACAAGTGACACACAAAGCATACACCTCCTCTCCCACCTAAGCACACACTGCTATAGTCATTAGAATTTTTTTTGTATTGTGGGTACTATGGGCGTAGATTAAAAATGGTGACCGTCTGTGCCCTCCAGTTAAACACAATGTTTGTGACCTCAGACTGCTGGGAACAGGATCCCCATATCCGGCCGATGTTTGCCACCATCCTGGAGCAGTTGACGGCCATAGAAGAGGCCGTGATGGCCACCATGCCACAGGAATCCTTCCACTCCATGCAGGAAGACTGGAGGGTGGAGATCCAGGAGATGTTTGATGAGCTGCGAACGAAAGAAAAGGTCGGTTTATTACTTGCCTTGACATTGTCGCAAGTTCTCGCCCAGTGAGATGAGTCACCGTATGAAGGCACACCCACTGTCTCGATTGTCGACTCTTAGAAATTAACTTTCTGGTCTAGGTTTAAATCGTTAAACGTTTTCTGTGTGTTTCTCCAGGAGCTGCGATCCCGTGAGGAGGAACTGATGCGGGCAGCATTGCAACAGAAATCACATGAAGAAGTGCTAAAGAGGAGAGAGCAACAACTGGCTGAGAGAGAGATCAACGTGCTCGAGCGCGAGCTCAACATCCTCATCTTCCAGCTGAACAAGGACAAGCCCAATGTCAAAAAGAGGAAGGGCAAGTTTAAGCGCAGTCGCCTCAAGCTGAAGGATGGCAACCGCATCAGCTTGCCCTCAGGTGTCTTTGCTGTCCCTTATACATACTGGTGAATACGTGCTGCATTAGAAAGGTCAGTTGGCTGTTTATTGAGTATTACATTGTATTTGTGCTTGTTTGTTTCTTAGATTTTCAGCACAAGATCACAGTGCAAGCTTCACCATCGATGGAGAAGAGGCGGAGTCTGAACAGTAACAGTTCCAGCCCTCCAAGCAGCCCCACACTCATTCCCCGCCTCCGGGCCATCCAGCGTACGTACCAGCTTCGTAGACACACACACACGTACACGCATCACGCTTCTCAGTCCAGGTTACTTCTTCTCTTGGTTTCTGCACTGAGTTGCCAAATTTGGTTGTTCAATACCGAAATACAGTATGCACCAAAGTATACAGTACTGAAATGAAAAGATGCACGATATTGCCTTGTTGTTATGTCAGTTCATTTCACTACACTTTATTTCACATTACCACTGCGTGCGCAATGTACGTTTTCAAAGTGTGTGCACTGCCTCGCTGTAGACATGGTTCATATTGTTCATTCAGATTCAGATGCTACCTTTTTCAAACTCGGCCCCCATTCACGACCACTTAATAATCCTTGACTGTGAATACTTTTCCCTCCGCTGAGACGCCTCTTTCCAACAACTGCACAACTTCATTTTCACTTCTGAACACATACGGCAAGACAAATGCACATGCGCGTTCGATATCCGCGAGTTTCACTATGGTATATTTTGGCGCATACCGTAACTTTTGGAAAAAAATTTTTTTTTTTAAATCTTTCTCTGTATTCACACTGCCTGCAGTTTCTGCCAAAAAAAACCCATAAATGATATGAGGTGAGTGAGTAAGAGACAGCATTGAATAAAGTTTAACTTAATGCAAATAAGAAGCAAATCAAATTGGCGACTAGTAAAAGGACAAAGCGACAGTGGCATGTAAAACATTCTGTCTCTTGTGTTTGTTGCCAATACTGTGTAAAGCTGTACATCAAAGTACACAGTGGCTACTCTGAAAAGTATTTTTTAAAATCTGAAATGTTTTTTTTTCTTTTCTTTTTTTTTGCTTACAACATAAATTGAAATGTTGTTTCATAATAGTATCTATTATTTTGCAATTTAGAAAATGTAAAAAATAAATAAATAGAAAAAAAATTATAATTAGGTGTGCCCAAACCTTTTATTGGTACTGGTACTGAGTCTTGTCAGTAATGCTTGATCAGTAACAGTATTCTGAGCCATTTTGAGCACACAAAAAAAGGTGTCAGAAATCATAAAGAGCCAGCGGTGATTTTGGATTGAGTTTTTCACTACAAATGACTTGACTGTAATGTGTAATCATTTGCCCAAGGGGCACCCTATGGTTCTGAAAAATGTTTTGCAACCTGAACGTGCCAGAACATGCCAAAACGTGCAAATTAGCACCTTCATATTAAAATTCCCAAATTTACAATGGAAATAAGAGTTAATAACCTGGTGCAAAAATGTTCCAGTCTCAATAGCTATATTTCCTATAACTGACAGGTGCACAGAAGGGTGAATTATGCAGCTCAACAGTTAAAATTATATTAAGCCATAAAGTTGTGCTTATTTAGGGGCGTGGCCATTTTGAGCCACGGCTGCATTGCAGGTGTCAAAATTGCAGGTGTCTACTGTGCATCACTTCAGCTAACCAGTGTAACATTTAACATGTATTGATTTGAGTTCAAACTAATGTGTTAGCATATAAATTAACATTAGCCACTATAGCATTTTAACCAGGCTAAGGCTAAGTTCACTAGCTTGTGGGTGGTTACAGAGTTGGGTAGGCAGGTCCTAAAAAACAGCCAGGCTCTGTTTGTTCTGCCCATTTGCTCATTTATGGATTAACTGGGATTTAGGTGGGGTCAGCTCATGACCATCCACAGTTTCAAAACCTGCTTCTCAGAAACCTGGGGGTGACATCACAGAGGGTTTGTCCAGGTCTTTTCACTGGCCTGATTCAATCAGTAAGTAAAGATATGATCATCTAATATTTGGTCCAGTATATGGCGATTTTAAAGTGGACTAGGTATAAAACTGCAGGCAATGTGAATGTGGGGTAAGTCACAGTAAATGAGTGAATCTTTCAAATCCCAACTGTAAACCTAGTTAGACTTGTACTCCAAGAATAAATGATTTCTAACAGCTTGCACATGCAGGTAACAATTTGAAAACATATCAATTAAGTTTTAATGTACCGAAGTCAATAAGAAAATCTTATTAGCCGATTCATTGATCTCATCATTATATCGGTTGTGTTGCATTTTATTAAGAAAATCTAAATTGTGATCGCAGGAAAAATACCCAAGGAATTGGAATGATGATAACATAGCTGTCCTGTAGGAATTTTGCTGATTATAAATCAAAATTTAGGAAAGCTGTCTAATGAAACTGCTTTTTTCCTTTATGCAATCAAGATGCATCGAAGACATTGTAAACTGAACAAAGTTACAAATACACACTGTTTCACACTATTCTTTCCCTTCAGTGAGCCGTTCCAGTGACTTGACACAAAGGAACAGTATTTATGTATATCACCAAGATGTGGATATCACGAACGAGTGTAAACCTCGTAAAGGGAGGAAAGGCAAGGACCATGTGATGCTTAGGCTCTTCCTCTCATGTTTCTCCCCTCATCACAAGGGATTGGCTTTTGTACCTGTGTGCTTCGGTTAATTCGTTATTTCCATCCAATTAACACTTACTGCTCGAAGATTCTTTTGCAGTCTGTGCTGCTCCTCTTCACGTTTCATCAGTCATGGGTGTGATAAGCAGTGTGTATGGGGTGATGCTCAAAAGACATCATCTTGCTTTTTGTAATCAGCTTCGCAGCCTGTTTTCACCAGTTGCTTTGTCGGCTAAATATGTCAGAAGTGTGCTGACAATGCAAAATAATTACACAAAGCAAGATTCTGTCTTTTGCTTGTAATCAGCAAACAAGCATGACTTGCAAAATGTGTTTGTCACTGTGTTGGAAGTGTACCCTAATCACTATTGTTTCATCAGCACTGCATAGGATATTATTAAAGCCGAACAGAATTAGTTAACTTGAACATTTGTTTGCTCAACAGCCTGAGGCCATCTGTCAAAAACATGCACAATGTAAAATATCTTAACATGATTATTTAATCTGTATCATATGCAAGAACAGAGATAGCTATTAGCAGTGACCTGTGGGGTCTGAACCCTGTGTCTTGAGACACTAGACTGTGAAACCAATTTTTGGAAACAAACTTATCTAGAACCTCTTATGAGCCATATTAGCCTGCTGTTTTCTCCTAGTTAAAGTGCTCATATGAGTTTCAAGAAAAGTCTGTTTCCAAAACTTGGCCTCAAAAATACTCAGCCTTAAGCAACTAGAATCAGGCCGCGACATGATTTTCTAGAAACTACTATGAGCAGTATTAACCTCTTCTTGGAAACCACTCTAAGATTATTCTATTATGCAGTAATAGTGAATAGGGCATCGTTTCTGACACAGTGCAAGTCATTTCATGCTAAATAAATGAAAAATTATATATTTATACAATTATAATAAGTAAAATTATGCTTGTTAGATGTTCCACAGTGTAACTGGAAATATTGAAAATCTGTTCTCTTCACTATAGTAACTCTAGATGAGAGCAACAGGACATGGGGCAGGAGCACCATCTATAAGCCTGAGGAGTTTGAGGATGCAAAGAAGGGCATAAAGAAGAAGGTCCGCACATGGGGTCCAAGCTCCATTCAGACCAAGGAGAGAGGAAGCAGCGCTGAAAGGTTTAAACCAGTATTCATTTCTTCATTATTGAGCATGGTGCAGAAGGGCATGGCTAACAGATATCATAAAGCTATAATTTTTATATATTAGGGGATAAACAATTTGTTGTATATGAATTTTCTTCCCCAGAACTTGAAAATGTTATCTACAATCATGGCCACACTTACTAGCATATGAACCTCATTTTAAGATACTCCGTTATTGTAACAAAGACATTTTTTAATATAACAAAATTCTGTTAATTCATATGCTCTCATTTATTAACATAGTTTATTTTACTTACACTGTGGTAAAATATTAGTGAGGTCTAAACAATTGTATCTGTCTCTTTACCTGCATAATTTTTTTTTTTATATACTCCAATTTGCTTGGCCTTTAATTTTAAAACTACAAGTTATTCTAAACATATTTTGTATCCTCTTGGTTAAAATATCTTAATCTTGTGTAACTCTGTGTAACTTGTGTAACTGTTTTTTTTGTTTTTGTTTTTGTTTTTGTTTTTTTCGCTTGGAAACATTAAAACTTCTGTAGCTATGGTGAAAGCAAACCTTATTTCAAGTTCTTTAAGCTCCTGCATTGTTGACACGATCACTTCCCTTCCAGAGTCCGACCGCTCTCGGATGGAAACAATCCTTGGTCTACTACTCTGCTGAAGTCCCAGAAATCTGTTCCACTGGCTGCATTATTTGCCGAACAGGGTGAGCAAGAAACAACACAGTACTTTAGTGTCTATTTTTCTTAGTCATTCTCTGCTTACCTACAATAACTCTGGCATAATGAATTTTCTTGTTTAGGGACGGCTAAAGATGAAACAAGCTCTCTCGAAGGTTCAGACAGCAAACCAAAGCAACTCAAGTTCCCCAATCAGGTCTATATTGATCTACCTCCGTGGAAGGACGAGCAGAGCGAGGGGCCTGGGGGAAGTATGGGGGGCGGGGCAGAGAGCCAGGAGGAGCCTGCCACATCTACCAGCTCAACAAGCACAACGCCGCAGCACACACCCACCAACAGTCTGAAGCGTACAGGTGGGTGGCGGCGCACGGACACCGTGCTCTACGGCTGCGCCTCCCTCCTAGCCTCTGTGGCTCTGGGCCTTGATCTGCGTGATGCCCATAAGGCCACGCCCACCGATGATGTGGAACCTCGAGAAGACAGGAAGAAGCGAGAAGGTCTGTTTCAGCGTGCCACACGTTTCCGACGTAGTTCCAGCCCACGCAGGGACGACAACCTGTTGACCATGTCCTCAATTACAGAGTGCAACTCCACCAAGTGTCTCATCCACTCGGACTCTGAGGGTTCCCAGCGTAACCCTGCAATTGATGCACCACTCAACGGCTCTGGATTCTACAATATTAACCAGAGCAGCAAAAATGTGTGCAGAACTGAAAATCCGGGCGCACCGGTAGTACCAGAGCATGCCAGTTCCTTGTCCCGGCTCAGGAGGAAAAAATCCAGCCCTGCTGTCTCTCAGAATGGTGAGCACTACAAAATACAGAGTTCTGTATTTTTATTGTTCTGAATTCTGTGGTGAATTTTCAGATAGGATCATATAAAACTATTTTTCATAATACTTAATGTGCTTAATACACAATATCCCCTGATCCTTCATTTTTTGTAAATATACTTCCCCATTTGTATTTGATTAATAATAATAATAATAATAATGATAATAATAATTGACTTTATTTGTAGACCCCTTTCATGACACTCAAGGACACCTTACATACCATAAAAACAACATACAAACATGGACAAATAAAGAACAATATGCATACCATAGTGTTAGAGGTATATCTGCCTGAAGAGATGTGTTTTTAAGCGGGCTTTGAAAACAGAGATAGAGTTACTGTTACGGATATCGAAAGGTAGTAGGTTCCACAGGTAGGGGGCAGCGTAGCTAAAAGCTCGAGATCCCATGATTGCCAAACGCATACGAGGAAGGAGCAGGTTTAGTGACGATAATTATCTTAGATTTCTAGAAGGAGTATAGGTTAAGAGAAGATCTGGTAAATATGACGGTGCCAGGTTATGTAATGTCTTATAAACGATAAGCAGAATTTTATAATGTATGCGCTGTTGGACAGGAAGCCAGTGTAGCTGTTGAAGAGCAGGAGTTATGTGGTCCATTGTAGGAGTTTTAGTTAGTATTCTAGCGGCTGAGTTCTGTACTAACTGTAGCTTGTGTAGGAGTTTGAGGGGAAGAGCAAAAAAAAAAAAGAGCACTGCAATAGTCTATGCGTGTGGTGACGAGAGCGTGTACCAAAGTAGCTGCACTCCTCATTGAAAGGGCCGGGCGGAGACGGTTAATGTTTCGGATATGATCGCATGCTGTCCTGGTGATATTGTTAATGTGTGCTTCAAGGGATAGGGTGCTGTCAAGGATAACACCCAAGCTTTTAACTTATAACGAAAAGCTACTGTTAGATAAAAGGAAACACATTTGCTAAATACAATTCCATGGCATTTTATGTAGTGTCCGTAACTTGAAATATTTTTTTTTTTTTTTAAATGTCATTTAGATTAAACCTGACCAATTTACAGATTTCTTTGCTTTTTAATCTCTTTTTAATTTAAGCAAAAAAATTTACAGGTCATTTGCTTCTAGAAGCTTACAGCCTTAATGGTTTAATAACTATTTACAAAATGATGACTGCGTTACCAAGAAATGCTATTTTATTGATCTGGAATGATGCAGTTCATATTTTGAAGTAGACAGGAAGTGATCTGTATAGAGGTTTATTTTTTGTTTTCCCCATTTTGTCCTTTCCACAGTATGTATTTATATATGCATACATGCATATTTTATAAATTTAATTGGTAAATGTGTATGAAAAGACACTGATGTGGTTTTTATTTAGAGTTTATGCTACATAATGGTGTGCAATGATAAACAGCACACTCTGAAATTACTTTTATACTATATAGATTTTTTCATCATGTAATAAATCCTGTAATCTGATTTAACAAAATTCACATATGAAATGTTTAGTTTTCAGTGGAGAATCAAAGGAGATTTATTTATTTTATATATATATATATATAATTTTTTTTATTTATTTATTTTTATCTAGTTAGTAATTAAGGCAGAAGTGAAGTGACATTACATTATCTTGTGATATAAATTTAAATATTGTCCATTTTAAGTAGTATTGTGATGTATATATTTATGGCCATACTGGCAAAAACATGTACACTGTCCATTTGTGGACACCCGGTTTGCAGCCATCCATGTACATTCAAACTGTTATCACAAAGTTTGAAACTCAACACTGTATAAATGTCTTTGTATTCTGTAGCTTTAAAATTTCTCTTGACTGGAACTAAAAGGATGTCAGGTTAGGGCTGTAGCTATCGAATATTTTAGTAATCGAGTAATCTACCAAGAATGTAATCGAGTAATCAGATAAAATGTACTTAATTGAAAAGCAATTATATATAAGAGAAACAAAGATTAAGTGGTTTTCTTTTTAGGAAAATCTACTTTTATGTTTTAAATGCATACAGCATTTTATCAAAAATAAACATCGTCATTATTCACAATACAAGGAAGAGCTTATAGATGACTGAGATGAATTAAGTGCATTACAGTGACATACATTCTTATTTTAAAGCCTTTTCTAAGATGCAAAAACAAATGTTTTTTAAATGACTTTAAGTATCAAAAAACTAGGGCACACTTTAAAATAAATTTTTATATATTTTTATCGCTCCCTTCCATTGTACAGCCCACAACAGAGCGCTCCCTCAAATCAATACACAGCTAACTGTTTGCGTCTCCTTCCGCTCGTGGGTGACGTAAGCGTTTCTTCTTCGTCGGTGTTTACTGGCGGCTTGCATCCGTAAGTGCTCTGTGTCACGCCAAACAAATAATTGCGCAAAAACATAATGCAGGCTTTTAAAATTAATTAAATGAAGCCTGGAGGCAGAAGTAATTTATCCTCGATAATTTTTTGTAATCTAATTCCTCGAATTACTAGGAATCGTTTCAGCCCTAATCATGGTGGCATAGTGGTTATCACTGTGAATGACGATGAATGAATGAGTGGGTCACTGGAACTAAGAGGTTTGAATGACTATGACCTGTACAAAAGCGAGCTCCATAAAAACAAAGTTTGTGTGGAAGAACTCGAGTGCTCTGCACAGAGTCCTGACTGCAACCCTAGTGAACATCTTTTGGATAAATTGGAATGCATCCCAGGCCTCCTCAGCTAACCTCGGTGCATGACCTCACTAATGCTCTTAGTGCTAGCTGAATGAATCCCACAGCCACACTCAAAATCTAGTTGAAAGCCTTTCCAGATTTTACATTTACATTTATAGCACTTAGCAGACGCCCTTATCCAGAGCAACTTTCATTTTTATCTCCAGATGAGTGAAAGTTCTTCTAGGACTAAAGCGGAGAATATATCTGAAATGGGATGTTTTTCAAAATAATTTAGATTGGGTGTGCCTTCGACTTAGTTCACGCTGAATTCAAAAAATGTACAACGTCATGTACAATGTACAAAGACCTTTTTACGTGTTCCCGTGCAGTGTGCGGAATGAAGGTGTGAGATTCCGTTTCCATGGCACACTCAAGTGTGTATTAAACAATGTTTTTTTTGTACAATGTGTTTTTAGGTTTTAATGCTGTTTGTTTTTATTTCAGCTGGCTCAAACTGTTCTATGTCTAACGTTGCTGCAGAAGTCCCTGTAATCTCGTCCTCGCAGAAAAAGAAACCTGACCGAGAGAATAGCCAGGAAAAACAGACCACTTCAGACTCCAGGCCCCGGCCGTTGTCTCTGAGAGCCAGACCTCATTGCTGGGGTCTTCTGAGGAGCAGAAACAAGAGCTACTCTCTGGGTCACTGCTCTGGAGAGAAAAGTGTGCAGAGCCTGGACATCATGTTGTCGTCCGAGGTCAAAATGGGCTGCTCACTCTTAGACGTGGACACCGAGGGACAGAAACGGGACTGCACCGTTCCCCTTTGCCGAATCCAGAGCACACCAAGTCGCCCGTCTGTCTTTGAACTGGAAAAGGAGTTCTTTTCCTGAAATGAGCTGCCTCTCTCCTCTCCTCTCCTCTCCTCCCAGAGCACAACACAAATTTCTGACTTGAATCCAGTTACATTTATATGACGAAAGACCCTTCTGTATTCAGGACTCACGAAATCTTGTGGCAGTTTTGCCCAATTTTAAGCTATTGCTGCTGGAGTTGTCATGTTGTAATTTTTCTTTATTTATATTTAGTTTATTTTGATAAGTAATTTAATCTGAACGGACATACAAGCAAAATGATTAGCATTCCGTTTTACTGAAGAATGGCCAGTGCGTAGCTGACGATGTTTTTACACTACCACTTGTGCATGTTCCATTAAAAAAAAAAAAAAAGTTTGCATACTACTGTACCTTAAAAGTTTGTAGGTGTTAAATTTTTATTTGTATTAGAAACAAAGCTGTTTATCCAACCTGGATAATCCTGGATATTAGAGTTTATTCTGAATTTATAGACAACGAAAATGAATCCGTGTATTTTTTTATATATAAAATGTGTATATGTCTGTTTCTGTATCTACATATACTACTGCAGGTTTTTTGCCCACTAGTTGACCTGAAAATAGAGTGAGACACTGATGTATGGTGCAGACGTAACCAAACAGCGACTCTGACATCTTTTATGGAAAATGTTAGTTCCCCGAGGAAGTTAGAAGCGTCACATGGCGTAGTGAGTTCCCTTGCTTTGCTTTCTCACTATCTGCTTTTCTTTACCGAATTTGCCAACAGTAAGATTTTTCCATGGCTAATATTTTTCACCAGTTTTAACCTTGAGTAAAATGGAGTGGTCAGTATTACCTACCTTCTTGTAAGCGGTCTTGCAGTCCCTGGGTTCTGACGCCACTGACTTTGCTGCTTTTATTTGGCTGTTGCTGTTGTTTCCAGGTGACCTTTTCTTTTTGCTACATACCTGTACAACAGAGTATTGTGCATCTCCCTTGCTTGCTGTTATTGCACCTGGTGAAAATATTACTTATGGAAGTTTACAAGCAGTTCTGCAGAACGCCATTGTTACTCAGTTATTCACAGATCAATCAGCTTTGAAAGTACAGACTGACATTCCTCTAAAAATATTCTATCAGGATCGAATATGCGTTATTGCATTTGGTTTATCTGAACAAGTCGATTGGGAAATGAAAACGGAGCTAACAAATAAAGTGCAATGCATTTTCTAGGCAAACACATTAGTGTTCACTGAAATAAAATAAAAATTAAAAAAAAGATAATGACCGTAATAAAACATTCTGTGCCAACAGTTTTCCCCTTACATCAAGCTTCTTTATTACAAATCTTACTCTTATGTAAACTGTTAGTGGACCAAACTATGAAGACTAATCTCAATGTGATTCCATCACTCTTTCACCTAAAATGCACTGTTTGTGCATATACAAATTTTTTTTTTCAACTATTTCTTACAACTATTACCTTCTCTCATTCTTTTCTTTATCTAATTGCATCATAAGCATCCATCCTTTAATAAAGAGACACATTTTAGCTTATTAACTTTGAGCTGCCACACACTGGTCTGCTTTTAAATTGGTTTCATCTGGAGATAAGTGTAAACTGAATTAATGTTTGCTCCTTAGGTATTTTCTGTAACACTGTGCAAAAGTGTTAGCGCCGTCATTTTAAGCTCATTTAGAAACCTGGTTACATTTTTTCAATGTATTAGAGCTTATAAAATATTTTTTTATAATCACCTGCAAAACATTTCAGGTAAAAAAAAAAAATGATATAATTACATTTTCAAGAGTTGGTCTGATTGAGTTGATAGATTTTGTAGCATATGCTTAAAGTGGATGCTTAAATCTACTAAGTGCAGCATGAGGGTCTCAATATAGATGTGATTTGAGTTTTGGGTTAAAACAAGATAATGTCACTTTAAAGAAGAATACTTTTTATTTTGTGAATTTACCTCACACATTTGCAGATTTGGGACGAGATGTAGAACGCTCATCATGATTCTGAGCATATTTTTGTTTATTTTTGCTTGTTTCTTTTTTGTTTTGGTCAAAGTGTTAACATGCCCTGTGATGATCTTATGTAGCACTGTGATTTTTATATAGCGATTATGGATGTGAAATGATGATTATAATGATGTATAACAGGACACACCAGTGAGGCTGAAACTGCAGTTGCACATTTGATTACATGAGAACAAACACTGAAATGTATGCTTCAGGATACTGTAATTATTTTTTACTAAAATGAAGTGAAAAGGTACCAGATAATGTATTTTTTGCAAGCAGTCATGGCTACAGATCTAAATAATAAACAGCAAATGGACAGTAAAAGACACTAAATGATATTTTCTACTGAATAGACTTCTCACCAAAGTTGCCCTTTCTGTCCAGCTGTTTGGTTTGTGAAAGTATTTTTTAAGGCAATACTTTGTTACATGGATCACATGTACTGTATATACATAATGATTATGATGGCTTCCTCAGCTATTTTAGTGTCTTTTTGAGCCACATGACCAAATTATTGTTGAGGCGAGGCTTGGTGGTGCCAGTAACTGTTGGAAAGGTTTTATCCTGTAATCACTACTGTACTCAAGTGAACAATAAATCCTTATATTTCTCAAGTCAACAGATTTGTTTTCTCCTTGCTTGATCGGTATGTGTGCAAATACACTGCCTGGCAACAAAAAAAAAGTTGCTATTTCAGAATGGTCAAATTGTTGGGCTACATCAAACAAATGATGAACTTGAAATTACTGTAACTGGGTTAAAAATCCGTGATGGACTAATTTCAATTTCCATACGCACATGTGATGAGAACTCTCTGGATTGGAACTGAACAGCTTTAAAGCCATAAGAAAACCACTTTTTTATGAGGCAAAAAAAAAAAAAAAACACTTTGCTAGCGATTCAATTTGCTAGGGAGCATAAAGACTGGACATTGGAACAATGGTCATGTGGGCTGATGAATCCAGATTGACCGTAGTCTACAGTGATGGGAGGACCTGTGTGACGTCTTTCAGGATGTTTTCTTCCCCGCTGGCACAGGAATATTTCAGGACTCAAGTAGTAAAAGACTGGTTTTGGGAGGATGAGGGATCATTCTGACACATGTACTGGCCACCACGTTGTGTGCTGGAATCAAAGCTAACGGTGATTGATTGAAGTCTTAAAGTGTGTGACCTTCTTTTGCCAGGCAGTGTGTTTCTGTCCAGTTATCTTTAAAACATATTATGACGTATATTTAAAAAAAAAAAATAATAATCAATACCTAGCACATTATCCTGATCAGGGTCCTGGAGCTAAGGAATTTGCACACTCATTCACAACTAGGGATGATTTAATCACCCATCAGCATGTTTTCTCTGGAAATGGGAGCATCCAGAGGAAACCCATGATGAGAACAATGTGAAACATGTAACCTGAGCTCAGAATGAAACCGGGAACCCTGGAGCCGTGAAACAGCAAAGCAAGCCACAGCTCTGAATAAGTGTAGACGATGGATCAAATGGTTTGCAATAAATTTATTTCTCGTATATCATTTCACATATATTAATGCTTTTGAGAAAAGTGTCCTGTATTAAATATCAAACAAAACATTTTCCAAACAAAAATGGCAGCTTTGGTGAAGGATTAAACTGAGCAACTCCCAGCAGAAACTTATGGTTTTGTATATGGAGTGCAGATTGATCCCTTCCCTAACCTGCTATTGCTCCCAGTTGACATTGTGTACACAAACATAAAGGAAGGACCGCGTGATAGACATCGGTGGCTGTAAACATCTCCGCTGCTGTAGACATCCAGTGTAGCTTCACTGTGGGACGTCTTACAGGGTGCTAATGCAGGACCTTGGACTCCTCGGGCTTGTGAGTTCTGAAAGCGGCATGACGGTCACCGCCTGGACGCAGTACGTCGTTTGAGGGCTTAAGTGCTCGAACAGGAGCTTCTTCTGACAGTTTTCAGTTTCGTGGACCTGTAAATCAAATTTGGCAGAAGAATGGTTAGATGCCAAAGTGAACACCTGACCATGCGCCTATGGCCCCCTTCACTGTTATAATAACCTCCACACTACAGGCGAGGTTTTACGCTGGATTGGGAGTTGGCGTTTGTGCTCATTCAGCCACTCGAGCATTACTGAGGTTATGCACTGATATCAAATGAGGTGACTGGAAACTGTAATATCAGCATATAAAGGCATCTTGCGAAATTGGGCGCGTTCAACTTTATGGCATCAGAAGAGACTTATTGCCTATACTGCTTTATCTTGTACACAGTGTCGCGGGGGGCCTGGAGCCTATCCAAGTAGACTTAGGGAAACAGGCGGGGTACACGCTGGATGGGGTGCTAATCCATTGCAGGACACACACGCTACGGGTAAACTGGGAACGCCAGTTACCCTAATCTGTCTTTGGACGGTGGGAGGAAACTGGAGTACCCTGGGGAAACCCACCAAGCACGGGGAGAACATGCAAACTCCATGCACACTGACCCTGAGCCGGAAATTGAACCTGGAATTTGAAGGTGCAAGGCGACAGTGCTAACTGCTATGCTATGCCGCCTTGTATGACGATATCACTCACTCATCATCTATACCGCTTAATCCTGTATGCAGGGTCGCTGGGGGGGGGGGGGGGGGTATGTACTGGAGCCTATCCCAGGAAACTTGGGGAAACAGGCGGGGTACCCCGGGGTTCCAACCCATCACAGGATACACACATACTGTACACACTCATTCACACACTACAGGCAATTTGGGAATGCTAGCTAGCCTAATCTGCAGATCTTTGGACTGTGGGAGGAAACTGGAGGAAACCCACCAAGCGCGGGGAGAACATGCACACTGAGGTGGGAATCGAATTTGAACCCTGGAGCTGCAAGGCGACTCTGACTGACACTGGAGACTCCTTCCATCAGTGCGGAATAAACATCTCTAAATGCACCACATCAACAAGTATACATTTAATAGACATGTTAAGTGAATACAAGTTAAGCAACATCACGAGTAAGTAAAGTAAACGTCTAATATATAACTAATATTAGACATAAATATACGGAAGCTGAGGTTTGGCTTTACCTGCTCCTCCCCATTGTGCATGAGGTAAATCCTAAACATTAGCTTCATCAGCTTTGTAACAGAGATCCTGCTGTTCTTCTGTCCCTGTTGAGGTGTCCGTGGAGGTTTGATCCAGACCACGATGCCCTGCTGAGTCGCGTTCAGCTTGATTTTCGGTGGACTGAAAGTGGCTGCAATACAAAGGGAATCATTTGGGTTGAAATTTCTTAGTAGCACATATATTTACGTGTATCGCTGTATTAATGTATGTATGTATGTAATGTATGATTTACTTATAACAGACATGATTTAGCTTTTTTTTTGTTTGTTTATTACTTGGGTCAGATGTGTTTTTTAATCACATTAAAAAGTATGAATCATTATTCTGAACATTTCAAAATTTAAGGAAACAATATTGAAGGTCGTCTGCACATTATGGAAGAGGATAAGGGTCACCATAAAAAAAGTTATTTGTTCTGACTTTTTTTTTTCCTCCCACAGAATTTGATGTTTAATCTTAGAAATCTGATTCCGATGGGTTTTTTTTTTTAATTTGGCGAATAATCGTGCAGCCCTACATCACACCACACAGCACAAAGACATGTTAGTAAGTGCACAGGCACGCAGACCCGCCCTTAGTTAAACTGTAGGTCTTTAGCATCTTCAAGACGGCTTTAGTATGAGGACATGAAAAAAAAAAAAAGTCCTGAATACGTCTGAAGTGTTCGCATTTTTAAAGCTTGAAATTAGTCAAAACGTCCATAAATTGTTTCAGTTCTCTTATGCATATTTTACTTGAAACTGTGTAAGGGGAAATGTTAGTATTAATATTTTAACTATATTTGTTTTCAATTGCAAAATCACGATGCTGACTTTGTTGAGTTTTTCTCCATCTTCCATAACAAAAACAAGCAAACAGCAACATTGCCACTCACTGTCCCCACTGAGGGTAAGATATAATTAATAGTTTGAATGTATCATTATCATTTGCAAAATGATGATGCTGATGTTTATTTTTTTTGTTTATTTATAAGTTTTTTAAGAAATCCGCTCAATCTGTGCTCATTAGGATCCATGCAGAATTTGAA